>CM055642.1:6592500-9127500 GCA_029378325.1 Elaeagnus macrophylla | reverse complement strand
ACGGCATTGTGGTGGTCCCGTCTATGAAACCTAACTTGGATTTGGCGTTCAAAGAAATCGTCATGGCTCTACACCATGTCGAATAATTTTCCCCATTAAGGGGCTTGGAAACAAGCACCATCCCTGGATGATCAGAATGATGAAGAAAATATGGATTGACAACATCAAACTTGCCTCCATTCAAAGGTTGTTGTTCCGTCATGATAATGAGAAACAGGGAAAAAAGAAAGGCAAAAAGAAAGAGGGCAGAGAGCTAGGGTATCGTTCCTGCTCTGATACCATGTAAAGAAGGAAAATAATATTTGCCAAAAATTAATTTTTATTGAAACAAGAGACGTAGCTTTATACAAGAGATTCTAAGTATAAAAGGCAACTGAACAAATATACAATTAATACAATATATTTGTAATGTATGGTGAGATATCATTGACCTTTCCTTTTCAACAATATATTTGTAATGAATGGTGAGATATCATTGACCTTTCCTTTTCAACAATATATTTGTAATGAATGGTGAGATATCATTGACCTTTCCTTCTCAACAATATATTTGTAATAAATGGTGAGATATCATTGACCTTTCCTTTTCAACACTCACCTCTTATAAGCATATCACTACTTAATATCTTAAATAATGTGGGATATAAACAAACACACTGTAGCCTTATAAAAATCTAATTTTGCACCTTCCCTCATAATGCTAACAATGGAACAAAAGAACCATTGTATATCTAATAATGATCATGAAACCCAAAATGTTGGAGTCATGCATCATTCCAAGTATTATCGGTAGTTATCTTTACACAACTGAAGGGTACGTGGTGATCATTTTGTTACACAAAAACCCATCTTGTTGAACGCTATGAAAGTTTACGAGCACGTGACATTTTAGCTTTAATGCAATTTTTTATTAAGAGAATAAAATAGGAAAAATGTTTTGTTTGAAAGCCAAAAAACTTGTTGTAAAGATCTTCTTGTAATTTTTTTCAAGAGTAGTTTTTTTTTTTTTTTCTTTTCTTTTCTTTTTTTGGGGGTAAGATATAGAAGAAAGGATAAGATATTATTGAGTAAAATTTTGGAACTAAATTAGTATTTTTATTTTATTTTGATAATAATATAGAGAGAGTGAATACATCTTATAAAAGAAATAAACTAAAATATCTCTTACCACCTATTTTTAAAATTTTTATACTTTTCTATCTCATATATTAATTTACATATATTAATTTAATATTTATCTTTCTCTTCCCTTATATACCAAGTATCTTTATACTAGTGTAGAAAAAAATCTCCGTTTTTTTTTTTTGCCTTTTCAGTTGGTCAGAAAAAATAGAGATAAAAGGGGCGTGAAACTCATTTTAATTCCAATGCACGACCTATTGGTCCAAGATATTTTGATGGGTATTTAATGGCCCAATAGGCCCTCTTGTGATTGCTAGTCCACTAAAAATCAGGATCACCGTCTTTGCTAATACATAAAATTAATAAAATAATATAAATAATAAGAATTAATATTAAAACACATAATTTTATTTTATTTATTAATATTTGTAGATTTTTTTTTTTACAAAATATATTTAAGCTTTAAATTCCCAGATCATTAACTCCAAACTGTTATACCATATTATTGGGCTTTATGGACCCAAAGAATATTATAGGGCTTTATATAATACCTCGTACTTTTATGTTTGGACTACTAGAAGTTCTGTATATTGTATAATGTTATTGTAACTGTATATTTGTATACAGTACTCTCATTTTTTTTTTCTTTATACGCACGTATGGGTAGTAATCATATTTGTATTATATTATTTATATTAGTTGATACGTAAAAAAAATTACTTGATTTTTTGTCATATTGTCTACTTATAATAGTAAAAAATTACCAAATTTTTAAGGATGTGAAAAAACTATCGATCAATTCTTAATAATTTGTTATCTGTGTCATGTTATCAGGTCGTGTCAGAAATTGTCACCCCCTATACATGCATTTTGTAAATTTTTATATAATGTATAAGTGACATAAGATATTCACTTATAAAAGATTAACCTCCAAGTAACTAGTCTAATGCTTAAATAATGTAGAACAATTTTTCTAATATCTCTCCTCAAATTATGGATTTTTATCTTTTGCAAATACCAATATTTTATATTTTTAACCTATTTTATTATATTCTATTTTATTTGAATTACTTATTTTTTTTGTCTTTCGCAAAATCTATTCATTTTTTTTAAAGATTGGGACCCAAAATTTTTGACTTATTGATAAACTGAGGTTATCATAATGTAAATTTTTCTATAATGTATAGCTAACACAATACATCTATTTTTAAAAAATTAATATTTAAAGTAATTAAATTTAATGATTATTTAATCTTAATATATTATGGTTAGATAATACGTAATATTCCACAAACAACATTTAGTAATAGAAGTTCATTATAATACTCTGTTTAATTTAATGGAGTAAATGAATTATATGTTATTTATTTATTGTGCAATAAACTCATATTATATTATGATAATAATACATATATAATTGATTTTATGATTATTAATATAATATTTTAATTTCATATTTATAGTCATAAAATTATAATAAGTTTTCATAAATATACAATTCATACATAATAGCTATTTAAAAATAACAAAAGAATAATATTGTGAATAAATTAATAATTGAAGTCCTCTCAACTCTTCATCATCTATTGATATTATATTTTTTACAAATTTTATTTTTTAATACCTCTACTACCTGCTCATCCCACTTAATAAAATGCTCATTATTTTAGATCAAAACTCTCATAAATACTGAGACAAATATAATTTACACACATTTTACCAATAGAAAGTAACTACACACATTTAAGATAAAGGTTTGAACACCAAATGTCATTAAAGTTAATTTCAAACCTATTGAGTACCATTTTATCTATATAAAAAAATAATTCAACTTATATACTCACTTTTTAGAGCAAATATTATTTTTTATAAGTAAATACTAAAAATTTTAAATTATATATTTTATTTTTAAAATTTTTAAAATTTTATAGATAAATTTTAAAATTGTAAATCACAAGTATATATTTTTATTGTCAAGCTATCACCTATAAATGGAGTTTAAAAATTTTAATATTAAATAATAAAACTTAAAAATTTAGGTTACATAAGTTTTAAAAGTTTAAATATTAAATAAATAAATAAAAATTAAATAATACATTCTAAATTTTAGAAAATTATGAAGCTTTTCAAAGTTAATTGACTCATCAAATAGATAAGCGTTTACGCTACGCACACTAATATTATTTCAACTCAATTACACCCATCGTTTAGAAAGAAAGAAAGAAAAAGCTCAATTACACCTTTTGCAAATTATACCAAATTCACTATAGAATAATATTTGAATTTATTGGCATGTTCATTTAAAAGCCTTAATTTATCATTATTTTCAAATAATTTAAGATTTTTTTTAATTATATAATATAATCTCATTTATATATAAAATTTTATTTTTAACCTACCTCTAAGAAAAAAAAAAACATATTTTTATTTTTTTAAAAGGTAAATGAACATATATTTTTTAATATTAGAAAAAAAATATATATATATATATATATTTTTTACTAAAAATGTTAAAAATGAAATCAGTCGAATAATTGAGTCATTTATGCAACGTATTTTTTTTTTCCCATCACATGATATGTGTGATCTCTAATCAATTTTTGAAGTGCATCATATGGCTGAAATGTTGAACAATGTAAGAGTTGCATGTTATTTTCTTTCCTACGTGAATATAATTGTCTCTCTCTGAAAAATAGTACATATTACTATAAAACTGAAAGTATTCTTCTCTTTCACACCCTTAAAAATCCTTGTTAGGTCGAGTAAGTAAAAGTAGGTAAAAAAAAAGTTCCAAAAAAGTTTAAAGCTACTTTCAGTGTTCACTTTCTTAACTATATAAAAACCGTAAATGTAAAGCAAACTTATAAAACATAATAAGTAACTAATTAAATAACTTCAAAAAGAAGAGTAAGGAAAAAATGGAAACAAATTTTATCATCGATTCATGTTCAAATGTGTTGTTGCATTGAACTAATTAAAGTTTCTTTTTATTCTTTTTAATTTTGTGGATCGTTGAGTTGATAAGTGTATATAATGTTATTTGAACATTATGGAGCAAGTAAGAAAATACAAAAAAGAAAAGTCTCCGTCCCACCCCACCCCACCCCACCCCACTTTGGTTAGAATATTCATATGACATTGTGACATACTAATAAATATTATATCTTTTTGTTTAGCGAAAAAATAAAAATAAAAATTTTGACCAAAATTACCTTATTCGTATAATAAATACCAAAAACAAAAATAATTAAAGTAAATGATTTAATAATTTGACTAATTGTGCCCATACGTTCGCATTGCATTTTTTATTCTTGGTTGACAAATCTAGTACATAAGTTTATTAATGACTCTTTTTGTTAAAGAGGTTTATTAGTGAAATTGAGTGCCTGTAACTTGAGATATTGTAAAGATTTTGATAGAAAGAGAGATCGTAAAGATGTGAAAAATATATATATATATATATAAATAAATTGAGCCTGTAAAAAGATATAATATGATTGAAAAATGGACTTAAAAATCAATAACACCAGTAACTTTGTTTGAAAAAAAATATCCTATCAAGTTGATTAAAAATAATAATAATAATGTCAGCTTTAGCAACAACAAAAAAAAAATCCATCAGCTTGAGAAGTTTAATAATAATAGATCGCAACTATTTCATCATAATTAAGTTGTTTAACGTACAATTATCTTGTACATGCTTCTGTAAAGATTGAGTAAACATGGATTTAAAAACTGCCGACATATAGACATAGACTGCATAAGAGTGTAAAATTATTATTACCAATGTGCAATTGAATATTCTTTTCTATGCATCGTAAGAACGTAAATTTAAATATTAACATTACACATTTGTATACAAAGTGTATAAATGTATTTATTATTAAAAATAAGGTTTAATTATTTTGTTAGTTTTTAAACTTCAACTAAATTTATATTTAGGCTTTAAAATTTTAAATTCTACAATTTAATATTTAAACTTTTAAAAATTCATACATAAATTCATAATTTTTAAATTATATAATTTAGTCCCCAAACTTTTAAAAATTCACATATAAATCATATCTTAGAGTACTACAATACTTTTGAATAAAAAAATTATGATCTATGTGTAAATTTTTTAAAGGTTTGGAAACTAAAACATATAATTCAAAAGTTTAGGAATTTATGTGTAAAATTTTTAAAATTTGAGAATTAAATTGTAGAATTCAAAATTTTAAAGATTTAATTATAAATTTAATTAAAATTTATAAACTAATAATATAATTTAAAAGAAAAAAAAAAGGTGTAAATTTATTATTAGAAAATTGGGCTGACAATACAATTCCCTAACCATACGTATATGGATTGTAGCCATTTACGACCTTTGTTATTGTTATTATTATTATTATTATTATTATTTACATTATAATTTCTTTTATTATGATAAAATGTTAGCTCAATAATAAATGATAATTTTTTTTCGCTAATATTTATTTTTTTTCTCACGTGTTTTTAATTGTTTTTGACAAATTAATTGTATAAATTATTTTTATTATAAATAATAATGACTTTAAAATTAATAAAAATAAAATAGAAATAAAAGATTTAAAAATAATTACTTGTATTTATGTTGTCTTTTTTTTTTTTAATAATAAAATAAATAAATTACTAAAAAAAATAAATAAATAAATAACAAATGAATTAAACATTAAATACCATTTAAGCATTTATCCATCAAAGAACACTTGAACGGTGCTTTTAAATGAAGAGTTGATCCTCTCTATTGTAGGATACCAACTTTAATTTTCATGTTACAAGTACCGACCAACAGCTAGTACAAAAGACTTGTTAAGAGGTGTCTGTCTTCAAGTCTTTATCATTTGAAAGAGTCCCAAAAACCTCTTTGTCATCAGTCACCACAAGTCACAAGACCTCCTCACCTCTCTCAAATTAACTCTCCACCTTTTTTTTTTCTTCCTATTTTTCCCTGAATTATTTCGTGAACAATGAAAAGATTATCTTCAAAAGGTCCAGTGATTAATAATAATAATGGTAGTAGCTTTAATAGGGATATAGATTGGGAACTCAGACCTGGTGGAATGCTTGTTCAAAAGAGAGAAATTGGAGATGGCTCATCTGGGCCTATGATCAAGATCAAGGTTTCTCATGGTCCTTCTCACCATGATTTTACCATCTCTGCTCAATCTACTTTTGGTAATCATCTAATCCCCTCACTCACATTCTATGTTCTTGTGTCAATTCTCATTTTGCCCTTTTTTGTATTTTTTTTTTTAATTGACGGAAATTCTCAATTGGGTAAGTCGATTTTGTAGTTTTGATACTTAATTTTGGGTTCTGAAATTGGGATTTAAGATTTTTCTTGTAAAATTGATACTTAATTGGTGTTTAATGCAAGGGGATCTGAAAAGGGTTCTTTCCCAAGAGACTGGATTGGAGCCCAAAGAACAGAGATTGTTGTTCAGAGGGAAAGAAAAGGAGGATGGAGAGTGTTTGGACATGGCTGGTGTGAAAGATATGTCTAAGATTGTTTTATTAGAAGACCCAGCTAGTAGAGAGAAGAAACTTGAAGAGATGAAGAAAAATCAATGTGTACTAAAAGCCTATGAAGCAGTTGCTAAAGTTAGAGCAGAGGTTGATAAGATTTCTGAAAAGGTTGGACTAGTTGCTATATAATATTTAAGCAAAAACCCTCTTTTTTTTTTTTTTGTGGTATTCTAAAAGTTTAGATTATGTCTTGTGATTGTTAGGTTGTTGATGTGGAAACAAAAGTTCAGAACGGAACCAAAGTTGCAGACAAGGAATTTTCCATATTGACAGAGTTGCTTATGATGCAATTGCTTAAATTGGATACAATTGAGGCTGATGGTGAAGCAAAAGTACAAAGGCGAATCGAGGTTGGTGAAAAATAATGACAGTTTTTTATAAACTAGAGAAATTAATGATATGGTGCCAGTGTCCGACATCAGGAATGATATGGGTATAACAGTTGACAGCTAGTTACACGATCACGTAACTATAAAAAATCCGAGTAACTTGACCATGTAATGTCGAGTGCCATAGTACACCAGACATTGAGTACCATATCAAATCTCTTATAAACCAAGCAAGATCACGTAGTTCTTTTTTCAGTAATGGAAAAACATTTACTTTCTTTACACTCTTATGAGGTCATTAATTTTCCAAACAACTGATAATTTTAATGATGTACATGAAGTCATTGAGAGTTGGTCTTTTCACTAGAGAGTAAAACACACGTAAAGTAGTTACAATCATCATTAAAATGTTTGTTAAGTTACTCTTATATTGCTAAGTGTCAAGCCTCTAAGATGGAGTTTAAATGAAATAAGAGTTACATGGATAGTATATACGATGTGGGTATTTCCTTAGGCATTCGATTATTGGTATAGCTGTTGGTTCAGTACTTGAAAGAAAGTGGGCACTTGAAAGATTCCTTCCATGTACATATGTAACAGAGAATTTTTCTTTAAGATCTAGTCTTGGGGGACCAGATCATTATTTCACGAACATTGTGTGTGTGTGGTTATAGATTGGAATCCTATGTCGATGGTAGCATATTACTGATATACATATCAGTCCATTACTGGAAAAGTTCGACATTCATAATAAAACTTTAGTGTGATTGTTTCTGACAGTACTAAAAAGCTTTTAAGGGCCCTTTGCACATGTGCCTCACAAGTACATGTTTCAGCTTCACTAAGCTCAGATCTGGAATTTCACTACATGTTTTCATTGAAGAAATGTTATCTTATAGAGAATCATGTGATTTGTATGGTTGGTTGGTTCATTAGAGTGCTTAATTTTCTTGATCAGGTTCGCCGCGTGCAAAGCTTTGTTGACACATTGGACAATCTTAAGGCAAGAAACTCAAATCCTTTCAGCAACAATACGGTTTCAGTAACTACGAAATGGGAGACGTTTGGATCAGGAGTGGGAAGTCTCTGCGCCCCAAGGATGATACAATCTTCTACAAAAGTAACACAGGACTGGGAACTGTTTGACTAAGTTTCATTTACCTTAAATGGTTTGTGTGTACTATGAGAGTTTGTGTTTAAAGACTCAAGTGTTAACTATATTAAGTCCTCTTGGTAAGGCTATGTTCAATATTTTTAAAAAAGCCTATTTAAGTCTATACATGCTTTGAAGAATTATATTTTTTGCTTGTGTCAATTAATGTGGTAAAATTGCTGTCAATTCTATGTTTCTTCCACAAACCATTAACAGAATTATAACAGAGATCTAAACTGAAATAAATATCCATTTTGTCAGCGAATTTCACCCTTATAATCAAAATTTCTTGAAACAGTATCGCTAAAAATCATTTGGGAAAACATCAAAAATTGTTTTTAGTAAAGCTTGTAATAATATAAATAGTACCTCTTTTTATTCAAATAATTTATTTTTACTATTTAAAAAGGTTATTAAAATCATTTTTCTTCAAACGCTATTTAATTAAATTTAAATTAAATTGTAGCAATTTAGAACCATTAATATTAAACGTTCTTTAATTAAATATCTTAGAATTGTCATCCAATTAGATAACTTATTAGTACGATTTTTATTATTAGAAATTTATTGATGTGTTATTTTTCAAATCGTTTCATGATAGTGGGGGAAGAAAGAAATATGAAAGTGGTGAATATGTTGTTGCTCGCGAGTCGCGATGTATCTATTTTGCAATTTGCAGGAACTCGAACCTGGGAGTTTCCGTTTCGGATGACAATAATTAGAACTAATTAACGGCGTGAATATATAAATTAGACCTAATTATCAGCGTGAATTTAAATAATATTACTGCTGATTATAACAAAATTTCAATACTGTAATTTATTTATTTTTTAAGATAAAAAATATTTGATGTGATTTAAACTATAATTTAAAATGAATATCGTGCGAGTCCTATTGCTAAACTTATGAACAAAAACACTTCAATTTACAAAAAAATAAATAATAAAAGAAATTGAATATTAAGTACAATTTGTTACTTTAAACTTAACAACTTTTAATCCAAGTTAATAAAAAAATTAGAATTTTATAAGTTGAGTGAACTCCCTCATTGTTATTTTTTTCTTATGATTTAGTCTATTTAATTTTTAATTTTTAGACTTAATTCCCTTACATTTTTTTCCATAAAATTTAGTCCATTACTATTTTAATTGTTATGCTTTGATACCCTTGCTTTTTTGTATAATTTTAAAGTGATCTCAAATTTTGAACTAAATATGTAAAAATTAAAAAATAAGGAAATCAAATTATAAAAAATAGAAGGGGATTAAAGGGTGAAAATAAAAAAATAAAGGAATGTAAAATATAGAAAAAAATATAAGGACCATTTGTGTAGTTCAGCCTTACTAATTGAAAAAAAAAAAAAAAAAAAGTCATGTGTTAATTTCTATATCAATAGCATTATCATTTTCTTCTCCAAATAAAATAAGTCATTAATATGTTAAGAGTTCAAGTTGACATTTATTGATCTCAATTCTTCCACAGTGAAAACTGAAAAAAAAAAAAAAAAACAAAACAAAACAAAAATTTCTTCCACGGTGAGTCGATGAGAGTTAGAAAGGGTTGAGGGTGAAAACAAATGGTCAAATGCCTTCCTTTTCTATGTACAAATGTATATAATGATCATTCAAACAATAAGCAAAAATAAGAAAGAAGACACAAAAAAAACTCAAATGAATAATCAAAAGCTAAAACAAACATCAATCACTTATGCAAAAGTTCTAGGCTGATCGACAACTTCCATATTAGCTTCCTTCAGATGAAGACATAATTTCAAGTTCTGCCCACCAAAGAGGAGATGATTTTGGTGTTGCACCATCAGGTCCCATAGCTGTAATCTCCTTTAACCTTGAGGCGATCTCTGTCATTGTTGGCCTCTGTTTTGGGTCAGGATTGACACAATCTTTTATAACTTCAAACAATTTTTGAAGCTCTTCTTCTTGATAAAATTTCAAAGTTGGATCCACTATTTCTCTGAAGGGTTTATCTATCTTCAGATAGTGTGATGCCCAATCCATGAGAGAACAATTCTCTACATAGTATGGAATTCTACCTGTTAACATTTCAAAGAGAATTACTCCAAAGCTGTAGACATTACTTTCTGGATCTGCTGATGGGGTTTCAAAATGCTCTTTCTCTTTAGCAGATGATCCCATCTTTCTTGAATTTACTTCATTCCAAAACCTAAAATCTGATATCTTAGCTGCATAATCTTCAGTCAAGTATATAGATGAAGATTGAAGGTCCTTATGTGCAATTGGAGGAGTCAGTTGGTGATTGTGCTCTAGGCAGTATGCCATGCCCATAGCTATACGTAGTCTCATTCCCCAATCCAAGTGCTCTGCCTCTTTTACTGCGACAGAGATATCAATACTTCAATTTTACAGGAATATTGAAGAAACTATGATATTAAGTTAACAAAAACATTATTTAACAATATTTTTTAAAACTTTGATGATTTTATCACAAAATTTTGATATATTGAAGTATTTTGACAAAAAAAGATTTTTCATCTGTTTTCCATATCAGCACCCATCCAAATATATAAAATTTATATCACATTGTATTAAGCATCATATGATCAGAAGCATACAAAGGTTTCCCTGCGTTTCAAAACTACAATTTTAAAGGCCATGCTTCTCTCCTGTACGAGAAAGCAAGATTCACATGAATGCTGCATATGTTTAGATTATATGTTATGAGTTGTTGAGTTTATTTTTAATAAACTACAACTGATTTTGAACATTTGAAAGAAATCAAAGATTCTTGAGTTTATTTTAATATATATATATATATATATATATATAGCAAGGCACTTAGCCACTTACTATGTAGGTGTTCATAGAGCGTTCCATTTGGTGCATACTCAAAAACGAGCATTCTTGTGAATGGTTCTTCTTCTTCGCAAAAACCAATAAGGTTCACAAAGTTCTTGTGATTTACTCTAGAAAGTGTTTCTATCTGAAAAATTAAAAAAAGAAAAAGAAAAGAAAAGTAGAGCACACCTTAGAGACGATTGACTGCTAAAAACAAAATATTAATGAAAATTGGTTTGCATTTTAAATACCTTCTTTCTGAACCGTTCTTCCAAAGTTTTTGACCAGTATTTACGAGATGTCACTGCAGTCGATGTCACAGCAATTTCAACCCCATTGGATAGAGTTCCCTTATACACTATTCCATCTGAAAATGTCCCAATTATATTGCTAAAATCTTCACAAGCTTCCAAAAGTTCTAATCTCTTAAGCTTTGGTACACCTGACATGAAGACACAAACCTTTTTACTTGGTATGAAAATGGAACTGAAACATATTTAGTAGCCAACAGACAAACCAATGAATTATACCCTACAGAGGATAAACTATAACCTGCTTGCGAATATTAAGATAAGTAAATAGAGTCAGAGTTTTTGTAACCATAAGAAAATAACCTGTTACAAATGCTTTTTGTAACTGTCCACTCAGTCCTGTGCTCCAAGGTTTCACTGTAACCACTCTATTTCCTCTAAAGCAAACAATGCCAAAGGCTGAAATCAAAAGGAATGAAGCACCACCAAGAAATCCAGCCAACATGGGTACTACAAGATGCTTTTTCTTAGAATTTTTTTTAACCACTTGGATGGTAGTTGAATTAGGGGAAGGTGAAACATCTTGATGTGATTTTGGTTGAAAAGGAGTTACAACTGGTGGGTTTACTGGCGGAGACTCTGGAATTGGTTCTAATAAAGGTGATGGTGAAGGAGTTAGAAAGCTATTGGAAGGAGATGCTGATGGAGAAGATATTGATGACTCGATTGGAGATGGTGAAGGGGAGTCTGATGATGAGAATGGTGAATCTGAGGGTAAAACTGGTAATGGTGATGGTGATGAAGGAAAATTAACTGGTGTTGATGAATAGGAAGATGGAGATGGTGATGGTGATAATGAATTCCTTTCATTCCTTCGAACCCCTGTGACCGTAGAGGGGTTTGGGGCATCTGCTTCCTGCAGCAGCCTCCGGTAGAGAACTTCTAGTTCTGCAGTGTTCCTAACATACAAAAAAAAAAAAGTTCAAATGAATAGATTACCACGATCACACAACATGATTTGATTAAGACCATTATGAATTAAGCAAAAATCTTCTAAAATTCCTTGCGTTTTGAGTCTTTTTACTAAGTAAGAATTGTCTTTCAAGTCAATTTCATAGCCAAAGCAGTGAAAAGAAAGAAAGGAAAAAAAAAACTAAATGTCAATATCATTTTTCCTTCAATTTAATAGCTACGTTTCATATGTCTCTAATAAGGAAGGCTCAAACAAAGTTCTCCTTCCACAGTTCTTCCTAAATCACAGGTTTAAAAATACAACAGAAACAACCCCTCTTTCAATAACATACCGAGTAATCACTTCTCTTTTAAAAGATTCTCTTGAAGCAACATCCAATAGTTGATCTTTGTCTACTTGAAATTCAGATAGTGTATTTAGCTCATTGAGTTCAGGTGGTATGCTATCAAGGAAGTAATTATTATCAAGTAAACTGCAAGAAAATTTGATGAGCTTAGCTTATTAGAATTTCACCAAAGAATTTCATTAATGGACAGTAAAAAATTGGAAGCATCAAACGCACAGGATGGTCAAGGACTGATTGTTGCTGAATTCAGAAGGAAATGGTCCACTAAAGTTATTGTATCCCAAGTCCAAAACTTCAAGCTCCTTCAGTTCTCCTATCTCTTTTGGAATGTTTCCAAAAAGAGAATTGTTCCTCAAAACACTGCAAAAAAAAAAAACCCAACAAGGTCCATACTAATTTGAAAATTAATAAAATTATAATAAAATAACAAAGATTTTAAAAACATGGAAACAAATTTGTGGAAATCAAATCAAAGCATACATAGATTTTATGTGAAGCAGCTTCCCAAGTTCAGGTGCCAAGGTTCCTCCAAGACCAAGATCTCTCAAGTTCCTTGCAAGTTGGTGATCAAATTCAATTCACTACTTCAATCTTACAATAGAAAGCACATTAAACAAATTGAAATGTGACAAATTAAACTCTAATATGTTAATGAGAATTATATAATATATTTTCATCACTATATATAAATAAAAAAAAATATCATAAAAAGGAAGTAATTATCAATATATTCAAGTAGTTATTTTGTTTCTGAAAAGTAACAAAAGAGAACAAAACACAAACACCTAACGAACATTTATAATGACTTACAAGATCACCACATTTCCGTCGCAACACTCAACCCCGAACCACGAACAAGGATTACTAATCTCGTCGTTGTTATTCCAACTTGTTAAAGCACCAAAGGGGTCTGTAACAATTCTCTCCTTGAACCCCAATAACGTTAAACCTGCATCCAAACACATGACGTCATAAAAAACCTTTTATCAATCAAACAGTCTTTCTTCATAACAATAAAATAAATTAAAGGCTCCAAATGCAGAGCTTGTATGAACCTTCACTATTAAGAGACCAGCAAAAGCTTGTGTTCTGGAGAAATACTATCAGGAGTACCACAACCATTATCGCCATTTGATGACTCAACCGTTCAAATGATTTCCATACTCCACCCATTATTTTTCAAAGCTAATAAAATTTCAGATGAATGAAGAAGAAAGCCCGTGTCAATGAAATCGGCGGATTGTTTTTAAAAAAATGGTGACAGCCAAAAGTTTACCTGTTCAAAATGCCAAGATATCGGCGGCTCAGTCAAGAGGACAAAGCCCAAATCTTAGCTGAACCGGGTTTGAAAAGTAGTGACTTTTCTTTTACGAGATAATACGGTCACAATTTTGGATTTGCTCCTTGTCTTGTAGCGAGCAGTCTTACGACTCTTCTTTCCCTCTTATATTTATAGCGCCGTCGGCCGTCCTTTCAATTGCACTTGCATGACACGCGTTTTAACCTCTCTTTTTTTAATAATATTATATGCATAAAAAAAACATATAATTTATTAATTATATTTAAAATTATAAATACAAAATAAAAAAATATTAAATTATATTATATAAGTTAATGTATTTATTAAACTATAATAAAAAATAAATTTTTTTTACTCTACCATCTACCATGTTAATGGAACTGTGCATAAATCTCATGAGAGCTAATGAAAATAATGAAATAAATTAATTTCTCAAATAACTTTTACACATTTATATATTCACATATACACATATATTAATGGAGTATAGCATGAGTGGGTGTGTAAGTGTTAATTTTTATTTTTTTAATAATATTCACTAATTGCATTGCTATCTTAATTAAAATTATTATATCATTTTGCTTTTTAAGAAAAATAATTTGTCTTTGCAAAATAATTATAGATTATAATGTTTGGAAAGTCTCAAGATTGATGGCTTGGGACGGACCCTTATTATATTATTTGTTTGTTTGAATTTGTATATTCCAACAAAAAATAAAAAATAAAATAATTTATATGTAATTTAATGCATGCTTTTTTTTTAGGTTGACGTATTTTTAGAACTTGATGATTTGGATAGTCAAACAAAGTACAATACGTGATTGTATCTCTGGATTATTGTTAAATTCTTCACGGCTAACTAGTACAAGATGAACTATCAAAAAAAAAAAAAAAAACTAGTACAAGATGAATTTTTATTCACTACATTGCTTATATGACGAATCTACAAATTAGTACGTAGTTATTATTTTAAATTTTAAATTTAAAAATATTCCTAAATTTTTTTAATTTTAATCATATAATATAACCTACTTCATATATATAATTTTATTTTTAATCTCATTAAAAGGAAAGAAAAAATAAAATATTTATTTATGTTAAAAATATATTTTTTTTATTAGAAAAAAATATTTTTTTAATAAATAATTAAAAATAAAATCAATTAAATAATTATATCATTTATATATTATATATACAGCTAATAAGATCTAAAACAAAAATCTAAATCTATCATAATTCTTAAAATAATATATTTTTTTAGCTCCCTTTAACAGTGGGATTTTGGATCATAATAACACAAGTATACATCGATGTTGACAATGGTATAAATTCCTCAAGTCACATTTCAAGCGAGTGTTAGAATTTATTGAATGAACTGTCAAAAAATGAAACATTTTGATGATAAGACCCTTTATTAATAAAATATAAATTAATTTCCAGATTGAAACATGTAACAACTTGAGATAATAATATTTTTTAAAATTATTTTATTTTATGTTTAATTATTTGGTATAATTTTTTTTCATGAATAAAAATTTAACCCTTTTAAATGGTGTACATATTTGTTTTATCTAACGTAAAAAAAAATTATTTTATATAATGTAAAAAAATATATATTTTAAGTGAATTTAAGATAAAACTATATTAATAATTATGTCATATAAAATAAAATATCTCAATAAATAACTTACTTTTGAAAAAATAAATTACTTATTTTTTATTCTTTTCATAGTTAATAGAAAGAGCCAAACTTAGAGTAGAAGGAATGTTCAAAAAAGTTTACTACTTGTGCTACAGGCAAGTTGTAAAGAGTCAATATGAAAAATTGATGTGTTTTTCATTTTTTTATTGAAAATAAAATTATCTTCATTATAGTTGAAAAGTATAGTAGTCATTGTACATCAGACAATAATATTTAAATACAAGAGAATAAGCAAGTCTATATGCAAATTCATAGTCCAAATGGCACTTTATTAAAAATATTTATTTGATCAAAAAAATATTATTTAACGGATTGTACAAATTGATTTAAACCAATCTACGTATATAATAAATTAAATATGGATAGGTTGTAGATTATAAAATGGGATTATAAAAAAAATGGATAGGTTGTATATATATTTCTTGAATATTCATAGCTCAAAATTCAACATATAATAAAAAAAAAAATGAAAGAAAGATCATTAATGGATTCGTTAGGATACAATTATACAAAGCCATTAATTCTACAAAATTGACTGCCCACCAACTGAAAATTCAGAAACCCTTTGGTATGTGTCCATGCCTCCATGGCAAGCTATACGAACAAAAGGTTTAAAAAAAAAAAAGTATTAAGGTTGGATTGGCCCATCCGCAAATAACCATTACCAAGAATCCAACATACTGGGCCCGGAATGACTTATTGCTGAATAATAAAAAAATAATTTAGGTGTTGCTTCTGGTTGGAACATACTAGAAGAAAGACGAGAAAAATAGACAACTTAACCTATTTTGTTTTTGTAGGAGACCTATTCATTTACCTATACTGAATCGTTAATGTTGGAATGTGGTTTTCCAAATCATTAAATTAGATGTGTTTCACTCAAATTTACAATACGTGGGTCCAGTGGAAGAGGTCCTTCTATCCAATACTTAATTAGCAAGTGGCATGCTTTTCTACTTTTACTCGTTAGTTAGACTTCCACTATCAATCTTTAAATAAAATAACATTTATTTTTATTTTATTTGTATCTAATTGAATGATAGATACAAATTTCATGTGAATGAAGTGGAAAGTAAAGGTATATATTGGGATGAACTGTCAATGAGATTTATGATATAATTTATTAAACTTTAAAACTTATTTCAACTTATCTTATATTGTTTCAAGTAGGAAGTGAATATGATTTATGATATAATTTATTAAACTTTAAAACTTATTTCAACTTATCTTATATTGTTTCAAGTAGGAAGTGAATATGGGCTAGAACAAGGAAAAAAATTCAATGTTGATCATAATCTTATAGTAACACCATTACAAATGATTTTTTTATATTTTTTTTTCCCCAAAAAAAGTATAAAATATTATTAAGAAAATCATCCAATATAACATTGTCACCAGACACTAAGCAAAAGCAAACATTCACCAAAGAAACCGAACAGTCCAACATCAACTATGCACAAGCATAGCCTAAGGCACACAAGAAGATACCTAACCAGCACTATAGCTAGGAAGAAACCAGTTTCAAAAGCAAAATCAAATTCTCACTATGCCATCCAGTTAGGAAAAGAAAAAAACTGACTATATTGCCTACAGAACAGACTCTAGACAAGGAGACCAAAACAAACCCAAAATAAACAAAAGCAAAACCAAATCCAAATCCAAAGAAGATAAAAAGTTCTCAAAACTCAAAATACAAATTGAAACAAAGCAAACTTGAAAAACAAATCCAGAGCACCTAATCAAGCAGCATATCACACATCAGGAAAGAAGCCTTGATCCATTGCACAAGCAAGCTCACTTGCATTCTTGACAGAAGAAACTTGTTGAACTCTACCCCCCCTTATCCATAACCATATTCACCCCTCCTTTACCATCCAAATTGGTTAGTGACTCCTAGACATTGCTCAAAAAGGAAATATCCTCAAGCTCCTTTCTAACCCTCTTCTCTTAAGTACTCTTAGCTTTTCTCAAATCATCCAAACTTACACTTTCCTTGTTTGCGAGTCTTCCAACATGCTTCTTCTTCCCTACAGTATATGCCTTACCATTCAACAATCCTTAAACCTTTCCAAATCCAACAACAGACCCA
Source organism: Elaeagnus macrophylla (assembly GCA_029378325.1). Taxonomy (NCBI): domain Eukaryota; kingdom Viridiplantae; phylum Streptophyta; class Magnoliopsida; order Rosales; family Elaeagnaceae; genus Elaeagnus; species Elaeagnus macrophylla. Next base: position 9,109,875 of record CM055642.1, on the reverse strand, counting down.
TCAATGGCCATTAAAAGTAAAGGTATAATTAACTTGCACTCCTTGCTTCTCTAAACCAGGATTGACATCATACTTCCTCAATTTCCCATCCTCAACATGTGATTGAACCACCATATCTATTTCAGAACGAATCCATTCTTCAAATTAGGAGTGTCCATGGTCTGGTCCGTCCCATTTTTAGCCAAATATTTTTAACCAAATCAGACTGAACATATTACATTAATCAAATTAGACCAAACCGTTTGATTAATAAAACTATTATAATTAGACTGTTTGGTTTATGATTTTTCACGATTTTTTTTTTTTTTAAATTTCCTCAAAATCTCTTAAAACTTGAAATTAACATAAGGAGAAAAAAAAAACCTTTGAATCTAACCAAATTAATTAATATAACTAGAAATATAAATCATATAACATCCTACATAAATTATATAACATCGCAAAGACAATCATAAAATCAATTACAATCTAAAGTTAAATATTTTCGATAGATGTTTACATAACTTTTTCAAATTAATAATTATAAACATTTACATTCAATCTGACTGAAATTAAATTAAAGTAGTCTATTTAATACAATTAAATCTAAATTCAAGCTTAAACTCACACATATACAATAAACATATAAAACTGCATAACATATAGGCAAAACAAATATGTTAAAAATTATATATTTTATAACCTATAGATAATCCTACTTAATGAGTATGAAATATACAATTTTTTTTGTATGTTTTTGAAAAAATAATAATATAATATAAGTTTTATATATTATAAATAACAGTCCGATTTGGACCGGGTGATTTAAAAATTTGTTTAATATGACCAAATTGCTTAAAAAATGCTTTGAAAAATTAAAAATCAAACCAAACCATATGACTTACAAAATTATACGGTCCGGTTAGGTTCAGTCTCGTTTTTTAGTTTTATTTGATTTGGTCCTATTTTTTAACGCCCTTGCTCCAAACAAAGCATTCTTCCCACCAAATCGTATACACTGTCCCTTAGCCAATTCAAAGTTCCTAGTTATATGAGTTATCACGCCACAACAATAACAAAAATAAGGCAATCTCTCTAACTTTATCTCTATCCACACATGACTCCATTTGAAAGGAATCCAAACCTCAAGCACTAGAACAGAAGCAAGCTTAAACAATACTCTGACCGTAATAGATCGCATAGTACCACCAGTAAGGGAATACATGTCAACCTCCAATACTTGGCCTACTTTTCCAACAATACTACGGATAATAGGTTCCTTCCTCTAATCCATAAGCATATCACGAATTTGAATTCAAATTGGAGATGTATCAAAAAGAAAAATAGAAGGGGAGGTACCTGGTAAGACATGCATTACAACAAGCATATTCTTGTGAAAATTCTACGGGGTCTTATGCAAAATAATCTCCAATTCCTCAGGCTCATCAAACTAATTTCGTAGCATCTCCATCAATTAGAACCACAAATCGATTCACAAACTAGATCTCCTAAAACCCTAGGTTTAGTAGAGCTCAAAACAAACGAATGGAACCAATAACAATTAGAATAATATTCGCACAGGAAAGACAAGAAAATCACGCACTAAAAGAGCAAGAACACAACGAGATTTCAAGGCCAAAGTGCATACTAGCACCAAACTGGAAGGGAAAAATCAAGGAGATAAACCTCTCGATCTAGTATCACAAGCAATATTTAGTTTGCATTTTCATATAAAAATAATCATACCAACTCCAAAAATAATATGTCAAAATTTGTTTGATGAGGTGTACTGTAATTATGAATGTATTTCTTTATACAATTAATTCAATTATTTATGTATTAAATATATCTTATCTTTTAGTATTCTTTAAATTTTTATTAATTGCAAAAATATAATTACTAGATGCTCAATGAATTATGTACTATCACAGTTTGATTCTACACATTCCATGCCTTTAATTGAATCTATATATGGGCCGGGCCCTTCATTCTACTGATTGTCGTTTACCTTCTAATGTTCTCATTAAAAAACATTATTAAGGTAGTGACATAGAAAGGTTGTAGGATTAGCTAAACTCTATGCATTGAGATATATGTCTTTAAACGACATCACATGGTTTTTTAAACTTTTAAAATGCATGATTTATTAATTAAAATTTTAAAACTTGACAATTAAGTGGTTATTTAACTCAAAATTTTGATATGTGAAGTTTGATACAGGCAAAGCAAAACTGTCAATAAGATAGCTAAAACACATGAAAATTGAACTGTAAACTTTATAAAAAAAGATGAGCATAATACAAATTAATATTTTGCTATAAACTTAATATGTTAGGTATTCATAGATTGCACAATTTGATCACAGCATAATACGTACATACCCTTTATAAACAACCCTATTATCTCCAACTAGAAACTCTGACCAATGGTGTTTGCATATACTCCAAAACCAACTCATTCCCACTTTCTGCAACTTTCACTTGATACAAGCTTTCCTTTTCTCTAACCACTTCTTTTGCCTCCTTCAAGTTATCTTTGCTCATATTCCAAGCCACCAATCCAAGCTCTACAAGTGTCTTATTTTCATTCCTAGTCTCCTCCCACTTCCTAAAGGCAAAAGAGAAAGAAACATAAGGAGCAACAAACAAACTCTCTATTGCAATTCTTGCTTCTTCTAATTCACTTGGAAAATGTCTCTCTATTGACTCAACCAAAGCTAGTACTCCCCTTAGTTTCCCATAAAAAAACGACCCATAATTACTAAAACCTGTTGAACCACTTCCATCTCCAAAGGCTATAACACCTCTTCCCACATTGGAAATGTTTCTAATTGAGTCTTTAGCTAGCTTTATAAATTCAATAACGTGTTTGAAACTCCTCAATCTCCTCGTATGGGGAAGTCCCACTATACAATTGAAGGCTAACCATTCATTTGATCCACCTCTTTTCTTCAATCTCTTCATTTCACTTACCAATCCCTCCATATCCATTTCCTCAATTTTCAATCTCAATCCTAAGTATTTTGCATAACCGTATAACCATCTTTTAGTCTCTTCAAACCTTGGAAGTTGAGAATTATGAAAAACACAATCCTCTTCATCCCACTTAATTGAAGTCAATTTGACAACCCTTTTGCCTCTTCTTTCAAGTTCTTCTAATAATGAAGGCCATTGAATTCCATTTTCAATATCAAAATCAATTATGTGAACTACCTCAGCTTCTTTAGGCATAGTTTCTAAAATTACCTTATTGGCAGAGAAATGAACAAACTTTCCAAATGGAAACATCTGATAAAAAACTTTCAAAGCTGTCAGATAATTCTCACTTGTCTCTTGTGTTAAATAGTCAATTTGATCATCCAAGGCTCTAATGAAATAGTACACAACACGGTCTAAAGTTTTACCTTTTGGAGATGCTTTTTCTCTTAAACTTCTCAAGATTTCATCTTCTAGAACTTCATGTTTTAACTCCTTAGCCTCTATATAAGCCAAGAGCAGATGAAGATTTGCCATTTGACTATCAGCCTCAGCTTCTCTGTTTTGATGAGGCAAAACCCAAGTTGAATTAACTGATGGAGATTCAATTGATGAAGAAGGTGACAAAATTAGACTCCCCATGTTGTTTTCTTCCTCTGTAATTACTTCTGAGGAAAAGCTGCTTTCACTTTCCATCCAATCAAAAAGTTTGTCAAACTCTTCAACCATGAATTGGTCATTGAAAGAAGAAGATTTATTAACTTCTAGAAGATTAGAGGAGGAGTGTTCTATAGGAAGAAGCATGGTTTGTTGTTGAAATGGAGAAGAGTATATTGGGAAAGAGGCAGAGAATACTTCTGGAAAATCTTCAAAAGAGATAGATGGGGAAGAGAAATCAAAGCTGTCCATTTCTGAATCAAAATTGTTAAGATGGAAGCTTGATTCAATATTAGAAAGTGATATTTCAGTGGTTTGAAACTGTGGGAAGGATTGGTAAAAAAATCCATCTTGTTGTAACATTTTTGATAATTGAACAGTGATCTGCTTTGAATCCTTAAAGCTAGGGCTTGTGCTATATATAGAAAAACTTTAGGATGAGAAATGATAAATAATAAAATAAGGGGTATAAATTTTTGGCAGAAGTACGAAATTAGGACCCTAATTTTTCCTCTAAGTCAACAAATTTTATCCCTTATTTTTTTTTTATCTGAAAATATAAATTTCATTACTAAATCAAGTTAAAGGCTCAGAAGAGCTCACATCCAAAAGAAAAATAGGAAGAAAAAAAAAAAAGAAGAAGCTCCATAGCATCTCCTCAATTTTATCCCTTATTTTTAATTTAAAAGTTCAGTCTTTTTTTATACTACTATCGGTTATATTTTACTTTGATACCTTATTTTTTTTCAAATTTAACTTGCCAATAATTTACTTGACCTTTTCTTATAGAAAATTATCGGACATAAAAATTATAATTTATAGCCTATTTTATAATCAATTTTATTTTTAATTTAATTTTTTAAAAATAAATATTATTTAGTAATTAATAATATTTTCATGTTTAAAATGAATTTGAATGCGATATTCTAACTTCATTTTATTTTTATTAGTTACATTTTTTTTTTACTAAAGGAAAGTGAAATAAAAAAAATAGAACTCTTTACGTACCAAACAATTTTTGTTTACTTCAAAATGAATTAAAAAAAATATAAAAATTGTTTGAAACACACAAAAAAAAAAAAAAAAAAAAACTCCTTACAAAACAAGCCCTTAATATTTTATTAATTTCTATTTCGAGTTTAATTAATAATGAAATATGTGTGTTGCCATGATATTTTTCATTAAATATCTATAAAGATAATATTTAAGATAATGAATCAATTAATTAAATTTTAAAAATTGGTGTCCCATGTCTTTTTGGGTATGACTTCAAATCCCCTCTCATAATTTATAGTAATTAGTTAGTGTTTATTATAAAGTATATTATTTCGATTAAAAAAAATCAATTTTTAAAAATTATGAAATTAAAACACATGGAATTAAAATAGTTGAATTGGAAAATATAAGTACTAAATCAATCAATTTTTAAAAAAAAAAATAATAATTATGATTTATCTCCCCAATCTTTTATCCGTGTTGTAAAAGTGCTTTCAACATTACAGTTCCCATCTTGAGTCCTCTTCTTTAGTTGGCAGGCTTGATAAAATAGGAGGTTGATGTTTTGCAGTTTTCTCTTCATTAATTCAAACTATAAATGAGACCAAAAAAAAAAAAAGTCATTTTCAATATGTTGTTCCACAACAGGAGTCATAAGGAAGGAATATGAAAGAATATGGAATCATCGTGTAAAACAGGACAAACACATAAACCTTCATAATATGGTATAAATAAATTCATGATAACTTTCTTTAATTTAATGATATTATTTTAATAATTTAATTAGAATTTAAAATATTAGATCATGCTTAAAATCAATATCTTCATCCTATTGTTTACATTCAGTTGGTAGATCCAGAACCAAACAAACAACAAAAAATAATATTATTTATTGATTTTTATAAATAAATAAAAAATATTATATATATATCTTATTTGAATATAAATATATTCAAATTATTGAGTTTTTAATGTATTTTTGAGTGATAAAATTTTAAAAACAAAACTTTAGCGAGAACACATATCTATTTTATACATATAATTTATCTATAAACACATTCAAGACTTTTATGAACCATTTGGTCATTATATTATAAAAGTTTAAAGCAACTATATTATATAAAATAAATTATTAAACCAACTTTTATTTACCACAATATTATATATATAAATGGTGATTAGGATACGATAATGAATAAGGAGCCCAAGCTTGCAAGTAATAGTTATTAATCTGACTAGGATTAATTAGTCTGTTTCATCAATTAAACAAAGAGGTTGATAATTTTAGGAAAACACTGTTTTTTAATAGTCTGGAAAATCTCAAAGATGGAGTTTTATAAAAATTCATAATATAACGTAAATTAGGCTGGTATTTAACCAAAAGTCAATTTAAGCCTACCATACTTCATTATTTTGAAAAGGTAAAATGTTAATAAAATTTAAAAAATTATTCATCCCGAATTAATGCAGATATAAAAAATCAATATACTAAATTTTAATTACAAAAAAATAATAATTTATATCCCTCCACATTCTCTATACTATATGATAATAATTCCTCTTAAAATTTAATAATTGTGTTTTGGAAGCTAATCTGGAAGATCTAATTAAATATTAAAAGGCCGGCAGAATACTTTTAGGAAATTTTCAGACCACGATTGAAAGCAACACAAAAACCCCTGAAACTGAATTTTTTTTTTTTTTATATCTTGGAGATATATTGAGGTGTGAATATATCTTTTGGGAGAGATAAACTCAAATTTTCTGACTCTTTATTTTTTAAAGTTCTACATTTCTCTCTCCCACATTCATCTAATATCTAAAATTTTCGTAATTCTCTACCTCCTTAACCATGTTTATTATAACTGTTTTCATACCAAAACATTTAGAAATTAAATATGAAGATTTGCTTTTGTTTTTTTAGAAATGGTTTCAATTGGATCCATGAACATCATGGTTACTTTAAAAGCAAAGATTTATGTCTTGATTATCGATCTTACAAGTGTTTTCAATGTTTTTACGAGAAGTATATTGTCTATTTATTTATTTTTATCAAAATGGCACATTAATTTGATTATAAGAAATAAAAATTAAAACCCTGCATACATTTCTGTTTGGGAATATAACCATAAGGGTAGCTGTATTTACCCCCCAAAAAACAAAGAAAGAAAAGAAAAACTATAATTTAATCACATCAATTTTTACCCTATTAAACTAACGGGACTTGAGCTAATTTAATTAAGATCAAAACGCAAAAGAGCATTTAAAGCACCTAAAAAGTTAATGTATGTCATTCAACTATATAAAAATAATTAATGATCTTTAAAAATACATGTAATCAGTAAATCTAAACGTTATTGCAGATAAAATAAATTGATTTGAAAATGCATGCATAAATATTAAAATACCAATTAATCAAATGGAAAATAGGCCACAAGATTACAAGATTAACACATGGACGAATAGTAGTAGTTGAGGTGACCCATCAACTAATCGATTGCGACTACCATTACGTACTTGTCTTCTTCTATTTTTAAAGGAAAAAAAAAAAAAAAAAAGCTGTAAAATTTCCTTTTAATAAATAAAAAAAAACGCTAATATATTTAAGTAAGATTTAAATTTAAATTTTTCATAAAATATTAAAAATTTTATCATTTAAATTACAAAAAATTTCCCGACCTACTTGTTTGTCTGTTTTTCTTCCCGATCTAAATTATTTGTTTGTTAGTTTTGTTCAATTACATTACACATACGTATGTCACATCACCATTACAATCGTGTATCAGACAACAATGAAGAGTTTGTTTAGTATAATTAATTTTCTAATGCATATCCATGATTCATGACTTCTATTATCCTCCAGAAACCAGTTGATACGAGGATCTCTTTCTTTTATTAAGTATTTTAGAATTTTTTACCTATAAAAAACTTGGACTTTTATCGATAATATTTTTTCTTTTCAAATTCCAAGCACTTCTATGAGAATCTTTTTGAGGTTTTCTTAGATCGGTAAAATATAATTATTTAAAAAACTTAATTTTAAATAATCTTATATTAATTTTATGCATTAAATGGAGTCATCTATCATCTCTTAAAAATGTGTTAACTAAAAAACATAATATAGCGAATAAAAACTTGAAAATTTTCAAATAATTTCTGATTTTTGAAGCTACTGAAGATAAAGAACATGAAAAAAATGGAACAAGATTATCAAGATATAGGGCTTCAGTCCTATATTCATATGTTATTGTTTCACACTTTGATTTGGCATTACTTTATGCTCTTTGTCATTGATTAATAAAACAGCGGTTCCATTAGTTTAGGTAGTTCAGAATGAGCTTACCTTTGAGAACGAATTCGAATTTCAGTCACCATCACATGAGCCAAAAAAAAAAAAAAAAGTAAAAACGAATTTCCAATGCATGTATCAATTGCCTTCAGGCATGAGTCTATCTTTCAACATTGAGCATTGAACATCTCATATCTGCCAACGACCTTCTAATAGAGGGGTAAAAGAAAATCTCTTATTCAACTAATCAGTAGCGTTTGATAAAAAAATAATAATAAAACATCATATTCATATTTGAATTTTTTTTTTAAAATAAAGATAATTTATTATAATGATTAAGAAAGAATCAGGATGATAGCTTGAGAAATTACATATGGGCAATTATCAAGGTCAAGCACATAGTCTTAAGATGTAAATTTGGCTCACACAACTAAACGAAGATAGATGAATAATATGTAATTTGATTCTTTCTACGGTTTGAATAGAGTCGCCTTCAAGAATTACATTTTAGACACTCAATTGAAAGCTCAATCTTGATCCCTCCCTTAAAGTTAGAATTCGGTCATAAGCGGATCTGCTATTCTTGTGATCTTAACCACACGTTCCATCATGATTACGAATCACTACTCCATTGTTGCAAATGCGAGATTTATCATCTCATGTTGCATCACATTTACTTATATCCAATTTGGAGGAGGTTTAAGCCAAATAGAAAGTGTACTCCGATAAGGCATAGAAGAACAAGCCTTAAAATTTTTAAGAAAAAAATTTGCTTCCCTCTAAACTTCAGTAGGCTCCTGAATCTTTTTATCACGAATTAATCTGTTTCTAGCATGCTAGACCAAAGAACATTAAAGAAAATATCCAACTCAATTTTGTTCAAATTATGGAGGATCATTTCCACCCAAATAGATAGTGATGCATTATCAGACACTTTAAGCTCCACCTTCAAGCCACTTAATATATTCAACTATATTCAAATTTGAATCTTAAAGAATAATAATATCACTCATATTTGAATCTATAAATAGCTCAAGTCTACTTACAAATAAACACTGCAACACTAAGAAAAGGCATAGCCCGGCTGGACAAAAGTTTTCAATACAAATATAAAAACTGAAAGGGCCTTGATAGAATAGAAAGAGCTGCAACTCTTTGTGAGAAATTCCCTCTAGCTTTGTAGGGCTTACCTCTTGCCCCATGAATTGTTAGGCAAATCGTTCTTTAATGTGTTCCAGTTTCTAGAAAGAGTATAATAAAGGCACACTATGCAGTGAGGGACACTCAGGCGAAAGCACAGGAATTTACCATCCACCATACAAAAAGCACAATCATATTATCTAATTAGGAAGGAAAAAGTTTCAAAGTTTATAATCAAAATGAGTAATGTTATAAAATTTCATCCTAGTGCCATAATGCTTAAATAAGATGGAATGTGAAACTATTTCCGGTGGATTCAGTGACATTTTGAGTTCCACTCCTAAATCAGTCTGACAACATTGGCAGAGATAAGAAATGAAGCTAACGGAAGTAAACTGAAACAAGCGGGATGTCAACATCATTGTCCTCATCATCCTCACATGCCACAACAACATCTAAGTGGTTCCGATATGTAGGCAATTCCACTTTGGCTACATCCCTAGCCAGATCAGCCATCTTCTTGTCCATTCGCTCCTTATGTCTAGGAAACATGCTGTTAAAAAGCAGGCAACTTCCACAGGAGATACTATAAGCATTTAGCCCTTTGCCCTTGAGCCAGTCGATAAGTTCCCTGAGAGTTGGATTGTCTTTCAGAATCCATCTATCCCAAACAGTCCAGCTCATTTCACGGTGCTTGATCACCTTGGGTGGAACTGGCTCCGCAATGGAAAATAATGGCAGTGCTAGATTGGCAAATGTATTGCGATAGTCCTCTACTTTATGACCTCCACTCAAGACCTTGTAGAGTTCCAAGCACACTAGACCTGTTGCCATAGCAGTAGATGTAGCAATTGCAGGGATAATCCTTCCAGCAATGAACTTGGCTTTCAGCTTGTCAACCTCAGGAATGCTGTAATTCCTAGCCCTCATGTTGGCAAGACCAGCAATCATATCCATATGGTAGTTGGTATCATCATCCTGCACATATGCCAGGAAATGTCAATAAAATTATGAATCAAAATTTTACAAATCAAAATGAATAATTACGAATGTGTATGTTGGGTATGCATGGCCATACATATGTGCAAAAATATGTAATGGTTGGTAGGTTGGTAGAGCGAGAGAGGTACCTTCTCAAACTGAATTGGTTTCATCCTGAAGCCAGCTGGAAACTTTTGCCGGCAAAGCTCTAACTTCATGATTAACTCATCAATAATCTGTGCATCATCAGCAGATGCAGCAGTTAGATTAGTAGCCTTCTCATCAGTCACAATTTTGACATCTTTCTTGGGCTGAAATTCTGGGATCATCACTCTGTCCACAGCTTCAGCTGATTTCTTCGGGTTTTTAACCCAGTCAGGAATTGGAATCCCAAATGTCTCTGCTCGTAGTATTGCTGCAGCCGTTACAAAGTGGAGGTGACCAGGGTCAGCAGCTGAGAACTGAAGCGGTTGAGGGAATCGTTTAGGAGCAGACCAGAATGGAGCCCCAGTACTAGTTGCAGCATCTTCAGGAAAAGTATAGATCAATTGCTTCAGACGGTTAGCAAAATAATCTTCAAATCTGACAGAACAAAAAACACATTAGAAGAGACGAAACAGCATAGTCTCAGATTTGTGGTTTCAATGACAGGGGAAAGAAAAGAGGAACAATTTTCTAAGGAGTTACTACCTTAGGCGAGCCCAGGTAATGCAATCTTGAAATGTTTCACATTTTTCTTTGTCAAGGCACTCAAGCACACGCTCCAAATTATCTCTTGCTTGTGCATCACCAGAATTTCTCATTCCACTGGCATAATCTCCTGGATTAGAAAGGTATGTGTTCACTTCAGCTGGAGTCTTCTCAAGCAAACCTTCAAACTCAGATCGAGCCCATGTCAAACAATGGTCAATATTGTGTGGAAAGGAGTGCACAGTGCACATAGGAGCTTGTTTTTCAGGTGGGTCTCTAGAAGCTCCATAGTTTTCTGTAAGGTGAGGAATGACCATCTGAGTGTTGCATTTGGCACCAAGAGTTCCTGATTCCAGAAGTGGCTTCTGAAAATATAGACATCTCTGATCAACATACAGCCTGGCATTAACATTATCTAGTGCATTAACTACGACACTCAAATTCTCCCAAAAAGCATCGTCGAAAACATGCTCAGTCTCTGGACCAACTCGATTTTGCAGGGCTCCAATATTGAGAAGAGGATTAATTGATGCAACAGCTGAAGCAGCAACAGTTGATTTGGCCTGCCCAATGTTCCAATCACGGAATAAGAATTGTCTGCTGAGGTTACTCTTCTCAATCACATCGTCATCTGTAACCGTTAGTTTCCCTTGACTACCACATGAAACTCCCATCAGGGCAAGATTTTTCAAGAACTCACATCCTAGGGCACCAGATCCGACAACAAACACTATAGCCTCCTCAAGTTTCTTCTGGAGCCTCGACCCAAATACTGAAATCTGAGCATCATAACGGCTATTCAATGGTCTGAATTCACTTGAATCTAGGGTCTCAGGAGGAAGCGACTCCACTGAATCAAAGTAGAAGAACTGTAAAAAGGTGTAAATCATTAGTAAAACCAACAATAAATTCAAAAGTTTGTGCTACTCTCAAAAAGAATGTCTTCTCAATTTAATTAAATAAGTTCTAATCAACCAACTTTCATAATAAATAAATACCATTGATATGCATAGCCAACTATTTTTTTAAATGTGCAAAGGTGCTGAGAGGTTCATCATGATTTACGGATGTAATTGGTGCCAATGGGAATCTATTGGTACTTGTACCCGTGGGTGTGTCTGATATAAACTGTTATCTATATCAATACAAAAATAGCAATGACAATTATCTGGAGACTGTTTTTAATAAAATCAGAGAGAGTTTGCACCTAAATCAAGCTTTCGAGAGGCTTGTTCTCTCCAATGAGCAAAAAGCTCTTACAAAATCCTTACACACCTCTAGCACTCATGGTTTCTTTATTTAATATAATTTTCTCTCACAAAATTCCTTACAGAATTATCCTACGTGTCAATATTCCCTAACAAACTCCCTTCCCACCATGTAACAAACTCTTCTTACCCATGTGCTCATTTTTAATATCCTCCACTCCTTTTTTCCCTTCTCCGTGCATAGGTAAATCGTATTGGGGTCTAACAGTGTCTGGCTGTGTGTGAGTGAGAGAGAGGGTCCAGCAATGTGAACCTTTCCCGAATAGTATGCTCAAGGCTTGTTCACATAATCAAGGCAACCCAAGCTTCTTGCATCCCAAAACAACAGTAGAGAGAGTCTTCTTAAAAAACAAAAACTAGAGAAAAAACATCTTCTGTTTGCACTCCCTACTTGTCATATAGGACAATACTTATGTTACAATAATGTTACTTATGCACACTAACCTGGAAGAGTGGATGGAACTTTCCGGAACAAGCTTTTACCACTTCTTGTCCAACAATACCACCAAACATTGCCGCCATAGGGTTCAGAACTGCCTTAGCACCAAAGGCAAAGTGTCGCAGCAGTTTTGGATTTATATCATCTAGCCTTCCATCTCCAAGACTCTCATTGATGTTACCAGCAATAGATATAAGCTTCTGAGCATCCTCTTCTGAACCAGCGACAGGCAGTCGTCCAAACTCAGATGCAAACTTATCCAGCGCTTGAAATGACAGATGGAGAAGAGGTGGCCTATCAAACTTAGAGAAATCACTCAGAAGAAAATCTCCAGGATCCTTAAGAGCCTCTTTCAAAGGCTTAAAGTTCAATACTTTGGGTTGTTTCACCTGTGTAACAATACCACCTCTCTCAAAGCTACCAAAATTCGTAGTATCCTCCTCAAGAGTGAATGAATATGCCCTTGCATTTTTAATCTTCCTTGGCTTTCCATCATTCAGTTCTAACATTCCCCGAATTTCTGAGAACACAACAAGATCCCCATCTTGAAATTCAAGTCTTTCGTCATCCACACATGTTACTAGTGCAGGGTTATCATTGCTGATGGATGCAATGATGCCCGTGTGAGGCTCCTCTCCATCAACATCAATAACAGTGAACTTGGGTCCAAAGTCACAGAATACAGATCCAAAAAGGCCTCTAACTTCAGTTTTAATGAAAGCAATAGGAGGCTGATGGTTGTGACAATAGTTATTGAATTCAATGGCCTTTTCAAGACTGATATCAGTGAATACAACAGCCTGAAAACCAGACGTGAATTGAAGAGTTACAACCCATAAGCAAATTGCAGTACAATACATTACATATCTATAAGTTACATCCCAAAAATCGGAAAATATACTCTCAACCAATACAAAGTAAAGATAAGAAGATATGGCACCTCTAGTGCTCTATCTCCTACTTTAAAAATAAAATTGAACAACTCGCATCAACACATGCATTGCAACAAACAAAACCACTGCTAGCTTCACAAAATGAGCAAATAGCATATAAATCAACAAAGCACTCATAAAAAGGGAGTACCTGGAAATCCAAAAGTTGTTCCTTGGTCAACTTTGTTGTCAAGGTCTGTACCACTACAGCATTGTTGAGTTCTTGCATCTTTTGAACAGAAACAAGCGCTCTGTTTCTACCAACATCATTCTCAGTAAAAACAAAGTTACTTGACAAATCCCATAGCTCTACTGTGCCCTCATCATGCAGGGTCACAGACTTAACACCAGCAAGAATTAAGTTTTTTGCTGCAAAATATAAATCCCATCAGACAAAGGAGTCAAGAAAGTGAGTTTAAAGGGTCATAGACTTGACATGACAAACAATCTCCTCCCCAAGAAAAAAATCCCCCACAATCGGAAGCAAATAAGCAAAAGAAAAAAAAAAAAACATAGTAACATTTAAGATGCAAGGAAAGTGAATGATGGGGAAAATGAGAAATAAAAATTGACAAATAAAACAGTTTAAAGGGCACAATCCCTACCTCCTAAAGACTAATAGATCTCCCGACAGCATACTTAACAAATAAATCATACTGTAAGCAAGTTGAACGTCATATCATGTTTAATTTGCTTCTAGAAATGGACAGAAATGAATGATAGATAAAAGAGCAAGTTAAGAAAATGGTCAATAATACTCTTAGAAAATGGTCAATAATACTCTTGTGGAAGCAATAAGTCTTCCCCCCTTGGCCATTACTCCCCCCCAAAGTTGCCCCTGTTAACTCAAGGAGAACATTCTACAGGCTAAAGTGGATGGAAAGGGTATATGAAATCAACATATATAATGTAAAGAATAGGCTTACAGTCAATGTTTTAAAAGGCATATTTTAGCCTCAATGCGTACTCCTTCTACTGAGGCGAGGCGTAAGCCATGAGGCAGTACGAGGTTTAAGCCTCAAATTAAAACGAAATAGAAAAAACTTTTAAATAAACAATAAAATGACAAATTACAACAAAATAACATCATAATAACCATAATAACCTCACATAGTTTATAATATAACAATTCAACTACCACTATAATATAAAAAATATATTAATAAAGTTCATTAAAAATCTAGCAGCTTAACATTGAATTAAGATATATCTTGTGTTTAGAGCCCATTTTTATCATCATACTCTTCATTCTCATTTCTATCAACACAAGCATTATTATTATTCTCATTCCAATCATCACCAAAAGGATAGCTCTCATAATCACCAAAAGGATAATTCTCATAATCACCATTATCACATTGTCATGACTACCATATTCATCAAGTAATTACTTCCTTAATCTCTTTTCTCAAGTCTATTATCTTCTACTTCAACCCACTTTTTTGTGATTCAACCTTTTTTCTTCAACAAAGAAGAATACATCTATTTATGTTTTTTTGAAAATTGCTTGTTAGAAGAATCATGAGGTTGCTGAAAGAAGAATGAATCGAGAAGAACAAGACTAGAGACAGAGGAAGAAAGGGGATGTTATGAAATTTTACCATAAAAATTTGGATTTTTTTTACTTTCATTTTCATTTTGTCAATAATTTTATTGTTTTTTTAGCTTCTATTTCACTTGTTTAAACCGTAATATTAATGGGCTTTATCTAGTAGTCCATGTGGAACCTTAATTTTACATTCTAGTCCATCAATTTTTCTTTTTCTGATACTAAATAGAGGTTATAAACCTTAATAGCCTTAATGCATAGCATCTTTGCGTGAAAAAAGGCTTAAGCCTCAACAACGAAAAGCGTATAATTTTTTTCAGCCCCCAATAAGCTAGCCTCAAGGCTGTACGAGTGGAAAGACTTACCTCACAACGTTTTATAAACAGTATGATCTTGTATGAGTTTGGGCAAAAACACCATCATAAACAGTATGACATCAAAACAATGATGACAAAATACAATAACTGATGTTCGAAATAGATGAAAAACTAAACCATCAAGATATTAAGTCTTAATGATCTTATGTACTATTGAACATTAAAATATCATGTTTACAAAAATCAAGCCTAACAACAACCTTCATACCATCATTCGTTTACTGAAAGTAGCAGTAATGTGATTATCAGCAATCAGGATTCTAGGAGACGTACCAATCTCAGCACCAAGCCCCTGCATCCCTGATACAAGGACATTTGAGCCAAAGAGCCTCCGCATTGTCTCACGGCCATAGACAGCAAGTTGCCTGCTATGAAGATCCTCATCAATATCCGTAGTGTTAGAATCGCCCAATGCCATGAAGGTGTCTCCTTGCTGCTCTCTAGCTAAGTTACTGTTGCTGTTGTTGTTATTGACACTGATGTTGCTGTTGTTGTAATTGACACTGATGTTGCTGTTATTCTCCGTCGCGGAGACGGAAACAACACCGATCCGATGCTTCTTTAAGATAGAAGATTCACCTACACTGATTTTCGTCTCGCTTTCCTCTTCTACAACCTCTCCTTCACAGGCTCTTTTTCTAGGAAGCATATAGTGCAATAAGCTGCCAAGAACACCACAAAACCCCGTCTTCATCATCATAATCACAAAATAAGAAATGAGAAATTCAAAGGAACTCGAATTTCAATGTCATTAGCATCATCGCATACATATATTTCAAACAAAAAAATTCTTTAATAAATTCAAGAACCAAATCAATGAGCACAGCAGCTACAAATACTTAACCTAACCCTAACTTCAATTCTTCTAAGATTCGAAAACAAACAGTCTAAAGAAAGAAAGATCGAACAAACAAGGAATACGTACCGACGAGGACTTTGAGCTCGAGAAGAATGGAATCCGAAAGAAACAAGCAAGAAGATGTTCGATTTTCGAGTTTTACTGAGGATTTGAGAAATGTTACCGCAAATTTGTCAGAGTTGATGAAATGGGTGGGTGTGAGAAGGGTATTTATGGATTGGCATTTTTTTAGTAGGGTTTCAACTTTGAGGGAGCTTAGGACATTTGGCCTTTCGAAGACTGTGTACTATTCCATCCATTACCAAGAAAGGAAGAAAGAGAAATCAGAGAAGATGAGAGCTGAGGGGCTAGATGGTAAATGATATGGTCATGGGATTGTTGAACTTTCATATCGCATGATCGACTCTTTTCTTTGTTCTTTTTTACCTTAATAACTTAACGCATGGTCCGTTGAGTGATTTAAGTTTTTCCTAAAATGCAACCTTTTAGGATTGAAATGTAACTTGTAAAAAAATTTATGGGAGTAAGGCTATATTTAATAAAAAATTATAGAATTAAAATACTAATTTATCTTAAGATACTTAATTATTAGTATTATTTACCTAAAAAAAAATGCTAAAGTTTTAAGGTTGTTTTTTTTTTGGGATCCTAATGTTTTAATTTTTTTAAAATTATCAAGATAAATTATAAAATAGTTCAACAATTACCCTAAAAAACGTGGGCCAACCCTAAAGCAAATAGTCTATTTTCTATTTATATTTTTGGGTCCTAACTCGGAATAACACATGATTTATTTTGCTGGTAATAAAAAAAATACTAAAGTCGTTCCTCAACTCTCTTCATTCACAATACCCTGCCTAGCGAGGTGTTCAAGAAAACTGTTTTAACTAGGCCAAATCGAGAAAGGGACCCGACTAACAGTATATTTAAGAATTTATTCAAGTTCGATTTAATTTGACATTAGACTAGGTTGAATTGTTTGAATTTATTTAATTTTATTTTTTTAATTCATTTTTATTAAAAAGAATAATATATTTGGCAATGTTGAGAGTTGTTAAAGCAAAGAAAATAATTTTTATAAGATTCAAACAAGTTCAAAGATGCTTAAGATGAATTCAAAAGATTTTAATCATTTCACTGAACTAAATCAAACCGAATTGATTGGAAAAATATAAGAAGCTAATTAACAAAGGTTCAAAAATGGATAAAAGAAGGATCCCATTATAGAGGAAGACCATTATCAATCTATTAGGTGTGACAGTCATATTTCACGGAAAAAAAAATGGCTAATAGCCTAATACATATAAGTAGGTGATGAAGGAGTTTGTTAACTTACTAGAAATGATGATATATTTCCATGTTGAAAGGTTTGATTCAGCAAAGAAAGAAGTTAGATGAAGGTAGAAGAAAAACAAGGCAATGAATAGCTTTATTTTTTAATGAACTACTGCACAAAGTGCATTTGGAAGTAGAAACTTGTACGTGGGAATATTATTCCAAAAGAAAAAGGAATTAAAGTATATTTTACTTTACGTTGTATTTGATTTAGAGACAAGCGACTTGTGTTACAAAGATATACCTACGCAGGTGCTTTCCAGTCCTTACATTTTTCTTGATTTTGTGATTCTATACACTACAACACTAAATATAAAAGTGTGCAGTTGGGTCTCCTTCTCTTGGGTTTATGGAAAATTTTGTCACAAATGTTAGAAAAAGTGTACGAAAAGAGTTATAAAGAAAGAGATACTTTCCAACTAGAAAGCAAAATTTTCATTGACTGTATACTTGGTGTAAACAAGCTCTAAGATTACATTTTTAGAATAAAATATAATTAGAAAAAGAAATCCAATTAAAGAAGCCGCTCATGAGCATTGTGGCATAAGTAAAAGAGAACAAGGAGCATCTTCCGCATATCTTGCTCATTCAACATGGCATAAATTAGATGTGATTCATTAAGTGAAAGATACTAACCGAATTGTGAAGATAAGGATGGACTCACAACTTTCACATTCCTTTATTATGAATAATCAACTAATACTACGCTCTGAATATAATTTGTTCAAGTAGTTGGCTGGTGTTGCCAGCGAATGGTTCAATTGAATCGTCTAGTCTTATGATAAACCATAAACTACTAGAACTGGAGCAACTTTGAGGCTTAGGGATTTTACTGTAACTACTGAGTACTACTTAACTATTTTAATTTTACGAGGATACTTGGTGATTGGAAATCCATATGCATTCTAAATTATGTTTCTTGAGTTACAGTTTATCTCCCAATTACTGAAATGTTTCGCGTTTTGCTTATTTTTGTAGTACTGATCAAGTTTTAATTACTTGAAAAGTTTGGAAGCATTTTGTTATCTTGCTTTTAAATGTGTAACAGTTATTGAGGTTAAATATGTAAATGCTTTCTGCCTTACAACATTGTTATATACTGGAAAAACAACAAAATTAGCACCTCTTAAAACTTATAATAACAAAACTAGTACGCTTTATGTTCAAACTTATATTTTCATAATTAAAAAAAATGATTAATATGTCATTTTTCTTTAATACCTATTCAATTAGAATCGAACGACGACAATTTAGACCCGTTTAATATTAAATGTTTAATATTTTATGTTCAACATTATTAGAAGTGCTAGTTTTATTACTATAAATTTTAGGGGTGTTATTTTTGATAATTTACCTGTATATTTTCATTGGGTTAATATATATAAAAAAGAACATCTTGTTCTTCTTGCTAGCATTATTTTTCGTTAAATTTCTTCTTCTTCTTTTTTTGTCGTTATTAAATGTCTTTTTTCTGATACATCCAACTTTGAGCAATTTTACAGGGGAATATTCAATCACAGTCAATTTATTTTGTTTTCTTTGAAAGCAAACGAAAAAGTGTTTTTGCTTTTATTTCCTTGGGAAAAAAATTGATGTTATTCCGCGAGGAACCCTCAAAATATTATTATTGCATGATGGTGAGAATATGGTTGGTTTAACTAACCTTCATAGATGAAGATGAGCAGTTGCAGAACGTGACTTGGGTTTTAATCGGGTTTTGGCTAAAAATATTGTAAAGTATGCTAAACTTTATATAAAACTGCATATGTGCTGACAATTGATTACTGATTTTGGTAAAAGAACTTGCAACAATTTACAGTTTTGAAGTAACGAAGAAAAGAGAAAGAAGAATTGAAGTTTCTGTAAGAAACAGCAAAAGAAAATATATGCGAGAGAGAGAGAGAAGAAAAATTAGTAATCTGTTTGATTCTTTACTTTCATTACTAAAATCAAAATTACATTTCTTCACAGTACGTATTTCCTTTTTATAGACAAACCTTCTGTTACCACTCAAACTACTTTACAACAGCCTGTACACTAGCTATAACAAACAAAACAGCTTTACAACAGCCTACAACTGGCTATAACAAACAAACAAACTAGCTATACTCGTGACTCTCTAACTTTAAAGCTTAACAATGCACTTTCTGCTAGCAGTCGCTTTCCACTCTATCAGCATGCCTTTCTGCAGCACTTGTATTTTTCTTAGAGACACCTGCAACACCTGCAACACAAGATACCTTATCAGCTCCCCTCAAACTCAATGGCATGCAATGCACACTGAGTTTGCCACGCAACTTCAAGAATGGTTGAACAGCCAAAGGCTTTGTGAAAATATCTGCAGGCTGCTCACAAGAGGGTATATGTTGCACCAAGAAATCACGAGCAAGCACCTTTTCCCGAATAAAATGCATGTCTAATTCAACATGCTTGGTACGAGCATGGAGAACAGGGTTTGCTGCTAAAGCAACAGTACTCAAATTATCACACCATAAAACAGGTACTGCAGAACTACACACACGCATCTCCCGCAACAAAGCTTTCAACCAAATAACTTCAGTGGCAGCATTAGCCAAAGCACGATACTCTGCTTCCGTGCTTGATCTGGCAATAACAGATTGCTTCTTGGAATGCCACACAACAGGATTAGCACCAAGAAAAACACACACCCCAGAAGTGGACCTTCTATCATCCACACAAGAACCCCAATCAGCATCTGAGAAACCAGTAACAGTTAGCTGAGTAGAGGGCTTGAAAACTATACCATGCATAATAGTGCCCTGCAAGTACCGCAAGATACGTTTGACAGCAACCCAATGTGATTCTTTAGGATTGGACATGAACTGACATGTCTTATTAACAGCATACGAAACATCAGGCCGAGTAAGAGTAATATACTGAAGAGCACCAACCACACTCCTATAAAATGAGGGCTTGTCAAACACCACAGGATCTTGAGCAGACAAAACAGGAGAGGAAAGCATAGGAGAAGAAATCGGTTTAGCATATTCCATACCAGCCTTCACTAACAAATCTCTGATGTATTTAGATTGAGATAGTAGCAAATCTCCATTAGGTAGAGTTGTCACCTCTATTCCAAGAAAATAATGCAACAAGCCCATATACTTTAAGGCAAACGTATTGTTTAACAAGACAATAAGCTGGTGTATCTCATCCTCATCACTGCCAGTGATGATAATATCATCAACATAAACAAGCAAATAAACCAAGCTAGAAGTACCAAACTTACAGAACAAAGAAGGATCGGCTCTAGACTTTTCAAAGCCCATAGCACAAAGAGCTGTTGACAAAGTGTCAAACCAAGCCCTTGGAGCCTGCTTAAGACCATAGATGGCTTTTTGGAGCTTACATACATGCTGAGGATAATTAGGATCTTCAAATCCTGGTGGCTGAGCCATGTAAACCTCTTCTTGAAGAGTGCCATTCAAAAATGCATTGTTTATGTCTAGCTGATGAAGTTTCCATTTCTTTGACAAAGCCAAACTCAAGATCACTCTTATAGTCACATGTTTAACAACTGGACTAAAGGTTTCATGAAAATCAAAACCTGGAAGTTGATTAAAACCTTGTGCCACAACTCTGGATTTAAGCTTCTCAACAGTTTTATCTGGTTTTTCCTTAACTCTCCAAACCCACTTTGAGCCAATGACTTTTCTGTTAGGTGGTGGTGGAACCAAAATCCATGTTTTATTACGAACCAATGCATCAACCTCAGCTTGCATTGACTGTTTCCAGCCATCATGACGAAGTGCCTGACTGACTGTCTTTGGCTCAGTAAAAGAAAGATCAGTAGTAAACACTTTAGGCTTGTAAATACCATCCTTGGACCTGGTAGTCATAGGATGAATATTGGTAGAGATCTCAGTGACACATACTGATTCAGAAGGAATAGTAGAAGAAATAAGAGGAATAGAAGAAGAAGGAGCTGAAATAGCTTGAGATGTAGCCGTTGGAGATATAGCCGTTGGAGATGTAGACATACTGAGCTGAGAAGAATTAAAAACAGGAATAGATTGACTAGAAGTAACGACATTAACAGGAACAGACTCTGACTCAGAATTGATAGCTTGGTCAAAACAAGGAGTAGGTGAAGACTCTACATGAGAAGGTACAACAGGAAAAGATGTGCCAGGATACACAATGGGTAAAATTGTCCTGACTAACGGTGAGACAGTCTATGAACGAGAAGAGACTTGAGAGACAAAAGGAAACTCTTCCTCATTAAAGACTACATGCCGTGACAAAAATAATTTTCCATTTGAATCCAAGCACTTATAGCCTTTATGTCTTGGACTGTACCTAAGAAAAATACAAGCTGCTGACCGAAATTGCAACTTATGATTATTAAAAGGTCTAACAAATAGATAACACAAACACCCAAAGACACGAAGATAAGAATAATCTGGCTTAGTATGAAATAACTTCTCTAAAGGAGACACATCCCCAATGAGAGGACTAGGAAGTCTATTGAGAACAAAGACAGTCGAAAAGAAAGCATCATCCCAGTACTCTAAAGGAACTGAGGCTTGAGCCATAACTGAAAGACCTTGATCAACAATTTGTCTATGTTTTCTTTCTGCTAGTCCATTTTGCTCATGAATTGTAGGACAAGAAGTTTTATGAATGATACCATGTTGAGCAAAGAAAGAAGTGAGTTTCTGAAACTCACCTCCCCAGTCAGATTGAAAGACTTTGATTTTTGCATTAAGTTGCAATTCAACCATTGCTTTGAATTGTAGAAAAGCATCATACACAGAACCTTTGAATTTTAAGAAATAGATCCAAGTAAATCTTGAAAACTCATCAGTAAAATGTACATAATATTTGTAACCATGTTTGGAAACAACAGGTGACACCCATAGATCAGAATGAACAACACCTAAAGGAACAGTCGAAAAAGTTGTAGAGGAAACAAAAGGAAGTTTATGAAATTTACCAAGCTGACAAGCATTACACGGTAAATGAACTGCTTTATTAGTAGTAATCAACATATTACAATTTTGTAGAGCTTTTCTTACCACAGGTAAAGAGGCATGAGCAAGACGCTTATGCCATAAGGACAAATCAGAAACAGAAGTAGAACATGTTGATTTAGCAGTTATGGTATTTACAGAAGGAAAAGGAGAAGCATTATTCTTGAAAGTGTTGAGTTGAATATCAAAAATGTAAAGTCCCTCATGTAGAGTTCCCTTGAGCAGCTCCCTGTTGGTGACTTTGTCCTTCACACAACAAGTAGTAGCATGAAACTCAAAATAAACATGGTTATCTTTACAAAATTGAGCAACACTCAGCAAGTTTTTGGTAATATCAGGAACATGAAGAATGTTGTTTAGAATAAGAGATTTTTTGTCAAAAGGACTTTGAAGAAAAGAAGAACCAGTATGTGTGATAAAGAGACCCTTACCATTGCCAACTGTTAACTGATCATTTCCTGTGTAAGGTTGAGAAGTAGCCAGATTTGCTGGATCAGCTGTTACATGGTGTGTAGCACCTGAATCTGGAAACCAAAATGGTTCAGGATAAGCCTCTGGAGCTGATGCAAGCATAGCAGCATAGTATTGTGACTGCTGTTGAAAAGGAGACATAGAACTAGATGCAAACGTTCCATTCATAGGAAATGAAGGTTGAATAAATGCACTCGTATTGATTTGAGGAGAGACTTGTGAAGTATCAGATACATTATTAGACTGTGAGTTTGTGACAGGTACTTGACTTAGCTGATTAGTTTCAGCTTGATTACCTCGTATTTGAGGCTGAAAATTATGATCAAACCTGTACCAACACTTGGATACTAAGTGACCTTGTTTTCCACAGAGTTGACATAAAGGTCTATTTCTATTGAAAGAAAATCTTCCTCTACTGTTATCACGTCCTCGTCCTCGTGAATTAAAACCTTGAACAGGTAAGAAAAATGGAAAATTCTGAGATGGAGGAAAAGCATTGGGCAGAGTAGTTGGAAGAAAACCATTAGGCAACATTTGAGGCATCATTCTATAATTCATAAACTGAGATGAATTCTGAATTTTCTCATCAGACTCCGATCTTCTCTGTGAAACACTATCTGGAATTTCTTGATTATTGCCTTTGTTTTGTTGTGCTACATGTACTGAAGGAAGTACATTATCAGTTATTGAATTACGAGACTCCAACCAGCTTTCATGTCCAAGTAACAGAGCAGTAGCATCTGATACAGTTACAAGTTCGTTTTGCATTCTTGCAGAAATCGTTGAAACAACTGACTCAAAATCTCTATCTAAACCAGCTATTATGTACATAACTTTGTCTTCTTCAGTTAAGGCATAACCTGCTGACTCTAATTGATCAGCCAATTCTTTGAGTTTTAGCACATAGTCGTTTACGCTCAAACTTCCTTTGCAGATCTTTAGTAATTCCTGCCTCAACTGAATTATTCTAGCCTTAGAATTAGACAAGAAAAATCGTTCTAGGTCTTTCCATGCTTCTTTAACAGTCTTGAACCCAGAAATTTGTCTAAGTATGTCTTGACTGATACAATTCATCAACCAACTCCCTATCATATGATCTTGCTTGTTCCAAGATTTGAAAGCTGGATTTGTCGAGCCATTTCCAAGAGTACTCGAAGGTGGATTATCAACAAGAAAATGTTCCAAATCAAAACTATAAAGAATTTTCATAATTTGTTGTTTCCATATTACATAATTTGTTTTATCTAACTTCATAGTAACTACTTGATTCTGAAAACTTACTAAAATTTGATCACTCGGAGGAACTGCCATAGTTACGCAAGGATCGTCTGACATTATAGAAGCTACGTGCTTCTCAGCTCTGATACCATAAAAGAACTTGCAACAATTTACAGTTTTGAAGTAACGAAGAAAAGAGAAAGAAGAATTGAAGTTTCTGTAAGAAACAGCAAAAGAAAATATATGCGAGAGAGAGAGAGAAGAAAAATTAGTAATCTGTTTGATTCTTTACTTTCATTACTAAAATCAAAATTACATTTCTTCACAGTACGTATTTCCTTTTTATAGACAAACCTTCTGTTACCACTCAAACTACTTTACAACAGCCTGTACACTAGCTATAACAAACAAAACAGCTTTACAACAGCCTACAACTGGCTATAACAAACAAACAAACTAGCTATACTCGTGACTCTCTAACTTGAAAGCTTAACAATGCACTTTCTGCTAGCAGTCGCTTTCCACTCTATCAGCATGCCTTTCTGCAGCACTTGTATTTTTCTTAGAGACACCTGCAACACAAGATACCTTATCAGTGGTACGGGTCAATTTTTGTTCTATTTAGATAGTACATAATCAGATTTAATCGATTTTCAATCAAATTTTGTCTAGAATACTGCACAATATCATTATAACTATCGTCGGCTAGGAATGCATAGAGGTTTGTGGAGGTGGGATAGATGTAGGGTTGAAAAAGTTTTATACATAGTGAGTTGTGACGACAGCTATCATATACATAATCAAGTAATGAATTCGTATAGAATAAGGTCTTACCATTGTTTTGGAGTCAACATCCCGAGTAAATAGAGGCTACATAAGAATTGGAACAGAGACAAATGGTGGGTGGGAGGAATAAATTAAACAGGGGCATGGGTACGACTCGTATGGGAAGGTGGCCATTTAATTTATGAACTTCAATGCTTTCAACAAGGACCATGTTTCTCCAGTGATACATATTTGATTTCCCGTATAATTTCTTTGAAAATTAAATAGCACAAAGATAAAGGGAAATTAAAATCTCATGCAACATAAGAGAAATTATTCAATCATTCCGACCAACTGTCGTACACCACACTAATCACATGTTTATTTAATATAAATATATTCTTTTAAACTGGGTAATATACCTATAAAATTAAAATTATTCTCTCAGAAAAATTTTATTTATTATAATCCTATTTTATGTACAGCAAACAAAAATAGAACAAGTGAATTAGGTATTTTCGTAAGTGTGTATCTCTTAATTCAAATTTTTTTTTTTTTTAAATAAAGGATAATATTCATGAAATCAAGGTTAGATACAAATTAAGCTAGTGTTTATCAACAAAACTTGATTTATAAAATTAGGATAAAACTATGACAAAATATCTGAAATATAAAAATTTCCTGAATATGAGCAACTTGATTGGAAGATCAAGCAAAAAAAGCAAACTTAAACGTTCAAACACATGTAGATAACATTTGACATCTTGTGCGATGAGATCTTGAAGTGCAATATTAGAGCGATAATCATAATTTTAGCCGCTTCTTTTAAAGCCAAAATTTTAGCCGCTTTCACACTTATTGCAAAATCACAATGGACAAAGTCGGCAGCCAGAAAACCTCCACAATAGGACCGAGCTATCACTCCCTCATCCACGTATATTATCTTCTTACCAACTTAATTCAAATTTTTAACTGGGTAGAAACACAATGATTTTATCTTCTTACCCAAGCAGAGGAGATTATCTTTATGTGTGGATATTCAAAAACCAGATTAAATTTGATTAATCCAAAAAAAGGATTGAATTGGATGTGTTCGAATAGTTATGTGAGTCAAATAGTTCAATTTAATTTATATTTTTTCAAATCATTTCTCAAACGATCAATTTAATTTTTTGAATTTTTTAACCATGTAAACCGGAACGAACCGTTATATATTATATATATGAAAATTTTATTTTTAAAAATATATTATATTATTTATTATTAAAGTTAAATATTATATTTAAACCTTTTTTTTACAGTTTCAGTTATTTATCATACAGTTTTTAGTTGCATATAATTTGTGATGATTTTACATTTTATAAATTTTATCAACTTAGTTGTTAGTTTATGAGAGATATTATATGATTTATATTTATAACATATCTAAAATAATTTTGTTAGATTTATAATTTTTTTTTCTTATTTTAATTTCAAGTTTTAACATAATTTGAAGGAAAAAAATTAAAATATAAAAAAAACTTTATAAAAAATTATTAATTAAATTAGATTGGGTTGAATTATTCAAGTTTAATAATTTTATTAGGCAAATGATTCAATTTGATTTAATTTAAATTATATAAATAATTTAATTTAATTAATTTTTTTTTTTTGCGCTAAAAATTTGCTAGGAACACTCTTGATTATATGTATATAGTACAAAAGCGTTGTTTTCGTATAGACAATCAT
The DNA here is from genome assembly GCA_029378325.1 of Elaeagnus macrophylla. Classification (NCBI taxonomy): domain Eukaryota; kingdom Viridiplantae; phylum Streptophyta; class Magnoliopsida; order Rosales; family Elaeagnaceae; genus Elaeagnus; species Elaeagnus macrophylla. The sequence continues at coordinate 9,083,233 of CM055642.1, read as the reverse complement.
TTTATAGTGGGGCATACAATTTATGAAAACATATACGAATTTGCATTAAAATAAACCCAAAAACGAAAGCGGTGGGATTGTGGGATTTTTGAAATTGACATATTTTGTCTTTAATTGAGGGGTCTATGAAGAAATTTACTACGGGCTGACATTGGATGCGCTTACTTTTCTATAAAATATTATTTTAATGAATTGATATATTTTGTGGTAAATTTTATATAATATATATAAGTAACATAATATATATATTTTTTAAAATATTAATTTTTAAATTAATTAAATCTCATAATTATTTATAAATCTTACACTAATAAAATATAATATGTACAACACCTCCATCATTTACTTTATCAATTAATACTATACTGTGAGTTATATTGCACCGAATCAAATTTAGTTTAGAGAGAAGATGTATCAAGTTTCATTAAATGATGGCCATGAACATAGTGTGTCCTACTAGATAGGGCAGGTCACTCTTGTACTATCAATAACTTTTATTTTAAAGAGGTAGATGGATATGTTCTAGTAAAATTGTATTTTTCTTTTTCTTCATAATATGCGCTTTTGATTGATAAGAAATGGTGGTTTACACTAGCGTTAATACTTTTTTTTTTTTATATTTAAAATTAGAGAATTAATATTAGCAACACTTTCAATTATATTCTCATTTTTACTTACATTAATTTTCAATTAATATATGTAAATTTTATTTTCTTTCACACATTAACTTTTCTTAAAAAAAAAAAAAAAGTGAAAATAATATGCCAATAAAGTAAATTTATACTTATAACCTAAAGAATAGTTTTAGTTTTAGTGAAAACGATAATGCAATTGAGAGCACTTCTCTTAAAATTATATAAAATAGTAAGAAATTTGAGTTTGAGCATTTGGGAAGGCCAAAAATATGATCCTCTAACCTATTTCATAAAAACATTTTCTCCATCGAATTTTTCATTTAAATAAAAAAAATTAAATTTTTTCCACATTACACCCTAATAGAATAAATTGACAACACACTAGTCCAATATGATCTACCTCAGTGTAGATAATATAAATATGCAAAAATATTTTTTTATCATAATTTTATATATGCTACAATCTATATTGTACAATTTAATTGACTCGTATTAATGAGAGATTTTAGGATTATTTTTTCATCTTATATCCTTAAATTTATATATAATTAATAATTAATATGTAATAATATGATGCATATAAAATTACTTGTAAATACATGTACCATAAGGATTGAGTGAGCGGTGAATAAAAGTTCTTCAATTAAACTCGGGGAGTTTATCCTTTCTGGAGTTTTACGCAATGAATTTTGAAGTTTTGAGCAAGTTTTTTTTAATTTTATTTTATGAAAGAACAAGTACAAGTTTAACCTCGAGCTTCAAAAACCTAAACAGTTTAGCCACATGCACTAGGTAACGTGGAAATGAATAACATATCATAAGTTCATAACTCAAATTCAGATTTCTGTTCTTTCTTTTTTTGTTTTGGTTAAAAAACCAATTTTTGGACTTTAGAGCACTTTGATTTCGCCCCACAGTTAAACCCAGAGAGTTTTAACACATTCAAGGCAGGGACGAGTTAAAGGAAGAATGATAGAATGTAGCATGCAAATATTGACTAAAAGTAATTTGTAGGTATCACTTATTCATTTTCTGCAATATTAATAGAGAAATTTGTTAAGAGTATTTATAAGTTGACACGTATCTTCATTTTTTATGTTCATTTAGATTTTCTTCTTCTAGATCTTTTTTTTTTTCCTTTAATTTGATAATATTAACAATATGAAGTTAATTTAATCATATTAAAAGTATATTTTATGCACAACATCATCAAACTTTGTGAAATGAACATAAAAAATACCCACATTTTATAATAAAAGTCTTCTTTTTTTCTTCCATAATTAACTTTACTTGTTATTTAATTGTATTATTTTAAACATCTATTTAATAGCTTTTTCCGCATCAATTTTGCATTCAATAATCAAAAGAATGATTATATAATTAGTTCTAAAGCTGAAAAATTACTGCTTTTGTGTGAAAAGTTGCATTACTCTAAATCTAGGCTTCAATCATATATAAAACAATTTGTCAGAACAATATTTGGTGTTATTCAACTATTGCTTTTGAGTTGTATCTATATTTTTACAATTATAAAATAATTTTTATATTATTTTTTTTAAATGTTAATTTAATTGAACACATTTTAAATTTAATTATGATAATTTATATATATTTAATATTATATATTTAATATTGAATGTTTAATATTATTTAAATATTAATTTTATTATTATAAATTTTAAGAGAATTATTTTTAATAATCTTCTAAATGAATTTGTAATCTGGGATAACTTATTACTTAGCATAAGATATTCAGCGGAAGGAGCTAATGTTTTATAGTCAATGAATAAAAATAATAATAATAAAATACAAAATTATAATCGAAAAAATCCGAGTGCTTAAATTGAATTTGATTTAATTGAGCACAAAGTTGCTAGTCAAGACTCACGAGTCACGGGTGCCAAATTAGCGCTGTGTTCCCACTTCCCACGGTCCCACCATTTAATTACAGAATCAAAACTCATATCTTTTATTTCTTTTTAATTTTTTCTGGCATATATTAAAGGATAATAATCTCATCTGTTAACCACAATTTAAGAATCTTTAATCAATTTTACTTTTTCGTGTTGGGTGGGACATGAGGGAGCTGATTATCATAATTTCCCGCACCAATTTTGGAAAGTTTCAGTTCATAACTATCTGTAATGAACTGATAACAGTTTTTTTACAAGTTAACCATAATATTTATTTAAAAAATATTTATTTTAAAAATTAATTCTACTTAATTATTTAAAATATTAGCATTATTTTTTAATATTTAGTTATTTGGCAAATATTTTTAGTTAATTCAATCTAATTATTCAAAGTGGTGTTTGTTTAATATTAAAAGTACATTTTAAAACATAATGCTATGTATATAAAAATTATAATATTGATATATATTTGATTTTCAAATCAAAACAATTATTCATATTTTACGCCTAATCAATTATGGTTAGTTTAAAAAAATCATCATAATTTTACAAATACCCATAATTTTGATTATTCACAAAAAAAAAAAAAAATGTCAATTCCTATGATTTTTTTATTATACAATTCCTATGACTTGCTGCATTATATATGGCCTGTGAAAAAGAGCTTTTCAGATTTATGTTTGTAGGATATGCCCTGCAATTGAATCTTGAAAAACTAGCTTCCACTACTGGGCCATATTCTCAGATTTAAAGTTTGAGTATTTGTCCTACATATTCGGTGATCTTTAATTATTAATTTTTTTATTATTATTATTTCATGTTAAGAGTGTATAGTAGACATTTCAGATGTTAGAAAAAGCTAGCATCTCTTAATTGTGAGTGACTATTAATACCACAATGCTAATACTAGTATACTAAGTTGTTGAATCAGCTTTACATACGGCTGATTTTACATATATGTTAGGGTCCATAGGACTCTTAGATTATATTATTTATACTATTTAATTATTTAGATTATAAATAGTGTTGTTTAATTTTTTAATTTAAAAAAAATAAATCAATTAAGTATAAAATATATAATTTTAATAACTTTTCAATCAAAATATTATTTTTTAAATTAATATTTTAGTATCAAAAATATTAAAATAATATAATTTGTTATTAATTAACTTCTTAAAAATAATATTTTAATTAAAAAATTATTAAAATAATATATTTTGTCTTTATTGGTTCATTTTTTTAAATTAAAAAACTAAATAATATAACTTATAATTTAAGAGATCAAATAATATAAATAACTAAATAGAAGAGATATTCATGACACTTTTTTATATATTTTAATAGCACATATAGATCTTTAATCAGTACGCTCACTCGATTGATTTAGATTTTTAGACTACTTTTATCTTAAAAGATAGAGTAGTAATGTATCTTAAGTTTTTATCTTACATTATATATATATATATATATATATATATATATATATATATATATGTATATGAATCTAAAAGAAAAAAAAAATACTTACAGTGCATGACGACAAATAGAATATTAAACAGTTTCACCAAATAAAAAACAAACAAACTAAACAAGGAATTCTAGGAAGTAGTGGTCTAATAGACTAGTGGTTATTATCTGATTTATATCAATCCCACAAAGACAAAATTATTCGAAAATTGATATAATGGATAATTTATGGAAAAAGGATATAAATAAGATTAAAATTGAAAAACACTGGTCTGGTTTGCATTTCTACTAAATGCATGTAGAAGTGGAAGGTAATTAAAGAACTGTTATAGAAACTAAACCTCAAAAAAACCACTTCTCCGACAAGCAGTGACGTCCACGAATAAATATTGCAAGACATGGTATTGTTTGAATGAGAAATGAGTTCATTTTATTGGATTTGAGTTTTATGTTTTAGCCTTATTTTAGAACTTAAAGTAGAAAAAATAATTCTTTCTAAACTTCTTTTTTGGGATTTCAAATTAACCTTATATAATTAAATTGTATTCAAAACATTTATATTATTTTTATATGTCACTAATAATTGACAAATATATTAATTAAAATCCTATATTTTCAATCATTTTTGTTTGTGTTGCCGTATACAAGTGGCACATACATTAACAAGTAAAAAATAATACAGAAAATTTTAATTCAATTAAATTTTAAATCTTACTCTAACACATATTTTAAAAGACATTATGGTCGAATTTCTTTTCTATTGCCGTTCACAATAAAATAAAAATAAATTTTATAACATTAAAAAAAAAAAAAAGGAAAAATAATTTTTAATAAAAAATAAAAATAAGCCACGGTCGAATACAATTTTAACAAATAATTTTTGTGTGTGTTATTATATGTTAAAAAACATAAAAATAACTCGTTACCAATAAAAATCTAATTTCTTTAAAAATTGAATTAGAAAAAGGAAAACATGATTTTAAAACAAATCTTGATACAAAAAAAAATCTCGAAACTAGTGTAGTTACTTTCCCTAATGTAGATAGGCAAAACAAAAAAAGAAAGATGCTTTTTATGTAAGTAATGTTTTCTTTGAATTCTGTATTGAAATTTTTTATACATTTCTAATGTAAATTTGTTACATATAGCATTATTATTAATTAGTCTATTTCAGCGGGTGTCAATGTGAAACTATTAAATTTAAATATTAATATGTTGACGATAATTCTTTTTTTTTTTTTTTTTTAAAATACTTACCGCACACACTCATAAACTTCATATTTTCTATGTGCTAAAATAAATTATATGCCATTAATTCGTATTATTAGTTATGTTGATCGATATCCCACAAAAGTGATAGCAAGTTCAAAGTGATGCTCGAAAATGTTCAGATGGGTGGTAGTGTCTGTATCGTTGAGGATTGAAGATCCCATGATTTATGGTGGTCACTTTTGGTGCACAAGAAATCAATTTATGTACAAATTCCTCCAACACTAGTACTTTTTAGAATTAAGTTTTTTTTTTTCTTTTCTTTTCTTTTCTACAGTAACAAAGAACCTAATAAAAAAAATACAATTCATGATATAAGTAAAAATATTGACCCCACGTCTTCAAATTGAATGTTAGAGTTGACGTTTTTTCAATTCTATTTCAAATATTATCTACTCAATTTAAAAAAAAAAAAAAGAAGAAGAAGAAGGAGACGGAGAAGGAAGATAGGGCAAACTGAAATGTACAGATGATGGGAAGAGATCTTGACCTTTTACCCCTTTGATCTTTTCAAAATTGTAGTCAGGAAAGAAGAAATTTTTATTATAATTACAATTTAATATATACGCAAAATTAATTTTTATTAATAAATAATCTTATAATTAATTAATACTTTTATATAAACAATTTTATAATCTTATAAGTCATTAATTAATAATTAATATTTTATTTAATGTATATATTAACTTAAATATAAATATGTCACTGTCAGATACCGTATTAGTAATAATAATTACGTGGTAAAATACACTGTACTTTCGTGCATACCTAGTAAACATAAAATTCACCAGAAATTCTAGCACAGCTTCAACAGGCTTTTTATTTTTCTTTTTCTTTTTCAAATGTGGCCAACTACAAATACACCAGGAAAGTCATTTGTTCACTTTAAAATATAGTATTAAAATAATGAAAAAAAATTTAAATGCTATGCTAGTTAGGAAAAAAATTTGTATAAATCAAATTTATAAATATATGATGCATTTTATTAATTTAAAAAATATATAATTAATATTTACATTAAAATAGATAATGTATATTTAAATAAATATATTTATATAAAAAAAATTCTCCACTTTTTTTTTTTTTAATAAACTCATATTATATTATAAAAAAAAATTCGCATGAATAAAAGTTTCTGGTTAGCTAGTAGCTAGAATTTACTTTTACCATTAGCAATTTTTTTAAACTTTATTTGCCTCGTTAAAGACAGCCAGACTCCCAGAGAAATACCTGGATTATCTCTTATTAAATTAAAAATATATATTCCTTGTCTTTGATTAATCAATTTATTTTTCACACAATTATTTATTGTTTCATCTTAGGGGAAAAAATGTTGTATCTTCAATGTAAAAAAAAATTCACATTGTAAAATAAAAAATTTAAGAAAACAGCAACCTTTAGTTTTTGTCAATAAAAGTTCACAAAAAAATAAAAAAAATTCGAGGTCAGTGATAGTTAGGAATGTTCAAAATTTACTCGATTCAATTTAACTTATATAATCCGAATCAATACTACCCATAATATTTGATTTTCTCTATTTTATTGGGTTGGAGTGATTCCAATAATTATAAAACCTACACAAAATAGGTTGAATTGGTTTTTAATATTAAAAATCCTATAAAAATTAATCCAATCTATTAATAATATTATTTTATTAATTTTTAATTTTATATTATAATTTTATTAAATAAAAATTAAAAAATTAAAAGTATTGGTATTAGTTTATTGTGTAGATATAGTTATTAGATTAAATTTGTATATAATATTTAAATACATGTAAGTCATATCAATATTTAATCACACTAGTAATTTTTATATATTTAATTAATATAAAATTAAATAAATTTTAATTTTAATTTTATGCTATTTGAAATTGCAATGCATGTTATTGTTGAACTATTATTTGAAAAAATTGAAATTCTTTTAATTTTAAACTTAATTAATATTTAAAACATAAAATTTAATACCATAATTATTTAACTATTATTTTTTGAAATAATATATATAACTTACACAATTTTGACATTGACTCTTAAGAAGCTTTGATGTAAGTGAGGTATAATTACTCGTGTAATAATTAAAAATTAAAATAAAATAAAACTTGAAAATTAAAAATTAAAAATTACAAAAATCAATTCAATTCAATATAATTAAAATGTTTAACTTTAAATTTATTTTATAATTTTTATTAAATTTAATTAATTTTTAATTTTTAAGAATTAAATTTAATTATGATTTTATTACAAAATTAATCCAACTTATATATAGAATTGAATCCACGAAGAAGTACAATTTTTAGGAAATAACTGGACAAATGAAATATGATTGTTCTTTTGTGAGCAGATTACTTGTACATGTTTAATCCTCAGTAACAATCTTGAACAAAAAAATATAGAAAGATTAATAAAATTAACATTTTTTAAAATTTTTAATAATAAAATTAGCACTTTTTATATTTAAATTTATATTTTTACAATTAAAAAAATGATTAATATATTATTTTTCTTTGAACATCCATCAAATTAGAATTGAACGACGATAATTTAGACTCGTTTAATATTGAACGTTCAATATTTTACGTTTAAATTGAATATTAAACGTTCAATATATTAGGGTGTTAGTTTTATTATTATAAATTTTAAGAATGTTATTTTTGATAATTTTTCAAAAACATTCTTATTTACGTGAAAATATTATTTAAAAATGAAAATTCATCCCCGAATTGAGATAAATAGGTGTGCGTGTTTGTTAAGTTCATTATTATTGTTTGGGTTAATTAGTTAGGCTCATTAATTTTTTTTTAGATTTGTGTATATTTGATTTGCAGTGGTGGACCCAGAGGTATATATTAAACATGTCATATCCATAAGGGGCCACCATGTGAATTTATGAAATCTCTCTCCACATTTTTCTTTGCAGTTCTTTTATTTCCGTCCCCTTTTTTCTTACTTTACAATATCTGTAGTATCGTTATATATATATATATATATATATATATATATTAGTTATTAATTATATATAAATTTTATAAATTAAAATTATAAAATAATTGTTAAATTATTTATTAATTAAATTATGAAAAAACAAAATTGATTTCCATTTCTATTTGATGAGAAAGTCCCATTCATATTCATTCACTTCATATTTCTTTACGTCCCATCATCAACTCCTCTGCTTCTTCAAATCCCCCTCCTCTTTTCCACCCCCAAAACCCTTTTCTTCAAATTTTCCCATGATTCAAACAAAAAAACCAAAATATTTGAAAAAACAAACAGCCAGAACCCTCTCGTATGTATCCACAACAATAATAATAATAATAATAATAATATTATTATTAGAAGTACAACAAAGATGCTTTAAGGAAACAGGTAGCGTGCAAGGGACAAAGAGAGCGAGAGTTAAATCAAACTTGAGTCAAATCAAAGTTGATCATCAATTCATCATAATCACAAAACAAAGAACTCAAAGAGAGCACAAGTTTTTACTATCAAGAGAGAGAGAGAGCACAAGTTTGATTAATTTACTTGGGAGCTATGGATTCAACTTCAGGCGTAACTACAGCAGCAGCATCAATAGCAATAGCAACATCTGCACCCGACCCGAATAGAGGAGAAGCGGGTCCATCCGCAACCGGGTCAGTACAATCAGACAATAATCCACCGAGTCGGTACGAGTCACAAAAAAGACGAGACTGGAACACCTTCTTACAGTACTTGAAAAACCACAAACCTCCACTACCCTTAGCAAGGTGCAGTGGTGCACATGTGATAGAATTCTTAAAATACTTAGACCAGTTTGGAAAAACTAAGGTCCATGTTTCGGATTGTCCGTATTTCGGACACCCAAACCCGCCAGCACCATGTGCTTGTCCACTCAAACAAGCTTGGGGTAGTCTAGACGCGCTCATCGGACGGTTGAGAGCTGCTTATGAAGAAAACGGTGGAAGACCAGAGTCAAACCCATTTGGAGCAAGAGCGGTCAGGATTTATTTGAGGGAAGTAAAGGACAGTCAAGCCAAAGCTAGAGGGATTCCTTATGAGAAGAAGAAGAGGAAGAGGCCAACTGTTACTACGGCCACAACTAGGAATGTGTCGACGGCGGTGACTGGGGTTTCCGGAGTTGGTAGTAGTGTAGTCGCCGGTGGAGGTGAAAGTGGTGTTGGTGAAGCTGGGGTTGAGGGTACAACTGCTGCTACTACACTATAGAGGTTTAATTTACTTCAATTTTCTCTTCTTCTTCTTCTTTTAATATTTGGTTTAATTGTGACTATGATTTTAGTTTATATATATTTGGCGATTCTTTTTATAATTGAATCGACCTATACGTAGAAAATTCTTCTGCTGCTCTGTTAATTTTTTTTTTCTCCTGAAATGTTTGCTACCAATTTTGTTAGTTTCGTTCTTTATAAACTACCTGTCACAAATTCTCTACACATCCTTATTGCATTCTTTGTCATTTAAATAGATGAGATGAGTTTCATTATAAGAAATGGTGGTAAAAAAAAATTGACAGTAACATATAGCTTTTATATATATATATATATATATATATATATTTGTAACGATGTGTCCGTGTTAAATTAAATGTTCAATTAAATGTTCAATAATTGTAGGAATATTTATTAACAAATATGAATTTATATTGCAACATGTAAACATGCATCCATAAAAAGCAAGTTTCCATTTTTTTCTTTGTGAACAAGTAGTACAGTACCGCATCTTTAATGCATGTATTGGGTAACTTGGATTGATTGCACAATAATATTTCAGATGGTTGCATAAATGGAAAGAAAAGCAATAGATTGAGGGCCATGAGAAAGTAAAAGCCAAAGTATTTTCCAGTTTACTGTTGATCTGGTCCCTGCCTCTGCCTGTTAATAGATCATTTCGCAACACAATCTATCTGAAATTACGCCCACGTGCCGACGTGTTCCTTTGTATTTTTCTCTTCATAATGTATTTCCTATTGCTTATTTCTCCATATTCGTGTTCAGAAGTTAGTTCTCGATAAAATTACGTACTATTTTTTCACCTACACTTTATTTATTTATATAATTTAGCTAGAGTGAGATATTCAAAATAGAAAATTATTTGTACAAGTTTTTGTCTTACCAATCATATTAAAAGGCGAATTACCGTTAATTGCTCTGTTTTACTAGTAAAAAATAAGTATACAAAGAGTCTAGGACAATATGTAATCGCAATAAAAAAAAATCATGCAGCCATAACAAGTCATAGATGGTAATTTAATTTTGAGTGTATATTAATTATGAGTAAATAATAAAAGTAACGTGAAGGGGTAAACAAAAAGACTGTTATTATTATGTATGTGTTTTCAATTTAGAGCGTATAATTTAGACATTATGGAAATCTTTTGTAGTTTAGGTGATAAGATTCCTGATCTCCTATCAGGAACTCAAATTTGAATTTTATCCAAATGTGTATTTTCTTTTTATTAATAAAAAGAAAGAGATTTTAGAATTTTTTTTAAAAAAATAAAAAATAAAATTAGAGTGTATAATAATTATTAGTCAATAATAAAAGTAAAGGGGTAATCAAAAAGACCGTTATTATTATGTATGTGTTATCTTTGGTTCATATCTCTTTTAAACTAGAGAATAATTTCAATATAACAGTAAAATATATATTACTTTAAAGAAAGGAGGACAAAGAGGTGAATTCACTTAAGAAGGTAAAAAAGTGAAAAAATTCTAATAATATGAGCGAACTAGAACTATTTAAGTCTATTATTTACCCTAGTATTGAAAAAAAAAAAAAAAAAATTCAAACTGATGCAAAATAATATTTTGTGGTAAAAGAGACTTGATATTGTAAAAAGCTATTTGAGTTTTATCAGAGGCTATAAAAAATTATTATTTATTTAATTATTTCTTTTCGTACGAGGTAATATGAGCATTATAATAGAAATTTATGTGGTCTAATCTATTAAGTTAGACTTGTTTGGCTACTAGAAAATAGACATAAGGCTACAAATATAAAATGATTGATGAAAAGAAAAAACAATGCCTTTGTGGCTGCTGCTCGTATTTTATTTTGAGTAACCCACCTCTTCGGTGTGAAATCGACTAGTAGCCACCAGCCAACCCTTCTTCCATTCTATTGCATATCTCATTGTCTTCTATTTAACTTTTTAGGCTTTTAACTTTTCTATTATTCTCCGAATATTATTTTTAAATTTATTCTTAAAATTTATTCAATTTAATTTTAGACTTTTAAAAATTTACACATAAATCCTATATTAATTACTAAAATACATATTTTTAAATCAAATTTTATAATCTATTTGTGAATTTTAAAAAATTTGGGGATTAAATTGTAGCATTTAAAAATTTAAAGACTTATGTGTGATATAATTTAACCTATTTTTTTAATATATGAAACTCAAATTTTATATGAAAATATTGCTAATTGTTATAGTAATATTCTATTTAATTATATAGAGATAGATTGTAGAGGTTATATCACTTTTTAATAATAACATAATTAAATTATTATAACAAAAATAAAATGTACAGAATTTAAATATATTTTTGTAATAAGAATGAAATTTTAAATGTATTTTTGTCTTGATTATAATAGCAAAAGACCCACCAATCACTTACAAATAAAACCCATTAAATTTATCCTTTCTAAAAAATAATATTCATATCCAATATGAATTATGCTACAGCCATTGTCCTTCTCATGATGATGTAATAAAATATTATATTCAGGAAATATGATTGTTTTTTTTGTTTTGTTTTGGTTCTCTTTTTCTTTATTAATTATAATTTCCTTTCTCTTATTTTTGTTTAAATTTTTCTAAACAAACAGTATCACCTTTCATATGCATTCAGCAGGTTGTTTCAGATTCGGTACGTTTCTAGCTTTTTATAGAACAATCACAATTTAATCTGGTGAACACGTTATATATCACTTTCTTTTTTGTTTTCTTTTCCTACGTTATTTTGAACAAAACTGAAATTTAATCCTCAAAAGTCAACAACAAAAACAGATACGTAAATCAAAATGAAGTCCAATTTTTCTGCCACGTACTTTTGCCATTTCTACATGTGACACCAATGTGTTACAAACTTGCCAGTAAAATTTGCCTTTTTTTTCCTTTCTAATATTAGCTTTATCAATGACATAAAATAACATATTAGAAATAACTTATTTGATTGTCCAAATAGAAACTTCCTTAAGCATGATAGAAAGGAAACTAACAATCCTAACATCTGCTGCAGTGTACGTATTCTTAGCTCAACTATTAATAAATAAAATTTTAGATATAAAATTTAGGAAATTTACCAAAAATAACACCCCTAAAACTTATAGTAACAAAACTAGCACCCTAATAATATTAAACGTTTAATTTGAACGTTTAATATTAAACAGGTCTAAATTGTCGTCGTTCAATTCTAATTGAATGTATGTTCAAAGAAAAATGACATATTAATCATTTTTTTTTAATTGTGAAAATATAAGTTTGAACACAAGGGAGCTAGTTTTGTTGTTTTCCCTTATAAATTGATTTATAGACAAAATAAAATATAATTGTATCTCATTTGATTTTTAAATTTTTTGCCTTTAATATTTAATAACTTATACAAACTTAACAATTTACACATGTTTTTATTAGTATAAAATATATATAATAATTAAATGAAAATAATTAATATATAAAAAGTATCAAATACTATTTTTTATTTTATTATGTATTTGGTGCTAGGAATCTTTATTCCGCCGTTGCATTAGCCTTAGGAATCAAACTAGACAGTTGAAGAGCATAATAGCTGGCTAGGTAACAATTTCCAAAAGCAAAATTCTAACTCCTTCCTAGCAGTCCAGCTAGATATAGAGGCAGACAAACACCACAGTAAAGGCACCAACAACGGTTGACGGTAGGTGGCACAGGAGAATGTGGTGGAGAAGCAAGAAGTAGGGTTGTGTTGAGAGACGACCTCGAGAAAACCCTAGGAATAAGGGATTTTGGGGACGTCTAATGGAAACTAACTTCCTACTGTACTCTATCTTTTTAGTTAATATCTATTCTTCTCTTTACTACATATACAAAGCTTACATACATTTGAATTAAACAAAAAGATAAAGTTAATTAATCAATCTGTTTGGTTTTCTTCTTTTTTCTCAACACACGCGAGTGGAGCAAAAAAGAAATTTTTGGGTTTCTTTTTGCATCTTGGAGGAGTAAGATGAGCACGACCTAAGTACAAAGGAAAACTATGATCATCTCAATTTAAAATGGGCTCTTAAATAATGTGCATGGCATATTTTTATAATTTTATGGTATGAGTTTGTTGAGCTGCATGGTTTTATATTCAAACAAGTTGTACATCATTCTTTTCCATTCACGTTAAAATCTCATTAACCCTAAACTTGTGATTTACATCATTCGGTTACACAATTAATGTTTTAAAACAATTGGAATAACACTTAAACTAAAGGTTAAATGGATTTTTTTTTGAAAAATAAGCTTGCATAACCCCCTTTTACTATTATTATTCTACGGTGACCCCTTTTTGTATGTAAAAATACTGTTAAGAAGTGAGAGGAAACAAGTCTCACATTCTTAAAATAACAATGAGAACGTTAGTTTATAAGTGTATCAGTCAACCTTATCCAAAAAATTAACCTTTTAAGATAGGAGTTCATTGCCTTGTAGAAAACCCAAGGGAGTAGTTATTGGATCTATCAAATGAGCTCATTGCCTTGAAAAAATCCATAAAAAACATTGTGCTTATCAAATGGTATTGGAGTCAATGGTTGTTCTCTTAGGCCAATTGATAAAATGTGGGCTTTGTGAGCTTCAGATGAAATTATCTAAAAATCTAATGGTAGTCTGGGCCCAGAAGGTAAACTTGGTGGACCTTCGAAGGATCTTGAAACCTTAGACAAATAAGGTGACTTAAGGTCAAAATTCAAATGGAGTTAATTATGAAAGATCGGTTGAATTGACTTAAATCAGAGTGTGGACCTAAAAAACTAAGTAGTCTTATTTGAGAGAGCATTGTTAAGAATTGAGAGCAAACAAATCCAACTTTAATAAAATAACAATGGAAGCATGAATTTATAAGTGCACGAGTCAACCCAAGGGCGGTGGGCAGTGCCATAAATATTTTTAAGGAGGGCTGAAATCTAATTTTTTTTATACAAAGTATAAAATTTTTATCCAACAATAAATTTTTTACTATGATCTCTACTCAACACTAATTTTTTTTTCTTCATCTTATAGTATAATAAAGACATAAAGTTAGCACTCAAAAATATAGAATTAACACACAATAATTAACCTATTATAAAAATTAAACAAAAATATAATAAGTTAGTAAGTATTAATATTATTCATGTATAAATAAATTTATTAACTAAAAAATCTAAACAAATAGAAAGCTCAATTAATAACAAAATTTATAAGTGTTAAAACTAAAACTAAAAGAAACATATAAAAATATAAAAAGTAAAAAGTAAAATATAATTTAAAATTTTAAGCTTTAGACTATATTTAAAAATATATGTTAATAAATAATATAATAAAATATCAAATAATATAATATTAGATAAAGTTAAAAATTAAGTTGAAACAAAATATGAGAAACTTTAACAATATTAATTATAAAAACTTTAGTCTAAAGATAATAATATGTTTTTTTTTTATTTTTAATTTTTATAATGTTGAGTTTGAAACTAAATATTTGATTTTTTTTTTTTTGGATTATCATATTTAAGAAGAGTTTTTATATAATATACTATTACAATTTTATTTGTATTACTAATAGTTATAAAACCTTTTAAAAAATATTTATATATCTTAACACTTTATTCACAATTTATGTCATTTTTACGTATTTGCTATATATATATATATATATATATATATATATATATATATCAAATTATGTATACAAAAATTAAACATAATATATTACTATAAATTAAATATTTATTTAATGCTAAAAATATAAATATAATTAATTTTTTATAAAAAAAATTGATCAGAGCTCATTGCCATATAAAGAAGCTCTGACAATGAATCAACCGTACCTAATGGATTAACCTTTTGAGACAATAGCTCATTGCCTTATAAAAACCTATGTGAGACTACAAGCAATTGACCTAATAGCTTATATTTTGGTTAAAAATTATATTTATCAAAACTAGCAATACTAGGAACAAAATTTTGCATTTTAGTTATATTAAAATTAAATAAATTACAAAATATTCTTAATTGTGTAATATTTACATATTAATATTAATAGTTCATGTATGTAACAAATATTACATACATAATATATGATATATAATACTTGTTACATACCTGAATCATCAGTATGTAACAAGTTACATATATAATATGTAATATGTAATACTTGTTACATACCTGAATCATCAGTATGTAGATACTGATAATATATATATGTAACTTATATTACATACATGATATGTGATATATAATACTTATTATATACTTGAACTATCAATATATAATAAATTATATATTGATAGAACATATATGTAACTTGTAATATATAATATTTGTCCAAAGTAATTTCTTTAGATCTAATAGTTTTTTGTTTTATATCTTCATACATATCATAGTCCTTGTATATAAGTTAAATCATAAGACATATTTGGTGCACTATATTAAATACGTTGAGTATAATTATATTATATTAAATTATATTATAATTAATTTTTTTAGTGTTTGGTTACGACCTATATAATATTCGAATAAAATTAATGATAAATTTTTTAATAAAATAATTTATATTTAAAATAATATATAATTTATTTTATTAAGTTTTCTTAAATATCAAAACAATAAGATTATAAAAAATTATTTAAATAATATTTAATTGTTTTTTTATATTTTTAAAATAAAAAATCTTATTGTATTAGGAAAAAAATTCATAATTTTAGAATGGAAAATTGAAATAAACTAATATAGGAAAAGATAAAAACAAAGTTCATATATTTTTTTTAATCCATCAATTTGTGGAAGTTCGGAAAAGAAGAGGAAAAAAAAAAAAAACAAAACAAAAAATGCTGTAAAAATAAATTAACAAAACAAAAGCTAAATGACAATGCCAGGACAGAAAAATAAAGCTAAAATTTGTAAGAGTCTAAGCCGGTGTCACCACCAAATGTAGATTTACATTGCTTACGTCCTATACCACTAGTTTGTATAGGATACCAAAGATGTCTAAGTTTATGAATTAAGAGAAAGAGAAAGAATACCACCAGTTTGTATAGGATACCAAACATATAAAAGTTATTGAATTAAAAGAGAGAGAGGAAAAGAGATGGACAATTGATATCCTTGGGTTTCAGGTGGGAAGGTTTCTTTTCGCCTCTGCGGCGAGTGGTCTTGTCCATAACCAAAATGGCAGCTAGCGTGGGTGTAAAATGAGATTATTTTTATATACAGTAAATATATTAAATAAGAGAATATTTTAAGAGATAAATAAACATAATTTTTTTAACACTTATTTTTTAAAATTTAATATTTTTCTCCCTTTCACATTCATTCCCTATTTATCTTTATCTCTTTCATATTATATCAACAATTTTTATACATCTATAATATATAAAATATTCTCATTGGTTAGATTGGTTATTAACTTATTTTATAAGTTAAGTTTATCTTTATAATTTTAAAAAATGCAGAATTTTAACAGCTGTATATATGATTAAAAAAAAAAAAAAAAAAAGCAAACTTTCAATAGTTGGTTCGAAAGCGATTGGCTTAACAGTTTCAAATATATAATCATAATATTATATAAAAGACCTCTTCTAAGTAAAAAAAAATGTCATATAAATTTTTTAGAAAAAAAATAAAAAATAATATAAACAAATATATTTATTGACATAAAAAAAATTAGCATTTATTCAAAACTTTTCTAAAGTTATACGTGGTGGTCCGTAAATGTTAATATATTCTATAGAACGTGATTAATAGATGATAAGATCCCTCCAAACATATATTAACATAACAATAAATAAGGTAAACATAAAAGAATACTTCAAGATCCTTCAATTTAAAATAATTTACTTTATAGGTATTATTATGAATATTTTGTTCACTTTAAAGAGTATTTTAAGATAATTTAAGAATATCTTGTCAAATGATTTATTAATATTTATATGAAATATAATAATTGAATGCCCTTTAGATAACACACCAAGCTATCATTTAATTATTTAAATAAAATATTAATATAATTATAATTTAATAATAATAATAATAATAAAAATTAAAATATATAAATAAAAATAGTTAAAAAATTTAATGTATTAAAAGTATAGGTTCGGTTGTATGGATTTTATAATTTTTGAAACCTACAATCAAACCTACGAAATTAAATTATATAATTTTTAGATCTATTTGAACTAACCAATTTTTTAAAGCAAAAATATAGGCTTAATTTAATCTTAAACTTAGATTAGGTAGTAGATTTTTAAAAAAAAATGCCTACACCTAATGCAACATTATAATTGACGCAAAAGGGAATATTAATGTGCATAAAAAACTTTGGTTTTTTATTTATTTTTTTTACAAATAAATTTGGGCTTAAAATACAGAGGTAATTTATATTATAATTTAATTAATTAAATTAAATTTAAATTAAAAAATTTGAATCGAATACGAATTGAATTAATTTTGAATAATTTTAGATTAACTTAAATAGCTCGAAAAAAATCTAATTATGTTAGAACTAGCCCATTAGCTCGAAATAAAATAAAATAAATTTTAAATAAAAAAGATAAAAGAAAAGCAAATAGTATTTTTAAATTAAAATAATCTTTTATCTTTTTTAGTATTTTTCTTTTTATAATATATTAGTTATTTTTCTTCATTTTTTTAAATAAGAAAATGATAAAGAATAAATAGTTATAATGTATTCATTTTGTAATATTATTACGTTACATTTTTTAATATTAATACTTTTAATATTCAAATCTACTTATATCTTTAAACCAAAATTAAATTATAAATAAATATATTTTAATTTTAATTAATATTATGACGTTTATGTATTTAAATCGATTAGGTAATAGGACTTTGCAGTAAAATTTTAAACATTTTATTAGTATGTATTGTATTATTATTTTTAATTAATCCATTATTTAGAGAATCATGTATTTTGTAATAGACAAAATCGTATTCTAATATAATATTTTAAATTATTTAATTTAAATTATTTATTTTTTGATAAATATATGCATAAATAATTTATTAATAAATTTATATCAGGCCAATTTATTTATATTTTAGTTTGATTTTGGATTTAATTTTATTATTTCATATTAAATTTAGTTCATCAACTTAACTTAGATTTAATTCAGTCTAAGGTAGTATTTAGTACACTGTAATGAAACATGTAATGTAATTGATTCAGCACATTACATTATTTGGTTTGCCTAAACACATGTAATGTAATGTAATCAATTACATGTAGAGAGGAAAAACACATGCTAGGATAAGGGAGTCGTCCTCTACAGCTCGCATTCGGCCAGCAGCTTGCGTCGTCCCGTCCAGCGTCCATCCAACCGTCGTGCGTGCCCTCCCTCCGCACTCCCGTGCACAATTGTATTTTTTTTTTTTTATAAATTTGCAATTGTATTTTTTTTTCTGAAATTGCTTTTTTTTTTTTGCTGAAATTATTGTGATTAAATTTATGTAATTAAATTTTATTAATTATTGTTATGAATTGTTGAATTTAAAATAATTATATAATTTTTTTTCATTCTATTATATTACAGTAGTCAAACCAAATACTGTAATATGGATTACTTTTTTTATTACAGTGATTAAACCAAACACTGTAATAATAATACTGATTCATTTACATTATATTTTATTACAATTACGATTACAATTATGATTATATTCAGCGAACGAAACGTGACATAAGGGAATTAAGAGCCTTAAAAGCACCCACGTGCCTTTGTTTTGAGAAGCACATAAGTAAAATATATATGTAGTGTTAAATAAATTAGGTATTATTTTTAAAAATTAGCTTAAAAAAGAGGATATTAAATTATATATAAATATTATATAATTAAATAAATTAATAATATAAAATATAAATATAAACAATAATTCAATACACACCCTCGTAACGTATATTTGGGTCTAATTATTATTTTACTTGAAAATTAATAATTTTATTTTAATATTATATTAAATAGATTTGATTTCACTTTAAAAATTAATTTAAAAAATGAAAATATTTAATTATATATAAATATTACAATAATTATATAAATTGATAATATAAAATATAAATGTAATTACCAACTTAAAATGCCGTACAAGTGGGGGCAATTGCCCATTTATATTATTGAAAAATGCTTTTATTTTTATTATCAGTACATGCTTTTTAGACCTTGGGATTTTCAACATACAAATTTCTGAAAAAGTAAGATCGCCCCTGCAACCTCTTTTGCTTTTACCGATCTCACTTTAAGATTTCATATTTATAAAGAGTGATTCTAGTATTCTATACATATGCATTGTACTATACATATTACTTCATGTTTTTTTTTTTCCAACTAAATTATTAGTATTACTGTCATATTCTTAAATCATCAAAATTTAATTTAAAATTTTCAATTATAAAAATATCAAAAACCATATTTAAATTTAATATTAAGTTGTAAGTCTAAGATTTTACTGTTTAATATTTAATTAATTCATATTAATAATTAAAAAAATTAAATAATATAACATGCAGATAGTTAAATAAATTTTTATTAAATAATTTGTAATAATTGCTTAAAATATTTATATTATTATTAAATAATATAAATATTAATTAATATAAATTATTTATTAAAATACCATCTATTTAAATTTTTTTAAATAGGATCTTATCATCTAAGAATGTATGCATAAGTTTATCTTTACATCTACTAAAATTTTCACTAATCTAAATTATTTTATTAAAAATCTAAAAGTATTAGAGTGAATACGACTCTTTACATTATTATTCTTTCTAACATGATTTATTAATAAAGTGCAAGTCGATGTACTAGGAACCAAATGTTTGACCAAAATCAAATGTAATAATATATAAATTGGATGATAAATAAATAATGTGAAATATTTTTCTTTTTGGTCAGAAAATAATGTGAAATATTGAAGGGTTCATTTTGTAACATGTTCTAATTTTAAGTTTTGTTTTTTTGCGTTTGAAGTTATTTTTTTATTTTCTAGTTTATTTTCAGGAAAAAAAATTTGTTTGATAAAAAGTTATGTTTTTTTATTTCATTTTCTCTTAATTTAAAAATTAATAAATAAATATAACTAATGAAAATAAAAGTGATTTGGGAACATGGTTCAAAACTTTTTTTTTTCTCTAAGTTTTAAAAACAATAAAACGTGTGTGAAAAAATGAAATTGAATTACAAATTATTTTTGAACCTAAAAATATAATTAATTATCAAATAATATTTATTTTAAAAACTTAGAGTTTAAAAACCGGTACTTTAAAACAAAACTAGTTAAAAAAAAGGCCTAAAGTAATTGTGATATTATTTTCTAATAATAAGTTAATTATATTATAAAATATGAATTAATGCATTTACTAAGTTTTTCAATAAGAAAGCATTTAGGCATTTATGTTTCAATGTATCTCATTCATATATTTATACATATTAACACATGTATAGGCCTTTTTATAGTTTTTATATCACTATTTACTTCTTTTATGGTAAGTCACTTGAAAATCATCGATGACCTATTTGCCACTACTTACATTAATATTGACATTTGAGGTGGGCGAGGAGACCAGTAGAGTTATCATGAATTCACTTAAGTTATGAATTCAGTTTGTAAAAACGAAGCATAATTTGAGATTTGGCTAAAAATATATTGACGTGTCCGTCCTCAAGTTTCATTTTTCTAAGTTTTTATAACCAAACTGAAATTATTAATCATGAAGTAGACAAGACTCTTATTTAAAGCTAAGGTTTTACTCTACGTATTTTTAATTGTATATTTAAAAAAGGGTGTTAAAATAGTCCAACTATTTTTCAAAAACCAAAATTTAATCTAATATCATTTAATCTAGACATGATAGTCCGGATAATACGTCATTTAGATTTATTGTGCAAGAATAATGAGTTTTGTTAGATAGGGAAATATATGAGTTCAAAGCTCGAAACATGTGTTTTGCGATCGAGCCTTTTACTAAACTTAGACGAATATACTCCTCTACGAGATTGAGTACTCCTCAATGCTGATTAGTGTGTGGAAGTAGTGTGCAGATATGTGACAATTATCCCATCTCCTATCCATCTCCTTATCTCTGATGAGATTTTTTTTTTAACAAAAAAATTTAACTCAATTACTTCACAAACTTTTAAAAAAATTTAAGGGAAGTCTAAATTTGTAAAAGTAGACTTTTTAATAAGTAAAATTATAATAAAATTAACACAAATAATGAATATTAAAGAATAATTTGATTTTTTTGCGGCCGAGTTTTAGAGTTATTAAAAGAGCATCATCGAATTTTAATTTATTATTTTCATACCATTAAATTTTATAAATATTATAAAAATATTATCATTTTTTTTTTTTTTTGGCTTCCATAGCATTAAATTTTTCGAAACATTACAAAAATATTGTCAACATCAATCACTTAACAAGAGTAAATGAAAATTTATGCATATTTTAAATGTATTTTTGTAAATTTGTAAAGCAATGGTACGAACATAATAAATTAAAATTTAATAGTATTTTTTTTACAGCTCTAAAAGTTTAATTAAATATCATATTTATTTACTTTTTAATTAAATTTCAATTTTACATTTAAAAAGTCAATTTTAATAATTTTGAAAAGTTAATACATAATTAAAACGTTAGTAAAATAAACTACAGTTTTGAAAAATTACAATTCAACTATTTTTTGGAGTGCAACTGATCTAAGCACCTAAACTAATAATAATCATTCGGCTCGAATAACACTAAAAGGTATCATTTTT
Organism: Elaeagnus macrophylla; assembly: GCA_029378325.1. NCBI lineage: Eukaryota > Viridiplantae > Streptophyta > Magnoliopsida > Rosales > Elaeagnaceae > Elaeagnus > Elaeagnus macrophylla. Next base: position 9,060,943 of record CM055642.1, on the reverse strand, counting down.
CACCTTAAAAAACCTGTTAACTTATAATTCCTTGTGTTTAATTCGTAACAGATTTGTTAATCTGGGCCCTTAAACTCTCTGAAACTTATCGTTTGATAAGATACTTGGAAACTTCTGACCACAAATGAATTGAAGTTGATGAGTGAGTATAAAGCAAATAGTCGGTAGCAGCTTAAATGAAGCAAAGTGATAAAGCCGGAAGAGGCCAATAAATTGAATGGAACAAATGTTATAAAAATCATTCTTATCGATTAAAAGAGACCCACTGTGAAGTGTGTAAAAGCAATGGCCCCCCCAGACCCAACTAGTTTGACAAACTGTAGTCGGAGTAGCCGACAGGGAAATCTGGACCGTAGATTTCCTGACAGACGGTGATGCTCTTCTATAGTCCCTCACTCCCTTGGATGGATACCTAAAATCAAAACCAACATTCAAATTCAGCATTTCTTACTTGCTAGTTTCCGAACCAGAGGTTTGATTTCCTTAGATATTTAGGTTTGGAATAGTTGGAGGCCTACCTGTTGTTTTCAATTCTTTAGCAGAAGGGAGGGATAAAGTCAAAGGACTAATCAGTGGTGTACAGATGTTGATGTGGGGATCCACAAGTTTATGTGATTTATTTTTTTATTCTTTTGGAAAAACTTTTGAACTAATCTGGTGCATACTATACTTTATAATTAAAAATATATATTTACATAAAAATTGATAAAACTTTTATACACAAGTAAATATATATTCATGTAAAATAATAAGTAAAAAAAAAATTTATTTCATCTATAAACATAGTTAGTGTAAAAATTATTCATTAACATATACCTAACTATATTTTATAACTTAAGATAATTATTAAAAAAAACAAACTATATTTTATAACATTTAACAATTCTATATATTACAAATTTAAATGATTCATCTTGTATCTAAACCTAAGCATAACATGCAACAACTAGTTATATGGTTTTGTAACTTGATTTTAGCATGTTTATATGACCCGCAAAAGTGAATGATAGCTGCCATAACGTATTCAAGGTTGGATACCATGTCATTGATCATTGATCAACAATCATTTAGAAGTAAAGATAGGTTGATCCGGTTTAATTTTTAACAAATTATAATAATTGAATTAAATTATATAAAATTAATAAATTAAATTAAACCGAATCGATAAAACTAAAAATAAGTAATAAATTTAAAGGAGTTGAGCTAATTATAATCAACAATAAAATTAGAATTATGAAAATTTTAGAGGGCCAAATTTTAAGTTACAAATAAAAAACATTTTAATATATAAATATAAAGTTATTATATTAAAGTATGAGTATAAATTTCTAATATCTTTATTTATCGTTTATATTATTATTGATAGTATAAAATAAAATAAATAGATACTTTTTGAATATATAATCACATATTTACATGTACTCACAATTGTTACGAATAAAGTTGAACATGTGACACTAAAATGTACACAATAATAAATAATCAAAAAAATATTTTTAATTTTATTAAACAATAACTATAGGTATACAAATTTAACCAAATATTTTATCAAAAAATTTCACAATTTTAATAAATGTCAATCGATAAAAATGAAAATATATAAAAACTAAAATTACTATAATATATAATTGACCATACATTAATTTAATACACATATATGATATTTTATCTATTATATATATATATGTGTGTGTGTGTGTGTGAGAGAGAGAACAATGTTGAGGGTTTGGAGGATAAGGACCACCCCAAACCCCAACATAGTTTTGTCACCGACTAGAACAAATCAGTTCAATTACAGTTAAATTGTTAAGTATACTTAGACTAAATATTTTTTTGGGGGTTATTCCATTAATGTTGTAGTGAATTCGCTGAGTTCAATCCTTATAACAATACCCTAGATTTTACTGCATAAACCTTATAAAAATACCTTAAATTTTAGGGTATAAATAAACATAATAATAATAATATTATTATTATATTATACAAACTAAATATAATCTTAGCAATTGCAATTTTGTTTGTATTTCAATGTTTTTGTTTCAGTGGTATCACGAACACCTCATTTTTTTTTTTTTTTTTTTAAATAATAGATTATAATTTTTCTTTAAGAATATGATGGCATCAAAATACTACTTCCTTCCTTCGACCAAAAAACACGTCCTTCCTAATCTGCAGAAGCCACTAGACATAAGGTTTTTTTTCTTTTTTCTGTTTTTTCTAAATAAGGCTGATATTCGCAAATAATTGTATTGTGAAATTGGAAGAAAATATTTACTTGAGTTTAGTATTACATTGGTTTCTAATATTTATTTGTAGACAATATTTGGTCACTAATATTTTAAAATGCATAATTTAATTCCAATCTTTTAAAATATAATAATTTTAGTCTAATTTCATAGTTTTCATGAAAAATTAAGGACCAAATTCTATTTTCATGAAAAGATTAAAGAAAAATTCTGTTAAATTTTAAAATGTTAAAAATTAAATTATATATTTAAAAATTTATATGGACTAAATATTATTTTAAAATAAATGTCATGAAATACTAAAGCCCTATTTACTTTATTAACATTTTGTGAAATAACTACTACAGTTATTAAAAAAAAAGAGGGATCTTTAAGTCCTAGCCTAAATCCACATTTAACATGTCCGTTTCGGCCCAGATTTAGCTTGTATTGGGCTTATTATCTTAAGGAGGTTTTCTAAAGTTGAAGTTAATAATGTATAAAATTAATAAAAAAATATAAATAATAATTATTAGCATTGAAATATATAGTTTTATTCTATAATAAAAAATAAATTTATAAAATTATTCTTACTTTACTAACACTTACAGGTGTTATTTTTGGCAAAATACATTTAGGCCTTAAATTCATAGTTCATTAACTCTTAAATTTGTGACTTATTTTCAAATAAATGTAATGAATTTGCTATTTCGTAACAATACACACTTGTATCATAGAAAAACTGTCTTGTTTTTTTTTATAAATATATTTAACAAAATTATCCCATATAGTATGTGAGATTGAGTGTTATTAGCGAAGAGGGTTGATTTGAGTGAATCTTTTTATATAAACTTTGTTTGCTAAAGTAAGATATGACAGGCGATCCTCACGACTAGTTAAAAAAAAAAAAATCAGTTGAGTTGGTTACAAGCTCGTGTAGAGTATTATGGAGTTGGTTACTATTCTATTGTATACTTTTTATACGTGCATATACATGATGATTCGCACATTTAAAAAAATAATAATAATAACAATTTTATCAAACACAACGCAAAAGAATCAGGAAAATGTCAAAAACAGTAGTACAAGACATGAAGACAATTTGAAATATAAACAAACTCAAACAAAGTTGTAAATATTGGTTAAACTCGAACAATATCAAAAACAATGGTACAAGACACGAAGACAAATTGAAATATAAACAAACTCAAATAAAATTGTAAATATTGGTCGAATTCATTCTCATATTATAAAAAAAAAATTCATATAGCAGATGTATTAAAAATTGAGTACATCTTAAGAAAGAAATATACTTAAATTCTCTGACCTTATATCTTGTATTATTGAATATTTTTCTTTTTTTCACTTTCAAAACCTAATTTGTGTCTATCTCTTTCCTATTATACTCACAATTTCTATAACATCCCGTAATATAGAAAAAATTCTCCATATTGTGAGTTTCCTGCAACTAAAAATATTTTCTTTTATAGTTTTCCTCACACCTAGAGGTATCAAAAAAGGCCGGACAGCAAGGCCTAGCCCGTCAAATTAGTATGTCATGCCAACCCGTGGTCCGTTAGTAAGTGTGTCGCTGTCAGCCTTTAGCTCTTATACGGGCCGTACCGTGCTTCCATTCTGGCTCTTAGGCTTTGACGTGCTAGACCCGTTAAGCATAACTAATAGGCCGGCACTGCCCGTGACCCCTTTATTTTACTTTTTATTATATATTTATTTCATTATTTAGTTAAAAATTATTAATAATAATTTAAAAAGTTAAAAGTGAGAGTCAAATTCTCAACCTCTCATTTTGGAATAGATTATTAGAAATTCATTAGGTTATGTCCTATTTTATTTAAAATGTAAAAAAATTATTTATTTATTGATATTTTTTTAAAATTAATTTTTGAAACAATAAAGCTTAGCGTGCCGTGCCGTGTGGGCCCGACTCAACCCCGCCCGTTACAGGCCATATAACCGTGCCGAATATTTGATGGACTGTGCTGTGCTGGCCCGTAGACAAAACAGATTCAAGTGATTTAACGAACGACCGTTGTACACCCTGCTCACACCCACCAAAAAAAGAAATGTCGTCAAAAACAATTTTAAATAACTGTTAATCTTTCTTCCCCACATCTCTTAAGGTTTTTTTCTATACTACGGATATATAAAAGATGTGGGTACCGCAGGAGAGATATAGAGACAGAGGAGATGTATATGGAAGAGAAAAAAGTATTTTACCCTAAAAAAATTAAGAGCTCTCAAATTTAAATTTATCTCTCTTCTAAGATGTACACACTTTTTAAAACATCGGTTATATAAGGGAAAAAAAAAATTCCTCCTGCATTATATCCATATTCCACATGCAGTATACCCAATCCAATAAGGCACCAACTGTTTTTTCCCACTATTAAATAGAACTGCTCAGTGTAACCAATACATATCCATCAATACTTGTTATAATGTCCGTAGCAAAATAACATGACTACGTGACATTGGAAAATAACCAAATTCACCAAGTTCAGAGTAATGCACTAATTTTGGAAATGCAAACTATTAGAGTTTTCAACGCTAAGTAGCAGTAGCAAAGACATTCAATCAAGACAGTGCGAAAGTGCAGGATATCTATATTAGATTTTCCAAGTTCATCTGCTGCATCAACGGAGCTACGACTGATCTAATTCTTGCCGAGAATGATGGCTTTGTTGCTTCATCTTTATAGCAGACTGGGCTTGGTCTCCGTATTTTGATGAGATTAAGGGATGGTTCACTGCAAATCTTGGGTATACTAGAACCATTGTAAGCCTTGCAGACATAAATTATAAAGTCCTCATATTCCTGAAACAATATAAAACGGCATTAAAAAATTTAAAGGTCATAGGAACTATTACTTTCACATTACTACTAATTACTAGGTCTTATATGGAACTTCAAATGATGGTGGTATTCATTGGCATTATAAACCACTCAATGATAAGTGTGTAATAAATCATCTCATGTTAACCCGGCCATTTTTTGCTAGGAAATATAAATCAGATTTGTGACAAGCATACCTCGTAAAGTGGCTGCCCGTTGACAACCACCCAGGGCACATATTGATGAGGCGGTTTGAGCGCATAAGTTTCAGCTCCATATAGTAGTTCAAGCTGCAGAAAGAAAGAAAGAAAGAAAAAAAAAACCTAACATACGCAGAAAAAATGGGCTTAATTATAGGGAAGAAATCAAGAGGAAAAGAAAACAGGGAAAATCTCTATGGGGTAAGAAAAAATTGATGTCAACCAACTGAACATATCCATGAACAAAATAGGAGTGAATTCCATTAGAAAAAATAACTTAATCTAGGACTGATGCAGATTCTTATTGTAAACAAAGATTTCAGTGTCGGGATAGCTGCTCAACATTACACAGCATTGTCATTGCCCCACCACCTCGCCACCAGCAAATTATAAGTTCAAAGGATCTAAACAAACCACTTCTAGATATGACGTAATTGTGTAATTAACATAATTTCTATTCTTTTTTTACAAATGGTAATTGGAGACAGGAGAATCGAACCAGGTATACTCCTGATAAATTATGTTCATGCAGATAAGTAGAGGATAATGGTTAACAAACAAAACTGTCAACCGATATGGTTTGTGTATTGAAATATAGAATGCACAAATCAAACGCTACCAACAAACTGACCTCCTTCCCAAATTCACTACTGTAGCAATCAAGAACAGGTTTTGGATCCAAGCTCAATTTATCAAAACATGTTTTCCACTGGAGATACTTGCGCTGGTATACCAATTCCTCAACACAATAAATAAAAGGAAAATGCACATTCTGCATAAGACGTGGCCAAGGTTAGAATGAAAAAACTCCACGAAGAACATAGAGTAAACTATTCAGATGACTTGACTCCTTTTTTTTTTTTTTGCTCTATGAAAAACTCATTTCTTGATTATATGTATAGAGCATGAACTTCATTTTCCACCACTTTCTTCTTCTTTTTACTGACAGCATGAACCTTCATTAGAATTTAGATACATCCAATTTTTATATTATAATATATCACACAGTTAAAACAAAGTCTTACCAGCTCAGGCCAGATATTGATTGCACAAGCTTCCACTGTATTGAACAAGCACTCATATCATATGGACCGTGCTGTAATCACCACAAAAGAAATCAAACAACATATCCAAAGACATACAGCACAATTATACTTTTCTATTATAAATTTGGAGGAATGTACAAATAGTGCTCCACAAGACTAAAGGCCTATTTGTTTCTGCTTCTACGATATATAAAAGTACTACTTACAGCTAAACGCAGCTCTAAGACTAGGACGAAATTAAAAAAATTGTCAGAAGCTCTGTCATCTCAGACAGTTCCTAAACCCGCTTCTTCTTTGTATAATTATTATAAATATTTTGTTTGAAAACCACTTTCAACGTAAGTACAAACAATACACCCCTAAGATTAATGGAAGGGTAAAAAGAAAATCCAATGGTATAAGATTATGATTCTATCAGAGGCTATATGTTTCCAATTAACAATGATACATCATCACAAGAGTAAAACAATTTGTTGTAAATTATATAGAAGTATGAATGCGTATATTAAAAGTGATTTCGAACAAAATTGCTTTCGAAAAAAAAAATTGTGCTTTTTTACTGTAGCAAGCTTTTATGTCTCAGAAGCAAACAAACAGACCTAAGTCCTATGAATTATCAAATAATAGACAAAATTTAGAACCAAATAATACAAAGAAAATGGGGAAAAATAGTACCTGGCAAGCAACAGTGCCGTTTTTTATCTTAGCATTACCCCAAGGGTAGAGTTTTAGATCAACGATGGAAATCAAATCATATTTAAAGAGCTTGTCCAGGTAATTGACTATGAAGTTAGCGCTGTATGGACAAAGGGATTCATAGTACAAATCCAATGAAACTTTCTCAGAATCAATTTTACTTCTGGAAGCTGAGCACAGAGAAGGAGAGAACAGAGCGAACAAGTGGAGGTAAGAGATGAAGTATAGGTTAATAGCAGCTGATCGAGAAATAGTCATGGCTTAAAAAATGAGCAAGAACTTTGATACTGAAAATTTAAGGTGGTGTAGCTATTGGTATGAAAATTGGAAGCTTAGGCCATTAGAGCATGTGAAGCACTGCAAGAAAAACAAAAGAAGACGATCAGAAAAATGCCCAAAAACAACTCCACGATATCTGAATCTCGTGACTAACAGGTGTTCGCTTTACAGCAATCCTCGCGTCAAAACAGTTGCTTTCTTTTTTATTTTTCACTCTTTTATTTAAGGTCTTTAGCAGTTTATTAATCTAATCAAAAACGACAAAAGCTAATTGCCCATCCATTATCACAAAATTTACTCTGGTTTATTGGTAATGAAATTAAAATATTACTACAAAGCAAAGAGGTTGAAGAAAACAAAAGACCTGGCAGAATTTGATATAACTGTAGAGACGATTTTACTATTGAACAGCTTCAGTGATCAGATAGTTCACAACGGGACTTCCTTGGGTTCGAACATAATGGGAAGCATAAGTAAGAGCAAGGAAACGAAGATAAAAGCCAACCAAATGTTGATTACTGTGATGTCTAGATTGTGACAATTGTCGTTTACTAACAAAATATTGACTATTTGCTGTGTCCATACCCTCTCAAATTTTAATGGGATAATTCTAAAATTCCAATGTACCTGCCCAGAAAATAGACAATGTTCAGATTTATCGAGTGTAGTGATTAAATGGTACTATAATTTTATTAAAAGTTAAGTTTAATCAACTAAAAGATGAATTTAATCTATTAATTATTTTAAAGATATAATTTCATCCTATAATTTTTGTTTAAGTATAACAAGAACATTAACTTTATAAAGTACTGAATAATTCCCAAAAAAGTCAAAATAACAATTTAAATATGATTTTTTTTTAATTTATTTGACATTTTTTATAAAATTAGTATAATTATTATACTTAATTAAAAAATAATAAAATTAAAATATACCTTTAAAATAATTATTATTCTCATTTTACTTAACTTAAGATAACTAAAATAAACTTTTATTAAAATTATATAACTAATTTAACTATCATTCCGTTATCTATCCAAAAGCCCTGTATGTTCTAGAAATGTAACAAGCCCAAATGGGTTAGAAATGGAGTGTTTGATAATAAGTTTAATTTTTAAATTATAATTTTTTAATTAATTATATTTAATAATAATTTTTTATTTTTATTTTTATATTTTTAATAAATCATTAAGAATAATTCATAAATATTTAGAAATAAGATTTTTAAATCAAATTTTAAAATTTTTTATTTTCACTTAATATTTTTTTAGGAAATAAATTTAGTTTTATGATTTTTGTATACGTATAAATATTAAAAAAAATTATTAAAACATAAAATTTATAATTTATAACAAAAAAATTTTTTTACTTTATTTTTAAGTTATTGAAAAAAAAAAATAACAACAACCATTACCAAACAACATATAGCTAATTTATAAATTTTTTTAAAAAATTATTAATTAAAAATTATCATCAAATATATTAGTGTTTATTTTTTTCAGAGAAATAAAAATTACACAATTAAATATTTAATCATAAATCAAAATCATTATTAAATATGATATTTATTTTGTCTTTAAGGTTGTGAAAAAATAGTGATATTGTGAATATAATTAGTTATTACGAACTAAGGATAGAAGTCATATAATTCTTGAAAATAAGTAGTTTAGTCATCTATCTATTTTTTACAATACTTAAGTCCTCTTTTTATGAAAAAATAATAGCACAAATCATTTTTTTTTTTAATATAAGTCATCTTTTTTAATAAACATAAAAAATATCAATAATATATACATAAATAAAATATTTATTTAATATTAATAATATATATGTAATTAATTTCTTATAAAAAAGTTGGATGAGACTACGATCCCATGTAGCCTCTAGCATGCTCTACCGTTGCATGGTTATGTCATAACTAATAATGAAACCAAAAAGCTATTTTTGTAAAATTTTATAAAGACTTAACAAATGTTTGTAAAATCTTGTATAATTAAAAAAATTAATAGTGTCACTTTTACAAAAGAAAATAATTAAAGTGATACAAATATTAATAAGGAATTAAAATGCTTTTTTTGTAGTAAAATAAAAATATCATTGGAGTCCTCTGCCCCTAAAACTACTATTGTATAAAAAGTTGCTCAACATTTCTACGCAGCTTATAATATATATAGTCTCTAAGATTTTAAACAATTGAGCAAATTCAATGAGCCTAATATATTAATTCAATAGTAAATTATACCAACAAGGCAATCTAATAGCAAGCATACGTAACAGTAGATTATTGAGAAAATTATTGGCCTCTTATAACAGTTTATTCAAATCTCTTTAGACTTCGTTTACATTCACATATGACAATAATGGCACCACAACTTCATTCAACTGCTATATTAGCGATGAATCATGTAATTAGTATATAATGTATTATAATATACGTCTATTTGTAATAGAACTTTACGTTTTACACAATTCTAGTTTATTCAAGACTCTTATAACTTATTTTCTATATATACCTCTATTGTGAGGTAATAATTAATAAAAAGTATTTTTCATTTACATTATACTTAACTTGGTATTAGAGCGAAGATTCAAAAAGGAACTTTGTCTTTTTCTTCGTCTCCTGTCAGCACCGCCGTCATCACTTGTCAGTGCCGCCGCAGCGCATCCACTTGTCTCTCCCACGCAGCATCGTTGCATCGCACCGTGCTTGTCTCTCCCATGCAGAGACGCTTTTGTCTGCCTGTCTCTCCCGCGCCACGCCGTGCCTGTTCGCCTGTCTCTCCCACGCCGCACCGCGCCTGTCCGCTGCCTCTCCTGTCTGCTCCAGTTTCCTCCAGATCTGTTGATCTGCCACCAGTCGAGTTCAGATCTACCGATCTGCCGCCAATTGGTTGCCCTCCTCTCATTCCAAACCCTAAGCCCATTGCCTACTAAGCCCATTCCAAACCCACAGCCCATAGCACACTAAGCCCATTCCAAACCCTAAGCTCACAGCCCACTAACAGTCTAAACAAAAAAAAAGTAACCTTTTTTTTTTGCCCACCCTAAAAGTAATTTCCAATTTTTAGCCCAATCAACACCTACAAAAAAAAAAGGTAACTTTTTGTTTCGCTGCACATTATTATTGTCTCTTTCACTAAAATATTTGAAAAAAAATCAGGATTTCAAGACCAATGCAATATTTAGCGTAGCTATTCAAGCAAGATCATCAATACCAGATTTTTATAGAGTAGCTGGACAAGATCATCATACGACATGTGGAGGTAATCCTACAACTTCTATAGCTGGTCGTGGTAAGACTGGTATGGTTTCAAACGTTTCTCACTTTATTGGATCTGATACTTGGATTGTTGATTCTGGTGCATCTGATCATATGACTTATGATAAATCTTATTTTACTGACTTGTCTTCCCCACTAGTATCTTATGTTACGAATGTTAATTGTGACGTTTTTCCTGTGTTAAGGGTGGGACTAGGTCGTATTACCCCAACCTTACAGCTCCAAAATGTTTTATATGTACCGGATTTATCTCATCACTTAATATCTGTCACACAATTGAATGCTGAGTCTAAATGTTCAGTAACCTTTTATCCTATGTATGTGATTTTTCAGGATCTTCTTACTAGGGAAATAATTGGTCGGGGGTATTTGAAGAACATATTGTTTCGTCTGGATCAGAACTATGCATGGGAGAAACCAGGAGCACAGTCCTGCACTGCTTTGACTTCAAGTTCTGACCAGCTAAGTGAAATTTGGTTATGGCATCGTCGCTTAGGGTATCCGTCTTTTAGTCTTATGAAAAAATGTATACATACTCTGTTTATTGGTGTGAGTGAATCTGCTTTACGTTGTAAGACATGTGTCTTGGCCAAGAGTCATCGTACTACTTAATCTCTAAGTATTTTTAATAAAAGTATGATTCATTTTGAATTAATTCATTTTGATGTTTGGGGACTGTCTAGAAAGCCTACTATATCGAATATGAGGTATTTTGTGTCATTTATTGATGATTGTACAAGATTGTCATGAGTGGCTCTTCTTAAAAACAAAGATAAAGTTTTTCAAGTTTTTCAAAATTTTCGTACTCATGTTCAAACACAATACAATAGCACCATTAGAATCCTATGTTCTGACAATGGGAGAGAATATGTCAATCGTGTTTTTCAAGATTTTTTCTAAACACATGAGATTGTTCACCAAACTACTTGCCCACAAACATCAGAACAAAATGGAGTGTCTGAAAGAAAAAACAATTACTTACTTGATATGGCTCGTGCACTCCTATTTAGTGCTAACATGCCAAAATACATTTGGGGTGATGTTGTACAAGCTTTCGCCCATCTCATCAATCGTCTCCCATCTAATATCCTTCACGGACAAATTCCCATTGAATTTCTCGCATCTCATGTATTTCTGTCATCATTTCATAACCTTCTTGCCCGTGTATTTAGTTGTGTTGCTTTTGTCCATGTTCCTAAAAATTAGAGATTTAAATTAGATGCCCGAGCAATTAAGTGTGTGTTTGTTAGTTATGGAGGATATCAAAAAGGCTACAAGTGCTACCATCCACCTACTGAAAAGTATTATGTCACTATAGGTGTCACTTTCTTTGAAGATATGAGCTATTTTTTCTCGTATGATATTGCTCTTAAGGGGGAGAATTCATATTTTGACGAGTTATATCATGGTGAGGGAGAGGCATTTAAAGGAACTGAGTCAGAAGATATTTCGACGGGTCCAGTTGAGGTTCTTATCCCATTAAATTCAGTAGTTGAAGAAGCAGATGTTTCAAGTATCCAAACATCAGTTCCATTCACTAAAAATGAAGACACAACTGTTCCTACCCCTGATCAACACCTCCTTAGTGCTGAAGGTCACTCATCTGAGATATGTACACACACTGACACTAATAGCATTGAGTCTATTGTTGGACAGTATGTAATAAGTCTACTAGAGGTTAACCATCCAAAATGTATGAACCAAATATTCATGCAAAATTAAAGTATCCAGTAGCTAACTACATGTCCACTAAAAGATTGTCTAAGTCATATAAATCATTTGTAAATCAAATATCTACTGTATTAGTACCTAACAAAGTGCAGGATGCGCTAGGAGATCCAAAGTGGAGGAAGGCAATTGATAAAGAGATGGAGGCATTACAGAAAAACAATACTTGGCAACTTGTACCTCCACCACAGGGCAAGAAGACAATTGGTTGTCGTTAGGTGTTTATTGTGAAACATAATGTTGATGGATCTGTAAATCGGTATAAAGCCTGTCTTGTAGCAAAAGGGTTCACTCAAACGTATGGAGTAGACTACAATGAGCCTTTTGCTCCTGTTGCCAAAATGAATATTATTCGAGTTCTGCTTTTGCTTGCTGCTAGCTTAGATTGGCCACTTCAGCAGTTTGATGTTAAGAATGCGTTTCTTCATAGAGAGTTAGTTGAGGAGGTGTACATGAGTCTTCCACCTGGATATGTTGCTGATTCTCTCGGTAATTTTGTATGCAAATTGAAGAAGTTTCTGTATGGTCTCAAGCAATCCCCTCGTGCCTAGTTTGAAAGGTTTTCACAGTTCATGTAGAAGGTTAGTTACAGACAGAGTAATTCAGACTATACGTTGTTTCTCAAACATCAATAAGGAGTAATTGCTCTAATTATTTATGTTGATGATATGGTAATTACTGGCAATGATACTGTTGAGATTGATAGATTATAGAGACAACTAGCTTTTGAATTCGAGATGAAGGATTTAGGTGAATTGAAATACTTCTTAGGGATTGAGGTAGTTAGGAGGAGAGAAGAAATTTTTCTGTGTCAGAGAAAGTACATTCTTGATCTGCTAACTGAGACATGTATGTTGGATTGCAAACCTATTGACACTCCTATTGAGCAAAACCATTGTCTAGCAGAGTATTCAGATTAAGTACCAACTGATCGAGCTCGCTATCAGAGGTTGGTTGGGCGCTTAATTTATTTAGTGCATATTAGACCAGATGTTGTATATGCGGTAAGTGTAGTAAGTCAGTTTATGCATAATCGGAGTGAAAGTCACCTAGATGCAGTTGTGAAAATTTTAAGGTACTTGAAATTAGTTCCAGGGAGAGAAATAATGTTCTCTAAACACAACAACTTTCTTAAAGTTTGCAGCTTCACATATGCAGATTGGGTAATAAGTATTACAAATAGAAGGTCGACATCAAGTTATTTCACTTTTGTGGGAGGTATTTTGGTTACATGGAAGAAGCAGAAAATTGTGGTGCGATCTAGTACTGAGGCTGAGTATAGATGTATGGCTAACAGGGTATGTGAATTGCTGTGGATAAAAAGTTTGCTATCTGATTTGAGTTTCGAACCCAACAATACTATGAAGTTGTGTTGCGACAATCGAACAACCGTTGATATATCACAAAATTCAGTACAACCTGATCACACTAAGCATGTTGAGATTAATCATCACTTTATAAAAGAAAAACTAGATGCCAAACTAATCAACTTTCCTTTTGATCCCACTAGCAAATTGCAGATATGCTCACCAAAGGAGTTTCCAAGAAAGTATTTTATGACTCACGAAGTAAGTTCGACATAGTCGATATGTGCGCTCCAACTTGAAGGAGAATGTTAGTGCGAATCATGTGATTAATATATGTCTATCTATAATAAAACTTTAAGTTGTACAGAATTTTAGTTTATTCAAGACTCTTATAATTTATTTTTTACATATACCTCTATTGTAAGTTAATAATTAATAAGAAATATTTTTCATTTACATTATATTTAAATTGCTACATAACAACATCGTAGATTACTGATCGGATTACAAGCCCTAACCATATCTACTAGGAGAACAGCAGTCTGATGAGTTCATGAAATAAATCCCTTGGTCTTTAGGCTCTCTACAGAATCCTTGATGATTTGTTCCATTGGAATGAATTGCAAACCCATTTCCATTAGCTTCTTCGATCCATCTTTCGCCCTCAACAGTCCTGGTTGGGTGTCTCTTGGCAAACTACAGAGTACAAAACAATAAATATTTAATAACTTCAATCAGATTCTTCATCATACAAAGTATAAAGTGCTCATCAAGATCAGAAATGTTTACCCATTGCAATAAGGGGAAAGAACAGATAACACGCGTATGAGTGGTTATTATTCTATTAAACCCACTTCATCCCAATGTATATTTCTTTCATAACCAAATATGGTTCTCATATATAACCAACGAAATATAAAAGCAAAGAGGAGATTCTGCTAACAGAGAGATTTGGATGATTACTGCAATTGAAGGCTCTATTCAATTTCAACAACCTAACTTGTATATAATTTTTTATTCCATATATAAAGCTGAAATATTTGATTCAACACTCGCATGAGCACTTGTTTATGAAAGAAGACTTAATGCTTGTGATCATACACATTTTAAATTTATATGACATGTATTTTGGAAACACCTGGCAAAGTATTAATATAATAATATTTCGACATGGTTGTGAAGAAATTAAAACGCTAAACATGCTTAATATTATTAACTTCTATTGGCACAGATGAGGACCCAAAACTTATTACCTGGGCACATTATATTCTGGGTAGAGTTCAGCAACTTTAGCCACGAAGTCACCATAGTGTGATATAGCTTCAACACACAAGTACCTTCCTCTCGCTGACTTGTTCTCATACACTAAAATATGTGCTTCTGCTACATCTTTAAAATGTACAGATC
Organism: Elaeagnus macrophylla; assembly: GCA_029378325.1. Classification (NCBI taxonomy): domain Eukaryota; kingdom Viridiplantae; phylum Streptophyta; class Magnoliopsida; order Rosales; family Elaeagnaceae; genus Elaeagnus; species Elaeagnus macrophylla. The sequence continues at coordinate 9,045,922 of CM055642.1, read as the reverse complement.
CCATAAAAATGTCTTGATACGTTTCTGTGGAACCTGCAAGAATGATAAAGCTAGTAAACTATTTACAGTTCATAGTTCTGCCAATTATGGAAAATCAGAACGAGGAATTAGAAAATTTGCTTGCTTACTTATAAGATGCTAAAACATACAAATCATGTATGAGACTACAAAGTATAAATCTGGTAACTGGAACAACCTGGTACAGCTCTTAAGGAGCAAGACAACAATAAATTTTAAGGAAAGGGCAAGATCATGATGTGGAGACGGCAAAATTTCAAGCCTATTTACTCAATACTGAAAGATGTCAATATATCACCAATCTAAACAGTTAAGTGTTATTTCTTGTCAATACATATTAGTCTTATACTAAATCCATCCTTCATTCTTACTTAGAAGTACATGAATAGTTGGTAATTTTGCAGATAAATACAATTTATGTAATATTTAGATTTTAAGAATGACACGACATCACTCTTGTTTGATTTAAGTATTTTCAAGTTACATTATTGTCAAAACCGTAAAAGTTTTCAATTTTAAGGTAAAAATAATCCCATTCACATGCACTTTATATTGATTTTTATTTGAAGTAATTTTGATATGTATACCAAAAGTTATGTACATTTTAAGAAAGATGGATTCATCCCCTAAGAGAGGGATCAATCTCCCTTTATATGGACTAATCTTAAATAGAGATTCGATTCTGTTGAACTATATATTTTTTAAAAAAGTGGGCAGAAAGATAGATCTATTTTCATGTTTACTATCTAAAGATAAAGAAAAAGAAATAAAGACTCCACAAATTTTGGAGTGATTTTCATTGATTGATTACCTACACCTCTTAGTATTGTTTCTCTTTCTCAAATATATAATGTGCAATTCCATAATTATCCTTACTTTTAATCTTTTATTTTATTTTTTTATTATTTATCATCACTTTTAAGAAGGATATTTAAGAAAATTAATATTTACAATCTGATTTATTACAATTTTCAGTAAACACATGAAATCTAATGATTTTTTTTTTTTTCACTTTCCTTTTCATTTCGATTGATTTTTATTCCAATTCTATTTTAATTGATTTTTATTCCAATTCTATTTTAATTTTCATTACGGATTAGTAAACGAACCCTAAATAAACTTAACAGTACAAGACCTTTAACGTGGATGTCCCAGAAACTAAACAAAGAAAGAAGCATGATATGAAATCTATGCATTTTATGGGAAACCAATAGTCAAACTAATTTGAGCACCATGCTTTAGTAATGCTTTAGTAATATGGGATTGGGAATAGAGCATTACCCTGAAGAAGACGTAGGAGCACAAGCATGCTGGCATTGAGCTTTGGTGGAATAACAGGACCCATTACAGTTCCAGGATTCACCACAACCACATCCAAACCTTTCTCTTTCGCAAATTCATAAGCAGCTTTCTCTGCCATTGTTTTAGAAAGTGTATACCACAACTATAGCACCCATAAAAATAAAAAATAAAATAATTAATTAATTAAAAGTAACAAACAATTTACAGTGCGTTTTGAGATGATAATTGTGTTTGAAACCTTCAAGTACCAAAACAATATGAAAAAGAAAAGAAATAACACAGTACTCACTCCTTTCTGCTTGCAGTACTCGACATCAGTCCAGCAATCCTCTCTCTTCACCACATCAGCTGGCCAGCTAGGACTGGGCGTGATAGCCGAGATTGAAGACGTGACAACCACGCGCTTCACCCCAGCATCCTTCGCCGCAGTTAGAACATTAATCGTTCCTTTGATTGCTGGGTCCAGAAGCTCCTTCTATTAGGATTTGAAGAAGAAAAAAAATCAAAAAAATAAAATAAAATTGAACCCTAAAATGGGGATAATAAAGTTGAAAGGCAAACCCACCTCGGGTTCACGGACTTCATCGACGACACAGGGAGAAGCCAGGTGGAAAACTCCGGCACAGCCATTAATGGCCGCGAGAATGGATGGGTAGTCGAGAAGATCGATCTGGAACAAACGGAGACACTTCTCTGCTCCTTCAAGAGCTTCTAGATGCTTCGTCTCATTCTCGTCCTCTGAATTGCATAAAAGAAGAACAAAATTATTGGAAGAAGATCAATAATAGCTTAAATGGGAGAAATTCTAAGGGTGAAGTGAAGAGGGATAATTGGAGGCAAGAGATGAGAAAACAAACTGAGGTCTTTGACGGTGGCATGAACGGTGTAACCACGTTCGAGGAGAAGATGAACGAGCCAGGATCCAATGCAACCACTTCCTCCGGTAACGCAAACTACCTCACCTTGTCCCTGTTTCGACATGTCTCCGTTCACTCTCTCTCGGCTTTCTTCGACAAAGGTTTGCTAATGTAAAGTTTAATGTTTTTTTTTTTTTTGAAAATCAAGTTTTAGGCTTTTAGAAAATAATAATAATGAAGTAATAAATAAAAGTAACACAATTATACTTAATTATTTAATATTAAATACATTTAATTAACTAAATTAAATTTTAATAACATCCTTCAATGTGAAAATTTGACATAAATTTTTTTTATAATAAAATAAGTCAACTTTTTCATTATTTTAAATAATATTATATAACTCACAATAAAATTAAACACTTAATTTATAATTTAGGCACCTAAAAATAAGACTGTCCAAAATAATAATAATAATAATAATACTTACTCATGCCCTTATATATTGATAGAGTTTAAAATTACGCTTTCACAATGCATACTAATATTATAAGAAAAAGAGTTATAAATATCTTTCTTTTTTTTTTTTTTATAATAAAAATTGCTATTTAGTTTCTCATATTATAAAAAAATTCTTTAAATCTTTTAATTTTTTTAAAATATGTTTTTAATTTTATTTAATTGTAAAAAATGAGTCAAGTAAGAACAAAGTTAATTTTTTATTAAATTTTTCTTTAAATATAATAGAATAACAGATGTGTCACATGTATATTTGTATTTTTTCGATATATATATATATATATATATATATATATAAATTAATATTTAATTAAAAAATTACTCAATTTTTTTAATTTAAAAAAAAAACTTAAATAAAAATTTTAATTTATTTTAAATATAATTGTCCATAAAATTATCATTATCTAATATTTAAAGTCACAATTTAAATAATAAAATTTTTATTTAAGTTTGATTAAATTCAATAAAATTTTTATTGTTTAATATCTAAAATTACAAATTAGACAATGAAAATTTTATTTAAATTTAATAGAAAAAATTATAAAAAATTAGAGTAATTTTTTAATTAAAAAATTATGACACATATAATATTCCGTTAGATTTAACTGAAAATTGGATGAAAATTTTATTTTGTCTTTATCTGACATTTTTTTTTACAAATAAAGAGACTTGAAAACACATTTTTCATAAACAAATAGATTTAAATACACTTTTTATAAGCTAGATGATTAAATGATACTTATTGTATAAGTAAAAAAGATCATTTTGACTCTTCACCCAAAAATATATATTATTTGTAAAACTTTTAAATTTAAAATAAATTTATTATTAACACATTAACCTTTTAAAATATTTTTTCCTACAATTAATCGTGTACAGCAAATTATTTTTAATGTTTCTTTATTATGACATGTTAGAATTTTACATAGACTTCTCTATTTTCTCTTTTGTGAAGAAAAAAAACTTAATATTTTTTTTTTTGTTACTCTTTTTGTCGTAGACAGGGGTCATTTTACATATAACTCTTATCTCAAAGAAATAAATAATTATGACTAAATTATAATTTGTATTCATTAATTTTATTTAATTTAACATTTTTATTCTTAATTAAATTTTCATAATTTTTTGTCCACTGACATTTTATACGAACCAGTTATAATCTTAGCAATTGCAATTTTGTTTGTATTTCAATGTTCTTGTTTCAGTGGCATCACGACCACCTCAATTTTTATTTTTTTTAATAATAGGTTATAATTTTTCTTTAAGAATATGATGGCATCAAAATACTACTTCCTTCCTTTGACCAAAAAACACTTCCTTCCTAATCTGCAGGAGCCACTAGACATAAGGTTTTTTTTCTTTTTCTTTTTTTTTTTTTCTTAATAAGGCTTATATTCACAAATAATTGTATTGTGAAATTGGAAGAACATATTTACCTGAGTTTAGTATTAGGTTGGTTCTTAATATTTATTTGTAGATAATATTTTAAAACGTATAATTAATTTTTAATCTTTTAAAATATAATAATTTTAGTCTAATTTTATAGTTTTTTTGAAAAGTTAAGGACTAAATTCTATTTTCATGAAAAAATTAAAAAAAAATTCTGTTAAATTTTAAAATATTAAAAATTAAATTATACATTTAAAAAAAAATATGAACTAAATTTTATTTTAAAATAAATGTCAAGAACTAAGGTAAATACTAAAGCCCATTTACTTTATTAACATTTCGTGAAATAACTACTACTGTTATTAAAAAAAGAGGGATCTTAAGTCCTAGCCTAAATCCACATTTCACATGCCATTTCGGCCCAAATTTAGCTTGTATTGGGCTTATTATCTTGAGGAGGTTTTCTAAATTTGAAGTTGATAATGTATAAAATTAACAAAAAAATATAAATAATAATTATTAGTATTAAAATATATAGTTTTATTCTATAATAAAAAATAAATTTATAAAATAATTCTTACTTTACTAACACTTACAGGTGTTATTTTTGGCAAAATACATTTAGGCCTTAAATTCATAGTTCATTAACTCTTAAATTTGTGACTTATTTTCAAATAAATGTAATGAATTTGCTATTTCGTAACAATACACACTTGTATCATAGAAAAACTGTCTTGTTTTTTTTTATAAATATATTTAACAAAATTATCCCATATAGTATGTGAGATTGAGTGTTATTAGCGAAGAGGGTTGATTTGAGTGAATCTTTTTATATAAACTTTGTTTGCTAAAGTAAGATATGACAGGCGATCCTCACGACTAGTTAAAAAAAAAAAAATCAGTTGAGTTGGTTACAAGCTCGTGTAGAGTATTATGGAGTTGGTTACTATTCTATTGTATACTTTTTATACGTGCATATACATGATGATTCGCACATTTAAAAAAATAATAATAATAACAATTTTATCAAACACAACGCAAAAGAATCAGGAAAATGTCAAAAACAGTAGTACAAGACATGAAGACAATTTGAAATATAAACAAACTCAAACAAAGTTGTAAATATTGGTTAAACTCGAACAATATCAAAAACAATGGTACAAGACACGAAGACAAATTGAAATATAAACAAACTCAAATAAAATTGTAAATATTGGTCGAATTCATTCTCATATTATGAAAAAAAAAATTCATATAGCAGATGTATTAAAAATTGAGTACATCTTAAGAAAGAAATATACTTAAATTCTCTGACCTTATATCTTGTATTATTGAATATTTTTCTTTTTTTCACTTTCAAAACCTAATTTGTGTCTATCTCTTTCCTATTATACTCACAATTTCTATACATCCCGTAATATAGAAAAAATTCTCCATATTGTGAGTTTCTGCAACTAAAAATATTTTCTTTTATAGTTTTCCTCACACCTAGAGGTATCAAAAAGGCCGGACAGCAAGGCCTAGCCCGTCAAATTAGTATGTCATGCCAACCCGTGGTCCGTTAGTAAGTGTGTCGTGTCAGCCTTTAGCTCTTATACGGGCCGTACCGTGCTTCCATTCTTGGCTCTTAGGCTTTGACGTGCTAGACCCGTTAAGCATAACTAATAGGCCGGCACTGCCCGTGACCCCTTTATTTTATTTTTATTATATATTTATTTCATTATTTAGTTAAAAATTATTAATAATAATTTAAAAAGTTAAAAGTGAGAGTCAAATTCTCAACCTCTCATTTGATAGATTATTAGAAATTCATTAGGTTATGTCCTATTTTATTTAAATGTAAAAAAATTATTTATTTATTGATATTTTTTTAAAATTAATTTTTGAAACAATAAAGCTTAGCGTGCCGTGCCGTGTGGGCCCGACTCAACCCCGCCCGTTACAGGCCATAAACCGTGCCGAATATTTGATGGACTGTGCTGTGCTGGCCCGGTAGACAAACAGATCAAGTGTTTAACGAGCCGACCGTTTGACACCCCTGCTCACACCCACCAAAAAAAGGAAATGTTGTCAAACAATTTTAAATAACTGTTATCTTTCTTCCCCACATCTCTTAAGGTTTTTTTCTATACTACGGATATATAAAAGATGTGGGTACCGCAGGAGAGATATAGAGACAGAGGAGATGTATATGGAAGAGAAAAAAGTATTTTACCCTAAAAAAATTAAGAGCTCTCAAATTTAAATTTATCTCTCTTCTAAGATGTACACACTTTTTAAAACATCGGTTATATAAGGGAAAAAAAAAATTCCTCCTGCATTATATCCATATTCCACATGCAGTATACCCAATCCAATAAGGCACCAACTGTTTTTTCCCACTATTAAATAGAACTGCTCAGTGTAACCAATACATATCCATCAATACTTGTTATAATGTCCGTAGCAAAATAACATGACTATGGACAATAACCAAATTCATCAAGTTCAGAGTAACTGCACTAATTTTGGAAATGCAAACTATTAGAGTTTTTCAACTCTAAGTAGCAGTAGCAAAGACATTCAATCAAGACAGTGCGAAACTGCAGGATATCTATATTAGATTTTCTAAGTTCATCCGCCGCATCAACGGTGCTACAACTGATCTAATTCTTGACGAGAATGATGGCTTTGTTGCTTCATCTTTATAGCAGACTGGGCTTGGTCTCCGTATTTTGATGGGATTAAGGGTTTACAGCAAATCTTGGGTATACTAGAACCCTTGTAAGCCTTGCAGACGTAAATTATAAAGTCCTCATATTCCTGAAACAATATAAAACGGCATTAAAAAATTTAAAGGTCATAGGAACTATTACTTTCACATTACTACTTACTAGGTCTTATATGGAACTTCAACTGATGGTGGTATTCATTGGCATTATAAACCACTCAATGATAAGTGTGTAATAAATCATCTCATGTTAACCCGGCCATTTTTTGCTAGGAAATATAAATCAGATTTGTGACAAGCATACCTCGTAAAGTGGCTGCCCGTTGAAAACCACCCAGGGCACATATTGATGAGGCGGTTTGAGTGCATAAGTTTCAGCTCGATATAGTAGTTCAAGCTGCAGAGAGAAAGAAAGAAAAAAAACTATGAACATATGCAGAAAAAATTGGCTTAATTATGAGGTAGAAATGAAGAGGGAAAGAAAACATTGATGTCAATCAACCATGAACAAAATAACAGTGAATTCCATTAGAAAAAAATAACTTAATCTAGGACTGGTGCAGATTCTTATTGTAAACAAACATTTTAGTGTCGGGGATAGCTGCTCAACATTACATAGCATTGTCATTGCCGGCCCACCACCTCGCCACCAGCAAATTAAGGATCTAAACAAACCACTTCCAGATATGATGTAATCGTGTAATTAACATAATTTCTATTCTTTTTTTACAAACGATAATTGGAGGCAGGAGAATCAAACCAGGTATGTTCCTGATAAATTATGTTCATGCAGATAAGTAGAGGATAATGGTTAACAAACAAAACTGTCAACCGATACGGCTTGTGTATAGAAATACAGAATGCACAAATCAAACGCTACCAACAAACTGACCTCCTTCCCAAATTCACTACTGTAGCAATCAAGAACAGGTTTTGGATCCAAGCTCAATTTATCAAAACATGTTTCCCACTGGAGATACTTGCGCTGGTACACCAATTCCTCAACACAATAAATAAAAGGAAAATGCACATTGTGGCCAAGGTTAGAATGAAAAAACTCCACGAAGAACATAGAGTAAACTATTCAGATGACTTGACTCCTTTTTTTTTTTTTTTTTTGCTCTATGAAAAACTCATTTCTTGATTATATGTATATAGCATGAACTTCATTTTCCACCACTTTCTTCTTCTTTTTACTGACAGCATGAACCTTCATTAGAATTTAGATACATCCAATTTTTATATTATAATATATCACACAGTTAAAACAAAGTCTTACCAGCTCAGGCCAGATATTGATTGCACAAGCTTCCACTGTATTGAACAAGCACTCATATCATATGGACCGTGCTGTAATCACCACAAAAGAAATCAACCAACATATCCAAAGACATACAGCACAATTATACTTTTCTATTATAAATTTGGAGGAATGTACAAATAGAGCTGCACAAGACTAAAGGCCTATTTGTTTCTGCTTCTACGATATATAAAAGTACTACTTACAGCAAAAAGCAGTTTTAAGACCAGGACCAAATTAAAAAAATTGTCAGAAGCTCTGTCATCTCAGAAAGTTCCTAAAACAGCTATTTATTTATTTATTTATTATTATTATAAATACTTTGTTTGAAAACCACTTTCAAGCACAAACAATCCACCCCTAAGATTAATGGAAGGGTAAAAAGAAAATCCAATGGTACAAGATTATGATTCTATCAGAGGGTATATGTTTCCAATTAACAATGATACATCATCACAAGAGTAAAACAATTTGTCGTAAATTATATAGAAGTATGAATGCGTCTATTAAAAGTGCTTTCGAACAAAAGTGCTTTAAAAAAAACATTGTGCTTTTTTTCTGTAGCAAGCTTTTCTGTATCAGAAGCAAACAAACAGACCTAAGTCCTATGAATTATCAAATAATAGACAAAATTTAGGACCAAATAATACAAAGAAAATGGGGAAAAATAGTACCTGGCAAGCAACAGTGCCGTTTTTTTATCTTAGCATTACCCCAAGGGTAGAGTTTGAGAACAACGATGGAAATCAAATCATCTTTAAAGAGCTTGTCCAGGTAATTGATTATGAAGTTAGCGCTGTATGGACAAAGGGATTCATAGTTCAAATCCAATGAAACTTTCTCAGAATCAATTTTACTTCTGGAAGCTGAGCACAGAGAAGGAGAGAACAGAGCGAACAAGTGGAGGTAAGAATGAAGTATAGGTTAATAGCAGCTGATCGAGAAATAGTCATGGCTTAAAAAATGAGCAAGATTGATGACTTTGATACTGAAACTTTAAGGTGGTGTAGCTATTGGTATGAAAATTGGAAGCTTAGGCCATTAGAGCATGTGAAGCACTGCAAGAAAAACAAAAGAAGACGATCAGAAAAATGCCCAAAAACAACTCCACGATATCTGAATCTCGTGACTAACAGGTGTTCGCTTTACAGCAATCCTCGCGTCAAAACAGTTGCTTTCTTTTCTATTTTTCACTCTTTTATTTAAGGTCTTTAGCAGTTTATTAATCTAATCAAAAACGACAAAAGCTAATTGCCCATCCATTATCACAAAATTTACTCTGGTTTATTGGTAATGAAATTAAAATATTACTACAAAGCAAAGAGATTGAAGAAAACAAAAGACCTGGCAGAATTTGATATAACTGTAGAGACGATTTTACTATTGAACAGCTTCAGTGATCAGATAGTTCACAACGGGACTTCTTTGGGTTCGATCATAATGGGAAGCATAAGTAAGAACGAGGAAACGAAGATAAAAGCCAACCAAATGTTGATTACTGTGACGTCTAGATTGTGACAATTGACAATGTCGTTTACTAACAAAATATTGACTATTAGCTGTGTCCATACCCTCTCAAATTTTAATGGGATAATTCTAAAATTCGAATGTACCTGCCCAGAAAATAGACAATGTTCAGAGTTATCGAGTTTAGTGATTAAATGGTAATATAATTTTATTAAAAATTAAATTTAATCTTTTAATTTTAAAATTAAATAGAATATAAATATTAATTATTTTAAAAATATAATTTAATTTTGTAATTTTTTTTAAGCATGATAAAGATATTAATTTTATAAAGTACCGAATAATTTCTAAAAAAGCCAAAATAGTAATCTAAATATAATTTTTTTTTTAGACTTATTTGATATTTTTTATAAAATTAGTGTCATTATTATACTTAATTAAAAAATTATAAGATTAAAATATACTTTTAAAATAATTATTATCTTTATTTTACTTAATTTAAAAATTAAAAAATTTAATTTAATTTTTAGTAAAATTATATAACTAATATAACTATTATTTTGTTATCCATCGAAAAGCTCTGTATGTTCTAGAAATGTAACAAGCCCAAATGGGTTAGAAATGGAGTGTTTGATAATAAGTTTAATTTTTAAATTGTAATTTTTTAATTAATTATATTTAGTAATAATTTTTTATTTTTATTTTTATATTTTTAATGAATCATTAAGAATAATTTATAAATATTTAAAAATTAAATTTTTAAATCAAATTTTAAATTTTTTTATTTTCACTTAATATTTTTTTAGGAAATAAATTTAGTTTTATGATTTTTTATACGTATAAATATTTAAAAAAAATTATTAAAGCATAAAATTTGTAATTTATAACAAAAAATTTTACTTTATTTTTAAGTTATTGAAAAAAAATAATAATAATAACAACAACCATTACCAAACAACATATAGCTAATTTATAAATTTTTTTTTAAAAATTACTAATTAAAAATTATTATCAAATACATTAGTATTTATTTTTTCTAAAAAAATAGAAATTACACAATTAAATATTTAATCATAAATAAAAATCATTATTAAATATGACATTTATTTTGTCTTTAAAGTTGTGAAAAAATAGTGATATTGTGAATATAATTAGTTATTACGAACTAAGGATAGAGTTCATATAATTCTTGAAAATAAGTAGTTTAGTCATCTATCTATTTTTTACGACACTTAAGTCCTCTTTTTATGAAAAAATAATAGCACAAAACATTTTTTTTTAATATAAGTTATCTTTTTTAATAAACATAAAAAATATCAATAATACATATGTAAATAAAATATTTATTTAATATTAATAATATATATATAATTAATTTCTTATAAAAAAGTTGGATGAGACTACAACCCCATGTAGCCTCCAGCATGCTTTGCCGTTGCATGGTTATGTCATAACTAATAATGAAATCAGAAAGCTATTTTTTAAAAATTTTATAAAGACTTTACAAATGTTTGTAAAACCTTGTATAATTTTAAAAATTAATAGTATCAATTTTACAAAAGAAAATAATTAAAGTGATACAAATATTAATAAGAAATTAAAATGTTTTTTTGTAGTAAAATAAAAATATCATTGGAGTCTACCCCTAAAACTATTGTATAAAAAGTTGCTCAGCATTTCGACGTAGGTCGTAATATATATAGTCTTTAAGATTTTGAACAATTGAGCAAATTCAACAAGCCTAAGATATCAATTCAGTAGTAAATTATACCAACAAGGTAATCTAATAGCAGGCATACGTAACAGTAGATTATTGAGAAAATTATTGGCCTCTTATAACAGTTTATTCAAATCTCTTTAGACTTCGTTTACATTAACATATGACAATAATGGCACCACAACTTCATTCAACTACTATATTAGCGTGAATCATATAATTAGTATATAATGTATTATAATTAATATACGTCTATTTGTAATAGAACTTTAGGTTGTACATGATTCTAGTTTATTCAGGACTCTTATAATTTATTTTCTATATATACCTCTATTGTGAGGTAATAATTAATAAAAAGTATTTTTCATTTATATTATACTTAACTTGGTATTAGAGCGAAGATTCAAAAAGGGACTTTGTCTTTTTCTTCGTCTCCTGTCAACGCCGCCATCATCACTTGTCAATGCTGCAGCAGCGCACCCACCTGTCTCTCCCACGCAGCATCGCCGCGTTGCGCCGCGCTTGTCTGCCTATCTCTCCCGTGCAGAGACGCTCATGTCCGCCTGTCTCGCCCGCGCCCCTGTTCGCCTGTCTCTCCCGCTCCGCACCGCTCCTATCCGCTACCTCTCCCGTCTGCTCCAGTTTCCTCTAGATCTGTTGATCTGCCTCCAGTCGAGTTCAGATCTACCAATCTGCCGCCAATTGGTTACTTTCCTCTTAGATCTGCCACCGATTGGTTGCCTTCCTCTCAAATCTACCGCCAATTGGTTGCCCTCCTCTCATTCCAAACCCTAAGCCCACTGCCCACTAAGCGTATTCCAAACCCACAGCCCAAGCCCATAGCACACTACCCCCATAGCCCACTAAAAGTCCAAACAAAAAAAAAGTAACCTTTTTTTTTTCGGCCCACCCTAAAAGTAATTTTCAATTTTCAGCCCAATCAACACCTACAAAAAAAAGGTAACTTTTTGTTCCGCTGCACATTATTATTGTCTCTTTCACTAAAATATTTAAAGAAAAATCAGGATTTCAAAACCAATGTAATATTTAGCTTAGCTATTCAAGCAAGATCATCAATACCAGATTTCTATAAAGTAGCTGAACAATATCATCATACGACATGTGGAGGTAATCCTACAGCTTCTATAGCTGGTCGTGGTAAGACTGATATGGTTTCAAACGTTTCTCACTTTGTTGGATTTGATACTTGGATTGTTGATTCTGGTGCATCTGATCATATAACTTATGATAAATCTTATTTTACTGACTTGTCTTCCCCACTAGTATCTTATGTTACGAATGTTAATTGTGAAGTTTTTCCTGTGTTAAGGGTGGGACTAGGTCGTATTACCCCAACCTTACAGCTCCAAAATGTTTTATATGTACCGGATTTATCTCATCACTTAATATCTGTCACACAATTGAATGCTGAGTCTAAATGTTCAGTAACCTTTTATCCTATGTATGTGATTTTTCAGGATCTTCTTACTAGGGAAATAATTGGTCGGGGGTATTTGAAGAACATATTGTTTCGTTTGGATCAGAACTATGCATGGGAGAAACCAGGAGCACAGTCCTGCACTGCTTTGACTTCAAGTTCTGACCAGCTAAGTGAAATTTGGTTATGGCATCGTCGCTTAGGGTATCCGTCTTTTAGTCTTATGAAAAAAAATCTATGCCTACTTTGTTTATTGGTGTGAGTGAATCTGCTTTACGTTGTGAGATATGTGTCTTGGCCAAGAGTCATTGTACTACTTATTTTCCAAGTATTTTTAATAAAAGTATGATTCCTTTTGAATTAATTCATTCTGATGTTTGGGGACCGTCTAGAAAGCCTACTATATCGAATATGAGGTATTTTGTGTCGTTTATTGATGATTGTACAAGATTGTCATGAGTTACTCTTCTTAAAAACAAAGATGAAGTTTTTCAAGCTTTTCAAAATTTTCGTACTCGTGTTCAAACACAATACAATAGCACCATTAGGGTTCTATGTTCTGACAATGGGAGAGAATATGTCAATCGTGTTTTCCAAGATTTTTCCAAACACATAGGATTATTCACCAAACTACTTGCCCACAAACACTAGAACAAAATAGAGTGTCCGAAAGAAAAAATCGTCACTTACTTGATAAAGCTCGCGAGCTCCTATTTAGTGCTAATATGCCAAAATATATTTGGGGTGATGTTGTACAAGCTTACGCCCATCTTATCAATCGTCTCCCATCTAGTGTCCTTCACAGACAAATCCCCTTTGAGATTTTTGCATCTTATGTACCCCTGTCATCATTTCATAACCTTCATGCCCGTATATTTGGTTGTGTTGCTTTTGTCCATGTTCTTAAAAATCAGAGGTCTAAATTAGATGACCGAGCAATTAAGTGTGTGTTTGTTGGTTATGGATGATATCAAAAAGCCTACAAGTGCTACCATCCACCTACTAGAAAGTATTATGTCACTATAGATGTCACTTTCTTTTAAGATATGAGCTATTTTTCCTCATATGATATTGCTCTTAAGGGGGATAATTCATTTTTTGACGAGCTATATCATGGTGAGGGAGAGGAATTTGAAGAACCTGATGAAGTAACACAGTCAGAAGATATTTCGATGGGTCTAGTTGATGTTCTTATCCCATTGAATCCAGTAGTTGAAGAAGCAGATGCTTCAAGTATCCAAACACCAGTTCCGTTCACTGAAAATGAAGACACAACTGTTCTTACCCCTGATCAACACCTTTCTGGTATTGAAGGTCACTCATCTGAGGTATGTACACTCACTGATACTAATAACCTTAAGTCTATTGTTGGACAGTATGTGTTACCAAATAAGTCTACTAGGGGTCAACCAGCCAAAAGGTTTGAACCAAATGTTCATGCAAAATCAAAGTATCTAGTAGCCAACTACATGTCCACTAAAAGATTGTCTAAGTCATATAAATCATTTATAAATCAAATATCTACTGTATTAGTACCTAACAAAGTGCAGGATGCATTGGGAGATCCAAAGTGGAAGAAGGCAATGGATGAAGAAATGGAGGCATTACAGAAAAACAATACTTGGCAACTTGTACCTCCACCACAGGTTAAAAAGACAATTGGTTGTCGTTGGGTGTTTACTGTGAAACATAGGGGGCGTTTGGTTCGCTGGAATGTAATCGTAATCGTAATCGTAATCGTAATGGAATGTAATGTAAAGGAATCAGTATTACGATTACAGTGTTTGGTTTAGTCACTGTAATCAAAAAAGGAATCAGTATTACAGTGTTTGGTTTGACAACTGTAATGTAATGGAATAGAAAAAAAAATTATATAATTATTTTAAAAATACAATATAAAAAAAAAAAATTTCAGAAATAATACAATTTCATAACAACAATTAATACAAAAAATACAATTAATAAAAAATTATATTTAAAAAAAATTATATTTAAAAAAATTACATTCAGAAAAAATACAATTTTATAACAATAATTAATAAAAAATACAATTTGGAAACAATTATATTTAAAAAAAATTACATTTAAAAAAATACAATTTAAAAAAAAATTTCATTAAAAAAAATACAATTTTTTATCTAAAATTAATAAAAAATAATACAACTTTTAAAAAAAATATAATTTGGTATAAAAAAAATAATTAAAAAAAAAAAAAAAAATAGGTATCGCGAGGAGGCTGGCGTCGCGAGGAGGCTGGCGTCGCGAAGAGGCTAGCGTCGCGAGGAGGCTGGGCTGGCGTCGCGAGCGGCTGGGCTGGCGTCGCGAGGAGGCTGGGCGTCGCGAGGGGCTGGGCTGGCGTCGCGAGGGGCTGGGCTGGCGTCGCGATTCGCGATGGCTGGGCGCGCGCTGGTTCGCGAGGAGGCTGGCCGTTGGTTCGCTGGCTGACGACGACGGTCTGGCATGGACGGCGAGCTGGACGGATGGCGGCGATTCGCGACGGAAGACGGAAGGCCGGGCTGTTCACGACGAGGAGGCTGGCGTAAAAAATTTTACTGTTCATTCCAGCCCTCAATGTAATCCCAATTCCTTATTGGCACCTCTGTAATCCCCATTCCTAATTTTAAGTAATTCGATTACATTCCATTCCCACGTTTTCCTGGAACCAAACATTGTAATGGACTCATTCCATTACATTACACATTCCATTCCATTCAACCAAACGCACCCATAATGCTGATGGGTCTGTGAATTAGTATAAAGCCTGTCTTGTACCAAAAGGGTTCACTCAGATGTATGGTGTAGAATACGATGAGCCTTTTGCTCCTATTGCCAAAATGAATACTATCCGAGTTCTGCTTTCGCTTGCTGCTAGCTTAGACTGACCACTTTGGCAATTTAATGTTAAGAATGCGTTTCTTCATAGAGAGTTAGTTAAATATGTGTACATGAGTCTTCCACCTAGATTTGTAGCTGATTCTCTTGATAATTTTGTATGCAAATTGAGGAAGTCTCTAAATGGTCTCAAGCAATTCCCTCGTACCTAGTTTGAAAGACTTCAACAGTTCATGCAAAAGATTGATCGTCACTTTATAAAAGAAAAGCTAAATGTCAAACTAATCAACTTCTCTTTTATTCCCACTGACAAATTGCAGTTATACTCACCAAAGAAGTTTCCAATAAAGTATTTTATGACTCACTAAGCAAGTTAGACATAATTGATATATACGCTCCAATTTAAAAGGAAGTGTTAGCTCAAGTCATGTGATTAATATATGTCTAATTGTAATAGAACTCTAGATTGTACAGAATTCTAGTTTATTCAAGACTCTTGTATTTTACTTTTTACATATATCTCTATTATAAGGTAATAATTAATAAAACATATTTTTCATTTACATTATATTTAACTTGCTACGTAACAACATCTTAGCTGGATAACTTATTACAGATTGGATTACAAGCCCTAACCATATCTACTAGGAGAACAGCAGTCTGATGAGTTTATGAAATAAATCCCTTGGTCTTTAGGCTCTCTACAGAATCCTTGATGATTTGTTCCATTGGAATGAATTGCAAACCCATTTCCATTAGCTTCTTCGATCCATCTTTCGCCCTCAACAGTCCTGGTTGGGTGTCTCTTGGCAAACTACAGAGTACAAAACAATAAATATTTAATAACTTCAATCAGATTCTTCATCATACAAAGTATAAAGTGCTCATCAAGATCCGAAATGTTTACCCATTGCAAGAAGGGGAAAGAACAGATAACACGCGTATGAGTGGTTATTATTCTATTAACCCCACTTCATCCCAATGTATATTCGTTCATAACCAAATATGGTTCTGATATATAACCAACGAAATATAAAAGCAAAGAGGAGATTCTGCTAACAGAGAGATTTGGATGATTACTGCAATTGAAGGCTCTATTCAATTTCAACAACCTAACTTGTATATAATTTTTTATTCCATATATAAGGCGGAAATATTTGATTCAACACTCGCATGAGCACTTGTTTATGAAAGAAGACTTAATGCTTGTGCTTATACACGTTTTAAATACAACAATTTATATGACATGTATTTTGGAAACACCTCGCAAAGTACTAATATAATAATATTTCAACATGGTTGTGAAGAAATTAAAATGCTAAACATGCTTAATATTATTAACTTCTATTGGCACAGATGAGGACCCAAAACTTATTACCTGGGCACATTATATTCTGGGTAGAGTTCAGCAACTTTAGCCACGAAGTCACCATAGTGTGATATAGCTTCAACACACAAGTGCCTTCCTCTCGCTGACTTGTTCTCATACACTAAAATATGTGCTTCTGCTACATCTTTAAAATGTACAGATCCCATAAAAATGTCTTGATACGTTTCTGTGCAACCTGCAAGAATGATAAAGCTAGTAAACTATTACAGTTCATAGTTCTGCCAATTATGGAAAATCAGAACGAGGAATTAGAAAATTTGCTTGCTTACTTATAAGATGCTAAAACATACAAATCATGTATGTGACTACAAAGTATAAATCTGGTAACTGGAACAACCTGGTACAGCTCTTAAGGAGCAAGACAACAATAAATTTTAAGGTAAGGGCAAGATCATGATGTGGAGATGGCAAAATTTGAAGCATATTTACTCAATACAGAAAGATGTGTCAATATATCACCAATCTAAATAGTTTAGATAAGTGTCATATCTTGTCAATACATTTTAGTCTTATAATAAATCCACCCTTCATTCTTACTGAGAAGTACACAAGTAGTTGGCAATTTCGCAGACAAATACAGTTTATGTAATATTTAGATTTTAAGAATGGCGCGATATCACTCTTGTTTGATTTAAGTATTTTTAAGTTATATTATTGTCAAAACCGTAAAAGTTCTCAATTTTAAGGTAAAAATGATCCCCTTTACATGCACTTTACATTGATTTTTATTTGAAGTAATTTTGATATGTATACCAAAAATTATGTACATTTTAAGAAACATGGATTCATCCCCTAAGAGAGGGATCAATCCCCCTTTATATGGACTAATCTTAAAAAGAGATTCGATCATGTTGAACTATATACTTTTTAAAAAAGTGAGTTGAGAGAGAGATCTATTTTCATGTTTACTATCTAAAAACCTAAAGAAGAAGGAATAAAGACCCCACAAATTTTGGAGTGATTCTCATTGATTGATTACCTACACCTCTTAGTATTGTTTCTCTTTCTCAAATATATAATGTGCAATTCCATAATTATCCTTACTTTTAATCTTTTATTTTATTTTTTATTGTTTATCATCACTTTTAAAAAGGATATTTAAGAAAATTAAGATTTACAATCTGATTTATTACAATTTTCAGTAAACACACTTTCCTCTTCATTTTGATTGATTTTTATTCCAATTCTATTTTAATTTTCATTACGGATTAGTAAACGAACCCTAAATAAACTTAACAGTACAACACCCTTTAACGTGGATGTCCCAGAAACTAAACAAAGAAAGAAGCATGATATAAATCGATGCATTTTATGGGAAACCAATAGTCAAACTAATTTGAGCACCATGCTTTAGTAATGCTTTAGTAATATGGGATTGGGAATAGAGCATTACCCTGAAGAAGACGTAGGAGCACAAGCATGCTGGCATTGAGCTTTGGTGGAATAACAGGACCCATTACAGTTCCAGGATTCACCACAACCACATCCAAACCTTTCTCTTTCGCAAATTCATAAGCAGCTTTCTCTGCCATTGTTTTAGAAAGTGTATACCACAACTATAGCACCCATAAAAAAAAAAAATAATTAATTAATTAAAAGTAACAAACAATTTACAGTGCGTACTGAGATAATTGTGTTTGAAACCTTCAAGTACCAAAACAATATGAAAAAGAAAAGAAATAACACAGTACTCACTCCTTTCTGCTTGCAGTACTCAACATCAGTCCAGCAATCCTCTCTCTTCACCACATCAGCTGGCCAGCTAGGACTGGGCGTGATGGCCACGTTTGAAGACGTGACAACCACGCGCTTCACCCCAGCATCCTTCGCCGCAGTTAGAACGTTAATCGTTCCTTTGATTGCTGGGTCCAGAAGCTCCTTCTATTAGGATTTGAAAAAAAAAAATCAAAAAAAAAAAAAATTTGAACCCTAAAATGGGGAAAATAAAGTTGAAAGGCAAACCCACCTCGGGTTCACGGACTTCATCGACGATACAGGGAGAAGCCAGGTGGAAAACTCCGGCACAGCCATTAATGGCCGCGAGAATGGATGGGTAGTCGAGAAGATCGATCTGGAACAAACGGAGACACTTCTCTGCTCCTTCAAGAGCTTTTAGATGCTTCGTCTCATTCTCGTCCTCTGAATTGCATAAAAGAAGAACAAAATTATTGGAAGAAGATCAATAATAGCTTAAATGGGAAAATTTCTAAGGGTGAAGTGAAGAGGGATAATTGGAGGCAAGAGAAGAGAAAACAAACTGAGGTCTTTGACGGTGGCATGAACGGTGTAACCACGTTCGAGGAGAAGATGAACGAGCCAGGATCCAATGCAACCACTTCCTCCGGTAACGCAAACTACCTCACCTTGTCCCTGTTTCGACATGTCTCGTTCACTCTCTCTCGGCTTTCTTCGACAAAGGTTTGCTAATGTAAAGTTTAATGTTTTTTATTTATTTTTTTTGAAAATCAAGTTTTAGGCTTTTAAAAAATAATAATAATTAAGTAATAAATAAAAGTGACACAATTATACTTAATTATTTAATATTAAATAAATTTAGTTAACTAAAATTAAATTTTAATAACATCCTTCAATGTAAAAATTTGACATAGTTTTTTTTTTATATAATAAAATACGTCAACTTTTTGATTATTTTTAAATAATATTATATAACCATAATAAAATTAAACACTTAATTTATAATTTAGGCACCTAAAAATAAGACTGTCCAAAATAAAGGGTTGGCACATATCCTTCATCTGATTGTTCAGATCCAATTGATATACCAGATTTCTTCTTTGAATGAATATATGGAGATTTGAGAGAGGGACTAAGCTTTCGCTTCCTCCGATTGTATGTAGTACCAAATAGTGCGGACGTTTCAGTTGATCTTACGCCCTTAGATGCTAGCGATCCTAATCGCATTGACAATGGACCACTTATAATGGGGGCAGCCTCCAAAATCTCTTCTAGAGTAGACAACTTCACATTTGACAAGTTTTCTTCTACATGGAAGACATCAACTGGCTATTGTCAAGGTTAACTTCAATGAGACATTCTTTGTTGACACCCACAAATGTTTCGTCCTTATCTATAGTAGGCATTGTAATTTCCTCACCAAATTGTTCTGGAAACACAATTTTTTCTTTTCCTACATAACTTGCAACTACTGGCTCTTCATTCATGGGCATCACAACTTCTTCGTCCCCAAATAATTGTTCATCTTGAACCTTACGTCGGTCAAAACGTGGGACACTTTTGACCTTGGACGCTTCCATTGAAGCTTTCCTTGATTGGTTCCTTGTTGAAGAAATTTTTTGTGATCTTAACAACTTCTTCAAAGCATCCTTAATCCACATTTAGTTTTCCTTTATTATTATCACCTCTTTTTTCAAATCCCTCAACTCTTGCAACACCTGAAATACTATAAAAATATATACGTTAGATATAAAAAATTAAGTACATTTGAATGGCAGAATTTTACGTGCTATAGTATATTACCTCCATAATGGAACTTGATGAATGAGCTGAACCTTGATCCTTTTGGACTTCCGAGTTAGGGTCACTGATATCATCCATGTGACCAGATGGATGATGCTGTTCATTGCCTTTCGAAGCCAATTCATCCTCAATTCCATCGACGTTGGGCACATTCGGCACACCGATAAGTACTTCCCTCACACATCTTTGTGTCGAAATTTAGTAAGGACTATGTCACTCCTTTTCATTTGGAATGAGTCTCTTCAGCATATAAAATTGTACAATATCCCACAAAACATATAACATTATTTACGTACATTCAGATATACCAGAATAATTAAAAACAACATATAAATGCAATAAACTTACATCCGAACGTGGGAAGATTTTCTGGTTCAAGTCCTAGAACTTTAAATTTTGTCCCTTTCTTAGGTTCTCCCAACGTAGTATCTTGGACATTTCATCAAGGAATAGATTGGTGGCTAAATCAGATACACCTACTTGTATGGCCTCATAGGCCCAAACTTGCAGTGCCCAACAAAAACCGTAGACACTGTAAGTGGTCGCGTATTTTTGTCCTTCTTCAGACGCAACCCCCCCAACATGGCCAACATAACCCTTGACATGACCTTTAGGCTATCAACTTTATGCATAACAACACTTTTCAATCTTCTTATAGTGAAGTCATAAACTATCTTACCCCATGGGTAGATATTAAATTTTTGGAAGTCTTCAACCACCTCCAAGTATTCATCATTAATGATCCTTAGATTATGATCGGCCACAAGAATTATTTCCAAAGTATAAATTAGGGCTACCCTCAAAACATCGTCAGGCTCGGTGGACGTAGGAAGGTTTGCGAATACCTTCTCCAGCTCGCCTTTCTTTATTACCTTGTTGGTCTTGAAGTATGTTTTCCGTAACCGACCAGTTCGAGGTGGGCATTCTTCTTCACTAGTAAACATCAAACCGGTAAGTAAACTAAATTCTTCATATCCAAAAATGTGGGGTGTGCCATTCACAATTATTCGCAGCTCTTTCCCCAATTAATCTTTGTCTTGCATCAGTAAGATGTGATGCAACAATCCCCCTGTGAACTCTATATGGTTCATTCTTGTGATGAAACCAAAACATAACTCTTCAAACCTCTCAAGTAACCCAAATCCTTCTAAGGTCGTCTTCAATGTGCTAAAATTTTGAATACGTGATATGTTAATTATTTTACCAACATAATATTCAAAGGGGGAGACTGAAGGACTAAAACTAGATTCGCCTGCCATATCCTGCATATACCCCCATGTAAGAAAACAAAAATAATTAATACTTCTGAATAAGTTGTTCAAAATAATATTCAAAATAACGTCAATACAAGTCAATATACCAAGATATATCTAAGATATACTAAATATATACCACAGATATACCCCGATATACCTCAGATATACCACATATATCGAGATATTTCCAGATATACCAAATATATACCTCAGATATACCAAGATATATCCACATATACCGAGATATATCCAGATATACCAAGATATACCCACATATACCGAGATATACCACAGATATACCATATATACCCCGATATACCTCAGATATACCACATATACCGAGATATACTAGATATATCACAGATATACCAAGATATAACCACATATACCGAGATATATCCAAATATACTAGATATATCCCGATATACCTCAGATATACCTCAGATATACCACATATATTGAGATATATCCCGATATACCTCAGATATACTAAGATATACCAAGATATACCACATATATAGAAATATATCCAGATATACTGAGATATACCACAGATATATCCCAGATATACCCTAGATATACCTATCATCGTAGCCCAATCCATAAAATTCTTCTGTTCAATGCTCATACTGATATTCATGAATAACAAATGATATACCAAAAATCAGATTATCCATAATTACAAAAGCCCAATATAAAAAAATAATATTTTACAAAAATTGAATACAGATATACCAATATTTCACAAAAATTCATAAAAAAAAGGATGGAGTTTTCGTTTAGTTTCAACATGGAGCATACCCTCAGCTCCAACCATCATCAAAACCAAATACTAAACGAAATGAAGGGAGGGACGGAGAAAATATTCATTGAAAAAACTTACCGAAAATTACAGAGCTCAAAAATGGAGGACAAGATTCGTGTACAGTATTTCCTGCGTCGTCTTCCTCAAGGTAGTGTGCGTCGTCTTCCTTAATGCTAGTGTGCGTCATCTTTCTCAAGTTAGTGAGAGAGTGGGAGAGTTTTGTTAAAAAGTGGGAACTATTCGATTTCTTTCAAATATTTTCAAGCACTCTTCTTCGTTTTTTTTTTTTTTTTTAAATACCGGCTAAAACATCGATATTAAGTGGGCAGTTAAAAAAAGCTCATTTCTAAAATTTAACACAAATTAACCTTTTTTTAAATTAATCTATAAAATTTGTCCATTTTAGACAAAAGTTCTATCTTGTTCATTCTCTCTCGGCTTTCTTCGACAAAGATTTGCTAGAGTAAAGTTTAATATTTTTTTTTACGTTTTTTGAAAATCAAGTTTTAGGCTTTTAGAAAATAATAATAATTAAGTAATAAATAAAAGTAACACAATTATACTTAATTATTTAATATTAAATATATTTAATTAACTAAAATTAAATTTTAATAACATCCTTCAATGTGAAAATCTTACATAATTTTTTTTTTTATAATAAAATACGTCAACCTTTTCATTATTTTAAATAATATTATATAACCACAATAAAATTAAACACTTAATTTATAATTGAGGCACCTAAAAATAAGACTGTCCAAAATAATAATAATAATAATACTTACTCATGCTCGTATATATTGATAGAGTTTAAAATTACGCTTTCACAATGCCTACTAATATTATAAGAAAAAGTGTTATAAATGTTATTTTTTTTTTATAAAAATTGGTATTTAGTTTTTTTTTTTTAAATCTTTTAATTTTTAAAAAATATATTTTTAATTCTATTTACTTATAAAAAATGTGTCAAGTAAGAAAAAAGTTAATTTTTCATTAAATTTTTTTTTAAATTTAATAGAATAGCAGATGTGTCACATACATATTTATATTTTTTTGATATATATATGTGTGTGTGTGTGTGTAAAAAAAAATTAATATTTAATTAAAAAATTATTCAATTTTTTTAATTTAAAAAAAACTTAAATAAAATTTTTAATTTAATTTAAATATAATTTTCAATAAAATTTAAATAAAATTACCATTATCTAATATTTAAAGTCACAACTTAGATAATAAAAATTTTATTTAAGTTTGATCGAATTCAATAAAATTTAAATAAAATTTTCATTGTTTAATATTTAAAATCACAAATTAGACAATGAAAATTTTATTTAAGTTTAATAGAAAAAAAATTATAAAAAATTAGAGTAATTTTTTAATTAAAAAATTGTGACACATATAATATTCCGTTAGATTTAACTGAAAATTGGATGAAAAATTTATTTTGTCTTTATCTGACTTTTTTTTACAAATAAAGGGACTTCAAAACACATTTTTCATAAACAAATAGACTTAAATACACTTTTTATAAGCTAAATGATTAAATGATAGTTATTCTATAAGTAAAGAGATTATTTTGACTCTTCACCTAAAAATATTTATTATTTGTAAAACTTTTAAATTTAAAATAAATTTATTATTAACGCATTAACCTTTTAAAATATTTTTTCTTACAATTAATCGTGTACAGAAAATTATTTTTAATGCTTCTTTATTATGACATGTTAGAATTTTACATAGACTTCTCTATTTTCTCTTTTGTGAAGAAAAAAAACTGAATCATTTTTTTTTTTGTTACTCTTTTTGTCGCAGACAGAGGTCATTTTACATATAACTTCTCAAAGAAATAAATAATTATGACTAAATTATAATTTGTATTCATTAATTTTATTTAATTTAACATTTTTATTCTTAATTAAATTTTCATAATTTTTTGTCCACTGACATTTTATACGAACCAGATATAATCTTAGCAATTGCAATTTTGTTTGTATTTCAATGTTTTTGTTTCAGTGGCATCACGACCACCTCAATTTTTATTTTTTTAAATAATAGATTATAATTTTTCTTTAAGAATATGATGGCATCAAAATACTACTTCCTTCCTTTGACCAAAAAACACTTCCTTCCTAGACATAAGGTTTTTTTTTCTTTTTCTTTTTTTCTAAATAAGGCTGATTTTCACAAATAATTGTATTGTGAAATTGGAAGAACGTATTTACTTGAGTTTAGTATTAGGTTGGCTCTTAATATTTATTTGTAGATAATATTTTAAAACGTATAATTAAATTTTAATCTTTTAAAATATAATAATTTTAATATAATTTTATAGTTTTTATGAAAAGTTAAGGACTAAATTCTATTTTCATGAAAAAATTTAAAAAAAATTATGTTAAATTTTAAAATATTAAAAATTAAATTATACATTTAAAAAAAATATGAACTAAATTTTATTTTAAAATAAATGTCAGGAACTGAGGTAATACTAAAGCCTATTTACTTTAGGCTGATTTTACTAACATCTCACGTGGATTTCCAAGCACATATCTTATGGGTATTTTTTTCATTTTTTAATTTTGTCCTTAGTGATATAAAAGTTTTTTTTTCTTATCCAAATGTTTTATTCTAATTATTTTTGGGTCAAAATTTATAATTTTTGAAAGTAATTTTAACAAAAAATTTAGTAATTTTATTTTCTTTTATATTCTAAAATATTTATTTCTTTTCTTATTTTAAAGAGTTTCTTTTAATTTTTCTAAAATAAAGTCCATAAGTGTTTTAATTTTTCTTTTAAGATTTCTGTTTGTTCTTGTGATAAAATTATATTGTTCATTTTTATATCCATACATGCTAAAAATATTCCTATAAAATCTTTCTTAAATTCTTTATTATTTTCAGTATTTCAGATTAGATTAATTAATTCCTTTAGATTATAGATTTGTGTTTGTGTAATCATTTTTATTATTTATGGTGTAACCATGTTAATTCTTTATTCCAATTGTAGAGTACTTTATAAATTATTAATTGTGTTATTTCCTTAGGTAATCCTTTGGTTGTTTCTTTAATCTGTAATATTAATTATATATTTTTTTTATAATATTTTAAATAATTCATTTTTCTGCTTGAATTCGGTTGGAGATATCTTATTTTATACATTCTGTTTAAAGTTTCTTTTTAAGTTTTATTTTAGGTTTATGGCTCTGATACCAATTTTTGGTGCTGATTTATTGAAAGCTTTAGTTAGCTTATCTTCCAATTTGTTCCTTAAATAAATAAAATTCGAAGATTATATTATCAAATTCTTCTTTATTTACTTGTACAAATTTCTATATAAAATAGTTTCTTAATATTTTTCCTACAAGATGGTCTATTAAGAATAATATGCTGAATACATAATCTGTATAATAATCTAAAAGGGTGTCAAACCTTTTAAAATTTTCTAAACATATTTCATAATCTTCATTATCAAAATATTCTTCTAATAATTTCATATATTTTCCTTCAAAATATTCTATGCTAGTCATAGCTTTCTTGTTGGGTTTCAAAGTTATCTTCTTCAAGTTCTAAGTCTATCCATCGACTTAATTCTAGAATTTTCTTGTTTTCTTTTATGTCCATTTTTACTAGTTCAAGACTTGCTTCAAGATCTAAGTGTTCTTTGTCTTGTCCTTTTATTAAATCATTTCTTTTTTCTTGTTTAGTAAAATTATCTATTAATTCTTGTAAATTTTCCATTACTTTAGATCTTCATGTACTTTTCTCAAAATTTTTTATAAATGTTTTATAACAGATAAGAGATTGTTTAAGGTATATTACATCTTTTAAATTTTCTTGATTTTTAGAATATTTTCTGCTTTTATTTCTATGGAGTATAGTCTCAGATTTCCTTTTCATGTTAATCTGTTTATCATTCATAATCTCATGTAGTATAATCAAGATTTTAACAATATTAATAAAGTTTCAAGGTGTACTAGCCTCTACCTGCAAATTAACATGTTTTTGAATATGGGTCCACCGCGTTCTTCCGCTTCCTAGCTATCTCCTTGCTCCATAAAAGCTAAGCCTCACTCCAGATCCAAGTTTTCAGTCCTCCTAACTCTGCTGATCTTATGAAATCCGTACTTAACTTACTAATGAAAAAGAGATAATTTGGATTTGAAATGGACTTTTTATTCATTAAATAGAAAGTTTTTACAAGCTAGAGAACTAGTAACCTTGAAAGGGTTATTAGTTCTTCCTTATTACAAAAGACATAGCTAAAGCTTGAAAATAGAAAGATAGATAGATGTTAGGTTTTGGTTATTGTTCCTTTAGATGCAGAGAGTCCCCTTTTATAGACATAAGAGTTCCCTATTTACAATGGAGGGATTACACTATTTCTAACTTTTGGCGTTAAAATGCCTACATTATTGGTGCCTACATTATTGGCTTCAATGGTCCTACATGATTGGCTCTGCCGACATAAAGCTGTTGGATGAGCTTGAGTCCACGCAAACTTCCTTGTCTTTAATGCAGTAAATGCATTTGTGGTCCGTTGATTTCTGTTTTAAATAGTAGCACAATACCTTTTTGGTTTCCTCACTTACTTTAATTTCATTACAATTGAAGTTAACGTCATAGGAAATTACTTTTTCACTGTCTTTCTCAGTGATAACTACATTACTTTGGGAAGTAATAATAGTTTTACTTGTACTGTAATTTACTTTTATTTCTGAAGAGTTATTAGCTCTCCTTATTTCATGATAAATCTGGCTTAGTATTTGTCCTCTTTCAATACATAATTTCTCAAGATTAAATTCCTTTTCTGATAAACATTTTGGATGAGTTACTTCTCTTTTATTGCTTGATATGCCAAACTTAATAAAATGATAAGGACTTGCTGGTGTATCTTGGTTCCAATCCATTAATGAACTGAAACATTTTAAATAAATGGGCTTGTCTGTAGCCTTAATTTTCCTTTTAAAATTTCTGATGAATTTTTTGAAGTTGTCAAGAAAATATACCAATTATTTTAATTCATTTCCTGGATATATATTTTCTATTAATCCTACATGAAAAGCTTTATAGACAAATAATGGATCAGCTCCTTCTAAGATATTGAATTTACTTCCTGATGAAAAATCTTTTTCTGTGGTGTAAAATTTCATATCTTCAAGATGTTCCTCAGTAGTTTTTCTTGCTAGATTATATAAACCTAACTATTCCTGTTTTGCTAAATTCCTATATCTTTCTCTTTCTTCTTTAGAAGAATTATTCGTTACTTCTTTAAAAATTACTGGTCTTTGAATTTTTCCAAGGTTTCTTAGCCTGCTGGTTCTTATTGCTGGTTGTTGTACTATTTGAGAATAATTTTTTGTTATTTCTGCTGGTGTTAATAGCTTAGGAACTCTAAAGTTATTGTAACTTCCTTCTACTTCTATTCTATTTGTAAAGGATCTATGAATGATTCCACTAATCCCCATTACTACTTTACTTGCTTCAGGTCAATTAGTATATATTCATGGTTTTGGTCCATTATATACTACATAGATCTTTTTTAAATCTTCCTTTTTAGCTTCATCTGCCCAATTAATTTTTTCTTTTTTCTTTTTTCTTTTCTAAATTTCTACTTGGTTCTGGGTTATTACTGCCAGTCTCTTCCATTTATGTTTTTTGGCTTTTTGTTCAGTTTCTGTAACATCTTTTTCTGTTGAGCTTTCCTTAAGCCATTCAGGATTAATTATGGTACCCTATTTTTTAACTGTTTTTTAAGTTGTAATACCTTTAGTTGTTTCCTGAGGCATCTGATTTCTGTTTCGTGAATCAAGATTTCCTTTAGTTTGATCTAAATTTCTACATCGAGAGGATCCATTCTTATTTCCATTCCTGTAATAAAAAACGTAGTTAAAGGTGCTAATTCTCTAATCAAAGCATCTATTAAACTATTTTTCTTTCCTGACAAATGTTCTACATCAAATTTGTAATGGTTAAACCATTGTTGTCATCTAATAAGTCTTCCTTGTTTGTAATCACCTGCAATATTAGTTCTTAAAAAATGCCCAAAATTTTTATTGTCAGTTCTAACAATGAATTTTGAACTTATAACATATATTGCAAATTGCTTTATAGCCTTTTTAATAGCTAAATATTCTTTTTCATTACTATGGTAATTTAGTTCAGGGCCTTGAAAAGATCCTGAAGTAAATCTGCAAAGATATCCATCTTTGTCATCAACTTTTGCTTTTAATACTACTCCCCAATATTCATGTGAAGCGTCTGTTTCTATTATCATTTTATCATCTGATTCTGAATGATATAAAGTTGGCAAATCTTTTACCTGTGCTTTTACTTTATCCATATATTTAATGTCTTAATCAGTCCATTGCCATACATAATCTTTCTTGAGTTTTGTTTGTAATGATTTTCTCATTTCTGCTAATTTATTTATATATGCTTCTGCATATGTTAAACATCCTAAAAATCTTTGTAATTGATTTTTATCTTTGATTATACTAGGAAAATTCTGTATATTATTCAAAATATGGGATTGTAGATGATGTTTTCTATCTTCTATTTCTAACCCTAAATATTTTATTTTTTGTTGGGCAATAACTGCTTTCTTTTATGATAATACTATTCTTGATTTTCTACATTCTTGTAACCAACATGCAGTATACCCAGCCCAATAAGGCACCAACCGGTTTTTCCCACAATTAAATAGAACCGTTCAGTGTAACCAACACATATCCATCAATAGTTGTTATATTGTCCGTAGCAAAATAACATGACTATGGACAATAACCAAATTCACCAAGTTCAGAGCAACTGCACTAATTTTGGAAATGCAAACTATTAGAGTTTTTCAACTCTAAGTAGCAGTAGCAAAGACATTCAATCAAGACAGTGCGAAACTGCAGGATATCTATATTAGATTTTCTAAGTTCATCCGCCGCATCAACGGTGCTACGACTGATCTAATTCTTGACGAGAATGATGGCTTTGTTGCTTCATCTTTATAGCAGACTGGGCTTGGTCTCCGTATTTTGATGGGACTAAGGGATGGTTTACTGCAAATCTACTAGAACCCTTGTAAGCCTTGCAGACGTAAATTATAAAGTCCTCATATTCCTGAAACAATATAAAACGGCATTAAAAAATTTAAAGGTCATAGGAACTATTACTTTCACATTACTACTTACTAGGTCTTATATGGAACTTCAACTGATGGTGGTATTCATTGGCATTATAAACCACTCAATGATAAGTGTGTAATAAATCATCTCATGTTAACCCGGCCATTTTTTGCTAGGAAATATAAATCAGATTTGTGACAAGCATACCTCGTAAAGTGGCTGCCCGTTGAAAACCACCCAGGGCACATATTGATGAGGCGGTTTGATTGCATAAGTTTCAGCTTGATGTAGTAGTTCAAGCTGCAGAGAGAAATAAAGAAAAAAAAAACTATTAACATATGTAGAAAAAATTGGCTTAATTATGAGGTAGAAATGAAGAGGAAAAGAAACATTGATGTCAATCAACCGAAGATATCCATGAACAAAATAGCAGTGAATTCCATTAGAAAAAAATAACTTAATCTAGGACTGGTGCAGATTCTTACTGTAAACAAACATTTTAGTGTCCGGGATAGCTGCTCAACATTACATAGCATTGTCATTGCCCCACCACCTCGCCACCAGCAAATTAAGGATCTAAACAAACCACTTCCAGATATGACGTAATCGTATAATTAACATAATTTCTATTCTTTTTTTACAAATGATAATTGGAGGCAGGAGAATCAAACCAGGTATGTTCCTGATAAATTATGTTCATGCAGATAAGTAGAGGATAATGGTTAACAAACAAAACTGTCAACCGATATGGCTTGTGTATAGAAATACAGAATGCACAAATCAAACGCTACCAACAAACTGACCTCCTTCCCAAATTCACTACTGTAGCAATCAAGAACAGGTTTTGGATCCAAGCTCAATTTATCAAAACATGTTTCCCACTGGAGATACTTGCGCTGGTACACCAATTCCTCAACACAATAAATAAAAGGAAAATGCACATTGTGGCCAAGGTTAGAATGAAAAAACTCCACGAAGAACATAGAGTAAACTATTCAGATGACTTGACTCCTTTTTTTTTTTTTTTTTTGCTCTATGAAAAACTCATTTCTTGATTATATGTATATAGCATGAACTTCATTTTCCACCACTTTCTTCTTCTTTTTACTGACAGCATGAACCTTCATTAGAATTTAGATACATCCAATTTTTATATTATAATATATCACACAGTTAAAACAAAGTCTTACCAGCTCAGGCCAGATATTGATTGCACAAGCTTCCACTGTATTCAACAAGCCCTCATATCATATGGACCGTGCTGTAATCACCACAAAAGAAATCAACCAACATATCCAAAGACATACAGCACAATTATACTTTTCTATTATAAATTTGGAGGAATGTACAAATAGAGCTGCACAAGACTAAAGGCCTATTTGTTTCTGCTTCTACGATATATAAAAGTACTACTTACAGCAAAAAGCAGTTTTAAGACCAGGACCAAATTAAAAAAATTGTCAGAAGCTCTGTCATCTCAGAAAGTTCCTAAAACAGCTATTTTTTTTATTTATTTATTATTATTATAAATACTTTGTTTGAAAACCACTTTCAAGCACAAACAATCCACCCCTAAGATTAATGGAAGGGTAAAAAGAAAATCCAATGGTACAAGATTATGATTCTATCAGAGGGTATATGTTTCCAATTAACAATGATACATCATCACAAGAGTAAAACAATTTGTCGTAAATTATATAGAAGTATGAATGCGTCTATTAAAAGTGCTTTCGAACAAAAGTGCTTTAAAAAAAACATTGTGCTTTTTTTCTGTAGCAAGCTTTTCTGTATCAGAAGCAAACAAACAGACCTAAGTCCTATGAATTATCAAATAATAGACAAAATTTAGGACCAAATAATACAAAGAAAATGGGGAAAAATAGTACCTGGCAAGCAACAGTGCCGTTTTTTTATCTTAGCATTACCCCAAGGGTAGAGTTTGAGATCAACGATGGAAATCAAATCATCTTTAAAGAGCTTGTCCAGGTAATTGATTATGAAGTTAGCGCTGTATGGACAAAGGGATTCATAGTTCAAATCCAATGAAACTTTCTCAGAATCAATTTTACTTCTGGAAGCTGAGCACAGAGAAGGAGAGAACAGAGCGAACAAGTGGAGGTAAGAGATGAAGTATAGGTTAATAGCAGCTGATCGAGAAATAGTCATGGCTTAAAAAATGAGCAAGATTGATGACTTTGATACTGAAAATTTAAGGTGGTGTAGCTATTGGTATGAAAATTGGAAGCTTAGGCCATTAGAGCATGTGAAGCACTGCAAGAAAAACAAAAGAAGACGATCAGAAAAATGCCCAAAAACAACTCCACGATATCTGAATCTCGTGACTAACAGGTGTTCGCTTTACAGCAATCCTCGCGTCAAAACAGTTGCTTTCTTTTCTATTTTTCACTCTTTTATTTAAGGTCTTTAGCAGTTTATTAATCTAATCAAAAACGACAAAAGCTAATTGCCCATCCATTATCACAAAATTTACTCTGGTTTATTGGTAATGAAATTAAAATATTACTACAAAGCAAAGAGATTGAAGAAAACAAAAGACCTGGCAGAATTTGATATAACTGTAGAGACGATTTTACTATTGAACAGCTTCAGTGATCAGATAGTTCACAACGGGACTTCTTTGGGTTCGATCATAATGGGAAGCATAAGTAAGAACGAGGAAACGAAGATAAAAGCCAACCAAATGTTGATTACTGTGACGTCTAGATTGTGACAATTGACAATGTCGTTTACTAACAAAATATTGACTATTAGCTGTGTCCATACCCTCTCAAATTTTAATGGGATAATTCTAAAATTCGAATGTACCTGCCCAGAAAATAGACAATGTTCAGAGTTATCGAGTTTAGTGATTAAATGGTAATATAATTTTATTAAAAATTAAATTTAATCTTTTAATTTTAAAATTAAATAGAATATAAATATTAATTATTTTAAAAATATAATTTAATTATTATTTTTTTAAGTATAATAAGAACATTAATTTTATAAATGTATTAAATAAGTCCCAAAAAAGTTAAAATAGTAGTCTAAATATGACTTTTTTTTTTGGACTTATTTGATATTTTTTATAAAATTAGTGTTATTATTATACTTAATTAAAAAATTATAAGATTAAAATATACCTTTAAAATAATTATTATTTTTATTTTACTTAATTTAAAAATTAAAAAATTTAATTTAATTTTTAATAAAATTATATAACCAATATAACTATTATTTCGTTATCCATCGAAAAGCTCTGTATGTTCTAGAAATGTAACAAGCCCAAATGGGTTAGAAATGGAGTGTTTGATAATAAGTTTAATTTTTAAATTATAATTTTTTAATTAATTATATTTAGTAAAAATTTTTTATTTTTATTTTTATATTTTTAATGAATCATTAAGAATAATTTATAAATATTTAAAAATTAAATTTTTAAATCAAATTTTAAATTTTTTTATTTTTACTTAATATTTTTTTAGGAAATAAATTTAGTTTTATGATTTTTTATACGTATAAATATTTAAAAAAAATTATTAAAACATAAAATTTGTAATTTATAACAAAAAATTTTAATTTATTTTTAAGTTATTGAAAAATAATAATAATAACAACAACCATTACCAAACAACATATAGCTAATTTATAAAATTTTTTTAAAAATTACTAATTAAAATTTATTATCAAATATATTAGTGTTTATTTTTTTTTCAAAGAAATAAAAATTACACAATTAAATATTTAATCATAAATCAAAATCATTATTAAATATGACATTTATTTTGTCTTTAAGGTTGTGAAAAAATAGTGATATTGTGAATATAATTAGTTATTACGAACTAAGGATAGAGTTCATATAATTCTTGAAAATAAGTAGTTTAGTCATCTATCTATTTTTTACGACACTTAAGTCCTCTTTTTATGAAAAAATAATAGCACAAATCATTTTTTTTAATATAAGTCATCTTTTTTAATAAACATAAAAAATATCAATAATACATATGTAAATAAAATATTTATTTAATGTTAATAATATATATGTAATTAATTTCTTATAAAAAAGTTGGATGAGACTACAATCCTATGTAGCCTCCAGCATGCTTTGTTGTTGCATGGTTCTGTCATAACTAATAATGAAATCAGAAAGCTATTTTTTTCAAGATTTTATAAAGACTTTACAAATGTTTGTAAAATCTTGTATAATTTTAAAAATTAATGGTATCAATTTTACAAAAGAAAATAATTAAAGTGATACAAATATTAATAAGAAATTAAAATGTTTTTTTGTAGTAAAACAAAAATATCATTGGAGTCTACCCCTAAAACTATTGTATAAAAAGTTGCTCAGCATTTCGACGCAGCTCGTAATATATATAGTCTTTAAGATTTTGAACAATTGAGCAAATTCAACAAGCCTAAGATATCAATTCAGTAGTAAATTATACCAACAAGGCAATATAATAGCAGGCATACGTAACAATAGATTATTGAGAAAATTATTGGCCTCTTATAACAGTTTATTCAAATCTCTTTAGACTTTGTTTACATTCACATATGACAATAATGGCACCACAACTTCATTCAATTGCTATATTAGCGTAAATCATGTAATTAGTATATAATGTATTATAATTAATATACATCTATTTGTAATAGAACTTTAGGTTGTACATGATTCTAGTTTATTCAGAACTCTTATAATTTATTTTCTATATATACCTCTATTGTGAGGTAATAATTAATAAAAAGTATTTTTCATTTATATTATACTTAACTTGGTATTAGAGCGAAAATTCAAAAAGGGACTTTGTCTTTTTCTTCGTCTCCTGTCAACGTCGCCTTCATCACTTGTCAGTGCTGCAGCAGCGCGCCCACCTGTCTCTCCCACGCAGCATCGCCACGTTGCGCCTCGCCTGTCTGCCTGTCTCTCCCGTGCAGAGACGCTCATGTCCGCCTGTCTCTCCCGCGCCGCACCGCACCTGAACGCTACCTCTCTCGTCTGCTCCAGTTTCCTCTAGTTCTGTTGATCTGCCTCCAGTCGAGTTCAGATCTACCGATCTGCCGCCAATTGGTTACTTTCCTCTTAGATCTGCCACCGATTGGTTGCCTTCCTCTCAAATCTGCCGCCAATTGGTTGCCCTCCTATAATTCCAAACCCTAAGCCCACTGCCCACTAAGCCCATTCCAAACCCACAGCCCAAGCCCATAGCACACTAAAAGTCCAAACAAAAAAAAGTAACCTTTTTTTTTGGCCCACCCTAAAAGTAATTTTCAATTTTCAGCCCAATCAACACCTACAAAAAAAAAAGATAACGTTTTGTTGCGCTGCACATTATTATTGTCTCTTTCACTAAAATATTTGAAAGAAAATCAGGATTCCAAGACCAATGCAATATTTAGCTTAGCTATTCAAGCAAGATCATCAATACCAGATTTCTATAGAATAGCTGGACAATATCATCATACGACATGTGGAGGTAATCCTACAGCTTCTATAGCTGGTCGTGGTAAGACTGGTATGGTTTCAAACGTTTCTCACTTTGTTGGATCTGATACTTGAATTGTTGATTCTGGTGCATCTGATCATATGACTTATGATAAATCTTATTTTACTAACTTGTCTTCCCCACCAATATCATATGTTACGAATGTTAATGGTGAAGTTTTTCTCGTGTTAGGGGTGGGACCAGTTCGTATTACCCCAACCTTACAGCTCTAAAATGTTTTATATGTACCGGATTTATCTCATCACTTAATATCTGTCACACAATTGAATGCTGAGTCTAAATGTTCAGTAACCTTTTATCCTATGTATGTGATTTTTCATGATCTTCTTACTTGAAAAATAATTGGTTGGGGGTTATTTGAGGAATATATTGTTTCGTTTGGATCAAAACTATGCAGGGGAGAAACCAGGAGCACAATCCCGCACTGTTTTGACTTCAAGTTCTGACCAGCTAAGTAAAATTTGGTTATGGCATTGCCGCTTAGGGTATCCGTCTTTTAGTCTTATGAAAAAAATCTATGCCTATTCTGTTTATTAGTGTGAGTGAATCTACTTTAAGTTGTGAGATATGTGTCTTGGCCAAGAGTCATCGTACTACTTATTCTCCAAATATTTTTAATAAAAGTATGATTCCTTTTGAATTAATTCATTATGATGTTTGGGGACCGTCTAAAAAGCCTACTATATCAAATATGAAGTATTTTGTGTCATTTATTGATGATTGTACAAGATTGTCATGAGTTACTCTTCTTAAAAACAAAGATGAAGTTTTTCAAGCTTTTCAAAATTTTCGTACTTGTGTTCAAATACAATACAATAACACCATTAGAGTCCTATGTTCTGACAATGAGAGAGAATATGTCAATCGTGTTTTTCAAGATTTTTTCCAAACACATAGGATTATTCACCAAACTACTTACCCACAAACACCAGAACAAAATAGAGTGTCCGAAAGAAAAAACCGTCACTTACTTGATAAAGCTCGTGCGCTCCTATTTAGTGCTAATATGCCAAAATATATTTGGGGTGATGTTGTACAAGCTTACGCCCATCTCATCAATCGTCTCTCATCTAGTATCCTTCACGGACAAATCCCCTTTGAGATTTTTGCATCTTATGTATCCCTGTCATCATTTCATAACCTTCCTACCCGTGTATTTGGTTGTGTTGCTTTTGTCCATGTTCCTAAAAATCAGAGGTCTAAATTATATGACCGAGCAATTAAGTGTGTGTTTGTTGGTCATGGAGGATATCAAAAAGCCTACAAGTGCTACCATCCACCTACTAGAAAGTATTATGTCACTATAGATGTCACTTTCTTTTAAGATATGAGTTATTTTTCCTCATATGATATTGCTCTTAAAGGAAAGAATTCATATTTTAACGAGCTATATCATGGTGAGGGAGAGGAATTTGAAGGACCTGATGAAGTAACACAGTCAGAAGATATTTCGATGGGTCTAGTTGATGCTCTTATCCCATTGAATCCAGTAGTTGAAGAAGCAGATGCTTCAAGTATCCAAACACCAGTTCCGTTCACTGAAAATGAAGACACAACTGTTCCTATCCCTGATCAACACCTTCCTGGTATTGAAGGTCACTCATCTGAGGTAAGTACACTCACTGATACTAATAACATTAAGTCTATTGTTGGACAGTATGTTTTACCAAATAAGTCTACTAGGGGTCAATCAGCCAAAAGGTTTGAACCAAATGTTCTTGCAAAATCAAAGTATCTAGTAGCCAACTACATGTCCACTAAAAGATTGTCTAAGTCATTTAATCATTTATAAATCAAATATCTACTGTATTAGTACCTAACAAAGTGCAGGATGCATTGGGAGATCCAAAATGGAGGAAGGCAATGGATGAAGAAATGGAGGCATTACAGAAAAACAATACTTAGCAACTTGTACCTCCACCACAGGGTAAGAAGACAATTGGTTGTCGTTGGGTGTTTACTATAAAACATAATGCTGATGGATCTGTGAATTAGTATAAAGCCTGTCTTGTACCAAAAGAGTTCACTCAGACTTATGGTGTAGAATATGATGAGCCTTTTGCTCCTATTGCCAAAATGAATACTATCCGAGTTCTGCTTTCGCTTGCTGCTAGCTTAGACTGGCCACTTCGGCAATTTAATGTTAAGAATGCGTTTCTTCATAGAGAGTTAGTTAAATATGTGTACATGAGTCTTCCACCTAGATATGTAGCTGATTCTCTTGATAATTTTGTATGCAAATTGAGGAAGTCTCTAAATGGTCTCAAGCAATCCCCTCGTGCCTAGTTTGAAAGGCTTTAATAGTTCATGCAAAAGATTGATCGTCACTTTATAAAAGAAAAGCTAGATGTCAAACTAATCAACTTCTCTTTTGTTCCCACTAGCAAATTGCTGT
Source organism: Elaeagnus macrophylla (assembly GCA_029378325.1). Taxonomy (NCBI): domain Eukaryota; kingdom Viridiplantae; phylum Streptophyta; class Magnoliopsida; order Rosales; family Elaeagnaceae; genus Elaeagnus; species Elaeagnus macrophylla. The sequence continues at coordinate 9,008,407 of CM055642.1, read as the reverse complement.
TATGCTCACCAAAGAAATTTCTATGAAAGTGTTTTATGACTCACTAAGCAAGTTAGATATAATCGATATGTATGCTCTAACTTAAAAGGAAGTGTTAGCTCAAGTCATGTGATTAATATATGTCTATTTGTAATAGAACTCTAGATTGTACAAAATTTTAGTTTATTCAATACTTTTGTTCCCACTGGCAAACTAAATGTCAAACTAAATGTACATATCGATTTTAGTTTATAAAAGAAAAGCTAGATGTCAAACTAATCAACTTCTCTTTTGTTCCCACTGGCAAATTGCTGTTATGCTCACCAAAGAAATTTTCATGAAAGTGTTTTATGACTCACTAAGCAAGTTAGATATAATCGATATGTACGCTCTAACTTAAAAGGAAGTGTTAGCTCAAGTCATGTGATTAATATATGTCTATTTGTAATAGAACTCTAGATTGTACAGAATTCTAGTTTATTCAAGACTCTTGTAATTTATTTTTTACATATATCTCTATTATAAGGTAATAATTAATAAAACATATTTTTCATTTACATTATATTTAACTTGCTACGTAACAACATCTTAGCTGGATAACTTATTACAGATTGGATTACAAGCCCTAACCCTATCTACTAGGAGAACAGCAGTCTGATGAGTTTATGAAATAAATCCCTTGGTCTTTAGGCTCTCTACAGAATCCTTGATGATTTGCTCCATTGGAATGAATTGCAAACCCATTTCCATTAGCTTCTTCGATCCATCTTTCGCCCTCAACAGTCCTGGTTGGGTGTCTCTTGGCAAACTACAGAGTACAAAACAATAAATATTTAATAACTTACAATCAGATTCTTCATCATACAAAGTATAAAGTGCTCATCAAGATCAGAAATGTTTACCCATTGAACAAGGGGAAAGAACAGATAACACGCGTATGAGTGGTTATTATTCTATTAACCCCACTTCATCCCAATGTATATTCGTTCATAACCAAATATGGTTCTCATATATAACCAACGAAATATAAAAGCAAAGAGGAGGTTCTGCTAACAGAGAGATTTGGATGATTACTGCAATTGAAGGCTCTATTCAATTTCAACAACCTAACTTGTATATAATTTTTTATTCCATATATAAGGCGGAAATATTTGATTCAACACTCGCATGAGCACTTGTTTATGAAAGAAGACTTAATGCTTGTGATTATACACGTTTTAAATACAACAATTTATATGACATGTATTTTGGAAACACCTCGCAAAGTACTAATATAATAATATTTCAACATGGTTGTGAAGAAATTAAAATGCTAAACATGCTTAATATTATTAACTTCTATTGGCACAGATGAGGACCCAAAACTTATTACCTGGGCACATTATATTCTGGGTAGAGTTCAGCAACTTTAGCCACGAAGTCACCATAGTGTGATATAGCTTCAACACACAAGTGCCTTCCTCTCGCTGACTTGTTCTCATACACTAAAATATGTGCTTCTGCTACATCTTTAAAATGTACAGATCCCATAAAAATGTCTTGATACGTTTCTGTGCAACCTGCAAGAATGATAAAACTAGTAAACTATTACAGTTCATAGTTCTGCCAATTATGGAAAATCAGAACGAGGAATTAGAAAATTTGCTTGCTTACTTATAAGATGCTAAAACATACAAATCATGTATGTGACTACAAAGTATAAATCTGGTAACTGGAACAACCTGGTACAGCTCTTAAGGAGCAAGACAACAATAAATTTTAAGGTAAGGGCAAGATCATGATGTGGAGATGGCAAAATTTGAAGCATATTTACTCAATACCGAAAGATGTCAATATATCACCAATCTAAATAGTTTATATAAGTGTCATTTCTTGTCAATACATTTTAGTCTTATAATAAATCCACCCTTCATTCTTACTGAGAAGTACACGAGTAGTTGGCAATTTCACAGACAAATACAGCTTATGTAATATTTAGATTTTAAAAATGGCGCGACATCACTTTTGTTTGATTTAAGTATTTTTAAGTTACATTATTGTCAAAACCGTAAAAGTTCTCAATTTTAAGGTAAAAATGATCCCCTTTACATGCACTTTACATTGATTTTTATTTGAAGTAATTTTGATATGTATACCAAAAATTATGTACATTTTAAGAAACATGGATTCATCCCCTAAGAGAGGGATCAATCCCCCTTTATATGGACTAATCTTAAAAGAGATTCGATCCTGTTGAACTATATACTTTTTAAAAAAGTGGGTTGAGAGAGAGATCTATTTTCATGTTTACTATCTAAAAACCTAAAGAAGGAATAAAGACCCCACAAATTTTGGAGTGATTCTCATTGATTGATTACCTACACCTCTTAGTATTGTTTCTCTTTCTCAAATATATAATGTGCAATTCCATAATTATCCTTACTTTTAATCTTTTATTTTATTTTTTATTGTTTATCATCACTTTTAAAAAGGATATTTAAGAAAATTAATATTTACAATCTGATTTATTACAATTTTCAGTAAACACACTTTCCTCTTCATTTTGATTGATTTTTATTCCAATTCTATTTTAATTTTCATTACGGATTAGTAAACGAACCCTAAATAAACTTAACAGTACAACACCCTTTAACGTGGATGTCCCAGAAACTAAACAAAGAAAGAAGCATGATATAAATCTATGCATTTTATGGGAAACCAATAGTCAAACTAATTTGAGCACCATGCTTTAGTAATATGGGATTGGGAATAGAGCATTACCCTGAAGAAGACGTAGGAGCATAAGCATGCTGGCATTGAGCTTTGGTGGAATAACAGGACCCATTACAGCTCCAGGATTCACCACAACCACATCCAAACCTTTCTCTTTCGCAAATTCATAAGCAGCTTTCTCTGCCATTGTTTTAGAAAGTGTATACCACAACTATAGCACCCATAAAAATAAAAAATAATTAATTAATTAAAAGTAACAAACAATGTACAGTGCGTACTGAGATAATTGTGTTTGAAACCTTCAAGTACCAAAACAATATGAAAAAGAAAAGAAATAACACAGTACTCACTCCTTTCTGCTTGCAGTACTCAACATCAGTCCAGCAATCCTCTCTCTTCACCACATCAGCTGGCCAGCTAGGACTGGGCATGATGGCCACGTTTGAAGACGTGACAACCACGCGCTTCACCCCAGCATCCTTCGCCGCAGTTAGAACGTTAATCGTTCCTTTGATTGCTGGGTCCAGAAGCTCCTTCTATTAGGATTTGAAAAAAAAAAAATCAAAAAAAAAAATTTGAACCCTAAAATGGGGAAAATAAAGTTGAAAGGCAAACCCACCTCGGGTTCACGGACTTCATCGACGATACAGGGAGAAGCCAGGTGGAAAACTCCGGCACAGCCATTAATGGCCGCGAGAATGGATGGGTAGTCGAGAAGATCGATCTGGAACAAACGGAGACACTTCTGTGCTCCTTCAAGAGCTTCTAGATGCTTCGTCTCATTCTCGTCCTCTGAATTGCATAAAAGAAGAACAAAATTATTGGAAGAAGATCAATAATAGCTTAAATGGGAAAATTTCTAAGGGTGAAGTGAAGAGGGATAATTGGAGGCAAGAGAAGAGAAAACAAACTGAGGTCTTTGACGGTGGCATGAACGGTGTAACCACGTTCGAGGAGAAGATGAACGAGCCAGGATCCAATGCAACCACTTCCTCCGGTAACGCAAACTACCTCACCTTGTCCCTGTTTCGACATGTCTCGTTCACTCTCTCGGCTTTCTTCGACAAAGGTTTGCTAATGTAAAGTTTAATGTTTTTTTATTTATTTTTTTTGAAAATCAAGTTTTAGGCTTTTAAAAAATAATAATAATTAAGTAATAAATAAAAGGAACACAATTATACTTAATTATTTAATATTAAATAAATTTAATTAACTAAAATTAAATTTTAATAACATCCTTCAATGCAAAAATTTGACATAAATTTTTTTTTATAATAAAATACATCAACTTTTTCATTATTTTTAAATAATATTATATAACCACAATAAAATTAAACACTTAATTTATAATTTAGGCACCTAAAAATAAGACTGACCACATTAAAGGGTTGGCACATATCCTTCATCCGATTGTTCAGACCCAATTGATATATTAGATTTCTTCTTGGATGAACATATGGAGATTTAAGAGAGGGATTAAGCTTTCGCTTCCTCCGATTGTATGTGGTACCAAATAATGCGGACGTTTCAGTTGATCCTACGCCCTTGGATGCTAGCGATCCTAATCGCATTGACAATGGACCACTTATAATGGGGGCAGCCTCCAAATCTCTTCTAGAGTAGACAACTTCACATTTGATAAGTTTTCTTCTACATGGAAGACATCAACTGGCTGTTTGTCAAGGTTAACTTCAATGAGACATTCTTTGCTGACACCCACAAATGTTTCGTCCTTATCTATAGCAGGCATCGTAGTTTCCTCACCAAATTGTTCTGGAAACACAATTTTTTCTTTTCCTACATAACTTGCTACTATTAGCTCTTCATCCATGGGCATCACAACTTCTTCGTCCCCAAATAATTGTTCATCTTGAACCTTACGTCAGTCAAAACGTGGGACACTTTTGACCTTGGACGCATTCATTGAAGCTTTCCTTGATTGGTTCCTTGTTGAAGAAATTTTTTGTGATCTTAACAACTTCTTCAAAGCATCCTTAATCCACATTTAGTTTTCCTTTATTATTATCACCTCTTTTTTCAAATCCCTCAACTCTTGCAACACTTGAAATACGATAAAAATATATACGTTAGATATAAAAAATTAAGTACATTTGAATGACAGAATTTTACGTGCTATAGTATATTACCTCCATAATGGAACTTAATGAATGAGCTGAACCTTGATCCTTTTGGACTTCTGGGTTAGGGTCACTGATATCATCCATGTGACCAGATGGATGATGTTGTTCATTGCCTTTCGAAACCAATTCATCCTCAATTCCACCGACGTTGGGCACATTCGACACACCGATAAGTACTTCCCTCACACATCTTTGTGCCGAAATGTAGTAAGGACTCTGTCTCTCCTTTTCATTTGGAGTGAGTCTCTTCAGCATATAAAACTGTACAATATCCCACAAAACATATAAAATTATTTAAGTACATTTAGATATACCAGAATAATTAAAAACAACATATAAATGCAATAAACTTACATCCGAACATGGGAAGATTTTCTGGTTCAAGTCCCAGAACTTTAAATTTTGTCCATTTCTTAGGTTTTTCCAACGTAGTATCCTGGACATTTCATCAAGGAATAGATTGGTGGCTAAATCAGATACACCTACTTGTATGGCCTCATAGGCCCAAACTTGCAGTGCCCAACAAAAACCATAGATGATGTGTTAAATTGTGTACTCGCAAGTGTACGAATCACTTGTAGAAAAGTGATAAGCAACTTCCAAGGTCGGTCTCTCAAGGAATTGCAGTGGTTCTAAATAACTAACTTTTTAATCTAAATAGAGTTCTAATGAAAATAAAACACTAATTAAATAGAGTTCTAGTAAAACTAAAACTCTAAGTAACTAGAATCTTAAAGCTAGTAAAACTGTAAAAATGTGTTTGATTTGTAACGGGAACAAAGTACGAGCAATTAAACGAAAACAAAATTGCAATTTAACAATCAATTCAGATATATTTGAAGATCAATGGAGGATGTATGGACGTTTAGCTTGGTTGACCATGCTTGCATCGAAAAGGTATGGTGAAATAACATGAACGTTCTATATAAACAAAATTACCGGCTTTCCTTTTAATTACGAGACTGCCTGCGGTCGGGGTAAATCTCTTTGTTGATTAACTAATTAACTGCCTTCGGTCAGGGTAAATCAAATAGTAATCAAATTATGCGCAAGGAAAAACATGCAAATCAAATTAATGCTATGACTAAGTCACTAAATTGAAGCTTTGATTAAGTGTTTCGGAATAAAGTTAAGGTGACGTTCCTATAACTAAATTCTAAGATCTTTCAACCTAACTACGAATCTCAAATGGGCCCATGATAATTCATAATTAAATATCTAAACATGCTCTTAATCAAAAAGTAATTTGTTTATATTAAATCAATAAAACATACACCATACACAGTTCTAACAAACATGGCAACACAAACTAAACATCCATAATAAAACTAGCCAGACATGTTCATATTAATATTCATAGACAAATAAAATATGAACATACACTCCAACGAAAGAAGAAGAAAAATAGAATTCTACAACACCAAAGAAAACCTAGATCTAAATACCGCTTATGGATGGGATAGCGTTCTTCTCCAAAAGCTTTATCTTCGATTGTCGACGGCTTCTTTGGATCCTTAGAATGGTTTCTCTTGCTTCGTTTTTGTGTAGCAAAACTCCCAAAGTTGATTGAATGTAGTGTTTGATCGCAAAAATTGTAATGTGTAAAGTTATGTACAAGTTCGAGTTCTGTTGTAAGGGGGGCTCTAAGGGGGTATTTATAGATGTAAGGGTTTACACAAATCCTGATTGACATAGGAATAGGCGCACCGCGGCATGCATTTTCCCCGCCGCGGCGTAACACAAATTCTAAAAATAATGTAAAAACCCGAGAGCTCCCTGCCGCGGCATGACTTTTCCTCACCGCGGCGCGCGTTGTCTTCAGTTTCTTCACATGTACCCCCTTACATATGTGATGGCTCGTTATGTAAGGCTTACATATTTGTCTCGTTTAGCCCGTAACTCGTGATCCGAGCGCCGTAAGTGTTCCGTCTTTGCATGTTTTCATTATTTGACTCATTTGACGCTAAAAACACCTGAAATACACTAAAACACACTCGTGATTTCGAATTGATAGATTTATGAAAATAATCAAATAAACAATCATAACAAATCTATATTTAAAACAATTAAGCACAATTAATCACGAAATATTAGTACTTTTTGAGCACTCATCAATAGACACTGTAAGTGGTCGCGTATTTTTGTCCTTCAGACGCGACCCCCCAACATGGCCAACATAACCCTCGACGTGACCTTTAGGTTTTCTATCAACTTTATGCATAACAACACTTTTCAATCTTCTTATAGTGAAGTCATAAACTATCTTACCTCATGGGTAGATATTAAATTTTTGGAAGTCTTCAACCACCTCCAAGTATTCATCATTAATGACCTTTAGATTATGATCGGCCACAAGAATTATTTCCAAAGTATAAATTAGGGCCAACCTCAAAACATCGTCAGGCTCGGTGGACGTAGGAAGGTTTACGAATACCTTCTTCAGCTCGCCTTTCTTTATTACCTTGTTGGTCTTGAAGTATGTTTTCCGTAACCGACCAATTCGAGGTGGGCATTCTTCTTCACCGGTAAACACCAAACCGGTAAGTAAACTAAATTCTTCATATCCAAAAATGTGGGGTGTGCCATTCACAATTATTCACAGCTCTTTCCCCAATTGATCTTTGTCTTGCATTAGTAAGATGTGATGCAACAATTCCCATGTGAACTCTATATGATTCATTCTTGTGATGAAACCAAAACATAACTCTTCAAACCTCTCAAGTAACTCAAATCCTTCTAAGGTCGTCTTCAATATGCTAAAATTTTGAATACGTGATATGTTGATTATTTTACCAACATAATATCTAAAGGGAGAGACTGAAGGACTAAAGCTAGATTCGCCTGCCATATCCTGCATATACCCCTATGTAAGAAAACAAAAATAATTAATACTTATGAATAAGTTGTTCAAAATAACATCAATACAAGTCAATATACCAAGATATATCTAAGATATACCAAATATATACCTCAGATATACTACAAATATACCCCGATATACCTCAGATATACCACATATACCAAGATATTTTCAGATATACCAAATATATACCTCAAATATACCAAGATATATCCACATATACCGAGATATATCCAAATATACCGAGATATACCACAAATATACCAGATATACCCACATATATCGACATATACCACAGATATATCATATATACCCCGATATACCTCAGATATACCAATATACACCACATATATCGAGATATATTAGATATACCACAGATATACAAAAAAATACCAAATATACTACAGATATACCAGATATATCCCGATATACCTCAGATATACCACATATACCGAGATATATCCAGATATACCCCGATATACCTCAGATATACTAAGATATACCAAAATATATCACATATACAGAGATATATCCAGATATACTGAGATATACCCCAGATATACCGAATATACCCCAGATATAGCAAATATATCCCAGATATATCATATATACCCTAGATATACCTATCATCGTAGCCCAATCCATAAAATTCTTTTGTTCAATGCTTATATTGATATTCATGAATAACAAACGATATACCAGAAATTAGATTATCCATAATTACAAAAGCCCAATATAAAAAAATAATATTTTACAAAAGCTGAATACAGATATACCAATATTTTACAAAAATTCATAAAAAAAGGATGGAGTTTTCGTTTAGTTTCAACATGGAGCATACCCTCAGCTCCAACTATCACCAAAACCAACTACTAAACGTAATGAAGGGAGGGATGGAGAAGATATTCATTGAAAAAACTTACCGAAAATTACAGAGCTCAAAAATGGAGAAGATTCGTGTACATTATTTCCTGCGTCGTCTTCCTTAATGCTAGTATGCGTTGTTTTCCTCAAGTTAGTGAGAAAGTGGGAGAGTTTTTTTAAAAAATGGGAATTATTCAATTTCTTTCAAATATTTTCAAGCATTCTTCTTCGTTTTTTTTTTTTTTTAAATACCGGCTAAAACACTGATATTAGGTAGATAGTTAAAAAAAGCTCATTTTTAAAGTTTAACACAAATTAACTTTTTTTTAAACTAATCTATAAAATTTGTGCATTTTAGACCTATCTTGTTCATTCACTCTCGGCTTTCTTCGACAAAGGTTCGCTCTAGTAAAGTTTAATGTTTTTTTTTTACGTTTTTTGAAAATCAAGTTTTAGGCTTTTAGAAAATAATAATAATTAAGTAATAAATAAAAGTAACACAATTATACTTAATTATTTAATATTAAATACATTTAATTAACTAAAATTAAATTTTAATAACATCCTTCAATGTGAAAATCTGACATAATTTTTTTTTTTTATAATAAAATACGTCAACCTTTTCATTATTTTTAAATAATATTATATAACCACAATAAAATTAAACACTTAATTTATAATTGAGGCACCTAAAAATAAGACTGTACAAAATAATAATAATAATACTTACTCATGCCCGTCTATATTAATAGAGTTTAAAATTACGCTTTCACAATGCCTACTAATATTATAAGAAAAAGTGTTATAAATGTCATTTTTTTTTATTTATAAAAATTGGTATTTAGTTTTTTATATTATAAATTTTTTTTAAATCTTTTAAAAATATATTTTTAATTCTATTTACTTGTAAAAAATGTGTCAAGTAAGAAAAAAAGTAATTTTTCATTAAATTTTTCTTTAAATTTAATAGAATAGTAGATGTGTCATATACATATTTATATTTTTTTGATATATATATGTAAAAAAAAATATTTAATTAAAAAATTACTCAATTTTTTTAATTTAAAAAAAAATTAAAATAAAATTTTTAATTTAATTTAAATATAATTTTTAATAAAATTTAAATAAAATTACCATTATCTAATATTTAAAGTCATAACTTAGACAATAAAAATTTTATTTAAGTTTGATCGAATTCAATAAAATTTAAATAAAATTTTCATTGTTTAATATCTAAAATTATAAATTAGACAATGAAAATTTTATTTAAGTTTAATAGAAAAAAATTATAAAAAATTAGTGTAATTTTTTAATTAAAAAATTGTGACACATATACTATTCCGTTAGATTTAACTGAAAATTAGATGAAAAATTTATTTTGTCTTTACCTGACATTTTTTTTACAAATAAAGGGACTTCAAAACACATTTTTCATAAACAAATAGACTTAAATACACTTTTTATAAGCTAGATAATTAAATGATAGTTATTCTATAAGTAAAAAGATCATTTTGACTGTTCACCTAAAAATATTTATTATTTGTAAAACTTTTAAATTTAAAATAAATTTATTATTAACACATTAACCTTTTAAAATATTTTTTCCTACAATTAATCGTGTACAGAAAATTATTTTTAATGCTTCTTTATTATGACATGTTAGAATTTTACATAGACTTCTCTATTTTCTCTTTTGTGAATAAAAAAAAATGAATCATTTTTTTTTTGTTACTCTTTTTGTCGTAGACAGAGGTCATTTTACATATAACTCTTATCTCAAAGAAATAAATAATTATGACTAAATTATAATTTGTATTCATTAATTTTATTTAATTTAACATTTTTATTCTTAATTAAATTTTCATAATTTTTTGTCCACTGACATTTTATACGAACCAGATATAATCTTAGCAATTGCAATTTTGTTTGTATTTCAATGTTTTTGTTTCAGTGGCATCACGACCACCTCAATTTTTTTTTTTTTTTTAATAATAGATTATAATTTTTCTTTAAGAATATGATGGCATCAAAATACTACTTCCTTCCTTTGACCAAAAAACACTTCCTTCCTAGACATAAGGTTTTTTTTTTTCTTTTTCTTTTTTTCTAAATAAGGCTGATTTTCACAAATAATTGTATTGTGAAATTGGAAGAACATATTTACTTGAGTTTAGTATTGGGTTGGTTCTTAATATTTATTTGTAGATAATATTTTAAAATGTATAATTAAATTTTAATCTTTTAAAATATAATAATTTTAATTTAATTTTATAGTTTTTATGAAAAATTAAGGACTAAATTCTATTTTCATGAAAAAATTAAAAAAAAAATTCTGTTAAATTTTAAAATATTAAAATTTAAATTATACATTTAAAAAAATATATGAACGAAATTTTATTTTAAAATAAATGTCAAGAACTAAGGTAATACTAAAGCCTATTTACTTTAGGATGATTTTACTAACATTTCACATAGGTTTCCAAGCACATATTTTATGGGTATTTTTTTCATTTTCTAATTTTGCCTTTAGTGATATAAAAGTTTTTTTTCTTATCCAAATGTTTTATTCTAATTATTTTTGGGTCAAAATTTATAATTTTTGAAAGTAATTTTTACCAAAAATTTAGTAATTTTATTTTCTTTTATATTCTAAAATATTTATTTCTTTTCTTATTTTAAAGAGTTTCTTTTAATTTTTCTAAAATAAAGTCCATAAAGACTTTAAATTCTTTTATAAAAATTTCTTTTGTTTTGTATTTTCTAAGTGTTTTAATTTTTCTTTTAAGATTTCTGTTTGTTCTTGTGATAAAATTATATTTTTCATTTTTATTTTCATACATGCTAAAATCATTCTTATAAAATCATTCTTAAATTCTTTATTATTTTCAGTATTTCAGATTAGATTAATTAATTCCTTTATATTATAGATTTGTGTTTGTGTAATCATTTTTATTATTTATGGTGTAACCATGTTAATTATTTATTCCAATTGTAGAGTACTTTATAAATTATTAATTGTGTTATTTTCTTAGGTAATCCTTTGGTTGTTTCTTTAATCTGTAATATTAATTCTATTGTTTTTTTTTTATAATATTTTAAATAATTCATTTTTTTGCTTGAATTCGGTTGGAGATATCTTATTTTATACATTCTGTTTAAAGTTTCTTTTTAAGTTTTATTTTAGGTTTATGGCTCTGATACTAATTTTTGGTGCTGATTTATTGAAAGCTTCAATTAGCTTATCTTCCAATTTGTTCCTTAAATAAATAAAATTCAAAGATTATATTATCAAATTCTTCTTTATTTACTTGTACAAATTTCTATATAAAATAGTTTCTTAATATTTTTCCTACAAGATGATCTATTAAGAATAATATGATGGATACATAATCTGTATAATAATCTAAAAGGGTGTCAAATCTTTTAAAATTTTCTAAACATGTTTTATAATCTTCATTATCAAAATATTTTTCTAATAATTTCATATATTTTCCTTCAAAACATTCTATGCTAGTCATAGCTTTCTTGTTAGGTTTCAAAGTTATCTTCTTCAAGTTATAAGTCTATCCATCGACTTAATTCTAGAATTTTCTTGTTTTCTTCTATGTCCATTTTTACTAGTTCAAGACTTGCTTCAAGATCTAAGTGTTCTTTGTCTTGTCCTTTTATTAAATCATTTCTTTTTTCTTGTTTAGTAAAATTATCTATTAATCCTTGTAAATTTTTCATTACTTCAGATCTTCATGTATTTTTCTCAAAATTTTCTTTTATAAATGTTTTATAACAAATAAGAGATTGTTTAAGGTATATTACATCTTTTAAATTTTCTTGATTTTCAAAATATTTTCTATTTTTTATTTCTATAGAGTATAGTCTCAGATTTTCTTTTCATGTTAATCTGTTTATCATTCATAATCTCATGCAGTATAATCAAGATTTTAACAATATTAATAAAGTTTCAAGGTGTACTAACCTCTACCTGCAAACTAACATGTTTTTGAATATGGGTCCACCACGTTCTTTCGCTTCCTAGCTATCTCCTTGCTCCATAAAAGCTAAGCCTCACTCCAGATCCAAGTTTCCAGTCCTTCTAACTCTGTTAATCTTATGAGATCCGTACTTAACTTACTAATGAAAAAGAGATAATTTGAATTTGAAATGGACTTTTTATTCATTAAATAGAAAGTTTTTACAAGCTAGAGAACTAGTAACCATGAAAGGGTTATTAGTTCTTCCTTATTACAAAAGACATAGCTAAAGCTTGAAAATAGAAAGATAGATAAATGTTAGGTTTTTGTTGTTGTTCCTTTAGATGTAGAGAGTCCCCTTTTATAGACATAAGAGTTCCCTGTTTACAATGGAGGGATTACACTATTTCTAACTTTTGGCGTTAGAACGCCTACATTATTGGTGCCTACATTATTGGCGTCAATTGTCCTACATGGTTGGCTCTGCCGACATAAAGCTGTTGGATGAGCTTGAGTCCACGCAAACTTCCTTGTCTTTAATGTAGTAAATGCATTTGTGGTTCGTTGATTGCTGTTTTGAATAGTAGCAGAATACCTTTTTGGTTTTCTCACTTACTTCAATTTCAATTGAAGTTAATGTCATAGGAAATTACTTTTTCACTGTCTTCCTCAGTGATAACTACATTACTTTGGGAAGTAATAATAGTTTTACTTGTACTGTAATTTACTTTTATTTCTGAAGAGTTATTAGCTCTCCTTATTTCATGATAAATCTGACTTAGCATTTGTCCTCTTTCAATACATAATTCCTCAAGATTAAATTCCTTTTCTGATAAACATTTTGGACGAGTTACTTCTCTTTTATTGCTTGATATGCCAAGCTTAATAAAATGATATGGACTTGCTGGTGTATCTTGGTTTCAATCCATTAATGAACTGAAACATCTCAAATAATTGGGCTTGTCTGTAGCCTTAATTTTCCTTTTAAAATTTTTGATGAATTTTTTGAAGTTGTCAAGAAAATATACCAATTATTTTAATTCATTTCCTGGATATATATTTTCTATTAATCCTACATGAAAAGCTTTATAGACAAATAATGGATCAGCTCCTTCTAAGATATTGAATTTACTTCCTGATGGAAAATCTTTTTCAGTGGTGTAAAATTTCATGTCTTCAAGATGTTCCTTAGTAGTTTTTCTTGCTAGATTATATAAATCTAACTATTCCTGTTTTGCTAAACTCCTATATCTTTCTCTTTCTTGTTCAGAATAATTATTCGTTACTTCTTTAAGAATTACTAGTCTTTGAATTTTTTCAAGGTTTCTTAGCACACTGGTTCCTATTGCTGGTTGTTGTACTATTTGAGAATAGTTTTTTGTTATTTCTGCTGGTGTTAATAGCTTAGGAACTCTAAAGTTATTGTAACTTCCTTCTACTTCTATTCTATTTGTAAAAGATCTATGAATGATTCCACTAATCCCCATTACTGCTTTACTTGCTTCAGGCCAATTAGTATATATTCCTGGTTTTGGTCCATTATATACTACATAGATCTTTTTTAAATCTTCATTTTCTGCTTCATCTGCCCAATTAATTTTTTCTTTTTTCTTTTCTAAATTTCTACTTGGTTCTGGGTTATTACTGTCAGTCTCTTTCATTTCTATTTTTTGGCTTTTTGTTCCTTTTTGTTCAGTTTCTGTAACATCTTTTTCTGTTGAGCTTTCCTTAAGCCATTCAGGATTAATTATGGTACGCCTGTTTTTTAATTGTTTTTTAAGTTGTAATACCTCTAGTTGTTTTTTGAGGCATCTGATTTCTACTTCGTGAATCAAGATTTCCTTTAGTTTGATCTAAATTTCTATATCGAGAGGATCCATTCTTATTTCCATTCCTGTAATAAAAAACATAGTTAAAGGTGCTAATTCTCTAGTCAAAGCATCTATTAAACTATTTTTCTTTCCTGACAAATGTTCTACATCAAATTTGTAATAGTTAAACCATTGTTGTCATCTAATAAGTCTTTCTTGTTTGTAATCACCTGTAATATTAGTTCTTAAAAAATGCCTAAAATTTTTATTGTCAGTTCTAACAATGAATTTTGAACTTCTAACATATATTGCAAATTGCTTTATAGCCTTTTTTATAGCTAAATATTCTTTTTCATTACTATGGTAATTTAGTTCAGGGCCTTGAAAAGATCCTGAAGTAAATCTGTAAAAATATTCATCTTTGTCATCAACTTTTGCTTTTAATACTACTCCCCAATATTCATGTGAAGCGTCTGTTTCTATTATCATTTTATCATCTAGTTCTGAATGATATAAACTTGGTAAATCTTTTACCTGTGCTTTTACTTTATCCATATATTTAATGTCCTAATCAGTCCATTGTCATACATAATCTTTCTTGAGTTTTGTTTGTAATGGTTTTCTCATTTCTGCTAATTTATTTATATATGCTTCTGCATATATTAAACATCCTAAAAATCTTTGTAATTAATTTTTATCTTTGATTATACTAGAAAAATTTTGTATATTATTCAAAATATGAGATTGTAGATGATATTTTTCATCTTCTATTTCTAACCCTAAATATTTTATTTTTTGTTGGACAATGACTGCGTTCTTTTATGATAATACTATTCTTAATTTTCTACATTCTTGTAGAACATTAATAATATCAAAATAATGTTTTGATAATTCATTACTGAATATTAGAATATCATCTATATAAACATAATAAAAATTGTGATACTTTTTGAAAATATTATCTATGTATCTTGATGCACAAAAACTTGATAACCAAATTTTGTATTTGTAAAAGCTCGCAAGTGCACGAGTCACTTGTAATAAGCGACAAGTATACTCCCAAGATCGTCTCTCAAAGGAATTGCCGTGGTTTTTAAAAGAGTTAAATGTGATCTAAAACGAAGCGATAAAATAAATCCTAAACACTCTATCAAAGTTGGTTTTGTAAACGATTTCTAAAATTATTAAAATCTTAAAACGATTAAAGGAAATACGTGAAAGTTTTGTTGAAACGATGAGATGAACGAATGTGAGAAATTAGTTAGTGAACTAAGTATGGATAAATTGGTTTAGTGGTCTCCTCAATCAAGCATATAAAGTGAATTTATTGATTCCTTTTACTAAACCTAGAAAATCCCAAATCAATGGTGGTTTTCCCTTAATTAACTAATTAGCTTCTTTGATCCAGACCGTTAATTAGTTAATTAGCATTACTTTTAGAAAAGGTAGTTTAATCACCTAAATTAAGACAAGTCAATGCACTTAATTTAAGTTCATGCTCAATAATGCCCAATTGGACTTAGATGGCGTTTCTAAAGTTCAATCCTAAAAATAGTCTCAAACATTCATAAACTAAATTGGCCAAAAATAATTGATGAATATAGATGTGAAGAGCAATGAACATGAAACAAATCACTCAAATAATAATCAAACCACATAAACATTATCCATTCAGAGTCACATCCTTAAAATCCCACACAAAAGGGTTTAGCTACACATGATCAGATTCAAATCCAGATTCTTCATTATAAATAACATCAAAAGAGTTCTAATGAGATAAAGAAAGATTACAAACAAGAATCTACCCACTTTCACTCTTGCAACAAGATCCTTGATGTTGGATGATCACCTATTTCAAGTCTCTTAATGAGGCTCCAATGGAATAGCCTTGATGAAGTAACTTCTCTCTCAAAATTGTATGAAAAATCTGAATTCGGCACTGTTCACGAGTTGGTGGAGGCTGGAGAGGTGTTATCTCTCTACTAGGTTGCTTTAGGTCTCTTTTATATGTAAGGGTTTCCATAAAAGAATTCGTGCGTGTGTGGCTGAGGAGATTGTAATCTGCGCGCGCGCGCCGCGGCGCGCCTTTTTCCATGCCGCGGCGCGACATGTGATACTGATTTACGAATAAAAACAGAAACCTCCCCGCCGCAGCATAACTTTTCCTCGCCGCGGCGCCCAATGTGTTCATGATTTTGGGTCCAAAGCAAAAACTTCCTCGCCGCGGCGCACAATGTTTTCATGAATTTCATATTTCAACCCGAGAGCCTCTCGCCGCAGCACACAATTCCTTCGCCGCGGCGCGCCTTGCATGTAACAGTGTACATGGTATGTACACTTATGTACATGCGTTGTACATACTCTGTTGGTTATCGATGTAAGGCTTACAGAATGAATGGCACCTAATGTAAGGCTTACATATTTAGACATTTTTACTTCATTTTTGCTCTCTTTTCCACAATTCTTTCCAAACCTACTTTGACCTGTAAAACAATAGAATACCCTCCAAAACAAGATTATATCGAGATTAATTGCAAAATAAACACTTAAAAACATAACAAATAGTAGATCAAAATAGTGTTCATCAAATCTTTGCAAAATACTTGATGCTTGCTTGAGTCCAAATGGAACAACTGTCCATTGAAATTGTCCTTGGGGGTAGCTAAATGCTGTTAATTTTTGTGATTCATTATCAAGTCTTATTTGCCAAAATCTACTTTTGCAATCAAAACTTGAAAAATATTTTTTTCCTTTAATAAGTGATAATAATTCTTCTTTCTTTGGTAAAAAATAACTATCATCAATAGTTTCTTTATTTAAAGATTTAAAATTTATTACCATTCTCTTTTTTTCTCTTCTTTTCTCAGCTTCTTTTTCTACTAAGAATGCTAGATTGGAATGTGGTGAATTACTGGAAATAATTACTTTTAATTCCAAAAGTTCTTGAATTTGTTTTTCAAATTCTTCTATATCTTCTGGGGTATAAATCATTAGCTTTACTCTTATAACCTTTAAAAGGTCTTTTAATTCTATTTTTGTTATTTCATTAGACCTATTGATTTTTGGATCTAAAGAATTTTCTGAGCATACTATTTTTAATAATTTTTTTATTCATGTTAAAGCTTTATCTTCTTGTATTTCATTTAGGAAGGGGTTTTGGTCAACCTCTATGTCTAAAGAAATATTTTCTAAGTATGGTTTCTGTTTTTCTATATCCTCACCAGGTTTTCGCTTTTTATGTTGTGACATAAAAGTTGGTGATGAAACAGTTAATACTTTTTTTAATTTTTGATACATAAATTGTTTCTCCATCTAAGGTTGTTAAACTTATTTTATCTAAGTACTGAATAAATGGTTGATATAAGTTTTGAAAGTTGTTTCCTAATAAAATATCAATTCCTATTTCTTGTTGGTAAATTATAGGTATATGAAAGATTTCTCCTCCTATTGATACATCTGTATCTTTTAATACTTTATTTAAATTTATTGTAGTATTATTTGTAATTCTTACTACTAATTCTTTTGGTGATTGTTTTCAAAGTTCTTCTGAAAATACATATTTACTAGCTATACACATACTTGCACCTGTGTCAATATATGCGTGTAAATGATAATTTTTATATCCTTTAAATTTTAATCCTATTTTTATATATGTACTATTTGTATTTGTTATGCTTAATATTTCATCCATTATTCTGAATTATAATCAGAATCAGATGTTTCTGAATCTATTATTTCTTCTTCTGTTTCTTCAAATAGATAAATACTATACGTATCATCTATATTTGATTCTTCTATTGGTTCTAGTTCCATTTTAAAGGCTTCCTCTAAAATTTTTGCTTTATGTGGAAATTTCTTCTTAAATTCTTTTTTATGTTGGAGTCTATTAGGGCATTCATTTGTATAATGTCCTTCCTCAGTACATATCCAACATCTATATTTCTTTTTTCCTAATGGACAATAATTTTTCTTTTCAAGTGTATTATATCTTTTCCTTCTAAAATATCTCTTTTTATAAGGTTCTCTATTATATCTTCTTATATACTTTTGGAAGTTTTGTTTTCTAATTTATATTTTTTAAATTTTCTAAATTTCTTATGTCTTTTATATTTGTTGTAAGGCCTTATATTACAACCATATTTTCCTGGTATTTTGAAATCTCTTGAATCACAAAAGATTCTATCATTTCCTTTTGTTTGTTTGAATTCTTTTCTTTCTTGACATTTTATTATTATCCAACTCTTAAGACCTCTTATTCTTCCTCCTAAAGTGTCAAGTATAGTTTGTCTATTCCTATTATTTCATTCTTCTGTCATAGTTTTATGAAATGTTCCAAGTAGTTTTTGAAAAAATATTTCCTTATAGGTTTCTTGCATAGATAGTGGTAATTTATGATAATATATTCAATATTCACATATAAAAGAATCTATGTAACACATATCACATGTTTCCATATTTGTTAAGTGTCATTTGGCTTCATTTATTTCATTTTTACTAGATTCTGTAATATTTCTTACTTTATCTTCTCCTATAAATTTCTTATATATTTCATTTACTACAGTATCTAAGTATTCTCTTCCTGTTGTTGCATTTCCTTGCATTCTTAAATGTTGTTGTTCAGTTAGATTGGAAAATCAAACTTTTACATTTCCTGTCATTTTATGAGCTACTAAAATTTTACAAACTTAAGGGTTTGTATTTGTAATTGAAGATGTTTGCATAATTACACTCATTCCATTAGCCCATTCTTCTAAGGCTTTTTTCCTATCTCTTATGCAATCTAGGTCTAAAATATCAGTTTTATAATTTTCATGTGGTCTAAATTCTGGTGGAATACTTCCTCTAATATCCCAATGTAGTCTTTCTTCTATTTTAGGTGGTTGTCTTCTTCTATATGTTGGTTCAGGTACTTCTAGTCTATATCTATCTTCCTTATATGAGTCAGATGTTTCTCCTCTTTCTAAAATTGATCTTTCTAGGTTTGTTCTAGGTATTAATACTGGTTTCATATTAATTCTTTGGGTTGTATTTTTTTGTTCAGATGCAATTTCACTTATTACTGTCATATCATCTTCCTCTTTATTTGTACAAAGTATTTCTTCATAATATTTTTCTAATTCTTCATTTGTTAATGTTAACAAAAACTAATTAATTTTTTCTATATTTTTATTTTCAGGATTCATGAATTGTTCCTCTAAGTTTTTCCTATATTCTGTTAAATTCATTATATTGTTATTATTTGTTTAAATTCTTTACCTTTTCTTTTATCATTTTTGGGTATTAATGCATCATATCTCCTAGGGGGTTCTTTTTTTAATCCTTTTAATGG
The DNA here is from genome assembly GCA_029378325.1 of Elaeagnus macrophylla. Classification (NCBI taxonomy): domain Eukaryota; kingdom Viridiplantae; phylum Streptophyta; class Magnoliopsida; order Rosales; family Elaeagnaceae; genus Elaeagnus; species Elaeagnus macrophylla. The sequence continues at coordinate 8,988,743 of CM055642.1, read as the reverse complement.
ATCAAATCTTAATCCATTTCCTCTTGGTATGTTATTAACATCCTTTGTTAATTCTATAAGTTCTTTATACATGTCTAACTGTATTCCTTTTATTCTTGTATATCTTCATCTGTAGTGTCTATTTTTTCTGCTATAAAAATTAAAGCTTTCATTATAGATATTTAGTTTTTATTTATACTTGTTAAACTATTATTTTCTTCTAATTGTATTTCTAATAGTTTATCTTTTACCATAATTACTTCATTGTGTAGACTAGTTCTTTTACTTCTTCAATTTCTTCTTTTAATTCTTTTATTTCTTTATTTCTTTTACTAACTTCTGCTTGAGTATCTATAAATCTTATTCTTTGTATATTATCTCTTTTTAATGGTATTAGAGATTTTTCTTTAATGTCTAGATTCCATTCATCAAGTACTTCATATTCTGATAATATTTCTGGTTTCTTTATTACTTGTCCTATTTCCTTAAAAGTTTTAACTATTTTTATAAATTCACTTTGTCCATAAATTAAACTATTGTGACTATTTGTTAATGAATATCCTACTAAGTAATGAATTAAAAATTGGTGGTTTCTATCTTTCATTAAATTTCCTCGTTCAAAGTCATAAGCTAATCTTAATACTTAGTTTAGATTTTTATCGTGGATATTAATAGTAAATCTAGGATATGCTGTAAATTTTAATTTTTGATATCCTAAGTTTCCATTAATCATTCCTAAAAGAACATCTTTTCTGTTTGTTATTATGTTATCTAGCAATGCTAACTTAATCGGTGTATCTATTTCTTCTCTAAAGTGTACTTTTATTAAAATTTGTATTTCTCCTAAGTAGATATATCCAATTTTTTCTCTACCTTTTTCAGGAATTTTTTATAATTTTTTCATAATAGTTTCTTTATCAATTAATGGTATATTAAATCTTCCTTTTGCATCTGCTATAGTTACGTTCATTTCTTTATTACTAATGTCATAATATATTATATCTCTTCTTGAAAATAATTTTCTTATTTTAGAGAATGATTATTCCCTAAATCCATCTTTTTCTTTAAGATTTAGTTTTAATTTTTGAACTTCTTCAAATTTTTTTTTACTGAATATCATTTCTTGTGAAAAAAATTCAAAAATATCTTGTGTATCTACATCTATTATTTCTTGATTTTCTATTATTTGTGACATTTTTGATTTATGTATGTTTTTATATTGATTGTAAGCTTTTACAGATTTTTATTACTTTTTATAAGGTGTTATAAATTTTTATTGTTATGTAAGGGTTACAAAAATTTAAAGATATGAGTTTAGTAATTGGTGGTAGATATTGATAGTGTCCCTCTTTACTTTATTAACATTTCGTGAAATAACTACTACTGTTATTACAAAAAGAGGGATCTTAAGTCCTAGCCTAAATCCACATTTCACATGCCATTTCGGCCAAGATTTAGCTTGTATTGGGCTTTATTATCTCAAGGAGGTTTTCTAAATTTGAAGTTAATAATGTATAAAATTAATAAAATAATATAAATAATAATTATTAGTATTAAAATATATAGTTTTATTCTATAATAAAAAATAAATTTATAAAATTATTTTTATTTTACTAACACTTACAGGTGTTATTTTTGGCAAAATACATTTAGGCCTTAAATTCATAGTTCATTAACTCTTAAATTTGTGACTTATTTTCAAATAAATGTAATGAATTTGCTATTTCGTAACAATACACACTTATATCAGAGAAAAATTGTCTTGTTTTTTTATAAATATATTTAACAAAACTATCCCATATATATAGTATGTGAGATTGAGTGTTATTGGCGAAAAGGGTTGAATTGAGTGAATCTTTTTATATATACTTTGCTTCCTAAAGTAAGATATGACAGGCGATCCTCACGACTAGTTAAAAAAAATCAGTTAGAGTTGGTAACAAGCTCATGTAGAGCATTATGGAGTTGGTTAACATTCTATTGTATACTTTTTATACGTGCATATACATGATGATTCGCACATTTAAAAAAATAATAATAATAACAATTTTATCAAACACATCGCAAAAAAATCAAGAACAATGTCAAAAACAGTAGTACAAGACATGAAGACAAATTGAAATATAAACAAACTCGAACAAAGTTGTAAATATTGGTTAAACTTGAACAATATCAAAAACAGTGGTACAAGACACGAAGGCAAATTGAAATATAAACAAACTCAAATAAAATTGTAAATATCGGTGGAAATCATTCTCATATTATGAAAAAAAAAATTATTGAAAATTGAGTACATCTTAAGAAAGAGATATACTCAAATTTTCTAACCTTATATCTTATATTATTGAACATTTTTCTCTCTTTCACATTCAAACCCTAATTTGTGTCTATCTCTTTCCTATTATACTCATAATTTCTATACATCTCGTAGTATTGAAAAAATTCTCCATATTGTGAGTTTCTGCAACTAAAAATATTTTCTTTTACAGTTTTTCTCACACCTAGAGGTATCGAAAAGGCCGAGCGGCAAGGCCCAGCCCGTCAAATTAGCATGCCGTGCCAACCCATGACTCATTAGTAAGCGTGTCGTGCCGGCCTTTGGCTCTTATACAGGATGTACCGTGCCTCCATTCTTGGCCCTTAGGCTTTGACGTGCTAGGCCCGTTAAGCATAGCCTAACAGGCCGGTACGGCCGGTGACCTCTTTATTTTATTTTTATTATATATTTATTTAATTATTTAGTTAAAAATTATTAATAATGTTTTAAAAAGTTAAAAATGAGTCAAATTTTCAACCTCTCAATTGATAGATTGTTAGAAATTTATTAGGTTATGTCATATTTTATTTAAATGTAAAAAAAATTATTTATTTATTGGTATTTTTTTTAAATTAATTTTTGAAACAATAAGGCTTCGCGTGCCGTGCCCGCCCGGCTCAGCCCAACTCGTTACGTGCCATCAACCGTGCCGAATATTTGGTGGGTCATGCTGACCCGGTGGACAAATGGACCAACTGTTTAACGGGCCGGCCGTTTGACACCCCTACTACACCCACCAAAAAAAGAAATATTGTCAAACAATTTTAAATAACTGTTATCTTTCTTCCTCGCATCTCTTAAGATTTTTTTTCTATACTACAGATATATAGAGGATGTGGGTACCGCAAGAAAGGGATGAATGTGGGAGAGAAAAAAAGTATTTTACTCTAAAAAAATAAGAGCTTTAAAATTTGAATTTATCTCTCCTAAAATGTACTCACTTTTCAATACATCGACTATATAAGGGAAAAAAAAAAAAAAAATTTGCTCCTGCATTATATCCATATTCCACATGCAGTATACCCAGCCCAATAAGGCACCAACTGTTTTTTCCCACTATTAAATAGAACCGTTCAGTGTAACCAACACATATCCATCAATAGTTGTTATATTGTCCGTAGCAAAATAACATGACTATGGACAATAACCAAATTCACCAAGTTCAGAGTAACTGCACTAATTTTGGAAATGCAAACTATTAGAGTTTTTCAACTCTAAGTAGCAGTAGCAAAGACATTCAATCAAGACAGTGCGAAACTGCAGGATATCTATATTAGATTTTCTAAGTTCATCCGCCGCATCAACGGTGCTACGACTGATCTAATTCTTGACGAGAATGATGGCTTTGTTGCTTCATCTTTATAGCAGACTGGGCTTGGTCTCCGTATTTTGATGGGACTAAGGGATGGTTTACTGCAAATCTACTAGAACCCTTGTAAGCCATGCAGACGTAAATTATAAAGTCCTCATATTCCTGAAACAATATAAAACGGCATTAAAAAATTTAAAGGTCATAGGAACTATTACTTTCACATTACTACTTACTAGGTCTTATATGGAACTTCAACTGATGGTGGTATTCATTGGCATTATAAACCACTCAATGATAAGTGTGTAATAAATCATCTCATGTTGACCCGGCCATTTTTTGCTAGGAAATATAAATCAGATTTGTGACAAGCATACCTCGTAAAGTGGCTGCCCGTTGAAAACCACCCAGGGCACATATTGATGAGGCGGTTTGATTGCATAAGTTTCAGCTCGATATAGTAGTTCAAGCTGCACAGAGAAAGAAAGAAAAAAAAAACTATTAACATATGTAGAAAAAATTGGCTTAATTATGAGGTAGAAATGAAGAGGAAAAGAAAACATTGATGTCAATCAACCAAAGATATCCATGAACAAAATAGCAGTGAATTCCATTAGAAAAAAATAACTTAATCTAGGACTGGTGCAGATTCTTATTGTAAACAAACATTTTAGTGTCGGGGATAGCTGCTCAACATTACATAGCATTGTCATTGCCCCACCACCTCGCCACCAGCAAATTAAGGATCTAAACAAACCACTTCCAGATATGACGTAATCGTGTAATTAACATAATTTCTATTCTTTTTTACAAACGATAATTGGAGGCAGGAGAATCAAACCAGGTATGTCCCTGACAAATTATGTTCATGCAGATAGAGGATAATGGTTAACAAACAAAACTGTCAACCGATATGGCTTGTGTATAGAAATACAGAATGCACAAATCAAACGCTACCAACAAACTGACCTCCTTCCCAAATTCACTACTGTAGCAATCAAGAACAGGTTTTGGATCCAAGCTCAATTTATCAAAACATGTTTCCCACTGGAGATACTTGCGCTGGTACACCAATTCCTCAACACAATAAATAAAAGGAAAATGCACATTCTGCATAAGACGTGGCCAAGGTTAGAATGAAAAAACTCCACGAAGAACATAGAGTAAACTATTCAGATGACTTGACTCCTTTCTTTTTTTTTTGCTCTATGAAAAACTCATTTCTTGATTATATGTATATAGCATGGACTTCATTTTCCACCACTTTCTTCTTCTTTTTACTGACAGCATGAACCTTCATTAGAATGTAGATACATCCAATTTTTATATTATAATATATCACACAGTTAAAACAAAGTCTTACCAGCTCAGGCCAGATATTGATTGCACAAGCTTCCACTGTATTCAACAAGCACTCATATCATATGGACCGTGCTGTAATCACCACAAAAGAAATCAACCAACATATCCAAAGACATACAGCACAATTATACTTTTCTATTATAAATTTGGAGGAATGTACAAATAGAGCTGCACAAGACTAAAGGCCTATTTGTTTCTGCTTCTACGATATATAAAAGTACTACTTACAGCAAAAAGCAGTTTTAAGACTAGGACCAAATTAAAAAAATTGTCAGAAGCTCTGTCATCTCAGAAAGTTCCTAAAACAGCTATTTTTATTTATTTATTATTATTATAAATACTTTGTTTGAAAACCACTTTCAAGCACAAACAATCCACCCCTAAGATTAATGGAAGGGTAAAAAGAAAATCCAATGGTACAAGATTATGATTCTATCAGAGGGTATATGTTTCCAATTAACAATGATACATCATCACAAGAGTAAAACAATTTGTCGTAAATTAATAGAAGTATGAATGCGTCTATTAAAAGTGATTTCGAACAAAGTGCTTTAAAAAAAACATTGTGCTTTTTTTCTGTAGCAAGCTTTTCTGTCTCAGAAGCAAACAAACAGACCTAAGTCCTATGAATTATCAAATAGTAGACAAAATTTAGGACCAAATAATACAAAGAAAATGGGGAAAAATAGTACCTGGCAAGCAACAGTGCCCTTTTTTTATCTTAGCATTACCCCAAGGGTAGAGTTTGAGATCAACGATGGAAATCAAATCATCTTTAAAGAGCTTGTCCAGGTAATTGATTATGAAGTTAGCGCTGAATGGACAAAGGGATTCATAGTTCAAATCCAATGAAACTTTCTCAGAATCAATTTTACTTCTGGAAGCTGAACACAGAGAAGGAGAGAACAGAGCGAACAAGTAGAGGTAAGAGATGAAGTATAGGTTAATAGCAGCTGATTGAGAAATAGTCATGGCTTAAAAAATGAGCAAGATTGATGACTTTGATACTGAAAATTTAAGGTGGTGTAGCTATTGGTATGAAAATTGGAAGCTTAGGCCATTAGAGCATGTGAAGCACTGCAATAAAAACAAAAGAAGACGATCAGAAAAATGCCCAAACACAACTCCACGATATCTGAATCTCGTGACTAACAGGTGTTCGCTTTACAGCAATCCTCGCTTCAACTCCATTATCACAAAATTTACTCTGGTTTATTGGTAATGAAATTAAAATATTACTACAAAGTAAAGAGGTTGAAGAAAACAAAAGACCTGGCAGAATTTGATATAACTGTAGAGACGATTTTACTATTGAACAGCTTCAGTGATCAGATAGTTCCCAACGGGGACTTCTTTGGGTTCGATCATAATGGGAAGCATAAGTAAGAACAAGGAAACGAAGATAAAAGCCAACCAAATGTTGATTACTGTGATGTCTAGATTGTGACAATTGACAATGTAGTTTACTAACAAAATATTGACTATTAGCTGTGTCCATACTCCTCTCAAATTTTAATGGGATAATTCTAAAATTCGAATGTACCTTCCTAGAATCTTGTATAATTAAAAAAGATTAATGGTGTCATTTTAAAAATAATAATAATAATAATAATTAAAGTGATACAAATATTAATAAGGAATTAAAATGTTTTTTTTTCTTTTTTTTTTGTAGTAAAATAAAAATATCATTGGAGTCCTCTGCACCTAAAACTACTATGGTATAAAAAGTTGCTCACCATTTCTACGCAGCTTGTAATATATATAGTCTTTAAGATTTTGAACAATTGAGCGAATTCAACGAGCCTAAGATATCAATTCAGTAGTAAATTATACCAACAAGGCAATCTAATAGCAGGCATACGTAACAGTAGATTATTGAGAAAATTATTGGCCTCTTATAACAGTTTATTCAAATCTCTTTAGACTTCGTTTACATTCACATATGACAATAATGGCATCACAACTTCATTCAACTGCTACATAGCAACATCGTAGCTGGATAACTTATTACTGATTGGATTACAAGCCCTAACCATATCTACTAGGAGAACAGCAGTTTGATGAGTTCATGAAATAAATCCCTTGGTCTTTAGGCTATCTACAGAATCCTTGATGATTTGTTCCATTGGAATGAATTGCAAACCCATTTCCATTAGCTTCTTCGATCCATCTTTCGCCCTCAACAGTCCTGGTTGGGTGTCTCTTGGCAAACTACAGAGTACAAAACAATAAATATTTAATAACTTCAATCAGATTCTTCATCATACAAAGTATAAAGTGCTCATCAAGATCAGAAATGTTTACCCATTGCAACAAGGGGAAAGAACAGATAACACGCGTATGAGTGGTTATTATTCTATTAAATCCACTTCATCCCAGTGTATATTTCTTTCATAACCAAATATGGTTCTGATATATGACCAACGAAATATAAAAGCTAAGAGGAGATTCTGCCTAACAGAGAGATTTGGATGATTACTGCAATTGAAGGCTGGTGAACACTATTTTGACCTACTATTTGTTACGTTTTTAAGCATCTATTTTGCATTTAATCTCAATATAATCTAGTTTTGGATGGTATTTTATTGTTTTGTAGGTCAAAGTAGGTTTGGGAAGAAACGTGAAAAAAGAGAGCAAAAGTGTTTAAAAATGTAAGCATTACATTGAGGAACGTAAGTCTTACATCGAGAATCAGCAAAGCATGTACATACATGTGCATACATGTACATACCATGTACACTGCTACATGCAAGGCGCGCCGCGGCGAAGGAATTGTGTGCCGCAGCGAGAGGCTCTCAGGTTGAAACATGAAAATCATCAAAACATTGTGCGCCGCGGCGAGGAAAAGTTATGCCACGGCGAGGAGGTTTCTGCTTTGGACCCAAAATCATGAACACATTGCGCGCCGCGGCGAGGGAAAGTTATGCCGCGGCGGGGAGGTTTCTGTTTTTATTCGTAATTCAATATCACATGTGCGCCGCGGCATGGAAAAGGGTGCGCCGCGGCGCGCGCGCGCGGATTGGACTCCTCCTGGGCCACGAGATTTACAGAATTTTTGGAAACCCTTACAAAAAAAGGAAAACCTAATGAAACACAACCCTCTCTCCAGCCTCCAATAGATTTGAGATTATTCAGCCTCCACCAACTCGTAAACAGTAGCGTGAATAGTATTTTTCTTCTTCTCCTCCACATTCTTGAGAGAGAAAATTACTCCATTAATGCTCCTCCATTGAAGCTCCATCAACAATCTTGAAGAAGGTGATCATCCAACTTCAAGGGCTTGTTTTAAAAGTGAAAGTGGGGTAATTTATTGTTTGTAATCTCTTTTCTCCTTAAGAATTCATAGAATGTTATTTGTAATAAAAAATATTGATTTGGATTTCATTATGAGTAGCTAAACTCTTTATGTGTGGGATTTTGGTGATGTAACTATGATTTGATGATTGATTGTGTGGATAATTTTATGATTAAGTAATTTAATTCATGGTCATTGTTTTTAATACGTATGTTCATCAATTATTTCTGGCCAATTTGATTTGTGAATGTATGAAACATTTTAGGGTTGAGTTTTAGAAACGCCATCTGAATTCAATTGAGCACTCTTGAGCATGAGCCTAGTTTAAGTGCATTGATTTGTCTTGAATTAGGTGATTAAACTATTTTCCTAGGTTTAAGGCTAATTAACTAATTAACGGTCTGGATCAAAGAAGCTAATTAGTTAATTAAGGGAAAATCGCCATTGATTTGAGATTTTCTAGGATTAGAGAAAATAATCATTAAATTCTACTTTTTCGTGCTTAATTGTCAAAACCACATAAATCAACTCATCATTGATTAGTTTACTAACTAATTTCACACACTCGTTCATCTCATCGTTTCAACAAAACTTTCACGCACTTACTTTTATTGTTTTAGTATTTTTATGATTTTAGAAACCATTTACAAAACCAACCTTCGATTAGAGTGTTTAGAATTTATTTTATTGTCACGTTTTGGATTACATTTAACTCTTTTGAAAACCACCGCAATTCATTTAAGAGACGATCTTGGGAGTATACTTGTCGCTTACTACAAGTGACTCGTGCACTTGCAAGCTTTTATAAATTACAAAATTTGGTTATCAAGTTTTTGTGCATCAAGTTTTTGGCGCCGTTGCCGGGGAATTGGCGTTTTTGAAATTGTTATTTGTTTTCTTTTTAGTTCACTATTCAATCTTTATTTTTCTTGTTTTTGTGTTTTTGTTACTCGTTAGAGTCGTATAGTGTCTGGTGCTCTGATTTTTTGTTGTTTTTGGATTGTGCATGCACGGTAGGAGATCTCTTGAAAATCCACTCGTGCCGTTCATAGATAACGTCAACAGGAGACGAGCACATTTGAGACCATCCGGCGCTAACATTTTGGAGGACGAGCAACCACCAACAATGGGAGAAAATCTACCTCCACACAGAGAGATGACGATGAAGGAGTATGCAAGGCCAATCATTGGCACTGCAACTTCTTGCATCCAACTAGGGGAAGCAGCTCGAAATTATGAAATTAAGAACATACATTTTAATATGTTACCGTCTTTTTATGGGATTCCTAACGAAGATCCTCTAACTTTTATTCGTGATTTTTATGCCACTATGCAGACTTTTCCGCTACAGGGGCTAAATGAGGATCAGCTGAGGATGAGATGTTTCCCGTACACGCTTAAAGACAAAGCAAAGTCATGGCTTATGACTCTTCCACCTGGATCTCTTTCAACTTGGGACGCAGTGTTCAACAAGTTCATGGGAAAATTCTATTCCCACCAAAAGACTGCGGACCTAAGGACCAAAATTGCAACGTTCTCCCAAATGAACGGAGAACCATTTCATGAGGCATGGGATCGCTTCAAATTGCTTCTCATACAGTGCCCACACCATCATTTTCCTTTGCAACTTCAGAACCAATTCTTCTATGACGAGTTGACACAACAGTGCCAGTTCACTGTGAATAATGCCGCGGGAGGAGCCATGGGAGAGAAGACCGCTGATGAGACGTATGACCTATATGAGATGTTGGGTGCTAATTCCCAACAAAAGAGCTCTAGAGGACGGAGGATGGGAGTTAACGAGGTAGCTCCGGGAAATGACATGGCAATGCAAATTGCGGAACTTACAAAACAAATCGCGCTCCTCACCTCCAAGAACGCACCGACTCAAGAGGTATGCGGTATTTGTAGTACTTACGAACACAGTGCTAATATTTGTCCTTTTGTTTGTGATCAAAATATAGGTACAAGTTACGAGCAAGCTAATGCTATGGAGGGATACCAACCGAGGTCAAGGAATGATCCTTACTCGAACACATATAATCCCGGTTGGAGAAATCATCCCAACTTCTCTTGGAAAGGAAATAACAATCAAGGATATGTTCCGAATAATTTCCCACACCATCCAAACAACAACAACAATCCACAGCTCACTCTGCCAAACAAGCCAAGTTTGGAGGACAATTTGAACTCCTTCATTCAAGTGAGTCAAGAAATTAATCAGAAGAATGATCAAAGGATAGGTTCTTTAGAGGCTTCCATGAAAAGGATAGAGATTCAGTTGGGACAATTGACTGAGTACGTACACAAGCAAGATAAAGGGAAGATGCCTGAACAATTGAATGCTATCACAGTCATTGAAAGTGGTGAGGTCCTAAATGTTAATTTTACTGAAAACTCTGATGATTTGTCTATAGATGCAGGAGATACAGGAAGGAAACATGCAAATTCCCAAAGAAAGTCAAGCTGAGGACATTGAAGTCCTAAGACCTTTTGTAAAGCGTACGGAGAATCTTGAAGAGTTAACTGAACGTCCACTCCTTCACAAGTCACCTAATCCATATAGACCTCCGATTCCATTCCCACATCCCTTAAAGGCGACTGATCAGGATAAGCTATTTCATGAAACTTTTACTTCACTTTCTAAAGTTAATATTAACTTACCTTTGTTGAAATTCATTAGGGACATTCCATCTTATCCAAAATTTCTCAAAACCCTAATCTCCAACAAGAGGAAGTATAAGAATGAGGAGAAAGTAATAGTTTCAGAATTAGCTAGTGTAGTATTGCAAAAGAAACTACCCCCAAACTAAAGGATCCAGGTAGTTTTAATATCAAAATCACCTTAGGAGATAAGATGGTGTCAAATGCTATGTTAGACTTAGGGGCAAGTATTAATGTCATGCCATATTCTGTGTACTTGCAACTAGGTTTGAGAGATCTTAAGCCCACAAATATGTCACTTCACCTTGCTGATAAATCTGTTAGATATCCCAAGGGAATAGTTGATGGTTTGTTGGTACAAGTGAAGAGCATAATTGTACCGGTTGACTTTGTAGTTATGGAAATGGAAGACACTAAACCTAAGGACAATGAACACACTATTATTCTTGGTAAACCATTCATGGCTACCACCAATACAATCATTGATGTCCAAAGAGGGAAATTGACAATGAGAGTCTTAGGAGATACTATAAACTTCAAAGTGTTTAACCCTTTACTTACTGCTCCTATTTCTTCTGCTAATAATTGTGTTGTTCTAAATTCTAATGATTTACCTATTTTTGACAATCATTTGCAGAAGGGTTCATGCAATAAAACTATTGTTTCATCTACAGATAGGAGGGTGAAGGAAACACTTACAAACTCAATTCAGGATAATGCCTAAAAAGACCATGTCAAGTGTTCACAAATTAAAAACTTGGATTGTGAGTTTTTCTATCCTGGAAAAGATTGTTATGCATGTAATACTCGTTTTAAGTCTTTTTCAGGTGACATGAAGCCTTGTTTTGAGATTGGCAAAGAGAAAGGAGGAAGCAAGCACTTCAAGGATGCATTAAGGCCTCCATGATAAAAATGAGCATCGTCTTGCTAAGACGTTAAACTAGGCGCTTAGTGGGAGGCAACCCACCGTTTTAGGTATTATCTATCATTTCTTTTAATTTACTTAAGTTTAGTTTAGTTTTCTGTTTGCCCTTTCTAAATTCTTTTCTGAACTATTGTGTAATTGAAAACCTTGAGGACAATGTTTAGTTTAGGTTTGGGGGTGCATTTTGGTTGGTAACAACATTTTCATGCTTTTGGTCAATTTTTGATAAATAATCGAGTCTTTATGCATTGTTTATCTGATTTTTAAAATATTTAAGGTTTGTTGTAAGGATCGGTTTTAATTTACAATCTTTGTTTCATACTTTTGATGTTGAAACTGAGATGAACTCAAATCTTGTGTTCAAGAATTGAATAGAGGAGACTACCTTGTGAGATTATTATTGAGCCTTTAACGCTTTATTTTGAGAGATAATTATTTTTCTACTCTTTTAAACACCTTTCATATCATTTCAAATTGTTAGATGATCTTTATAAGTTTTTGCATTGAATGTTAGGATTTTAAACATATAATGAAGGATCATGTGCTTAATTGAATTGCTTAGATTAAATGATTTGAGTAAAATTTGGAGTGTTTGCTATCTCATCCATGCTTGACTTTAAAAGATATGAGGGAATTCCTATATCCAACACAAAAAGAGCTAAAAATTTTCCATTCACAAAATACATATGTATTTGGGTCAAAAAAAAAAAAAAAAAGATAATAAGTTTCTTATGACCCTAAGTTCTTCAAGTATGAATGGTTAATACAAAAAGAGAAATAGAAAATAAGTTCCCTCAAAGTCAAAGCATTTTCATTCTAGGGCACACTTGAAGTTTTTGCTTGAGAATTTTAATTGATGCATGAGATTAGTAATTTGATTTCTTCGTAAATCCTATCATTTGATTCTTTTCATGAGATCAATGTTATGCACTTTTGAGCCTTTCTTGTTTAATCATATGCGAACCTATTAGCTCGTTTCTTTACATAACTTCTATTCGCATATATTTTGATGAGTGCTTGAACCCATAGGATCGGTGTGATTTAGAGAGTAATTCTCATGAGAATTAGAGCTGAAACGAATTCACATTCTTGACACTAGGTTTGGGGGAATCAATGTTGATACACTTTTAGTATTGGGATTTAGACTTGTGAAGCGAAATTGATCTAAATGGTGAACCTTGATGTGTTAAAATGTTGGATAAATTGGTGCATAAATGTTTTGTTATGAATTGGAAAGAAACTAAAGCATGACAAGTTTTGTTAAATTCAATTTTAGTTTTGTTATTTGGCTTTTTAATTTTAGTTTTGCTTGAGGACTAGCAAAATGTAGGTTTGGGGGTATTTGATGAACACTATTTTGACCTACTATTTGTTACGTTTTTAAGCATCTATTTTGCATTTAATCTCAATATAATCTTGTTTTGGAGGGTATTTTATTGTTTTGTAGGTCAAGGTAGGTTTGGGAAGAAACGTGAAAAAAGAGAGCAAAAGTGTTTAAAAATGTAAGCATTACATTGAGGAACGTAAGCCTTACATCGAGAATCAGCAAAGCATGTACATACATGTGCATACATGTACATACCATGTACACTGCTACATGCAAGGCGCGCCGCGGCAAAGGAATTGTGTGCCGCAGCGAGAGGCTCTCGGGTTGAAACATGAAAATCATCAAAACATTGTGCGCCGCGGCGAGGAAAAGTTATGCCGCGGCGAGGAGGTTTCTGCTTTGGACCCAAAATCATGAACACATTGCGCGCCGCGGCGAGGGAAAGTTATGCCGCGGCGGGGAGGTTTCTGTTTTTATTCGTAATTCAATATCACATGTGCGCCGCGGCATGGAAAAGGGTGCGCCGCGGCGCGCGCGCGCGGATTGGACTCCTCCTGGGCCACGAGATTTACAGAATTTTTGGAAACCCTTACAAAAAAAGGAAAACCTAATGAAACACAACCCTCTCTCCAGCCTCCAATAGATTTGAGATTATTCAGCCTCCACCAACTCGTGAACAGTAGCGTGAATAGTGCTTTTCTTCTTCTTCTCCACATTCTTGAGAGAGAAAATTACTCCATTAATGCTCCTCTATTGAAGCTCCATCAACAATCTTGAAGAAGGTGATCATCCAACTTCAAGGGCTTGTTTTAAAAGTGGAAGTGGAGTAATTTATTGTTTGTAATCTCTTTTCTCCTTAAGAATTCATAGAATGTTATTTGTAATAAAAAATATTGATTTGGATTTCATTATGAGTAGCTAAACTCTTTATGTGTGGGATTTTGGTGATGTAACTATGATTTGATGATTGATTGTGTGGATAATTTTATGATTAAGTAATTTAATTCATGGTCATTGTTTTTAATACGTATGTTCATCAATTATTTCTGGCCAATTTGATTTGTGAATGTATGAAACATTTTAGGGTTGAGTTTTAGAAACGTCATCTGAATTCAATTGAGCACTCTTGAGCATGAGCCTAGTTTAAGTGCATTGATTTGTCTTGAATTAGGTGATTAAACTATTTTCCTAAGTTTAAGGCTAATTAACTAATTAACGGTCTGGATCAAAGAAGCTAATTAGTTAATTAAGGGAAAATCGCCATTGATTTGGGATTTTCTAGGATTATAAAAAATAATCATTAAATTCTACTTTTTCGTGCTTAATTGTCAAAACCACATAAATCAACTCATCATTGATTAGTTTACTAACCAATTTCCCACACTCGTTCATCTCATCGTTTCAACAAAACTTTCACGCACTTACTTTTATTGTTTTAGTATGTTTATGATTTTAGAAACCATTTACAAAACCAACCTTCGATTAGAGTGTTTAGAATTTATTTTATTGTCACGTTTTGGATTACATTTAACTTTTTTGAAAACCACCGCAATTCCTTTGAGAGACGATCTTGGGAGTATACTTGTCGCTTACTACAAGTGACTCGTGCACTTGCGAGCTTTTATAAATTACAAAATTTGGTTATCAAGTTTTTGTGCATCAAAGGCTCTATTCAATTTCAACAACCTAACTTGTATATAATTTTTTATTCCATATATAAACCTGAAATATTTGATTCAACACACGCATGAGCACTTGTTTATGAAGGAAGACCTAATGCTTGTGATTATACGCGTTTTAAATACAACAATTTATATGACATGTATTTTGGAAACACCTCGCAAAGTACTAATATAATAATATTTCAACATGGTTGTGAAGAAATTAAAATGCTAAACATGCTTAATATCATTAACTTCTATTTGCACAGATGAGGACTCAAAACTTATTACCTGGGCACATTATATTCTGGGTAGAGTTCAGCAACTTTAGCCACGAAGTCACCATAGTGTGATATAGCTTCAACACACAAGTGCCTTCCTCTCGCTGACTTGTTCTCATACACTAAAATATGTGCTTCTGCTACATCTTTAAAATGTACAGATCCCATAAAAAAGTCTTGATACGTTTCTGTGCAACCTGCAAGAATGATAAAGCTAGTAAACTATTACAGTTCATAGTTATGCCAATTATGGAAAATCAGAACTAGGAATTAGAAATTTTGCTTGCTTACATATACGATGCTAAAACATACAGATCATGTATGTGACTACAAAGTATAAATCTGGTAACTGGAACAACCTGGTACAGCTCTTAAGGAGCAAGACAACAATAAATTTTAAGGTAAGGGCAAGATCATGATGTGGAGATGGCAAAATATCAAGCATATTTACTCAATACTGAAAGATGTCAATATATCACCAATCTAAATAGTTTAGATAAGTGTCATTTCTTGTCAATACATTTTAGTCTTATAATAAATCCACCCTTCATTCTTACTGAGAAGTACATGAGTAGTTGGCAATTTCGCAGACAAATATAGTTTATATAATATTTAGATTTTAAAAATAGCACAACATCGCTCTAATTTGATTTAAGTATTTTTAAGTTACATCATTGTCAAAGCCTTAAAAGCTCTCAATTTTATAGTAAAAATGATTACTTCACATGCATTTTACATTGATTTTCATTTGGAGTAATTTTAATATGTATACCAAAAGTCATGTGCATTTTAAGAAAGAAGGATTCATCCCCTAAGAGAGATCAATCACCCTATATATGAACTAATCTTAATTTGATCCGTTGAACTGTATACTTTTTAAAAAAGTGGGTCTAGGGAGAGAGATCTATTTCCATGTGTACTATCTAAAAACATAAAGAAAAATGAATAATGACCACACAAATTTTGGAGTGATTCTCATTGATTAATTACCTATACTCTTTAGTATTGTTTCTCTTTCTCAAATTTATAATGTACAATTCTATAATTATCCTTACTTTTAATCTTTTATTTTATTTTTTTATTGTTCATCATCACTTTTAAGAAGGATATTTAAGAAAATTAATATTTTCATTCTAATTTATTCCAATTTTAGATTGATTTTTATTACGGATTACTAAACGCACACTAAATAAACTCAATAGTACAAGACCCTTTAACGTGGATGTCCCAAAAACTAAACAAAGAAAGAAGCATGATATAAAATCTATGCATTTTATGGGAAACCAATAGTCAAACTAATTTGAGCACCATGCATTAGTAATATGGGATTGGGAATAGAGCATTACCCTGAAGAAGACGTAGGAGCATAAGCATGCTGGCATTGAGCCTTGGTGGAATAACAGGACCCATTACAGTTCCAGGATTCACCACAACCACATCCAAACCTTTCTCTTTCGCAAATTCATAAGCAGCTTTCTCTGCCATTGTTTTAGAAAGTGGATACCACAACTATAGCACCCATAAAAATAAAAAATAAAATAATTAATTAATTAAAAGTAACAAACAATTTACAGTGCGTTTTGAGGTGATAATTGTGTTTGAAACATTCAAGTACCAAAACAATATGAAAAAGAAAAGAAATAACACAGTACTCACTCCTTTCTGCTTGCAGTACTCAACATCAGTCCAGCAATCCTCTCTCTTCACCACATCAACTGGCCAGCTAGGACTGGGCGTGATAGCCGAGATTGAAGACGTGACAACCACGCGCTTCACCCCAGCATCCTTCGCCGCAGTTAGAACATTAATCGTTCCTTTGATTGCTGGGTCCAGAAGCTCATTCTATTAGGATTTGAAGAAGAAAAAAAATCAAAAAAACAAAATAAAATTGAACCCTTAAATGGGGATAATAAAGTTGAAAGGCAAACCCACCTCGGGTTCACGGACTTCATCGACGATACAGGGAGAAGCCAGGTGGAAAACTCCGGCACAGCCATTAATGGCCGCGAGAATGGATGGGTAGTCGAGAAGATCGATCTGGAACAAACGGAGACACTTCTCTGCTCCTTCAAGAGCTTCTAGATGCTTCGTCTCATTCTCGTCCTCTGCAATTGCATAAAAGAAGACCAAAATTATTGGAAGAAGATCAATAATAGCTTAAATGGGAGAAATTCTAAGGGTGAAGTGAAGAGGGATAATTGGAGGCAAGAGAAGAGAAAACAAACTGAGGTCTTTGACGGTGGCATGAACGGTGTAACCACGTTCGAGGAGAAGATGAACGAGCCAGGATCCAATGCAACCACTTCCTCCGGTAACGCAAACTACCTCACCTTGTCCCTGTTTCGACATGTCTCGTTCACTCTCTCTCGGCTTTCTTCGACAAAGGTTTGCTAACGTAAAGTTTAATGTTTTTTTATTTTTTTTTTTTGAAAATCAAGTTTTAGGCTTTTAGAAAATAATAATAATTAAGTAATAAATAAAAGTAACACAATTATACTTAATTATTTAATATTAAATAAATTTAATTAACTAAAATTAAATTTTAATGACATCCTTGAATGTGAAAATTTGACATAAAATTTTTTTATAATAAAAATACGTCAACTTTTTCGTTATTTTTAAATAATATTATATAACTCACAATAAAATTAAACACTTAATTCATAATTTGGACATAAAATAATAATACTTACTCACATATTTATGCACTTGATAGAGTTTTAAATTACGTTTTTACAATGGGTACTAAAAATATATATTATTTGTAAAAAATTTAAATTTAAAATAAATTTATTATTAACACATTAACCTTTTAAAATATTTTTTCCTACAATTAACGTAAACAATTAATCGTGTACAGCAAATTATTTTTAATGTTTCTTTATTATGACATGTTTCTCTATTTTCTCTTTTGTGAAGAAAAAAAAACTTAATCATTTTTTTTTTGTTACTCTTTTCGTCTACTAATATTTTATATTTAATAATTTTAATCTAAATTTAAAAATTATACTAAATTGTACTATAACAAACATAATTAATGTAAGAAAAAAACTTCTTTTTTAACATATTTAGTCTATTAATTTTTAAAATTTATAAATTTAGTATATTATCTTTAAATTTGAATTAAAATTGCTAAATATGAAAATTTAATGGGCAAAAAGTTACCAAAATGTCAAAAATAATAAAATTAGTGGACAATAAATATAATTTAGCCAATAATTGTTTATTCTTCTTCATTTTTAAAAAAAATCACAACAATTACTCTATGATTTGTTTCAATCCGTTTATATATAGTGTAATAATTTATTACCTGATTTAAAATGACGTTCAACGTACTTTAATATATTTTGGAACATTTTATTCAATATCTAAATACCTAATGCTTTTATTCAAAAAAAATTCATTGTGGTTTAAAAATTAAAGAACTTATGTTATCATATATCAAACTTTGCTTTGCTGTAGATTTATTAAATTGTGAATTAGAAGAGTTAAACTTAAATAAAGATTATAAAAAGCTGTAGTATAGTAGAAAAAATTTATTCATTAAATTACAAATATATTGTTTAATATATTGTCAATTTTATTTAAATATTATTAATATATTTTTATTTTAAATAAATAATTTTTTTTTTTCCGAAATATATGACCTATAACATATTTAGTTTAAATGACACTTTAATTTTTTTAATACACAAGATATCTTAATAATTAAGGAAAAACACTACTTAATTACACTTAGATGAGTAAAAAAAGTGTTTAAAGCCACTAAATGCTTATTAATTTATATATAATTAAAGTAATTTTAATATCATGCTATTTTATATAAAAAGTGTATATATTTAATTTATGTATCTTTTATAAAATAAATATGTATATTTATATAAATATATTATATATAAACAATAAATAATGTATTATTTTAAAATTAATTTAATTATATATATTTATTATAGATGAATAAAACACAACATAATTGTCCTTATATTGAAACTTAGATCCAATTGCTAAGAGATGGCATAAAGTTAAAAAGGTTTTTGTCTAAAATGACCAAATTCTATATTATAGTTTAAAAAAAGGCTATTTTATGTTAAATTTTAAAAAGAGGCAATTTTTTCCTTCCTCAACAAGTTGCCGGTTCTTCTTCCTTTTTCTTCATCTTCGTCATCTTTCTCTTTTCTCTTTTCTCTTCCTCTTCCTCTTCCTCTTCCTCTTTATTCATCTTCATCTTTCTCTTTCTTCATCTTCCTCTTCCTTTTTCTTCACCTTCTTCTAAAATTTTGTTTCAACTTTAGTCTAAAGAAAGCAAAACTCATGAACTGAAAATACTCAACACTCTGCAAGTTTCGTAACTGAATTTTCTTTCCTTCTTTCTTGTTATTTCTTATGCATTTTTCTTGTTTATTTATAAGTTGAGTTGGCTTATATACTCATGTCAGCTCAGCTAATATCATGGGAAAAAAATTAACGCAGGAAAGGAAACAAACAACACTACATTTGAATGTTAACAAAGAAATAATAAATTGGTTGCAACTAACAGAAAAATAACAAACTAATTTCAGCCAATTATAGCCTGATTACAATCAGAGAACACGTGGGCAATCTAACAGAAATAACGCCTCACATTTCTTGCACAAGTTGGTGCTAATCAAATTTAACTAGCATTGCACTGTTCATCATATTCTTCAAGTTGCATTGCACTGTTCATCATCATCTTCAAGCTGATCATCATCATTTCCAAGCACCACTTCAGTTACTGTCTCTACACTTTTTCCTCTTTCTCTTTCTTCAACATCCTTTCTTGGTATATATGCGGTATATCTTGTTATATTTTGGTATATCTGAGGTATATCTCGATATATTTGAGGTATATCTCTGGTATATCTATGGTCTATCTCTGGTATATCTGTGGTATATCTAGTATATCTCTGATATATCTAGTATATCTGTGGTATATCTCGGTATATTTAAAGTATATCTCGGTATATCTATGGTATATCTCGGTATATTTGAAGTATATCTATGGTATATCTCGATATATTTGAAGTATATCTCGGTATATCCTAGTATATCTCAGTATATCTTGTTATATCTTGGTATATCTGCAGTATATCTGAGGTATATCTCGTTATATCTTGGTATATCTCAATATATCTTGGTATATCTGAGGTATATCTCAGTCTATTTTGTTATATCTTGGTATTTTTTGATTTCTTAATATTTAGAAATGAAACTAGATATCATATTAAAACTTTTAGGATTTTTGTAAAACGATAAACATATTTTTCAGTCCAATTTTTTTGCTGAGGAAGGAACTCTGCTTTATTTTTTTTATGTGTATGAAAGTTCCTAAAATGTACCCATTTGTAGCTAAAGTTCTACTATCACTACTGCTGATCAGAAAACTCCATTTCTAGTTCTTCATTTATCTTCGTATGTACACGGACTACCACTTTCTGCTGTTTTCTCCCCTATTTGTTATATCTTGGTATTTTCAGACCTTGGTTTTATCAAATTCTGTTCAGTATCGAGGAAGAGAAAGAGGAAGACAAAGAGAGAATTGAGGAAGAGAAAGAGGAAGACGAAGAGGAAAGAGAAGATAAGAGTAGATAAGAGAAAGATGAAGACCTGATAACTTAAAAGTTTCAGGTTTAAAGTCAAAAATTATCCATTTTTACACTAAAACTTAAATGAGCCTTTTTTTTAAACTATTATATAGGATTTGTCCATTTTAGACAAAAACTCAAGTTAAAAAGCGAACTACACATTCGGTCGAAAAAGACTCAAATATTGCTTTACATTATTAGTTATGTAGTTTTGTTGAGAAATATAGCCAAAATTTTGCTTGAAGAAACTAAAGATCTTATTCAGGTTTCACATCATTAAATTGAGATATAATTCGGTCATTATTGTATAAATTAAATTTATGAATCGAATTTTAATATCAAGATAATATAAATTTGTTCTTAAAAAATAAATAAATAATTTGTATTTTACAAATTATAAAATTTTGTAATCGTAAATAACTTGATTAATATCTCCCTACATGATTAATTTCAAATATACATGTGACTACATATATGATTTTATCATATAATTTTGCGTTTTAAAATCATGGTTGTTATACTATTGATTAATTAAATAATAATATTTTAATTGCAACTTATATTGATTACTATTTGTTGCTAAGGATATATTGCTAATTTGTATAATGAAGTCAATGCATAATAGAGGCATTAGATTATCACATGTTTGTTTTTGAGCAATTAATTTTCTTTCGTTGTGCTAGAGTAATAATCTAAGCTATTTGTACTATTGAAAGTGATTTTGATTAATCTTTATAGTTCATTATTAAAGAAAACTACAAATTAATTTATGCAATTATAGCATGTGACTACTGTCATTTAAATTATATACTAACTATTTGTATATTAAAATTGTGGATATCAATTAATCAATTTTGGCATTAAGATGTCAAAAGTTTCAGAAATTTTTCTAAAAGAATTTGCAATTGATGGATTGTATGAATTTGTAATTGATGAATTGTGGTATTTTACGATTGTCTTATTACTTGATTTCGTTTGACGAAATAAGTAAATTCGTATTTGTGAAAATATGAAATTTTGCATATGATAAAATTGTTTAATTTTGAGTTTCGAAATAAGTAAATTTTGTATATATAAATTTAGTATTAGAGTTGTGTATTTTGTATATGCAAAATAACAAATTTTATTTGTTAGTTTTGTAGTTTTTGAAATAAATGAAATTTGTTAATTTTTCGTAAGAATTGATTTTAAAAATAACAAAATAATGAATTCAGCATTCACAAAGTAGTAAACTTTGTTTTCACATAAATGTAAATTTCGTAATTGTGAAATAAATAATTATAAATTCATAAATTTTGAATTACTTAATTTTGTAATCTATGGATTATTGAAATTTTGTATATGTTGAATACGAATTAGAACTTAGTTTCAAGAAGTTAATTTTTCATTATTGGAAAAATTAATTTAAAATATTGTATTTTTAATTCTAGAAGTTTGGAATTATTTTCAAATTCTAAAATTAATTTTGTTTCTTTTTTGAAACTTTTGCATCAAACAAATTTATGATTTATTTATGAGATGACATCAAATTTGGTAACCATAACAGTTCAGAATGAAGATCTGACTGTGAGACAAATAATTATCTTTATAATGTTAAATTTGAAGTATGTGGACATATTATATGATTTCAACATAGTTTGTTAAAGTTTATTTGTGAATCATAATAAGAAACTTGAGAAGTTCAGTGAGTTTTAAGAGGTGGCATTAAAAGATGTTCTATCTGATCACCTTGAATCTTATGAGATTCTAAAATCAATGATAGTTATTTCATATTGTGTCAATACATTGATGGCATTCACATTATGGGTAGTATTTATCAAATCTACCAAAGATATTGAATTTAAAGATGAGAGATATGAGACTAGCTGGCGTAATATTGGTACAAAGATATCATAGATATCAAATGGTCTCATTCTAAGCATGTGTTATTATGGTGACAAAATACTTGAAAAATTCAACAATAGTAATTCTAAAATTGTCAGAACACATGTAGATATTAATCTACACATATCAAAGAATAAATGTAAGAATATGTCTTAATTGAATTATTCTAGAGTGATAGAAAGTCTTGTGTACTTAATAAGTTATAAAAGATTAAACATAGTTTATATTATAAGTAAATTAAGTAGATATATCAACAGTCTAAGATTTGATCACTAAAAATGTATTATAAGATTACTTAAATACTTAAAAGAAATACGTAGTTATGAACTGCACTACACAATATATTCTGCTTTATTAGAATGATACAATGATGCAAACTGGATATCTGATATAAAAGACTTTAAGTCTAATGGTGGATATGTGTTTACACTGGGTAGTACAGTTGTATTATAGAAATCCTCTAAAATATACACGCATAGCTAGTTCCATGATGAAATCTGAATTCATCGTTTTGGATAAATGTGACAACGAGGCCAAATAGCTATGCAGTTTCTTAGATGATGTTTCTAAATGGGCAAAGCTTGTGCTTGTAATTTGCATATATTGTAATTTGTTATTGACAAGGCAAAGCACAAAATGTATAATGATTAGTATCGATATATAGATCGTAGACATAATATCATTAGATAATTATTCTCAACTATAGTTAACTCTATTTTTCTATGTGAAGCTAGATGATAACATAGTGGATCGATCCATTAATCAAAGGGTTAAATAGAGAGTTAGTTGAGACATTATCGAAAAGAATGAAACTAGCCCATGAATAAGACTTTGCAAAGGAAACCCAACCTAGTTGATTGAAGATCCCAAGATCAAGATTCAAAGGGATAACCTAGTTGTAAAGACTTAGTGAGTTCACTGTGGGGGTTTATCCTCAAGTCTGTTCCTATGATGAAAACAGTGACACCTGTAAGTAAAATTTAAGCTAATGCTTTTAATGATTCTTACAAAGAGAATACCAAAGAGAATACCAAATAGAGTACAACAGGTTACTCTTTGTGGATTACTCTTATAGATAAGAGACCATCTATATGAAAGAGAAGTGGGGCCGCTTCGAAAGGAAATTATTAGATTTAATTCTTAAGAAATTCTCACAGAACATGCGTATGTTCATGGCCAAAACGAACATAACAGTGAGAACTGAATTGTATCATGAATGATTCCTGTGTGAAGTATGTCATTGTTTACATAAATGAAAAACCAGTTCAAGAACATCGCGTCTACTATCAGCCAGTAAAGTAAACATATTTTCACAATTGAAGATTTAAAAGGTAACACCTATCTATCATATGCAGGTCTCAAACCGTTGAACTCTATCACCGCGTGTCAAATTGATTTGAGTCAATTTTCTTTTGAAAAATTCTGTCAATTTTCATTCATGTGGGGATTGTTGGAAAAAAAAAAAAAAAAAAAGGTTTTTAACCCACGTTTAAATGCTATTTTGAGGTGTCATTTTCAGTGGAACCCACTTGATATAAGTGTGTGGTTATGATTGATTTGAGTTTTTCTTTATGAGGGCTAAAAAATAGTATATTTACATGCTCAAAATAATATTAGATTGAAGGAAAAATTGAGTCTCAAAGTTCACTTATTGAGAAGAAAAAATGTAGTGTTTTGCATTTGCCCCAAATGAAAAAAAAAAAAAAAAAAAACAACAACAACAACAACAAATGGAATACTTAATAAAGCATTTGCTTTCCTATGATAAATAAGCTTGTATAACAAAAAAGGTTTTCTAAGTATAGACAGGAATGTTATCTAAATTTGATGATGGGCCTTGTGCAGTCCAGTTTTTACTACATGTAATTTTTTTATTTTCCTTCTCAAAATAAAAAAATAACTGTTGAAATTTTATATGACCGTTTGACAGTTATAATAGTTGTTACAAATGAATTAATTTCAGCAGTTTAGTGAAAATTAATTACAGCAGTTTAATGGAATTTAATTGCAGCAGTTTTATTTGGTTTTCAACAACCATATTTGAATAAATATAAATTGGCTTCGAGCTGAGGGGAAAAAAGAAGACAAAAACACCATTCTCTTAATATTTTTCCTGCAGCAAACTCATTTCTCTTACAGAAACATTTGTAATCTAGAGCTAGATTCAGTGTGATAGAGAGCGGGTACAATTCAGTTTGTTAGAATAGTTTATGTTGGTATTCATAAACTATTATTGATCGTTGTATCTTGGGAGAATATTTTTTTCTTAATCTCAAATACCTGTATATGAGGGAAAAAATTTATCTTAAGGACATCGTGTTAAACTGGCCTTGATCCTCTTTTAATTTCTTATTTTTTAAATTTTAGCTATTATAATTTACATGTTTTATACTTTATGTAAATTTGATTTACTTTTGTAATTTATAAATTATAAGTTCTTGTTTGTCTAATACTAATTTCTTATTTTTTTAATAAAATTGTAGAAAATTAGGAGACTATAAATGAAAGAATATGCTAAATTATCTAAATTTTAATTAAATTTATACTTAAGTTTATAAATTTTTAAAATCTATAATTTAGTTTCAAATTTTTTAATATTTCAAACATAGTTACTTAAACTTTTAAACCATATAATTTATTTATCAAATTTTTAAAAGTTTAGATATATTTTTTAAAATTTTAATTCTCAAACATGTATTTTAGTATATAAAATAAGACTTATATATGAATTTTTAAAAATTTAGGATTAAATTTTAAATTTTAAAAATTTAAAAATTCATATATAAAATTTTAAAAATTTTAGTATAAATTTAATTAACTAATCAAATAATTAAAAAACTTACTTTCCTCCCGAGACCAAAAAAAAATTACACGTGGCTTCACAGATAATTGAGGCTTGCTTAGAAGGCCCGAATAAAAATTTGACCCAAGCCCAAATACTCAATCGTGATCTAAAGAGCAAAATGCCAAACCCTTAATACCCTTCCAACTTTTTCCCTGCAGTGATTTAAACTTTCTTCTCTCCTTAGACATTACAGCGGCAGAGTTTTACTTTTCTCATCAATTAGGGTTGTTGTTCTTTCACCCCCCGAAACATGGTACGAACTATCTATATTCCATTATTCGTCTATACTAGTTTGGAATTCATAGACTGTGATTTCAGTGTTTGATTTATCTGTTTGGTTATGTTTGTTGCAGGCGAGAGGGTTGAAGAAACACTTGAAAAGGCTCAATGCCCCAAAGCATTGGATGCTTGATAAGCTTGGGGGTGCTTTTGTAAGGATAATTTATTTTTTAAAAGTTTTTTTTTTAGATATAAGTTGCCTGTTCTTGTCTTAGGTGTACTATTTTTTTCATAGGCTCCTAAACCATCTAGTGGTCCTCATAAATCGAGGGAGTGCTTGCCCCTAATTCTCATTCTGAGGAACAGGTTGAAGTATGCACTCACATACAGAGAAGTCGTTGCTATTTTGATGCAACGGCAAATTTTAGTTGATGGGAAGGTCAGAACTGACAAGACCTACCCTGCTGGATTCATGGGTATGCTTGCTTTTGTCTACTCCTTTGTTTTCTCATATTTTTGGAACTGGAAGAATGTGGCGACCTTTGATATTAAGTGGGTTCTGTTCCATGCTTTATTGAATTTTAGTACTTTTTTATTTTCTCAATTTTAGCATGTTTTCTTTGTTTCAGATGTTGTTTCCATTCCCAAAACAAATGAAAGTTTCCGTCTTCTTTATGATACTAAGGGTCGGTTTCGTCTCCACTCAATCAGAGACGAGGAGTCAAAGGTTTGTTTAGTCTTTTATGGCTTCCATAAGGATTGATTAGTTTCTATAATGATCTCTGCATATG
Source organism: Elaeagnus macrophylla (assembly GCA_029378325.1). Taxonomy (NCBI): domain Eukaryota; kingdom Viridiplantae; phylum Streptophyta; class Magnoliopsida; order Rosales; family Elaeagnaceae; genus Elaeagnus; species Elaeagnus macrophylla. The sequence goes on along the minus strand of CM055642.1, from coordinate 8,962,281 downwards.
TTTTTACCCAATTGTAGGTAATTTTTGGGTCATGAATTTTATGAATAAGCATACAATCTTACTGTTATTTGTGTGGTTGGACTAGATAGTATCATACAGTTCATTTCATTGTGGTTTCTGGCCTTAGTGTTTGATTTTTAATTGTATTTTGTGAACATAGACCAATGGCTCAATATGTTTTAGATTTACAGTGGTTTAACTGTATTATATTTTAGACCTAAGTATCAACCCCTGTTGTGTGATGATACTTACAATTTTGGATGCAGTTCAAACTCTGCAAGGTTCGATCAGTTCAGTTTGGGCAGAAGGGTATCCCCTATCTGAACACTTATGATGGTCGAACTATTCGCTACCCTGATCCTCTTATCAAAGCTAATGACACCATTAAGCTGGATTTGGAGTCGAACAAAATTGCTGATTTCATTAAATTTGATGTTGGTAATGTTGTGATGGTTACTGGTGGGAGAAACAGGGGACGTGTTGGAGTCATCAAAAGCAGGGAGAAACATAAGGGTACTTTTGAGACCATCCACGTCCAGGATGCTACCGGACATGAGTTTGCAACACGTTTGGGCAATGTGTTCACAATTGGCAAAGGCACCAAGCCATGGGTGTCTCTTCCAAAGGGCAAGGGTATCAAATTGTCCATCATTGAAGAAGCAAGGAAGAGACTTGCAGCCCAGACTGCTACTGCTACCGCTACCGCTTGACCTTTTTTTTTATAAATATTTTGAGCTACTGTAGCAGTATAGCTCTAAACCAAAGATTTTTGTCAAGATTATGTTGGTTTAACTTGATTCTTCCCAGCTTATGTTGGAAATTTTATTTTTGCTGTTTTTATATTGCCTTGTGTTTGAATAGTTTTTTATGATCTTTATGTTTGAGTTCTAAACTTTTATTGGACCACTTTGTTTCACTCGGCATTTGTTTGATGCTTTATGAGAACTGCTTCACCTTTAGAAGTGCTTTCTGATATAATTATTTATTTATTTTTTTCAAAGTTTATTTACTTCAACTTGTTTAATAACTTGTGTGCCAGCAGTCATTTTTTGACCAATAGTTAACTTCCACGTAAGTTATTGTGAGATGACAAGTTGATATAAATAAAAGTGCTCAATTTATTTATTTTTATTTAGAGCATTAGAGGCATTTATTTTTCCTAATGGGCTATTTCTCCAATCATTTGATGAAGCTACCGATTTGAGCATCATTATGGAAGTGATTACTTGTTTTGTCAAGAGATGTGAAAAGCATACAAATTTCACTTAAACTAATGAGTAATTTTTTATTTTCGAAGTTTTTTACCCTATGTTATATTGTAATTAGTGCATGCAAATTTACGTGCTATGTGAAACTTAAAAAAAGCCCTCTTTTTTTCATTTCTGGTAGAAAGTTAGAAGCAAAAAAAGTACATTTAAATTAATAACAATATTTAAGAACAGTGTATTCTGGCAAAACATTTTGATAATTATATTTTTTGTTTTTGATTTTTCAAAACATTTTGACAATTATGTTTTCAATTATTTTCACTACAATATTTAAAATTAATGGCCCAACTTGCTCTAGGAATCTGAGAGTCAATTTTCACTCTTACCGGTAAAGATGCCATTTTCTATAGGAGTTAATCCTTTCCTTGTCATTTCATCATCTCCTTAAGATATTTTTTTTTAATTTGTTCTGATTATGTTGATTAATTCAACAAACAAAGATAATATGTAAATGTCCTGAAGCAGAAACGCTTTATTGAAGTATAACTGTGAAGGTTTCGAAATATAGTTGCACAACTTGAAAATTTTACTTGGTTTATATGACAAAATGAAACCATTCAAAATATTAAAACCCTTTATCAAGCAATTCAACTTTTCAACAATGCTAAAGTTTCATAAACTGAAAATATTTGAAAGTCTATTACCACAAAAATCATGTTGGCTCAGCAGAATTTAAGAGGTACAAGAAAAGCAAGACAACTTGATGAGTTTTACACATGACCCTGAGAACAATAAGGTTTTGGTAATTCATCACGCTGTGCCAGCATTCAGGAGCATTTGATCGAAATGCCAAACACCTGCCCAAGAGAAAAACCATATTTTCAATACCACGAACTGTACATACACACCTCTTAAAGGAGGAGTAACAAATTAAAAACTGGTTTACATAAACCATTACCATGTCCTTTGTCCACTCGTCTCAGTTGAGCTACGTATTCTGAGATTTTCTTTATGGATTCCACCTTTAGGTAAGAAAAAACAGCCTCATATAATGTAGTCAAAAACTGTATCTTTTTTGCCCTATCAGTCAAATTGAAGAAAAAATTTCGAAGTTGCAAACCTGTTCAGTCAAGAATTCACTCTCCACAAAATCAACGAGATGGACATCGTTGCTTTCATTTGCTATCTGTAAGAAATGATGATTAAATTTTTACAGAAATCGTATAATTTAGGTTTAGTTTGCTACTATTTCTTTGAGTTTTGAGGTATGTCATTTTTTACTTCGTTAGACACCTGTTGGTGCAAGAGGTGTCAAATGTGAGCCCGTACTTTAATGTTATTTATATATATATATTTTTAATATCTATTATTATCTAAATTTTCAAGTAATACCTTAAAAATTTTAAATTCTCAAATTTGACCTTTTTTTTTTTTTTTTTTTACTTTCCTAAAAACTAATTACGTACATATTGTATAACAAAAAATAAAAGGTAATTTGATCATGATAATTTTTTAATTATTATTCTTTTGGTTTCACGTCACATAAGTCCTATAATTTTTTAGAATAAGAAATTTAGTCATGTAATTTTTAAAAAAAAAATTGAAGTTTAATTCAAATTTTAAAAAATTGGGATTTTTTTAGAAGTAAAATAAAAAATCATAAAAATAAATAAAAAACTCTTTATCTTCTTTCACTCCCAATTTTTAATTGTCTATTTTTTTACTAATAATTTTTAGTTTTGTTATTTCAATACTATAAATAAAATTTAATATTTTATTAATTTCACAAGTCAAAATGAATAGAATACAATATTAGTTTCTCTTTCAATTATATATTGTTTATTTATTTTTTTTATTCGTCTAAATCTTTAACTCTAATTCGTCTATTATTTGGACCTCTTATTCTACATAAGTTTGGTACTAGAGTTAACGAGATTTAATTTTCTTAAATAAAATTTTTTCAAATAAAAAAGAAGTTCACTCATAAAGGAAAAAAAAAAAAAAAAACCGATTCTAGTAAAATGGGAGAAAAAACAAATCTATAAAAAAAATTTAATAATTTTTTAAATTACATGATTAAATTAACATATCTTTAAAGTTACAGAACTAATGTATCACTTACTTAAAGTTATAGAAGTAATCTAACATAAAATCCAAAGAATAGTAATAAAAAATTTAAAATAACCAAATTATTCTTCATTTTTAGTTATATGATATGCATGTGATTAATTTTTGACCAAAAGGTACTAATTTAAGAAATTCTTTACTTTTAAGTACAACTTCAAAACTTTGATAACAATAAATACCAAAATATGAATAGAGGTACCATTAAAGTACCAACCCTTTTCAAATAAGATGGGTTGTTCCATTGGCCCATACTACAACCCATAAATTTTGTGAGACCATTTCACATTGTCTTATTTATTTTTTAGTGGGTTAGGATGGTAATAGAATAATATATGATATGATATCTCATTTGATCCAAATGAGCTTAATTGGGATAATTAAGAATATAAAATATTACAAAAATAATGAAAAAAAAAATATGATTATTTATAATAATCATAATGGGATGAGATTTAAATGTGTTAGGACAATTTTAATCCATTAATTCATTAAGGATATCAAATATAACATGAGATGAGATGGAACAAAAATATTTGACATATTTTAAAAATACATATTAATAGCAACAATTAATAAATTAAAAAGACATATTACAAAATAAGTGTAAGTAAAACAAGATCGTAATACACATCGTGAGTTTTCCATGAATTTTAATATTAGGAAATCAACAAAACATGTACACTTGTGATCTAATACAAACTTTTATAAGGGGTTGGAGGAGGAGAATAATAGAATAGATCATGGTAATTTACCTTGTGTAAGCTTTGAAGCTTCTCATTGTTAAGCTTTTCCAGTGACAAGGTAAGCTCCATTGCTGAGCCAAAAAAGAAAACTTTAGTTTAGACATGATTTTGACAAACGTGTCAATTTAATTCTTACAGACTGAACTTACAATACAATGCGTCACCCTTTGAGTTATCAAACTCGGTCAAGGGCATTAGCAAGGATTGTAGCTTCACTTTTCCTCCTCTTTTATTCTGATAATCATAAAAAATATTAACTCAAAATCAAATTTTAAAACAAGTAAACTTCTATGCACACTTAAATTTTAAAAAGAACAATTAAGTACACTTTCTATACAAACACAAACACAAACAGAGACATGATTGATTGAATAAAAAGATCAATGGAAGTCAGAGAAACCTGGTATTGCATAAACTTTTCAGCATGGGTCCTTTCTTCTTCACTTGAATCCTTAAAGAATCTGGTATTCATTAAACAATAAATCATAATCTAAGCAACAATCAACAACTAACTAGAAATTATAAGTTAACTTGAAGGTTAATTTAATAGACAGTACTTGGCAAGACCCTTGAGAGCAACATTATCTCTGTCGAAGTAAGCATACATGGCGTGATACACATAGGATATACTGTATTCCACACTGACACAGAAACAGAAAAGGGCTTGTTATGAAAATTAATTACAACAGAATATTCAAACAAGCAAGTTAAAAACAGAAAGCAATATGACCAACCTCCTGTTTAATCGGTAATAATACAACAAACCTTTCCTTTTATATATATATCTCAATTATTTTGTTAGTTTGATTTTTAATACTTCTCATTTTGAACCTATGTAAAACACACATTTTCAATTTAATTTTTTTTATATAAATATATTTTCATAAGTATAAATATATAAAAAATATTTGTAGCATAAACATGCAATAAATATAAGTCAAAATATTACAGAAATTAAGGATTTCGTTTAATGCATTTATGAATGTGCATTGAACATACTTTCACGGCATTATAAAAAAATGAACATATTAGAGTTGAAAATTTATGTATGCATTTAAATCTACAAACCAATCAGAAAATGTAAATTGTGTGAAGTGTAGCCAAGTAACCAACCACTAACAAAATAGTTTAAAAGAAAAAAAGGATTCCAACTCTGGGTAATTTTCTCTACTCGTCATCATTCAGTCAGTCTAATAATTAGAAAAAAAAACGAATCGTGAGAACCAATATTAAAAGAGTAATGTTAAAGAACAGGCTCTAAAATCATGCATCATATAACTACTTAATTTAAACCATTATTAAATTTAAGAAAGAGAAAATAAAAAATAAATTAAATAATTAAAATAAAATAATTACAACATAAAAGTCATGTTAGATGGCATTTTCATAAAAATTCATTGCCTTTTTCAATAATTGAAAAATGAATTCACGAATAAATAAAAACAGGATTTCAATTTAATTTAGAAGAGTGGGATAACCCACTTGATTTGTTCATTGATGGCTGCTTCACATTGATCTAAATATTTATGACGAGCAAGAGAGTCTTGAGGAACCGTGGGGACGAGCAGGAGCTCCTTCTTCACTTCTTCAAAGGGCTCGAACAAAACATTTAACTTGGATCTATTATGAGACTCCGCATCTTTTGAACCAATTATCACCAACCGACGACGAGTGATCCCATTAACGTCAATGTTTGGAACTCGCACAAAAGATGAAGATGAACGGACAGAGTTCTTCGAAGCAAGTGTAAAACAGAGGCCGAAACTCGACAAACTCTGTGTGGAAGTTGAAGAAGACAAGCACGACACCATATTGGGCTCAGAGAGATAATCAGAGATATGGAGATGCAGAAAGTTGATATGAAATAGAAATGGCGATGCACTGAGAAACTTATGGGAGAGAGATACTAGCTAGGCGGTTACTCGCGAGGTTCTTGGCCGTCGATGGTGAAACATGTGGACGATTCGCATTGATTTCAGGACGAGAAGCGCGTGTCAGGCTCGTGGTCCTCGTGATCTCCCTTATATTTTGCGAACATTTTCATTTTTGATATTTATATAACACAATTTTATTATTTCGAAGATATTTTGAAGAAATGATTCCAATATTTTACGATTGAAAAATTAATAAATATATCACAAAACACAAACTTAGATTATTTGTACAAATTTATAGCTTAATTTTATAGTCAAATAATATTAATATTACAAACACATTATTTATACTTTTTTTTTTTTTACAAAATAAAAAAAGGGAGAAGTCTCAATACAAATATAAATTAAAGATAAAAAGAAAGTACTATAAATATTTATAAATGAAATAAATTTTATACCATATAAGGTGAGTAGATTTAATTGAGTAATAGTGACCCAATCGTTGAGTTGATGAGCACTCATTCAACCACTGTATTGGTACCACGCCAATGCACTTGTACATTAAAAAATAATCTTATAGACCCCTCCTTAAGTTGAGTAATAAAAATGGATAATTTCATAAGATAAATGTTTGTGATTTCTATGTCGCCCATGCATGTTGATTGTAGCCTGCAATATATATGAATTATCAAAATTGGCAAAAAAAAAAGCTAATATTGGCTAAAAGATTGTCAATACTAGCAATAAAATTACTACTAGGATAAAAATAATAAATTTAAATATGTAAAAAAAAGTAAAATAAATAAATAGTTATGATAGGTTTCTCTGAAATGGTGCAAATTTTTATTTTATTTTATTTATAATAAAGATATTATGAAATTATGAAAGTTATTGATTGTACGAGGGCAATATATGAAGAAAATATTTTTTTTATTTTATAAATAACATTGGTTTTAATTTTTTAAATAAAATAAAAAATTAAAAAGTTAAGAGATAATTTTTGCTATTTATATAATAACATGAAAGTAATCATAGATTATGATAGTTAAATAAATACATAAGTAATTGTAAATATATAAAATATAAAAAAATTTATTAAATTATAAGTCAGTAATCATATATATATATATATATATATATATTAAATAAAAAGGAAGTTAGCAGCAATTATTATTAATTATTAACAATTTAACCTGTTTGTAATAAGTTTTTTTTTTTTAATAAATGAATTGTAGTAAGTTTAAAGAGGGAAAAAAATCAACATTTTAAAAAGAGACAATTTAGAGGAAAAAATAATAATTTTAAAATAGTAATCGAAAAATAACTAATAACAATGGCTAAAGATAAAGAAAATAATTACTATAGAAGATTCACACTTGTCCTATACTTTGCTATTTCATTTTGAAACATGCAATGGTTAGGACCTCATTCATTTTTTCGTCTTAAATTAGCCACTGAAAATCAAAAGACTTTTACAAAAATAAAATTGTTAGACTAGAACACTCACAAAAGAGAAATAATGAACATGAGAGAATACTTATAATAACAATTATTGTAAAGTAACAATAGTAAGATGATAAGTCCAATGAATAAACACTCTATTAAAGAAATCTTAAGAAGTTTTGATTTTAGTAACGATAATTTAATAGTTTAATTTTGATGTCAGAAGATCAAACCAAAAAACAAAAATAAATGTAATTAAAAATAAGAAAAAAACTATGACTATCAAATGAGTACGGAAAAATGATATTAAGAACGATAACTTTATTAAGAAAATAAAGGAAGAAAATTTGAAAATAAGAAATTTGGAGTGAGTACGAAAATCAAACAAAGAAAAAAAATAATATAACAATAACAGTATATTTGTAACAACATTTAATAATAGATTTGTTATGGGCATTTTAAATAGTAGATTTGTATAAATGTTCTAAATTTAGTGATATATTTATTAGTTTAAAAAAAAAAAATTTAATTATATGACTTAATTTCCTTCATTTTTAACTCTCTATTAATGTTCTAAATTTAGTGGTATATTTATTACTTTCTTCAAAGAACAATAAAAAATTTAATTATATAATTTATTTTTTTTTATTTTTAACTATCGTATATAATATTTTTGTAAAAAATATTTTTTTTTTGTTTCATGTGCATTTTTTAAGTTTATAAAAATAAAATTAATTAAATAATTAAATTATATAATAAAATGTTGTGGCCTAACAACATTCAGCTTAGGAATTGGGAATTTTTTTTTAATTTCTTTTTTAAAAGATAAATCTTTATGCCTACAAAAAGAAATATTAAGATCAAATAATTTGTATTAATTTTTGTACTTAAATTATTTATATCATATTAAGTATTAAAATTATTTTAAAAAATGAATAAATAATTTATTATTTAAATAATTTTATTTTGTATTATAATATAATTAATTTATATAAAAATAAGTGTCCTTCATATTACTATTATAATAAATATTTTATTTGTTCAGATTTTGTTTTTAGATAAGTTTTCTTTCGTGCTCAATTTTGTTTTTTTCTTGTCAACGGCTCAAGCTTCTTCATGCTTAATTTGATTTGACTTATATTTATTGTAAATTCTTTATTATCAAAACCATGATATAGATTTTTTTTTATTAAAAAAAAAAAAAAACATGATATAGTTAAGCATACATTCTCTATTTTCTTATACTGTTTAATTTTTTAAATCCTTTTATATAACCTAATTATCTGGGGCGAAGCTACGATGAGATTAGACGGGATTGCTTTTTTTTTTTTTTATAAAAAAATAATTATATGTATATTTTTAACATTAAGTAAATATTTTATTTATTGTAATATATTATATCTAATTTTTATATATATATTTTAGTATATATGAACAATATTTAACAAATATGTGAATAAAAATGACATAAATTGTAAATAAAATGGTTAAATATATACTTTTTTTTTTAATGTATTTGGTAACTATTTGTAACAAAAATAAAATTATAATCGTATATTATGTAAAAATTCTTCTTAAATGTGATAATTCAAAAAAAAATTAAATATTTAACTTTAGACTCAACATTATAAAAATAAAATTAAAAAAATAAGTATATAATAAGCTTCATATTAAAAATTTTAAGTTTATATTATCATATTTTATTTCAATCCAAATTTTAACTTTATCTAATATTATATTATTTGACATTTTATTTTAAAATATTTTAGAATTTATTTGAAATTTTTTTATATAAAAATTGTATTATTTTTATTATTATTAATCATTCTTATATTATTAAAAATATTTTTTTAAATATAATCTCAAACTTAAAATTCTAAATCATATTTTACTTTTTATATTTTCATATGTTTATTTTAGTTTTAGTTTCAACAACTATAAATTTTGATGTGTTTGATTGAGCTTTTTATTTGCTTAAATTTTTTAGTTAATAAATTTATTTTATTCATAAATAATACTAATACTTATTAACTTGTTATATTTTTATTTAATTTTTATTATAAATTAATTATAATGTATTAATTTTATATTTTTTTAGTGCTAACTCTATGTCCCCTTAAAGATTTTTTTTTTGGACTCCACCCTGCTAATTATAAATGTTAATGATAAATCCATGCATTAGATTATTGTTTTCATAGTTTTTTTTTTTTTTAATGAATGTTATTAATTTTAATTTATAAAATTAGATTATTAATAAATTTAAATGGATAAATTTTAATATATATTGTATCTTTAATTTTATCTATAAAAAAAAATTCGCCGATGCTAATTTAAAAATTTTGACATTTTTACCCCTTCAATATACCCTTCTTTCTTTTGTTAAATATATTTATTTTTCCATTCAAAATCCTTAAAATTAAAATAATTCAGAAGAAATATGAAGATATTTCAAAACCCACCACAAACTCCATGTGAATCAAAGCTGATGACCCTACTCATCATCCCTTTGTTAATAAATTCAAGAATACTAACTTTTTATGTCTGCCAAATAACCGAAAAGATTAAAGCCCTATACCAAAGGGCCTTTGTTCGTGTTTTGGGAAGATCTTGTTGAATTGGCCCACACAATCTTCCTTGACTTTAGTCATCATGCGTCGCCATTGTCCAACACCGCCTCCTGATATCTCTATATTACTTTAATTGCTTCAGTATAACTACATATAAATTATGTGCCTAAGCTATCTTAAGCCAATAAGTGGCAATAAGAGGAGTAGGCAATGAAGCAACTGGATTATAGGTTTGATTCGTTCACTTGAGTTTTTAGCATATGCCTATTACTTAAGATTTTTGTGGATTGGGAAATTAAATCGAAGAGTTGGTAAAGAAGATTATTGAGGAACTTTTTTAAATTATTTATTCGTTAGCGTTGAAGCATTGAGATAGGGGTAAAAATGTCAAAAAAATTAAATTTGCTTGGGCAGGTGTTATAATTCTTGGATTTATCAGTCACTGCTCATTATAAATTGTGATTTAGTAAATAAGAAAAGAAACATGCAAATATTTTGTTGTTTAGAAGAATATTAATACATAAATTTACACTTGTAAATATTTTTAATATTTGGCATAAAATAAAAAAAAATTGAGTTAAAATGGATGATATTAATATTTATATTTGTTGAATATTTTCTCATTTTCAGTGGTAAAGCCAAGTGCTTTTCACTTTACACTGTTAGTGCAGTGAAAAAGAAAAATTAACTTCTTAGTTGCTGGGCACTAGCTAAACCCTTGTTTGAACTTTGAAGAGTGAAGGCTAACAACAAAACACCGATAACGCATCACTCCTTCGCTCCACTCTCTCCAATAGGCCTTTCAAATGCCACCGAATCTCTGCCTAATAATCGCCCTCTTCTTGACAAGTTCCAGCTTCGTCGCTACGACTCTATCCATAGGCGTAAACTGGGGCACCAGGGCCTCCCACCTTCTCCCACCCCGAAAGGTAGTGGAACTCTTGAAGGCTAATAACATCACCAAAGTTAAGCTATTTGACGCCAACCCACTTGTCCTTGAAGATCTATCTGGATCCAAGATTGGTGTCACTGTTGGCATTCCAAATGATATGCTCAGAAGCTTGAACTCTTCCAACAAGGCTGCCGAGAGTTGGGTTCATGACAATGTCACTCGTTACATCTCCAATGGTGGAAGTGGAGTTCGAATTGAGTATGTATTTTTAGCTTTTTCATAGGGTCATTGTTTAATATTTATTGTTTTGCGCCAGTGGATTTGGTTTGAAGTTGCCTTTAGGTATCGGGGTAATGATTTCTTTTCTCTATTTTGCTTGGATATGTGTTCCCATGAATTTTATGGGTTTCCTTGTTCGTAAAGCTATAATCTAGGATTGTAAAAAAAGTTACAGTTTAGGATAATTTTCCTTGAGTTACAATAACAACTTTGAATTATTCACAATGTAGCAATTACATGATCATGTAATAAGTTACACACCCTTGTTATCTACATGACACCCAGGTCCTATAAAAGCTATATTGTGAATTAATGGCAGATTATGTAATTACAGTTCTTTATTTGCCCGGGTCCAGGGCGGAGCTAAAAGGTTCTTTCTTCTGGTTTAACCTATCAAAACTCTCTTATCTTTACAATAGGTGCATTATAAGATACCAGTTTTGCAAAAGATGCGTACAGAACAAACAAATGTTTTTGTCCGGGCACCATTTGGCAATAGTTAGGGGGTTAAAAGTTCATATGTTATAACATTTTGTAAAACTAAAAGGATCAAACTACATTTTGTTTGTAACTCAGTGTCTTACCGTGTGCCATTGTAAGTTAGGGACGAAACTCCATTTTTTTGGCAAAGATAAGGGACTTATGTGACTATTTTCCCTTCTCTAATATAACCCAGAATTAGAGATGATAATGAGTTTAAGTACAAATTTCATATTCATTCGGAAAAAGAAAAGATGTTTTATATTAAAAACAAGAAAGTTTGATATTTATACGATGTAGTCAAAGAATAGGAGAATAATTGATAAAAAATGGTGATGCGCAAACATTTATGGATATGTCACAATCTACCTATTAAAGAAATCTACATTTTTTTTTGAAGACAATGCTCTATAGTTTTCTCCTAATCTAGCTATATTGACTTACAAGTTAAATCTAGGATATTAACTTCGATAGAAATAACTAAACTATCTAGGATGTGAACATTATGAATGGAACACTAAGTAGTAATATTTTTTTTTCTTTCCAAACGTTGAGGCTAGGCTTCAGCCTAGTACACTTTACACTATGTTCCGCTTCTGCCCCTGTCTGTGGCAGTATAGGCTGATATAATGTGCTTTTTTGACATAGCACTGCTAGCAAAATATGATTGTTCATTCACATAACAGGGGCCACATGAGTTTATTTTGATCAATGAAATACTAACACCTTATTTGAGATCATCAAGAATTTGTGATGATTAAGATTTTCCTTTCTAACTTCCTTTGATGACCATTTTGTCAACTTGTTCGGATAAATGGGGTTCAAGTCTCAAGTAGGGTACTAGGGTGCTTACATGAGGTACTCATAACTATAGCCGGTAGTATTATTGCTGGCTGTTCTGTCCTTTGGATCTTGTGGTTGAATACTACTACATACCTAAATATTAAGTCTTGACATATAGCTAAATTTGATAGTAGGTGATTCCTCCTAACTTTGATTATTACTATTCCTGCCCATCTCTCTTGTGTATTTATTCCTGAAGCTGATTTTATATCTAATGTCTGATGCAATAACTATATTTATTCAAACAACGTGGAAGCATAATAGCAAATCATTGCAAATATTAATATTATTATAAACTTATACTATTAAAATTTTGAGAATCCCTCTGGGAGGTTAATAGACTTTATTTGTAAATCAGAAGTTGAATGTCCTGGTATTCATATGCCTAATGCACCTTTTATTAAATCGTATCATACTAGGACATACCACATGACATTATCAACATGGAAAAAAATTAAAGGAAAAATAGAGAGAGAAGAAAGAGAGTTTGAGTTCATTTATGAGGCATGCTTCTACTTGGATCTTGGCTTTAGTATCAAGTTTGTAGCATGGTTTCTGCATGCTGTCAACATGAAATTAATTGATCTTTGTATTTGTGTTTAAATTTGTAGGTTGTCATGGTTATGCTCATTTACTAGTAATGCCATGTCCGCCGTGTGCGGATATTTATACTTTTAGAAAAGCAAACTGAAAGGGAGCTCAAACATCTATTCTATATTGCAGATTAGTTTTGTTGCCACGGGTTTGACTAATAAAATTGACAACTATTTTCCTGAAGAAATAGCATATTTTATCACATGATAGTTTTTGTCTGCGTAATGAACATGAAGAGAGACTGCTTTTCATCCTTCTAGCAATACTCTGGGAGGTAAATTGAGAATAGAATATAACAGAGAATTTGACTTTCATCAACTGAAGTAGCAAGTTCTGAATATTGTGCGTGTAGAAATGTATTTTATGCTGGAATCCAAATACTGCGTATTTTTTCTTCCCAATTTTCAAACTTTGGCCACAGTTCCAACTACTTGTTTTATTGGTCTAACTAAAAATTAAGTTCGTTTTGTATGTTAGTGATATTGTACATATCATAATATATATATATATGACTGGCCAGATTTTGATCACAGGTATGTTGCTGTAGGAGATGAGCCATTTCTCCAGCGTTATGGAGAACAGTTTCATCCCTTTGTCATTGGAGCAGCCACCAACATCCAAATGGCTTTGGTGAGAGCAAATTTGGAAAGCAGAGTGAAAGTAGTTGTTCCCTGCAGTTTTGATGCATTCCTTTCAGAATCTAGCCTGCCTTCAAACGGGCATTTTCGAGCTGATCTTAACAAAACCATGATTCACCTACTCACTTTTCTCAACAAGCATCGCTCGCCTTTCTTTGTCACCATTTCACCATTCCTAACATTCCACCAAAATAAAAACATTTCTCATGATTTCGCTATGTTTAAAGAAAAGGCAAAACCTCTAAATGACAACCGTAGGATATACAAAAACAGTTTTGACTGGAGCTATGATACCCTGGTTGCTGCTTTATCAAAAGCAGGATTCTCCCGAATTGACATCGTGGTGTCACAAATTGGTTGGCCTACAGATGGAGCACCCAATGCAACATTGTCCATTGCACAAACATTTATGGAAGGCTTGATGAATCACCTTCATAGCAAGTTGGGCACTCCACTTAGGCCACGTACTCCACCAGTTGAAACTTACATTTTTAGCCTCCTAGACGAGGATGAAAGAAGCATAGCTACTGGAAATTTTGAGAGACATTGGGGACTATTCACTTTTGATGGTCAAGCCAAGTACCAAATTGATCTCCACCAAGGCTCAAAAGGCCTTGTCAATGCACAAGACATGGATTACCTTCCTTCCCGATGGTGTGTAGTGAACAATAATAAGGATATGTCTAATGCAACTGCAAGGGCTTTGGAGGCTTGTTCAATTGCCGACTGCACTGCATTGTTCCATGGTGGATCATGTTCCAATATTAGTTGGCCTGGTAATATATCATATTCATTTAATAGCTACTATCAACAGCATGATCAAAGTGCATATAGCTGTGACTTCGGGGGCTTAGGTTTGATCACAACTGTAGATCCATCAGTGGATAAGTGCAGGTTTCCAATTGGACTTCGCTCTTCCAGTTCCGATAACCTTCACGTGGCTATTTTTCAGTGGATGGCCTTCTTCGTGACAACACTTTTGGTATTTTTACCTAGAGTTATGTAGACAACAGATATTAGTGCACTCCTACAGCTCTTTGATCTGCCTCAGGTTTGTTCTTATTGATCCATGTTGCTCTGTAAAATTCAAAAAAAAAAAAAATCAAAGCCTCTATTTTGCTATTTCCCAATTGGAAAATGTAGTTGATTACTGCATTATCAAAACTTAGAGCCTCTATTTCTATTTGTATGTAAATTTTCAAATATTTTGATTGATTGTTTTCTTTTGAGAGCCTCCCCTTCAAAATGCGGTGTTTGTCATGGATGATTGACTTCATGAATCTTCCTTCTTGTATATAATTATTTTGGTCTAATTTGTTTGGCCTTTTGGTGTATGGCTGAATCATGCAATATGTGATGTCAGACGGTCATGAATGATTGATCCAAACCGTAGGTATAGCAAATGGAAGGATATGCACATATTTTTAAAAATATTTAGTGAATAAAGATAAATACATGCACAAATTTTATTAAGTTCTGAATACATATTAATTTCATATGATAAGTAGAAGTGATCAATATGTATTAATTCATACTTAACAATATAAACACATATAAACACATACTTGTTTGTTATATGTGTGTGTCATCGTGAATAATTTTTAATGTGATTTTTATTTTATTTTTATCATGTGGTCATTTAGATACCAATTATTTGAAATACAACTAGAAGCATAGAGTAAAATAATCAAATGTATTAGGAATAAAATAAATTTAAATAATGTTTAAATTGAATATATGATCATTATTAACAAGTACATGTTCAATTCATATAATTTGAATTATTGATTGATTACGTTGAGAAAATAAAACTAGGAAAAAGAATTATTTGTTGTTATGGAATAAATATAAAAAATTAGGCTAAATAACTTATGAGTTACATAAATTTTGACACACTTAATACATAATTATTTGAACTACTTTCCTTAATACGAACATACCTGAACTTAAGGATAACACATAAGTTTTAAATAGATATTTAAAATGTCAAATGCTTATTATTTTGTTCTAGTTTCGCATGCCATATAAGAAATGAAAAATGCCTCAATGTTTGGTTGTTGAGTGAGAAAACAACCTTAAAAAATCATCCCGTTGACGTTTTTTAATTTTTATTTAGAATTTATGTATTATCGGGTCTAAAGTCTTTGTACCAAAAATTTATAATATCACATTCAACATTTTATTGAAGGAAAAATAATATAATATATTTTTATTAATTTTTTAAAAAATACTCTTAATCTTATATTAAGAAAAAAGATTGGTATATATTTTGACTTTTTAATAACATTGTATTCAATTTTGGTTTTTTTAGAGGAATGAATATTTATTATTCTCATTTAGAAAACAAAAATTTATTGAAACAAAAGAATTAGTATTATTATAAAATTGCAATTCTGACATTTAATGTTGTAGACAAAAAATGAAAGAAAAAAAAAATATATAGTTTTTTTTTTTCATTTATTACCACCCGGAACATGTTTTTAGTGAGTGCAACCACATTTTTAATTTGAAAAACTTGAATCAAAATTAAGTCCATTTTTTAAAAAACAAATAATACTATTTACATGAAACTCTTCGTCCAAATATTTTATATATTTATATCAACTGCATATCATTTAAGTTAATTTTAAAAATTGTGGATGAAACCCAGCTTTAGCAAATAAATAAATAAATTATGGACTAATTTAAAAACTTGGAGAAAAAAATAATAAGTACTTTTTTAAAATTTAAAATAAATAATCAAAATTAACAATAATAAGTGGGTAAGTTCATTTTATTTTTACCTAGTGACCTAAGTGATTACTTGTTTTAATTTAATATATATAATAAAATTTAATTAATTTTTAGTAATAAATAATTCAAAAAATATTTTATTATCTCATTGCAAAATTTTACGTATAATTAATAATTAAGAACTCTATTTAACAACTTGATATATGTAGGTATAAGCCTAAAAAAAGAACAGCTCTCGGATTACACCGTCCATTTTTCGCACTCTAATATTTAAAAGCCGTCAGATTGCCAAGGACAGGAGCACAGCACCGTGTTTCTCATCCGTAGATTTTACTTTTTTAGGCTCTAGGTCGGCGTAGTGATAAATTCAATATAAAACTTTGGAAAATATCTTTCCCTAATCTTTCAGTCTTTCACTCCCCCCCCCCGGCCACCCCAAATTAATACATTCATATTTCATAAGAGATCCCAAGGTCTTGATCATGGCTGGGATGTATGGTCAAGACACCGGTGATAGTGGCCCTCCTTCCTACGGCGGTGGAGGCGGATACGGAGGAGTTGGTGGATATGGAGGAAATATTGGAGGCTATGGTGGGGGCCTCACAGGTGGCCACGGTGGTGCTGGAGGAGGTTATGGTGGTGGCCGAGGTGTATTTTCATACTCTTCTTTGCTCATTTCTTCATTTCTTATTTGTATTTATCGATGTTTTATTGGTTTGGTGTGTTTGACTCTATATTGATAGGTGGAGGATTTCATGGAGGAGATCGTGGTGATCGAGGTGGAAGCCGCGGAGGCAGAGGAGGTCGCGGTGGTGGAAGCGGCAGAGAAGGAGATTGGCTTTGTCCAAATCCAAGGTACTCGATGAGTTTTATGATGTAGGTGTATTTTAGTACTGTTTTCAAGATTCATATTTATGTCATAGCATCAATTTATCGTGGGCTGTTTTCTTATTGTTTTCAAAAGTTTGGATCCATTTGTTGATCTTGGGTTGTGAGAATCAAAGTGCTCATATTTACTTTCGTAGTTTTTTTTAATAATTGTCACTGTTTTTATAGTTGAATCTCTGATATTGATACCGTTTTACTTGAATGTAGTTGTGGAAATTTAAACTTTGCTAGAAGAATTGAGTGTAATAAGTGTGGTACCCCCTCTCCTTCTGGTGCTGGTGATCGTGGAGGTATTGGCGGGAGCTATAATAGAGGTGGCAATCGTGGAGGTGGATATGGTGGTAAAAGTGGTGGTTACGATGGAGGAAGAGGTGGTGTTTATGATGGGAGTAGAGGTGGTGGTGGTTATGATGGAGGTAGAGGAGGTCGTTATGATAGCAGAAGTGGAGGAAGTAATAGAGGTGGGTCTTATGGTGGAAAAGAAGGAAGAGAAGATGGAGGATATGGTCAGGTTCCTCCACCTGTTGCACCCCCATCTTATGGTGGTGCTGGTGGCAACATTCCTCCACCTTACAATGCTTATGGTGGAAATGCCAATTATGGGACTGAGGCTGTTCCTCCTCCTACAAGTTATACTGGTGCCTCTAACTCATACCTCCCATCTTATGGTGGTCCAGCTAGTGGTTATGGTGTTGCAAGTGCTGGTGCTGGTGATGCTAACAGTGGTGGAAGAGGTGGCCCTCCAGGGAGACACAATGGAGGTTATGATGCTGGGGATCGAGGTGTTTACGGCTCTGCTCCTGCAGAGTCCTCAGCGAAGGTGAAGCAGTGCGATGAGAGTTGTGATGATACTTGCGACAATTCTAGAATTTACATATCTAATTTGCCACCAGATGTTACCATTGATGAACTGAGGGATCTCTTTGGAGGCATTGGACAAGTAATTTTAGTTCTAGTCTTTTTAACTAAATTCACATCATCTTTTATTTATTTATTTATAAGTATAACCTTTAACTTTAATTTAAATTATTGTTTTCTACCCCTGTGGCGTTTCTTTTGTTGTTATTAATTAAGAACTCTATTTATTTGACATCTTAACTCAGATGGATTTAAAGAAATGTGGCATTTGTTATAAAAAAAAAAGACCTTTGCTTATTTTTGCTTGGGTAATGGTGATTTTTTGATTGGCTGTACGTGATCTATTTTTGCAGGTGGGGAGAATCAAGCAGAAACGTGGGTATAAGGACCAGTGGCCATGGAACATCAAGATATATACGGATGAAATGGGAAATAACAAAGGAGATGCATGTCTTGCTTATGAAGACCCATCTGCAGCACATTCTGCGGGAGGCTTTTACAACAGTATTTACTGAGCATTATATGTATGGTTGTGATTAATTTAAGTTATCTGTATCATGACTATTTAGATCTGTTTTACAGATTATGATCTCAGAGGTTATACTATCAGTGTTGTGATGGCAGAGAAGTCGGCACCAAGGGCTCCACCTGCCTATGGGTATGGGTATCAATCATATGAGCCTTTCTATGTATCTACTCAAGTTTAGTTACTTTAGTATCAATCATATGAGCCTTTCTCAGCATTTCTCTGTGTTTATTCTTCCTTTTACTATTACTACTACGATTCTTCCAAAAAAAAAACCCCACTTGTTCGGTCCACATTCTTAATAATCTGGTATCTTAGTAAATTATTATGTGGTTTTTCTGCAACTCTGCAAGGATTTTCTTTTGATATCTGTATTGCTCTACTATTTAGTGTCATTTTTGTGATGTTTTGTTTTTCAGCCTGGCTGAAGCAGGTTTTGAAGATTTTATATTTTCTTATTGGTGATTTATTTGTAATGCAAGGAGAAAAGATCAGCAAAGTTGGATTCTCAATCTATGGGTTCTATTTTATATTTTTGTAGGAATGTTGTGTTCTTTTGTTTAATGGAAAAAAAAAAAAAAATTATTATGACCATCATATATTATTTTATTTACTTGACCAAAAAAAATAGTTGTATTTATATTTTCACCATACATAATGCACAACTTTGATTCAATGTGTTCTGACAAGGACAAGGACTCCACTTGAGCACGGTTTACCGACAGTGTAAATTTTTTATTGTTTTTTAAATATGGTTTCCGTTGTTAAAGCATGCAAGTATTGAGTGGAGTATTGTTATTGCCTTTTATGCAACTGACTTGAAAACAAGATTGTAAACAGTTTCCATTACCTAGAGAGGGGATTAGTTTTGGGCAAGAAATATATGAATTTGTCCATTATGATTCTCCTCTCCATTGTTTTTGTGTTACTGATGGAAAATTGTTCCAATTTATATTTCCATTGCAGATTATCTGCTTGCTGGGTTTGATTACCATGAATCTTAATTTTAAGTCAATTCTTTGAGAGCTGTGTTTTAACTATTTTTTTGTGTGATGTTAGTGGTGGTAGAAGTGGATATGGCAGTGGTGGACGCAGGGATAATTATCGAGATGGAGCAGGTTCTGGGCCAGATAGACATGAGCACAGTGGAAACCGCTCACGACCTTACTGAGGAAGCATCAAACCAAGCATTTTATGTAATGATAATTATGATCTGTAGGTCTTTTTGTATTACATTGGAGGGGTTCTTGAAATGGAGATTATAAAAGAGGTAGGGTCACTTATAGGCCTCTTTCATATTCCCTTACTTTACCCATAAAAACGTGGAGGGGTTTACTATTCTAGTCATGAGATTGATTTAACGGTATATGTTTTTTAGAGGCAAATGGATAATCTCCAAAAAGCTTGCTGCTAAGGTAGGTTAACATTTTCAGGTGA
The DNA here is from genome assembly GCA_029378325.1 of Elaeagnus macrophylla. NCBI lineage: Eukaryota > Viridiplantae > Streptophyta > Magnoliopsida > Rosales > Elaeagnaceae > Elaeagnus > Elaeagnus macrophylla. The sequence goes on along the minus strand of CM055642.1, from coordinate 8,942,151 downwards.
GTGATACTCGTTCTTGATCCTTGGTTTTGTCTTACTGTGCAATTCTTCAATTGTTTTGCACTGTGTATATTTGTTTGCATTGGAGCATTTGCAGATACAAGCATTTACATGCATGAGTGCTTTAGGATTTTATCGTTTGGACGTGTGTTCCAGCTTTCTGACTTGACACAGCTTTTAATACACCGTGTTGGTTCAGTGAAGGAAATCAAACATTCTGTATTAGTGTCGCACAATATAAAGCTGTCATGTCTTAAATAGTATTAGAGCTGATGATTTGAGTTATAAACTAACTTAATTACATCAGTTTTACAGTAGTAGATAGTAATGTGTTCAACCCCTTGAGGCAGCTAGAATTGGGTATTATAGTCATTGGTATTGGATCAGGCACAGGACGCTTGTAGATTCCAGTGTCATACATAGTAGGTGATACCTGTTTCTTGCTTCAAAGGACATAGGAACTAGTGTGAAATGTGCAAGGAGCTAGCATCTTATGGTGCTGCTAAAGATTGTTGTACAGCTTGGTTCATCAAGCTGATTGGTGCCATGTGCCTGGGGATCTTGTCATTGTTTTGATATCTGTAACCCTCTTGTCATTCAAAAAATTAGAAGGGTTGGGAGATGATAGAGAGTAAACAACTCAAAGGATGTGGTTGCGGGACCTGTTGCTTTTAGTTTGTTACTTGGGTTAGTTCCTGTTCTTCCGAGTATATTTGGAATTTGGATGAACATAATGTAAATGAATAATGAATACTAATCTGCCAACTGTTGAAATAATTAATTGCTTTTACCTTAAGGTTGTACAATGCAGGGAGCTTTCATATTTCCAAATTAGCTTACCAATTAGCATGTACCTTAAGTAGATTGATTACTCATTTAACAGATGCAAGTATTGGTTGTTTCCCTTCTAGTCCTTTATTTTTCTGAATTTATGTTCTTTGAAGCTGAAACAAATCATAAAATACTGGACAATCACAAATAATTTTATATTTTAAGGTGGACTCTTGAGATTTCATTTTCATCTTTACACCGAAGTACATATTTTTTATTTGTACGAATGCATCGTACATTTCTCTTGGTAGGTATAAAAAGATACTAGAATTTTACAGTTATCATGTGTATTAGCCAGTAATATTAGATTTTAGCTCCTACTATACTGTTTTCCTTTCCCGACAAGTCATTTTATTATGAGCAAATATTTTGAACAATCTGTCTAAATTTGATTCAATCAGTTGCCATGGATTGGATTAGATCGATAGATTTTATAGTTAGACTTAGATTATAAAGTATATAATTTTTTTGGATTCGAGTCAGCTTGATTTGACAGGTTTGTAATATGTTGTAATTCTATTTGAACCGAATTATTATCAAAATTATAAATAAATGTATGTTTTATTTTTAATATATTATATTTAAATATTATATATATCACGATTACAATAAATTGCTATTTTAGTTTAAGAATAAAAATAAATATTAAATTTTTATATAATAATTTAATAATATTTAAGAATATATTTTAATGTATTAATTTAAAATTTAAATGTTAACGTGTTTTAATTTAAAATTAAGTTATAATTTAATTCAAAAAATTTGATATGATTGGATTTAGATTGTTTTAGATTGAGTACGTAATTTGATCGAATTTGGATTGAATATTTTTAAATTTGCTTTAGATCGGTGAAAAACATGTGATTTTGTTTCATTGTTTAGCCCTATTTTTTATTGTGAAAGTCTAATAATCATGAGCCTTTTCATGTATGAGTAGAGATACTTGTCCTTATAATTTTTTTAAACTTTTTTATAGTATTATATTTTATCAATATGAAATAAATTTTTTAATATTATCTCTCAAAATGTTAGTTTGTTTGTTGTAAAATTCATCAATTTATATTTTTAATTTATTTATTATATTTGTGTCATTTGTATTTTTTTTCTTTTACAAGGCTTAATTTATTTGTTTTACAAGGTGAGGTCCAAGGTTTGGTCCATTCATTAATTAATGTTTTGATACTATATAAAAATCTATAATGATCGTAAGTTCTTTGATTTTAAAAGGTCAACTCAATAGTAAAGATATTTATACTTATTATAAATTTTTTTATTGTATTTATTTTTTATTAATAATAGAGAATTTTTTTAACATTCAATATTTTTTATTTTATTTCCTATGTTCTATGCATTTTAGGGGTGGATATTAGTAAGGTTTTTCAAGTTTCACTCAAAATTGATTGTAATCTATTATTTTTAGGTTAAGAAATGTTAAAATTAAAGTAGTCAATAATATAGCTCAATTTAACACATTATTTAATAGTTGGGTTGGTTTATGGAGTTTAATTAAAAAAAAAATTTGTCAAGATTGTTTAATTTAAATTTTTTTAATATTTTGAAAAAATTAAATTTATTTACATAATATTATACATCTTTTATCTATAAAAAAAATTAAATTTAAAACATACTTTGAGTTAAAAAAAAAAATAACAATGATATTTATGTTCAAGTAATTTGAATGTATTATTCCAATTTTTTTATTATTAAATTTCTTAAGATATGTGTTATATACTATTTTATAAATAATTATCATAAAATATTATTCGTTATGTATAATATTAAATTATTTGAAAATATTAAACATTCTCATATAAAATGTATTTTTTAAAATATTTTTTTTTATGATTTACATATTATAATTGGTTTGGATTTCATGGATTACAAATTTAAGAATTCAAATTGGCTATAAAAAATGATTGGTCTTGTAATTATTCAATTTAAACAGTTTAGTTCTATAATTATTGAGTTAGGCACCAATAGTTCTATATTTTTTTATATTTTGATCAATTTAATCTTATTATTATTATTTTATTAGATAAATCATTAAAATTTATTAAATTATTACTTTTTTAAAGATAAATGACAATTTTGCCTCACCCAACCACCCACCATCTTTACTTTCACTATCTATATTCCCATTAAAGAATGCCATTTGTGATGTGGTAAGAATTCATATTATTTGTTGACTTATTATTTTTATATTATATTCTATTTTTTTCTAAAAAAATAATAATAATTAAAGTTAGTATTTAATTTTTATTTTTATTCTTTTAATTTCATATATATTTTCTCATTGCTGCTTGAGTGTACAAAATTTGTTATCAACAGTTTGGGCAAAAATTGAATGAATAAGTTATGCTCAAAGATTTGGCCAAAATTATGCTTCTTTCCTTATATAAACCATAATACTATTCATTTCAAATACCAACATTTTCACAAAAAAATAATTGTGTTTGCTCACAACTATCCATCCAATGCATTAAAAAAAAAAATGTTAAAATGCTATTCAAATCAATCCTAAATGACTCAATAAAATTGTATCAAAATAACTTAATGTGGATTAATTTCTAAACACACCCATCCAAATCAGTCATAAACATGTCCTATACAATATCTAAATGTTAACAAAATAAACTGTTTATTAATTATCAGCCTTAAACAAAATATACAATTTTTATCCATGAGTCTTCAACAAAATACACAGTTTGCATCCAAGAGTCCAAAATGTCATCCTATACGGTATCGAAGTTGTGTGCATTGTCTTTTTTAGCTTCAACCTGAAATATAATAATTATTGTCACAGATTAAATGATGACAATTTTAATTGAATATGTTAACATGTCAATTATATACTTGAAATTGTTGGGTTCTTATATCAGTACCGCTTGGACATGAGTTTATATTAACATAATTAACTAAGTTATAATAACTAAAATTAAAAGAATTACATTGTGTATAACTACACTAACTTATTGTATCAAATAAAGAACTTATTATATATTTAATAAATATTTGCAAAATGATAATACAATACCTCATTTTCAAAAATTGGATAATAGTTGTCATCATCAGGTACCTATGTAAATAAACACATAAACAAGTTGAAAAATAAAACCAAAATAATTTTAAAATGAAATATTTGGACAATTTTATACCACATATATAGCAGATGTTGAAGTTGTTGGCTTTATTTCTTGCTTTTTCTTGCAAGTCTTTTGATTATGTCTAATCTCTCCACAAACTATACAACTCTTTCCAATTCTAGTCATTCTTAATTTATCTGATTTGTTCGTTTTCTCATGCATAATCTCAGCAATCACATTGTTCTTCTACAACAAAAATAAAAAATTGAGGAACTTACCTTAACTATTCTTTGACTGCCTCCATTTTGGTTGGAAGAGGGGGGTATTATTGTGTTTACTTCAGAATTATTCCAATATTCCTTGCTAGGCACAAGGCTCGATATTAGCATACAGGAAAGCACACAAGATTCTCTCTTTAATAATCTATGCACATAATTCATCGGATCCTCATTCTAAAAAAGAATACACCTTAGTGCATGATTACATGAAATTCCAGTTAAATTTCATAACTTACATGAATAATTTCTTTGGTTTAAATCCACTGCAACGACTTTGTTATTCCCAAATGCAGCTTTAAATAAAGTTTTTCATGATGAATTGCATACAATTTATTGACTTGGCCACGTTCTCATCAAAAGTAACCATCCTTTTTTTTTTTCAATTAAATTAGGCTAGCTTTTCACCTTTTCCTTCTTTTCAATTCATTTATCCCTTATATATTTTCTCTCATCTTTCAACATTGTTATAACAGGTTGTGATCTTACTTTCTTAATTTTTTTCATTGAAACACTCACATTTATTGTTTAATTACTTATCGCATATTGAATAATTCCTAAAAACAACCTTACACCAAGACTTCGTTCCCTTTTTTGTAGCCAGTCATAAGTTTTAACACATACTTTTTTTAAATCTTCCATATTTTTATATATTCAACAATAGTGAATAATTCCTAAAAAAAAGCCTTATATGAAGACTTTGTTCCTTTTTTTTGTAGCCAATCATACCTTTAACACATGCTTTCTTTAACCCTTCCATATTTTTTAATATTTTACAATAGTTGTTGACCTTGCAATGGACCAAAAATATGAACCAATACTTACTTTCTTATCATCCACCTCCCCATTCTTTTCAAGGTTTTGTAAAATATATCAAGCACATAACCTATGTTCTACCCTAGGGGAAAAAATTATAACAGCATCAATAATACCAATATGCTCATATGAAATTATAGTAAATCCATCTCCTCCATCAAACTCTAAATCACTTGCTAACAATTCAAGAAACCATTCCATGTTTTCTTACTTTCTACCTTGACCAATGTATATACAAGAGAATAAATACCATTATAGGAATCTACCTAATAGCAGATAACAATTGTCCTTGACGGGGACCACTTAGGAATGCACCATCAATTCCAATAAATTTTCTACAGATCCTTAAAAACCCTTCATTTATAACACCAAAACAAACCTAAAGACATACAAACATTTTCTTCTCATTTTATAATTCCATAATACATAATTCAGCCGTGGTGTTGGGGGTTGATTCTTTTTAATTCAAAAATATAAGTTTTAAGCAAGGAGTATTGGTCTTCATGTGATCCTTGAAGCATGACTTTGCCTTTCTTTTTTGCCATCCTAACTTGGTATACACTTACATCCATTTGGACTTATTCTCTTACTTTATCTGCTAACCTTTGCCATTTCACTCTTGGATTATCTTTTAAGAATTCTAAATTGTACTCAGGTACAAATGAACTTGTTACAATCTTATCCTTATAATTTTTTATTTTTTATTTTTTGCATTTGTGTTGTTTTTCTTTATGACAATTATTTGAAAGGCATCGTCTAAATGAAGTCTTTTGGCACACATCTCCCATATGCAATTACCATTATCACATTTTATACTAAACCTTTCCAAATCATTTTTAACTCTCTTCATCTTTCTTCCATGTTTAATCTCATACAATTTAATAGTTTTTCTCAAAACTTTAATCGAAGAAAACACATTATTATGTTCAACTTAATACTTACCAATGATATACCATCCATATCAAGTATCTTATAATCTTGAATAGTCCATTCCTTACAATCTAAATTGCCATTAGAATTATCACTTTTACTATTTGCAGTAGAAATATCTCCACTATCTTTCACATGTGCCTCACCCACAACCATAACTTCCAATGACTCATATTCATCCATTGAAGCTACATACTTATCTTCACCCATTACTTCATTTTCTACAAGAATTTATTCCTCAACAAATATATGTATCATCTTAATAAAATTAATGGGTCCGTAGTCACAAATCTCTTTTACTTTTTTATTCATTTCAAATTAAATTTAATTCCTTATTACCAAGAGCCCTTGATATCATGTAATAAAATTTATTATGATCAAATTCAAGTCTCAAGTCTATTGCCAAATCCTTGAACCTCTTTAAACTCCTTTTCAAGACATGACAATAATTATAGAATTTGATTGAACCTCCCATGTAAATTTGTGTATTATTTTTCAAGGCAAACCTCCCCCCATAGTGCACACTCATAATAAAATGTAGAGGTAAACATACTAAGAACAACAAATACAAGTAGTAGTAGTAGTTAATATCTAATTATTTAATGCAATTTTAAACACAAATCTAAAATAAAAATGAATTTTAAAGGCATAGAAAATGAATACAAGTAGCAATTTCAATGTACATGGAAAGAAATTTTAATTTTAATTTTAATTTTAAATTTAAATTTGCAATTTTACTTCTCAAAACAACTACCATTACTACAAAATCTATTTAAAATAAGAATAAAAAAGCATTATTTATTGATAAAAAAAAAAATCAATAGTAACAAAAAATGAATACTACTGCGAACAATATTGCACATGTACGAGAATAATGCTTTTTTTTTAAATTAGCACATGGTCAATTGTCAACATGAATATATGAATACAAATAACATAAATTTTTAAATAGTACCATCACCTTGATTGTTAATGTAGTTATTTAACTATAAAAACTCCACTAATCATTATAAATAACTTTAAAAAAAATATTACATCAAGCAATATTGCTATAATAAGAAATAAGAAATTATTTTTATCCATGAACTACCAAAGCAATTTTATAATAAAGATTGAATGTATGCGTGCAATCCAAAAAGGCATTTCATACAAATAACATAAAAAAATTAATTTTAATGGGCCAAAGACATCACAAATTGCATGTGCTCAACAGACAGTGAATTACCTATATAGTAAATATATGATAAAAAGTGTTAATTTTACCTAAATAGCAAATTTAGATAGTGAAAGGCATTGTCTAAATGAAGTCTTCTGGCACACATCTCCCATATGCAATTACCATTATCACATTTTATACTAAACCTTTCCAAATCATTTTTAACTCTCTTCATCTTTCTTCCATGTTTAATCTCATACTATATAGTAAATATGATTTTTACCAAAATGTCTTTTTATTCATTCCTTTGATTTATAAGTATGTAAAGCTTACAATATTTTCTGAAAATTTTTTAAGGCTTACAAAATTCATGATAATTCAGTTTTTTATAATTATTTTTATATTTATATTTATGGCTTTGATACCAATTACTGATTACTCTTAACTAGATCTGATGCATAACATACAGAAGTCATGTGAATGTACAGGTTACATACACATTTATTTTGTATGTAATCTGTATATTCACATGACTTTCATAAACTGTTCAAAATAGCAATAACATACAAACAATACAATGCATTTCATGTGAATATATAGGTTACATACAATAAAAATTTGTATGTAACCTGTACATTCACATGACTTCCATAAGCTGTTCAAAACAGCAATAACATACAAACAATACAATGCATTTCATGTGAATGTATATGTTACATACAAAATAAATTTGTATGTAACCTGTACATTTACATGACTTTCATAAGCTGTTTAAAACATACAAACATACAAACAGAAACAAATTAACTCATCTGGTTCGTTAAATAAAGAAGAAGAAATTGTCAATTTTTGGCGTGCTTGTTTGGTTGACAAGTGGATGGAAAAGAAGAAGAAACTGACTAGTACTGAAAAAGTCGTTCGTCGTAATTCAGTTCCTTCAGATTTTGATAGAAATCTTATATTGCTGAAGAACTTAAGCTCAGTCGTTCGTTAGTTTTCTTCTTCAGAATCTGAAACATTTCACACCTTCAGTATCCTCTGTTCCTTGTTCTTCGTTGCAACAATGGCGATGGTAATGGGTTTGTTGTTGTGAACTTTAAAAAATTTGTGTGTTAAAAATGTCATTTGTATCTTGCCAAAACACAGTCGTTTTATTATATTAGGCAAAAAGTCAATTTTTATTGTATATGTATCATTTCAAGGAATTAATACCTCAACAGAACTCAACAAAAATGCAAATGATGGACCACAACTCTTTAAAATTATTTCCTTTGCTAAATTCAAAAAGTAGAAGCGTACGACCAAATATAACTTTATAATAACTATCCAAACACAACACAAAGGCAAAGAATTAAAAGGATTTTACCATAATTTGGCAAAATCCTACTTATGCGACAAAGAGATTCTAATTTTCTATCTCAGTATGGCATTTAATTGCTTCCCTAATTGATTCTTTTTCAAAAGGAAGCTAATCAATTTAGCACAAAGGCTTAGCAACATTGCTTGATATAGACTATATATGTTGTAGGCTAGATAAAGAATTAAAGAATGGTGGGTTGTTGGGAGAAAGGAAAAAGGAAAAGGGAAGCAATTTACTTGAAATAAGTTAGGGTTGGGTTATTGTTTGTTTGTTTGTTTTTGTTTTTGTTTTTGTTTTTGTTTTCTTCTTTCTTTCTTTAAAAGATATGTACAATTATTAATTTGCCCACAACTTAACTTTTAAAATTAATGCCGTTAGTTAAATATGATCTAATTATACTTAATTGTCCTATTTTAATTAATTATGAGACTTATGTGTTTAATCTAATAATTTAGGATTAAAGTGTTCATTTTATAAAAATTACAAGATTTTTAGAACCATTTTCCCTATAAAAAATTCAAATTTATTAAATTACAAGCTAAACTAACTATAAAACCTAACCGGACTAAATTAGTTTGGTTTCAATGAGGGTTTTATCCATAACAAATACTTGCTATTCAATAGCTCTTAAGAAGCCAATTATTGTTAGCTGTAACAATTGTGAACTATTCAGGTTCAGCCTATCTGCATCGGTGGGTATTGGGCCATGTTTCCTCGTTTCCGTTACGGGAGCTATTTGCCTAAATAGCATGCATTTAGTTAAAAAATTAAATTTTCCAAAACTAACAATAATAGGATCAAAACTGTGAGTTTTGATTACATTAAAATTAAATAAATTACAAAAATATCCTTAATTATGTGATATGTAATATCAGTATGTAAATTGATTTACATAGTATGTAAATCAGTTTACATAGTATGTAAATCAATTTACATAGTATGTAAAATGATTTACATACCAATATATCAATATGTAAATAAATTTACATACCAATATATCAGTATGTAAATAAGTTTACATACTATATAAACTATTTACATAATATGTAAATAATTTACATACTAATATAATAATATGTAAATAGATTTATATATCAAATAAATTTACATACTAATGTAATGATATGTAAATAGGTGTAATTACCCAATCATAATTCTCTCCCGAGTAAGGAGAAGAAAATCAATTTGAATGGGTGTTGCACGAATTAAATTTCTAGTGAATTCAAGTATACTTTGGAACAATTTCGAACTAAAATCGATCCATATGAAGCAACTGATTCGCAGGCTTTCCCGAGTTGCAGACTCATCTCAGTACTGTCTTCTTCGTGCTCTGCAAATTATGGTGCATTAATTGGCTATTGGAAAATTCCATTCTCAATCTCAACAATGAGAATCAGTTCATTGAGCAAAGCCAACCTACTCCCCCAAAGTCAGTACCCATAACAACATCCATACCAAAATTACCAGCAATAGAGGAATAATAAATCACTGACCCGTAGATTTCACTGAGATTCGCTTCTCAATTTCACTTTTGCAACTATTTTGGGGTTTGAGGGAAATAACTGATCGGAGAAGACATCAAAAGAAGTTGATCGAAGGTAACAGAGCTACCATTGACTCTATAATCTCTGGTTGCAAAGCTCTAGTATTGAAATAAGAGTTCTCCAATAATTTCGTGTTGTTTTCAGTACAACTTGGGTAGAATGGAGACCTCGGTCCACGACTTGCCGACTGAAAACATTATCGTATATTGCTTGAATCTGGAATACTTGATCTATGATATAAACAAAATTAGCAAGACTGGTTCAATGACAAAAAAGTAAAATAATTTGTTTAAAACGATCCCGTTGAGCGAGAAAGGAAATAAATGACATTGGGCCAAAACATGTGCTATATCAAGTCAATAAATCCCGTTACGGGCTACTAATTTTAATTATTCTGAAATTTTTTTATCAGCCTTATTCAGAAATAAATAGTAAAAAAAAAATTAGGAAATTATATATATAAAAAAAATTAGGACACAATAATATTTAATAAATTTGATTAGATGAAATTAAATATTAAACTAGTTATAAACCTAAACAATATTTAAACAAATGATGTTCAATAAAAAAAAAATTGAGTTTTTTTAATAATAAGATTATGTAAATTAAATATAAAATGTATTATTTTTAGATATAACTTCTTTTTATATATTCAGTTAAATAAATAATCCCCCACTTTCCTCCCACCCTTGGCCGTCTCTCTTTTTTTTTTTCCTTCCCTTCTCTAAGTTGTTTCTCTCATTTTTTTGCTCTCTTCTTATTTTCTACGCTGTTTCTTTTTTTCTTTTTCTTTTTCTTTTTTTTCTCTATCTTCTTCTTTTCTATGCTTTCTTTTTTTCTTTCCTTTTTTTTTTTTTGCTCCATTTTGTTTTATTCTGTTCACATTTAGCATAAAAAAAATTTAAAGTTAAAATTTGTTACACATCAATTTATAATTTTATTTTTGTAATATTTATTTTGAATATGTTTTTTGTAATATATCTGGATATCTTTTTTTTATTCCTGAGCATATATATTTTATTTATAATTAAACAATATTTGATCTTTATAATTTAACTATTTTTACTTCGTAAAAAGTGGGAGTTATTATTAAGAAAAACACATATTTATATTGAAAAAAAATCAGATATTACGTAATAGGAAAAAAAAAAAAACCTAACATTATATGTATTACCTAAAGAAAAGAGAACATATATACTAAATATTAAAAAATGTCATGTTTATATATATATATGTGTGTGTAATTTATTAAAAAAAAAATGTATATATATATATATACTAAAAACAAAATAAGGTTAGGTAAAGATAAAAGATTAGTTTTTGAAACAAGTTAAAAATGGGTTATATAAATGCTGTGAACCTTGTTTTAATAACGATAAACTTTAAATATTTTTTTCAACTTTCTTCGTTCACTATAAATAAAATGGAAAAAACAAAATCCTAAATCCCCGAATTCCCGGAACTCGATTACTAGTCAAAATCGCAAGCCCCAAATAATCTTCCCACTTGGTCTCTTGCCAACTTCTTTCAAAGATCCTTGCACTAAGAGACATATCTATACGATATTCGTCAAGGAGGAAATCCAATTTTCTATACAAACAGAATTGATTATGGCAAAAGACCCTCTGAATTCAATCCAAAATACTATACTTTCAATCTCCCACAGCAATTCAACTCCAAGCCCATCTCGGATTCCCAGTCATTCGACTACCCTTTTCGCTCAAAATCCCAAAAACTCTGTTCTCTCTGAGAATTTCCCAATCCCCATGGCTGCAGACGCCACGCCCAAGTTCCAAAACCCGGACGTTAGACCAGTCCCTCAGCCTCCAGACTTCCAACCTGACCTCACCGGATCAGCCCACGACGGTCTTCGCTATTGGCAGTTCATGATCGCTGGTTCTATCGCCGGCATGGTCGAGCACATGGCCATGTTTCCCATTGACACCATTAAGACCCATATGCAAGCCCTAGGTTCGTGCCCAATCAAATCTGTTGGAGTTCGACAAGCCCTTCAATCCATTTTGAAAACTGAAGGGCCAAGTGGACTCTATAGAGGCATTGGTGCAATGGGTCTTGGTGCTGGACCTGCCCACGCGGTGTATTTTTCTGTGTATGAGGTTTCTAAGAAGTTTTTTTCTGGTGGGAATCCTAACAATTCAGCGGCCCATGCTATTTCTGGGGTGTTTGCTACCGTTTCTAGTGATGCAGTGTTTACGCCCATGGATATGGTGAAGCAGAGATTGCAGTTAAGTAATAGTCCTTACAAGGGTTTATGGGATTGTGTGAAAAGGGTATTGAAGGAAGATGGTTTTAAGGCATTTTATGCGTCATATAGGACAACAGTGTTCATGAATGCACCTTATACCGCAGTGCATTTTGCAACATACGAGGCTGCAAAGAGAGGTTTGTCGGAAATTTCGCCAGAGAGTGTCAGTGATGAAAGTTTGGTTGTTCATGCCACTGCAGGAGCTGCTGCTGGGGCTTTGGCTGCTGCTGTGACGACTCCACTTGATGTGGTTAAGACTCAATTACAGTGTCAGGTATAGTCTAAATTTTGTTTGCACTAATTGAATTTGTTGGCTTCTGCTGTATTCTTGTGTTTTCGGAGGAATTTCCTTTAGGTTTTGGTACATTAGAAATAATGTATATCTATTTTGATAGTAGATTCAACCTTTGGAATGAAGCTTTTATGCTTAATGCAATTAATAGTATGAGTAACCTAAGAAAACAAAGACACTTGACCAGTCAGTTAGCCGCACTTTCTAAAAGAAACTACTCTATGAAGATAGCTATACTGAAGCCAAAAATTGTCATCATCTTTAATAAGCTGTAACAGGGCTATAGTTTCAAGCTAAATCCCTGGACACATGAAGATCACATTGGTTTAAGCAAATTACATAAAAGTTAGCATTCTGTGAAGTCATGCTTTTGATATATATACTTGATAAAGCATCACCACTATCACCAAATTAAGTAATTTAAAAGCTCGCAAAGTGTCTTTTTCAATCAATGGTTTTGCACGTAACAGTGAAACATAATGTAAAAGAAGAGCCTTACTAACCTAATTGTAAACTTGGAGTGCCAGATTGTGTTATCTATTCCATTTTATGTTTATGTCTTAAGTTTTAGCTGACATTGATTATTCGTTTTGTTTCCCTGTTTTATCTAGCCACAAATTCTTATTTGTTTGAGTAGGGCAAATGCCGCACAGTTTCTTATAATTTTTCTTGCATTACATTGTGTTAGATTCATGTGGTTATGGTTGTGTTTGATTTCTTTTGCATATCTAGTTTTTAACTGATTCCATCTGATCCTTATGAATTTAATTGTATTTATGAACAATATGGAATGTTAAAGTCAGATAAGAATATTGTTTCTAGAACTAGGCACTTACTATGCTGCTAAATGATTTTCGTTGTGATAGCTATGTATTGTGATTTAATGGCCTGCATTGAGGATATGTAGTATGACAGAGTATAATGCTTATTTGCTACTTTTTCTCCAGGGGGTTTGTGGATGTGACAGATTTAAAAGTGGTTCAATTAGAGATGTTATTCGAACAATACTAAAGAAGGATGGTTATATAGGACTAATGAGGGGATGGACTCCAAGGATGCTTTTTCATGCTCCTGCTGCCGCTATCTGCTGGTCTACTTATGAAGCTGCTAAAGCCTTCTTCCAAGAACTAAACGATAGCAGCGAGAATGGCACTATAACCTAAACAACCACGACGATATTCTAGAGTTGCATTATCTTTTCATTCTGTATTATAAGATGATTACAGGTTGCTCCGCACTGAGGACGAGTTGGAAGTGCAAGTAAGCGATGAATACTTATAGAGGACCTCAGGCATTTTTTTTTTGGGGTAGTTGTTAGATTAAAGGGTGAGGTTTTAATTTATTTGTGTTGAATACTATTGTTAGTTCAGGATCCATTATTTTTTCACAGGCATTGAGAGTTCTAATAAAAACACCACAAAGTTACATTTTCTTTTTGATTATCACAAATAGTCTCTTCATTAGTTATTGATATATGCTTTCAGGACTGTTGGTGCAGTCTTATTGATGATACTGTATCTGTAACTTGTGTTTGTTTCATATTTTCTCATAGTTTTATTCTCACTTTATGTTTTTAATCCTCGAGAAAAATACCGTCATGGCAGGTCTCTACGGGTCCACTTGTTATGTGAAATGAGACGGGTTTGTTAGAAAGGATGAGCTGAAAGACATTCTCAATAGGAAAATGATATTTTACCATTACTTGGTAATTCTGCTACTAACACGTACGAACTGACCATCGAAAAAATACAAAAAATAAATTGAATATATAATTAAAATAGACTATTTCTTCTAAAGTTAACCTTTTAAGGTTGGAATTGCCTGACATATTACTCTCGTGGTAAATAGTAATTTAATATATGTTATTGCAATTTGTGTTGTATTTATTTTTTTGTTTGTAGTATTTGCATGCTTCAACATATAGTGTATACGATGGCTTAGATCATTTCTTTATCATTAAAATAGTACAATACGTGTGTACAGATCTAATAAACTGGAAAGAATATGGTAGTATATTACAGCAAAAGTTACATGCAGGAATGTACAAATGAATAATGATTCCAGTTGGCTCTGCTTTTTGTTCTGCTCCTAAATGATCAAATAATGTCCACCTCTTCTGTCCCCTCAGCATATGCTATTTTTTGTGAGATTGAAGCATCATCTGTATCTCCTGAGAATTGAAGTATTTAATCAAATAATCAATTCCATACTCAAATTTCAAATTAGAAAATTAGGGTACGATTGATTTTTCGAAAGTGAACATGCAAGGAATAAATTCATTGCGATAATGTATCAATGACAAAACAGTCTCTGCATATAGGTAGACCATCTGAAGATACAACAAGTTTCATACACACTCTTACGTTGCTACTAAAAAGATTGATATGAACTATGAAGTTACCAAACTCCAATTTGGGTTGTAACAGAATTAGGAGAAAAGCTTTTGGGCTAAAAGAGTCTTTCACATTTTCCTAGGATCAGGTTGGTTCAATCATGTTTTCAAAGCTGAACTCTTGATTTGTAAGGCCATACCTTGAATTAGGAAGTGGATTCTGTGTTTGTTTCATTAGTCGTCTTCTATGTCCAGCTGAGTTCACAAAAAGCGATCGTTAATAAGGAGAAAAAAATTTCCAAAATGATTGAGAAACAAAGAGATAAACCAACATTCCTGAAAGTTATGCAATCAGTGATAAATAACTCACTATGAACTATATTGTCTCTTGCTAGTTTATCATCTCATCTTTATGTATAATCAACAGCCTGAGCTTCAATGATTGTATTCCTCCTATGTCTTAGAACTCTTGCTTTATTATCTCTTATTTCTAGAACCTGTAAAGCATAGATAAGCTACAAATCAGTTATATTTTATTGTATGCATATTGAAGATTTTCAAGTGAGGTTATTCTTTATGGAGATATAGTACAGTGCTTGCAGTTAGAATTCCCCATTTACTTGATAATCTCACTGCAATTTAACCTTTATGTCAAAAACCAAAGCCAGGATTTCAAAAATCTCATTTTACCTCTGGACTTGAATCAAGAACTCCACTTGACATGCCCACATCAACGCACCAGATGCTACAATCGTATTTACTGCAAAGAAAAAACCATAAGTCAAAAACTAAATCCACAAAGCTAAATAATAAAAAAAAAATACAATGCTCCAAGAAAAACATTGTTTTGTGATTATATTTTTAAAATTATCTGACAAAAGGTATGTTGTGATATTATATTTCCCGATTGAGTAGCCGGGCTGAGGCATAAAGTATGGCTCCTTACCTATTTGCTCCCATAGTTTGGGGAGTATGGCCAACTACCATTGCCTTGGCACCAACTGCATGCAGTGTTTCTTCAAGAATAGAATTTATCTGATAAAGTTTACATTTCAGAAGTCAAACTAGGATTTAGAAGAACATAAACTACTTTATAAGGTACTGCAATTACAACAATAATTTAGAAGCAATAAATTAAGTATAAGCCTCCTTACAAATACTGTTTCTTAACTGGTTATATAGCCATCAAAACTAAAGCTAAAAATGGACAGAGAGTCAGAGACCAACAAATTCAGAAAGTACCCAAGCAAACGTAAGTTTTTGTCACTTTGAAAGATATTAGAACAAATGCATTCCTTTTTACTGGAAGTTAAGTTGTTTCTACTGAAATGACTAATCACAAAGTGAAGACAACTAGTATGAAAAGACGCTGATTATTTCTTGCCTGGTCAATCTGATAGTCCTCCAAGTGCGATGTATCTCTTGAGTACAGGCGGTTCCAAACAACACTGTCATAGCCCCTAGTGGCAATGAAAGGGATTTTAGGATCTCCTTCACTTTCACTGAGACCTCTCATCCATAGAGATACTTCCGTATTCATCCTCTCTATGCCATATTCAGCTGAAGAAGTACAAAGGGATCAATCAGACATCTAAAATGACAGAAGACAAATACGGAGGTTCGAATAGGATCTTATACTAATACGCAATAAGGATGGTTCCAAATAGTAGAACAGTTTTTTACCATGATGAGGAAGAAGACCACCATGACAGAAGACCCAATCATTGACCTTAAGAACAACAGCATGCCGTGCTAACTCACATGCCATTTGACCACCTGGCCTTAGAAGGATTGATCTGGAAATAACCCCCTTTTGTCTCTGTCCTAATTTTTGGAGAACTTGATTAGAAAATTGTTAAGATATTACATTCAGAAAAAGATAGTGAAGTGCTTGCTCTCATATAATCACATTTAGATGTTGAGTGCAATACAATCATTCAAATTCAAATCTCGCAACAACCCCCTTTGTCTATGTATTGCCAAACAAAAGTAGATTTTACTAGCCTCTACTCTACTCTGTGGCTACTCAGAGGCCATCCTGAGCTTGGTCGTCTAAAGAAAAGAACTTTTCTGGATAAAAGACAATGCCAATTGGTATCATATTAACAGAAACTAGATTACCTTCAGAAGATTCAAAGGACCCCAGAAATTTTGAGACGTTTTACGATCTTCCTTCAACCTTTTGTACACACTAATCCAACCAACGAAAGCTTTTTCCCAGTTTTCTCTATGGTCATCAAAATATTCAAGGAAATCAGTACACTCATCAAAAGCCCCAAGATCCACGTATCTAAAATCCCCTTCCACATTCATTGTCTCATGATTCCCATTGACCTGAACCAATACGAAAAACAAAATCAGAATATTAATTAGAAAAAGAAATTCACAAAAGCTATCAATATTAACAATCTCTAGTTCTAGTTAAGATGCATTGTCAAAGCTGGAAAAAAATCATGAACAAAAGTTCAAGCATTCAATGCATAGAAACACGCAACTGGTTTTTGTATCCTATATTTTCATTCATCCAATTGACAGAAATAATTTTACATTGGTTTCTAAAAAATGTTTCACATGTAAGATCAGATATCAAAAACATAGTAGAGGGTACTAGCATCAAACCTGGAAAACAGCTCCTCCTTGAGCTTTAGCCTGTATATCCAAGGACCTCAACAAAGATAAAATAGCTATTTCATCTTCACCTCGATCAAGTATATCTCCCAATTGAACCAATACCTAGATCACATAGAAAATTAATTTACTCTACAATTTTCTATTATCAAGAACTCCTTTTAGTTTGTTGCACCAACACCGAGAAGGTTTGTTTTCAGTATGAATATTTACCAATTCGTACTGTGATGTTACTTTTTCATAAATTCCTACGAGAATGGTTAAGAACAATTTAACCATTTTGCAGTGCAATGATCTTCCACCAATTTATTGTTTTTCATAGCTAAAGTAAGAGTGTTTCAGTAAATGAATCAAATCATACCCATGTTGTTAGTAAATTTCATAAATAGAACTAACTTCCCTCTTTTGAGTTCTTTGTGCATTCCAATTGTTTTGTTCCTACTCTATATTATGTTTCATATACTAAGAACACATTAACAGCAAACAAAGTAGCTAAAAGCTGTGGAGAATGTGAATGAAAACTCTGAGTAAAACAAGTTGTCTACAATTCTAGATTTTCTTCTCAGGAAAGACACAAAGAGTAGAAACTGGGAAATTTTCAAGTGCTCCCAGCTGAGAAGTATTCCTGCTCCTACCCAAGGCCAAAGTTTTCTCACACCTAAAAGGGCTATATTTTATATGTGTATGTCTCTCTCTCTAGATTAGCTACTCTATAGGAGTAGCGAGAAAGTTCTCAAGAAATGGGAACACATTAGTTTTTAGAGTAATGCTGCACGTATAAACTTCAGAAGTATCTTAAGTGAGAAGTTGAATTATATAGGTTACAATATTGAATTCGTGGAATGTTAAATGATTTGGGACTACTTATTAACAGCATCATACACAATTGACATATGAATTGATGCATGTTTGACCTTCATGCAAGAATCATTTTGCAATTATAAACTAAATGTATTACCGTTGGTCCACCTATCCATAAGTTTTGATCATCAGCACTCAATACTCCAGCCATCTCAAGTGCATCTCTTGCTTTGTTAAGGTCACCATGTAAATCCCCAACTACGCATATAAACCAAGCACATTTGGGACAGTGTTAATAATGCTGTAGAATTTCTTCAATACTGATGCCCAAGCACATTTGGGACAGAGAAAAGATTTAAAAAACACGAAAAATCAATATTTTTCTTGTTGAATGTATCTTTGCTTATGGACAAATTAGAGATTCACTTAGTTGCAAAAGCAGCATATTCAAGACTTGGGTAACAAATTCACCAGAGGCAAAATAAAATTAAAAAGAAAAATGATCTATTAGGGGGGAAAAGAAAACCCAGGAATTTTTTAAACCAAAATACTAACTTTTTAAAGCTTAATGCGACAATTCAAATGATTGTTAACAACCCATGAGCTAAATGGCTAATTAAATTGGAATAAGCAAAACTAATTGAAAGAATATTCTAAAAAAGTAGGAATTAATAGATAGGTACTGCATAACTTAAAAAAAAAAAATAGAAAAACAGATAACGAAAGAGGAACACAACACAAACCAGCAACAATTCGACGACCAGGAGCAGAAACAAAAGTGGGAGGATTTCCACTGACAACTATAGGCTTCAAGGCTTCACCTTTAGCACAAACATTGTTGTTAAGAGAAGATAAAGAATTTTCAACCACGAGTTTGCGAGGAGGCTTAGATTGGGAAGATGGTGGTTGAAGAGGTAAAGAATTGAGGCAAATGGAAGCCATTAATTGGTGGGACATAGTATTTGAGGTTTTATAATTAATTAATTTATATGGGTTTAACGCAAATTCGAAAATCGAGTGCTTCTTATGTTTGGAAAAAGGAGAGCTCCTCAGCCAAGCTTTTGTTATTATCTGGCTCGGGTTTATTTTTGGCCAATGACTTCCTGTAGGAAAAACCGAAAAAGACCCTCCATTGACAATTCCAGATGATATCAGCAGATGACAAGTTGGCATATATTTGGATGATTCGAAAGGACCCAAACTGTAATTTTGTAGATGAGAAAAGGTGTTATTTAGTAGGAGCAGACTAGCATTACTCCTATCTGAGGGACCTTAGCATTTTGGCTGTTTGGTCAAATTATCAACGTCTTCTATTGCGCGTACAAGAGACTATGTGAAAACGGGTTGGGTGAGTTTGTAGTCCCGTTTGTCCCCCCAAAAAATCAAAATTTGTAGTCACATATTTTTTATTTTAAAATAGTGGTATGTCAAGAAAAAAAAATTTAATGATTTTTTTTTTTAATAATCAATAATCATGACTTATATATTTAAGTAATTTTGGGTCATAGTGGTGCCATATAAATTAGTCATAATTAAGTAATTATAATATTATTTATTATTAAAAATAAATTTATTATATTATATAAATTGATGTATGTATAAAAAATATTTTTAATTGTTTTTATCTTAAACAATGGGGTATATTAAACTGCATTACCAGAAAGTTTAAATTAAATAATTAAATTTGGAGCAATTAAATCTTTTGTAATTTTTTAAAGAAGGGTAGAGGAACTGAAATTTATTTAAAAAAATTATAAATAACTTAATTGCAGGGATTTAATTGTTTTTTTTAATTAATTTGTATTTTGTAATTGAATTAATTAATCTGACTATTTGATTATTTAATTTTTATTTTAATATTAAAAGTGAACCAAAGTGCAACAACTTTACAAGTAAATGATCATGTACTTTTGCTTCCAGCTCTTATCATTGGAAAAATTTAACTATTTTACCTATGAATGGATTTTTTTTATTTTTTTTTTTAGAGAAATTGAGAGGAGGTTGTGAGTTTAACTTCCACGTATAAAACAATCAAGAGAGGTTTTTATTGGTTTAAAGAAAATGTCACAATGAGACACATACCTCCTCCTTTATTAACAATTTAATGCCACTTCTGGAAATTTAAATCTGGATATATCAAGAATAATCAAAATGTAAACTAGTTTTTGTCCCCATTGCTCAAAATTTGTTTATACAATTGCACTTTCCATCTTGACTTTTTTTTTCTTTTGCTTGATGCTTGATTTCCATGCAAAGAAACTCTCCGAAATATCTAAAACTGATAATAGAGGATTTGGTAGATGGAACATATCCAACGACGAATTTGGGCTACGCTGGGCTGGGCAGGGCTATAACTTTAGTTAATTTTTTTTTAAAAAAATAATTATATATATATTTTTAGTATTAAAAAAATATTTTATTTGTATTAATATATTATATCTAATTTTATATATATATTTTGGTATATATTAACAATATTTAACAAATACGTTGATAAAAATGACATGAATCGTAAATAAAGTGGTTATTTTTTTTTCATGTATTTGGTAACTATTAGTAATATAAATAAAATTATAGTTGTATATTATGTAAAAATTATTCTTAAATGTGATAATCTAAAAAAAACTTAAATATTTAAATTTATACCTAACATTATAAGAATAAAATATGATAAGCTTCAGATTAAAGTTTTAAATTTATATTTATCATATTTTATTTTAACCCAAATTTTAATTTTATCTAATATTATATTATTTGACATTTTATTTTAATAATCTTTTAGAATTTATTTGAAATTTTTATATTTTTTATTATTTTTATTATTATTAGTTAGTCTTATAGTGTTTATCAATTTATATTTTTAAATATAATCTCATGGTTAAAATTCTAAATCGTATTTTACTTTTTACATTTTCTTATATTTCTTTTAGCTTTAGTTTTAACAACTATAAATTTTGATGTGAGAATTTTTTGTAGTTTAGGTAGTAAGATTCTCAATTTCTCCACCATGAATCTAAGTTTGAATCTCACTAGAGTGTGTGAATATATTTTTTCTTTATTAATATAAAATAAGAGGACTTTAGAACCCCTTTTTTATTAAAAAAAATTATAAATTTTGATATGATTGATTGAGCTTTCTATTTGCTTAGATTTTTAAGTAATAAATTTATTTTATCCATGAATAATACTAATATTTATTAACTTATTATATTTTGTTTAATTTTTATTTTAAGTTAATTATAAAATATTAATTATACATTTTTTTAATTTTAATTTTTTGTCTATAATATAATATAAAAATTTTAATATTTAATTAAATATAATTTATTATAATTTTTATTAATTATTTATGTTACATAAAAAATAATTTACTCTCCTAAATTTTTTCCTTTGGCTCTGTCCTTGGCCTGAGAATATCCATATATTAACAAGCTTATTCAAAGATTGATGGCCTCACTTGTTAAATCTCGAACTTCAAATGGCCTTATTTCCCTGATTCAGTTATATGTTTTGAATTTTAATTTTATTATTACTTCAAATAAACAAAATATGTCGGGAGAATAACAAAATTAACACTCTATAAAATTTTTAATAACAAAACTAGCACTCTTTGTGTTCAAATTTGTATTTTCACAATTAAAAAAATGACTAATATGTCATTTTTCTTTGAACATCCATCCAATTAGAATTGAACGACGATAATTTAGACTCGTTTAATATTAAACGTTCAATATTTTACGTTCAAATTAAGTATTGAACGTTCAATATTATTGGGGTGTTAGTTTTATTACCATAAGTTTTTCTTTGAACATCTATCCAATTAGAATTGAACGACGATAATTTAGACTCGTTTAATATTGAACGTTCAATATTTTACGTTCAAATTAAATATTGAACGTTCAATATTATTGAGGTGTTAGTTTTATTACTATAAATTTTAAGGGTGCTATTTTTGGTAATTTCTCAAATATGTTTATGCATTTTTGCTAAAGAAAAAAATAATATATTTTAGCTTGTTATCGCTATTGCTCATTCAAAATTCTCGAATTATTAACTTTTAAAGTTCTTGAATTCCATTATAAAATAAATAAATAAATAAAGTGTTTATGTACATATATGACTAAATTAGGAGTATATGTATTTGTTGTAACGGTGAATAAGATGAGGAAGGAAACATGGTTCTTCCGCCATAGTGAGGAAAGAAAGATGTAAGAGTCATAATTTATGACGTGTCTTGATTAATCTAATTGAATCAGAATGAAAGAATTTGAATAGAATTAAAATTGGGACCATTTTTTGTCGGCTCAAACAACTTTCTTAAAAATTGAACTGAATTAAGTTAATCTATTAGCTTAAATTGAAATAAAATTTAATTTAATTTAATTTTAAATAAAAATAATTTATGTTAAAATTAAAATAATTTTTTTTATCTCTTTTATTATTTCTCTTATATAATATATTAATTATTTTTCTTTCATTTTTTTAAAATAAATTAATAAAAAATAAATAGTTGTAATTTATTCATTTTTTTATATTATTATGTTACATTCTTTTATATTAATGTTTTTAGTATTCAAAATTAACCATCTCTTTAAACAAAAAATATATATATTCATCTTTAATTTCATTTAATATTATAAAGTTTCTATCTTTAAATCGATTAAGAATTAGCTTTTGCAGTAAAAATTTGAACTTTTTATCAGTATGTGTTGTACTATTATTTTTTCAAGTAGTTCATTGTCCCAAAAATTATGTACTATGTAATAGTCAAAGTCGTGTTTTTATATGAGATTTTGAAGTTACTTTAACTATTCATTTTTTGATAAATATATATATCTAACAATATTTGTAGGAATTTTATTAGCAATTTAGATAAGTTTGAGTTAGTTCGTTTGTGTTTCATGTAAGTTTAAGTTTAATTTATTAACTCTAATTAAAATTGATTTGAACTTAGGTATAATTAATTTAAATTAGTATAATTTAAATTAATTTAAATTAGTTCAATCTAGATAAATAGTTACTTCTAAAAAGATGGGACGGCTCAAAAGAGTATAAATGTAATTTTATAGACAATTTTTTTAAGAAATAGTACTACTAACGAATTTCCTAGAGTTCATTACAAACGAGGGTATTTTTGAAGTTTTTATTAAACGTTAAGAAGTATTATTTTTTATTTTTTTAAAGATAACCACTAACCAAAACCTTACGTATATTTGTGAAATAAAATCAAGAAAAATGTTACATCTAACGAGAGTTAAATTATTATTATTATTTTTTTTTTGACAAATTGAATTTAAAATTGAGATAATGAAATATTAAAATAAAAAGTAACATTATATGTATTTAATTATGTTATACAGCAAATTACGTATTATATATAAAATTGAAATGTTGAATGAAGAATTGATTATCGAATCATTTATTAACAGATGGTCAATTATATTATATCATGTAGAATGTATTATGTATTAAATTATAATAAAAAGTATTTTTGTAAAATAAATAACACGATATCAATTAGGGGTGGCAATTTATGCTTGTTGGGCTAGTTCGAGCTGATCCAAATTTAATTCGTGTCATGAACTGCCAACTCTAATTCAAACTAAAAAAAATTTCGCTGACCCAAATTAGCCCGAATTGGCCCAAACTTTTATTTGTATGTATTAATTAATCTTTTTTATCTTATTTAATCCTATATTAATTGAAAATATTATAAATTTTCTTATAATTTTTAATCTAACTAGAATAATAAAATATTTGAACAAAATTTAATGCACTATAATAACATAAAATATACAAATAAAAATTTTGTTACAAGTTTTACAAATTTAAAAGTTTAAAATTCATAATTATATTACAAAATAACTCAATAAATCACTACCTAAAATTAAAGTAAATGAATATTTTAGAGTTAAATTTCATATAATTATTATTAGTGATAACATAATATGTTTTCACATTATTAGTAAGAAAAATGTAGAAAATTTTCTACATAAATTAACATATTCAACTTGTAAAAAAAAAAAAGGAAAAAAACAAAAATAACACCTCTCAAAACTTAAAATAACAAAAATATCACTCATAATGTTTAAACTTATATTTTAACAATTAAAAAAATGATTGATATATCACTTTTTTTAAATACATATTCAATTGAAATTGAACAATTGCAATTTAGACTTGATCAATGCTGAACTTTCAATATTACACGTTCAAAGATTAACGTTCAATATTATTGATGTACTAATTTTATTATTATAAATTTTAGGTGTATTATTTTTATAATTTTTTAAAAAATAATAGTAATAATATATAATAATTATTATAATTATTTTTTATTTTTATTTTATCAAAATGGTCTTAATTCAATCCTAATTTAATTATAATTTTTTTATATTATTTAAATTTAATTATAATTTAATTTATTCATATTTAATTCACATTTTTTTTATTATGTTCCGTTTGAATACTCCTTTCAATTATAGTACGATATTGGGTAATAATTTTTTTTTTCTTTCCTAAAATGAATAGCAAATTTACAAATCTTACGTACCTACCGACTACGGTAGCAGGTAGGGTCTCCACAATCTGCCCGCAATTTTCAAGTGCCGAATCAAAGTTGAAAGATTCGCATTATAACGTGGTTACTGTGTATAACAGTACTAGCACATACTACTGGACCTTGCACTTGTCATTTTGGGGTCTACTTTGAAACAGCATTTCTCTAGCTACTTTGCTCTGGAATCTGGAGTGCTTATTCTACCCACAACATTTTGAGATTGAAAAAGTCCATCATTTTGCTTCAATATAAAATTCTATATTTTTTTCCCCTTCATAATTCATTCAAAGTCACTTAAAAGTTTACAAAACGAATATAACAGCCACTTAAAAAGGGTTGAGCAGGATAGCTCCATGTCAACTAACCACCCAAATTACAATCAACACAAATAGAAAGTTAAGAAGGTACATCAGTCAAAACTTGTTCATTCAGCTGAAAATTACTGATTTGATATCCATTTGCTTTGTAAAATCGTAGCATTCTTACTCTTCCAATATGGCATCGAATCTCTCCTCAATTGACCCATTCTTAAACTCATTTATGGGAATTTTTATCCTTTTAATCTGCAAAAATCTCATTACTTTTACTATACGAGTATAAAAGGTGCAATAATCTTTCGTCTTTCTTCCTATATAAAGGACAATAAGTGGGAATTCTCTTATTTCTAAGGACTAATGATGCTCGAACAAGAATGATCTTAATTGGCAAGCAATGTCAAATATTATAAAACTTGATATAGGTAGGTAAAGGTTACACTATTTTTTAAAGATGTCAAATGAGTTACTTAATTTAACTCAAATAATTTTAAGTTGATTCAATGAATTCATAAACTAAAAAGTCTACCTTATGAGCTTAAATAAGCATACCACTAACTCATTTCACAAATTTCTGATTATATATATATATATATATATATGTCTTAGCACTGTTTTAGTTGAGTATATTTTTGGACCAAACAATGATTTTTTTTAAAACTAATTAACAATAAAAAAATTGGAAAATTTCAAAAAAATAATAATCTTAAAATTTATAATAACAAAAATAGCACCCCAATAATATTAAATGATGTTCAATATTAAATACTAAACATGTATAAATTATCGCAGTACAATTTGAACGGCATTAAAAAAAATAATTTAATAATTATTTTTTTAATGTGAAAATATATTATTTAAACTAGGGGTGACAAATTGTGTTAATTAGTCGTATTCGTGTGGTATTATCGTGTCATATTTTAACTTTAATTTTGTCATATTAACATGTTAATTGATACATAAAGAAATTTATTTTAATTTTTTTGTGAAGTCTACTTAAGATAGTAAGAAATAAAAAGACTTTTAAGAACATAAAAAAATTGTTGATTAATTATGACTAAATTTTTTATTTATATTATATCCTAATTTACTATCTCTAATTTAAACACAATTGATATTATTTTTATTATTTTTTCTAAATAAAAAAAATAGTTGATGATCAAATTTCAACATCAATTTCTTTATTTAACTAATCACAATTTATTCTTTACATCATTATCCAAGATTAAAAAAAATCCGAAATGAGTCCAACAGAAAACAATATTAAAATAATCACATTCAAAAAATAATATCATCAACTTAGATATTTGATGTTTTTATATAAAAAAAAAAATCTGAAAATACGTAGTATTTCATATAACAGTTCGGGCATTTATCCACGAATTTCAAACCCACTTCGCTGCACCTTAGCACACAAGCTCACATTCTCTTTCTTACTATTTCCTTTACTCAAATGTTTGATCAATTTTATGAGTTTTGAGGATTTTGCTACTAATTTCTTTCTTGTTTTCTAGTTCTGGAGGATCGAACACGCTTTAGCTATCACACATGTCTCAGACTAATTCGTGTTCAATGTATAATATAATTAATTTTATTTTTTAAAAAATTAAATGAGCGGCACCAGCTCCACATTCTTTTGGGAAAAAAAAAAACTATAACATTGGTTTGTGTTTTTTAATAGAATTTAAAAAAAAAAAAATGTGACATTAAAATACTGAGATATTTTCTGAAAATTAAGTTAGACGTAGGGATGACAATTATTAAAACAACTCGATAATACGGTATAAATACGACACGATATAACACAGCTAAATATTTTAGTAATAACTGATTGATAATTTTTTTCATATTCTTCAAGGTTTTTATTATTTTTTATTATTATAAATAAAAAATAAGAAAAAAAAGTCAAATAAAATTTTCAAATATCAACAAACACGAAAATTCGAGACGAATAACAAAAAATAAACACGATTAACTTAACACGATTATCAACCTTATTTATATCATCATTCTCTCTACAGTACTTCAATTGGAACTTCTCTTTGGATGTTAAAAAAGAGATTATCTATAAATTATATAAAAGAATATTAATTTAAAATTAAGTATGCCTATAGACTTTTTTAAGATTAGCCATGTTTTTCTGAGAAGTACCAACCATCTACCATTCAACAACTAGAGGGTGAGTGTGTGTATAGATTCTAATATACAATACAGTTACAAAATACATTTATGATACTTCATAAAAAAAAATCATGAAATAGCTATATATTATGCGTGTTTGATACAAAATTATTATGAGTCAAGACAATTATTAAATTTGTAATATATTTCAAACAACTTGACAAAATTTATACGACAATAATATTAATAGATAGTGCAATAAATTAATCATAATTTTTTATTTTTATTTTTAAAAATAAACATGTATGATATGTAAATAACTTTAATTAATGGGAGTATATAACATTTAAGAATTTCTCTGCAGCAAGGCCCGTAAAGTTTTATCCAATAAAAAATTTCATAATTTAGGGTATACAGTAATATTTTTTTTTGTGACAGGCCGGCAAGGAACACAAAAAAAAGGTAATAATAGGAAGAAATCATGTTTATATTATCATTAATTATGTTGTATTTACATTGTCATTAATTAATTATATATTTATTATGATGTCTTCCTCTGTTTATATATTAAAAAGTTAAAAAAAAATCTCAAATGTTTTAATCTTGAAACAATTTATTTAAATGAGCATTGGTCTACCACTAGGTGAAAGGTGAAACAACATAAAAATTGCAAAACAGTCCTTAAAGAAGAGAGACTACTATATGATGATGTCTAGTCAAGGTTGAGACTTGTGAGACACATCAACAATGGACTATTCATTAATATTTTGTCACCAAACAGTAATTGGCGTATGGAGGAAGGCCATATTCACGGTTCGGAATTCATACACGGTTTCTATGATTAGTCGCCCACCCTCATGGAAAGTTATGTTTTAGGTTTCCTTTCCGGCCGGTTTAGCATTTTGCCGAGTTAAGCTTCAAATTTTGTAATCCTCCTTTCAGGTCTTGACAATGCTTCAAAAACTTGGCATGTTTTGAAATTGCAATATAAAAAAGGGAAACTTAAATCAATTGTTTTTAAATCATACAGTACTTGTTATTATTTGAACTATAACTTGAAACATTTGAACACTAAATTTTTAAGATTAGGGTTCAAATTTTTTTATTTATTTATTTGTGAAGGAGCTAGTACATATTGGAAAAGTGCTTCCTTCACTTCCTCCTTCTCTGTTGGTTTCGTAACATCTTCATTCATGTCATGACTGAGTTGTTTGTGTTGGAAAAATATTATTAAAATGTGGAGCTATATATGTATTTTTAAATATGTTATGCTATCTTATAATTTAGCCAAT
This sequence comes from Elaeagnus macrophylla, assembly GCA_029378325.1. Classification (NCBI taxonomy): domain Eukaryota; kingdom Viridiplantae; phylum Streptophyta; class Magnoliopsida; order Rosales; family Elaeagnaceae; genus Elaeagnus; species Elaeagnus macrophylla. The sequence goes on along the minus strand of CM055642.1, from coordinate 8,913,554 downwards.
TAAAATGTGATCCATAAAATTTAATGACTATTGGGGTATTAAATTATCGAGGAATTAATGTGTAGAGACCAAACTTATATTTTTAAATTGATAAGGAGCCAATTTGCAAATACTAAATTTTGATAACTGCTTGGTAGTTATCTATATAAAGGGGTTATGGTCCCCATTTGAGCGTAGAACTTTAAGGACACAAGTTTTCTTTGTATCCCTATCAACAGAGAAAAATTCTTAAGACAACTACGCATCAATTGGAAGATCTAAACTCGTTCGATTAAATAACACTATGAATTCTGGAACGCTTTTGCTATATTCTCTTTTCTTCTCTTAATTCAACATGAAATTTAGAAAATATATTTTTCATTTTTGGTAAATAAATTTTAATAGTTTGAAGCATATACATCGCAGACAAGTATCATAAATTTAAGTTTCAAAGGAGAACTAGTTAGAGAAGTATTCCATTTGTTAATGGATTAATCTCTTATTTATAAAATAAATCGACATGTCAAAATACTATTTTTACGTAATTAGAAGAGTAATGAAAAATTACTTATTTTTTTTTGTTGGAAGTAATTTCAAATGATTTATAGCCGTATTTGACGATCTTCATGAGAGGGTGTATTTCAATTATGATTTCGATATATTTTTAAAAATTCATAAATTTAAATCATTTTTATGAAATTTAAAAATAAAAAAAATTGGTAGATTTTAATGGATTTTATTTTATAGACTTTTATAGATTATAGTAGGCTTTATATTGATAATAGTTTGACCAATAATAGACATCTATGGGGAACGTTGAAGAGAAAAAATAAAAATTCTTAAAATTTTTTAAAAATATTTGGGGTGGTAAAAAAATGAGTAGAAATTTTACTACTATAATTTTAACTAAAAATTTATTAAAAAAATTATATATAAAAAATTTTCATTTTATAAAATATTTTAAAGTAAATGAATTTTTGAATAAGATTTTTATAAAATTTTAATTAAATACACCTAATTTTTTATAGAATCTTTCTTGATTAAATACACATATATTTTAAATTTCTGTAAAAATTAAGTTAAACAATTCCTAAGATATTTAAACTTTGATCAATTTTACACAAATGTGTGAACTATTTTTCTATTTATAAAAGTACTCAAATTTTTATCTAATTTATACATAAGTACTTGCTAATGATTATTTTCTACCATGTCAACCAATTAACAGTAATTAAATTTTTTCATATTAGCTATTGTCGCATGGCAAAATTTAATCGAACAACATAATACTTTTATTTTACCATAAATCGGTAGCTCAGTTGGTTGGATACTGTACGTAAGGTCATGGTCCTACTGGATAGTTGGGACGCGAGTTTGAAACTTGCGACCGACGTCCCAATGTCGAGTCTGAACACAGCCTTAGGCACTCCGGTGGTTAGTAGTGTAGCTGTGGCCCTATCCTCCCTACATCCTGGTGAACCATTTATTTCTGACAAAAAAAAAAAAAAAAAAACATAATACTTTTATTTAAACTACTTAATTTAAATCCATATCCTTTAAAACCAATTTTAAAAAAATGCACTTCAAATAAGCCCCAAGTTATATCGTGAAAAAATTGAACTAAAAAGACTTACATAGAGCCAGTGGTTTAATTAGTTGGATAGTTTATGACAAGATCGTAATTTTAAATATTAGAAAAATAGGTTTGAGACTTAAGATTTATATCATAATGTGGAGTTGAAATACGATATTAACATAGTTTATGGTTTGTAAAATTTTGACAATTTTGATGATACAAAGGGTATGATTATGACCCTGACTTTGGTGAGATATTTTTCTTTTGAATAAAAACAGAAAAAAGAACCTACTTGAAAATAAAGAAATTTAGAGGCACTTTCTATTGAATAAAAAGAAAGAGACTGATTTGCGCCTTTTGTAATAGTCTATGTTCGTATCATTTTAAAAAGAAAAATACTAATTTGTCACTTTTTATTGTAAAAATTTAATATGAAAGTGTTTTTATATATTTATAAATTTATAAGACATTAACGATATATGTATCTTCAACATTACATTAAGCCAATTGGTTTACTTGAATAAAAAAATAAAATTTACAATAAGCTAATTTGAAATGTATATAATTTAAAAGATTACCTACCTTCAGGGACGTAACTAGAAATATTTTTTTAGGAGGGCTGATTTATATTAAAATAAATTTTTTAATTTTTTTTATTTATAATATCAAGATTTATATCTAACATTGAAAAAATAATATAAATTTAAAAAATAAACAAAAAAAATTTATTTAAGTTGTGCCCGATGATACTTTAGAGCATAAAATTAATCGATTATCAATTCAGATTCAATTTCTTCTACAAACTTCAACAAATGGTTCTTGAGATCGCTTATTTTTTTGGTTGGTAGCCTCAATAGAAGTATTTTTGGTTGATTGTTAGTCATCTATTTTCTTAAAGAATACATGAAGAGTTTTAAATGATTTAGATTTTTTGTGAGGTTTATCTATTATAACCTACCAAAAAAAAAGTATTTAATGTAAATTAAAGTATACAAATTTAAATAGGCCTAACAATAAATAAACAAAAAATTAAAATAACTGAAGAATTAAAGAATCAATAAATAATTTATACGCTTAATCATTTTTTCACCTATTAATAGTAATTGATAAGTATAAAAATTTAAAATAAATTTCATGTTCTAATATAAAAACAATGGAATAATATATATTTTGAAATAAAAAATTCTAATTAATAATTTAAAGAAGGAAAAAAAACATATTTAATGAAATAATGGTGAATTGTTATAAAAAAGAGTGCTAAATACATATAAATTTATACTTAAATATATATTTAAATTAATAATTAAATAATATTTATCGATCAAAAATTTAAAAGTTATAATTTTTAGTAATATATAATACATAATTATTAATATGAGTGTAAATTAAAACATAAATATTTTAAATATTTAATGTTTTTATTTTTAAAAAAGAATATATAATTATAATATAATATATTAAATTATATTTATATTATTAATATTAATTAAAAAAAAATTTTGAAAAGGCTGACCGGGCTCAAGCCCGGTGCAGCCCACGCATAGTTACGTCATTGCCTACCTTAGAAGGATTGATAAATATATTATTCTCTTTATAAAAATAAGACATTTTAATTATTTTTTAAATAATAAAATATTATTTTATTAATAAAAAATTGTAAAATAATAATAAATATAATTTAATATAAATAAATTTGTTATTTTATTTTAACAATTTAAAATTAAATTTAAACAATATAATATTTTATTTTTTTATTTCTTTATTCAATTTTGTTGTAAATTTTATATTTTATGAATTTTTTTGTATTTTTTAGCACTTTTTTGTATCGCATTTTTTTTATAGGTATTGTATTTGTATCGAAACTACAGATTTTATAAAATCAATTATAGGTAAAAATAGAAAGAGCTCATTAGAATGGTTCCAACACCACTAATCCCATAATTTTCTTACTTGTGTAGATCTTATTTTTTACACTATAAATTCAACAATTTTAATATTTATATATATATATATATATATATATATATATATATATATATATATATAACATAAAATTTATAATAAAATTGACCAAATAAAAAAATATTATATTATTTAAATTAAATTTTAAATTATTAAAATAAAATAATAAATTTATCTCTATTAAATTATTTTTATTATTTAAAAAAAATTATTATTAAAATAATATTTTATTATTTAAAAAATGATTAAAATATTTTATTTTTATAAAAAATTGATATAAATATTCTTTATAAAAATAAAATAATTAAAATATCTATTTAATATAAATTCTACCCTATTTTAAATAAATAATATTTTTAACATTAAAAAAATTGTTTGTCCCGACACAAATGGTTTTAACTTTTTACCTTTTCGGCAGCATGTGTACCACATAACCTAAAGAAAGGAAGAAGCAGTCGAGGGGCTGCGGGAAAGGAATAAAGGAAATAGACTTTCAGGTAATTAAATAATGGCATTTAAAACGAGTCAGAGAGGTTCTCCCGACTTCTGAGGGCATTAATGTCCTTTATTTTGATAAGACAATCCTCTCTCTTCCCAATAGGATGAGATTAAGAAATAAATGAGAGAAAACCAGAGGGGTTGGTAACCTACAGATACACATTGACACATATTATTATTTTAATAAGCATTCTTTTTTTATATTATTTAAAAATATTATTTTAATATTTAATTTCTTTTTTTAATATTTTTTTTAAATATTACAATAATTTTATTTTTCATCGACAAAAAATTATGTATATAACACATATTTTAATAATAAAAGATAATTTTTTATTTTATTTTTATAAAAATATTATTAATGAGAGATAAATACCTTATTTTAATTTTATGAAAATAAAATTTTTAAATTTTGATTGTTATTATTATATAATTATTTTAGTTATTAACTTTATAATTAATTTTAAATACAAAATTTTATTTTAATAATTTAATAAATAAAATATTTAAGAATTGTATGAAGTTAAAATCAGTCATATATATCTCATTACTAATTTATTTTATAAAAATAAAATTCAAAATTATTCTTTATTATTACAGATATGTGTTATTTATATGATTTTTTGTTGAAAAAAAGATATCTATAACATTTTTTTGACAAAAATAATACATACCAAAATATCAACCTAATGTACCGAAAATAATAACAACATGCCACTAATGTACCGACCCCAAACCAGAGAGTAGAAACAATCCAAAACAGGGAGAGCTAGTATTTATTTTTGGGGACCCGTGGTAGTTGTGAGACTTGTAAGTTGTAATTGCAAGTACGGGAAAGTCGTGGTAGATAGAAAATAGAAGCCAGTGCGCTAGTACTCACAGGAGTTCTGGTATCCATCCTCACCACCACGTTAAGGTCTAAATAATAGACGACTGCCAAGGCTTGTCTCTCTTACTTAGAGGTAGTTAGCAAAACGATCGATATTACCTGTTTTTCACTTGGTGCAATTCAATTACTTTTTAAATTTTTAAATCGAATTCGATTTGATAACGTATGATCAAATTAAATCTTTGGGATTGAATAAACTTATATTGAATTTAAAATTTATTTCTAAATTTTTATCATATCTAAAACATTAATATATATAATATCTAAATTTTAAATATTATAACTTAAGAACTATACTTAGATATGTATTAAATTATTATAAAAATTTAACATTTATATTTATATTTTAAAACAAAATGATAATTTAATGTAATTACGATGTGCATAATATTTAAATAAAATAAAATATACATTTATTTATTTTAATACTAATTAAGTCTATATCGAATTACACCGTATTACAAAATTAATTTGTTAAAAGTTAGTCACCAATTCTTCTAAAAGCTTAAACCGTTAAGATAAGGGTATATATTTATTTTATACATTTATTACAATCAATTTAAATTCAATATAAATTAAAACAAATTGTATATTTTTTTAATCTAAATTTAATCTAATTATAAAAATTTTCAATAAAATTTATTCAAATATGGATGATAGGGTCAATTTTTTTAATTTAAACATATTAATCGAATTATTTGCTACTTAGAGAAGCAAGCCGTAGAAAACTGCATATTATGATTTTTTTTTCTTTCCAACCTATTGAATTGGTTATAAATTTATCTCCAATTTTTAGTTTATTAATAAAGATTCTCTAACACATTATTACATTTATGTACTTTCATATATTTTGTCTAACAAATATAATAAAAATAACCATCGGTGTTTAATATGATGTGATATGTGTAATTTATTATTGTTTTTGTTAACAAAATTAAAAAAATTAGACAAAAATAAAAATTCTTAGAACACGTATTGTTAAGTTGATGATGCTTTAAAAATTAAAAGTTACTAAAATTTACTGTCGGTCCAATAATTTGAGACAAAAAATATATATAATTTACCTCAAAGTAATGAGATGTTATGTGTTGTTTTATAATTGGATCATTATATTATCTTTTATAGGATATCTGTTAATGGTTTGAACTTGTTTAATTAATATCATATATAATAATATTGATTACATTTTTTGTTATTATATTTAGTTTAATGATCATCCAACATACGTTAGTAGTGGTGGGTTGTAACTTGTAAGTGGGTTTGGTATTACTGTAACCCCTGTTTACATTTTGGTATTCCTTTGTACATACATTACTTAGGTGGAACACCTATGGTACCCCAAATAAATGGTATGCATTTAATCTAATTTCATTTTTGATTTGGGAGTTTATTTACATGATATGCTTAACACGATATCAAAACGAGTGATTGGATATTGGTTTAATCGAGAGTCATAACCATTATTTGAACATAAAATTTCATTTTAATCATCCTTAAGAAAAAATGTATATATATATATATATTAACATTGTAAAAAAAATAAAAAAATTTCACTAAGGGAATTAATGATACATACTTAGGAATGAATATAAGAAAAATTATGCAAATAATCATATTCGTTTAGAACCAATTTTAGATAATTTCAAAGAATAACCAATGGTTATAAACAAGTATTAATTTTTTCTTGATTTAACTAAGATTTTTTTGCTGATCTCTTCTGTTGTCTGTTGGTGAGATTTAGTAAGATGGATATTAGGCTTTTTTGTTATCTTTGTTGGGGTGTTTGGCATAACAAGAATGAATTGGTGCATGAAATGTGGAAGGCAAGGTGTGAAGGTGGTAGGGTGGATTCAAATGTTAATTGAGGAGTTTTGGAGGACGTGTGATAAAGAATGAGAATTCAAGAAAAGTCATGCTAGGGTACAAAGGGATCAACAATGGTCTCCTTCACCTGTTGGTATTATTAAAATTAATGTTGATGCTACAGTGTGTATAGGGAAAAAGGTGGCTTGCTCTGGAATTCTTGTTAGGGATCATAGTGGAAGATTTATAGCTGGTAAGACTTTGTTGCGTAATGTTTTTACTTTCTCGTTGGTTGTAGAGCTGCTGGCCATCTTAGATGAGTGTCAGTTAGGTAAGGAATTGGGTTTTAGTAAAGTGCTGGTGGAATCTGAGTATTTGAAGACTGTGAATATTTTTAATAATGGTAATATTTTTTTATCTGCTTATGGGAATATTTGTATTGAGATTTTGAACGTTTGTAATGGTAGGAATTGACATATAAATATATTGTCTTTGAGAAAAAAAAAAACTAAGATTTTTATTTTTAATATTTATTAAAAAATACACCTTGTTTAAAAAAATTAAATTTTAATATAATATATACTCTATTAGATTATTTAAAATATAGATATTATTTTTTATACTTTAGTTATTTAGCACGTATTTTTAAGTAAAATAATACATATATTAAAATAAAAAAATTTAATCCAATTATTTAAAATTTAGTTTTTTTAATATTAAAATTATTTTTAATACATAATTATATGTATATAAAAATATTATATATTCGATTAACTACAATTTTAAAATTATAATAATCATCTCCACCTCACACCCAATTGATCCTTTTTGTCAATTTTTTTTACGAATAATCACGATTTAACTAGATAAAATATTCATGCAGTGGGATAAACAAAGTCTAACACATGAATTTCTTTCTACACAAAATTGAGTTAGAAACATTCGCGTAAAGTTTTTGTTGGTTATGGTTTGAGTTTTTTCCTCTTATTTAATGAACTTAGTAAATTGAGCTAGAAACATGGCTTTACATTTAAAGGTTGTGTTAAATAAAAGGGGTCATTTTGCTGTGATTATGGGCCCTTACGCATTTAACGTACAAGAATTTTTGCCATATGTTTATTTTATACTTACCTCTAACAAAGATACGATTTCGAAAGTATTGTATTATATTTTACTAATTAAAAAAAATGATATTTTTAAACTTATATACCTATTTAATTAATTTTAATTTTAACATTTAAAAAAATATATATATTAAATTTTTTATAATACTAAAAAATATATATTTATTTACATTATAAAATAAATGAATATATATATATTTTTTTAATAAAATAAATTAAAATTAAAATTATATGTATTAATGGATATCGTCTCATACATTTAATGTTGCGTAAGCAAAAACTTTTTAGAGCATTATTTTTTAATATAATATCTCTAGTAAGCTACATATATTAAGATAATTTTGTTTACAAAAAATATTAGAAAAATTACTTAAAATATTAATATTTTTTAAAAATTATTAGTGTCTCAGTTATTTTGTATTTAAAAAAAAAAAAATTGTATATAGAGTTGTACACCGTAAATCTGGCATAAAATGTAAGCGAGGAGTTGGTTGCTCAATCTTTTATTTATTGTATTTGATTTGATGTAATTAAGTTAGCTTCTCCAATGGCAAAGGCATTGATGTCGCTCGCTCAGCTCGCTCGTCCTTCCTAGCTCCCTATAAATATGACCCTTTCCTAACCTCTTCTTCCTCACCAACCATACCATCTTTGTTTAGCTCTCTTTTTTCACAATCTAACTAATTAATATTGTGCTGAACAATTCCCCCACTTAGGTTAAAAAACAGTAAAGAAGAATCTGTAAAGCTCAGGAGGGATAGCGCCATGGATGGATCAGCCCAAAGGACGGTTGGTATATGTCATCAATGGCGCTATCCATCCTGAGTTTCCCGGCTTCTTCTTACTAATTTGTATATCTTCGACCCTGCAATTTCTAAACCCTTTTGCACTTGGTTCAGTTAACTTTTGTCTATTGATTATTATGACTACAGATTTGTATATATAGGGCTTTGTTCTCATCTTGGACTCTTGCTCTTAATCTTGCCCAGTGTGATCTCTATAATTAGTTTCTTCTTCTACTCATCTGTATTTTTATATCCTATATACAGAATCGCTCACTAGCTATTTTCTATGAATTACTTGCAAATTTGGGGCTACAAAGTTTCTCGTGTATTGTTAATGTGTTTTTAAGATGATTAACTGTGGCTTTTTACTTTTATTTTTTAATGTTCTTTTTTCTAATCTAATCTTATTCCTTCTTTGATTCTTCCCCTTTCTTCTTTTAGATTTCATAGTTATTATATTACTGATTATGGGCTTATCTATTCCTGCTAATTAATCTCTTTAAACTTTTTGATTTTTTTTTTACAGGATTTATACAGATTCTGACTTTATGGAAGAAGGAAAAAAAAATCTTCCAGAAATTATTGATTAATTTAGAGTTTTTATTTTTATCAAACTTCAGGGTATTATTAATTTGGTATTTCATGTTATTAAAATGTAGAGTACATACAATTAATTTTCTTCAAAATATGAACAATAAAATTAGTAAGTAGTACGATCGATCTTTCTACTAGGAATAATAATGAATAACATAGGGTCGTCTTACCTATCTTCTTGATTTTGTTTTTGTTTATCAATATTTCTTGTGTTTTTTTTGCTAAGCAAGAATATTGATTTTTACAAACCCTAGTCATTTATGGAGATAACCCATTTGGTATATAAGATCGATTTTAATGTTTTTGGCTGATGAAGAAAATTTGACGCAAATTATCTTTTTCATTGAGAAATAGCTTTCACGGACTTTCGTTAATTCTTTCCACGGCCTTTGGTTTTCTTGTACTTTCAGTCAAACTAAGGTCTGAAGCCCTAGTCTTCTACAGAAACAACAATAGGAAAGTAGAAATCAGCTGCCTAGTTAGCTAGGGTTTAATTCATTTAGTGAAAGCTGCTGCTTTTTTTCCTTCAGCCTTTTTCGATTATTAATTATGATTTTATTAAATAATGCATTAATTATTAATAAATATAAAATTAAAATTAAAAATATAAATAAATATGTAATTATAAAATTTCTTACTGTGTTAGTGAGATTATAATATGTAAATTATATTATGTTAATAAAAAGATTATTCTTTCTATAATGGAGAGGATATTACCGTTGAGAGTGACTGCTTTCCTACTTTCATCAGTTCCATGTGTCTTGTCATTTTCTTTTCTATTTTTTCCATCATTATCTTTATAATTATTAGTCTATTATAAGTAATTCTTATGTAGCTTTCTTTACATTTTTTTTTTTTACTTTTGGTAATCCCTTGTTGACACGATCTTAAATAAAGTTCACAGTAGTCTGATAATAAGCTTTATTTTTCATATTAGTTTTTTTTTTTACATAGTTTTATTATATTATAGACTGTTTTTATAGCATTAGTATATCTTTCACTTATGTACTAGTTTTCGTATCTTTCTGCTAATATTTCTTTAGTTCAGATTATAATAATTTATACAATAATTTTTGTGGATTTATTTATTTTTAAATATATAAAATTCAATCTTTTATCAAATGATATTAGATGAGATTATAATATTTGATATCTATTTTAACAAAAAAAAATCTCACCATTCTTTGTTCTTGATACATATGAAATTAAGTCTCTTTTTTTCTTTTCTTTTTTTAAAATTTGGCAAATTTTAAAAAAAAATAAGAACACTAATATAAAATTTGTAATTTTAGTCAAAAATGAAACATTTACATGTACATAACCCAATTGTAAACCTTAAAAACTTTCAAAATTTACATGGAGGGAGGATAACATTATCAAATTGACTACAATACTTAGTTTTCTTAGAGAAAAAAAAAAGACTATCATTGTTAAATTTGTTTTAATATTGTTTTATGTAGTTGTGTCTTGTGATTATCCGTTTCCTTGTTACAAATGGAAATGAGCATCATCTGGTTGGCCGGCCACCAATGTACAGGTCACGCGTAATTAAAGAGGGGACTGATTATTATTATTATATAGCCAAGCTTATTTTACTTTAGGGAAGAACTTGTGTCTCTTATTCTTTGGGGATACTGAACAAGTTCATCTATTATTTATATCTCCAAGCATCTGATATTATTAGTTTGTGAAGAAATAAAAAGATCTTCATCATGATAGAAGATGTAATATGAGGATTTCTATCAACGATTCAAAGTATCAATCTCAAGTTTGTCTGTTTTCATTCTGAAAATGAAAATGAGGAATTATATTTTTAGCCTAATTCTGTAATTTGAGGAAGAAAAAAATCCCTACGGTTTTTATTGACCCAATTTTTCAGCATTATATAGCATTACTTAAAATTTGTGATTACAAAAATAATACTAGTTATATTTAGCTTAAATATTTTTTCTTTAAAATAATATCTAATCTACATATTTCACATCGAATATCGGACACTATTTAAGTTAAAATATGGCTAATTAAACTTGTTTAATGTTAAATTATGAAGAATTAGATCTCGTGTAATATATTGATGTTCTATATTTTATAATTATAGATTTTAAGGAGTTATTTTATATAATTTTCCAAAAATGTTATCAATTTTCAATTAACTTCAACAATTACTTTCATTTCAAGTTATATGATCAAATTACATCAATTATTCTCCAAGACTTCCATTTCTGAATGCATGTTCACTTTTCTTTTACATCCCTTGTTCAGAAAATAGAATTAAAAATGAGAACATAAAAATAAAAATAATAACACCAAATTCAATTCCATATAGAATAGAATAGAAAACTAAACTTTGTTTCCAATAGAATTTGTATTTCTTAAAAGAAAATTAGAAAATAGAAATCTACTTTCTAATAATATTAAAACAAAACTAAAACAGGGCTCTTTCCAAGGTTTTTTTTTTTTTTTTATCAAACTTCAGGCAACCTTTGAGTATAAACTTAGTCAATAACAAATTTTATCCTTATATTGAGACTTAAACTCACAACCCTTCAAATAAATATACTCTCATTTACCTCATAGATCAGAAATTAGGTGCAGCTCTTTTCAAAGTTGATTGATTGTGTCGAGAGACAAAATTGGTTCAATCCATGATAACCTAGCTAGAGCCTAGACAAGTATGGTATCTGCAATCTTCCATATCGTGTGAAATGAACGTGAACTCCATTCATTGTTTCACATTTAAAAGTTTGCCTTTCTGATATTCAACAAGACACGGAAAATTAAAACACGTGAAGCTCTTTGTTTTTGCCCTTTTGTTTTCACTCTCTTCTTGGTCCTAAAAGTTATGTATGATTAATAGTTTTTCCAATTAGTCTATAAGATTATATATGTGGTTCTTTAATTTTTTGTTCATTTTCGAGATAAGACTCACTAATAATTTAGGTTTTTCTTTGCTGATATATAGTTGGCTTGAGTGTTACAGAGTATGGACCAACAAATAAATATGATTTTGCTGAATGTTGTAGTGAAGATGGCAGACCAGAGTGTACTCGGGACTAATGCAAATGGACTGTTATTGGAGTTGCAGTTAGCAGTGCTAGCGAAGTGCACTCTTTCAATGACCATGTGTCTAAATTATTATTTCTTAATTCCAAACTCTAAATTACTGTTCACCTTTAAACTCAATGTTAGGACTTCTCATCTATCATTCTTTTTTTCCTTTTTTTTTAAACAATTAAAAAATTGAACAATTTAGTTTAATTGGGGGAAGGGGAGAACATTGGCAAGTATTTTCATATACATAAAGGAATTTACATTGGGGCATCTTGTGGCCAATATCTTACATTGCAATACTAATAAACACAAGTCAATAAGAGTAGTGTTTTATTCAAAATTGATCATCGGTTATTTTATGTCCATGAAGATCCTAATTTTCTTCTTATTATTAAAAGATTAACACAAAAAAAAAATAATTTTTTTAACATGTCAAATTTTAACGAGGTTAAAGAGTTGTTGCCTATATGAATATTTATAAAGTTTGTGATACGAGTTTTAACTACGATGTGCAGTTGTTTAAAAAAAGAAAAAAAAGTTAAAATAGCACATCACCACATGTTTCACATGTCAATACAAATCAGGGAGTTAATATAAAACTAACCCTCCCCTTGCTTAATGTTTTCTATTAAATCAAACCTTTATTTCTTCATCTCAATTGTAACGAAGTTATTTCCTTTATTTTTCTTGTATGTATATAAAAATTGGATGATCTGGTGTATATGACTCCTTTTTAGATAAAAGGTAATTTTTGTTGTTTAAAAGTGAAGGTACATAAAAAAATATCTAAATTAGTACCAAAATATACCACAAAATATTATAAAATAAAGAACATAAAAATTGATTAGCACTTGGATTAAATTATTTCGAGGGTGTTCAAAGCTAGTTTCAATATAAGTTCAACTCTTTTGAACTTATATAAAACTTGAACAAAAATATCATATTGCTAAATTTTTTTTCAAAATATATAAGTCTAATGTCATCCTAGGTTGAAAAAATATATTTTTTCGTATAATTAATATATGCATCTATTTAAATGTAACCTTATAATTAGTCCCACTATTTATTCGAAATGCATAAATTTATATTTATATTTTAAATTGATAAATAATTTTTATTGTGTAATTTATCAAACACATGAAGGGCATTTTAATTAGTTTAAATTTAATGATTTTTATAGGTTCCAAGAATTTAACTGAGGATTCATATTGGTTAAAAATAGAGAGATAATGAAACAAAAAACATGTGAAAGAAAATTAAATATAAGTTACACAATACTATGATCCTTCAATTTTTGTAAATTTTACCGTTTGATTTCTTTTTTTTTTTTAATATTTTGTCTCTAACTTTTTAATTTCACAAATTTGATCTAAAAGAAACTGAATGTGTTAGATTTAAAAAGTGAAGGATTTAAATCTTAAAGAAAAAATAAGTAACTTGAAAATGTTAAATTTGATTGTTACGGTAAAATTTCAATACAATTTCAACATTTAAATTAAATTTGTAAATTTTTTTTTTTAAAAAATTAGAAGATAATATTGGAAAAACTTAAAAGTCATAAAAATAATAAAATGTGAACAATAGAGCGCTTAACAGTGCCCACGTGCTTAGAAGAAAAAACAAGTGAGAGTGCCCACGTGCTAAGAAAGGAAAACAGCTGGAAAAATATAATAAAAGAACTAGGAAGAAAATGAGAAAATTCCACATCAACACTTTTTCCAATGTCACCAAAATTTATCCTACATGGCATCCAGCTGGTTCCAGATGCGGAATAATAAGATTAAAAAGTGAGCATTGTCTTGATCATCCAGCTGGCTCTAGATAATTGCTATATCAATTGTTATTCTTTAATAAATTAATGCAAATAAAAATACTCATTTTTTTTAGAAGAAAAAAGAGTCATATAAATACATTTATTATTAAAAATGTATATTTTAATTTCTTTATTATTAAAAAATGTCGTAAAATTTTATTTTATTTTTTAAAAAGGCCATACAAATCAAATTTGTTTCAAAATTGACCATATAAGGTCCCATAACTTGCATGTGAGAATTAAACAGGGACAAAAATGTAAAGTTGGAAAAAAAATGAAAACAATGTCTATTGGCAAGGTCAACAATTTCCAACTTCTTGTTCATCCGTCCCAGGTGGGATCTCTAGGAGGTGACATGAAATATGGGTGTAGATCATGATGGGTATAGTGGCAATTAGGTTCTAGTTCTAAGGGTGGGATTGTTGTGATGGTAACGACAAGGTTGTGGTAGATTTTTGGTGGTTGCAGGTTGAGGTTCTTGGATTTTTTTTTTTCCTTTCTCTTTTTGGTCATTGATCGATCTCGGCAACCTTCAATAATGATGGTGCGAGAAGGGTGGTGGTTAGCTCTGGTGAAAATGGTAGGAGATGGTGGGAAGGAGTGAAATAAAAAGACAGTGAGGTAGATGAAGATGGGTTCTATTTTTTTTTTTTTCAACATGACATTTTTGCCCCTATTTAAATGGTCACGTACAAGTCGCGTGATTTTATATGGTCATTTTTGTAATATTTTTAACTTGTATGATCTTTTCCAAAAATAAATAAATTTTTCTAAATTTTTTCAATAAAATAAAAACTAATGTATATGATCATTTTAATTACTATATATTATTGTTATAACATGATTATAATTAAATTAATATTTTTAATTAAATATAATTATATAAATATGATTATATTTACGAATATAAATTTGACTTCAAATTTATGATAGATAGATAGATAGATAAAAGTGATGCTATCATTGCTTAGATAATAAATAATGTAGTATTCCTTTTTATTGATAATGTATTTTTAATCAACTATTAGATGACTATTTTTTTTTTTTTGAAAAAATAAATATATAAATTTTGTATCTTATTTTAATGAGTAGAATATCTTGTTATTATTTAAATCAAATAAAAAATTAAAATAAAAGTAAATGTTAAAATAATATTTATAAAATTATAAATGAAGTAAAATTAAAAAAATAATTTTTTATTATTTTTATATAAGATAAATTAAGAAAAAAAATGATTATAAAAATATGTGAATTTTTTTTTTTTTTAGTATTTTAACATTTTTTGGGATCGTGAAAAAATGAGTATTCTTGATAAATTTAAAATATTTTACATTATATTATAGATTAATAATTGAACTAAATATAATAATAATTTTGAATTATTTTTATTATAATTTTTATTATATTAACCAAACATAACCTTAAGAAATTATAAATTTTACGATGAAAAGAAAAAGAAATGTAAATATTATAAATTTGTAAAAGATGATACAAGAGATTAAGTATATAAAATTGTATCAAATAGTATAGTTTTGATTTGGAGAAAGAGGCCAAATGTTTAGCCAAGATAAAAAAAAATGAAAGCTGGACATCAAAAATTTTATAATTATTTAATTAAAGTAATTTAATTTTATAATTATTATATTGAGCATAAAGTGTCTCATAATTTTAAAAAAAATGTACAATAATTTTGTAATTATATATAAATAAATATTTTAGTTTTATAATTTTTGAGTTAAGTATCTATAATTTTGCTATTTATAAAAGTTAAGAATTATAAAATTTTAATTTTAATACTTATTTTGAACAGGGAGATTCTATTTTAAAAAATTATATAAGTATGTTTTATTATATTTTATAATAATATAATTAATAATATTTAATTTATAAATTATAGAATTAAAATATTTATTTTAAAAAGATTGGAAAATTTTAGTATCTAATTTTATAATTATAAATTTAACTTTCATATTTGATAAAAATTATGCTTTAAAATTTTTTCCAAAACCCCATCGTTTCATTCTACGTTTTTTTTTTTTTCGTTTTATTCAGTGTTACCACATCCACGTGTCTTTCTTCTTCGATCGTCTTCTTCCAGGTTAGCTCAGGCGCATAATTCACTCACCGGTGCATGTTAGCCTCTTAGTCCCCATCTACACATGCTTTCATGCCTCACTCTTCTTCTAGCAACTATCTGATTCCAATTTTTCACTCTATTCAAAACCTAATGTCTCTCAGCTCAGATCGAACATTTTAACGCTCTTACTTCCGTAGCCAAATCTCAAATCTTAGTTTATTCTTCATTTGTAATTATTGTTAGCTCTAGAAAATGATGGATTCTGAGAACAGCCAGGGCTTTGAAGAAGCTCACCTCTATGCGTCCAAAGAAGATATGGAAAATCTTGTCCTCGACGATCCATTGAATGATAATAATAAATCAGACTCTACCTATCGGAGCGCCATGTCGTCTCTCTCCAAAACTCAAAATCCACTCGCAGCTCCTATCATTGAGGCTCCGGCCGATTCCGATCCTCTGCTCACTCCTCCATCATATCGTGATCTCCGAAACCCTAATGCCGGTGACAATTCCTATGTCGACCCTCCATCATATGCAGATGTGATTTTCAGCCCGTTTGATGGAAACAACGTCAGCGGTGTGGAAAGCCCCAGCAAGAGCATAGAATGTCCGGGTTCTTTTTCGAGATCGTCTTCCCCTTTGAGCTCAGATTACCTAAATATCACGGTTTCAAATCCGCAAAAAGAGCAGGAGACAACAAATTCGATCGTGCCGAGTGTTAATACTTTCGTAACTTATCTGATCGCAACCAGGACGAACATTTCGGAGTTCGGAGGATCTGAATTCAGCCTTCGGAGACGGTTCAGAGACGTGGTTACATTGGCTGATCGGTTGGCGGAGGCGTATAGAGGGTTCTTTATACCACCAAGGCCAGACAAGAGTGTGGTGGAGAGTCAAGTGATGCAGAAGCAGGATTTTGTGGAGCAGAGGAGAGTAGCCTTGGAGAAGTATTTGAGGAGATTAGCAGCTCACCCTGTGATTAAAAAAAGCGATGAATTGAGGGTCTTTTTGCAAGTTCAGGGGAAGCTCCCACTGCTTCCAACCACTGATGTGGCATCCAGAATGCTTGATGGGGCAGTGAATCTTCCCAAGCAATTGTTCAGCGACAGTGCAGTGGCCCTGCATGAGGTGGTCCAGCCAGCAAAAGGTGGTAGAGATTTGTTGAGGTTATTCAAGGAGTTGAAACAATCTGTTGCCAATGATTGGGGAGGTGTAAAGCCTGCAGTTGTTGAGGAGGATAAGGAGTTTCTGGAGAAGAAAGAGAAGGTAAATGATCTTGAGCAACAACTCAGCAATGCCTCCCAGCAGGTAATTGATGCTTGAAGTTCATTGTAATTACTTTGATAGTTTTGATTATTTATGTCGAAATTATGCATGCATGCAAGGTTTAATATAAAATGGTTATTGGAGTGTTTTTTTTCCTATGTTGTGTTTATAGGCTGAATCACTCGTCAAGGCCCAACAAGATATGGGAGAAACAATGGGAGAATTAGGATTAGCATTTGTTAAGTTGACTAAATTTGAGACTGAGGAAGCTATGCTCAATACTCAGAAAGTGCGAGCTGCTGACATGAAAGATTTCGCAACCGCGGCTGTCAAAGCAAGCAGGCTCTATCGAGATTTAAATGCTTATAGTGTCAAACATCTGGTAAGTGGCAGAAATTTATTCACCAATATTCTTCTTGTTGACAGAATTGAATTATTTTGACCAAGAACTCATAGTTGTAACAACGTTCCCTGGTTTTAATGAGAAATGTTCCAATTTGATGAATGGAAGCTATCTTAATAAAAAACTTATTCTTAAATTAGGTGCTTTCATTATAGCCATTTACTGGCATTCATATGTAGGTGTTGAATTGGAAGCAATTTTAATGCAATTATTTTTTCTTTGACGAAAAAATTTCCCTAGTTTTAAGTTTTCATTTTTCTATAATGTGTACTGCAGGATACACTCCATGACTATCTCGGGCTAATGCTAGCTGTCAACAGCGCGTTTTCGGACCGCTCAAGTGCTTTACTGACTGTGCAAACTCTTCTATCAGAATTGGACTCAATGAAGTCAAGGGCTGAGAAACTTGAAGCAGCATCATCAAAAATATTTGGTGGTGACAAATCAAGAATTCGCAAGCTAGAGGAGTTAAAAGAAACCATAAGGGCAACCGAGGATGCTAAAAGTGTTGCAATAAGAGAATATGACCGAATCAAGGTATCATTTATTTAATTTATGTCTATATTAAAGGCTGATAAGTTAGTATCTGCTTCATTTAAAGCTATATTTACTTGTCAAACTGGATATTTGTTTCCCTCTTTTAGTCTCAAAAATTTAGGGCATGTTTACTCTGCATAAATGGTAAGTAGGCCATTAGGGAATGACGCTGATTCCCATAATTGCTATTTACTTCCCAAACTGTATCATCTCGGGTGGATTGTTCTGATTCACTTTCCAATCCTAAATCTATTCCAAAATCTCACCCATTATTGATTCTAATTTGTGATTGAGATATTCTCCCACTACATTACTTATGTATGGTCCCATTTATTGTCAATTGTTGTATCATGTTTCTATTAATTTTTGTTATGATTATATTTTCAAACATTGTTTTTATTTTATCAATAAAAATTAATATTTGAAGATATTATAGTAAAGATTTTGTTTTCATTTCCTTTCATTCTGGTTCATCATGTTTAGGGATCAATTTCCTGCTTATTCCGATTCTTGAAAAAAGTAAACAACATCAAAAGTAATCAATTCAGCTATTCTGATTCCTTCTTATTCTGATCCTCTGCTATTCGAATACGATTGGTTTCAATTCCGAATTAGTGTGTCCTTAATTCTTCTAAAATTTGGCTCGTATGGACTATATGATTGAACAAGAGTTTATTTTGCTTCCACCTTGCATTTACTTTACTCATTCTTGATTTTATCTGCTAGAGCGATGCCACCCACTAACAATATTGCCTACATTCACAATCAAACGCTTAAGAAATGAATATTTTGGTATATGGGTAACACAAAGGGAGTTAGATTATTACCATGGAAAATCCAAAGCTAGGTTTAGTTTGTAGCATTAGTTATTATTATAGCAGCACAGGGTCTGCAATTGTTTGGCTGTTGTTCGTAAGCTTAAGTCACATGTTTGCTAACCAGCTTTTGTTGTTATTGGAATGTTGTACTTATGCTCTCTCTCTCTTTCAAGTTCTCATCTTTTACCAACATTGTATAATGAAATTTTTTTGAACTTTATCCTATCCCAATTTTTTTTGAACTTTTTGTCTTAAAATTATTTGCCAACTTAATTTGATAGTTGGATGAGATGCTACTGGAGTGAATTCATGTGACTTTGAGTAGACTTTAAAGAAGAACAAGCCCTTGATTGGAGATGGCTGGTTAGTGTACATTTGGATTTGTCATAACAACAGATCTTGTTAACTTGATCTCAGCCATTGGGGGATTCTGTAGCACTATCTAACAAATCACCAATTTGTTATTATTGAGCTTGTTCCTGGACAATGATGATTAATTTTTTTTGGATGATTGTTCACTGATATGAGGTCAATCTGCTTAATGAAAGATTGATAGCTGAAGGGGATACTATGTAGCACCAAAAATAGAATATAGAGATGAATAGGAGAACAGTAAATAGCAGTAGGGAAGAACAGGTAAGAATTTGGGGTCAACATTTCTAGATTTGGAGAGAAAGAGACAAAATGATATTAGAAAAGCTAGATAAATATATCATTGATTAATCAGAGTCTTCTCGTACAATTCATGGTAAGCTATTAAATAGACTTTCCAATTCTGGCCTCGCAGTAGACTGGTCTCCAAGATTATACAACTTGTCTCTCAAGCATTTTGCTTAGCCACAAAGACATTTGCCCCTAACACATACAACTTGAAAGGAAAAGTAAAATTAAACACGATTAACAACAATAGAAAATATGATAAAAATAAAATAATATAACTATCATTTTTCTAATTTACTTCAGGTTAGGTAGAATATTCTATATAATCTTGATTGTAATTTGATACTTTGAGGTTTGTTTCCTGTATACAATAAGTAGAAGAAGAAAAAGAAGAAATGTTACTTTGAGAAACATTCTATGCTGTTAGTATCCACATTGAAGTCTCTAGGCCAATGTTGCAAGGTTTATTTGGACCCTCAGGCAACTTTTAGCACATATTGTTCCAATATTGAATTTTAGTATATAGGTACCTGATATTTAGGATGGAGCAGGTTGCTTGCTATTATAAGCACAGCCACCTGACCGTTTGAGTACTCTAGGTATGGGTGAGTAGGATCTTTTTATAAGAAATTTAAAAAGGTTATGTATATATTGAGTTTCATTTTGACCCCTTTTATTTAACACTTTATTTTTTAATAAAGCTATATCTTTTTAGTTCTTTCTTTATACATATATTATCTTCAATAGTTCAATTTCATGTCTATCTTGGCAAGTTTTCTGACTTCTCTTTCTATTTCTCTCAGTACGTACGCAACAGTGTTGTATGTATATACAGCTATATAAAACAAAGTTTTATATATATATATATGCAACATTGTGCCATGCCCAAATATGGTTTCAAAAGGGAAACCTCATAAAAAAGGGTAAAAAATGAACGGTTGCCATTTTAAAACTGCCCGGACTGTGGGCATTTGGGAAAATCACAAACCAAAAATGATATCTACAAATTGTACAATCAACCAACAAGCAACCTATATAATCAGTTCGTCTTGCTTGGCTAGGCAGTTTAGACCTCTTGGCTATTGTCACTTTAAATGAAAAAAAAACTCATTCAAGCATCAAAAATTAAGATCACCACATAAGAAATAAAAATAATATGAAGAATGTTAAATTTTTTTCCTTCTTAATTTATGATCTTCCGTAAGTTAACATATATATTATTAGAGAGTAAGAATATGTTTAAATCTCTTTACCCTAGAAGGCATGGAGGAGTTGTATAACCTTAAAGTATTTTCCAATTTTGCTTAGTTATTGAACTTAACTTCCAAGAATAAATAAGTTAGACATTTCTATCTAGATATTAGATATAGATATCATACTTGAATTTCTTTGAGCAATAAAATCTTTAAAACTTTTGAAAATACGTTTCTATAATTAAGTATATTGTGCTCGGTTATGTTTTGGCGGTTTTTGAATTTTGAAACCTAAAACAAACCTACTATTGGCAGTTTGGATAAAAAATCAAACCATAAACGTCCTACAAAACCTACATAAATTTATTGCTGCTTGGTTTGGGCGATTTTGGAAAAAGAATGTGCACCTCTAGGCTCTATAACTCTAGGCACAAGTTTGATCTCAAAGATATTACAGCTAATTTAATTGTAAGATTCACTTGGCAGTTAACATTTTGATTGCTCTGAAATTTGGTATGTGATAATATAGCTGTTGAATGAATACTATAATCATCGGTGTTAGTTTTTGTTTGTTTCATTGACCTATGATTGTTTTCCTTTCTGTTAATTGTTTGTTTTGTTGTTGTAGTGGTATACATGTATGAGTTTAGTTTACAAACTGGCATACTTAAGTTTGTAACAACTTTCTAATTGTTGCCACTGGATGCAGCTTGAATTTTTCAATTTAATTACCTCAATAATTACAGAGGGATGGCTTTTGTTTTATATTGCTCTTTTGTTGTTGCTGTCTCTGTTATCTAAATTGTAACCTTAATTTCAGGAACACAACAGAAGTGAACTGGAAAGGCTTGACCTAGAGCGGCAAACTGACTTCTTTAACATGTTGAAGGGTTTTGTGCATAATCAGGTACTGTTTCTTTCTCTCTCTCTTCCACTTTTATTTTTGGCCTGCATGAATATTTTGAGCTATCTAGATTTAAGTGGTTTCTTGTTCTATATTATAGTTCCTTTAGTTGAACAGTTGTATTTCTTCTTGCTTTTGTTTCTTCACTGTTCTTTTAGTTGAATGTCTGTAGCGGTTGACATTAGCTTAAGAAATGTGCTTAATTTTCTCCGATGCCACTGTTTCTGTCTTCCATATCTTTGTTCATTTTTTATTGTTCTTTGTGCCCTTCGTCTAATTCTGATTTCTGCGAATAATAGGTGGGATATGCTGAGAAAATTGCAAACGTATGGTCAAAGGTCGCAGAGGACACTAGTGGTCATGCAAGGGAGAGCAGTTGAATGGCGTAGGTGTAAATTCTAGACTTCATCCTTTTGTTTCAAATTTTTTTTAACCCCCAAGGCCCCAATTGATAATCACCCTTAGGAAATAGCATTGCATTCAATAAACATAAAGTTTGCACTTGAAGTTCTTAAATTTGATTTTTCAAGCTGTATTTATTAGAAAGATAATTACAGGACTTATGCTTGATGTTGTAAATTATATGCACTTGTTCGGAGTGTTAAATTTTTTTTTTCTTTTGAGTAAGTAAGAGGGGAAGGGGTGTAAATTTCTCCCCCTCCCACCCTCTTCTTTCCACAAAAAGTTCTATTGATGATTGAAAATGAAGAACAAACACAAGCCTTCCGAGTTAACAACAATGGAGGTATCTTGATTATCCCAAATTCCCTAAAGGCGAAGGCAGCACAGTTAACTTCGGGTAGTAACTTTTTTTGTGTGGCTAAACCTGGTAGGGTCCCTATTTAACATAAGAAGATTTTACTCAGAAATATACGTCTATAAGATTTACCATGCTCAGCTATATGATTGGTTCTTCATAGAAGAAGTGTTTTGATGGCATTTGATGCACAGGTTTTGCTGATCACTTGGAAGTAAGCTAATAACAACAATGTCGCAAGTTATTCTAACCATTTTATATGTATAACGATAGAAAACATGATAACCCAGTGGAAACTAGGTCAGATGCTAGAGGGACCTGGGTTTTAGTGGTAAAAAAGCTTTAATTGACCCAAAGACTATTGGACAATGAAGTCTCTTGCTAGCTCTATAGCGGTACTTTGGTATATAGTTAATGATAAGAAAAATAACAAAATTAATGTCACTTAAAATTTTTAATAATTAAATTAATATTTTTTGTATTTAAATTTATATTTTTATAATTAAAAATAATAATTAATATGTCATTTTTTTTAACACTCATCCAATTAGAATTAAACGACGACAATTTAGATTCGTTCAATATTAAATATTCAATAATTAAACGTTTAATATTATTGGAGTGTTAGTTTTATTATTATAAATTTTAAAAATATTATTTTTGATAATTTTCCTTAATGATTTTGGTAGTGATGGCTTTTATTGTCTAAAAAAATAAAATAGAAAACAACATGGCTAAAATACCGTGAAATAATACTTCAAAATAGATTAATTAAAAATATTTAAAAGAATTAAAAATTGAGTTATTATTCTCTCTAATTTTTATACTATAATTATTTAATCAATTTTATTTTTAATTGTTTAAATATTATTTATTTTTTAAATTAAAGAAAAACACATGTATATTATGTGGAAAATATATATTTTGTGTGTTATAAAAATACATGTATACACCATGCGGAGGAATTTCGAAATAAAGCTTCATCGACATATATATATATATATACACTATTATTTGATAATGTAATAGTAAAATTGTATTAAAATGAAGTATAACATAATATATTAAATATAATTATATAATTTTAAATATATTTATTAATAATAATGTGCTATATTATTTTAAAATTTATCTTAAATTTAATATATATATATATATATATTAAAAAAAAAATTAGATATTACAAATGAAATAGTTGAGATGAGATTGATTACTCTCTTTTCATATATTAACATAAATTTTGTTTTTACTAATAAAATTTTAATATATCATTTATAAATGATCACAAATTGTTATATATTTCATAAAAAGAAAATAAAATTTCTCATCAAACAAAGCAGAAACTCATTTATCCACTTCCACCAACCAAATAGAAAGTCCAAAAATCTGAACTCAGTCAAAGACCCAAAGTTCCTCCCTCTTTCGTCAGTTTTGTTCTTTCTTATCACCAGACAACAGGTGTCCTAATTACAGAGGGACCAATAGAATTCAAGACTTGCAAACTTCTTTTCTTTAGTTCCCGATGGGACATGCCAACTTGACCACCCTGACTTTAAGTAGTTCCATTCAACGCCCCTTTTCTATTCTCTGTGGAACTGTCACTATATTTCTCTCTCTCTTTTGTTTTCTTTTTCTCAACAAAACTCTTCTAAGTCTGTTATTCAGTCATTTCTCAAAAAAAAAAAAAAAAAAATCCGTTACTCAGTTTCCTTGTTTTTATTCTTTATTTGGTCCCTTCCCTCTACACCCAAAAACCGCGTTTTCCAAGAACTTTCGTCACTCAAATTCAACATAAATTGTTAATCCAACCCCCACTCAATCAAAACAATAACATGGCTGAGAACGGTGAAGATAAATTGTTAGCTGTGGCGCGCCACATAGCCAAAACGCTAGGCCGTGACGACGCTATGGCCGACGATATTTTGCAAATCTTCTCCAATTTCGACGGCAGATTTTCTCGCGATAAGTTTTCCGTCAAAGATAAGGCTCGAGATGATGATTCCAGAACCTGCGCTGCATTAGAACACTCAATCAACTCTCTCCATCGTCAGATTTCTCAATACGTGGCAGCCGATCACCCCATCTGGGCTGACTCTGCTGATTCCTCCGCGTTCCTTGATGCCATCGACGAACTCATCGCTACCATTAGAGATTGGGCTCCCATGTCCGGAGATAGTAAAATCATTAGGGCGTGCGTTTCACGCGCCGAAGACCTTATGCAGCAGGCTATGTTCCGAATTGAGGACGAGTTTAGATCTTTGATGGAACGCGGTGGTGAATCGATCGAGTTGAGTCGCGCTAGTGGAAACAGCGAATCGGCGGCGAATATGATCTTTGAATCGGAGGATGAAGATGACGAGGAAGGCGGCGAGGTCGATCGTTTACCTACTGCTCTACCAATCACTGACTATGATATCATGATTGATGCGCTTCCGTCTGGAACGATTAACGATCTTCATGAAATGGCGAAACGAATGGTGATAGGAGGTTTTGGCAAGGAATGTTCACATGTTTACAGCAGCTGTAGAAGAGATTTTCTTGAGGAGAGTATGTCAAGGTTAGGGTTACGGAAGTTGAGCATCGAAGAGGTTCAGAAGATGCCATGGCAAGAAGTCGAAGACGAGATTGAGAAATGGACCAAAGCTGCAAACGTAGCGCTTCGAATTCTCTTCCCAAGCGAGCGGCGACTCTGTGACCGTGTCTTCTTCGGGTTATCTTCCGCTGCTGATCTTTCATTCATGGAGACTTGTCGTGGATCGACGATTCAACTACTGAACTTTGCCGATTCCGTGGCAATAGGTTCACGCTCACCTGAGCGGTTGTTCAAGATTTTAGACTTGTTTGAGACGCTTAGGGACTTGTTACCGGAGTTTGAATCGTTGTTTTTTAATCAGTACTGTATTTTACTCAGGAACGAAGCAATCAATATTTGGAAAAGGTTAGGCGAAGCAATTAGAGGAATTTTCATGGAATTGGAAAATTTGATCAGTCGAGACCCGGTTAAGACTCCGGTCCCTGGAGGTGGACTTCATCCAATCACTCGCTATGTGATGAATTATTTGCGGGCAGCGTGTCGATCACGACAGACGCTTGAACAGGTCCTTGAGGAGAGTGCTGCTACAGGTCCTTCAAAAGAATATGGCGTCGGGAAGCTTGATGAGCAAGGCTCCTCATCATCCTTGTCTGTTCAGATGGCTTGGGTTATGGAGCTGTTAGAGAGTAATTTAGAGGCTAAGTCTAGGGTTTACAAAGACCCTGCTTTTTGCTCTGTATTCTTAATGAATAATGGGAGGTACATTGTTGAAAAGGTGAAAAATAATGAATTGGGGGCTCTTTTAGGTGATGATTGGATTCGGAAACACATAGCAAAAGTCCGACAGTATCAGGTGAATTACCAGAGGAGTTCATGGAATAAGGTTTTGGGAGTGCTGAAGGTGGATGATGCAAGCTCTGTAAAAGAAAAGCTTAAGCTGTTCATTCAGTACTTTGAAGATATTTGTAGAAGCCAATCTACATGGGTCATTTTTGATGATCAGCTAAGGGATGATTTGAGAATTTCAGTGGCAAAAATTTTGTTGCCGGCATATCAGAGCTTTCTGGGAAAGCTCAGAAACCATCCGGAATTTGGGAGAAATGCAGAGAGGTACATTAAATTTGGGCCGGAGGATATTGAGGTTCGGATTGGTGAATTGTTTAAGGGAGGTGGGGGATCAGCCATTGGCAACAAGTGAAGGTAAACTTGCTGGTGTTTGTTTGTATGTACTTGGAAGGTTTATGATGTTTAGAATTTTATTTTTATTTTTTTGGTTTTTCTGGATCGTCTAAATTATCGTATGTGAAAAATATGCCTGGAGAGTCCCTGAGAAATCCACTTTTGAGTTAGTATGATGTATTATAATAGTAGTAGCTATGAAGGATTATTTTATAATATTTTATATTATTTAAATTCAAATATTAATTTAAATTTTAAAATAATTTAGCTTGAATCTTCTCAAATATTTTAGAGTTAGAATTTAAAAAATCTGATTTTGACTCGCTTGAAACTATATTTGGCTCGATTATACATCCCTATAATATATGTAATTGATCCATGACTATTTAAATCTCAATTATACATGGCTAACCTCATGGTACAATGATTAAAGTTTCATCATTATTGTTTTAAATCAGTTACCAATCACATTAGCTACATTTTAATTTAAAGCTAAGAATTCAAATCATTAATACTATTAATTTTCAGATAGAAGAATCATCGTATAAATTCCTAAATGCAATAGATTAATTTTTTATTTATTTATTTAGTGAAATAAAAACTAGAAAATGAATATTTATTTCCAAAGTAATTGACTTTCCTAATTATGACAAGAACTTAATTGATGAGGTTGCAATAAAGAAATACATTTTTACTAACTAAATGTGCCAATTTTTAATTTAGTTAAAATAATTATTTTTAGTTTTATTATTAAATAATAAAGTAAATGAACCTTTTTCTTTGTGATCTTTTAAAACTTCTTTTCGGATTAGTTAATGTGCTTCCAAGCATTGTTCCCTTTTTCGTGTTAATTATTGATGAGGCTCGTGTTATTTTGGTTCGTATTTTAACTCTTTATTAAATAAATAAATAAGAGTGAAATATTTATTCTTAAGCATATAATCAGTATATTTTCATATTATGATTAGCCAACAGAAAGAAAGAAAAAAGCAAATGGATTATTTCTTAAGGCTAATGATGATGTATACAGTACATATACGACAAACTAGATACTTAAAAATAAAAGAAACAACCAGCTGCCAAAATTTTCTAAAACATGAATATGATGCTCGTATAACTCAGTCATTTCACATAGATTCCCACTTTTTCCTGCCATATTTAACATTATACAATTTTTATTTACGAATCCCTAATTTCTTAAACCCCAAAAATCTCATTTTTAGACCAGGAGCCTATTAATAATTGGAAATTGGTACTAACTTCCAATTTTCATGCATTACAAATTCACTCCATTTTTTTGGGTTCATTTTAACGATATTTTTATGGGTGTACAGTTAAAATGTTATTAAGTAATAAGTATTATTTAATTATTTAATTTATAAAATATGTTTTTAAGTTTGTTTTTTTATAAAAAATATGTTTTGAAGTCTCTTTATTTGTAAAAAATGTGTCAGATAAAAACAAATTTTTCATTCAATTTTTTTATAAATCTAATTGAATATCACATGTGTCATTTATATTTTTAGATAAATATGTCAAATTAAATAATTTAAAAATTACTATAATTTTTAATAATTTCTTTTGATTAAACTTAAATAAAAATTTTATTGTCTAATTTGTAATTTTAGATTTTACATAATGAAAATTCTATTTAAATTTTATTGAAAATTATATTTAAATTACATTGAATTTTTTTTAAGTTTTTTTTTAAATTAAAAAAAATTTGAATAATTTTTAATTAAATTTTTATTTTTTACGTATATATCTATCAAAACATATAAACATGCATATGACCAGAGGCGGAGTTACTCAGGGCTGGAGCCCCGGCCGAATTTTCTGAAAATATTTTTGTCTGCCCCTGCCGGCTGTTGGCTTCCGTTCTTTTCATACGCAATTGCCCTTTCCAACCTCTGCCCTGATCTTCGTCTTGTTATTGCTGGTCGAAACAGGTGAGGTAACACCTTAACAACAAAATACAAGAAAAACCCAGTTCTGTTTTATGTTTGGTTTCAGAGAAACCATGGGAAAAGAAAAGAAAATGCTAGCTCAGTAGCTTGTTGTTAATAGTTAAAAAATTTTAAAAACATTCTTGAGGTTGTTTTTCTGCTGAACAGGGAAAAAGGGGCTGCTATGGTTACTAAGCTTGGAGAGAAATCAGAGTTTTCAGAAGTTGACGTTGACAATGTAAAATCATTGGAATCAGCTTTAACCGGTGCATATATTCTTCTAAACATTTTATCATTAACTTGGTGCCCATACTTTATATTTCCAAAAACTCAAGCTTTGGTTATGCAGGTGATCGGAGCTATATATAAGGCTATAGCAGGACCACGATCGACTGCGATTGTCGGAGCCATTGGTGGAATTCAGCCCCCCATACTAAAATCCTGGCTCTGTCCCTGCATATGACACATGTATTATTCCATTATATGTAACAAAAAATTAGATAAAAAATTAACTTTGTCATTTTTTATAAGTAAAAAGATTAAATGATATTTTTTATAAAAGTAAAAGGATTTTTAGAAATTTTTTCTTTCTTTCTATTTTTATAATGGATATAACTAATGCCTTTTAAATATTGTATATATATTTTTCTCTCTCTAAAACATAGATTTTGTATGCCTAAGCTCGTACTAGAGGTAATGCATGTTGAGTTAGAGTAAGTTGTGGTCACCGATAACATCAAAATGATGGTATATACTCGGCGTAAGAATTTTCGTTTTCTGCTTGGATATGAATCCGAGACTCACACCAAGCTCCATTGATATTTAAAAATAAAAAAATGGGATTGTGCCTACTGCCTAGTGTCTCATCTGACATTGTGTAACCTTTAATTTTATTTTATTTTCAAAAATTTGTAGGAAAAGGAAGAAACTTAGTCTCATAATAAGACAGGTCTGGTCATAATTTTTCTATTACATATTTTTTTTTTTTATGAAGTATTACATACGGCCAAAAATAATATAATCTATATTCTCTCTAGTATTATCTGATGCCCCTTTACTATTAATTATTAAATAATTAAAAACAGACTTTATTTGTGATGCATTAAAAATTGCTAGCTGACTGGCCAACACAAAAAAGTCTAATTTATTATTGCTACAACTCATATTTATTAATAACAATTTTATCAAACGAATGAACAGCACAAAAATATAATTCATTATACGGATAATTTAAAAACTTCATGTATTATTGTAGTGGAAATATACAAGTTAAATTATGGCCATATCATCCACCGAAACATTTATATTTCCCTTCTCAACTTCAAAGCTACACAAATTAACTATAATTCTGAAAGCGTAAAACTAATAATTGAAAGGAGATTGAAAATACTTGACTGGAGTTGTTCTTCTGAGCAGAAATGCTAAATCGGCAAGTAAAATAATATTTCAGTTCTTTCTCCATTTGACACAACGAATTTTGATGACTTCTCTATTGTCTCATAAACCAACTCTTACTTTGATCAAGAATTTAAGAAAATTGTAAATATATAAACTGTCAACCCTACGGTTGTCCCGGCAATCCCAGCAAAAGAGTCCCCCAAGACATGAATCAAAAGGCCAGATTATTTTTTGCACCAAAAAATATATTGAGAGAACAAAGTAAATATTGAATACAGTTCAGAGCCATCACATTTTAAAATCAAACATTCGGAGATGGCTATGAAGATCAGTGAAATGTACAAGTACCATCTGATACTACACGGATACAAGCATGAATTTAAAACAACTAATGTCAATGATTCAAATTTATAAAGAAACATAGACCAGCAAAATCTTGAAAAAAGGTTGGTGGACAAATCAACTGTATGAAAATTTAGTTCATCCATACTTGACAATGCAACGAATAAATGGATAAAGCACAATCCAAGCAAATTCAGAACAAGTGAACAATATGACCAGATCAGAATATCATACAACATCATCAGCATTCTAAACTTCCTACAGTAAATTGAAACTTAGGATTCGTCATTGCATTAACTGGTTTCTCATTGTCATAAACACACTGAAAATAGATTATACAATCAATATCTAAAGGTTCTACAAGACCATAATAAGAGTGAAACTCTTGGGCTGTTACATATCCCTCAAAACAAAAGATGAAAGCAAAGCTACTCTTAATGGAGTAAGTAATATTTATTACTTCTTAGCAAAAGAAATGGTCATTGGGTTTTGAGGGGTAATTTTGAAGCCTTGAAGAGCTTGCATGGCCATGGACGATTGAACATCATCTTCAAATTCCACAAAGGCAATACCTGGCTTTGCTTCAATCATTCGGACTTCTTTAAATCCTGGATACTGTCGGAAGAGCAATTCCAGCATCATACCGGTGGTTTCATGGGGCAAGTTCTCTATGAACAGTATATTATTAGGAGCTGCTGCTTCTTGAGCACTTGTGTTTGTTTGGCGGAAGGCCTGCATAAATACATAGTATGATGGATCAAAAATCATTTTTTGGATAATTATATGCAACATCAAGGTTTTAAACAAGACACTTGCCCCCCATTTCTTTACAGGCCAATGATCAAAAGAAGATATTAGATAGAGGGAGAGGGGGAGAGAGAGACAGATCGTTCAATAAACTTACTGTTGCTCGTCCATTTTCAGCAGCTTTACCATTAGCCGCTGCAGGTTGAGGCACTTCTTCAGTGCGTCGCTTTCTTTCAGCTGGACAAACATATCACAAGTCAGAAATTCAAAGTCTGTTTTATTGTGTCTAGTATACTCAAAGGATTGTTGCTCAAGTTGTTTATGTGGAGCAAAGGACAGGGGGGGAAATCCAAATTCTAAAGCATAATGATTTAAAACATTCCAATGACCCAAAACCCGAGAAAAGTTTGAAAAAATAACAAATATAATACCCCTAAAAATTATAACAACAAATATAGCACCCCTAACATTAACCCAATACTAACTCATATAACTCCAAATTGAAAATAAAGGTGCAATTTTTGTTATTATGAATTTTAAGGAGTATTATTTTAGGTAATTTTCTGAAAATAATTTTGTTGCCCAAATACAGCATCCCATAGGTCGCTTAATAATGAATCATAGAATAAGTTATGAATGTAAAATGACTTTTCATTACCTTTTTCTTCTTGCTTCTTTTTCTTCTCTCTTGGAACATAATTTCCTTCCGCTTTAGCAACACAATCCGATTTCGATTTTGCATATTGAATTCGCTGCAGAAAATTGACACAATTTATATTCACTTTTCATCATTATTTCTTTTCCAGCTTTAAGCAGAAAGATAAAAAAGTGAAAAGGGCCTGCATATGCATGAACCCCAAATGTGCCCGGTAAATAATCTAACATAACCCTTTTTATTGATCTTAGACACCCCATTTGTATTTTTATACATGTGGGGTCATCTTTGAATAATAAGAGTAAGAAATGATTAAGTTAGCCTATTTTCCAATATGCCCCAAAGGGAAACCACCACTTACTACCAAGTTCTATCCTGTATGATATATTTGGGGACAAATACTGAAAATCATCAAAATAACAAAACGGAAAAGAACGATTTAAAGACGTACACTGGCTCCAAGATTATTGTCCATACTAACATGAAAACTTTGTATGAAACTAACATTGTGAAATATAATTATTTGATAAATCAACCATTACAAAGAGTATTGAACTTCCATGATTTTGACAGATCAACAAAACATAAAACATGGAAATCCAAACGTATCTAAGGTCAAATCCAAGCATACACCAAAAACTTTTCCAGCAAAATATCAAAATTATTTATACAAAAATTAAATCATTCTTCTCAGGTTATCTCTAGGAAGATTGTCTGGTCAAAAGATGGGAGTCAGAGTAACTGATAATAAAAAAAAAGCATACTAGAAAGTGTTTGTAAAAGCTCAAAACACTTCTTTTTTTCCCTTTCTATGCTAAAAAATAACAAGATGTCAATTTTGATGTGGATTCTGAAACTCAGTGTTCTAATATATTACAAAACAAATGCAATATACTACCAACTGAGGGATTTGTAAGACAAACCATAGGCTTATCATAGAATGGAAAGTTTTGCATCTGCCGCACAGCATTACTAGCAGCCGTCACTTCAGTAAATGCAACCCAAGCTTGCCCTCGAAGCTTTGCTGTCTTCAGAGCAACAACGTCCAAAATCCTTCCATATTGAGAAAATAAGCAATATAGAGATCTCTTCAGTTCTGCCAAAGGGGGTAGGAAGATGAAACACATTCAACATCACACTTTACATTAGAAAATCATAAGCTCAGCAAAAAATAGAAACAAGTATTTTTCCTAAAGGACACCAAGAACACTAAAATTAATACATAGCAGGCTCACTAAAATTAATGCATAGCAGGCTCTTCTGACAAAACCCGTTTCCTCTCTTTTATATATATATATATATATGCAGGTAATGAATTCTGGACACTAGTCTGCTTCAACTTTTCTCTCTCTTAGTGCTGGTTGCATAACAACCCAAATTTGCACGTAGCATTCACATCACACCGTAGAATCAGCTAGTTATTCTACTTCTGGATCCATATTCACAATCACGGAGATCCATTATCCAATTACACAGACAGCCTCAGTCCTTAGATGACCATCGCCTAAATGCACAACAAAGATCTAAAAGATATTTATCATAATTCATATGATATCATGATATTCCTCAAGCTTGAACTACTTCAACAATTTTCAACAACTGAACCCTAATACTTCAACTGCTTACTAATGTAGCTCGGATTAGAAGTTCATATCATAAAAATTAAATAAAATAAACACGATTATAGCTCCTCAGTTCCAAAAATCACATAGTTCTGTACATGAATTAAAGATCATATTCTCAGTTTATGCTTCCGAAAAATACAACCAATTACTTAAAAAAAAAATATTGGAGAAATAGAGGTTTTCGAGTAACCAAACAAATGATAACTGAAATATATAGTTGAGCAGAAGATCAAACCTTCTTTCTTGACCTTCTCATTGAGATTCTTAATGTATATAGTTTGATTTGGAGGTATGTCCCCCGAGAGCATTGTTGCCACGTGAAATAGAGAGAAACACAGCTAAATCCCCGGTTTCTGAGTGAGGGAATGAGAGAATCGTTGCCAGAACGGTTTGATTCTGAGCCCTAGTCTCAAGAGCTAGATTTAGTTGAAGCCAATGGGCTTTGAACTTTCCTAATCTAACTGGGCCCAATCCTTTTAATATTGGATTCCGATATATTTTTCTGTGGCACACTTTTAGCTAAAAAGTATCTTTTTATTTATTTAGTACTACGTTGTTACAGGAGTGGAGTCAAAAATTTATTATAAAAGGGACTAAAGTTTAAATTTTTTTAACATATTATTATAAAAAAAAAATTAAGTAAAATTAAAATAAATTCCATAAATATTATATTTATTAATTATAATAATAACATTAACATAAATAAAATTAACTAAAAAGTGTTTATGTATTACTTAAAAATAATGTCACATTTGTAAGCATGTTAACACTTGATAATATAAAGAAAAATTATCGAAGTAGAGTTTTGCGATACTTCAATGCATAAAATTCATTTATGACACAATCTAAATCAATATTTGCAATAATTTCTCATCCAATATAAAGAATCATACAATCTGCTTTATTCCTATACTTATTTAAAATAAATAATTTTGATTGAGGTTTATATTAGATTTACATTTATTTTAATTTTAACTTATCAATATTAATTTTATCTCTAATGTAATTTGGCCCCCCTTTTCTATATAAAAAATAAAATATTATATTTAATATTTAACCATAACATTATTAAATAATTTGATCTTAAATTACTAACAATAAAATTGTAAAAAAAATTAATATTATTATATTATTAAACAAAACAAAAATCAGATCAATATTGAAAAATGAAGCATCAAAGAATGTGCAGATAGCATATATGAAAAAACAAAAATTGAAAAATCAAAATTTTATAATTAAAAAACCTTAAATTGGCGGAGATGCGGAGTTGATTTGCAAAGCCAAGCAGCCAGCAGAGGTGGAGCAATTTAGGCAGCGGCAAGCAATAGTAGGCAGTAGTAGCAGAACCAGAAGTTGGAGGAGGTGACTCACGCAGGGGTGGCTCAAGAACTTTTGTGGCCTAAGGCGAAGTATAAAAATAGGCCATTAATTATATTTTTTAAAATAATTTTAAATATAAATATATTTTTTTATTTTTAATAATCTATTTAAATACGTACAAATAGCAAATATATATTTAATTTTATCATCACTAATTAAACTTTCAAACACTATTATGAAAAAAATAGGAAAATAATAAAGCACTTACTTTGATCATCTTGAAGTCAACGCATTGTAATTTTCTTTTCACACTTCAATCTTTTGACTTTAGCTCCAATAAGTATGTGCTTTAAAATTTTATTTTTCTAGTCTTTTGAGAAAAAAAATCATCAATTAAACTTTTATAATCTAGTTTTGAAAGCAAATTTTTTTCAATTGATAAAATAGCTAATCCATTTAATCTTTCTTGTGACATTGTCGAACGCAAATAAGACTTAATTAATTTTAATTTTGAAAAACTTCTTTCAGCAGAAGCAATTGTAACAGGAATAGTCAATAATATTCTATATGCAATCCATGTATTAAGAAAAGAATTTAACTTTTTGAGAAAACTTAACACCTCAATTGGTACACTTATTTCTTTTGGCATAACTTCCTTCAAAACTTTTAATTCTAAAAATAAATCTAAACCATCAATATCAGAAATTTGATCGTGTTTCAAAAACAATTCAAGATTGTAACAACTTTTTTTCAAATCATCATCACCTAATAAACTTAATTTTTCTAAATCATACAAAAAATCAAAAATTTCATCATAAATTTGAAATTGCTTGAATCTATTGTGAAAAGAAGAAATAGCTTTATCTACTATATATAAAAAATAGTTAACTCTAAAAGATTCTTCAGCAGATATTTTTACCTCGTTGTTGACGTTCTCATCAAATTTTTTATTTCTACGAATCTCACGTCTTTCACGAAATATTGCTTCTATATTCATTTCAGCTGCAACATCTTTAGTAAAATTTATAGCAGATTCAAATCCATTATTTCTATATTTTTCAAAGAAAGAAATAAGACCTTTGATACAAACTATAGCAGAAGCAATATGCATATTTTCATATTGTAAATATTTGCTAACTGAGTTAACTGCATGTAATATATCATACCAAATAGTCATGCCTAGCAAAAATTCAAAATTTTCTACAAGGACATAAAGAAGACAGTGGCCTTTTAGTTTCCTTTTTTTTTTTTTACAAGGTTTTCTTCTTTACCTTCTTTTTTTTTAATTCTTTATTTATTTATTTTTTTTGGGTATTATCTAACTAATTTTTTTTTATTATGTATTAATAATATGTAAAATAATATTAAATTATTTACATAATATTTATTAAAATTAATTTTTTAAATATAAAATACGTATTACAAAAAAATGAGGCCCTATTTAATTGGGGGGCCTAAGGCGATCGCCTCATTGACCTAAAGGACGAACCACCCCTCACTCACGCTGTCACGCAAGCGTAGAACTAAAGGTAGTTAGGCAACACAAGAAAAGCAGTGGTAGGCGGCAGCAGAACCAAGAGTTGGAGTAGAGAGTAGGCAGCAGGCGGCAGACATTAAACTAGAACGAGAAAATTGAAAATGGAGGAGAATACGGTTAAAGGAGTCGGGTTTATTAAATTTTCAAAGAGGGATAAATTTGTAATTTCACATTAAAAAAAAATTGGGGTTATAACCCCCCCAGCTCCTGAAATCCTCTACCCCTGGTTGTCATTTTTAAGAGAAAAATTATGACTTTGTCCCTTGCAAATATAACTTACAAGCGAAGGTCTTTAAATTACGAATTAGGTTTTTAGATTTTTAGAAGTTAGGTTTTAAAAAATAGGCCATCGTTGTCTTCACTTTTCTCGACAATTGCAAACTCCAAAAAACATAGCTTTGTAAATTTGGAGAGGTTTTTAGAATTTTAGAAGAAAAATAATAAAGCGAAGATTCTTCAAGATTGAACATGGAGACAAAAGTTTAATACTTATACTTCTTTTTCTTTGGTTCGTAAATTTGATTTATCTATGACATTCATATTAATAAAGAAGAGATAGAATGTTAACTCTTCTTGTGTTTTGTTTCCTTTTAAGTTGATCCCAACTTTTTTAGAAATTGTACCTTTATCAATTCATTATTATATCAGGCATGATATTAATGACTATTTGTTAACAGTTATGGATATTGTGGCATAAGGAAGTCAAGGAATACAATTTCTTCTTTTGTGGTTTTAATTTTATTTTTTCCATACTGACATTTTTGATTATATACACATATGTTGAATGTTACATACATCTCTGATATTTTATATAACAAATTATATATACCTCTATTGTTTTATATAATATGTTATATATTTATCCAACGAGATCGTCGGAGCTCCTGTAAGAACATCGAAGCTTCGGTGATGTCACCGATGGAATTGTTGAAACTTCGATAAGTTTACTTACAAAATCACCATAGTTTCAGTGTATTTGTTTATTAATCATGAAAAACATTTTAATAATTTTAATAATTTTTATATAATCAAAATTCACATTTTTAAATATATTTTTGTTAGTTTTAAAAAATATTAATTTATAATATAAATGTAAATTATTTAAGTTCAAAACTATCAAAGTAAAGAGTTAAGACTTTCCCAAAACAATATTCACCATATTTAATTTTAAATATATTAATAATTTAAAATTTAAATATAATTGAGAATTTGAAATTTTAATTAAATTATGTTTAATGTAAAATAATATAAAATATTTTTAATAATAATAATATATAAATTAAATATAATAAATAATATTTTTATAATTATAAATTTTAATAATATTATTTTTTTATTTTTCGTAATAAAAATTGTTACTTAAAAGCGTTCATTTTTTATCCTCATAGTCGCTCCTACTTTTCTTTATTATACTGTCTAGTAAAGTAAATATTTTACTTCCGGTCCACGTTATTTTCGAACCAATATTTTCCTACAATCATAGTCCTTAAACTAAAATAAATTATTTCAATTCATATGAATGGACCAAATCCCGTAATATGCCATGCTTGTCTTTATGTGGTACCAGAATCTTGACGACCCCAGATCACATATACCTGAATGATACAATTTTTGAAACAACGTGACTTTTTTTACAATGAAAGAAACAACAATAATTTTTATACCCCGAATTCCAAGGAAAATCTATAGACCATCTGTTCTTCATGTCTCCCAAATTAGATAAATCACAGCCGTACATTTGTTGGTCTATCTCCACTCTACTCAACTAACGTCTACTATAAATATGACTCCATGTCCACAACTCTATTTGCCTTCATAGTAAAGTAATCTTTGCTTGATCATCATATTTCTCAACAAATGGGAACCTCTGATCCCTGTGAAAGAGCCCTTGGCCGAAGAGGCACTCTCCGCGAACTGCTTGCGGAGGAGCCCGAACCGAGAAACCGGAAAGTTGTGAAAGAACTTTACAAGGCCTTGGCAAGAAATGACAAGGAAACAATTGCAAGACTAATTACTAAATCTGAAGATCAAGACCTTGAGTGGTGGTTTCATGGACCACTAAATTGTCAATACATGATGAGGATGTTGACTGGAGAGTCAAGGCAGTTGGAGTTCAAATTCAGACCCAGAAGCATTGCTGGTGTTGGTGATTTTGTGATAGTAGAGGGATGGAGTAAAGGAACAAGATCAGCTTATTGGGTTCACGTTTGGACCGTCAAGCAGGGAATAATTACACAATTGCGTGAATATTTTGACACGTGGATCACTGTGATTGTTCGTGTTAGTTATTCAGATGGCAACTGTGATCATGAAGATGAGACTAGTTGCTTGTGGCGAAGTGAGCCTAAGGAGGGCTTCAATCGCTCTCTACCTGATGTTTTGCTTACTATTTGAGATAACATCTCGACATGATCAATAGTTCCAGAAGGTGGGTTGCTTGTGACTTATGTTGCGCACGTTTACGTAACATGTCATACTGCATAATAATAAACTCAATACTATGTCACAATCACTTCGTAATTTTACATTATTTATTTTAAATGCAGTAAATAACTGACAGAATTTTTTCACATGAGTCTACCTTTAAAATAATAGAGATCTACCCCAAACTCAAAGTCGGGGTTTTGAAACAATTGAAAACCTAAAGCAAATTGATAGAAAAATTAAAAAATAAGAGGGAGAAGAGAGAAACCACGAGAAAAAAGTTCAGACAAGAGTACCAGAGAAAAGAGAAGACAATAGCTAGGCCTGAAAAAGTTGAATTTTGGCAAAGAAAATTATTTTTGAATATTTTTTGTTGTTCGTTAATCAATGCATTGAAAGTTCAGAGTATCTGCTCCCTAAGATGTTTGGCTATAAATAATACGCCATTAATTGCTTGCATTAAAGCACAAGCTTCGAGTGATGAAATTTGTTGCTGATCATGTTTGTACATGTTTCACCACAATCTCATCCATTCAATCATTTAAAGAAAAAGAAAAGGAAAAAAAAAAACTATAAACTTCATTTACATTATCTATAAATGGTAGATGTATGTTACTTGGAATGGAATTTGGACGTTAACTTTATATTTGTAATTTATAAAAGAATATTCTCCCATAAATAGTATGTCACAGTTACTCCAAGATAAATTTTCTCAAAGTCTTGCTATCTTTCTCTTCAGCTATTCTCCTGTGTCTGTCAAACTTCAACTGAATTCTTTCCTTTAAGCTCTAAAGCTTCATCCATCAATAAATATTACAACCAAAGCCACAACCAAAGCATGATCAACTGATCCCGGAAATATAGTCAATCGAAATTTGCTCCTCTTGGCAAAAATTTGGTGCAGTTTGTACATGAGACTAGTCTGCATCAAGACATAAGACAACAAATTATGATCTCTCTCATTGAAAAATGCTACAACAGATGAAACCTTGAAGCTCAAAATAGATCATGGATCAAACTGTTAGTTTTAGAACCACAGTTCCATCCCATTAATCTCCCGAGGTTCTTCTATTATGAACATACATCAGACAATTTGTTGCTAATAGGATTTCACCAACGGGTCAACATATTTTCAAATTCAACCAAATTAATCCTTGAGTGCAGGATTGCTACTATATTCAATAGAATAATTATATACAGCACAGCACAGCGCTATCAGACCAGGGCTCTTCACACACGACACTTAATAAAGAATTTTTGTGAATTTAATTATTGTAATTTAAAAGGTAAAAGAATTGATTGCCAAGAATGAAGTCCATGAAGGGTACACAATGCTGGTTCACAACATATCTTCATTGATAATGATTGATCATAACACCTCAGGTATAGAAACAAGTTCAACTTTATCAAACATGTGCAATACTATTATGCCACTAACAAGGTTACTTTTTTCATGTAAAACACTGCAGTGGCTTCCTGCTATAACTTATTGATGCAACAAACTTCAAAGATCAACCAGGAGAACAATTTGTCAACATATTGCTCTGGCAAACCACAGATGTGAGGGGGTGAATGATACTGAAATTACTACTAATGAGGGATACATTTGAAGATAAACAGGACAAATATTCAAATATGTTAAGAAACACTGACCAGATGTTTTCCTAACTAGAGCTATCAAGATTATTGTAGTTGAATTAAGAATGTAACAAGGAAAATTAAATAGATATACAGAAAGGAGTAAAAGTTACATTCTAGAATGTTTAAAATGGTAATCACGGATAAAGAAGCATCTATAGACTATAGGATAATTTCATTCCATTGGAGCACTTGGTTGCAAAATATACCTGGGCTACAATTTCAATGCCCTTATAAATGGTGCAGGATCTCATAAAAGGACGACCTTTCACCTTGAATTGAGGTGTTGGGTTTCCCGGATTGTCGTGAACAAGAAATACCTCTAACTCAGTTCTAGTAAGCTTATTTTTTGTCCTCTCCACTCTGAATATCAAGTCCTCCGCACCATTCCCCTTAAAACCTTGCCAAGACCCACCCTGCCATCAGAAAACAGGCAGCACATAAGTTTGGTTAGTTAAATATAGTAATGCGTTATAATTTTTAACCTAGAGAACATTATGAACAATTTTTACATACCACTTACCAGGTCCCACTTTAATTTTAGCACGTGACTTGAAAGGTTACAGATATGATAACGTAAGGAACAAAAGAGTAAATTTGTTATCAAGTTAGCAATCCCTTCCTTTATGCCAAATAGCATTTGGGGTTAGGGGAGGTTAGACAGTTCTCTTATTGCTGTGGATAACTGAAGCACAAGTAACCTCTTGAATATAAATGCCAACTTTACTATATAAAACGATTGATTTCTAATTTCCCAGTTTCGAATAAACCAAATGAGCACCAACGATACTAATTGATACACCGAAACTTGGATCAGAAAAAGAAAAAAAAAATGAATGTGCCGAATTTGCACTTGAGTTCAATTTTTTTTTCCCTCTATTAAAGCTTTCAGAAGATAATTTCCATAGAAACAAACAATGGAAAAAAAAAAAAAGTGGGAAGTAAGAGTGTTACACTCACATGTTTACGGAACATCGAAAAGAGAGGAATTCCGGCTGCGTCAAACAAGACTCTTTTATGAGAAGATGTTGATTCCGAAGAGGGCTGACGGTTGACCTTGTAAACGGTATTATCATCAGAATCGATGAAACTCAAGTCGCCTTCTTTAAAATGTTTCTTGTTAATAAACAGATCAATCGGTATTTGTAACTTATTTGGATGTGTGAGTACTGAAGTAGCCATAAATTGCATATGGGAAATAAAACAAGGAATTTACAAAGAAGATTGGGAAGAAGACGAATATAAGAAAATTTGTTTTTTAAAAAAGAATTATTGAGGAGAGAAAGGTAGTAGAGATAGAGATACTGGTCTCGGAATTCATTCTGGGTATCCGATTTTGAGTTGTGTTTTTTTAATTAGCTTTAAGCCCGCAGTTCCTGATGGCAGAGGGATGAAGAAAAGAACAAGGAAACGAAAGGAATTTTTTATATATATATTTTTTATTTGGTGGGTAATTGATGAGAAATCTTTGAGTGAAAAAAGAAGAAGAGTAGAGCATACATGGTTCTTTCCATTTTTTCTTTGGGGGAATTGTGAATCAGCAAGTTGGAAACAACGGAAAGAAGGAGCTAAAATCTACTCCGAACAGCTGTCCAATGCTTTGGTTCTGTAGTGTTGGGTTCGGATTAATATAAGCTACTTAATTATTTATTAAAAAATTAAAAAAATGGCACGTAATAAATTTTAATTAGTTTTTAAAAATTAAATTAATTCAAATATTATTTTAATAAAAAATATTAAAATATTAATTATTAAAAAATAAAAAATATATTAATAATAGAATATTATGATACATCAAAATTAAAGTGTTAAAATCTTAAACACCAATAACAAATTCTAACAAAAATATATATCATAATTTTTTTTAAATAAAAACTTATTTTAAATTTAAAATAAATAATCAATAATCAAAACATAGAAAATTAAATTAAATACATATTACTATAAATTGATAAAAAAATAAAAATAAAATATATGAAATAAATTTGAACATCATTGTAATAATATTTCAAAGTATAATCATACAAAATAATTATATTAATAATAATTACCTACATATTCTAATAATTTTAGTTATTTACTTGAGTTGCTTATATAAGTTACGGATTATCCGAATTAACCTGTTAAAATCTAAATTTTTAAATGGATTAACTTGTTTACAACCAAACTCATACTTAACTATTTTACAAATGGATCATGTTAAGTTTGCAAATTGTATCAAAAATTGTCAGCTATAACTTTGGGTACCGATTTTTTATTTTGATAACAAAAATAATTTAAAATTTTAATTTTAACATATTCAAATTTTAGTCATTGATATTTTTTTGGGCTAAATTACATAATTTTTTAATTAATTACGAATTTTAAAATATTAATATTAATTTATTATTTTTAAAAAATATTTTTGTCTTTTCATATTATTTTTTTAGGTATAATCTTCTTTAAATTATTTTAGAATATATCTTAAACCATTTATATTAATATATTTTTTTTGTGTGTTTATTATATCAAATTGAAAAAAATTCTGAACTTTACTTTTACAAACTATTTTCTTTTAATTGTTTAAATTATTTCAAGCATGTCGTAAGCTATTTATATATAAAAAATTAAATATCTTTTTGTGCTTCTTATATGTCTAAAATTATATTAATTTTTTTGTGTGTCAAACCAAAATACTTTAAAAATAAATAAATATCTTATTAACTTGTTGACTATAAACATATACAATATATCAATTAGAGTAACAATTTAAAATTACGAAAAATATCAATTTTAACAATTTAAAATTAAAATAAATTATGTACCAATATTCACAAAATATAAGCTCCAAAATAGCCAACTTGAATTATAAAAAAAATCTTAATTTAAATAACTTCATAATATAATTAAAAAAAGATTATTAGTAAAAAAATTAACTAATTTTTTTAAAATATGGAAATATAAAATTACTTATTTAAAAATAATAAATTGATATTAATATTTTAAAATTTATAATTAATTAAAAAATTTGTATAATTTAATAAAAAGGTATGAATGTCTAAAATTTAAGTGTTAAAAAAATCACAGTTAAAAATTAAAGTTAATTAAAATATCAAAATAAAAATTAGTCTAAAAATATCGAACCCGAATAATACTTCAATACTATCTATAACTAATGGCATGTTTAATTGACAATAATCATAATTGTAATAAGAATTATTCAGGATATTACTGTATTTGATTTGACTGTACTCTGTAATAAAATATAAAGGAATTACAGCAGTAACAGTAATCCTTATTACGCCTGCAGCCCTTAAAAATACGCTGTAATGCTCTATTTTTTTCACAATTTGTATAATCATTTATGATTTTTTTACTTATTTTTATCTCTTTTAGTAATAAAAAAATTATTTTTTAATTTTACTTCATTTATAATTTTATAATCTTTATTTTAATATTATTATTTATTTTGATTATATTACTTAAACAAACATTATAATAATAATACTATTTTTTTATATTTAATTTTATTATAATTATTATTTTTATATTCAATGAATAAAAAATAAGTTTTAATTTTTTTATTAATAAATATGGAAGATTCGAATGCAATTACAAATAATTCCGTTTAGTATTAAACTTTCATATAATTACTTTTGGTATTACTTCGATGGTAAATTAATAAACACATCACCCAACTATTAATACATTATTTAATTTTATTATATTATAAAATAGGTTAATGTAATAAAAATAATGTAGGAGATTTTAATAGTGATTTTGTTTTATTAAAAAGACATATAAGTTAATTTATTATATTTTGAATTATTTTAGTTATTTTTTTATAAAAATAATATTATTAAT
The DNA here is from genome assembly GCA_029378325.1 of Elaeagnus macrophylla. Taxonomy (NCBI): domain Eukaryota; kingdom Viridiplantae; phylum Streptophyta; class Magnoliopsida; order Rosales; family Elaeagnaceae; genus Elaeagnus; species Elaeagnus macrophylla. The sequence continues at coordinate 8,869,678 of CM055642.1, read as the reverse complement.
CTTTTTTTTAATTATATAAGCACATATTTTTCTTAAGTCTTTATAAAATTTTATAAAAATATATCATTTTTTTAACATTTTATTTTAATTTATGAATTTATTTTTTATATTTTATATTAAATTTTTTATCTAAAGTATTAATTATTTTTAACAAAATAGTACTATAGAGTGTAATACCCCTCCCCACGTGAATAAGTGTTGTGGGCCTTGTGGCAAGAAAGCATGAGCTGTTATTGTAAGTCAGAGTTTGTTGTATCAGACTTTGTAGGTAGTTAGACTAGTGAACCACTAGAGTATCTGTGTCATGCTTAGGAAAAAAAAAAAGAGTTTTCTATATAAGTAGAAAGTATAGTCATTTTCTCAACACTTACGTATTCATTTTCAATTTTCTCAGATTAATTCAATGAAGTATTTTCTTCATCTTTGTTGCTCTGAGACATAAAGATATTCTCAATTCAATTTTTATTTTCTCTGTTCAATATGAAATGCTATATGGTATCATGGCCTAAAGCTAAGATAGCTTTGAGTTGTTAATCATCAATGGAGGAACCACTAGTAGTTGTGCACGATCTGAATGTGAATCAAGTAGATGGTGACATTTTTACGTTTCATAATATACTAGTAGCAATAAAATTGAATAGTAACAATTTTACTATATAAAAACACTAAGTCTTGAAAATTCTGAGAAGTTTAGACTTGGAGTCTTATATTCTCGATGAAGCTTGCTTAAGATTTCTTGCTGATGGATCTTTGAATCCAGAATACAAGTTGTGGAAGAAACAACATGAAATACTTGATTGCTGGCTAATGACTAGCATGACAGATGAGGTACTAAAGCAGATCTCAAGATTTGATACCTCTCATGAAGCTTGGATCAAATTGGATAAGTCATATGCTTCAAAATCCAGAGCCAAAGCTATTCAGGTAAAGGAAGAACTTCAAGGATTAAAGAAAGGTAATCTTTTTGCAAATGATTACATGTTAAAGATCAAATTACTAACTGGTGAGTTAGAGGCAGCTGGTTATGGTATTGGTGAAGAAGAGAAGTTAATGAGTGTGTTAGAAGTTCTTGACGAAAATTATGATAGTGTATTTTTTACTCTCACTGAGAGAATGATGACAAAAAAGGTTATAATGGATGATGTCAAAGTTTTGTTACAGAGCCATGAATGTAGAATTGAAAGAAGGAGAGTTGTTCAAATATCTCCATTACCTACTGTTAATTTGAGTGTTAAAAATTAAGGAACAAGTAGCTCTAATGATAAAAAACAGATGACTGTTAATTTTAGTCAAGAATAATTGAATGTTTATAATCATTCACAAGGCTATCAGGGCTATCAAGGCATTCAACAACAAAATTCCAATCAGCAAGCTTATGAAAGTAATCAAGGAGGTTATCATCAGTATGGACAAGGTAAAGGAAGGAATTATGGTAGAGGTAGAGGAAATGGTCGAACACAATGTCAATTGTATGGCAAAATAGGACATGTTGTCTCATCGTGCTTGTTTCGATTTGATTGCAATTATGTTGCTCCTTCACAAAATATTTCTAATCCAAGACAAATTGGACAACTGGTATACCTCCACAACAGCTTGCTAATTTTTCTCTACGACCTTCTCCACAAACATTTGCTTACATATGGCTTCAAATCTTGGCACTCCTTATCATAATCCACTATTTTCACAGTCTCAATTTTCATAAACTCAATTTACACAATTTTCACAATTTTAACTTGTTATGCCTTATCAATCTTTTCTTGCTCAAGTTCCTATAGCACCTTTTTTCCTTATGCTCAAGTTGTGCAAGCATCATCTGAACCTCACTGGTTTTCAGATTCAGGAGGAAGTCACCATGTCACAGCAGATTCTAATAATATTGCTCTTTCTCAACCCTACAATGGAAGTGACAAGTTGATGATCAGGAATGGTAAGGGTCTGCATATCACTAGTATTGGTTTTAATCAATTTGTTGCAAATGACAGAAATTTGATTAATCATGTGCCATTAATTTCTAAAAACCTCCTAAGCATGTCTCAATTTGCACAAGAAAACAATGTGTATTTTGAGTTTCACCCTTATTGTTGTTATGTCAAGATCAAGCGACAAGAACTATACTACTCAAGAGGGTGCTACATGAAGGATTGTACAGGTTTGATGTTAACTTGTCAGTTTACTGCAACTGTAAATACCAATGTAAGCTCTATTACTTTTTCAGCTTCTAGCTCTCAATTGTGGCATCAAAGATTGGCACATGCCTCTCTACCTATAGTTAGAAAAGCTTTGAATCATTGTGGTATATCATTTACAGACAATAAAGAAGCTGAGAATGTTGTGTATAATGCTTGTCAAGTAAATAAGAGTCATAAGCTACCATTTCAATCTAGACTTTCACATGCTACAGTTCCTTTGCAAATTATTCACTCGAATGTTTGGATTTCTTCTGTAGTTTCAGCTAATGGACATGTATATTATGTTCACTTTATAGTTGAATTCTCTCAATATACATGGATATACTTTCTTAAATCTAAAGTTGTAGTGTTTGAGGCTTTTCTTCAATTTAAAGTTCAAGCTGAATTGCAAATTGGTCAAAAGGTTAAAATCCTTCAAAGTGACTGGGGTGATGAATTTCAAAGCTTAACTTCAATTTTAACGAGTCATGGTATTGTGCATCACACTTGCTGTCCTCGCACTCATGAACAAAATGGGCTTGTTGAACGTAAGCATCGTCATATTATTGAATTAGGTATAGCCATGTTAACTCATGCCTCTCTCCCTCTTCAATTTTGGTATGAAGCCTTTTATTCTAGTGTTTTTCTTATTAATCGATTTCCAGCTAGTAATTGACATGATAAAACTCCTTTGGAAGTACTGTTTCATCAAAAACCAGATTATTCTTTTTTAAGGGTCTTTGAGTGTTTGTGCTATCCTTATGCGAGGCCATATAATAATACTAAGTTAGATCCAAGAGCTATTTCTTGTACATTTTTGGGTTATAGACCCAGACATAAGGGCTACAAATGTTTATCTATTGAAGGAAAAATGTATATACGCAAAAATGTTGTATTTAACGAATTTCATTTTCCATTTGCTTATAACGCTCCCTCTGTATCAGCTTTATCATGCCAGCCTTTTCGTAGTATTTTACCCTGTGCAAAACACACAAAGTCAACTTTTTGTGAGTTGTCTACTTCACCTATTGTCTCAGCCATACCATCACCAAACAATACAACTTGTCCTATTCCTCAACCTGCTCCGATACCCATGAATACTCAACCTGCTCAAATACTTGTTGTTACTATTAATGTTCCTTTGTCTCATATGCCTATTTCTTTCGCTACTAATCCTAATATCTCTAATATGTCTTTATCTACTCCCAATGTATCACTATCACTTCCTACATCTTCTGCACATTATTAGCTTCTATTGTTACTCATCCTTTAGATATTGCTTCTACTACTTCTGTCTCCAAATCCTCATCTCTTATCTCCAATGCTTACTAGAGGTAAGCTTGGTATTCATAAGCCTAAAACTTTTCTTCCATTTCAAAGAATATAGTGAGGGAGCCTACTATTGTAAAAGAAGCATTATCAGATTCTCTATGGAAGGATTCTATGAAAGAAGAATTTGAGTCTTTGATTAAAAGTGGTACTTGGACATTAGTTCCACCTCCTTAAGATCGACAAATTATTGGGAACAAATGGGTTTTTCGTGTCAAAGAACTTGCAGATGGCACTTTGTTTAAACAAAAATCTCGTTTGGTGGCACTTGGTTACAACCAAACTGCAGGTTTTGACTTTTCTCAAACCTTTAATCCTGTAGTTAAACATGTTACAGTGAGGACTATTTTTGACTATTGCTTTGTCAAAAAGATGGAACTTACATCAACTTAATATAAACAATGTCTTTCTTAATGACAAGTTGAATGAAGAAGTATACACGTTGCAGCCCAAGGGCTTTGTGGATGCTCATTATCCAACTCATGTTTGCAATTAGAATAAAGCACTTTATGGGCTCAAACAAGCTCCTCGAGCTTGGTTTGATACTTTAAGTCTAGCCCTTGTTCGTATGGGATTTACTAAGTCCAAAGCTGACAATTTTTTATTTTTCAAGCACTCCTCTTCATCTATTGTGTATTTGTTGATTTACGTAAATGATATTATTGTTACTGGGAGTAATGATTATGAGGTGAAAGGTCTCATTGGTGCTATTAATACTCAATTTGCTCTTAAGTATTTGGGGTTACTTAATTACTTTCTTGGTATTGAAGTTGTTAACTTGCCCAATGGTGACTTAATGTTGTCTCAAAGTAAGTACATTGCTGAAGTATTACAAAAAGCTAAGATGGTTAATTGCAAAGCTATTGCTACACCTATGTCCACTACTGAGCCTTTATCTGCATTTGTGGGGGATGAGTTTGAGAATCTTCTTTCTACAGAAGCATTGTAGATGCATTACCATCACATGACCTGATGTGTCTTTGTTAACAAGGTATGCCAGTTTATGTCTTGTCTTCTTCAGCCTCATTGGCAAGCATATACTACGTTATTTTTGTGGTATTTTGTCTTATGGACTTGCCTACACGCCTTCTTCTCAGTTGTTATTGCAAGGATCTGCAGATGCTGATTAGGCTTCCAGTACATATGATAGAAAGTCTACATCTGGTATGATTGTTTATCTAGGTACTAATCCCATCTATTGGTGCTTTAAGAAATAATTTGCAGTATCTCGATTGAGTACTGAAGTTGAATACCATTCCTTGGCTAATGTTACTGCAGACATTATATGGATTCAATCCTTACTAACTGAGATTGGTGTGTTACTTCCTGGTCCTCCCACTGTGTGGTGTGCTAATATGAGCACGGTGGCTCTTGCTGCAAATCCATCATGTCACTCACGTACTAAGCATGTCGAGTTGGATCTCTATTTTGTTCGTGATAAGGTCCTAGCTCAACAACTTATTGTCAATCATCTACCTTCTACTAAACAGCCAGTTGATATTCTCACAAAACCTATTCCTATTTCTTTCTTTGGTCATCATAGGCACAAACTCAACATCTTTGTCAAGCCGTTGAGTTTGAGGGAGAGTATACAGTGTAATGCCCCACCCCACGTGAATAAGTGATGTGGCAAGAAAGCATGAGCTATTGTTGTAAGTTAGAGTTTGTTGTAGGGGTGGCAATTTCTGACACGACATGATAGTATGATCCGAACACGACACGACACGAATTTTTTTTAAATAAGAATTGATCAATAATTTTTTTATTTTCTTAAAGGTTTTGTTATTTCTTACTATTATAAATAAGTAACACAAAAATTCAAGTAAATTTTTTAATGTGTCAACAAATACGAAAATACGACACGAATAAACGCGACACAAATACGACTAACACGATACGATTAACACCTCTAATTTGTTGTAACAGACTTTGTAGGCAGTTAGACTAGTCGACCACTAGAGTATGTGTGTCATGCTTAGAAGAGATAAGAATTTTATGTATAAATAGAAAGTGTAGTCATTTTCTCAACACTCATGTATTCATTTTCAGTTTTCTCAGATTAATTCAATGAAATATTTTTTTTGTCTTTGTTACTCTGAGACATGAAGATATTCCCAATTTAGTTTATCCTTTCTTTGTTAAATATGAAATGCTATAAGTACTAGCTTTATACTAAAATTTCATATAATATTTCATGTAGTATTTTTAATTTATATTGACATACAAATTTTGATTGACGTAAAAATTTTATATAATAATTCAAACAACATTTATAATAATCAAGAGTATTTTTGAATTTTTTTTTAAATAAGACTTATGATGTCCTTTTTTTATTATTATATAAGAATATGACTTTTCTTATCCTTTTCTATAAAAGAGGATTTAAGTATTATAAAAAAAGTAAAAAAATAAACTATTTTTTTTCATAAAAATAAATGAATTTTATGATTTTTTTTTTTTATAAAAATAAATTAAGTATTACATGTTTTTAATCTACCATTATTGGCAAGGAAATACATGACTATCGTCTATCAAACAGAAATTGAAAATCAAAGTTAATTTAACCTATTTTTAATTAGTATTAACAATTACATATGAGGACTTAGAAGTAGGTGAGACCTTTAGGCCTTAAAAAATTTTAAAGATAATACATTATAACAATAGTAATATTTGAATACAATTTTTTTAAATAATAGTTTGACTGTTTGTTCGTATATTTATTAGTTTATTTTTATTTTTATGGTTATGTAATTTTTTTTATTTGTTTTTGCTCTATTATCTTCCTTTTTTTTTTCCTCGAAAAAATGACCCCCTTCTCTTCACTTTCATTTTCACCTTCACCTTCACCTTCACCTTCACCTTCACCTTCACCTTCGTTCTGTCTCGTACACTTCGTTAAACCCTATAAATCTCCCAAACCCTAAGGCCACATTCATTTTTTCATCTTTTTTACGACGTCGTTTCGTTTCTTCTATTTATAGAGGGAGCCATGCAGGGACAGACTTAAAGCGTAGATTGTAATTATAAATAACATAAATATAATTTAATATGTTATATTAATTAAAACTCTAATTATAAATAATTACTTTATATTGCTCTGCTGTCGCTGGAAATCATAAACTATTACTTTTCTATTGCCGTTGTTTACATCGCTTTATTGCCTACTCTTTGTTAATTGTTCTTTTATTCTCTGACTCTGCAACGCTGCGCATCTGGTATCTTTTTTTTTAAAACAAAATTATTATTGTTATGTATTCTTCTTTAAAAATACTAAATACTTAAAATATTTATATTTTAATTTGTACTCATATCAATAATTATGTATTATATATTTCTAAAAATTATAACTTTTAAACTTTTGATCGATAAATATTTTATAATTATTAATTTAAGTGCTTATTTAAGTATAAATTTATATGTATTTAACACTCATTTTTTTCATAACAATTCACCATTATTTCATTAAATATGTTGTTTTTCATTCTTTAAATTATTAATTAGAGTTCTTTATTTCAAAATATATATTATTCCATTATTATATTAAAACATGGAATTTATTTTAAATTTTTATATTTATCAATTACTATTAATAGGTGAAAAAATGATTTAACATATAATTTATTTATTGATTATCTATATTAAAAGAGAGTTTGTAGAAGAAATTGAATTGAATTTAATAATTAATGAATTTTATGCTATAAAGCATCGTTCGATTCTACTTAAATATTTTTTTTTAAATATATATATATATTTTTAATATTAATTATAAATTTTGATATTATGAATAAAAAAAATTAATTTTTTTTTTAATATTTATCAGCCTCCCTGCCCCTGGAGCCATGAGTGCCTCTACTCTTCTGTCTCCTCCTTCGACATCACAAAACTTTAATCTTCTCTCTCCATTTCTCAACCCTATTAGTCTCAGAACTACTCGTTCCACAACCTCCAAAATCGGCCGACGACGCCGTTTCAGAGTCTAATTTTCACGGAACTCAACAACCCCTTCCGAACAATCCAGCGTTGCCACTGCACCACCTTCCGATGTCTTCGGTGGCAAGAAGGAGCTCGCTGGTATCCAACCTTTTGTGGAGAATTTGCCCCCGACTGTGAGAATTGCGACGTCCGCAATTGTCTTTGCTGGGGCAATAGCTGCTGGATATGGATTGGGGCTCAGGTTTGGTCAGAGTCGAAACAAAGCTTTGGGCGGTGCGGCAGCTCTCGGTGCTGTGAGCGGGGCAGCAGTGTATGCATTGAATGCTTGTGTTCCTGATGTTGCTGCTGTTGAATTGCATAATTACGTTGCTGGGAGTGATGACCCCAAAGCGGTCAAGAAGGAGAAGTAGAAAGAATTGCCAAAAAGTTGGTTAATACAATTTCAATACTTCAATGTTCAGCTTTCACGTTTCTAATTATTTGCAGTTTGATCAAATTTTTATTAGTATTTTGTATGCGGAGTTTTTGTCTATAACTTTACTTAATTGACAAATTTTAGATAAATTAGTTCAAATTTTTTAAAAAATGAATTTTTTTTTATGGATAAATAATAATAATAACAAAAATATTTGTTAAATAAGAAAAGAGAGTAAAATTTTTATTATTATTATTTTTTTAAATAAAAATGTAAAATTAAATTTTATCCTTAATAAAAACATAATTTTTAAAAATTTAGATTAATTTAACTCAAAATTATTTCAATTGAATAAAATTACAGGGTTAAATGAACCCTTGTATGAGCTATGTATTTTGGTAAAAGTTATTTTAAGTACTTGTGTTTGTGTTTGTGTGCGTACACACTTCACAGACTATTGTTTGATACAGTTATGAGCTTGTTTTGCGTTTTTGAGGGCTATCAGTTTTTACATTGGTTTTATTTCTGTGTCGAACTAAAATAACTGTTAGTTATCAGAATCGTTTGGGTAAAAGTTTGTGCTTGAGCTAGGCTTTGGGTAAGTTTCTCGTAATTTTATTTTCTAATCAATTTTTGGATGTACTAGGTATGGTGTTAGCAGGCAAAACGAAGCTTTTAACGCAAAGCTTTGTGATTTGTATTGCCGGTAAGTCAGTATGTTATTGGCATGTATGGTAATTCTGTAAAATTATCTTTATACTTGTTCTTGTGGGTTTCTTGTTATCTGTGATGATAATGTATGTTGTATGACAGCTGTTGTGCTCTAGGCAATTTGTTTCCATCTTTTTTTATCATCAATGTAATTTTGTTTTATTCAGGTTTGTGGAGTCTGTTCTTCCTCCAGGAAGTCAAGATCTTAAAGGGGATGAATTTGATACAACTTTCAATTTTAAAAATGCGTTGGGCTTTGATGATCCTGATGCAGCTGCTATGCATATGGAGGTACTGTTAATTTAGTTGATTGCTCCCGTGATGAAAATGGAGAAATCTTGTGTAATTGTATGTAAGCTTCTTTCAAGTTTTGGTATCCTCAAATTGGGTTTGTGCTTATTGGTTTCCAGATTGGTAGGCGATTTTTCAGGCAGAGGCTAGAGACTGGTGACCGTGATGCAGATAAACAACAGCGTCGGGCATGTCCTTTATGCTATTTCAATTGATTATTGCATTTTTTAGGTTCATGTTCTGATTTTGAATGGAGATATGGAGCTTGACCGTTATAGATGATTCTCCAGTGCAGGCATTTCAGAAGCTGATTTATGTTTCAACTCTTGTGTTTGGAGAAGCATTGTCTTTCCTTTTGCCTTGGAAACGTGTTTTCAAAGTTACTGATTCACAGGTATATTGTATATCCAATACACCATTTGTTACTATAGTAGAAAATGTTGCCTCAAGTACAGGAGTGTGCCATACCATGTCTGAGTCGCTGAGGGAACTTAACTGAAACAATTTCCCATGTATTTTGTTTTATTGTTTTCCACATGCTATGCAATTCATCTTCTTTTCGTATTTTCCTTTCAGGTTGAGATTGCAATCCGTGATAGTGCCCAGCGGTTATATGCTTCAAAGCTAAAATTAGTTGGGAGAGGTTAGTTTTTCATTCATTAAGGCTTTTGGCAGTTTTCGGTCAATGTTGTATTCTTGAAATTATGATTTTAACTTGTAACCGCAGAGCAGTGCCTATGGTTTGTATTAAGGTGATGTTTGGTTGAATATAATGGAATAAGTAATGTAATTGATTCTGCACATTACAGTGTTTGGTTGGTACAAACACATGTAATGTAATGTAATTGATTACATGTAGAGAAGTAAAGAGGATTACATGTGCTGGTACAATGAAAGGGGATTACATTACTTCTCGTAATGAACAGTGAAATTGCGAAGGAATCAGTAACAGCGTTCGTGCGCTGACCAATGGGGGTTGAAGCCGTCGCTCTCGTCTGGTGCCATTTGCGGTCTTCTCGCTGCCATTCAGGTCTGTTTTCCAGCTCCACTGCACCAGTTCTCCCTCGCGCTCGAACCAGAGTTCCAGCGTTCTCCCCGGCGCTTAAATGCTCGAACCGTCGAACCAGAGTTCTCCCCCGCGCTCGAACGGGTCGAACTAGGACTCGCCGTCGCCCTCCGTGCGTCGTCCAGCCGTGCGCCGTGCTCGAATGGTCAAATGTAATCGTTCTCCCCCGTGCGTCGTGCTGGAAATTGCAGAAATTTCTTTTTCTTTTTTTTTTCTACAGCTGAAATTGTATTTTTTTAATTGCTGAAATATTTTTTTTTGCTGAAATTATTGTAATTAAATTTTATTAATTGTTGTTATAAATTGGTTGAAATTGTAATTTTTTTGCTGAAATTGTTATGATTAAATTTTACTAATTGTTGTTATAAATTGCTAAAATTATATATGCTAAATTATTTTTTTGTTATGATTAATTTTTTTTATTGAAATTATTGAATTTAAAATAATTATATAATTTTATTAAAATATTTTTTATTTGATTTAGAAAATAATAGTAAAATAAAATTATTTAAATTTCATTGAATATGAGGTATTAATGTAATATTATTTTGTATTTTTTATTCTATTACAGTGGTCAAACCAAACACTGTAATACTGATTCTTTATTTGTTACAGTGACTAAACCAAACACTGTAATAGTAATACTGTTTCTTTAACATTACATTCTATTACGATTACATTCAGTGAATCAAACGCCACCTAAATTTATCATCTGCATTGGTAATGCTAATAATTGATACATATGATTATTTAAAATGCTGCCTGTGGAGTCATGGTAGGCTAGGGAATGCATATCACGTTCCAATCTTTTTTGTGCTAGCATGAAACAAGCTTTTTTGTACTCAAGAAACATATCGTTGTGTTATGTGCTTAATTTTAGAACTTTAGTTTACTTTGGTCTAACAATACTAGGCACATATTTTTTTTTTCTAGATATTAATGCGGAGCAGCTATTTAAACTTAGAGAAGCACAACACTTGTATCGACTTTCTGATGAGGTATCTTCTTCACAATTTCTGGTTGCCGATAGGTTTTGTGCATCTTGATTATAATCACCTCATATTTGGTTGATGCTTCTTGCAGCATGCTGCGGACTTATTTATGGAGCACACAAGAAAACTTATTGAGGAGAACATTTCGGTTGCATTGAATTTGCTCAAGGCTAGAACACGAGCAATGTATGGTTACTACTTTACAAACATTCAGCTTATAAACCATTTTCATGTGTCCTAAAACATGGTTGACAGTTATTGCTTTTTTCCCTCCTAAATTATTTTCATGCAAACTGTTCATGGAAGTTGTTCTCACCTTTTATGCATCTACATTTTCACTGAGTTCTGTAAGAAATTTCATCTTTCTTTCGTTTATAGCATATATTATCGTGTAATAAAATTAAGGTTTCCAGAGGGGTGTTGCACAAGTTGTGGAAGAGCTTGACAAGATGCTAGAACTCAATGATTTTCTTATCTCATTAAAGAACCATCAAGATGCAGATCGCTTTGCCCCTGGGGTTGGTCCAGTGTCTTTATCGGGTTAGGAATCAAAATAAATCATGTACAGGTGTTGAATTTTGATTGGTCAGCTGAAAGTTGTTATTTTGTCACTTCTAGGGTGGTGAATATGACGGTGATAGGAAGATAGATGTCTTAAAGCTGTGGTTGAGTACTTACGTCACAGATTCTTTATCTGGTGGTCGCTTGGAAGATAATAAGGTAACCAAGCTCTTCACTCCATGACCTTCTCTTCCTGCAGAATGGATATTAGTAAAGACAAACCTTATTACATCATCATGAAGAGATTATTGTTTGCAGCAGATAATGTTTTCATACGCTGAGAGCCTGGGAATGAATTATGCACTGGTCTGGGAGTGCTACAATACTTGGAAACTGAACAAGCTTTAACTTCTAAAATACCAATACTATGAATGTATTTCTATTCGAAAAGTGGATTTTATAAATGGTGATTGTCTAATGCAAGTGATACGCCATCTTCATATGCTACCCTTTAATTAGCGGATTTAGTATACCCTTTTTTTAAAAAATACATTAGGGCAACAAACAGTTTTTTGGGGACATTGCCTTTTGGATCAAAAATTTTCCGTTCTAAATGATTTGCCCCCTTTTTTTCTGATGTGTTAGTGTGCAACTACTATGGTTTATATTATATTTGATTTTACTTTCACTAACAGAATAAATCTTTATCATTGATTTTGCATGCGTAGCTTTCTGCATTGAATCAGCTTAGGAATATATTTGGCTTGGGAAAACCAGAAGCACAAGCCATTGTGCTTGATGTTACTTCAAAGGTATACCGTAAGCGACTTGTGCAGGCTGTTACTGGAGGTGATTTAGAATTGGCAGATAGCAAAGCAGTATTCCTTCAAAATATTTGTGATGAGCTGCACTTTGATCCACAAAAGGCCAGTGAAATGCATGAAGGTAACTATATTGTAATACCCTGTTTTAAACTCCCGATCAAAATATCAGCTGGGCAAATTAGTCTCTTTGCTACACATTTATATTTGTAGCCATGTAACGTACAAGTGATGCAACTTTTCAGTCTTTTTCATAAGGTTAAGCATTCTTAGTTTGTGTATTATAAAAATAATAGTTTATTGCTTAGTATCTAATATACTTGCTTTTCTCGAAGAAATTTACCAGCAAAAGCTTCAGCAATGTGTGGCTGATGGAGAGCTTAGTGAGGAGGATGTTTCTGCCTTGTTGAGGCTCAGGGTCATGCTTTGTATACCCCAGCAGACTGTTGAAGCAGCCCACTCAGATATCTGTGGAAGCATATTTGAGAAGGTGACCAAATGTTTTTCCTTTCATGTTCCTTCATGGTCCAAGAACTGATGTGTTGCATTATTCACCAAATTCTTATGTTCTTTTACAGATAATAAACCTTTATCCTCTTATTTATTCTCTTCTGCAACTTATGATTTTTTTGGAATATTCTTTGTTTGTTTACATTGAGGTCTATTGTCGTTATATTTCCTTTTTCTTTGAAAGGAAATTTTTGACTGTTGATATATTGAAGATGTCAGTTGTTTTATTAGCATGTAAAACCAAATTATGGTCTGATCTTGTATTCCTATTTTTCTTCATGTTTGCTCCAGGTTGTGAGGGATGCAATTGCAGCAGGAGTAGATGGTTATGATTCTGAGATCAAGAAGGAAGTCAGAAAGGCCGCACATGAATTGCGGTTAACTAGGGAGACTGCAATGTCTATTGCCAGCAAAGCAGTCAGTATCTTGCTATTGCATGCTGTTTCAGTGGGTAGATTTACAGCTGGAGTTGGTGTGCATCTAATTCTTGACATTTCTTTTGTGGTTTCTGTAGGTCCGAAGAACTTTTATTAACTACATAAAACGGGCACGCTCTGCTGGAAGCCGTACAGAGTCTGCCAAAGACCTTAAAAAATTGATAGCCTTCAATACCTTGGTCATGACAGAGTTGGTGGCAGACGTAAGAGGTGAATCATCTGATGTCCCATCAGAAGAGCCCATCAAGGAAGATGAAAAACAATTATCGGACAATGAGGTTGAGGAATGGGATTCTATTGAGTCACTAAAGAAGATACGGCCCAACCAGGAACTTGCTGCAAAGATGGGGAAGCCTGGTCAGAGTGAGATAACTTTAAAAGATGACCTGCCAGAAAGGGATAGGACTGACCTTTACAAGACATATTTGCGTTATTGTTTAACTGGTGAAGTGACTAGAATTCCTTTTGGAGCTCAGATCACTACAAAGAAGGATGATTCAGAGTATGTTTATTTAAATCAGCTTGGTGGCATTTTGGGTTTGACAACTACGGAGATAGTAGAAGTACATAGGAGTTTAGCTAAACAGGCTTTCAGGCAGCAAGCTGAGGTTATTTTAGCAGATGGACAATTGACAAAGGCCAGGATGGATCAGCTTAATGAGCTGCAGAAGCAAGTTGGCTTGCCTCCGCAGTATGTGCAAAAGATAATAAAGGGCATAACCACTACAAAAATGGTTGCTGCCATTGAAACAGCTATTGGTGAGGGAAGGCTGAATATTAAGCAGATAAGAGAACTCAAGGAGGCAAATGTTGATTTAGACACCATGATATCTGAAAATTTGCGAGAGAACCTATTCAAAAAGACCGTGGATGACATGTTCTCGTCTGGCACTGGGGAGTTCAATGAGGTGGAAGTTTATGACAAAATCCCGTCAGATCTCAGCATCAATGATGAAAAGGCAAAAGATGTTGTCCATGAGTTTGCTAAAAGCAGGTTATCAAATTCGTTGTTCCAGGCTGTGGCACTACTGAGGCAGAGAAACCGTCAAGGAGTGGTATGATTCTATTAAATATATGTTATGTTCTGTTTTTGGTATTGGTAATTTCACTAAACTAAAGAAATTTGTTGTTCTCGAAGTGATCCTCTGGAAAATTTCAATGGTGTAAAAGGCTCATCTCTGCTGTTATGTTGCAGGTTTCCTCTCTTAATGACTTGTTGGCTTGTGATAAAGCGGTACCTGCGGAACCACTCTCCTGGGAAGTTCCAGAAGAGCTAGCTGATCTGTATGCATATATACCAAAAGTGAGCCATCACCTGAGAAGCTGTCCCGGTTGCAATGTCTGTTGGGCATAAGTGACTCGACTGCAGCAGCTCTTCATGAAATGGGAGATAACGTAGTTGCTGTTGGAGCAGAGGAAAATTTTGTCTTTTGATTGCTAGGGAGCGTAGGTGTGCAAGGTACACTAACGGAACAACCCCTTACCCATTGGCTTAATTTTGTCCTCATTCTTCACTGATTTGTTAACAGCAAAGGTCCAAATATGAATTTTAGAGATACGGTGTCATTGCCAAAAGAGATTATGATACTAAAGTGCTGTGGATGAAAAAAATAGCTGAAAGTTCGGATGCGAGGAACACATTGCTGACTCTCTCTCGATTTTTTTTTTTTTTTTTAAAGGGCTTTAAAGTCTTCTTTTTATATTAATAAGAGAAAATACTCTCACACACATTTGAGTGAGATTCGAACTTGGGTTTTTGGTGAGAGAATTGAAAGTCTTACCACCTGAACCACAAATAATTCCCAATAATAAATGTGTTAACAGTGCTTCCGAAGACTTAAATGTGAATTGTAACAACTACATAGGAAAAAGCTGAATATGAATGCAAAACCATGGGTTATATCAATTAAAAAGATTTTTTTTTGCTACATGAATTTATAAAGAAATGTTTTGATCCCATTACCTTAAACATTGTAGGAAGAAAAAACTGTCAACTCTCGGTTCTTTTTCTTTTGTTGGATTTTTAGAAGTTATTTATATTTTTCTTTTTAAGAGTGGGACCATTTAAAATCCAAAAACCGAAAGAGTGTTGAGGGGTATAGATTCGACAAACTGAGCAGCCATCAGGTGATTGCCACGTATTTAATAATATTAAAGTTGAAAGAGTGTAGTAATTTAACTTTATGATATTCTCGATAAAATTTAAAAATTTTGCACGCACTTAAACTAAAACATGCTTCGACCCTATTTTCTTCGTGCAAGATTTCTCGCTTCGCAGTTTTCAAGCCAAAGGATTATATTATATCTATTGGCTATTTGCACTGTGGAAAAATATCGCATAGAATGACATTGTTTTCTGAAATATCTATGACTTACATATCTATAATTGCAATTGGACTTTTAACTCTAGCTCTTTTACATGCCCAATGCCCCAACTCATATTAAATTTTCTTGAGATGCACCTCGTTGGCACATAATGACATTGTAAGCAGTTAAAATATATTTTCCTTTTGTTATTAAATTTTTTTTTAACAAATTTTTTTTTTTTAATTTTTATGTCTACGCAATTAGTCATATTATACCAGTTTATAAGTTAAACCTTTTATTCCTAGCCTAGCTAAAAAGAAAAAAAGAAGAAAAAAAATCCTAGTTCGACCCTTAAATGAACTATTTTTCTTTTGGTTTTTCAGTAACCCAATGAACCAAAAAATTTCCCCTGTTCCTCTTTTTAGACAAATCGAAGATTCTCTGTTGAGCTTTCATTTGTGTTGATTTATTTTGTGTAAGGAGTAATAATTCTAAAGCTAGATCCTCAAATTCATATTAAAGTCAAATTTCAATACTTTAGACAAGTTGTAACCACTTGCTCTCTAAATTAATTAATTAGGATCACTTGGAAGATTCTAATGTTTGGGGCATTTGCATATACGATTATTTGTAAACTATCACATATAATTAATAACTCTACGACTTGTTAGATTCCTCATATAAACTGTGTTCACATGAGATAATATCTTCCATAGCATTAACCCAAACAAGTTTGATTAAAAAAAAAAAAAAAATTACCACTAACCATCCATGCTTCCCCTTTTCGTTATTTTTGTGCAAGAAAATTTGGATAAATGAAGAAGAAAGAACAAATTCATCAAAATGTTTGACTGCTTTAGGAATGGATTGAAAAGTAAGATTTTTTTTTTGACATGTTTGAATTTGTGATTTGAAATATTGGGAGATTGAATCTTACCACTGGTGTGTATTAGTTAAGATTGAATAGCTTAAGATCATACTTAAGAGTAACTCGAACTTAAATAATCTGACATGATAAAAAAAATTTAATTAATAAATTGATTCGATAAAATTCATATATTAAATAGATAGATTTGATTGACACGATTTGTCACTTTTAATTATAATAATCAATAAAGATAATTTACAAAGTTCTTTTTATAAATTTTCTTTGACATTTTATGTTACAGATAATTATCCAATCCGAACAACTTTTAGTGGAGTTGGATGAAATGTTTGAAACGGCAAAAATTAAAGATGGTCAAATGCGACTTCATCTTATAATCTATTATATATACATTAAATGAAATTCTATTGCTTTCATTCCTTGCTCAAGTATTTTACGCACTGCTCTATGGTCTTTGGTCTTTATTATTTGTAACATTATGGCTTTGTGGTGCTTAACAATTTCGTTAGTGTTAGGAATAGCTTCTGCTCAATTGTCCTCAAATTACTATGACAAAACGTGTCCTCAAGCCCTTTTTATTATTAGGAATACAGTATTCAATGCAGTTGCCAAAGAGCATCGTATGGGGGCTTCTTTGCTTCGTCTCCATTTTCATGACTGCTTTGTTAATGCAAGTTATCTTTCCCTCTCTCTTAACTTATTAGTACCTCTGCTCTGCTGTGTAGTTGTTACAGAGCATTTCCATTTAGGAAAATACTTTTTATCTAACACATATTATATGTGATTCACATTTCATAATATGTCCCATAATATAATATATATACCAATTACAAAATACCACGTCAACTTTAAATAAAACACAACTTGAAATAAGTAGCATTACTCTTTTGTATATTTTTGTGGCGATAAAGTTTTGTATGACTATCAATATTGTTTAGAGTGCCCATATTGTTGCTATATATTAGATAGTTACACATATCTTTTTTTTTCAATTATAAATATATAATTTTTTAAGTATTCAAAGTGTTCACATTCACTAAATACATGCCGATGAGCATTTGTATTTTATGAAAAATGAAAAATAGGAGGCCAAACTTCCCTTCACCCAAAGGCTGATCTCTCCATGACGTGTAAACTGCTGTACTTGTATTTCTCTTTTAAAAAAAAATTGTTATAGATCTGTCCAAACATTACCTTTATTTTTTTAAACATAGATTTATGAAAAAATACCATGAGTAAGAAAATTTACTATACTAGCTAATTGGGAGTACATTGTACAGGGATGTGATGCATCGGTTTTATTAGATGATACAGACACTTTGAAAGGGGAAAAGACGGCCGCACCAAATTTGAACTCCTTGAGAGGATTTGATGTTGTTGATGACATAAAATCTAGACTTGAGAATGTTTGTCCGGGAGTTTTTTCTTGCGCTGATATTTTATCTGTTGCTGCTCGTGATTCTGTTGTCGCCGTAAGTTGTAACTAACTTGTGTGACTTTAAATTTTGTGTTAATTTTAATATATTATTGTATGTATTATAAATAAATATACGAATAAAAGTAGTTAAATAGGTGAGTATTTTTATTCACATATTTATTGCATATTAATATCGCATACAGTGACACCAAAAAATAAAACAAATAATTTAAAATCATTTGTACTTGGCTAGAAAAACCAATTCATCTGTCCATTAAATATATTTGGATCAATCACATGATATCATATTAATGTATTTAAAAAATTATAACCATCTCTTTGTATTAAACTAAACATTTTTCCTATTAAATACTTACATGTCATCACGTAGGAAGTAAAAGAGTCATTAAGTATTAAAACATTACTACAATATTTGCATGATTTTTAGTTGGGAGGACCTTCATGGAAGGTTGAGCTTGGGAGAAGAGATTCAACTACAGCAAGTTATAGCGCAGCAAATACCGAACTTCCATCCCCAATATTTGATCTCACTGACCTCGTCACATTTTTCGAAAAGAAAGGATTCACTGCAAAAGAGATGGTAGCTCTTTCAGGTATTATTCATTAAGCCCTCAAGTTAATTTACTTTAAATAAGTTTTTTTCCTTTTCTTTCTCAATATAAGTATAAAGACTAATCTTATGTCATTTTAAACCTCATTTCAGACTATGTATATACATCTAAACAGGGAGGAGCCCGAAAAAAGTTTTAGGGAGGTTAAAATTTAATTTAATTTTTTTTTTTATGAAATAGAAAGTTAATATGAGTTATAATAGAAAGTTAATTTTTTTTTTTATGAAATAGAAAGTTAATATGAGTTATATTAAATTTTTTTTTTTGGATTATCACATTTAAGAAGAATTTTTACATAATATATCAATACAATTTTATTTATATTACTAATAGTTATCAAATACATGAAAAAAAAAAAGTATATATTTAACTACTTTATTTATAATTTATATCATTTTTATTCACGTATTTATTAAATATTGTTAATATGTATATAAAAATTAGATATTATATATTACTATAAATAAAATATTTATTTAACGCTAAAAATATGCATGTAATTAATTTTTTGTAAAAAAAATTGGCCAAAATTGTAGTCTCGTCAAGCCACAAGAACCGCCTATGCATGTAAATCAACGATAACAATTGTATTAAACAAATGTTCAACGTTTTAAACATTTATTCTATAAAAATAATTTTTTTTTTTTTGTATGTATTCATATTCATAATGAATTGATCAGGAGGACATACAATAGGGCAAGCAAGATGTATAGTGTTTAGGAATCGAATATACAATGAGACAAGCATCAATGCAGAATATGCAACTTCATTAAAACCAGGGTGTGGAATGAGTGGAGACACTGAAAATACAAATGGATTAGATTACACAAGTCCAGTTTACTTTGACAATGCTTATTTCAAAAACTTGATGGAAAACAAAGGACTTTTGCATTCAGATCAACAGCTTTACAGTGGTGGTTCAACTGACTCAATAGTCACTACTTATAGCAAAAGCTTTGACTCTTTCTATGTCGATTTTGCAAATGCTATGCTCAAAATGGGAAATCTAAGTGCTCTTACTGGAACCTCTGGTCAAGTTCGCCTCAACTGCAGGAAAATCAATTAATTAATTCAAGTTTGCTTATTATAATTTATACACTACTTTCCAACTCAAAGTTATTTAGCTTTTATATATATATATATTTCCTTAGGGTTATTGTAAGGGAATCAAATAATAATTTTTTTTAAAGGATAATTGTGTAATTTTGGGGGGAAAATGTTCAAAATAATGGAATAAACATATGTTTAAATATAAATATATTTAACTTGAACCCCTTGTATGATTATTTTTATTTAAAAAAAAAAATAGGTGACAATAATAAATCTCTTGGTAATAAATAAATTATAAAAAAATGTATTACTCGTGATAAACATGTGGTCTACAAATTAAAGGAATACATATGGTCTCGGGTCAATAGTAGGGGCCTCATGGTCTGGAGTCAATAGTGGTGTTTGGTAAGTTTTTTTATTAGAATGGAATTACAGGGCGCAGCATTTTAATTTCATTTCATTGTTAAGTAATTCTATGATACTATTATTTTTAAAAAATATCCATTAACCTATTTACATATAATAATTGCTCTTCCATACCAACCAACATTTATTTAATTTAATATTTTTTTATTTAATAAAATTAATTTAAGTTTAAAGAAAAAAGCATTTTGTGTGTGATTCTTTTTATTAATATTTACCTCCATCTATCTTTAGTTCATTTCAATTTATTTATTTGACATATATTTGATTTAAATATAAAGTAAAGAACAATGCAAATATATCAAAAGAAAGAAAATGATACATGATTTTATTGTAGGTATTAAATTATTATATGCATAAATTATATATTAATTATTGATTAGATATAAATTTAAAAATATAAGATAGTAAAATAATTATAAGATAATTTACTAAAAATAAATTAATTAAATTATAACATGTAAAGTGATATATTTATCAAATAAAACAAAAGCATTAATTTTCCTTTTCTCTTCTTTGGTAAACCCTTTATATATATTCTTGATTCTACGAGAATTTTTTTTATAAAAGCCTTTCTCTTCATAGAAGTTTTCCTTCTCTTAGGATCGATTCAACTTTTGATAAAAAGATAAACTTCGATTATATTTCATCTCCTCAAAAAATTTAATAATGAGCATAATGACCCTATTGTTTGGATGGAGAGTATATATATATAGTTGATGAAGTAGGATAATAAATTATATAAAACGTTAGAACTATTAATTCTGTTTTTATATCTTTATATTATTAATTAAAAAAAATTAATTTTCCTTCCGTATGACTCCATGTTTTTTTATACTAACACATAAAAACTATATTAAAATTAAAGTTAATATATTTGAATTATGAATACATCATATTTAATATTTATTATACAATAACATGCGATACAGACATAAGATGAGAAGCACAAGTTAATTTGTCTAACTTACATGTTATCATTATTTAATACATTAATACATCGCTATTATGCCGAAAAAGATACATTTCAAAGCACAAGGATCAATAGACTCAAAATGCATAAAAAAAGAAGACTATTTTGATACTTTATGTTTTTTAATGTCAAGAGAGAATAATGTATGAATTTTAATTTATGTAATTATTTTTTCTTAGAAGTTTAATTGCTTCAGTTTGATAAGAATAAAATTTATAAACTATGTTCATGTATATTCGAATTTTTATTATTGAATATATTTTTTTATCAATATTTTTTAACAAAAAGAATTATGTTTTTGAATAGGAGTAGTGACTCTTATTTTTTACATGCTGATATTTCAATAATTGAGATTTTAAAAACTATTTTTTTCTCTCCTACTTATAAATCTCAACCACCAACATACAAGTGTGAAAAATTTTGTTTGAAAATAGGGGTCACTAATCATATCTCTTAAGTTTAATACTATTTAAATATGTAAGAACTATGATATGGACTATTGATTTATATTTTTATTATACGCTTTCTACTCTTCTCAATTATTCATTCTAATTCTTATTAGTAAGTTGTGTCTCAATTACATAAAATTTATTTAATCATATAGAAAATTAGAAGATTTGTGGTTCAATTTTTTGTAAAAAATGTATTAAGTTTGAGTTGTATAAAAATAGGGAGAAAGTGTGAGTTTCTAGCCTAACATTTTGTATTTTTAAATACAAAATAAACTAATAATTCTTATAAAGGATAAGATAGTATTATATTTAAAGACTTTCAAGTAATATCTTAAAAAATTAATGTGGTACTATCAGTTTTCTACTTACTTGCGGAGATGGAACCAAGGTTCATTTGTAGGGGGGCCGATTTATAAGGTCAATTTTAATAATATATTAAATAATTAGAATTAAAGTAGAGAATTAATATTCAATAGTTTAATTTTATTTATATTAATATATAATGTAAGTTTCGTTTGTTACAAGACATTACATTTTCTTGAAGTATAATTTTGATATTTTATATTAAAATTAAAGTCTAAAATAAAATGTTATGGTTAAACTTCACTTTATGAAATAGATTGAATGTATATTTTTCAAGATGATAAAAAAGAATAATTTTAAGATTTTTAAATATGTTTTAAACATATTTTTATTTAATTTTTATATTTTATTAGTTATTAACTTTATTGTAAGAGAATGTTTTTAAAATACCATATAACAAAACTATTTTTGGGTACCCAAGAAAGATAAGTATTTTAACATAATATAGTTTTTAGACTATAATTGCAAAAAAAAAAAAAAAAAAGAAGCAACTTTCTATATTAACATGAACGCAGGAAAAAATTGTATGCAAGAGTTTTTTTTTTTATTCAACCACCTTTGTCATGAATGATTTGAGGTTGAGGAAGAGTTAGGGGTAGCCACAAAGACACTTTTAACCTTATCCTCTAAACAATTTTTAGTTATTTAGAGTGTAATTAAATTAATTATTCAAGGGCAACGGGGCCATGGCCACTTCTAAACTTAATTGAGTTCCGTCACTGCCTCAAAGTAATGGTCTTTATTTCTTACGAGAAAAATATCACAACAAATTTGTAAAATTCATAAGAACATATCAAAAAGTCGATCCAATTATATTAGTATTAAAGCCCATATTATATATAAGCAACACATGTTACGTACTAATATTTTTATCTCTAACATACAATAGTTGAGGAATGATATCTTAACAAAATTTTCACATGACCTGCAACTTTGCAACCATAGAAGCTTAAGTAAAAAAAAGTATTGAAATGTAATTTAAATCTAGTATAGAAGTTTGCGTGGTGTCAAATATTTATCTTTTGCTATATTGCAAAATAAAGACATTTTAGATTGGAAGAATAAATTAAGGTAGTTGATATTGTTAGAGAAATAAATATTAATGCAAGAATAAATTTAAAAAATTAACTTAACAAAATAACATTTAAACTTTTTAAAACTAAAAAATCCGTTTTGACATAGTGTTTTCTTACATCAGGCCACACTAAATTAAAAAAGTTTTTGATCCTAAAACTTGGCCATAAATTTGTCAAGAATTGCAATTTTTCATCCTACCTAAAATACAGGTTTAATAATCTGTAATGAGAATTAATTAAAATAATAACAAATATTTAATGGATTGGAGATGAAAGAAGTGTAAATTTTTTTCTCTTTCTTTGCATTTGCTAAAGAACAGTTAGAAATTTGAAAAAGAAATATTCATTTACTTATTTTAAAAATAATGGTAAAAATTATAAAATAAAAATGTACTAAATAAAGAGTTTTATATTTGCTTATTGTTAATTTGAAAAAATGAATCAATTGATCATGAAAACAATCAAATGAATTCAAGAAATGTAAATGACATCCTTTTCACTGATAGTATAACTTTTTAGTGAACACACCAGATTTCTTGTTATATAAATTAAAATTCTAAGAGAAAAATTTTAAATAAATTTTATTATCAAATCACCTAAATGCTATATTTGGCGTGCTAAATTGTGTTACTAATTTAACTTCTTTTTTGTCAAGAAAAAACTTGGGGAGGAGGGTCATGGTTACTTTACAGACATACCAACGTATTTTCTTGATCAAAAAGGGTGTTAGTTTTGTTATTAGAAGTTTTGAAGGGTGTTAATTTTGTTATTTTCTCGATTTTTTTTTTCTTTTTCCAGTCAATCAATAGAGCATTTATGTGCTCAAAACGACTAAACTGCACCACTTTAAAAGTAAGAACTAAAGTGTTCCACACTAGCGCGCTCTAACCCTATAATAAAACTATTAGTGCATTAATTTTTAAAACTAGACACTTTGTCGACAAGAAATATTCTACACAAGACACATTCAGGTATGCTAAGCATCCATCCTCCATAACACATTATTGACATTCCTATCCTGAGATTTCTCAAGTGCAGAAATTTTAGAAGTTGCCGTGCTAGTAGTCTTCTTCACAGTTGGACCCTGAGGGAGCTCACAAGTTTCACTCATGGAAGCAAATCTTAATTCAGCAGGAGGAATGAAGCAGTCAACAGAAAGCCCTGGGACATTAAAAGCCACTTCCTCAATGGTCCAAGCTTCTTCCATCCTCGTTTTTGTGTGACTCATCGCAGTTTCACCAAATCTGAAAAGGGTTACAACTGAACGTCCTGAATGAGCAATCATAATTCCTTCCACAGGCTTGTAGTCATCCAGGAAGGAATTGATTGTAGTCTCCCAGTACACAGCATCACCCCCGTTATTTTGAATACGAGTCAGATGGGAGTCTTCCAAGTGTACAAGAAGGCCAGTTTTTTGGCTGAAGTAGCCAAACAACACATGCCTTATGATTTCTGCAGGCCCTTCACTTCGAGCTTTCAGCGTCTGTGCATCTGCACAGAGTTTGAGAATGAAACAATCTTCTCCATTGATCTTTTTCTCACCAATGCATCTAGCATTGGTAAACATGGCAGCTGTTGTTCTCGGGTCAAGTCCCTGTAATAAAAACAAACCCAAAAAAAAAAAAAAAAATTGGTCTATAAGTAATTCAAACAGACTAAGCAAAAAAAGAGCAACACGAGAGAACAAGCAAAAATAAAATAATGGAATGGCACCTGAAGTGCACGGCGCAACGGTCTAACAGGCCCTTTTGCAGCATGAGCACCAAGCCAAGGAGTGTGCCTCCAGACAAGCTTACCATTGCAACCAGCATGAACCTTGCTGCCACCAAGTGCAAGTTCCACATACCACATATCTAGATTCATCTGCCAAAGAACAAAGCCACCTGACTCTGCTGCTTTGGATGAATTTCGGCTCCTAACAACTTTGTTGGCCGTCTCAAACTCAGAAGCAATCATTCTGACCTTACCCATAGCATAAGCATTCTGAATGGAACTTTGAAGCTTTTGACCTCCTGATGCTGCTGTGTACTGCTGTAATATGTACTGAGCAGATGAATTTTCCTGCAAAGACAGACCACAGAACCCAGTCATGAGTGCTACCTTATTAATTGAAAAGCAGGGAGCCATGTCTTATATTATAAACAAATAATTTTGTATTTAAAACTTCAAAGAAGTTAGTTGGAATAATTTTTTTTTTTTTCCTTTTTCTTTTTGGGATTAAATCTTAAACAGTTACCTAATGCGTGTGTTGAGAGAAACAAATAACAAGCTGAATATTGCTGGAAAGTGGAAAGAAGCTGCAAAATCTACAAGAAACTTTTCTTTTGTTCCCCTTTTTCTCATAGGCAGACAACATTGCGTAAAACATAAGTAATAAGATTATCCTAATTAATAATCTTTTTTTCCTAAATAAGTTAAACAAAGAAACCAAGATGCATAGATATTCACTAATGGAATGTAAATCTTCTATCCTTCTCCTTTACTGATCGCAACAAGAAAAACCCAAAACAATTAACCAGGCAATAAACATGCTTGTAAAATCAAAACTACTCATAAATGACAACATAAGAAAACAAAGATATTGTTCGCCAAACAAGTTCAGAACTATCAAAATCAGACCAAAGTTAGATCATTTAATATTTTTAAAAAACAATTTGGAAAATTAAATAAAGTGAACTTAGCAAATAAAATAAAAATAAGAAACAAGAAAAAGTGTACCAGGGTGAGAGGGAAAGAAGAACTAACAATTGGGGTATCTTTGATGCTAAGGTGAGGCAAAGGTTCAGTGGCGCTAACGTGCACCGGGGCGAGCGGCGCACCCAAAACCCCAAGCAACAATCTCAGATCCGACCTCTTGTAAGCAGAGCAAGAAACGGAAGGCGCTCGACAAAGCTGACCCTTCATCCAGTGGCCCCACCTTCCTTCCATCCTCGAATCTCCACCGTCCGTATCATCAGGACCTTCCTTCAATGGCGATAACGTCTCCGGTGGCCTTAAACTTCCGGATCTCGAAATCAGTGTATCAGGTTGAGCCACATGGTGGTGGTAGTGGTTCTTCCTCCGTCGTAGCAAGCTCGACATTGGCGACGCACTCCTTGCTGGACTCTTTGCTCTTGACCTCCCCGGCGATAACCCTCTGACGACCTCCTCTTTCAAAGCTGTAAAAAAACCCTGTTTCCTTTCCATTTTTACAAATCTTACCCTTCACTAATTAACTAAAAATGGTGGACGAAAGAGCTTAAGTTTCTTCAAACGAAGCTTCAGAAGAGTGTAAGCTAAAGCTGACTGGGTTCTCAGAGCGTATGGGGAAGAAGAAAAAGGGCTCAGGAGAAATTCTCGGTCTGTTTACTGAGAAAATGCAAGTTAGAGAGAGAAAAATTGCCAAAACAGTGTTGAAGGGAGAGATGAGCTGAGGGTCTTCAATGGCAATGATTAAAGAAATTGGGGTATTATATTGCCGTGAGACACTGCAAAATGTAGTAACTAACAGTGAACAGAGCTTAAAGAATCGTGAGACTCTCTTTTCCTTTCTTTCAATAAATATAATTTATTTATCATAATTATATTTCACATAATTTTATAAATTTAATTATACTGTATAATTAAATTTTATCACATTATTTAATATTTATTATAAATATATAATTTTATAAATTTAATTATACTATTAAATCAAATTCTATAACATCATTTAATATTTATCCCAAATTTATAATATTTAATATTTTCCAATATTTCAGTTTTTGTAATTTTTAAAATTCCTTTTATGTGACTTTTTTTATTAAAAAATTTAAAATTTATTGAGAAAACAACAAAATTAACACTCTTAATAACAAAATTAGTACCTCTTATATTTAAACTTAAATTTTCATAATTAAAAATAATAATTAATATGTCATTTTTTTAACACATTCAATTAGAATGGAACGACCACAATTTAGACCCGTTCAATATTTCAAGTTCAAATTAAACGTTCAATATTATTGGGGTGCTAGTTTTGTTATTATAAGTTTTAGGGGTGTTATTTTTAGTAATTTTTCAAATTTATTCTTAGACATTTTATTAAATATAAATTTTTTATAAAAAATTAATAATATTTGATATTACAAAATTACTCCAAAAATTTTTCATACACATCCCACCCAAACAATACACACACATTATTTTTTAATATTTTGAGTTAAGATTTGAAGTTATTAATGTAAATATGGAGATAGAATGTATGAAATTTTTTTTTAAGAATTATTATTTTTAAGAAAGTATAATGTGAGATGTAGGATGTATTATTTAATAAGGTGTATTTAGAACTTTTCAATAATTTTCCTTTCCTTTTCTATTAATTATCCGAGTACCGAACTAGTCCCCTACTCAATTTTATAAGTCTACTTTAAAAAACTTTTTTTTTTAAACAAGAAAGAAAATAAAAAATATAATAACACGAAGTCGTATTTAATAATATTATACTAATTTCTACATATCCATTATTAATCTGAAGATAAAAATAACAAATAAATAATAAAGTTAAGATTAATGGGTAGCAAATTTCATTTGTTCGAGAAACATGGCCCCACACTCTCACACACACACACACACATATATATATATATAGATGTTTGATACTTTGGCATTGAAACATTGGTATTTTATTCCTTTATAAAAATAAAAATAAAAAAAATATTGTTTAATTTTTAATTTAATTATATGATATAATTTTTTTTTATGTATAAAATTTTATTTTTAACCTCCTCTTAAGAAAAAGAATAAATGTTTATTTTTCTTATAACATAAATGAACATATATTTTTTCACTAAAGTAGTTAAAAATGAAACCAATTGA
The DNA here is from genome assembly GCA_029378325.1 of Elaeagnus macrophylla. Lineage (NCBI taxonomy): Eukaryota > Viridiplantae > Streptophyta > Magnoliopsida > Rosales > Elaeagnaceae > Elaeagnus > Elaeagnus macrophylla. Next base: position 8,842,089 of record CM055642.1, on the reverse strand, counting down.
ATAATTAGATTATTTATGTACCAAAAGATTAACCTTTTAAGAATTAAAAATTGATAATTTTAGAGGATGGAAAGACCTCTGCTTAGAATAAAAATGACCCACTTTTTAAAATTAAAATGATCAAAAAATATTTTAATTATTTTGTGGCATAATAACATTTATTTATAGAAGGCACGTTAAGAACTTGAATTCAAATCCCGTCTATTATAAATTATGTATTTGAGTTTGTTATATATATAAAAATAGTACCAAAAGACGTTTAAATTTAGGAGATTAATTAACATATTTTTTTCAAAGTCAGTGGACAATTTTGACACTTCACATCAAAATTAAAGGTCATAAGTTTGAAAATCATAATCCAATATATTGTTTACTTGCTATTTTAACTATAAGACTCATTGTACCAACTTCATTGAAGTTTCAACTTAAAATCGTATTAAATATTATTTAATCTTTTAAAAAACATAGATTATGCCATACTGCTTCGAAAGAATACATATGTGAGGCTAACAATACAATAATACATATATTAAACATAATTTTTTAAGTGATGTGATATTTTTCGATAGAAAATAGTTTTGCAAATGCATTTGTCAATAACACTAAACCATACTTATTAATATCTATTTTATATTTTAAATTTAAGATTGCAATATAATAATTTAAAATATTATCATAATACTATTCATTGTTGGCAATTTTATTTAATAATAATATAATTAAAGTATTATTAATTATATAAATAAATTATATAATTTATTTGATAATAATAAAATAATTCCAATAGCATATTATTATCCTAAATTTAGGTAGAACTTTTATTTACTAATTTAGTAATGCTACACTACTTAAGTTGGGATCGTACGATTGGGTAGATAATAAATAATTAAATTATAGTAATGTTGGAGAACAATTGTTGGGTGTAAAAATAAGTTTTGCATTTAAAAAATATAAATAATAACATAGGTATATATTGAAACTAGTTAGATATTTTAATAGATTAATATTTTGGGTTAAAATTTTTTTGTCTAACAATTGGATCTGAGCCAAGGTGTAGTTTACATAACTTAAAAGCATACAAGATAAATCTCTCAGGTGAAAGTAGATCCATATAAGCAACGCACTTGATCAAGTTCAAGCAAAAAGTTGTAGCAAGATTGAGAAATTGAATAAATAAGGGTAAGGATTCAATAGAAGTAAAATTAATTTTATATTTTTGATTTTTTTTATTTAATAAAATTATTATATTAGAATAAAAATAAAAAATATATTATATTATATGTATGAATTAAATTAGTTTATTTAAAATTATTTGTATTGTAATATATAATAAAATTATTTTAAAAAATAAAAAAATGTCTTTTTTTTTTGTTTTGATATGGGTATCATTTTAGCATAAATTTAGCATTTGATTAACACAAATTTTATGCGAGTACAATTATTTAAAGTATGGGACATTTTTATTCATTATTTATTATTTAAATGAAGAGTTAGGAGAGTGATTATAATTTTAGAGTAAAAATATGTATAAATTGATGTGATATCTTCGAATTGAGGTTGACAACGGGGGAGGACTATCTTGCTGATGAAAAACTCTCCCTGCTGATTGGATGGTTGCTAAACGATAGAGTGAACTCTGACAAGTCTTTTCTACTTTTTTTTATTTTTTGACGGGAAGTTATAACGGTGAATTACATCTCGTGATCATAGGAGGGACCAAGGTCCAAGCTGATAGGTTAATTAGCTGTACTTAGGTTAGGACGTACTGAGGATATACCTGTACCGTTATGGCGCCGTTGATATGGGTCAAATTTATGTCAAACGGCATAATAAATTAGGAGTGTTTAAATATGAAATTAATTATGTTACTTTTAATTTTGGGTTTAGGTAATAATTAAAGGACAATTCATTATGTGAAGACCAATGATGTTTCTTGGATGTATTTAATTGTAAGATGCTAAGCATGCACAGAAGAATGCGTGGGTTTCTATGTAAATGTGAGACCTGCCTAATTTGGAATGATTGCCAACATGCGCTTTTAACGCCCCAAATTTAAAAGCAGGGCAGGGGCGACAACAAATTAATTCATTGTGAATGAATATCTGGTATTATATGTGGATTGACAATTCATATATTTTAGTATAACAATAAAAAAGATAATTGTAGTCAATATTATTTCCTAAAATTTAAACAATTTTCAGAAATCGTAAAAATAAACATCTCAAGATTTTCTTAAATATTAAATATGTCCCAAAATTTTACATTGTATCAAACATTTACCTTCATTGTTAGGCTAATTGCTTAATTTTAAAGAATAATATTATATGCATAAATTGATGTATTAATTATTAATTGAATATAAAATTAATGACGTAGATTGATAAAATAATTGAGAAATCAATTATTAACATGGACTAATTATATATGTATCAATAAGTTGTAATAAAAAATATTTTTGAGTTACCAAAAAAATGTTGGCACTCTATCCAAAGAACCAACATTAGTAAGCCCATGTAATAATTAAAATAAAATAAAAAATTACAAGAGGATGGATACAAACCATAACCTAATATAACAATCTTCTTCAATAGAGAGGAAAGAACGAACTTCATCTATAGAAAGAAAGAAAAAAATTCATTTAGGTCCCTGTGATCAAGCAAAAGTGACTAAACAAAAAAATTTCAAGTGGAAACTTGCACTTAAACGGCCTTGTCTACACTTAACTCCAAAAATTTTAAGTAAAACATATTATTCATTCAATAAATAACAATATTAGAAAAAATTAATAACACTATGAAATAAGTTAATTAAAGGTGGCCATAAATTTGATAGGTTGATTTTTGAGTCATTTTATAAATTGATCTTACCTTGGCAGTTTAGAAAAATTTAAAATTTTAATCAACCTATAATCTCTAAAAACTAACCTTCAAATCAATCTATAAAGTCGGTTTAAATGAGGTTAATTTATTGATTTTATACATACAATTTTACTTTAAAATTATTACCATAATAAAGAATACAATAGAAAGTACAAGAGTATTCATTTATTCTAGCAAACACTTTTTTTTGGTCATTCTACAAACGCACAAAAAATTAAAATTTTTGTCCTTATCTAAATTACAAATTTTATCGTTCAAATAGATTATATTTTCATAAATTAAACTTTTTTCATTCAAATATATATATATATATATATATATATATATATATACATTAAAGTGTAATTTGGTTCGATATTATCGATATTTATTTTTTTGGACCTTCAACCAAATCAATAAGGTCGATTTTGAAATATTTTAGATCTATCTAAACCAACTTAAAATAAAAAATAAATAAGTTCAATTTAAATTTAAACTCAAGCTAGTTGATTGATTTTTGAAAAAAATGTCGACACTTAGCTAACATTGTAAATAAAGTGTAAACCCAACCTTATACACAGACAAGAAAAATGAACTCCACTCTTACTTTGGTTTAACAAAACTAAAGCCTTTTCTTTTGAAATTATCGTCTTTCAATAGAACATATTTTTTCCTCTAAAAATACAAACAAAATTTCAAATTATAAATTTATAGAAAGAGAAATACTAAACAAATGCATATATATATATATATATGTTTGCATTCATACCAATTCTAGAGTACCATATGATTTTCTCCAAAATGAACAATTTTTTAGTTTTCAAAGTTATTTTAGCACATGACTGAACATAGTTAATATGAATACAAATATTATACTGAATTCCAGTTTGTAATAAGGAAAAAATAAATGTATTGTGTTAGGGGAAAAAAAGACAAATAAAAAGAAATAAGTGTCTGAATTTTTAAATAAATTATTAATTGCTCAAAGAGTATTGTTGATGTATTATTTTATACCAATGAAATATAAGCTAAGTGCAAAAACTTTCTTGAAAATCAAACTTTTTTTGATATTTTATCAAACAATTTAATTGCCTTAAAACACCGTTTTCAATAATAATAAATAATTCTACTCTTTTTACGCTTTTAGTACTATCAGTAATGTAGTGAAAACCAAACAAAACAATGTAAAATTTTAAACAAAATGGGAAAAATTAGAAAAACAGCCTTCTCAAACTCCACAGACTCAAAGCCCCCTTTCAAACTTGAAAAAAATGTGATTTTTTTTTTTTAAATAGAAGCAACATTATCTAGAGAAATCAATCAGGAAAAAAAATCTATGGAGAAATACCAGAACTCTTTGTAGGCTAGTTAAATTGAATACTATATACAAGAGATGCTTCGTGTTAGTATATTGAAATAAATAAATAAATAAATAAAAAAGGAATGTCATCATGTTCCATGAATTACATTCATGTAGCACAATGAAATGTTTTTTTAACAAATCATTCTAGGTAAATATTACGTATTGCTTCATTAATACTTTTACAATCAAATTCCATGGTCTTCATCCAGTTCTCGAAGTCTCCAATTTCCTGTAACAAAGGCCCGTAACAAATCCAATCAATGAGCATGTCTCTTATTACTTAACAAACAAACAAACATTAGAGAGTTTCTTACCCCAAAAAAAAAAAAAAAAATTATCATAAGGTACAAATTAAGATCAGATAACAAATTGAATTATAGATCACAGTGGTATAACCATTACCTAATACCATCCGTTTAGAAATAATAATGTTCTTCTGAATCGTAAACATTACACCCCAAAAAAAGAACTTAACTGAAATAAATTAGGGCCTAGTTAAGCAAAATGACCTTAAAACAGGACATGTAGTCACAGCCTCACATAAAAAGTTTATCCGCCATGCTAGCAGAGTAATACACAACGCCATAGAAAAGTTGTCCCCATTATTGTTGAGAGCATTGATTATTAAACATCATGTATTAGTTTCATTAAAATATATTGGTATCAATCTTCAAACAAAGTGATATTGCTAACAAAATTGCCAAAGTGAAACTCAAAAACAGCCACATCAAACGAAAATTCATTCTAGGGCTCATTTATTGCACAATGAACCAGCAAAAAATCCTGTATCTTCATTAAGTATTACTATAATTCTCCATACAATCACAGTTCCAATACGGTACATCCATGTGAAAGCATCCAACAAACAAACAGGAAAATGGAGGGAAAAAAACACTCATTAGAAACATCAAGTGCAAGACTAGCAGCCCTATGTGCCACTTTATTTTGTTCTCTAGGCACATAACAGAACCTATAGTCCACCTCCTCAGCCAACTTCAAAATTTCCTCTAGTAAAGCACCATCTTTCCCATTAAGCAACGATACAGCCTGCATACAATCAGATTGAAAAATGACAGCTCTCCACCCCCTTTGCTTAGCCTCCCTAGATGCCCATGCAATGGCCAATTGCAGAATTGTTATACACCAATAATTCATGTAAAAACTCCCTGGGAGAAGTCTGTCTGTAATAGCTCTCTAGTCAAGTGTTGGACTCTCTCAATTCCCGACAGTTCCTTTCTCTCCGTCAATCCCTAATCTGTAATACTTTAATTTCTCAAACTCCTTCTATTGGTTCTTTCCATTTCCTTGATTCTTTTTCTTGATCCTCACCACTTTAGCTTATTTTGCTCGATTAAATGCAGTTCCTTCTAATTCTCTTTTCCAGCTTTACTTGCAATATATAAATGGAAGATGTAATGGAACATTTCAATAAACAAAATTTCACTCTCAAAATGGAAGACCAAATTAAGCAGGATCAGAGTTCTTTTGATCTTACGATTGCAGCTTATATCATCTCTGAGGTTTTCTTGCTCGTTCAGCGTAAGAGCTTTGAAGTACCTTTTGCTTAATGTTGTACCATTTTTAGGTCATATGTTGTAGATAACTCTGTTCTATAATGAAATCTTCTCTTAATTGCCAAAAAAAGAATAGATTGAAAATTCATTCCACAAATAGGATCAGCACCAAAACCGTAATCTCAATCTAGTTTTCATGACATTAGTTCCTAACTCCTAAGAAAGTAGCACAATTAAAATACAAAATAGAACCTATCAAATGTGCTATTGACTTTGGTGCCTATAGGTCTGATACCCGATTCTAGTTTCTTGAGAGGAAATTGTCTACTAAAATAGGGGATAACTCTTCCATCTCACTATCTCTCTCTAAATAAAAATACAGTGAAAAAATTAACCTTCATTCAAATGGTTAAGATTTTCCAATCAATTTGTACAGTAACAATGTAACCAGTAAGGCGGACGTGCTTAAGGTTTAGGAGGGCCGTACCCCACCTCAACTTTCGAAAAATAAACTTTTAAGAATAATATTTATGATATAATAGACAAATTACCTAAAAAAATATGACTGTCTTTTTTTTTAATTTTAAATTTTAGCATTTTAATACTCAATAACTCACTACAGACTCAATAATTTGCACATATTTTTATTAAAATAAGATACAAATTATATATTTTTTAATTAAAAATAAGTAATAATTGAAAAAGACATCACATTATTTTTAGTATATATATAATGCTCCCTGAATAAAAATCATACATCCACTATAGATTTCACTAGGATGAAGTGTCAAATCCCATAAGAACTGCGCATCCAATACAAAAAAGGTAACTCGAACGGTGAAGACTTCTTACAAACCCTATCACATATTGTCAATGTGGGACGATACTTCTACGTGATTATCTTCGAATTACTCATTTTTATCAGCATATATGAATTGCTCCTTATTATGTCTTTCAACCCAAAGCAAAACATACTGAAAAAGAAAAGCTGTCATAAAAAAAACTAACAGTTTTACAAATTCTTATTCAAAATAGGGAGTAGCAAACAGTATCATAAAAATAGATTAAGGATGACAGGAAAATAACCTTAACAGCAGTGTTAAGAGCATGAGAGGCGGCGAGCCATTGATCTGACTGCTTTATGAAGCGAGTAATGGTGGAGGATAAAGCCCTAATTTCGAGCTCAATTCGCTTCTGATTGATGAAACACTCTTGAACCCCGCTATTCACTGTTTCCACCAACAGATCAGAAACCCGCATAGCATTCTTGATCGCGTTCTTCTTTGCTTTTTCTGCGATAATTAAAATACAAAATAACAACTTTTACTGAATATCATCGATTAGAATAGTAAAAAATCATTTAAAAAATGTGACAAATGTTAAAGATAAATTTTAAAATTTTACATTACCGGATTGTTCACGGAGTGCAAGAGCAGATTGGTTGTGATGTTGAATGAGTTAAAGCAATGTGGTTTCGAGTCCACCGGCGGGCTCTGTTCCGGAAGAAGACGACAGTCTCGCCAGAGGAAGCTGTGTTGTCGAGTGTACATATTTCTCTCTCTGCAAATGCTGGACGATGAGCTTGTTTCTATGGCATAGAGTGAACTGTAGGATAGTATAGCTGCCCACTAGCCTAGAAAAATAGGCCCAAAATTTTATCGCTCAGAAATATGGCCCAAATTCTGAACCAAGATCAATGAGCAATCGAGTTGAGTCAATTTGAGTGCTAAAAACATCACGTTCTTATAAGCTAGCCCATATTTGTTTGCATTTTAATAAGGTTGGTATATTAAAAATGGTTATTAATTTTTTTCATTTTATATATTTTGATCATTTTATTATTTTTTCTTATGACTTGATACTTTTACTTTTTTTTTTTATTATAAATTTTAACACTTTAATTTCCCTATATTTTTTTTATAATAATTTAGTTTATTTATTTTTTACTTTTTACATATTTATTTCATAATTTGAGACAAACTTGAAATTAAACTTCAAAAGTATAAAAATTAAAGGGACTAAAATATAAAAATTTAAAAATATAGGGACTAAATTGTAAGAAAAAAGTAAGATAACTAAAGTGTAAAAATAAAATAGTAAAAGAAAGGAAAAAAAATGAAAACGTGGAATGCGAAAAAATTTAGAAACCATTATGTAGTTTAGTAATTCTAACAATGCAGGAACCAAGAATGCAAGCCAAATACGTAGGTTCTATAGGTAAGACTTATGTTTGTGAAAAAAAAAAAATTAGAATCATAAAATTGTATCAAATAAAATTGTGACATGTGTTTGTGATATATTATGATACTTTTTTTAATTATAAAAATATTAAAATAAAATTAAGTGGTAGTACCAATTAATATAAATAACCCTAGTCACCGAAAATAACGAAGAATGGCTGTTATTAAAGTAGTCGTAAACTATTTTGGTACAATAGACATGTATTTGAAAGAAGAAATTGATTAAAGTATATATATAATATACGCCAACTTCTTCTCGCTTCTTGTGGTTGGAGACATGGAGTCAGAAGGAAAGTTCTTTTCAAAAAAACATTGGGATGGGATGGGATGGGATGGGATGGGAGAAATCGATCAACAATAGAAAGGAGAACAAGAACTTTTGTCAAGTAATTACTAATTAGTTAGTTTGACCCCCCAAAAAAATAAGTTTTTTAACGAATATTAAATTTTCTTTTTTAATAATATTGTTGATTTTTGTTATCATAGAATAATAACCCTTTCAACCATTAAATACTGAACCTTAATATTTTTAAATTGAATTAATACAGAATTCACACACTATGACACAACATACATATTCAAATAATTCAATAGTAAAATATAATTAATTTAGAATTTTTTTTTTTTTTGGGATAAAATTTGTCAACGAACCCATGTGACTGACTTGTTCGTATGGAAAATTCAAAATACCATGATGAGCTGTCAACTCTATTTCATCGAGAAGATAATAATACAACTTCTGTTACAAGATCTTATAAAATAACATTGAATTAATATATAAATAGAATAATAGTTAAGACCAATATTAAAGAAGCTCTCTTAATTGTGAATAGAGCCCACCCCATGTGAAACTTCTCTAATAATTAAATTAATTTTGGTTTTATTTATTAATTTTTTGAGGCAAATAAATAAATTACAATTGTTAATATGTAAGTACGGAGCTAGCTGGACAAAGTGCAACTGAAATGAATGGTTATTTATAAAAGAGGAATTATTATTTGTTTTTAGAGTTATCATGTATACTTCCAGTCTAATACACTAGATGTGATATTGATTGTTTATTTATTTATCAAATACAACAAAGTAGACTACAACCCTTAATTAAATGGTATGTCGCCTATATAATTAAATATATATATAAAAATAATGCATTATTTTAATATTAATTTAATTATATATAAAGAAATATGTTGACTAAAAATTTAAAAGTATCAGCATAAACATTAATATTATGGTTTTGAAGAACAACAATTAATTTATACAACTGGGAGTCTGCAGCAGAGAGATTTAATTCTGCATGTAATTAATTGAATAATGACTAAAATTCACATATATAATTAATTAGGAAAGAAAATGTAGCCGTCCACGCTCTACATTAAATGCTACTTCAGTCTATTCGATTATTATATGTTTCAAAAATGAAAATAATATATAAATTTATTTTTATTTTTATTTTTATATTTACACAATTTATATTATAACATGTGTTGTAATTATTCTAAAAAAAATATTTATTTTTATAAAAAATTGTGCTACATTGCACAAAATAAATATTGTAAATATAAAATATTCACCCTCAATCTTGAAACAAACATGGATTCTCAATTGAAATTTAACTTTGATGATGATCAAAACATGTCAATATAGTCCCGTGGTATTTTTTTTTTTAGAAAATTATAAAATTAAGATCACATTTAGTTTATTGAATGTAAACGTAATAAAAAAAAATAATTATAATGTAAAGAAAACAGTATTTTGATTTATAGTTTGACCATTGTAATAAAATGAAAAACACAATAATACTACATTAATACCATGTTCAATAAAATTGAAGTAATTTCATTTTAATGTTCATACCCCTGCATTCTGAAAGCAACATTGAGCTAAAAATATGATGAATTTCTAGTATCCAAGATTTATAGTAAACCTTAAGCTGGGTAAAGAGATAATGTCTTTCATAATCCACAAGTGAGGAGTTGCAGGCCCCCAATATATGGATGCAAAAGACTGGGAAAATAAGTTCATTCTTTGGAATAATTAGCATATACCAGAAACCTTACTCTCAGTCATGTTAATTTTTAAAATGGTTTATTTCACATTCTTGCATCAAATCAGGGATCAACGAAACATATCAAAGTAACATAAAATATGCTCCTATCCTAACTTCCTAAGAACGTCACAGAAAATGGGGTCAGAATATCAACAAAGTAGATTGGATCACTTACATAAGAAGCTCACCAAATAGCAACTAGCAATACTACAACTTAATGTTAGGAAAGTTTTCTTGAATTTGTTGTTGAATGTTCATCTCCACAATTTTCAAATTAAGTCTTCGTAAGATTCAATTGTGATATTGCAAAATCATTATAAATAATACTGCATTTGAATTTGGCTTCAAGGCACGACTTTAAGTCGTTGTCCTTAAGACGTTATTTGCCCCCATCAATTCGGTGATGTACTAGGGTTCAGCAAATACGCCTCCAGGATACAATGAAGCCTCTTGTTCTCTACGTTGTGCATTCACGAAGACAACTCAAGAATACCTTTGACTTTAAAGAGTACTCAAGATAATTTATGTTCTAAATCTGCAATATTTAGAACACTAACTTTATTTGTATATAATTGTAGTGGTAAATATTAGAGAACATTTATTATCCATTTTCTTATTCTCTCAATATATCCTTCTAATGGCCTATTTATAGAATTCCATGCACCCCTTCAATTGGGTTACAACTCTTTGATGAGTTGTGACTTTTCCAAAAGTCATGTCTTGTAGAACATATGTAATTGTTCATAACAATTACAACCTATCAAAAAGTCATGTCCTTTTATTTAAGTCACAACCTTTCAACATAATATTTCACTTCCAAAAGTTGCAACTATTCAATATGTCTTTTGCCAAAAGGCACTTATTAACCATTGCAACCTTTTAGCCAAATGCTATGTCTTTTTATTTTAGAAAATGTTCCAACAATCCCCGACCATTTTAAAAAATGAATACAATGTCGTAATACAACTGCATAGTATTTTTGAATTTGAAACCCAAATCAAATAGCAAACTTTTTATCCACAACAATTAACAAACACCATGAACCATACCTCTATACTCAGCCTCAGCACTAGACCGCGCCACAACTTTCTACTTTTTACTTTTTTATGTAACCAAATTACCTCCCACAAGCCACAATTTTCTGCTTCTTACTTTTTCATGTAACCAAATTACCTCCCACAAAGGTGAAGTAACCCGATGTCGACCTTCTATTTGTAATACTTCCTGCCTAATCTGCATCTGTGAAGCCACAAACGTTAAAAGGATTGTTGTGTTTAGTGAACATTACTCCTCTCCTTGGAGCTAACTTCAAGTACCTTAAAATTCTCACAACTGCATCCATGTGACTCTCACTTGGATTATGTATGAACTGACTTACCACACTTACTGCATATGCGATATCTGGTCTAGTATGTGCCAAATAAATTAGTAGCCCAACTAACTTCATTGAGCTCGATCAGTTAGTACTTTATCTGAATATTCTGCTAGACAATGGTTTTGTTCAATAGGAGTGTCAAGAGGTTTACAATCCAAAATGCCTATTTCAGTTAGTAAGTCAAGAATGTACTTTCTCTGACATAAAAAAAATTCCTTCGTTCCCCCTAGCTACCTCAATTCCTAAGAAGTACTTCAGTTTACCTAAATTCTTCATCTCGAATTCAAAGGCTAGTTGTTTCTGTAATTTATCCATCTCAACAACATCATCTCCAGTAATTATCATATCATTAACATAAATAATTAGAGTTGTTACCTTCCTTTGTTGATGTTTAAGCAACAGCTTGTGGTTTGAATTACTCTGTCTGTAACTAACCTTCTGCATGAACTGTGAAAACCTTTCAACTAGGCTAGAGGGGATTGCTTGAGACCATACAAATACTTCCTCAATTTGCATACAAAATTACCAAGAGAAGCAGCTATATACCTAGGTGGAAGACTCATGTATACCTCATCGACTAATTCTTCATGAAAGAACGAATTCTTGACATCAAACTGTCGAAGTCGCCAGTTTAAGCTTGAGGCAAGCGAAAGCAGAACCCGAATAGTATTTATTTTGACAACCGGAGTAAAAGTCTCATCGTATTTTATACCATACGTCTAAGTGAACCCTTTTGCTACAAGGTGAGCTTTATACTGATTCACAGATCCATCAGCATCATGTTTCACAGTAAACACCCATCGACAACCAACTGCCTTTTTGGCTTGTGGTGGAAGTACAAGTTGCCAAGTATCGTTCTTCTGTAATGCCTCCATCTCTTCCTCCATTTTGGGTCTCCCAATGCATCATGCACTTTGTTGGGTACTGATACAGCAGATATTTGATTTATAAATAATTCATATGGCTTAGACAATCTTTTAGTAAACATGTAGTTGGCTATTGGATATTTTGATTTTTCATGGATATTTGGTTCATATATTTTGGATGGTTGACCTCGAGTAGACCTATTTGATAACACATACTATCCAACACTAGACTCAATGCTATTAGTATCAGTAGGTGTACGTACCTCAGATGAGTGACCTTCAGTACTAGGGAGCTGTTGATCAAGGGTATGAGTGATGCCTGAGGGAACAACAATGTCTTCATTTTTATTTTCAGTGATCGGAACTGGTGATTGGATACTTGAAGCATTTGCTTCTTCTACTACTGGATTCAATGGGTTAAGAATCTCAAATGGACCCATCAAAATATCAATAGGTCATTCTTTCGATTCCTCCCCCTCACCATGATACAGTTCTTCGAAATATGAATTCTTTCCCTGACGAGCAGTATCAGGTGAGGAAAAATAATTCATGTCCTCAAAGAAGATAACATCCATAGTGACATAATACTTTCTGGTTGGTAGATGGAAGCATTTGTACCATTTCTGATAACCTCCATAACCAACAAACACACAATTAATTGTCCGGACATCTAACTTAGACCTCTAATTTTTAAGAACATGTGTAAAAATAATACAACCAAATACACGGACAAAAAGATTATGAAATGATAACAAGAATACATGAGATGCGAGAACCTCGAATGAAATTTTTCCGTGAAGGACACTAGATGGAAGACAATTGATGAGATGGGCAGAACTTGTACATCATTGCCCCAAAGATATTTTGGCATATGAGTACTAAATAGGAGTGCATGAGTCATATCAAGTAAATGACGATTTTTTCTTTAGGACACTCCATTTTGTTCTGGTGTTTGTGGACAAGTAGTTTGGTGAACAATCTCATGTGTTTTGAAAAAATCTTGAAAAATACGATTAACATATTCTCCCTCATTCTTAGAACGTAGGACTCTAATGGTGATGTTGTATTGTGTTTGAACACGAGTACGAAAGTTTTGAAAAGTTGAAAAACTTCATCTTTGGTTCTAAGAAGAGCAACCCATGACAATCTCGTATAGTCATCAATAAACGATACAAAATATCTCATACTCGATACAGTGGGCTCTCTACACGGTCTCCAAACATCAGAATTAATTAATTCAAAAGGAATAACACTTTTATTAGAAATACTAGGAGAATAAGTAATACGATGGCTTTTGGCCAAAACACATGTCTTACAATATAAAACAGACTCACTAACACCAATAAACAAAGTATGCATAGATTTTTTTATATGACTAAAAGATGGATGCCCTAAGTGGTGATGTCACAACCAAATTTCACTTAGCTTGTCAAAACTCGAAGTCAACGAGGTGCAGGACCGTGTTCCTAGTTTCTCCCTTGTGTAGTTCTGATTCAGACGAAACAATCTGCCCCTTAGATACCCTCGATCAATTATTTTCCAGGTAAGATCCTTAAAAATCACATATATAGGATAAAATATTACAGAATAGTTAGACTCAGTATTCAACTGTGGGACAGATATTAAGTGATGAGATAAATCAAGCACATATAAAGCATTATGGAGCTGTAAAGTTGAAGTGATACGGACTGACCCCCTTTCTTAAGACAGGAAAAGCCTCACCGTTAGCATTTGTAACATAAGACACTGATGGGAAAGATAACTCAATAAAATAAGATTTATCATAAGTCATATGATCAGACGCACCAGAATTAATAATCCAAGTATTAGACCCAACAAAATGAGAAACATTTAAGGTCATACCAATCTTACCACGACCAGCTATTAAAGCTATAGGGGTACCTCCACATGTCACATGATGATCTTGTCCAATCACTCCATAAAAATCTGGTTCTTGTACTACTTGTATTGCAACTGCTTTTCCTTTAGGGCGATAATTTTGCCTTTTAGGTCTCAGGTGTGGGTTCAGTTTCCAACAAGTCTCTCGGATATGCCTTGCTTCATTGCAATAAGAGCAATGAGGATAAGGGCGATTGACAAAGCCTAGTGGAGATCCTTGCTAATAAAATGGAACTAGACTCTGCTACTGAAGAAAAGGTGCCTTTGATTTGGCTTGAATAGATAGGCTAGATAATTCAACCTGTGCTTGATTAAGACTTTCTTACTGAGATTCGTCCTTACGGATGTATGTAAAAGCTGTGGTCAAGCTGGGAGGGTCTGGTATTTGGAGCAATTTGCCCTTGGCACTATTATGTTTCGTATCAAGTCCTCTTAAGAATGCATGAACTCGCTCAAGCTCCTTTTCTTTATGGTACCATATAAGGTCCTCCTAATTTTTAATTTTGCACAGATGTTTCTGATCAATTTCAGCCTATATATTCTTCAGCTTGGTAAAAAATATAGACATTGGTTGCTCATTCTGTTGCATGCTGACAACTTTGCACATTAATTTGTGAACCTGTATAAAGTCAGATTTATTAGTGTAGAGGTCTCCCAAAGTCTTCTATATGACCTCAGTTGTGTCACACTCTTCCACCATCTGTAGTACATCATTGCTGATGGCTTTAAATAGAATAGACATTACGAGGCCATCATCATCTTCCCACTTAGTATATGCCTCCACATCATCTTCATGAGGAGCCTTGATTGTTTCAGTCACATGTCCCATCTTGTGCATCCCACAGAGATAAACAAACTTAACCCTTTTTCATGTTCGAAAGTTGGTACCATTGAGTTTGGTACCACCGAAAGGGCCACCTTCTGAACTCTTGACATATACTTCAAATTTCAGAATTTTAGTTGTCATAGAACTCTGATTTTCTCTTAAATATCTCATTAAAAAAGACAATAATAAGATACAACAAAATTAAATTTTTTTTTTGCCCGTTGACCGTTGACTAGGTTGGTGATGTGTTTAGGCTGGAATGGGTTGGTGTTGTGTTTGGGCTAAGTGAGGAATGGACTAGGGTTTGAGGAATGGGCTTGGATTTGTGCTAGGGTTTGAGGAATGGGCTTGGATTTGGGCTAGGGTTTGAAGGAGATCTGGAATGGGCTAGGATTTGGAGGGGAGATTTGGAAATCTAAACTAGGTCGCCCTGATACCTGATCTGGTGGCAGATTCAGATGGCGGCAGATTATGCAAAACTGGCGATAGGTGGCAGAGATTGGGGCGGAGACAGGCGGCGCGGAGACATGTGTGGAGCAGAGAGGCGCGGCGGCAGGCGAGGTGACAGGCGCGGTGCTACAGGTGGTGACAGGCGAGACAAGCGGACGCAACAGACGCGACGATAGGTATGGAGACTGGCGGACGCATAGCGGCGCTGACTGGTGGAGGCGACATTGACACGATGGAGCTGACAGGAGACAAGAAAAAGTACAGTTATTTTTTAACCTTTGCTCTAATACTAAGTTAAATATAACGTGAATATAAATTATTTCTTGTATATTCTTACCTCACAATAGAGGTATATATAAAATTAAAATACAAGAATCTTGAATAAACTAAAATCATGAACAACCTAGAACTCTATTACAGATAGATACATATTAATTACAATATATTATATACTAATTACATGACTCACACTAACGGTGATTATTGGGTTAAAGTTGAATTCTTGTATGAGTGATGGCATTATGAAGCAAGTGAACCATGCCAAATTTAATGAAGAGGTTACAGTTTTTGGTGGTTAGAATATGGTATTAAAGAGTTGCTCTCAAGGTGGGGTAAAACCGATCTATTAAGATTGTCCTCAATTGAAGGTGAAGTAGTGGGTGCACCCTACCTTTAAAATGGGGTGCAATGAGGGTGTATATAGGCATGTCATAGTTGATACTTGATGTTAATTTTTTCTTTAAAGTCAAGGTGGAGATTTTAGAGTGAATGGCATTAAAAAAAGAATTGCTCAAAACGTCTGGGTTGATGTTCAGGCATTGGAAAGCCAAGAGATTGGTTTGAAGGAAAGCATATTGATTAAATATGAAATCAGTATAGGCTTGAGTTCATGCATTTTTTTTACTGTATGTTAGCGAAAAACAATAGGTTTTCTTTTTGCTATATATAATGATACATGTGTGGGGGTAGCCATAAAGAAAGAACAATATTGGTATTTTTTGGGTTCTATGTTTTGGATTTACGTATGTTAAAAATTGTGTGCGTAATGGGGTTTTGATTTTGGATCTTAATATTGTTCTTGGAATATAAGATATATTTTGGATACTGAGAAAAAACTTTGTATTTAATAACTGACATTAGTGAATTTATTTGAGATTTTGACAATTTACAAAACTATGTTAATTTCTTGTATTTTGTGTTCTTGTTGATTTTTCGCATTTGCATTCGTGGTTGTTGTTTTCCAACAGGCAATATTGTAATACAAGGAGTACTCGAGGACAATATGGAAAGCGAGCAACCCAAGCAACATAGACGTGAAACCAAGTTTCATCACAAGTCTCAGAGATTTTTGAATTAAACTGATTATTTATGTAAGAAATGCATTAGTTTAAAAAAAAAAAAAAAAAAAAAAAAAGGTAAGTAATGATAAATATTAAATTTATACACGTCCAATATATCCAAAAAAAAATATATATATTATAGGAATACTCTTATTTATATTGCATTATTTCCAAACTTGTACTGTGTATTTAAATAAATAATTTAGGACCTACCTTATTTCCTATCACTCTCCAACTCAAATTGAGCTCCACACGCTAAGGATACTGAATTCTTCTAAGACAAATCTTCTTGGCCTTATCTTTTGACTGCTTAGATGTGATTTTTTATATATTCTTTAATTTCATTTAGACCCTAGCCCTACCTTGATCTAAAGTAGAAAATAACTTGGCTTCAAATGCTTTTTTTTTTTTTTTTTCTTCCATCATCTTTGTTTTATTATTTTATACTACAAAACAAAATGAAATGGTCACGTATTTTCAAGAAATAATATAAAATGTATTTTAATTATGTGCACGAAGTCTTAGTTATTTGACGAGAGATCATGTAACTTAAGCAAATATAGTATATAAGTCCCATAATTGAGCTATATTTATTATATGCTAATTATATAAATAAATTTGTAAAGTTATTTATGGTCATTTGTCATCATTCTATTAATATAAATAAAAAATTTATTCTAAAAATATCATTTTAGATTTAATAATATAACTAACAAATAACAGAATAACGGCTCAATTTTTCATCTAACAGTTAAAATAAAACTTTCAATATTAATATTATGAAAGTTACAGGACCTATATGGTCCCAAAAAAAAAAAAAAAAGAACTATAAGATTTATAATGCGCTTTACACACTCTTCACCCTATGTATATTGGCTATGTGTGAAAAAGCTATATCTTTTTTGATAGTTTGTGTTTATACTCACTACAAAAAATATAGCTTTTGTAAAATTGGAGAATGTCGTATTTAATAATGCATAAAATAACAAGTCACTTATTTATAATACTTTTTTATGTCCATTTTTAATGATTTTAACAAAATATAACTTAGAAAATGTAAAAAAAAAAAAAAATTGTCATAGCAAGTTTGTATATTAAATATTGTTGTTGATTTTTTTTTTTTTAATTTAAAATATTTTTAGAAAATAATATATAATAAATTTTTAAAAACTAAAATAATATTTAATATGAGTTAAATATGTAATTTAAAATGGAAGAATATTATATAACGTACTAATTTTCTTTGATTAAAAATAACACCTTACTTGAGAATGAAGACCGTGAAATTGTTTGGCTTGGCTATTTAACAAAAATAAAATTAAAATGTTTGCCTATTTTTGTCAATTATTTTTCGAAAAATAGGCTAGCATGATATATACTTTATATTTCTTAGACAATTTTGTTATTAAAAAAAAAAAAAAAAAAGTCAACCATGTTTTCGTTATATATCAATGAATTTGTTTTTTATGTCAGAAGTATCGATAAATGTTACTGTCTAATTTATTTGTGTTAACTATATTTTACGTCATATAAAATTAGCTACAAAAATATTTAAAATATTTATTTAATTATAATTATATTCATAATGTCATGAATAATAATAAAAATAAATTTAATTGATAAATAATTGTAAATTATTTAAAAAAATTGCTTTTGTTAAAAAAGAAATAATATATTTGTGAATATTTTGTAAATACATAACAGTCATATGATTATTTCATTATTCATGTCCACAACTTATGAGTTGAGTTGTAAAAATGCTCAAAATAATATTATGTTTATAATTAAATAAACGTTATTTAGTATATTTTGGACATAATAACAATTAAATAAATATTTTGAACATTTTAGTAATATTGTGAACATATAATGCATGTCTTTTATTAATATTATAAGTTATTAATATAATTTTTTTTTTAAGATATAAAAATAAAGGTTAAAATAAACATATTTCAATATGTATTAATATCTCTCTGAATTATAAAGACACCAATCGCCATTAAAAATGAAAGATATAACATCTCAACTCATAAAAGTAGAAACTTTACATGGGGAGAATCGCAACGAGTAAATACCGTAGCTTTTGTCTCCTTTCAGGTCCATCCACTTTTAATACGCGTTCAGGTTCTTCCAAATATTTACACCGGCACAAACTAATAGCACATCAAATTAAGGTTTAAATATTCCCTACACGTGCACTTATTAATTGTTTGTGCCCTTTTGAACTTGTACCACATATTCTGACTGGAATAAGATATTTTTCTTCCTTAATTTCAGGCATTTGGGTCTCCATAATCACTTGTATTCCAAAGAGAATTGTACGTGAAGAACTAAATATATACATATCGATCAGAATTAGGTTTCTAGATATATATATATGATCACATAATTATGGGAATTATTATTATATATCAAACATACTAATGTGGTTTAGTGGGAAGATCATCTATCAATTAACAAACAAGATGAATCACAATTATAAAAAAATATTGCAAAATTTAGTTTGAGTAATAAACTTATATATAAATTTCACATTATAGTATATTTTTTTTCTTCTTCTTTGTTTCACACGTTTTACTATATCACACACTTATATAACTCGTAATTTACACTGTGTGAGAACATTAAAATGTTTCATGTTATGAAATACGTATATCAAGTGTTAAATTATAATATTACATTTAGGCTATATTTAGTGATTTGAGTGTAATTAACCTAATTGAAACCCTAATATAAATGTACAACAAAACAAGCTAAGGGGTTATTAAATGATATCGCAAAACCCAGAGAGTTTAGGAGAGAAAAAAAAGCCATTGGAAAAGAAATATTGAAAGCTAGCTCAAAGTCTCATACAGATCTGATTGATAAAAAAGAGGGTCGATTTTTCTCTATTTTTTCCCATGATTAACATCAATTTAACAATAATAAACAAAGGGGAAAAACAACTCTACCCCAGTAGTATTAAATTATTTTTCGTTGGGATAAATAAGAAGATGAAAAATATTATAATAATTATTTCTAATTAAAGCAAGAGAAAAAATACCGAAAAATTGGCTCTAGCTAAGTTCTATATTAATCAAAAAAGTGAACATTATGATCACTAGAAATGGAGCTATATCCTGTAGTGCAACTTGTTGATGGTGTGTATAAAGAGGAAGTAGAAGAATTTGAAGATGAAGAAATAACAAAAGAAGGCGGCGGTGGTGGCGGCGGAGGTGGAGGAGGAGGATGAGAAATAATAGCTTGTGGATGTAAAGCAATTGAAACCACACCACCATGATGAGTAGGAGATAATAAAGCAGCATGAGTAGTAGAAGAAACCATTTGATGTTGATTATGATGATGTTGTTGATGATGATGATTATTATTAGTAACCTCTCTAAATCTGTACTTCAATATCTCACTTCTAACAGCATTTAACTCAGATTGTATAGCTTCAATTTGTTGTTGTAACGTTGATATAACACCCATGCAACCATAAACTGGATCTCTAAGCCTCAAATTTGCTTCATACACCAAACTATTTGCCGCATCAGCTCTTTGATTTTCCGGCACCTCCTACATCAAGATCTAATTTTAAGATTTAAGTGCATAAGATAACTCATTTAATCCCTAACAAACACTTAATATATGTTTTTTTTTTTTAACGTGTATAATATATATGCGTTAAATATATGTTTTTTCTTTTTTTTTTATAATGTGATGAACATATCTTGTTTTTTAGAAGAGCAAAAATGAAATCAGTTGAATAAATATGTTATATATAAAACAGAACGTGATTTTGACTTAATTGAAGATTAATTAACCGGAAAAAAATTGAAAAATAAAATTGGGTTTGGTAGAAATTAATTAATTAATAAAAAGTACCGATAGCAACTTGGAAACATTGCTAGCACCAAAGACTTTGTGAACAGCAGCAAATTTTTGGGGTTCATGTGGTGAGAAATAAGGAGAAAAAGGACATTCTTCAGCACATCTTCTTCTCAATAGCTTACAAGCAGCACAAGGTGTTATAGTATTCAAAGTTGTCCCTGGAAGAACAAATGTTGAATTTCTTCTAATTCCCATTTCTGAATTTGTTAATTCAATTTGTCTCCTTAACTTTTTTCCTATCTCATCCAATCTGATCTCCCAAGTCAAATACAAAGAAAAGGGAAAAAAAAAAATAAGTTTTTTTATTTTTATTTTTAATTTATAAAAATTAATTAAAGAAAGTAGTACATAGTAATTAGTAATTAGTACATACCTGTCTCTGGACATCCAAGCATACACTCTTATGTGTAGCTGAAATTGGGTTGGAGCAGAGGGAGTAGTCTGTTTCAAAAAGGAGAAGAGAAAGGAAAGAAGGAAAGAAAGTCTGAGAATAAGAAAAGAGAGTGCTTAAAAGGCAAGGCATCTATGAAAGAAAAAGTAGGTCAATATATTATTTTACTATGAGAAACAAACAAAATAGGGTATAAGATTTTTTTTTTTTTAAAGTCTGATTTCATGGGCAATCAAGTCGGTGATATTAATTTCAGAGGTTAATTTATTATAATTAATTACTAAATATAATTATATATTGCAGGGTGTGAATTAAGTTACATTATATCACAAGCGACAAGAGCTTGTATTCTCCTTCACTTTCTCTCTCTCTCTCTCTCACACTCAATTTTATTTTAATAAACAACTATGATTTTATTAGCTATTATGTTTTCATCTTACAAAAAAAAAAAAAAAAAAAAATTGAAAGAAAAGGTTACCAAAAAGAAAAAAGGGGTTGGGATTATGTCAAAATAGCTTGAGGATCTATATTTGTGTTAATATAATGCTAGTGGTAATTGACTTTTAGAAATTAAACAGCAGCCATATGACTTCAACATTTTGCTATGTGCGGCAAAATGTTTCTTTTTTTCCTTCTTGAATTTTTTAATTTGCTACTTTTGAATCTTATTTCTCAATTTCCTTTTTAATTTATTTGTTGTCTTGGAATTGGAAATTATAACAATATTAATACATCTTGTTAAAAAAAAACGAGTGTGTACTAATATTAATTCAAGCAGATTCATGAAGTGCACTAATTAGTGTCAGATATGGCGGCTGGTCATATGGCGGCTGTCAATGGCGGCAGCAGCTATTGTAGAAGAAGAGACTGGAACCAGCTGGAGATGAAGAAAAAATGGAGCTGCTGAGCTCATTGCATATGTCAGCAGCTACCATTTTGCTTCTATAAATAGAAGAAGCATTCCTGCAGAAATTCCATCCCAATTCGAAGTAGCTTCAGAGAGTTTTCTTTTCTTTAATTTCTTAAGTTCTTAGTTTCTAGTTTCTGAAACTCTCGTAGAAACAGAGAGTGAAAAGAAGAGAAAGGTGAGAGAGAAAAGAGAGAAAAGAAAAAGAGAGAAAAGAAAAAAGAAAAAGAAAAAGATATTTTATTTGGGTGTATTGGTTTTGGGGTTTGTGAGTTGAGTGTTGTATTTTAAACACTGTAATATTTTCTCCCATAGTGAAAGTGAGCTGCAGCAGCTCCGTGGAGTAGCCCAGTTAATTTTTGGGGTGAACCACGTAAAAATTCTCTGTGTGTTATTTCCTAATTCTTGCTCTACATCATCTATCGTTTTGCTCCCCCGTAAATCTGGTTGTGGGAAATTACCGATTTTTTTCCCAACAATTGGTATCAAAGCTACAAGGTTGTGAAATTCTTGTACAGAAAATCACATTCTGCAAAAGTTACTATTCATCAAATAGTAACGGTTACTGTGCAAATAGTGGAAATACTATTCACGAATCATTAAAGTAAAAGTGAATAGTAAAGTCAAAAGTTGAATAGTAAATTTACTATTCACGTCACTATTTACACATCATTATTTTGCGATAGTGATTTTTTTTTTAAGTTACCAGATTTGAGTGGGAGCAATGGCAGCAGACGAAGGAAAAGTTAAGATCGAGAAATTCAATGGGTCAGATTTTGGTTTCTGAAAAATGCAGATTGAAGATTATCTGTATCAGAAAAATATGCACAAACCTTTATCAGGAACAAAACCAGAAAATATGAAGCAAGAAGAATGGGATCTTCTTGACAGGCAGGCGCTAGGAACAATCCGGTTAACGTTGTCTCGCAACGTTGCTTTCAACATCGCAAAGGAAACGACGACGGCAGGTCTAATGAAAGCCTTATCAAATATGTACGAAAAACCAACTGCCTCAAATAAAGTACATTTGATGAGAAGGCTATTCAATTTGAAGATGTCAAAAGGAGCGCCAGTTGCAGATCACCTAAATGTTCTTAACTCTACTCTAACACAGTTGAGTTCAGTAGGCATAAATTTCGATGACGAAGTTCAAGCCTTGATTCTCTTATCCTCTCTACCAGAAAGCTGGAATGGCACAGTGACAGCAATAAGTAATTCCTCAGGGAGCACGACGATGACATGGGATACTGCTCGTGATTTGATTCTAAGCGACGAAATTCGTCGAAAAGAATCTGGTGAGGCTTCATCTTCTGCCTTACATACAGAATCCCGAGGAAGAATGTTTGAGAGAGGCTCAAGCAGAGGAAAGTCTAAGTCTAGACGAAGTAAGTCAAGATTTAGCAAAGCAAACTTAAATTGCTGGAATTGTGGACAAAAAGGACATCTCAGAAGAGACTGTCGAGCACCGAAGAAAAATAATGGTGCAAAAGAAACTGCAAATGTTGCTGAGGAAGCAGGTGATGCTCTTATATTGAGTGTCAACAGTCCGATTGAATCTTGGATTTTGGATTCAGGTGCATCATTTCACTCTACCTCCTGTCGCGAAATCATGGAGAATTACACCGGTGGTGATTTCGGAAAAGTTTATCTAGCAGATGACGAGCCCTTGAAGATTGTGGGCAAATGAGATGTTCCAGTGAAGTTGCCAAATGGGACTGTGTGGAAGCTGAAAAATGTGAGATATATTCCAGGTCTGAAAAGGAATTTAATCTCAATAGGACAGCTTGATGAGGAAGGTTATTCAACAACCTTCACAGATCGCACGTGGAAGATAACAAAAGGAGCTATGGTTTTAGCTCGTGGAAACAAAGTAGGTACTCTCTATGTGACCTCAAATAGTGGGAGCACTATAGCAGTCATGGACGCAGATGAAAAATCAAATCTGTGGCACCAAAGGCTTGGTCATATGAGCGAGAAAGGGATGAAGGTACTCCTGTCAAAAGGAAAACTACCAGATATGAAGTCGGTGGACATTGGTTTGTGCGAGGACTGTATTCTCGGCAAACAGAAGAAAGTTAGCTTTTCAAAAGCTGGAAAAACACCGAAGTCAGAAAAGTTAGAGTTGGTTCATACAGACGTGTGGGGACCTGCTCCAGTTAATTCCCTTGGAGGCTCATCGTATTATGTCACTTTCATTGACGACTCAACAAGGAAGGTGTGGGTTTATTTTCTGAAAAATAAATCAGAAGTCTATGATGTTTTCAGAAAATGGAAAGCTATGGTGGAAAATGAGACTGGCTTGAAAGTAAAGTGCCTAAGGTCTGACAATGGAGGAGAGTACACAGACAGAAGATTCAGAGACTTTTGTGCAAGCAATGGAATCAGAATGGAGAAAACTGTTCCAAGAACACCACAACAAAATGGTGTGGCAGAACGCATGAACAGAACTCTGAATGAACGTGCCAGAAGCATGAGAATACATGCAGGCTTGCCTAAAATGTTTTGGGCTGAGGCCATCAATACAGCAGCTTACCTGATCAACCGTGGACCCTCTGTTCCTTTGAATGAAAGATTGCCAGAGGAAGTTTGGAGTAGTAAAGAGGTAAACCTTTCACATTTAAAGGTTTTCGGTTGTATTTCATATATTCATATTGATTCTGCTGAAAGAAGTAAACTTGACCCGAAGTCCAAGAAATGTATCTTTATTGGATATGGTTCTGATGAATTTGGTTATCGCTTTTGGGATTATGAAAGACGACAAGTTATCAGAAGCCGAGATGTCATATTCAATGAGAAGATTGTATATAAGGACAGGTCAACAGTAAAATCTGGTGGTATTGACAGTGATACTCAAGCAAAAGAGTATGTTGATTTAGAGGAGATCTCTAAAGATGATGTGCATCAAAGGGTCCACAATAACCCTGAGAATGAAGTTCCACTAGAAGAACAAGAAGAAGTTCCACTAGAAGAACAAGAAGAAGTTCCACAGCAAGAGGAACCATGCACACCCAGAGTGAGGCGCACCACCAGACCACACAAACCAACACAACGCTACTCACCCTCCCAAAATTTTCTATTGTTGACTGACAACGGAGAACCAGAATCTTATGAAGAGGCAACACAGATGGATGATTCTGTCAAGTGGGAGTCTGCCATGAAAGATGAAATGGACTCACTCATGTTAAACCAAACATGGGAACTTGTTAGATTGCCAAAAGGCAAGAAGGCTCTTCATAACAAGTGGATTTTCAGAGTGAAAATGGAGCATGATGGGAGTAAGCGGCACAAGGCTAGATTGGTTGTTAAAGGTTTCCAGCAGAAAGCAGGGATCGACTACACTGAGATTTTCTCTCCAGTTGTGAAGTTGACCACAATAAGGCTGGTATTAAAGTTGGTAGCTGCGGAGAATTTACATCTTGAACAGTTAGATGTAAAAACAGCATTCCTTCACGGTGATTTGGAGGAAGAGATATACATGGAGCAACCGCAAGGTTTTGAAATAGCAGGCAAAGAAAACTTGGTATGCAAGTTGAAAAAGAGCTTGTATGGTCTAAAACAAGCTCCAAGACAGTGGTACAAAAAGTTTGATTCTTTCATGAGTAGCAGTGGCTTTACCAGATGTCAGGCAGATCATTGTTGTTATGTGAAGAAGTTCGACAACAGTTATATTATTTTACTCTTGTATGTAGATGACATGTTGATTGCTGGGTCAAACATGCAAGAGATAAATAATGTGAAACATCAATTGTCAGAACATTTTGCAATGAAAGATCTAGGTGCTGCAAAGCAGATTCTTGGAATGAGGATCAACCGGGACAAGGCATCAGGAACCTTAATGTTGTCACAGGCTGAGTATATCAGCAAAGTACTTGATAGGTTCAACATGAAGGATGCAAAACCAGTGAGTACGCCCTTAGGTGTTCATTTCAAACTATCCAAAGAGCAGTCACCTAAAACTGCAGAAGAACGTGCTCGAATGGAAAATGTTCCATATGCTTCAGCTATTGGAAGTTTGATGTATGCCATGGTTTGTACCAGACCAGACATTGCACATGCAGTGGGAGCTGTAAGTAGGTACATGAACAATCCAGGCAAGACACATTGGGAAGCTGTCAAGTGGATTCTTAGATATCTACGAGGTACCACAAATATGGCACTATGCTTCAGAAGTGGAAATATGGCTCTT
The DNA here is from genome assembly GCA_029378325.1 of Elaeagnus macrophylla. Lineage (NCBI taxonomy): Eukaryota > Viridiplantae > Streptophyta > Magnoliopsida > Rosales > Elaeagnaceae > Elaeagnus > Elaeagnus macrophylla. Next base: position 8,815,951 of record CM055642.1, on the reverse strand, counting down.
GAAGGCTATGTGGATGCTGACCTAGCTGGAAATATTGATAATAGAAAGAGCACTACAGGGTATGTTTATACTCTTGGCGGAACAGCAGTGAGTTGGGTTTCTCAGCTGCAGAAGATTGTTGCTCTCTCCACCACTGAAGCTGAATATGTTGCAATCACGGAAGCCAGCAAAGAGATGATTTGGTTGCAAGGTTTCTTGGAAGAACTAGGCAAGAAACAGGAACGCAATGTGTTACATTGCGATAGTCAGAGTGCCATCCATCTTGCAAAAAATCCGTCTTTTCATTCCAGAACGAAACATATACAACTACGGTATCATTTCATCAGGTCGCTTCTAGAAGAAGATGTTCTCAAGCTTGAGAAGATACAAGGAAATGATAACCCAGCTGATATGTTTACAAAGACGGTGACAATTGATAAACTGAAGTTGTGTTCAACTTCAGTTGGCCTGCGGACGTAATAAACCCAGAAAGAGTTGCTGCAGTGATCATATGTGGAAACAAGATTAAAATCAGTTTCCAAGTGGGAGATTGTCAGATATGGCGGCTGGTCATATGGAGGCTGTCAATGGCGGCAGCAGCCATTGTAGAAGAAGAGACTGGAACCAGCTGGAGATGAAGAAAAAATGGAGCTGCTGAGCTCATTGCATATGTCAGCAGCTACCATTTTGCTTCTATAAATAGAAGAAGCATTCCTGCAGAAATTCCATCCCAATTCGAAGTAGCTTCAGAGAGTTTTCTTTTCTTTAATTTCTTAAGTTCTTAGTTTCTAGTTTCTGAAACTCTCGTAGAAACAGAGAGTGAAAAGAAGAGAAAGGTGAGAGAGAAAAGAGAGAAAAGAAAAAGAGAGAAAAGAAAAAAGAAAAAGAAAAAGATATTTTATTTGGGTGTATTGGTTTTGGGGTTTGTGAGTTGAGTGTTGTATTTTAAACACTGTAATATTTTCTCCCATAGTGAAAGTGAGCTGCAGCAGCTCCGTGGAGTAGCCCAGTTAATTTTTGGGGTGAACCACGTAAAAATTCTCTGTGTGTTATTTCCTAATTCTTGCTCTACATCATCTATCGTTTTGCTCCCCCGTAAATCTGGTTGTGGGAAATTACCGATTTTTTTCCCAACAATTAGTAGTTAGTACACTTTGTAGATCTGATGGTTATTTGCTAGCTAGAGCGCCTCTGAAACAACTTAATTACCGGTTTAAATTTGTTATGGTAGGTGTTGTAATTCAATGTGATTTTTCGATCACTAAATAGTAATTTAGAGAATAATAGTTAATAAATGACAAATAGATTATAAGAAGAAAACGCCAAAAGCAAAGAAGCAGAGAGGTGGGATAAGCTAACAAAACAAGTCATTCTATATCATGGTAGGTGGAGAAAAGGAGGGAAACCTAAAATTGGTAAATTTGGGTGGTCTAATTGTTTCACCAGTAGTAATAAACATGCTGAATATGCAAGCAACTGAACTGGACCTTGAGAAATGCAACTTTCATATATATATATATATATATATATATATATATTTTAATAAATTAAAAATCAAATAATGAATTGATATCTTAGTTGACCAAGCTTTCTAATTTATAAAAAACTTCATGAATATATCGTAATAATATTAAAATCTATATAAAATAAAACTCTCTATTTATAAATAAAAATAATAATTTTTTATATTATCGATAAACTTATCTTTGTATAAAAGTTTCTCTATAATTACGGCTTATCTCTGTCTAGCTCACGTGTAATGAGTAATGACAAGTACCTTTTAGACACAATTAACTTTTGGAAAAATCTATGCATCTCACATTCAGATTTTGGGTAATTACTACTTTATTTGTGACACATATCGGTGCTTTGAACAGCAGCACAAATCAAATTCCCAAACCAGCTTAAAAAATTATAATATAAATTTCATTTTTCAACCTTTTCTTATCTCCTACTGTACAAGAAAGCTGGTTTTTCTTTTACAAACAAACAAATCTTTTCAAATTAAATGTTAATATTTAAATGTAGGATATATACCTCTTATAACAAATCTTCCACCTATATGTTTATTCCCCTCGTTGTAATTTGTCGGTTAGCATTGGTATATGGAAGGAAATGAACTATTTTGCGTGGCTTATTAATTTATCAAACTTGTAGCCTTGTAGATTTTTTTTTTATTACATTGTTATTTATGACAGATTCACTTTCCATATTATATGTATCACAATGGAAAACATTTTCGTTACTGCACGTACAAGTAGTTAACTACTCAACTGAATAGATATAGAATCAAGGTAAATTTTTGTTTTCAATTGACACGATATACATCATAATACATATTCACTAACTATTTTAAACTATAAAAAGATATATTTAAACTCACATTCAAGAGAATATAAATACCACCTTTATTATCAAACTATTAGAATGATAGACAAAATCAAAGTAATTAAACATTCAACTAAGAGCATATAAATACCACCTTTATTATCAAACTATTAGAATGATAGACGAAATCAAAGTAATTAAACATTCAACTAAGAGCGAGAATTATGTGAGTTCTTTTTTTTTTTTGGCACAAAAACCAACTTTTAACAAGAATTATATATAATTACACGTGCACACACACACATACAAATACACTAGCATGGTATTCAAACCACATCTCATAATAGGAGTGTTCAAAAATTGAATCAAATTGAAAAACTAGATTGGATTAGATCGGTACGAATGGTTATGTGAGTCAAATGATTTGATTTGATTTACATTTTTTCAAACCGTTTTTCAAACGATTCGATTTAGTTGTTTGAATTTTTTAACCATTCAATCCGAACCGGATCGTTATATATTATGTATAAAAAATTTTATTTTTAAAAATATATTATATTATTATTTAGTTTAAAAAATATATTATATTATGTATTATTTAAGGTTAAATATTATTTTAACTCTTTCTTTTTCAGTTTCAGTTCTTTATTATACAATTTACAATTTTTATTTGCATATAGTTTATGATGATTTAATATTTTATAAATTTTATTAACTTAATTGTTAATTTATATTAGATATTATATTATATATATTTGTAACATATCTAAAGTAATCTGGTTAAATTTAAAGTTTTTTTTTCTTATGTTAATTTCAAGTTTTAACATGATTTGAAAGAAAAAAAAAATTAAAAATCATAAAAAAAAAACCACAAAAAGCCGTTAATCAAATCAGACCGTCAAGTTTCAATAATTTTATTAGACAAACGATTTGATTTGATTATTTTTTTTTGCTAAAAATTTGATTTTATTGGACCGGATCATAGACACCCCTGCCTCATAGTGGCAAAAAAAAAAAAAAAAAAAACATATTCCATTAACCTTAAACCTGTAGTAGGATTTTGTATCCGATTGGTAATTTGGTACTAATTTTTCAAGATTTTATTCTTTTCCGTGTTGATTGCTGGGCTGGGATTCAAATGGTTTTGGTCTCAAATGTTTACACTAACAATAAAATTTAATGAGCCCATTTGTGATTGGGCTTGAATGATATTGATTGAGCAGAATGAGAAAAGTATCCAACCTCGATTGGTTTAATGACTTGTGATAGAGGCCCATTTATAGTTTTGAACCTTTTTTCATTTCAGTTCCCAACGTTATTTTTGGTGATGTATCCTGAAATAAAAATACATTTCTTGTTTGTTTGTTTTGTAACTAAAAAATTAAATTTAAATGTTATCTTTTTTAAAAAAATATATATGGATTTAGGTTGTACTACTTAGAAAACAAAATGGTTAAAATATACTTTTTTTATAAGATAAGAAACTTACTAAGTATCAATCTAATGTAAACCTATTGCTTCCGTTACTCACTTAACAATAGACAAAACGAAATACAACACTTAGACCTTGGTTTCTTTTTTGCTTCTATTTTTTATTATAGAAATAGTGGATAATTACATTCATTATATAAATTAATAGCATATAATAAATATCAACTCTCAAATTTTTTTTATAGGTATAGAGTGAAGTATAAAATTGATAACTAAAATTAGTTATCAACAAAATGTCCAACAAATGTGTTAGATTTTAGAGCCTTCTTTGTTTGCTCCATATTATTCTTTACTAGGGTTAGTCCAAGCAATAACGAGACTCAATACATGCCGTTTTTATTACATTAAAATTTTATATTTAAATTGTAATATATATATATATATTTTTAATTTAAAGTACAAATAACTGAACGATCAATATAAAACTAAAAATACATGCATTAATTTTTTTATTATTTTAAAAATTGCTTTATTATAAAATATTGTGTTTGCAATTTCATGATATAACTCATTGTACATGTGATGTTTTGTAAGACCTTATAACAATTTTAGAAATTTCGATATGCACTAAAGTTTTTGGAGTCCTACATATTATATATATATATAATTTAATTAATTTTAAAATAATATATCAATTATATATATTTATATATAATATAATTTATAGAACATATATAAATTAAATAAGATTAAGTACTATAAGAGTCACTCTGTTGGTTTCACTTTCATAAAAAATATTTAGATTATTCTCTCGATAACAATAGACATTTTAATCACTTTTTAAATAATAAAAAATTATTTTATAAATATTTTTTTTATATATATATTAATAAATTAAATTTAATAGGGGAAATTTTTTATTTTATTTTAATAATTTTATTTGAATGTACAATCTTTTTTTGTTCAATTATTTTTATAAATTTTATATTTTAAGAAATTTTTAAGTATTTTTTGACACTTTTTTGTATCATATTTTATGTAAGAATTGTGTTTAGATACAGAAAATAAGATACAAAAAAGTTTCTAAAAAAAACAGAAAAATTTCATAAAATATAAAATTTACAAAAATAGTTGACAAAAAAATTTGTTATGTTCAAATTTAGTTTTAAACGGTTAAAATAAAATAATTTTTTTCATTAAATTTACTTTATTATTATATAAAAAAAATATTAATAAATAATACTCTTACTGTTTAAAAAATAACTAAAGTATTACATTTTACAGAAAATAATCTAAGTGTTTAATATAAAAATAAAGTGATTAAAGTGTCTATTTGACACGAGCAAAATAATTTCTACACCCTAACTAAATATGCATATTTCATATATAATTAAAATATTATTTTAATATTAATTCAATTATATGATGCGACTCTAAATCATATGGTAAACTTGTTAGCATTCTAAGACTTTCAAATAAAAAATTGTCATTCAGCTGTTGCTCAAAGCTATAAAACTCATTTTAACATTTAGAAAATTTGGTGTTTGAATGAGAATATAAATAGTATAAATGTTCTATTATGTATAAATAATATGAGTTATTCATTATTAAAAAGTTAAATTTTAAAAATAATAATATTCATACTTATTTATAAACTTTATATTAGTATCATGCTTAAGTAATTTGGACAATACTTCTAACATCCTTATTAAAGTGTGGGTTTGTCTCTTTCAAAAACAATTATTTTATTTTTTTTTAACTTATTTTATTATATTTTATTTTAACTGAGTCACTTGTCTTTTTTTTCTTTCGCAAAGTTTATTCGTTTTTTTTTTTTTTTTTGTGATGCTTTGTTCATTGATCGACTGAAGATTTAATGTCATACAAATTTTATATAATGAATAAATAATATGAGTCATCTATTATTAAAAGTTTAACCTCAAAAGAGAATATTTATGTTTAAATAATATGGGATAATATCTCTAATAAATAGTATAACTTATTGTGAAAAAAAAAAATAGTATAATTATTAAAAAAAAATGGATTTTCAAATGAAAAAAATTGGCAGATTGAACATAAATAAGTAAATGAATATATAAACAATGGCATTAAGAAATTATAAAATTATAAACAATTTAAATGGTCGGTTGCCCACTAAAGATTTTTGCAATCCACCGACATCGTTCGTAGATTTAAAATATCTAATGTTGCAAATAGACGAACCGGCCTCTTTGTTTATAAGCTTTTCTAAAATATTGGGAATCCATTTCTTCCTCTTACATAGTAAGTACACATCTGCCATCATCAATACACTCTTGAATAAATTTCAAACTACAAGTGCTTTAATGATAATTATTATTACAATAAAAAATTATGTTTTTAAAATTAAAGTATTAAAAGTTAGTCTCTTTTTTTTTTAGGAGTTTTAAAGTCTCATTATTTTTATTAATAAAGAAAAAAATACACACTCATATACTCAAGTGAGATTCAAATTTGAATTTTTAGCAAGAGAATTGAGAGTGTTACTACCTAAACTACAAGAGATTTTTAAAATTAGTCTTTCTTAATAATATTATATAGATTAAATTATAATATATATTAAATAATGTATAAATTATTAATTAAATATGAAATTAAAATATTGAATGAAAAAACAATATTAAGACCCCTTACTAATACAAAAATAATTAAATTATAACATATAAATTTATATATGTATTAAATTATAATAAAATATATTTTTATTCTTTTCTAGATAAGTATTAGAAAGTACCCAAATTCTCTTTTACTTTTATTATTAGAATAACATAATTGCATAAACGATCTATATTTATACAAGTAATTGAGCATTTAATAAAATTATTATTAAATAATAAAAAATAAATATAATAATAATAAATTAATAATATAAGTAATAATATTATCACAAAAATATAATTATATCTTCGACTTCGCAAGAACAAAGCCCTCATCTTATTTGACATGATTCATTTGTTTTTATTTTTGAAAATGAGAAATTTTGACACTTGGACTATTTATGTCACTTTATATCATGTCCGTATACTAAGTAATTGGTAGCACGTTGATTTTTTTTTTTTTTCCTTTTACACTTAGTAACGGATGGCAATTTCTGAACTTAATCAAAATAATCCGGCTTAAATTAATTAAATTTTAATTTAAATTAATGTAATCATAAATACAATATTAAAATTAATTTAAACTAATTTAATTATTAATAATATATTTTTTTATAATTAATTGATCTTTCTTATGTATTATAAATTTTATGTAATATGATTAAAAGTTAATTAACAAGTATATATATTGTCAATATCTTATAAAACTATTTATATAATGTACATAAAGTAAAATAACTAATAATTACGTAACAATAAAATAATATCTTTGATCTTATCTATTTTTAAAAGCAAATATTTAGATACTACTAAAATCTTATAATATAAAATTAATTATAAAAAATTAATAATAGTAAAATTATTATGTAAAATATTGTAAAAATTGAAAGAAATTGACTAGTGAGTGTTAGCGGATTATTGCATAACAAGAGTTAAAAAGAGGTAAATATGATGATTGAATAACGTAAATGATAACATGAAGGGCATGCCAATGTTGTGACTAAGAAATGTTTGGACGAGGGGGAGAGAAAGTGATGGTGTGAGGGTGAGTTTGGTCTTTTGGGATTCAATAAGAATGATAATTGAAAATTGTTTTAGTTTAACTTAGTTTTTTTTTTTTTAAATTTTAATTTCTTATTTAAATTTTATTTTATTTTAAGTTAATAGACCGACACGAACTTAACTTTAATTCGATCAATTTTTTAAAATTATTTGAGCTAATTTATTATTCAATTAATTTAGTAAATAAATTATCATTCCTACCCAAATGATTGGAAGAATTGGACTCCATTTATTTTTGAATTTTTTTACATCTAAAGATTATATATCTATCTACATGTTTTAGCTGTTTACGTGATCTACTATAGTACATTAAATATTAATCTTTGTGGCGCACATAATATGTAATCAACCCCCCAACTGTTCTTCAAGCTATCAAATTACACAAATCTAGCATGTACTTCTTAGATATATTTTTTCCACTTATTTTTAAGTTATGTTTGGTTCACTACAACATTCAAAGTCATGCAATCCCTTGCATATTTGCTTTTTTTCTAACTCAAGAATCACAATTAGTTTGACCCCAAAAAAAAAAAAAAAATCACATTTAGTTTAACTTGTTTACTACTTTTATAACGAAACTATCTTGTGATATCACCCACATGGCGGAGCCATGGCATGGACAAATGTAGCCATAGGCCCATACACATAAAAAAAAATTCACTAAAAAATATTAAATATTTTAAATTTTACAAGCTAGTAAGTTAAAAAAATTATTTGCGTTCTCAAATATTTAAAATTTTAACCATGCTTAATTGAGTTTGGTCCGGTATTTTAACTTTTTAAAATATATATTTTAATCTATTTTTTTCGAGTGATATGTTTTTAAATTTTTTAGCCTTTTAAAATATACATTTAAGTTTGATTTTTTTAAAAAATTATTAATTTCTTGACACATTTTCTCATGATCTAGTTTTATTTTTTATTTTTAATTAAAATTCGAAATTCTTTTAACAAAAGAAATTGAAACCACCCATTAACGAACTAAATTTTATTTTTTAAATTTAAAAAAAAAATTAGTCAGTTTTTTTCTCATTTTTTTCTGGCTCACAAACTGGTTAAATATTTTTTTTAAATTCTTTTGAAAAAAAAAAATATTAAAATATTAAAATTATTCCTTAAAAGTTATATTAGAATTATGGGCCAAAAATTAACAATTGTTTTGAAAAATCAAACTTTCATATACCTTTTTATAAAAGAAGACTGAAATGTATATTTTTAAGAGTTTAGATTGTTCATTGTTTTTTTCTCTCATTATTTTTCCTTAATTGATCTAACCATATATATATATATATATATATATATATATATATATATATATATATATATATATATATATATATATAATTTTAAGTATTAGATATTTCAAATAACATTTTAAAAATATAATATATTAATAATTACGCACTTACTATATGCATTGAATATAAATAAAAAATTAAGATAAAAAGCCAAGAAAAAATATGGATAGGAAAAAAAAAATAAGAAGAAAAAAATCTAAAGTCTCCATTTTCAAAGCTAAGTGATTAGTAGATTTTATTTCCGTGGTTCTGTCTAGGCCTCCAATCGCCCCCTTTCCTTCACTTCACTACTTAGGTTGACACATTTAATATCATACAAATAATTTTTTTAAAAATTTATTAAAAATAACACCCCAAAAAATAAAATTAACACTCTCACTAAAATTGAATATTCAATTTAAACTAAAATATTGAACGGATTTAAATTATTATCATTTAATTCTAATTGAATGGGTGTTAAAAAAAATATATTAATCATTTTTTTAATTGTGAAAATATAAATTTGAACACAAGGGTGCTAGTTTTGTTATTACAAGTTTTAAAGAATGCTAATTTTGTTATTTTCTCTAATTTTTTTTGTAAAAATTAATTAATAAATTTTTTTTTTATGTTTTTAAAAGTTTTGTTATTTTTTACTATCATAAATAGATAACATGAAAAAAAGTTGAGTAAATTTTTTCATGTGTCAACTAACATAAAAATTTGACACAAATAATATAAAACGAACTTAATACAAATACAAATAATATAAATAAATATAATATAAATATGAATAATATAATATAATTACCGCCCCAAGCTACATATATATTTATATTAATTTATTCTTACTTATTTTTTTAGTTATACAATATTTTAAGTAAAAGTAACTTTAATATTTCCAAGGTGGCTATGGTCCCATCTAACGCCTTTTTCTGTCTTATATTCATGTAGATTAGACTTCTTTTTATAATAAATACTAAAAATATATAAATTTATATTTATTTTTATATTTATCAATTATGTTATATTATATAAAAATTAAAAAAAAAAACACATATTTTTAAAATAATTCTAATACATATAATAATAGAATTAATTTAAATATAAAATACATATAAATTTTTATCATTTTTCTTTACAATAATGTAATAGTTTATCCTTCTAAGATTGTAATTACTGATAATAATTTCCTTTTTAATTGTTATACTTTAAAAAAAAATGATAATTTATATTAACTAAGAAAAATATTTTTATACTTAGTTATTCTTTAATGGAATAAAATTATCCTTAACAAATATTAATAAATTATAATTATGATATTAACTATTTAAACTATGTTAGTATCGACACCATTGATTGAAAATAGTGTTATAAAATATATAAATTATTAAATTATTTAATTAATTTTATTTTTAAATTTGTTAGTAAAAATATATATTTATTTTTTTAAAATGTTATAAAAAATATATATATATATATTTAAAAAATTAAAATAAAATTTTATGTATAAAAAATATTATATCTTATAATTCAATATTTAAAATATGATCGGAAGCTTCCTATCATTCCTACTCTGTTATAAAATATATAATCGTTTATGTTAAGATAGATATATATTTAAAAAATTAAAATAAAATTTTATATACAAAGAATATTATATCTTACCATTCAATATTTAAAATGTGATCGGATGCTTCCGATCATTCCTACTCTGTCTGATTCACACTACAACGTCTTTAGTCTTTAACCAAAAATACATATTAAAGCAGTCTTAAAGGCAAGGGCATAAAAGATTCCAACCAATGCATTTAATAATAATAATAATAATAATAAAGAAGAAGAAGAAGAAGAAGAATTATCATAGAACCTTTTAAGTTATCAAAAAACAATAAAAACAGATTAATAGCTGAAATATATTATAATTTTTGAAAATGTACTGTTTAGTAATTTATTGATTAATTTAAGTAAAGTTAGTACAATAACTAAAATAAAGATTAAAAAAAAAAATGATACAAAATAACATGTGCATGTTACTTATTTTTAGACAACTTTTGGCATTTTGAATTACAAAAGAAATCAAAAATAGAAAATTCAGTTCACTCCGGTCGTAGCAGCGCACCCCACCTGCTAGCCCGTCACACCCCTACCCCCACCTGCAAGCCCAACCAGACCCCTACCCTCGTCGTACCCCCACCCGTGAACCCCCATGGCCCCATCCCAATTGCACTTTTTTTTTTTTTTTAATTCAAAATTTTAAAATATTGAAATTGTCCTTAAAAAAAAAATAATAATAATAATAACTTGTGCTACGTACATAATTTAAATACGACTTTTATGAATTTATTTAAAATTTTTACAAAGGTAATATCCTATCTTCTATTTAATTAAAAAAATTACTATATTAAAATATACCTTTAATAAAATTATGGTACCATTTCTTTACTATCTCCCAAAAATAAATCGCTCAACTTTCTTTAAAAAATCCTCACAACTTTTGTTTTATTACATTATCTACCTTGAATTTCTTGGCTTATGTTGATCTTTTGCAGGTATCTCCTTTGAAAAAGTGTGAAATAGAGACAAGAAGGATTGTGATCGTTATTCTTCAAACATGGGTATTTTGTTGTTTTATGAAACCTGAAGGGGTATTTTTAATTGAGCCTAATAATAATATTCATAGCAAAAAGCATTCGATATTTTTAGGAGTACCACAGTTTTTTCTTTGATACTTAAACTACCCCAATTTTCTACTAGACTTTCCAGGTGCACATTTAGTCACTATAAATTTTGGACCAAATTAAAGAATATATTTTTTAATAAATTGAGAAATTTTTCAAAGTTAATTTCAATTCACTCATTTAAAAAGGGTATTTTTGTCTACCAACATTTATAATATTTTTTATTAATTTTTTAAACAAATAATCTCTTTTTTAAGAAAATTATTTTAAGATATCTCAATATGATATCTAGGTAATGAGGTTTTTATTTTTTATTTTTTTAGGTTGATGATAATGAAGCTAGAGTTAATGGGATGAAGAAATTGAAATGGATAGAGATGGTAAAGATGTTGTGTTCTGTTAAAAAAAGTAAAAATAAAAACCCTTTAACCTAAATATTTTAATGAGATTTTTTTGATATATATATATATATATATTAATTAAAAATGTTATAAATGTTGGCATACGAAAATTGATGAATTGATATTATTTTGAAAAATTTATCAATAATTAAAAAAATTGTTTAATTTAACTCAAAAGGTATATCTTTCTAAAATTTGATTATCCAAATATCATAGTTGAAAACTTAATGATTTAAAATACCCAAGTAAAAAAATTAGGATAGTCTATGGGAATTGAAACCACCAAAAAAACAAAAAACAAAGGAAAATTATTAAAAAAAACATATTTAAAATTTACAATAATAAAACTAGCACCTTAATAATATTAAACATTCAATATTGAATGAGTTTATATTTTCACAATTTAATTTGAACGGTATTTAATTAGATGTATGTTAAAAAAATGATGTAAAAATTATTTTTTTAATTTTCAAAATATATTATTTGAATATAATAAATTTTATTTTTGTTATTATAAGTTTTTAATATTACAATTTTTGTTGTTTTTCAAAGAAAAAAAAAAAAAAAAAAAAACCTATTTATCATTAAAATGGCTTCACAGTAATGTTCTTAATTGTGGTGTTATAATTTTTTCCTCTAAAATTGTTAGATTTTTCTACGATAATTAGATACGAATACTTTTTTACAAAAATTTTGGCAGTCTAAAAATAAAAATATACCAAATGCATGATCATAAAACATATATATGTCAAAGTAGCAAAAAAGTAGCACCCATATTATTAGATGAACATATTAATATCTAATCATGATTTCAGAAAAGAACTATGATATGAGATATTGTTGCAAGTAATAATTAAATAGACAATTATATCTTCATATAGTTTAAACTTTTTTTTTCCATTAATTTTATAGTTTAAACTCTTTAATTCTATTCTATTATAACTTAAATAGATATTGATGCCACGATCAAATTTTATGTTTATAGATATGTGTAATTTTAAAAAATTTAATTCAATTGCGACAATATTTTTATTCTTTAAAAAAACATATACTTTAACTAAGTATAAACAAGTAACACACGGCATTAGTAGCATGAGTAAATATAACATACAAATTAACTCATGTTTATCAAACAGTACAAATTGATAAGCCAAATATTCTTTATCTTCTATGATTCATAGCTCATTTGTTCACAAGTTGACATCATCATCAAAATGTTATAACTAATTGAGATTCCAAGGTTAATAAACACTTGAGTTATACAAGGAATTCTCACTAAAAATCCCTAAGAAATACCTTGATGAAGGATGAATACAAGCTTCTAGACCTAGCATTTTTGGCTCTCCACCCAAAACACAAAGTTGTAAATGATGAATCATACTCTTCAGGATCATATTTCTCATCATGATGACCAATTGAAAGTCTTCGACTATTATTCATCGAACGATCCCTTTCGCAAAATTTCAACTGGGTTATTGGAGAAGACAGCACATAATGTGACCTTGACCTTGGTGATGAGGATGAATGTGATGAAGAAGATGAAGATGAAAAAGCTGATGAAGTTGGCACATGTTGTACTTTTTTAGTAGTTGAACCATGCTTAGGGAAAATATTGGACAAGAAGTTAGCCTTTGAGGCCTTTCTAACTGATCTTGTAGGAGTATGAGAAAAAGAAGGTGGTGGCGTCAAAGGAGGTAAAGAGTAGGTTTCTCTAAACTTGACCTTAGGAGTTCCAGGTTGAGATTCCCAATCAAATGGAACTGAAGCTGAAGCTCCAGCTCCATGGTAGTACTCTTCATGTGACAGCTTAGACATGGACAACTAATCTTGGAAAAAATTACATTGTTTTGGGGTTTTGAACTACTTTTATGTTGCTCAATTAATGAATAATGGTACTTGCAAATTTGGTGGGTCAATTACGTTAATTAATAATTTTGTGACCCGCATGGTACATATGGGTTTGTAACATGCATGCTGCTTTATATATTAAGATTGGGTCTCAGAGTAGCAGTTGGTTCCCTTTATGAAAGGAACTTTTTTTTTAGTTAATTAATTGATTAAAATAATTAAATAAATGATAGAGTCAACTACATGCCCATATGGCTTAACGAACTGTGATTGGTGCACGGTTTATTTTTTAAAAAATATAATTAAATGTAATCCGAAGTCTGCTTTAATATATTTGTCCGAACTCCGAAGAAAATAATATTTACTTAGTAACTTGGTTAATTAGATACATATGATTATAATTAAAATTATATTTTTTATTTGATTTATATATATATCACATATTTTAACAAATCACATTACCACAACTTTATATATTAGTATTGACATGTTACACTTAGTTTTTAATTGCAACTCATACAGAAAAAAAAAAAAAAAGTTTTTTAGAAAGATTTTAAATGACTTTATCGTTGATATACAAAATGGGAATAATTAGATATACACATAATTATATATATTTAATGAAAAAATTACAATGTCTATATTATATTTTTCTTATACAAATTTGTAACTTGGATTCAAATGGAGGCATTTTATTTATTATATTTTTTGTGTAAGAAATTCAGATATTTTATATGTTTAAATAAATTTCATGTTGTATTAAAAATATCTTGTAACATATAGTACTCCTCAAACCCTCAGTTCAATAAATTTTTACCCATATATGTAATTAATTTTACAATTTTAAATATTTTATATTAATAAAATTGACACAAGTTATCATGTAATTCTTTGTGTATTTGGGAACACTTTATATTTTTTAATCTCTCTTTCTATTTTCTTACTAGATATAATCAATCAAGGTCATATATGTTTTTTTATGTCAATATTTTTCCTAAATTAATTTTTAAATAATTAAGAAATTAAAGTGTTTTAATTGAAAAATAAAATAAAAAAGACAACTTGCATAGTAGCCCAACCTTAAATAAATGGTATGTTGGCCCTTGTTATCTTTGGGGCATTTAATTATTATGATAATCCTTTAATTTTCAGTTTACTTAGCCTGGCCCAAACTTACAGAACTGTTGGTCAGATTGATACTAATTTTAAAATTAACATTTAACCATTTTTGTTTTAAAGTATCAAAGTCAGACTTACAATTTAAAATGGTTAATTCCGAAGATACTACTAATTATTTATTTATAAATTTTATATTAATTAATATTTAAGTAAGATATATATTTAATATTATTTTTAAAATATAAATCTTTATCTCTTATAAAATTTATCATTTTATATTTTTAATTTTTTCTTTTTTTTTTAGAGATAAGGCTAAATTTTTTTTGATTCAATCGATTGAAAAATTGATATTATGTCATACGAAACTTTTGGTTCCAAAATGTACTTAATCCTTAAGAATAATATATATATTTATTTATAAATTTTATATTTATATTATACTAAAACAATATATAATAATACATATTACTAACATAAATAATATTAGATAACTCAAATAGGTTGTAATTAAATTGAATACTTAACATTACATATTACATGTCACACAAATTTTGTTTTAACAATCACTCATACACAAAGTTCATACATTAACATTTAACTGTATTTTAATCCATCTCAAATTGTCAATACTGGAAAAGATGTGTATGTTATTTAGTGTCACGTATTCTTACTCATTTAATTTAAAATATATTTTTATACATAAAATTTTATAATTTTTATAAAAATTAGATCATATTTAATATATAATATTTCTTTTCAACTTAAATTTTAAGTTTGTAATATAATATAATATAATATAAAAAATTTTAAGCTCAAATTTTATGAAAAAAAATTAGTTATTTTATTTAAAGCCTAATGAAATTATAATAAACCTTACATTCTGATATTTATTTATTTAAAAAAAATTTAATTGTCAAATTTTTAATTATAATATTTAATTTAATTTTTAATTTATAAATTTTTTATACAAAGTTTCCATTATTAATTATTAATTAATATCTGATCTGAATTTAAAAATTATGTCCACCAGTTATGCGAATTAGAGAAGTACGAGGTGGAATTGTGATCACTTGCAGGGTGCAGCAAAAAGTATACAGAAACTCCAATCAATTTAAATAAAATGAGCGGTTCCATTGTTACTTTTATAGTACTCAAAGTACTTGCAATTAATTATCAACTTGTAAATTTAAAACAAAATTGCCAAACTAAAACGTAATTATTTATTTATCGTAATGAATAACACCCACAATATAGTACCAAATTGATATAAGATTTAAACTAGTTATACATTAAGTAATTGTTTTAATTATGTGCGGAAATGTACAGAAAGTTATGCATAAACAAATACTTAATGAAAAGGACATTAATTAACTGATGCATGTTCTGTTCCAGAAAAAGAAACCAAAATTTGATGCATGTGCTGGCCTTTCATATTGCTGCGTAAATGGTCCCTAAAATATCTTTCTAACTTCATTGTCCCTAAAATATCCTAAGATGTTCTTGTAAGACAAGAAAGGATCCAAAATATATATATATATATATATATAATTAATATCCATAAAATTTATAATAACAAAAATAATAATCTTTAATATTAATTTTTATCCTTTTTAATTCAAGACAATGATGATTTTATTATTATTATTATTATTATAAATTTTAAAAATATTATTTTAATTAATTTTAAAAATAAAAATAAAAAAACGATGTCAAAATTCTACTTGGTTCGGATAATTGCTGGTAATAACTGAAGATGTCCAGTTTGGTTGAAAATTTTGGGGCAACTTTCTGTTTGGTTATTCCTTCTTTAAATATTTTGATCGGTTCAGTTTCAGAATAAAGGGAGAGGAAATCCGACTACGATATTTAAAATTATAAATTTATATTTTATTAAAAATTATATTTTGCATATATAAAAACCATTATAGCTTAAGAATAGGTTGCACTACTTCTATTCACAGAAACCAAATTAATCTGTGCCACATATTAATTTTTGCGTTAGGACATTAATTATGTACAGTTGGAATATATATCAAGATATAGACTAGGTTATTACATAATATGACATCCATTAATCAAGAATATAGATAATTTATAGTTATTAAAAAAATAGCTGATGAACTAAAAAAATCTTAGTTCATTTAACTTATGCACTTAAATAGCGAGCTCATTTAATAAAAAATTAATTATTATAACTATAATATTACAACTTAGTTGAATAAAAATTAAATTATAAGAAATTAGTTACAATTCAACTTTGTGGTTACCTCATTTACACATCTAAGCATACCATTAGAGAGTCTCTATTAGAGACTTAAAATACATGCTTATCCTAGTTAGTTAGTTGAGAAATATTTATTTGACTGATTCTTTTAGTATTGACCATCCATTTTATAAACAAATGCATTACGTAATATTAATTATTAATTTGATTTAAATTTGATTAATGCGATATCATTTGTTAATAAATAATTAATTAAATTAAAACATAAAAAATATTATATACATTAAATTATAATAAAAATATTATTTTAAAAATTATGGACCCTACGCATACTCAATATTCTTTATGAAAACAAAAAATAGTTACCGAGAATGTAAGATATTTATATTATGCGACTTACGAGTATTGACAAGAAGTGGTGAAGATGTCCAACGCCACATACATATAGAGAGCACCAATTTGCCACTTACCATTCTTATTTATCAGTTATCAATTGTCATCCCCTCGCTATTCAATTTTCGAATTTTTAAGCTAATTTTATATATTATTATTGTTCTAATTATTTACATAATTTTATTTTTAATTCTTAAAAAATATATAATTTTAAGTTATAAAAAATACAAATTACATTTTTAAACATTTAAAAAATACATATTTTTTATGTTATAAAAAAAATTCTAATTGATTAAACATTTTTTTCTTCTAGCTAGTCGGTGAGACAGCGACTCAATAGTCACTTTCACTAATGTGTCGGCCGTTGTAGTCGCGAATTCCTACGAGCAGGACACCGACTCGAATAAATGTATGTCATATTGTCCTTCGCAGACAAAAGAGGACTTTTCTAGAGGTTTTTTTTTTTTAAATAATAAAAGTAATATTATTTAAAATTTATAATAATAAAAATAACACTCTTTATACTTAAATATATATTTTTATAATTAAAAAAATTAATATATCATTTTTCTTTAAATATTTATTCAATTGAACGTTCAATATTATTTAAATGTTAATTTTATTATTATAAGTTTAAGGAATGTTATTTTTGATAATTTTTTTATTTTTTAATTAAATTATAGTCTTAAAATATATAATAATAAAAATAATATTTAATTTAACAGTATTTAATATAAAATTTTTGTATAAATTATTTTTTATAGTAAAAATATATAAGGTATATTTAAAATGTCATTTTTATAATGACAAATTTCAAAAGTGTTATTTTCTGAATTTTGTAAGTTAGCGCAGATTGATGATAAAAAAAATAGAGAAAAAATATTTTATTTTATTGCACAATACTTGATTGTAATTTACATTTTTCTCCTCAACCGTTGGTCAGAAATGCTTTGGGAAGAATGATGGATATCGACCAACCTCAGTAGCAAATCTACACAATTTGAGCATCGAGTTGTTACGCGATGACTTTATTTGGGGATATAAACATTTTAAATATCCACATTACACATTATCTTTAATTTCTATGATAATATCATGATTATCCAAATATCATTTACCATTTTATTTAATAATTGTAAACTAAAATACGTAGCACTATTTTCACTCCTTGATTTTCCTATTAGTGACGAGGTAATAAGAATCCTTAAGGCTAATAATGAAACATTTGTTTTTAGGAAAAAAATTTCAATACAATAATTGTAATGAAAAGTGAGTACATCTTGGAAAAGAAATATGTTCAAATTTTTTGACTTCCTATTTTTAAGAATTCAATAAATATTTTGTATAATTTTAACTAAGATGTTAAATTTTAATTGGCATTTTGAATTTTTGTTATTAAAAAAATGTTCTGAATTGCATTTTTTGCAATTATTGAAGAGAATTATTTTTCTTTGAAAATAAAATATATAAATATGTTGCAATTAAAAATAGCCGCATGAATTTTGATTCGTGTTTTTTTTTAGAACGAAATGCAGTTGTTGATTGTTTAGTAATTAGAGCCATTTGCATCGTCATTGCAATGACTGTAACATCAAACCTATTATTATATATTTTGTTGACGTTTTTCATTTCCATTTAAGGACCATCTGATATATAGTAGTCTAAGGTCCCAATTACATGAAAGAAAAAACACTCCATTTTAATATTAACATATCAACAAATTCTATTAAAAAAATAACATGCTTACTAGAAGACTATGGGAAGTCATATATATCTTCGAATCTCTCTTTTCGTTTATATATTTTCTATATTGTAGTTATTTAGTGGAGAAAACTCTTCTCCCAAAAAAGTTGAGTGGATTTTATGTACTTCAAGAATCTAGAATCATCAAATTATCATTTTTAAATACGCTATAGAAATTAAGTATATTTAATAAATTTTTTTTAAAAATTAAGGGTATTAAAAAGTCATAAATTTTTAATGATTTAAAAAGCTGATAATTTTTTATAAATTTTGATGGAATTTTGAGTTAAAAATTTACCATTTCTTTTCTTACCCATGATATTTGTATAAAATTACATTTGCAACTCACAGGAATTGAATCCCTAATTGACTTTTATGCTATAACACTTACAGTAAGATAGTCTAGTGAGTAACGCTATTGGACTACATGCATCAGGTCATTCATTTGAGGGGTGAAAAAATCATAATTGTGTCAAAAGGTCTTTTATGATGTGATCCTAAGGTGCTAACTCTTGTCGATATTCTCAATATAAGCGCTGATATGAGTGAATAAAGAATAAGGAACGTTATCCGTCTCTCCTATCGAGTATTTTTCTTTGTTAAAAAAAAAAAAAATTTGACTTCTATGCTATAACAACGTAGATAACTGGATGATTCTAGATTTCACTTTTTTCTTTATCTCAAACTTTCTCTATCTCTCTCCTACCATAAAATTCATGAAAGTTTTAATAAATAAAATCCACTAATATCTACGTAACTCTTTCAAAATTTAATTAATTTTTAAAAAAATTCATATAAATCTATACAACTCTTTAAAATTTTAATTGAGTACACTCTTTTATTATTTTTAGGAGTATATTTTTGTTTTTGTTAAATAAAAACACCATTATGTGTGTATGTATTCACCTAAATTTTGATTTCAATTTTTTTTTGTTCTAGTGTGATTCTTTAGCATATGTTTGATTAAGTTTTATTATGCTTTTTGTTCGTAGATCTAGATGTTTTATTTTGCTTATTAAAAGTTATTGTTACAAATAATGAGATTCAAATAGAATGATTAAAGATACAAAAGCACAGAAGCGATCCATTCAATAAATCAAAGCTGATGAAAGAAGTGAATAATAAGCTGATGACTATAAAACTACCAAAATATTGGAGAATATTGCTTTTGCAATACTGTGTTCGATAATTACAACAAATACTTGCTTTTTTATCTCACAATTTAATTTTATATTAAATTAATAATTAATATATTATTTAATATACATTATTATAACTCCTTTTTCCCAGCTAAAATAAATAAATAAATTATAAACTTTCTTTTATATAATTTGACACTACGACGCTCTTTTTTCTGTTTTCTTCAGTGTCTCTTTGTTTGGCCCCTGTTCTGGAGTGGAGATCGATAGCTCCCGGAGTTTGGTAAGGTGAATATTCCTTAACGCTTCTTTCGTTCTTTTTAAATAAATAATTTGACCAGTTTCAAAGAAGAAAGATTGAGCTATATCTGTACAAATTCAACTTATTTTAACACCTATTATCTCTAGAACATGCTTCTATCTTCTGCGATTTGTTTTTCTTATGTTGGTTTTGAGAAAACCAACAAAGAAAATGGAGAAAAAGAAACATTTGCTCTTGGGATTTTGCATGTGTCTCTGTTCATCGACCTAACTCATTTTCTATCGATTTTATGTCACAACAATTTTAGTTTTATCTAAACTTTGAAAAGGAAAGGAAAAAGGATCAGTTTCGTTGCTTTATAAAAAAATTATATTTCAGTTGTAATTTTCCTGCGTAGTCTATAGAGTATTTGGATCATAGTGCAACACTTATGACCACAAAAAGAGTAACACTCTTATTCTAGCTCATATATTTTTACAAGAAATAAAACTAGCTCAAACATTTTACATTGAATGCTATTTAAGAATTAGACCAATGTTCAATTGTATCTTATTATTGTTGGATGTTACTTTTATTGTTATAAGTCTTATGCGTTATTTTATTTCATTTTATGTAATTTCTCTATTTTAATTGTTTTTGTACTAATCAAAAGTTCAACTTTTAAATTGCGTTTTAATATCCCCATTTTGATTTATCAGTATGTTTTCTTAGATTTTGAAGAATTTGATTGTATCTTGCGGAGATCATAAAATTTATGCATTTTCATCTTAAAATTAGTGCAAGATACGACAACAATTCTATTGTTTTTAAATGCCTGTTAATGTTTTATTTTATTATATTTCAGGGTTCAATTTAGTTTTGATGTTCACTTCAACCTGCAAACTAAAGGATCTTTTAGGTTCGTTGAACACTTTCCAATTGATTTTTGGAAGAGAAAAAACTAGGGAATGCTGAAAGATGTGCCTGAATGCTTGCAACTCTATCTCTAAACTCCTTGAAGTAGCTACTTTGTTAGAGCTGCCATTCTTGGCCCTTTATGACATTACACCCATATGTCAAAGCTGGCTTGGTTCCCAACCATACCATCACGCCACCAGTAGGTATGGGATGTGTGTTGTCTTAATAGATGACTTGTGTGAAGACGGTTGAGCTGCCTCAACTATTATTAGCACCTGCGGTTGTGAAGTTTAAAGAGTGTTGCAGGAATACATAGACTATTAATTAGGTTTTATTGTGGATTAGGTTTTGAAGCTTGAAAATGGACAACAAAACGAAGGTGATTATGGAAAGGTATGAATTAGGGAGATTGCTTGGCCAAGGGACCTTTGCAAAGGTTTATTTTGCAAGGAACTTGGTGACTAACCAGTGTGTGGCCATTAAAGTTACAGATAAAGAGAAGATTTTGAGGGTAGGGCTTGTTGAACAGATGAAGCGAGAAATATATGTTATGAGGATGGTCAGACACCCTAATATCATACAGCTTTATGAGGTCATGGCCACTAAAACTAAGATCTACTTTGTCATGGAATATGCTAAAGGAGGTGAGCTATTTGACAAGGTCTCTAAAGGAAAGCTGATGGAAGACGTTGCATGGAAATATTTTCATCAGCTCGTTACTGCAGTTGATTTTTGCCACAGTAGAGGTGTTTACCACCGTGATATAAAGCCTGAAAATTTATTGCTTGATGAGAATGATAATCTAAAAATCACTGATTTTGGATTAAGTGCGATTCCTGAATGCAAGCGCCAAGATGGGCTGCTCCATACTGCATGTGGGACTCCTGCCTATGTTGCTCCGGAAGTCATTAACAGGAAAGGTTATGATGGGATCAAAGCTGATATATGGTCTTGTGGGGTGGTGTTGTTTGTCTTGTTGGCAGGTTATCGCCCATTCCATGACTCAAATTTGATAGAATTGTATAGAAAGGTTGGTAAAGCTGATTTTAAGTGCCCCAGTTGGTTCCCTACTGAAGCACGTTGGTTGATAGTCAAGATGTTGGATCCAAACCCCAACCGTAGGATCACCATTGCCAAAATTAAGGAAAGTTCTTGGTTCCAAAAAGGCTTGAGTTCAAAAAACAATAAAGACGGAAGGAAAGTCAAGGATATATCTCGGACAGATTCAGACACATCTGGCCCGAGCGAAAATTGTATCACGAATGAGGCAAAACCAGAGCTCATTAGACCTCCAAACTTGAATGCTTTTGGTCTCATATCTCTTTCTGCTGGGTTTGATCTGTCTGGTTTGTTTGAAGAATATCCTTGTATGAAAGAAGCAAGATTTGCGTCCAAACAACCTGCCTTAGTTATCATCTCCAAGCTAAAAGAAATGGCTAAGGGACTGAAGATGAAAGTGCAGAAGAAGGATGGAGGTTTATTAAGATTTGATGGACTAAAAGAAGGTAGAAAGGGAGTGTTGTCCATTGATGCAGAGATTTTTGAGGTTACTCCAACTTTGCATTTGGTAGAGATGAAGAAATCAAATGGAGATACTTTGGAATATCAAGAGATGCTGAAAGATGACATAAAGCCGGCTCTCCGGGATATAGTTTGGGTTTGGCAAGGAGAGCAACAACAACAAGACATCCAACTAAGCGGCCACCATCAACAAATACTGCAGCAGCAGCAGCTATAGTTACTACATATACCCTGTTTCTCTCTTTTCTTTTTTGTGTTTGTACATCTCCAACTCCATGTAATATCCCGGAATTTTTATAGAAAAAAAAATAGTTATAAATTAATCAAAATTCTTAATGAGATCATAGAATATTTTAAATGGATTGAATCTTAGTTAAGAATAAATACTATTAATTATTAGATATAAAAGAAAAGGATAACAATAATAAAAAAGAGGAAAAGTAAGTGAGGTTGGGAAACGCAAACACACAATTTTGAACCAACATACACATACATAAAAGCATACAATGATAAATAGTTAATTGATCTCAAGCGAGATCAACAAGGCATAAATATACACTGCTTGTGTTCAACAACACTATAATTGGACAAATGAAGGAGATCTAGTCAAGTCAATAATCTCAGGGCAACCAGAAGAAACCCTTTGCTTCTTGCCATGAACACTCGCTCGGCATAGTGGTGATGGAGTTGTCACATCTATTACCTCAATTTCATTTTGCATCTTACGGCTTCTCCTGCGTGGTTTGTTATCCACTACTGTGGTTGCCAAATGTTCGCTATTTGGTTGACTACTGTATTCGTTAAATAATGGCAAATCTCCATTATCAACGACCTCTATAACAAATTTTTTACCAACATTTGCTGATGACATGGCTGATAAATCAGCAAAACTAGACTGTTCTGTACAGCCTTTTCTTTCAACCTCCATAACAAATGAGTTGCCAACATTTGCTGATGATTCTGCCTGAAAATCAGTAAAACTAGACTGTTCTGTACAATCTTTTCCTTCATTCCATCTGCATGATTCATTAGAATCGTAACTGATGCCATTTTCATGATCTAGTGAATCATTACTTATAGAAGGATCTGATATTGTTTCCTCTATAAATTTATCATCAAAAGTATCTTCATCAAATTCCTTATCCCAATTGTCATTATTTTCAAACAAACTCTCATCCCCTTTTCTATAGCATGGAAGTTCATCCATCGTGCAGACTTTGACCTTTATGTTCTCCGGCAAGTTTGAGCAGCCAGCAGAGTGCTTCATATACTTTGTTGAAAAGTAGTTTACAGTAAGGTTCAAGCTGATCATATAAGTAGAAAATTTCAGAATCCCACTGTTTCTAATGCATCTTTTTTTTTTGGCAATCTTTTAGTTACAATAAAATAAAACCTTAGCTTTTTTTTCACTAACACTAAACAAAGTTTCAGATTTTACCTCTGCCAAGACGGGAGGCTAAGCATAGTGTAGGCTAGTTTAATCTTGTTGGCAATTCCAGATAAAGACTTAAACTCTATAGCTGCCTTCCTCACAGCCAGTGACTCAATTGGGTGCTGCCATGCCCATTCAAACTGCCAGTTTCATTGAAATTGATATGAGGAACCACAGACGATGACTTTGTCAAAAACAAACAATGCACATTTAAAATACAGTTAATTAAAAATCGATATACAACATATGTTCCTCTTTTTTAGATAGTTAATTAGATACCTTATGTTTATTAAAGTCCCAGTATTTTTTTAGAAATATTGGTTACTTTTTACTGCATTGATATGTCAATCACAATGAACAAATAAGCCATACATTATACACATTGGGGTTTCGACTAGAGACTCTGTAGACTATATGACACATAATAATAAACACGTATTTAACTCTAGAAGATTCAAATAAGTGTGGAGTGAAGAGCTACGGAGTGTCATTGAGATATCAATCACAAATAACAAAATAAGTAATACATATCGTGGATTTGGGTAGAAACTCTATAAACTATATGCTGTATAATAATATAAACACCTATTTAGGTCTAGAAGATCCAACAAATGAGAATTGAAGAGCTTACTGAAATTTTCAGAGAACCACATTTAAGTACTGCTATGCTATAGCTATACAAACAAAATAAATTATTAGTTCATCCTAGATTAAGTTGATGTGGTGGTCAATAACAATCGACACTTGATGACATGTACAAATGAAAGAGAAAATATGTAAGTTTAATTTACAATTTTATTATTTTAAAATAATTATATAATACTTTGTTGTTTGGTCAATTTTTATATCTATTTGTCATCCTCATTTTACTAACAATAATCACTCTCTCTCTCTCTCTCTCCCCCCTATGTTGATTGGGCATATACCACTACATCAACTTAGTAGGATGTACTAACCAATAATTTATCTACAAACAGTAAGATCAACGTAGTAACCACTTTTAATGAAGTGTTTCATTAATAATTTGAATTAATTTTGATAATGTATACAAACCATCACCATAAAGCATATGCTGCTTCTAGTCAATGAAGTTGTGTGGGTTTGAAACCTGTTTAAGTGAGCTTGTAGTGTGCGATTAAATATAAAAAAACTGTGACAGAGTTCAATTGGGGATGCACAATGAAAGTAAAATATAAAAATGAAAGAAAACCAAAAGAATCTGAGAGGAAAAAAGAGGAGGGAACCTGCAGAGAAGAGACGTTAGTTGGGAAACCATAGATGCAAAAGACCATCTCCCAAGGGCGTCTTTTCTTGGTTCGCCAAGCTCCGGACCCTATTTCTCCATTATGTTGCCTTATACGACGTCGTGGGTTCACTGTGAATCTGTAAAATTACCCAGAAATAGAATTACGGAGATATTCACAAGAAATTATTTCAAATCCAACATAGTTATAATTTATATTCTATCTATTTGAAAAAAATATAGATGTCTAATTAAGCTTATGAAAAAAAAACAGAAATCAAGAATAGATCTAATGACCCGGATAAAGTAGAAAGGAAAACACTTGTGAGAAGGTGGAGATTAATTATTGAAAGAAATTGAAAAGAAAAACGTAAAATTGTGTACTGAATTGAAATATCAAAGATCCAGATAACCAACCCGATATAAGTGTGGCCTTTGTGGCGAGGATTGAGGGAGACCAGCAGATAGCACGCGAAAAATCCTTTCTTTTCTTTATCAGCTTCATCGGCACCATCTCTATCTTGTGCTTCTTCCCTTGCTAGGGTTTCTGTTTGCACCTTTTTCCGTTGCCTCATCTTTCTCTCACTATCAGACAGTCGACTGAATTCAATGAAAGGTAAAGTATACAAATTCAATTCGACCGTTGGGGTATGACTTTTTCGAAATTCTTTACTGGCTACAAAAAACTAATGAAATATTGAAATGATTTGGGTAACATTATACGTGGTTTTTGCCTCTAACATAAGATGTGGGCGACGAAATAAATCTGGGGTTTTGTCTAAAATAGGCAAAATCTGTAAGATAGTTTAAAAAAGGACAGAGTTATGTTATTTTTTAAAAATGGGCTTTTTTTAACCGTCCACCCAAAACCTCATTTATTAGCCGGTAACTTATTTGTAAACCGTTTGGAAGAATTTGAACAGTTCCAAACGTTTGCACGACTCTGAGCATTACTCTCCCTCTCCACTCTCTATTATCGAATCCTCCACAAATTTTGTTGAGGAAGAAGATGAATAGTGAGGATGCACAAAACACTCCACCATTACTATCTCATTGTGAAGCTCTGCATTATCTCATTGTTGAGGAAGAAGATGAATAGTATGGTATATCAAACAAGTATATCTGGTATATCTCAGGATATATCTGGTATATCTCATGGTATATCTCAGGGTATATCTGATATATCTCAACATATATCTGGAATATCTCAACATATATCTGGTATATCTGGTATATCTCAGGGTATATCTGGTATATCTCAAGGTATATCTGGTATATCTCAGGGTATATCTGGTATATCTCAAGGTATATATGGTATATCTCAGGGTATATCTGGTATATCTCAAGGTATATCTGGTATATCTGGTATATCTCACGGTATATCTGGTATATCTCACGGTATATCTGGTATATCTCAAGGTATATCTCAAGGTATATCTGGTATATCTCATGGTATATCTGGTATATCTCATGGTATATCTGGTATATCTGGTATATCTCATGGTATATCTGGTATATCTCATGGTATATCTGGTATATCTCAAGGTATATCTGGTATATCTCATGGTATATCTGGTATATCTCATGGTATATCTGGTATATCTCAAGGTATATCTGGTATATCTGGTATATCTCATGGTATATTTGGTATATCTCATGGTATATCTGGTATATCTGGTATATCTCAAGGTATATCTGGTATATCTCATGGTATATCTGGTATATCTGGTATATCTCATGGTATATCTGGTATATCTCAAGGTATATCTGGTATATCTCATGGTATATCTGGTATATCTCATGGTATATCTGGTATATCTCAAGGTATATCTGGTATATCTCATGGTATATCTGGTATATCTCATGGTATATCTGGTATATCTAATGGTATATCTGGTATATCTGGTATATCTCAAGGTATATCTGGTATATCTCATGGTATATCTGGTATATCTCAAGGTATATCTGGTATATCTCATGGTATATCTGGTATATCTGGTATATCTCATGGTATATCTGATATATCTGGTATATCTCATGGTATATCTGGTATATCTCATGGTATATCTGGTATATCTGGTATATCTCATGGTATATCTGGTATATCTCATGGTATATCTGGTATATCTCAAGGTATATCTGATATATCTCATGGTATATCTCATGGTATATCTGGTATATCTCAAGGTATATCTGGTATATCTCATGGTATATCTCATGAAAATACACATGGTTATAAAAAAAAATTCAATGACACAAAATTTCAATGTGATCTATCGAGAACAGAAACAGAGATAATATCATTCCCAGTCTCATGTGTATGTATGTATGTATTTATCTGTCTATGTAAGGAATGTTTTGAGTTTCGCTCAGGTAGTATATTTAGTAGATGATCAGGAATAAGTTGGATTCTAGGATCAGTTTTGGTGAACTATATATTCTCATTTCCACCCCCAACTTTGTCTAATCTTTATCTATTATTTGTTGGCGATTATTAAAATTCGAACCTGTCATCTGTCTATTACGCTTGTGGTAAAAAATATTTATTTTTCTTTGTTCAATTAAACGCCGCTGCACCAAACTTTTCGTGCACTTAAAGAGTTCCATAATATATTAAGCCAGAATTTATTTTCAATACTTTCTTCACACATAATTTGTTTTGCGCATACAAATTAGTTTATGATAAAGTGGGAATATTATAGTGCTTTCCCTATGTCCTCACTGTCTCATTCAACTCAATTGAAGCTCTTCTCAATGACTCAAAGGAAAAGTGACAGTGGAACAAATTTGGCGACCCATCAGTCAAAAGTCATGTTTTCTGCCTCATGTCTGATGGAATCAAAAAGTGCAGTTGACAAGTAACGTTCTCCAAAACTAGGGAAGAAGAAGAAAGAAAGGAGGGAGAAGAAGAAAGAAAACTGGCTACTGGGAGAGTAAATAAAATTTTGCCCATTTTTAAACTTTAACACAATTTTGCCCATTTTTAAACTATCTTACAGATTTTGCCTATTTTAGACAAAAACCCATAAATCTGTACATCCAAATTTCTCTCATAACATAAATTGTTATTATCATAATATTTTTTTAGTATGGATAATTTTATCTCATAATAAAGTTATTAAAAGTTAATTAATTGTAAGTATAAAATATACAATTTATATATTTTGTCTTAGAATAATTTATCTATATTATATATAAAAGTCTGAATCAAACATAATATTTTATTTTGAATAAAATTATCCTTATATTTTAAATCATTTACATTAGTTACATTTTAAGATATATTATTAAATTAATTAAGAAATCTAAATATAACAATGAAATAAAAATCACATTCATGAACTCTAATCATATGATGATTATTATATTTAATAAATAATCTAAACATATAATAATAAAATAAAAATCACATTCTATAAGGACTCTAATCATTATCACATTTAATAAGATTTCTAAATATTATTTTATTTTTACGATTAATTTAAAAATATAATAAATATTAAATTTATATATATATTATATGTATTTTTTAACTAGTAAAATTAATTATGATAATATCATTATTATTGAGTAAAATATAATAATTAATTATGAAAATTATAACATAATACTAGGGTTATCCAAAAAGCGAATTAAATAGAAAAATTAGATCGGTTCGAACGGTTATATAAGTCAAATGGTTCGATTTAGTTTATATATTTTTCAAACGTTCCGGTTTGATTTTTTGAATTTTTAAATTTTTTAACCATCCAAACCGGAACTAACCGTTATATATTATATATAAAAAAAATTATTTTTAAAAATATATTATATTATTATTTATTTTAAAAAACTAAAAATATATTCTATTATATATTATTTAATTTTAAATATTACAATAAATTTTTTTTATTTCAGCTATTTATCATACAATTTATAATTTTCAATTGTATATAGTTTATGATAATTTTACATTTTATAAATTTTATCAACTTAATTATTATTTTATGTGTGATATTATATGATATAAATTTATTAAATATCCAAAATAATTTGGTTAGATTTAGAGTTTTTTTCTTATGTTAATTTTAAGTTTTAACATAATTTAAGAAAAAAAATTTAAATTTAAAAACCATAAAAATTATTAACTAAATTAAATTGAATCGTTAAATTTTAATAATTTTATTAGGTAAATAATTTAATTAAATTTAATTTAAATTATATAAATAATTTAACTTTAAGTTTGTTTGAATTGGACTATCAACACTCTTACTCTTACATAATATATAGAAAAAAAATTCAATATTATATATCTCTCTTTTTTCTTTTAACTTTTTCCAAATAAAGTGATTCTGACAAGCTCCAAAAACGCTTTAAACCTAACTTTTAGACCAAAACGTGCTAAAACATTACACTATTTTAAAGCAATTAACGGTTTGGATCATCATTGTCATCAAAATTGTCTCTAGCATTGCTCTAGGGAGCACCTTATGTTTGAAAACTAATAAGCCACGTCATGCGTCCGTAATTGAATTGCAACGTAAAGTTCTCAATAGATCAATACTCGATAAGAGGATTGAGGTTTTTTTTTTTTAACAGATTGAAAGTTTCCCAAGGAGACGAGATAAAATTGATATGACTAGCATTGTAAATTATCGTTAAAATTTTTTTTTATACATAATTATGACTATTTTATTCCTCAAATTTATGACCTAATGCATATAATCTAGTAGATATCTAGTGTAGTTATTTAGGTGGTAAACGAAACTAACATTATAGAAATATCCTAAAACAATAGGATCACATGATCAATACATAATAAAGTATTAATTTAATTGTATTATATAATCTTTTCTTTTGTATAAAGTTTTATTTTTAACCTTTTTAAAAGAAAAAAATATATATACGTGCATTTTTCTTATAACTTAAATAAACATATGTTTTTTAGTGTTATAAAAAAAATAAACATATATTTTTTTTATTAATTAAAAATAAAATCAATTAAATAATTAAATCATTTATGCATTAAAAGATAAAATATTTCTTAAATTTCAATCAACAATCAAAATATGATATTAATGTTAATTTTATAAAAATATATAAAAATAATAGAACTTATATGACTTATACTTTCCTTTCGTATAAATTACAAAAAATTTGGTGTCTTTTACCTTTTTAAATAATAATCGTTACATTCTTTGTAAAGATTGGACTAAACCAAACTAACTCACTTTCCATCAAAGTAATACAGTTCAAAGTTGCAAGACTAAATCTTTCTAACCTATCGAAATCACTCTTTTAGGACACTAACTAGATGAAAACGAACAATTTGGGATATTTAATATGCAATGTTGTATATGATAAGACCCTCCAATGATAGGCAACTTGAGCCGTTATTTACCATATGCACAGCCTGAAAGAAATCAGATTCTAACATTGCACTCATGAAGCCAATATCCAAGCTGAATTGCAGTTCATACCAAATGGCCCAAATCTCCGCTGCTTGTGGCAACATCAAAGCCATCCTCATATCCACTATGGCACCTATGACCTTCCCATGGTGTTCGTGATGACATAGACCATCCCTACTAATTAAATCATGTTGCCGTTGATGTAGCTGCATCAATAAATAACCTTATAACATCCTGTAGGTGGTGGAGACCCATCAATGGAATGTGCTGGTACCTACGTGGGCGAGGAGGGGTTGAACCCAAACAAGTCCTCGGTTTATCGTAGCACCCACTAGTGGAAGTTGCCTTCAATCCACCTAATGCCGTCAAACGTTGTTGCATTGTGGGCTCTCCAAATTCATTAAACCACGTTGGTAAATTTTCTTCCTCTTACGTCGTATTGCTTGTGCTTATTGCAGGTAAAGAAATTTTTCCTGGATCTCTAGTGTATAAAAATATTATTATTATTGTTTTAAAATGTCAGATGAATATTTTACAAGAATGTCTCTCTTTATATAAATATAGCCTTTTTTTCTTTCTTTTGATTTTGCATTTTTTTCCTATACTACTTCTTCTTCTTACATTTTTTCCTGTTCTTTCCTTTTTTTGGTTTTTTATTTTATTTTATTTTGAAATTTTTTGATGTCTTGTTCACACAATTTTAGAATCCTCAAACACTATATTTCATTTTTTTATTCAATTAAAGTTACTTATATATAACCATCATTTTTTTTTCCATTCGCTTCTTTTTTTCCTTTTCCTTTTAATTTTTTTTGTTTTACATTTTTTCCCCCTGTTTTTTATTTTATTTTTATATATTAAAAGTATCTTATTTATAGTCATCATTTTTTTTCTTTTACTTCTTTTTTTCCTTTTCCTTTTACCTTTTTTTTACCCTTCATTTGGTTTTTTATTTGAAATTTTTTAACATCTTATTCACACAATTTTAGAACTTTCAAACATTATGTGTTATTTTTTACTCAATCGATATAATCTATTTTGAAATTCACTCACTAAATATTCTAAGCTATGAAAAGAGGATTCTAACAAATTTTCAAGAAGATACAGAACATCATCTTTATCACAAGAAAATTAACAAATATTTTTATATTCTAGATATAACAATTTATGTATTTATTATTTTATATCATATAATTATTCATCCACCAATTATAAGTTAACATGTTGCAGGATTTGTGACAGAAAAATTACTAAAATCATATATATAATAATAATAAATAAAATATAGAATTGTTACATGTTTAAATATTATTAGTTATATATGCAACAACATATTATAAGTAAGATAGATAAATTTAATATACAATTTATTATTTTTTAAATAAATAGCTACAATAAGTGTTTAAGTGTTATCGACTATTTATATAATATACATCCTTTTATTTTGAGCGTCTATATAATTATATACTAAAATTTTTATTCATTTTGATGTTTACCACTTTTTAATTTGTTTCCACTTTCAATTAACTATTGTATTTTTTTTTTAGCAAATTATTTATTAAATTAAATTTCAAAAATAAATTATTAATTTATATAATTAAAGTTTATATATTATTATTATAATTATTTATTTTGGCTTTTATTTTAAATTATATCTTAAAATTATTTCAAATATTGTTTGTAACAAAAATGCAACGAGTGTAATTGAACGCAAACAAACCTAGTATTAACATTGATTGTGAAATTATTTTAAAAAGTTATAGAATTCGAAAACAATTTTTTGTTTTTTTTATTGTTTGATGATAAAAAGAAAAGAACAATTTTCTGGGTGTTTGATTGTTAGTTTTGTAATTTGTTAGGTCGTTGAGAAGGATCCTAAATAGTAAATAACTCTCCCAATCGTTGTTCCTTAAATATCCCCCAAGCCAGCAAAACATCTCTAACCTTTTCCCGAAACTTATACCGCAAAACTGTCCCCTTAACCTCCGATCTTTTCTCTTTAGCAAACATTCTCTGAACTGAAACCCCAACATTTCAATTACAACTATTCTCCCAATAAAAAGTGGAAAGCTAGATCTAACTGTGCCCAACCAAAGCTTTATCGAATCAATAAACAAGCCAGTTCGATCTCTGGTTACAAAATGACGATACCAGAGATCGAACAAAATCATCAACAACAGGTTGTCGGATCCGACAACGCTCTCTTTGGAAAATATGAGCTCGGTCGGCTTCTCGGCTGCGGTGCATTCGCAAAAGTCTATTACGCTCGCAATGTCAGAACTGGACAGAGCGTTGCGATCAAAATCATCAACAAGAAACGACTGTCTGGCACAACTTTGATGTCCAACATCAAACGTGAAATCACTATTATGCGTCGTCTTCGTCATCCTAACATCGTTAAACTCTACGAGGTTTTGGCCTCCAAGACTAAGATCTACTTCGTTATGGAATTTATCAAAGGCGGTGAGCTTTTCGCTAAAGTCTCCAAAGGTCGTTTCTCCGAAGATCTCAGCTGTAAGTATTTCCAACAATTAATCTCTGCCATCGGTTATTGTCATTCTCGTGGTGTTTTTCATCGCGATCTTAAGCCTGAGAATCTATTGGTTGATGAGAATGGGAATTTGAAGGTTACTGATTTCGGACTCAGTGCCGTTACGGATCAGATCCGACCCGATGGGTTGTTGCATACTCTTTGTGGAACACCTGCCTACGTGGCACCAGAGATTTTAACGAAGAAAGGTTACGATGGTGCTAAAATTGATGTTTGGTCCTCTGGTGTTATTCTTTTTGTTTTGAATGCTGGGTTTTTACCTTTCAATGATCCTAATTTGATGGCTATGTATAAGAAGATTTATAAAGGAGAATTCAAGTGTCCCAAATGGTTCTCGCCGGAGCTCAGGCGGTTTCTTTCTCTTCTTTTGGATACAAATCCTTTGACGAGAATTACCGTGGATGAGATTTTGAAGGACCCTTGGTTTAAGAAAGGTGGATTGAAGGCTGTAAATTTCTATGAGGAGGACTATTCTGACAAAATAGAGGAGAATGATGATGAAGAAATTAAAGTTAAGAACTTGAATGCTTTTGATATAATATCTTTCTCATCGGGTTTGGATCTTTCCGGGTTGTTTGATGAGACCTTTAACTTGGTGGATGACCGCGAGCGGTTTGTGTCGTCTGAAGCGCCAGAGAAGATTCTGAATGGAGTTGAGGAATTTGCCAAGGCCGAGAAATTGAGGGTGAAGAAGCAGAGAGAATATGGGGTTAAGCTTGAAGGTAAAAATGGTAACTTGGTGATTGGGCTTGAGGTTTACAGGTTAACAGATGGTTTGGTAGTTGTGGATGCTAAAAGGAATGGTGGAGAAGCTGGCATTTATAAGCAAGTATGGAAAAACAAGCTCAAACCTTTACTTATTCGCTCCCAAATTGGTGAACAATTAACTGATGATCAACCTTCAACTTCCTGGGTTTCAATTAACCAGTTAGATATTGCTTTGTGTTAATTATTATGTAGAAAGAAAACGAGATCTAGCTGGTTGATTATATTTTTTCTTGTATTGAAATTATAGGAGTTGATAGCAGATATGTGAGCTTGATCGACGATTAGTACTTGTCGTTGAGTTAGCTTAACTTTTGCTTCACAAAATTTATGTAAGACATAATCAAAAGAATGTTTGGATTTCTTCACTCCTGTTTTAATGTTTGAATTTGTACTGGCAATAAACGTTACTAGGCGCTATTGGGCTTTTTACATAGAAATTAAACCCAAACCACTAGTTTTGTTATACAGATTAGTGGGTAGAAGAGAATGTTGTCAAAATCTCCATTTTAATTCGATCGGATTCATCAAAATCAGATAAGATCAAATTCATAATTTCAATCTATAACATGAAAAATTACATAAAAACAAAGAAAAATTTATAATAAAGCTATTATCCATACAAATTAACCACAAACAACATAATTAAAAAAGTTCAACATAAATTACAAATGTTAACTCAAAATATCCAAAGTTTTAACATAAAATTTAAACATATTAAAATTTCAAATACATTAAAATAAAATAAAACTTCCAAAGTAAATTGTTCCCTACAAAGTCTCCTAATCTTCAAACTTAAATGACATTCAAATAAATGAAAATGTAAAAAAAAAAAAATAGTGTAGGAACACCTGTAGTTTGAAAAAAATAAGAAAAAGTTACCATAATTATTATGTGAAACAAAAAAAAATGGAAAAAATACTTACTAATAATAAGAACATGAATTCTAAGGTTTAATCAGCAATATCACCTAAAAAAATCTACATGATAGAAAATTGAAAAGTTAGAAATATAAATAAGCTAGCAGTAATATTTAGAAGAGTATTGGACCCTGAAGTCTTAGTATGGGAAATGAGGTATACAAGCAGGGGAAGTTTGTAGAAGCTTTGAGTTTATATGAACAAGCAATTGATTTGGATTCAACTAAGACACCTTACCATTGTAATAAAAGTGCAGCTTTGATTAGCAGGTATAATAGCAGCTTGTAATCATAGAGCTCTTCATAGATTAGCATCGTTATATATCAGGTATAAAATCAAAGACACAGAAGGTTAGTCAGGTTAATTTCTTTAAGTGACACTAAATTTGTTATCATATGCAGAATTGGAGAGGCAGAGAAAGCACTGTATCATTGCAAACATTTTGG
This sequence comes from Elaeagnus macrophylla, assembly GCA_029378325.1. Taxonomy (NCBI): domain Eukaryota; kingdom Viridiplantae; phylum Streptophyta; class Magnoliopsida; order Rosales; family Elaeagnaceae; genus Elaeagnus; species Elaeagnus macrophylla. Next base: position 8,780,263 of record CM055642.1, on the reverse strand, counting down.
CCCCTATGCAGATTTGAAAGATGTTGACAAAGCTACAATGTTCTGCTTTAATATATATTACTTATGGTGTCTATTGTATTTTATTATGTGAAGGTCTTTGCTCTATAAGCTGAGGGACCTAATTTCTGCATTGATGTTTGTACAGAGTTCTTCGAGCAGCAGACATGTTGGGCTTATGAGTATATATATATTATTAAACCCTTCATTCTTTATAAAAATTGATAATTATCTAATACTAACTCAAGGAGAGAAAAAAGAGATTAGGATTTATAGAATTCAAAAGTTGTGTTATAAATGGTACAAGTTAAGCATTTTAAAGACAAAATAAAGAAAATTATTAAAATAATCTTACGTAAAATATTAATTACTCTAATAGAAATTAGTATAGAAAATCATAAATCATTAAAGAAATCAATAGGGAAATCATATGTTAGAAGAAATCAAACCTTCAGACTGGCATTGCTGAACGACGGCTGATGGGCTGAGGTTGTTGTGGCTCGATTGAACGACAGATAGGGTGGCTGTGGCTCGAGTGAACGATGGCTGGGGTTCCTGTGGCTGCTCCGAGTGAACGGCGGCTGGAGAAATGTTGGCGTAAGATTTTATGCTTTCTTAGTTTCTTTATCTTTTTTATATACGGTAATATATTATAATATATATTAAAGTAATTAAGTATGTGTATATATATATATATATATAAATTATTAAATTAATAATAATTAAGATGATATTTAATAACGATTTTAATTTATAATTTATAATTAATTTTTTTATTTTTTTTATTCTTATATAAAAATAATTATCAATTATTTGATAAAAAAATTATACTTAGTAATATTCTAAAAAAATCAAAATTTATTTGCAAGTATGGTAAGACTTTTTATGTTTTAATTTTTTTCAAATAACTTAAAAAAAAATGTTTATATTTTTTAAAAATTTTAAGTCTTCTTCATTTTCTCTAATATTTATACATCGAAAAAGTTATAAGACTTGATTTACTCTTTAAAAAAAATGTTTTGTCAAAATAAAAAAAAATTAGAATTCAGATTCAAAAATCTTTTTTTCAAAGATTTATGAATCATCTCATATATTGATCTTAAAATTGTAAAAATAAAAATTAAAAATCATTGCCAAACATATCTAATTAAAAAATCACTAAAAAAAAATTAGAAGTCAAAAATCAAAATCATTATCAAACAAGCCCTACATATATTAGATCGAACAGGATATATACAGTTTTGAAAATTTCAACCCGAATCATAATCTGTATCCAATCGGATCAGTTAAATTTTAATCTTAATCCGAATCCAATCAGCTTCGGTTCGAAACCAATCTATCACTTTGAATCAGATCAAAATTTTCAATTTTGTCAGATTGATCAGATATTTTGCTCCGTCCTAGTTGTATGCATAGTTTGTGTTAATCTGTACAAGAGTTTGAGAAATTTCCAAAGTGGTATATATATTTTTGTATATGCAACAACGAAAACACAGAATCAATGAAGCAATTCCATTTTGTAATACAATTCTGTTCACTGGTTTTGTCCTTGTATATTATCTTTGAGTTTCTGGTGTTGGGTATGAAGATTTTTTGATAAGCTTATCTTTATGAAAAATGGTCTAGAAATGTATGATACTATGATAGAAAAGTTTGCATAAGAGGGTTAAAATTTGGTTATCTTTTTTCTTTATTGGAGCTTAGTCTTTATTGAAGTGCAGGTGAATGGAAGTGGGAGAGTTTGATTAGCATAATGTTTTTAGATCCCACACCTGTAACTAAATTGAACTCTCGACTTTTTATATGCCCATATGAGCCCGCTTCGTTACATAGACATTAAATAATTTTTTTCTTTCTTTCTAAGCATTGACATTTATAATTAGCTGCAAATGGTTGAAGATTTCTGTACAAAAAAAATGGTTTTTAGATTTCTGACCAAAAAAATGGTTGAAGATCGATAGATCCATCATTTTTTTGGGTCTTTGAATGATGATTTTGTTGATGTTACCAGTTTCTAGCTGAGATTACATGTCCAATCAAAACAACTTCTTCTTCTTCTTTTTTTATTTTTATTTTTTTATTATTAAAAGTATTTTTAAATAAATCAAAACACTTTTGAGTGTTTTACATTCTCTATGAGAATTATTTTTAAAAGTTTAAAAAATATTATTTAACATACTCTCATCCTAAAATTATCACTAAAATACAAATTAAAACTATTTTTAACATTTTTATTCCAAACATTTAATACTTTTCTTAAAATTATTTTTAATTAAATCACTTCATTTTAAATCACATCTTTAAAACTACTTTTAACAATAACACGTGCAGAGAACCTGTTTTTCCCCTATCTCTATAGGAAATAGGATGGTAAAGCTTGTAAAGGGTATAATATTTGAAAAAAAAAAACAAAAAACCAAACAAACAAAGAGTAGCCAATAATAGAATTTTCCATCCCATGATTTCAGCATTATTTATCTGTAATGCTCTACGGCTCGATATATTCGTGAAGAGGCGGGTTCGTTGTAATTTTCTGATTTTCTCCATTCCAGGCGGGATAAAAATGTTAATATTTTAATTTAATAAATCAACAGATTAAAACACGCACACACTATTCCAATAGATAATATCCAAGTTTTAATTAATAATTTAATGTCTTCTTTCTTTCTTTTCTTTTTTTTTTTATTCTTTTTTAATCGAACAATTGATATCTTTTAGATATAAATTTGAGATTTAATTAATGACAAATTTTATACTTCCGTAAAAGTTCGACCTCATGGTATGTCAATGTACGTTATACCAACTCACTTGTATCTTTTGTTAAAACAACAAAAACTAAAGAAAATTGTTAAATTTATAGTTCTTCCAGAAAACTATAAATGACGTAAAGATATAAACTAGAGCCTCCCAATTAATATTCCAAAAATATATTTTATTATCTTTTTTCAGATAAACTTTTATATGAATCAATTTCACGAATGACGTAAAAAATATCTCTATTTATTGCTTTACATTGATGCATTTATTTACATATATAAGATTTTATTTTATATAAATACTAATAATAGCTTCTTAAAATTATCATGATATAATATATAATGTGCGCCTTGTTCATATAAAAATTGTTTTTCTCTTTAGTGATAACTAACATAACTTAAATTTTAAAATTTTAATATATAATGAGATATTTAATTGTTCTTAAAATATTAGCTTAAATAATGATATAAATGATAATAATTTGATATGGTAACATTGAAATATATTTCGAAAATATTAATTGAGAGGCTTTAGTTTTTCTAAGACTAGAAATATAGGAAGGCGTGATTCATTCGAAGAATCATAATTTTTTTTTTATTTTTTTAGTTTTTGTCATTTTAAAAAAAGTAATGAAGTGAGTTCGTATCAGTACAACTATATTATTTACATATAATTAGCAAGATGGAAATTCTTCAAATTTGTTTTGATTTCGGGTAAAATACTCAACAGCCCCGTTTCATCAAAACGGGCGCAAGTTACCGAGAATGGTGAGAGTATGATGAGATCGTGAGAGTTGGGAAGATAAAAAGAAATATTTCTCCAAAAGGGTAGGTGAACTTGGAAGAATGGCATTTCAAGCATATATAGCAATGGACCACTGCACTACTGTGTTAATGTAACCTATTAATGGGGGACAAATCCCAACGCTACAATGGACTCAGAATTTACCAAATATATACTTGCACAAAAAGAAGCCACTTTTCTTCTTAAAAAAAAAAAAAAGGCATTTGTTTCATAACATTAAATTCAAAAGTGATTGGGTTAGACATTTTTTAAAATATAAAATGATAGGAAAAAACTATTTCAATCATTTCTTCTTAAAATCAACGTACCTCCTAAAAATATGTTATCAGGTTTTAGCAAACAAGGAAGAGCTGCTATCTGTTTCAGTGTTAAAGAACAAAACAAGAAAAAGATTCAAATATAGAAGAAGAAGTATGCAATATTTTATTGATTTAGTTTGATGGTTATTTTGTTTTCCATGAAGAAAAAAGTAGAAGCCAATACTCACCTGTGCATTTAATTGCAGAGCAGAAATTGATAAGTAGAAGAAGAAGAAAAAATGAAGTAAAACAGAGGAGGTTTGTTGATAAACCCCCATTTACAATAATACTCCATAAAAAAGAGAAAAATATATCCCTTTAGTTGTATAATATATGACGAAGAATTTCACACTTTCCATTGCACTACTAATTGTTGTTTCTCCGTCTTGTTAATTCGGTAATAAGATTCCCTTTTCTATTTTAAATCAGACACAAACCATGAGTAGATACTAAATTAAACTTGTTTTTGAAAATATTGCAAACATGTAAAATATTCATTTCAGTGGACTTGGGGAGAAAATGGTGTTGTGGTCATTGACGACAATGCTCTTGATTCTTTGATGTTTGTATTCGCATCATATCAAAATGGGTAACTCAATCTAAGCCCCTGAATTTAAGAGGATATATTAATTTATCATCGTGGCTATATAGGTACTAATCAAATGGCTATTATCTTCTTGGCTCTTCGTGGGTGAAAATTATAGATTCCATAGGCAAAGAGGTAAACCGCCGGACTCCAGATTACATTGACATAATGGTCTACTTTTTTCTTAGAAAAATAATAATTACATAATTAGTTGTATTTCACACTGAAAATTTTAACTCGAGTAACTGTGGACTGTGGTAGTTTGATAATACGGTCCTGCCTTAGGCCACAATACATATACATTCTTTATTAGAAAATTATTAAAAATAATGTAGCTAAAATTTATAATAATAAAAATAGCATTACAATAATATTGAATATCTAACATTAAACATTTTAAATTGTCACAGTTTAATTTAAATAACTTTCAATTAAATGAGCATTTAAAGAAAAATAATATCACAGTTATTTTTAATTATAAAAATATCTAATTTGAAGATAAATAGTATTATTTTTAATTATTATAAATTTTAGAATGTAATATTTTTGTTGATTTTCGTTCATTATTGTAGAAGTGTTGGTGAGTTTTACTTCTCACGTCTTTCCAAAAAGTTTCTTTCCAGCCCCATATCTATCCTTTTTGTTGTCTGATTATGAGTTCTTTTCTAATCAAACTCATAAACTCACTTTTATTTTAGGCAAAACTGATGGGTACTTAAAGATTCTTTTACTACAAGTCTCTTGTCAAATTAAGTTATCCATGTTCATTCAATAATTAGGTTCGAACATTTGCTCTTAAAAGAGGTGACAAGCTTCGCTTGAACCTCATATGCTCATAGGTGGAGTTTTTTTTTTTCTTTAAATTAATCTCAGTCGATTTTGACAGTTCATCATAACTTGCGGTACATTTTTTTTTTTCCTTTCCAAAGTACGGAATTATTCGTATTGATGATAAGAACTTGTTAAAATATAAATAAAATTTATAATAATATAAAAAAATGTATTGTTAATAATAAGATATATATAAGTTAGGAAGACAAGTTGAAATTTAATAAAATGGCAACCATTTAGTCTTTGAAATGCAAGCAACCTAATTTACTACTTGTTAGCACCGCATCTAAAATGTACTTATTCATTTAGAAAATTTTGAAAAATTACTATTGCTAAAATTTTTTGAAAAGAATTAAAAGTTATAAAAAGTTTTGTAAAATTAATATTTTTAGAAAGTTTTGAAAAATTACTATTTTAAGAAAATTTTGTAAAGAAAGTTTTGAAAAAATAATATTTTTAGAAAGTTTTGTAAAATTACTATTTTTAGAAAGATATACAAAATTAATTTTTATAGATTTTTAAAAAAAATTATTTTTATGAAAATTTTGTAAAGAAAGTTTTGAAAAATTACTATTTTTAGAAAGTTTTTGTAAAATTAATATTTTTAGAAACTTTTGTAAACTAAAATTTATAGAAAGTTTTGAAAAAATTACTATGCTTATAAAGTTTTGAAAAAAAAATACTATTTTTAGAAAATTTTGAAAAATTACTATTTCTAGAAAAAAAAATTTAAAAATTAAAAGTTATAAAATGTTTTGTAAAATTAATATTTTTAAAAAATTTTGAAAAAATTACAATTTTTAGAAAGATTTAAAAATTTAATTTTTATAGAATTTTTTTTTAAAAATTACTATTTCTAGAAATTTTTGAAAAATTACAATTTTTAGAAAGTTTTGTAAAATTAATATATAAGGAAATTTTGAAAAAATTACTATGTTTAGAAAGTCTTGAAAAATTAATTTTAGAAATCTTTGAAAAAATTACTATTTTTAGAAAGATTTGAAAATTACTTTTAATAGAAAGTTTTGAAAAAAAAAATCCTATTTTTAGAAAATTTTGAAAAATTACTATTTCTAAAAAATTTCAAAAAAAAAAAAAAAAATTAAAGTTATAAAAAGTTTTCAAAAATTACAATTTCTAGAAAATTTTGAAAAAATTAAAATTTATAGAAAGTTTTGAAAAGTAACTATTTTTAGAAATTTTGAAAAAATTACTATGTTTAGAAAGTTTTGAAAAAATTAATATTTTTAGAAATTTTTCAAAAAAATTACCATTTATAGAAAGATTTAAAAAATTACTTTTAAAAGAAATTTAAAAAAAAATACTATTTTTAAAAAATTTTGAAAAATTATTAATTTTAGAAAATTTGAAAAAATTACTACATTTAGAAAGTTTTGAGAAATTATTATTTTTAGAACGTTTTGTAAAATTAATATATTTAGAAAGTTTTGAAAAATTACTATATTTAGAAAATTTTGTAAAATTACTATTTTTAGAAAGATTTATAAAATTACTTTTTATAGATTTTTTTTGAAAAATTACAATTTCTAAATTTTTTTGAAAAATTACTATTTCTAGAAAATATTGAAAAAAATAAATTTATAAAAAGTTTTGAAAAATTACTATTTTTAGAAATTTTTGTCAAATTAATATTTTTAGAAAGTTTTGAATAAAATTACAATTTTTAAAAAATTAGAAAAATTACTTTTTTCATAAAGTTTTGAAAAATTACTATTTTTAGAAAATTTGAAAAAAAATTATTATGTTTAGAAATTTTTGAAAACGATACTATTTACAAGAACTTTTGAAAATTTCTATTTTTAGAAAGTTTTGAAAAATGTCTATTTTAAGAAATGTTTGTAAAATTACTATTTTTAGAATTTTTTTAAATTACTATTTTTAAAAATATTTAAAAATTACTTTTTATAGAATTTTTTTGAAAAATTACAATTTTTAAATTTTTTTGAAAAATTTCTATTTATAGAAAATTTTGAAAAAATTAAAATTTATAAAAAGTGTTGACAAATTACTATTATTAGAATGTTTTGTAAAATTAATATTTTTTGAAATTTTGAAAAAATACTATGTTTAGAAAGTTTTGAAAAATTACAATTTTTAAAAAGATTAGAAAAATTAATTTTTGTAGAACATTTTAAAAAGTTACTATTTTTAGAAAGTTTTGAAAAAATTACTATTTTAAGAATGTTTGGAAAAAATTACTATTTTTAGAAAGTTTTGAAAAATTACTTTTTACATAAAGTTTTGAAAAAATTTTATTTTTAGAAAATTAAAAAAAAATTAATTTTTATAAAATTTTGACAAATTACTACTGCTCAAAAAATTTTGAAAAAATTTACTATTTTAAAAAGTTTTAAAAAATTACTATTTTTAGATGGATTTGAAAAATTACATTTTATAGAAAGTTTTCTTAAATTAATATTTTTAGAAATTTGAAAAAAATTACTACGTTTATAAATTTTGAAAAGTTACTATTTTTCAAAAGTTTTGAAGAAATTTCAATTTTTAGAAAGATTTGAAAATATTACTTTTTGTAGAAAGTTTAGAAAAATTAATATTTTTAGGAAATTTTGTAAAAATTGCTATTTCTAGAAAATTTTGAAAAAATTACAATTTGTAAAAAGTTTTCCAAAATTGTTAATTTTAGAAGGTTTTGTAAAATTACTATTTTTGGTAAGTTTTATAAAATTACTATTTTTGGAACGATTTAAAAAATTACTAATTTTAGAAAGTTTTGTAAAATTACTATTTTTGGAAAGATTTGTAAAATTACTATTTTAAGAAAGATTTGTAAAAATACTATTTTTGGAACGATTTAAAAAATTACTAATTTTAGAAAGTTTTAAAAAAATTACTATTTTTGGAAAGTTTTGTAAAATTACTATTTTTGGAAAGATTTTAAAAATTACTATTTTAAGAAAGTTTTGTAAAATTACTATTTTGAGAAAGTTTTGTAAAATTACTAGGTTTAGAAAGTTTTGAAAAATTACTTTTTACATAAAGTTTTGAATAAAAAATTAATTTCTAGAAAGTTTTGAAAAATTACTTTTTAGTTTTGAAAAAAATTAGTATTTTAAAAAGTTTTAAAAAATTACTATTTTTAGATGGATTTGAAAAATTACATTTTATAGAAAGTTTTGTAAAATTAATATTTTTAGAAATTTGAAAAAAATTACTAAGTTTAGAAATTTTTAAAAATTACTATTTTTCAAAAGTTTTGAAGAAATTTCAATTTTTAGAAAGATTTGAAAAGATTACTTTTTGTAGAAAGTTTAGAAAAATTAATATTTTTAGGAAATTTTGTAAAAATTGCTATTTCTAGAAGATTTTGAAAAAATTACAATTTGTAAAAAGTTTTCCAAAATTGTTAATTTTAGAAAGCTTTGTAAAATTACTATTTTTGGGAAGTTTTATAAAATTACTGTTTTTGGAACGATTTAAAAAATTACTAATTTTAGAAAGTTTTAAAAAATTACTATTTTTAGAAAGTTTTGTAAAATTACTATTTTTGGAAAGATTTGTAAAATTACTATTTTAAGAAAGTTTTGTAAAATTACTATTTTTAGAAAGTTTTAAAAAATTTCTATTTTAAGAAAGTTTTGTAAAATTACTAGGTTTAGAAAGTTCTTGAAAATTACTATTTTAAGAATTTTTGTAAAAAATTACTATTTTTAGAGTTTTGAAAAATTACTTTTTACATAAAGTTTTGAATAAAAAATTAATTTTTAGAAAATTGAAAAAAAAATAAATTTTTATAAAATTTTGACAAGTTACTATTGCTCAAAAAATTTTGAAAAAAAATTATATTTTAAAAAGTTTAAAAAAATTACTATTTTTAGATGGATTTGAAAAATTACATTTTACAGAAAGTTTTGTAATATTAATATTTTTAGAAATTTGAAAAAAATTACTACGTTTAGAAATTTTTAAAAATTACTATTTTTCAAAAGTTTTGAAGAAATTTCAATTTTTAGAAAGATTTGAAAAGATTACTTTTTGTAGAAAGTTTAGAAAATTTAATATTTTTAGGAAATTTTGTAAAAATTGCTATTTCTAGAAGATTTTCAAAAATTACAATTTGTAAAAAGTTTTCCAAAATTGTTAATTTTAGAAAGCTTTGTAAAATTACTATTTTTGGGAAGTTTTATAAAATTACTGTTTTTGGAACGATTTAAAAAATTACTAATTTTAGAAAGTTTTAAAAAATTACTATTTTTAGAAAGTTTTGTAAAATTACTATTTTTGGAAAGATTTGTAAAATTACTATTTTAAGAAAGTTTTGTAAAATTACTATTTTTAGAAAGTTTTGAAAAATTACTTTTTACATAAAGTTTTGAATAAAAAATTAATTTTTAGAAAATTGAAAAAAAAAATAAATTTTCATAAAATTTTGACAAGTTACTACTGCTCAAAAAAATTTGAAAAAAAAATTATATTCTAGAAGTTTTAAAAAATTACTATTTTTAGATGGATTTGAAAAATTACATTTTATAGAAAGTTTTCTAATATTAATATTTTTAGAAATTTGAAAAAAATTACTACGTTTACAAATTTTTAAAAATTACTATTTTTCAAAAGTTTTGAAGAAATTTCAATTTTTACAAAGATTTAAAAAGATTACTTTTTGTAGAAAGTTTAGAAAAATTAATATTTTTAGGAAATTTTGTAAAAATTGCTATTTCTAGAAGATTTTGAAAAAATTACAATTTGTAAAAAGTTTTCCAAAATTGTTAATTTTAGAAAGCTTTGTAAAATTACTATTTTTGGAAAGATTTTAAAAATTACTTTTTTAAGAAATTTTTGTAAAATTACTATTTTAAAAAATTACTATTTTTAGAAAGTTTTAAAAAAGTACTATTTTAAGAAAGTTTTGTAAAATTACTATGTTTAGAAAGTTCTTGAAAATTAGTTTTTAAGAATTTTTGGAACAAATTACTATTTTAAAAAAGTTTCAAAAAAATAATTTTTATAAAATTTTGACAAGTTACTACTGCTAAAAAAATTTTGAAAAAAATTACTATTTTAAAAAGTTTTAAAAAATTACTATTTTTAGATGGATTTGAAAAATTACATTTTATAGAAAGTTTTGTAAAATTAATATTTTTAGAAATTTGAAAAAAATTACTACTTTTAGAAATTTTTAAAACTTACTATTTTTCAAAAGTTTTGAAGAAATTTCAATTTTTAGAAAGATTTGAAAAGATTACTTTTTGTAGAAAGTTTAGAAAAATTAATATTTTTAGGAAATTTTTTAAAAATTGCTATTTCTAGAAGATTTTGAAAAAATTAAAATTTGTAAAAAGTTTCCCAAAATTGTTAATTTTAGAAAGCTTTGTAAAATTACTATTTTTGGGAAGTTTTATAAAATTACTATTTTTGGAACGATTTAAAAAATTACTAATTTTAGAAAGTTTTAAAAAATTACTATTTTTGGAAAGTTTTGTAAAATTACTATTTTTGGAAAGATTTGTAAAATTACTATTTGAAGGAAGTTTTGAAAATTACTATTTTTAGAAAGTTTTGAAAATTACTATTTTTAGAAAGTTTTAAAAAATTACTATTTATGGAAAATTTTGTAAAATTAATATTTTTGGAAAGATTTTAAAAATTACTAATTTTAGAAAGTTTTAAAAAATTACTATTTTTGGAAAGTTTTGTAAAATTACTATTTTTGGAAAGATTTTAAAAATTACTATTTTAAGAAAGTTTTGTAAAATTACTATTTTTAGAAAGTTTTAAAAAATTACTATTTATTTTAAGAAAGTTTTTTAAAATTACTAGGTTTAGAAAGTTCTTGAAAATTACTATTTTAAGAATTTTTGGAAAAAATTACTATTTTTAGAAACTTTTGAAAAATTACTTTTTACATAAAATTTTGAAAAAAATTACTATTTTTAGATGGATTTGAAAAATTACATTTTATAGAAAGTTTTGTAAAATTAATATGTTAACAAATTTGAAAAAAATTACTACATTTAGAAAGACTTGAAAAAAATATTTTTTTGTAGAAAGTTAAGAAAAATTAATGTTTTTAGGAAATTTTGTAAAAATTACTACATTTAGAAAGTTTAAAAAATTGCTTTTTTCAGAAAGTTTTGAAAAATTAGTATTTTAAGAAAATTTTGTAAAATTACTATTTTTAAAAAGATATAAAAAAAATTACTTTTTACAGAATTTTTTTGAAAAATTATTATTTTTATGTTTTTTTTTTTTTGAAAAAAATACTATATCTAGAAAATTTTGAAAATATTAAAATTTATATAAAGTTTTGTAAAATTAAAATTTTTAGAAAATTTTGTAAAATTAATATTTTTAGAAATTTTGAAAAAAATTACTACGTTTAAAAATTTTGCAAAATTTCAATTTTTAGAAAGGTTTTAAAAAATTATTATTTTTAGAAAGATTTGAAAAATTACATTTTATAAAAAGTTTTGAAAAATTATTATTTTTAGAAAATTTTGAAACAAATTACTATTTCAAGAAATTTTTGAAAAAAATTACTATTTCTAGAAAATTTTGAAAAAATTACTGTTTTTATAAAGCTTTGAAAAATTATTATATTTGGAAAGTTTTGTAAAATTAATATTTATAGTTTTTTTAAAAATTACTTTTTTTGAAAGTTGTAAAAAATTATTATTTTTAGAAAGTTTGGAAAACAATATTATTTATATGAAGTTTTGAAAAATGACTATTTTAAGAAAGTTTTGTAAAATTATTACTTTTAGAACTTTTTTTTAAATTATTAATTTTAAAAAGATTTAAAAAATTACTTTTTATAGAAATTTTTTGAAATTACTATTTTAAATTTTTTTTGAAAAATTATTAATTATAGAAAATTTTGTGTGTGTGTGTGTGTGTATATATATATTGTTAGTTTAAAGAGAGAGAGAGAGATTTCGTGAACACCGAATGAAAAAAAAAAAAGAGTTAGTTTATTTTTGTTATTTAGATATAAAATAATATTAGGTCATTAAATATGATTTTAGCATTTATTTGCAAACCTACGTAATCCTAGCCATTTTCCTCACCCTATTCAACGTATAAGAAAACTAACAACAAAAAAAAGAAAAAGAATAAGCATTGATCAAGATGAAAATTCTTCTACCTACAAAAGATTTTATTAAAAGTAATGTCTACTTTTTATTTGTATTAATATTGTATTTAATTTATGCTTCATCTCAATTAATTAAGAACAATAATTTGAGAATATTGGTTTGGGTGATATTAATCACAAAATTAACATTTGAAATTAGTTTTGTAAATTTCTATAAAAATTTGTAAGACAATTATTTGCAAAATTTATGTTGAGATGAGAAAATAAGTTATTTTTGAACCTTTATATTCATCAAATAATTTTTAAATAATTTTTGTAACAAACTATACTTCTTCACGAGTCTAATGAAAATTTATTTGTCAAAATATCATTTATGTTGAGTTTATTATAAATTTTTGAAGTTTGTATTTTGAATCTGTCAATTTCTGAATAACTCGTATTTTAGGGTTATTTTATATGGATTCCGATTTTGATTTGTAGGTGAAAATTTTATCTTTAAAATTAGATTGAAAAATAAAATTTTTGGATTTAAAATCATTATAAAAATCTGGATATTTAATTTTATATAATTTTTCGAAATCAAAATGTTCTACTAGAAATGGGAAATTTGAAAGATTGAAATGAAAAGTTTGGAATTAGTTTATGGTGTTATAAATGTTACAATTATATGAAATTTTTTATAGCATGTTATATGTGTCTTATTTATTATTTGATAAAATTTTATGATTTTTAGATCAGTTATGAATACTTTAAGAATTGTTTTATTTACATATGTTTACTACTAAAAACGTTTACAGCAGATTTTATGAACTGGATTCAAAACCTGTTTTAGCCATGGAAATGGATTCCAAAATATTTGAAAATTTATATATGTGTTCATACTTAAGTTATAAAGGTACTGTAAAAATTTTAATTTAAGATATTTTACTGATATTTGTCTAAAAATGTTTAGCTTTAGTAGGGTCACAGATTTTCTTATACGGACAACTTTAAAAGTTAGGGAACAAAAATCGTTTTTGTAATTATTAAGCATTCAGTTTTACTAAAAAATTTACTGGACATTTTATTATGTCTACATGAAAATTCTGTATAATGTTGTTATTTTATGACACCATTTAAGCTTGAAATAAATTATTTAATTTCCTCTGACAGTGGAAACAACTAATAATTTTGTGAAAAAATACGAAATTTTTTGAAAAGAATATTATGCCTAAAATGAGGGTTAGACATAAGTATTAAAATAATACATTGTTATTATTATAGTAGATTATTAAAAAAAAAAAGGAAGGTAATTTTAAATAAAACGAGAGTCTAATATTTATTTAATTATAATGTATTTAGGTTAAATTTCAAGAGAATTAGTATGTGATTTTAGCTGTGCTAGTTATTCGTATAATGTAAGTAAACTAACCTTACTTGTAATATTAAGTATTGTTTGCTTTGTTTGTTCTGTTTGGTGTATGAATTTTTTCATGGTTGTTTTTACTTATGTGTCTTGTTTGGTGGCCGTATGACTAGATAGTTTGTGTGATCTTCCTTTTGTATGTATATATGATATGTGCTAGGTAAATATTATTGTGCCAGGATTGTATGATTATATGATATATAATATTTTGCTTATTTGAATAGATTATGTATGCTTACAATTACATGGTCATTAATGGCATGATATGTACATCTTTGAATCATGATATTTCAAATATAAGTTTTAAAAGTATTTCTTTTATGCCAAGCGTTTGAGAGATGATAAGTTTTATGCAAGGTTTAAAGCCATAAGTTTATAAGATATTTTTATTGATACTTGAACCATCATTATGAAATTCTATGTTTCGGAGCAATATAATAAGTTAAGTGCACTATAATAAGTTAAGGGCCGTGTGTGAGAAGTATCTCTTGTGTAAGTTAGGGTTTTTGGGGACTAAAGAGTCCTCACCATTGGTTTGGATGTATGTGTGCATGTCAGAATTATGTATGAAATTTCAATTTTGATAAGTTATAAGTTAAGTCTCACTTGCATATATCTTTCACACGTGCCAGTCGCCAATAAGTTTTTAAGTAGATGGTTCAGCTTATATAATCATAATAAGATTTTGTATGTTTTTTTCTAAGACATGTACATTGCAAGCACTATTTCAAAAGCATAAGCATAAGTATGTCGTAATTAAACATGTCATATTTACTTGTTGTTTTTAAGTGTGTACATGTGTTGTGTGTGCTTAATGTTCCAAGTAAGATAAGTTTGCTTACTGTGTAATTTTCACTCACCCCAAGCTTCCCTTCACTTTCTCAGGAATACTATGATAAGGATTTGACAATTTTTTATTATTGTTATTGGTTCCTTAGGATTTAAATTCCTTTTTTATATGTAATAAATTGTAAACTTTAATAAGTGCTAAACTTTTTCTTTGTAAGGTTTTTAACTATAAAAATCTTTTTATATTTAAAGTTATAATCAATTATATCAAGGTTTTCAATTAATAAAATGTTTAGATAATGCCTTTAATTGTATTGTTTGCCTTTACTATGTTTAGAAAGCTTTGAAAAATTACACTTTTTAGAAAGTTTGAAAAAATTATGATTTTTGGAAAGTTTTGAAAAAATTACTATTTTAAGAAAGTTTAAAAAATTACTATTTTTAGAAAATTTAAAAAAATGACTATTTTAAGAAAGTTTTGTAAAATTACTATTTTAAGAGAGTTTTGTAAAATTATTATTTTAAGAAAGTTTTAAAAAATTACTATTTTAAGAAATTTTTGTAAAATTATTATTTTTATAAACTTTTCAAAAATTACCACTTTTAGAAATTTTTGTAAAATTACTGTCTATAAATTTTTTAAAAATTAATATTTTAAGAATGTTTGGAAAAAATTACTATTTTTATAAAGTTTTGAAAATTTACTTTTTACAGAAAGTTTTGAAAAAAAAAATTTTAGAAAATTTTGAAAAAAAAAATACGATTTTTATAAAATTTTGCAAAATTACTACTGCTCTAAAATTTTGAAAAAAATTACTATTTTAAGAAGTTTTAAAAATTACTATTTTTAGAAGAATTTGAAAATTTACATTTTATAGAAAGTTTTGTAAAATTAATATTTTTAGAAATTTGAAAAAAATTACGACGTTTAGAAAGATTTATAAAAAATTATTTTTTGTAGAAAATTTAGAAAAATTAATATTTTTAGGAAATTTAGTAAAAATTACGACATTTAGAAATTTTTAAGAACTTACTATTTTTAGAATATTTTGAAAAATTGCTATTTTAAGAAAGTTTTGTAAAATTACTATTTTTAGAAAGATATAAAAATTTACTTTTTACAGAGTTTTTTTGAAAATTACTATTTTTAAGTTTATTTTTTTAAAAAAAATACTATTTTTAGAAGGTTTTGAAAAAAAAAATACTATTTTTAGAAAGATTTGAAAAATTCCTATTTTTAGAAAGTTTTAAAAAATTACTACTTTAAGTTTTGTAAAATTACTATTTTAAGAAAGTTTTGTAAAATTACTATTTTTAAAAAATTTTAAAAAATTACTATTTTACATTTTTTTTGAAAAAAAAAACTATTTCTATTTTTTAAAAATTTATATTTTTAGAAAGTTTTGAAAAAATTACTATTTTTAGGAACATTTGAAAAATTCCTATATTAAGTAATTTTTAAAAATTACTATTTTTAGAAAGTTTTAAAAAATTACTAATTTAAGTAAGTTTTGTAAAATTACTATTTTTATAAACTTTTGAAAAATTACTATTTTTAGAAAATTTTGTAAAATTACTATGTTTGGAAAGTTTTAAAAAATTATTATTTTAAGAATGTTTGGAAATAAAAATTATTATTTTTAGAAAGTTTTGAAAATTTTCTTTTTACAGAAAGTTTTGAAAAAATTTTACGTTTAGAAAATTTTGAAAAAAAAATACAATTTTTATAAAATTTTGCAAAGTTACTACTATTTTTGTAAAAATTACTTTTTACAAAAAGTTTTGAAAAAATTTTACGTTTAGAAATTTTGAAAAAAAAAACTACAATTTTTATAAAATTTTGCAAAGTTACTACTATTTTTGTAAAAATTACTATTTCTAGAAAATTTTGAAAAAATTACTATTTATAAAAAGTTTTAAAAAATTGCTAATTATAAAAAGTTTTGTAAAATTACTATTTTTAGAAAGATTTAAAAATTACTTTTTATTGTTTTTTTAAAAATTACTTTTTTAGAAAGTTTAAAAAAATTATTATTTTTAGAAAATGTTGAAAACATTGCTATTTATATGCAGTTTTGAAAAATGACTATTTTAACAAATTTTTGTAAAATTACTATTTTTAAAAGATTTAAAAATTTACTTTTTATAGAATTTTTTTGAAAAATTACTATTTTTTGAAAGTTTTAAAAAAATTACTATTTTAAGAAAGTTTTAAAAAATTACTATTTTCAGAAAGTTTTGTAAAATTACTATTTTTAGAATGTTTTGAAAAAAAATTCTATTTTTAGAAAGTTTTGAAAAAAAAAATTCTATTTTTAGAATGTTTTGAAAAAAAAATATTATTTTTATAAAATTTTGTAAAATTACTACTGCTCCAAAATTTTGAAAAAAATTTCAATTTCAAAAAGTTTTAAAAAATTACTAGTTTTTGAAGGATTTGAAAAATTACATTTTATAGAATGTTTTGTAAAATTAATATTTTTAGAAATTTTGAAAATATTACTACATTTAAAAAGTTTTGAAAAATTACTATTTCTAGAAAGTTTTGAAAAAATTACTATTTTTAGAAATATTTGAAAAATTATTATTTTAAGAAAGTTTTTTTAAAAAATACTATTTTAAGAAAGTTTTGTAAAATTACTAATTTTAGAAAGTTTTGAAAAATTAATATTTTTAGGAAATTTTGTAAAAATTACTATTTCTAGAAAATTTTGAAAAAAATACTATTTATAAAAAGTTTTAAAAATTGCTATTTTAAGAAAGTATTGTAAAATTACATTTTTTGTAGAAAGTTTTGTAAAATTACTATTTTTAGAAAGTTTTGTAAAATTACTTATTATAGATTTTTTTTTGAAAAATTTCTTTATTTTTTTTTTAAATTACCATTTCTAGAAAATTTTGAAAAAATTACTATTTTTAGAAAGTTTTGTAAAATTAATATTTTTATAAATTTTTGAAAACATTATTATATTTAGAAAGATTTGAAAAATTACTTTTTATCGAAAGTTTTGAAAAATTACCATTTTTTTTTAAAAAAAATTCAATAAATTGCTATTAATAAAAAGTTTTAAAATTGCTAATTTTGTAAAATTACTACTTAAAAAAAAAATATTTTTAGAAAGTTTTGAAAAATTCTTATTTTTAAAAAATTACTATTTCAAGAAAACTTTGAAAAATTTCTATTATTAGTAAGTTTTGTAAAAATAATATTTTTCGAAATTTTGAAAAAATTACTACATTTAGAAAGTTATGAAAAATTATTAGTTTTAGAAAGATTCGAAAAATTATTTTTTCTAGAAAGTTTTGTAAAATTTCTATTTTTACAAAGTTTTGAAAAAATTACTATTTTTAGAAAGATTTGAAAAATTACTATTTCTAGAAATTTTTTTAAAATTACTATTTACAAAAAGTTTTGTAAAATTATTATTTTTAGAAAGTTTGAAAAAAATACATTTTTTATAAAATTTTGAAAATTAAAATTTATAAAAAGTTTTGAAAAATTACAATTTTTAGAAAGTTTTGTAAAAATATTTTTTTTAGAAATTTTGAAAAAATTACTAAGTTTAGAAAGTTTTGAAAAATTACTATTTCTAGAAAATTTTGAAAAAGAAATTACTATTTATAAATTTTTTTTGAAAAATTGTTAATTTTTATAAATTTTGTAAAATTACTATTTTTAGAAAGTTTTGAAAAATTACTATTTTGAAAAAATAAAAATTTATAAAAAGGTTTGAAAAATTACAATTTTCAGAAAGTTTTGTAAAATAATATTTTTAAAATTTTTGAAAAAATTTCTATGTTTAGAAAGTTTTGAAAAAAAAATTACTATTTTTCGAAAGATTTGAAAAATTGCAATTTTTTGAAAAATTTGAAAAAAAAAAATACCATTTTAAGAAGTTTTGAAAAATTACTATATGTAGAATACTTTTAAAAAATTACTATTTATAAAAAGTTTGAAGAATTGCAATTTTTAGAAAGTTTTAAAAAATTACTATTTTAAGAAAGTTTTATAAAATTACTAGTTTTAGAAAGTTTTGTAAAATTACTATTTTTAAAAAGATTTAAAAAATTACTTTTTATAGATTTTTTTTTTTTTGAAAAATTACTGTTTTTATTTTTTTTGAAAAATTCCTTTTTTTTTTTTTATAATGTTTTGAAAAAATTACTACTTTACAAAGTTTTAAAAATTTACTATTTTTAGAAAGTTTTGAAAAAATTAATATTTTTAAAACTTTTAAAAAAAATACTGTTATTAGAAAGTTTTGAAAAAATTACTACATTTACAAAGTTTTGAAAAATTACTATTTTTACGAAGTTTTGAAAAAAATTAATATTTTTATAACTTTTTTAAAAATTACTATTATTAGAAAATTTTGAAAAAAAAAAAACTATGTTTAGAAAGTTTAAATAAAACTTACAATTTTTAGAATATTTTGAAAAATTACTATCCTAATTTGGGATGATCTAAGTAATTTTGATTGTATTTTGGAGAATGCCTTGTGTTAAAAATAAGGGTCCCAGTCGTTTCATTTGATTCGTTTTCATTATCTTGGCTTAGCTGGTGTTCCCTGGCCTGAACCATACATTACTATCCTTCACGTGAATAACTCAAAAGAGCTTTTCTACCCGCTGACACAAATGCCAATTTTTATTTTTATTTTTATTTTTTAAACAATCGATAAAACTAATTTTAAGCATTTTAAATTAAAGAAAAGAAGATTTAAACTCACATTAAAAAAAATATGAAACATCGTCTTTGTCGCCAAAATACTTGGATAATGGCTTTCTAGCCGCAGACACAAATGCCAATTTCAATGGACATTGCCGATTTATCCTAAAACTTCTTACTTAGTTTCCGTGTGTATATATGTTACGATGAGTTACACGTGAATAAAATGTTGATTTTTTTGTCACTTTTACTGCCTTTTGTGCCACATAAAAATTAAACTATTTTATCTTTATTTTAAAAATAAATAAATTTTTTTTACCATTAAATTTATAGAATTATTAAAAAATTATCATCAAATTTTAATTTATTATTTTTATGCCATTATGTTTACAAATGATACAAAAATATTATCATTTTTTATTATTATTTTCATACATTTAAAGTTTATAAATATTACAAAAAAACATTCAAAGTACGTATAATTTGGAATTAACTCTCGTTAATTGATTAATATCGATGATAATTTTATAACATTTTGAAAAGTTTAATAGTATAGAAGTAATAAAAATAAGTTCGGTAGTATTTTTGTAATATTTATAAAGTTTAATAGTTAAATCAAAGTTATTTGATACTTTTTTAACAACTCTAAAATTTAGGTGGCAGAAAAATCTATTTACTAAAAAATTGGTGCAATTTGGGACAAAATAAAATTAAGTAAATAGATTTTTTTATTACTAAATTTTTATAGTTATTAAAAAAGTATTATCGAACTTTGATTTGTTAATTTAATACTATTAAAATTTATAAATATTTCAAAAATATATTTGATATGCATGTAACTTGACTCCTGTTAATTAATTAACGTCGATAATATTTTTAACATTTTACAAAAATATAAAAGTAACAAAAAAATTTAATGATATAAAAATAATAAATTAAAATTTTATAATATATATTTTTTACAATTCCAAAATTCGACGATAAAAAAATCAGTTTACACGATAAAATATTAAAAAATTACTAAAAATAACACCTATAAAATTTATAGTAATAAAACTAGCACTTCAATAATATTGAACGTTTAATTTGAACGTAAAATATTGAACGGGTCTAAATTGTCATCGTTTAATTCTAATTGGATGGGTGTTCAAAGAAAAATGACATATTAGTCATTTTTTTAATTGTAAAAATATAAATTTAAATATAAAATGTACTAATTTTATTATTAAAAATTTTAAAATATATTATTTTTGTTGTTTTTTCTCAAATTTTATATGAGTTATATCACGATAACCTTTTTTCAAGTCAACAATAATAATGATAAAGTGATAATAACAACCAGTTTTAACATTTGTATTATAAAGCCTTTTATTATTATTATTATTAAAGAACACGACAAACTGCCTAATTCAAAATTTGAATTAAAAATATCATATATATTATCACAATTATTTTAATTTAATTTTTGACAACATAGCCTAATTCAAAATTTGAATTGAAAAATCACATATATTTTATGTATGTTTAAGGATTAATTAATACATATCACAATTATATTAATTCAATTTCTGACGACATAGTATTAATAAGTGCAAAATTTTAAAAAAAAGTGAATTTGATATGCTCTACATAAAAAATTAGTACATTTGGTGTTATTTTTCAAAAAATTTGTAGAACATTTAAGCCTTTTTTATCTTTTCTTTATACAAAACTCAGAAGCAGACCCAACTGTCGGGCCCATTTTTTGAAATCCAAAAAGAAAAATACAAAAACACTCACATGCCTTGACGTCTAACTATTGGAGAAATAACTTTCTTAATAACATTTCATTATTAAATATTGAATTTACATATTTTACGAGGTTTTATGCTATATATGATTATTTATTAGGGATGTTAATGGAGTGAGAGTGAGACTGAGACAGTACAGGATAATTATTCCTATTATCGGTTTAAATTTAAATAATTAGAGTCTCCATCTGAATTTACTTCTTTTTTTACACTCTAATAAAAAACTTAATATAAATAGTTTATAAAATCCCGACCCAAAAAATAATAGGGTAAAATATCATAATAATCTTTTGATTAAGCTTTAAGTGTTATTTAATTTTATTAATCATTAAAAATATATTATTTAATTATTTTAATTATTAAAAAAATATTGATAAAAGATAAACATGGATATTTTATTATTAAATTTGAGTTTAGTTTGTGAGAAAAATGTGCTCCTTTAAGGGTTAAATTTGAAAATTAAATTTTTTTTATAAAAAAAAAAAAAACAACTAAGTGAGGAAAAAAAAAAAAAAAGGCTAAGTTTCTTGCGTTTGGAGGAAAATACATAAAATAATCAAAATATTTTTGCAATAAATCCAAAATTTTTTGAAATTATAAAATATTAAAATATTGATGTTTAAGTAATATTTTTCATTTTATGATATTTTTTGAATAATTAAAAATATTAAATGATAGGTTTTATAAATAAAAAGATTATTTAATTTTAAAATTATAAGAAGAAAAAAAGTTACTGCACCAAAACATTGTCATTTTATAAGGACAATTTAAGGCATGATTTGAGAATGGTGACTTTTTTATTTATTTATTTTAAAAATGATTTTAAAGTTTTATTTATTTTTATTAATAAATATAAAATATGTTCACTTTAAATGAAATTCGAACTTAATTTTTTAATAAAAAAAATTAAAAATTTTACTACTTAAATTACAAAAAAAAATCAATTTTTTTTGTAATTTTTTTTTTAATTTCTTTCTTTACCAAGCCTTAATCCATAACCAACAACTCAATAAAATAAGAATATTGAGAGCGGTGACCTTAGTCAAAGACTCAACCTGGTGATATAAAAGAATTGTTAATTATTAATATATATAAAGTGGGTCCCATATATTATATGAAAGTAAATTTTTTGACGATGTGTTGCATTGCAAAAATGACTACTCGTCATAATTTATAGGTAAAATAATAATTAATTAAAGATAAATTAAATAATAAATATAATATTTATTTAATCAATTTTTATCATATAAATAATAATAAAAATTAAATACTATAAAATATTGATTAAACAATATTAAATTAATTTATTTATTTTTGATAAGTTTAATTTATAATTTGAATTTAATTATTTTTAATTAAATTTAAATTATATTAACTATATTAATATTAAGTTAATAAATAAAATTTAATACATAATTAATAATTTAATTTAAAAAATTTGTATATTAATATTTAAATAAAAATTATGCATCAATTTTTAAATAGATAATAATTCTTAAATTTTTTAAAATTTAAAAATAAAAATAATTTAAATTTTTTATTAATTATATTAAATATTTATAAAAATAAAAATTAAAGAATTATAACATAAATTATTTCACTTTTTAAATTGATATATTTGATAAACTAGATTATATATATATTTATTTATTACAAATATGATATTTAAATCATGTATTTATTTTTTATTATAATTTAGTCTTATTATTATTATAAAGTGACTATATAAAAATAAAATTATTTTTTATTTTATTTTTTAATTGCATTAGATTGAAATTATTTTAACTTGATTAAATTATAATTAAAATAATTGAAAAAAATAATAAATAAAAATAGTAAAAACATAAAATGTAATTTCTTCTTGTGCAATAACTTTTTAATAACAATGAAATTAAATTGTTACCAAAAAAAAAAAACATAAGATCTAATTGTCATTTTTTGAATAAGTATTTGACATGTATAATCACATTTTTAAAATAAATATGTGTATTAGTAATACATATGTTGGTTTTATTAAATTTAAATTTAAAATTTATAACATTTTAAAAATTAAAACTAACTTATTTTGACTTATAAAACATAAAATTAAGTCTGCTCTACTCGACTTTAGCCGAATATATTAATTTACACATTATTATAAATACTAATATATAGCTTTTTTTAATTAAAATTACATAAAATGAATTATTTATTTATTTATTTAAAATAATTTAATTTAAGTGTTGATAATTATAATCATGTGCTAAAATTACATTAAAAAAATAAATTATTTATTTATTTTTTAAAATAATTGTATCACGTAAGTAATGTGAGTAAAATAATAGTCAAAAATTTGTTGTTTTTAGCATTCATCGTTTATATGCCCGTAGTGGGTAGCTGTGTGACTCACAGAAAGGATTCTCTTCACTGTACTATTTTGTTTGTGGTGTTTATGCTTGGTTTCGTTGCTTCTTTTCAATGATGGTTTGCTAGTTTTCATGGTACACATATCTAGTTATCATTCACTTTGAATTTGAATCAAAGTGTGAATCTTTGTGTGGTTTTCTTCTTCCTTTGGATTTGTAGCAAGCATAAAGATATTCAAGTCAGTTCATTCCGCTGTTTTCATTTTTTCTGTTTTGTTTATTTAATATTCCCAAGTAGGTTCCTTATGTACTATGAAAAACCCTCGTTTGTTTTTTTTATTCCTTGGCTGATTAAACGCCGGGATTCGTGGTTCTTTCTCTAGGTATTTCATTGTTTTTATACCCATTTTCAGCCCACTATATATATTTTTTTTTTGGGTTTTTTTTTTTCTCCTTAATTTATTATTGGAAATTTAACTCAGATCTGTGAAAGTTTTTGAGGATTTAGTACTTATAGAAATGGAGCTTCCTATTACTAAACCCTTAAAACCCACCTCAAATATTTCTGAAATGGTCTCCAAGTTTACCAAAGTCTGCAAATGGAGTTCCATTGGTATCTTTCCCTCTGAAAACCCCCTTAAGGCCATTGACTGTACAACAGAGCAGACCAAAGACGATAACAAGAAAAACCATCCTCAGACTGTTAAGGTATTGAGCAAAAGCAATTTGTATGATGATAGTGAAGTGGTAAAGCTGTTTGATATAATTTCAACTTTGAAATCAGCTTATGTTCTGCTTCAGGAAGCTCATATTCCTTACAACCCAGAAAAGATTGTAACTGCTGATAAGTTTATTGTGGCTCAACTTGAAGCTCTTTGTAAGATCAAAAGTGCTTATAAGGAGAAGCAATTGATAAAACTCAAGTCTGATACATCTCATTCTGCTGATTTGCGTGCAAAACTTGAAGAGAATGAGAAGTTGCTTGCAGAGTTGAAGTCCCAGCTGAAAGTTAAAAACTTTGATATTAAGAGCCTGCTTAAAGACTTGCAAGATTTGGACTTGGGGAATGCAAAAATGGTTGAGAAGGTCAGGCAAGTTAGGTTAGAAAAAAATAATATACTGGTTTTGAACATTCCCACATTCCAAGATGTCTTCACTTCTTGTTCAAAGTCCATTCATGAATTTGCAAAGCCTTTGATTAGCCTAATGAAAGCTTCTAGTTGGGATTTAGATCTGGCTGCAAAGTCCATAGAAAGTGAAGCTGTTTATTCAAAAAGGTGTCACAAGAAGTATGCCTTTGAAGCCTACATTGCAAGAAGGATGTTTCAAGGAATATTATTGAAGACTTACGATGTTGATTCTATCATAAGGTTTGATGATCCAATTGATGCTCTTATTGATAACCCAGATTCGGATTTTGCAAAATTTTGTGGGAAGAAGTACTTACTAGTTGTCCATCCAATGATGGAAGCATCATTCTTTGGGAATCTTGATCAGAGGACTTTGGTATTGAGTGGAAAGCATCCAAGAACACCATTTTACCAAATTTTTGCAAGAATGGCTAGGTGGATTTGGGTTCTACAAAGCACTGCAGCCTCAATCGATCCACAAGCAAAGGCATTCATTGTGAAACGAGGAAGCAAATTCTCGAATGTTTATATGGTATCTGTGGAGGAAGAAGATAAGGGAGGAAGAACTTGTTTGAATGAAGAAAAAGTTTCTCACAAAGTTGATTTTATGGTAATGCCTGGATTTAAAATTGGAGAGACATTGGTAAAGTCTCGAGTTTACCTTTCCGAAATGAAATCCTCTGTTGGAAATTGTTAGATGGTGTTGCTGCAAGCCTGCAACTAATTGTTGGAAATTGTTAGATGGTGTTGCTGCAAGCCTGCAACTAATTGGCAGTTTAACAGACTTTCTAATTTATATTTTGTTTCAAAAAACTTACTATTATGATCAATGGACTCAATACTTGAGCCTTTGAGCTGTGTAGTTGGAGTTGTACAAACTACAGTTGATTTCCGTAGGATTTAGCTCTCAAAGTTGAAAGTTTGTACTCTCCAACTATTAGTTTGTAACACATGTAATCTTTCGGATTACAAAGGGACTGTTAATTGCTTTTTGAACTGTAAATAGATTTCTATTTAATGGAGCTATATATGTTATCCTTCTTTAATTTCTGGTTGATTTATGATATTCATAACAGCTGTAGGAGCAATGGCAGGTTCTATGTAGTTTTTGTTTATCACTACTACATTGGCATATGCAACTTAAGCCCTACCCTAAAACACAAGTTCATAGCAAACTGGGATATATGAATTATGAAGTAACCATGTAGAAGTTAGACAAAATTACTAGTGCCCAAGTAGTATTAGTAATATTTTATTGGTCTTTGGTGGATAATGAATGATATGGGGTTATATTTGTACTATGCTATGAATGTGTATGATGCCAATTGGAATTCAACTTTACTTTCATTCTTTCAATTTTACGTGGACTTTGTTTTATGGCTGTTGACAGATTCAAACATGTAAACCTGTCACTATTAATTGTTTTGAGAGTTTGCTTAATCACTTCTTGGTCACAGTCCATCTTGAAATCAATATATACAAAACAAAAAATCTGTTTGCATCAAGTTGTGTAAAACAACTAATGTGCCATGTAATTATAGGTTAGAAAAAAGTGAATCCGATTATATTGTACAATTGCCGCATCAAGTTGTTGCTCAAAGAAGTACTCTATACAAACTTTACAATTAGAATATACATGTTAAAGTACTTCATAGAGTCATAGACTGTGGTAATTTAGAATTTTACTTTGGCCTTAGCCTGTTTCTCTTTTGATTTGTTTTCCTTCACACACTACATTTCAATCTGCTCATGTCATCTCACCTTATTATGAGGAAACACTTGTTGCTTACTATTCTTTTTCTTCTATTAAAATGTTTTATGTCTTTCTAAGTCAGTACCTTTTGTTGTGTTCCAAACTTCCAAGTTGTATCAAGTTTCCATGAATTCTTCCTAACACATGTGCTAGCACGATTTAAAAGACTTGTTGAGAGACTATATACAATATAGTTCAATTTCAATCCAACATATAAACTTCATATTTCACCCTATATTTGCATAAAAGATGTAGTACCTTCCATGATTCATACGGAGTAAGGACATCTACTGAAGCAAAAAAATTTCCCTTTCTTTTTGCTATTTATCAAGTACAATTACTTTTTTTTCTTTCTTTCCATAGGGCACATAACAATAGGGACTGATATGCACGATAGCACTACCAAAACTCAACATCCCTTAGGTGTGGGAAAGGGGATAAAATTGGTAAAATTCAATCGTACTCTATCTATTTTAAAAGATGTGAACTCAATTAATTAAACGCTTTCAAGGATTCTTTTTTACATTCATTGCGAGAGCTATTTGCATTTTATGAATGTTCCTTCTTGTTTTATTTTTTTCCTAATAAAAGTTGAGTATATAAGGATTATAATTCAAAGTGTTAGAAGTTGTTGAAAAATCAACACTCTCAAAAGCTTAAACTATTAACAGAAAGTGCCAACATTTTTTTTTTTTTTTTATATATTTGTCACAAACCTTTTTTAGCTTTACCTTATATCCAACCTTGAGGCATGTGGGACATTCAAAACGTTAAACCTTGGAAAAAGGCAAAGAAAATCAAATATTATTTATAGACAAACGAGGGGTCTCACTTGGTTATTACATTCATTATTAATTTTTTTTTTAAAAGAAAAAAAAAACTGGTTTATATGAGGAAATAATTTACTACATCTAGATGAGCATTAACTATGAATATATACTTCAACGTGCAGCAACATATATATTGTTTGTTATTCAGAATAATGCACATAAAAACCTAGCAAGTTTGAGTTAATGGAGTTGTAACCTTGGGAAACATCTTTTAATAAAAAGAACCCATAAGCCATCTAACAAATTCTAAGATATACATGTACTTATGATAGGATTTCAAATCACTTGACAAATTGACAATAACCAATCAAATTCATGAACGATTTGCTTAGTGCCCGAATTAGTAATTTAGATGACATCTCTTTCAGACTTTAAATTCCTAATTTATTAAATGGTAGCTAAAATTTGTTATTTAATAAGGGGTGCAATCTTATTCACCATACCACAAAGTCTTGCGTTTATAAAAACTCAAACAATTATCATATGCTCAAATAAGTGACATAGATTAAAAGTAAACTAACGCGTTATAACTTTGGTTTATCTTTTACTCTCCAACAAGTCACAACATTTTCAACACGCCATCTAGACTTCCACCTAAACACACAAGGAGAGATCAAGAGTCCCACAAGTGACAGAGTAAGGGAAGACTACTTGATTCTTAAAATGGGAAACTCCAGGTTCAAATTACCAGATATGATGCCAAATGCCTGGTTTTACAAGCTCAAAGACATGAGCAAAACGCAAAAACTCTCCCTCAAAATTGAAGAACAAAGTTGACTTAGTCAATAGTTCAACTGTAAATTCAAAATCCTCAGATACCGCTTTTTCTGATCCACCTAGAAAGTCATCCAAGAGAAAAGCTATCTACAATGAGCTTTTCTTTCCCTCATTTGCCTCACCCGGTTCAGTACTCCCCTGACTACTATGTCTCTTCTAGAGATAGTTTTACTTCTGAGCCAAACCTCTGTGAATCTATTTCATCAACATGTGACCCATTTGCTGGTTTAGTCTCACCATCATGGTCAAGTTCTTGCAATTGTCCTCAACTAAAACTAGAGATATCCTCATTGACTTGAATGAGACTCTATCAAGAAAGCAGAGTTGAAATTTGGGTTTCGCTTATTTTCAGAGCTACAACCTCCTCCAATTCAAACAAAGCCAAAAAACTTTGTTGATGGGAAACCCAAATACACAACAAGTTCATCCAAATTGGAAAACATTGCAAAAAAAGTTGAGAAAAAGAGGAACACTTGTCTCCAAAAATCTTCAACAGGTATAAGAATTAGAGCCAACTCTCCAACACTTGCAAATAAGAAAATTCAATCTTGTGCTAGAAAGAGCATATCTTCAAAGAACAAAAGGCTTTCAGATAGCTTTGTAATTGTTAAGTCATCAATTGATCCTCAGAGAGATTCAATGATGGAGAACGATATTCAGGCTTACAGTCATGATTTGGAACAACTTTTGGCATATTATCTCTTTTTGGACTCAAAAGAATATACATCACAGCCTGATAGTTAAGGCTTTTTTAGCAAATTTGGTTTGCTATGGCTGATATCAGAAAATTAAATTGTTAGATGGTAGATGTCAATTGTCAAATGAAAATATAGTCATGTTAGTTCTCACCCTTTTGCTTCAATTTTTTTTTCAAATGTTGTAGCTTTAGGAGCTTAACATTTTCAAATATCAAGTAAATATGTAAAACATTGAAATATAAATAAAATATATGCGTAGATGATAAATGATCCCGAGGTAAGAATAATGAATCCATCTAATGCTTTTCACTATTCTTCAATGAGAGAGTGTTTGAATGCACAGCGCTTCTAATACAAGTGGTTTAAAAATCAGTATTTTTGTAAGGGTGATTACTTTTATGTTATAAATGTTCGCCTCATGAAAAGTGCTTTTAATTTTATTGCCAAATGCATAAAAAAGCAATTATGTTTATAAAAACACTTTTCAACAAATGCGCACAAAAATTTTGTGAACTGATATGGAAATCAACTCATGTCCAAATCCATCCATTTTTGTATGCATTATTCACAAAATATGGTTATTGTTGCCAAACTGCAAAAATGTGATTTTAGTTATTATAATTATAAAAAAAAAAATTATTATCTGAGTTAAAATACAAAAATAAAAATAAAAATACATGTTTAGTTTCATAACCCATAATTTGCTACTAACACTTTCTCAATGTTAACAACTCTTATTTTCATTAACTATCTGTTTATTATGTATATGATATGAGTATGGTTTTTTTTTTTGGATCAAAGAGTATGGGTGTGGTATTGAACCCTTGAAATTAGTGAAAATTTACAAATCGGTGGAACATGTGTGTTTGACACCCAAAATACTCATAGTCTATATAACATATAACAAAAGATTAATCGGTTCTTTTGTTAGTCATTTCTGTATATTAATTAATTACTTGGTAAACATCTCATCTCTTTATAATTCTCATCAACAAACTAATTTGAGATACCATATTTCTAAAGAATTCACTAAACATAAATCTTAAATATTACACTCAATAAATTAATAGGTGTATGTCACCTATTTCTTAAAGTTATAGCTCTTAAATTCATTGTCACATAATTATTCAATTAGGTGTAAATTTTTATGTATTTTGCACTCATCTTTACTAAAAAGTGACATTGTCTCCTTATTAGTTTAAGCAAGTAAAACCCAAATTAACGTAAGACTCTAGAACTTACAGTCCTCTAATATCAAAATGTTCCTTTATTTTAAACCTTGTATGATTTAAACCGTAGTAAAGGTCACTAAATTTTTAGTTATGTTCTTCTGAATAGCAGAGGAGTAAGGACCACGAACTCCTCAAAATGACAACAACGTATCATGAATCACAACAAAGTTTAGTCTTTTTGTAATAAGGGACCATGAATGTTTGCTCAAACACATCACATTTCTATGAATCCAAATCCATGTGCATAGTAAGTATTGAGGTCTGACACCTAGCTTTTGGAGGGATGTTAATTTATCTTTCTCTAGGAAGGCATAATTTGGTCTCTAGTTTGCTGTCTTCTACAGGCAGATAAATGAAGGATGTTGTTCCATTTTGTTTTTTCCTTTTTCTCTTCTCTGATTCGTCTGCCTTCCTTTATTTTCAGAAGCCGGCATTTTTTTTATTCTCTCTATTAATCCTAATTTTTATATAACTCTAAATCTTACTCCTAATAATGAAACTATAATATTAGCAGACACTAATAAAGAAATTAAATATTCAAGTTCTAATATTCCAATAAATAAATAAAATGCATGTTTATGTTGGAAAGTGA
Source organism: Elaeagnus macrophylla (assembly GCA_029378325.1). Classification (NCBI taxonomy): domain Eukaryota; kingdom Viridiplantae; phylum Streptophyta; class Magnoliopsida; order Rosales; family Elaeagnaceae; genus Elaeagnus; species Elaeagnus macrophylla. Next base: position 8,749,907 of record CM055642.1, on the reverse strand, counting down.
GAACAAACAAATCTTACATTTGTAAAATACTAATGAGAATATAAGTTTAGAAGTATATAAATCAACCACAATTAATGAGTTAATTTTTTTGAATAAGAGCTTGTTATCTTTTAAAAACCTACCGAACTCTTGGGATCATCAAGTAGTATCAAAACCTATAATTATTGTCCAGAGTCGATTAGTAAAATGTAGGCTTAAAATAAAATTAATTGAACCTCATGATAGTGTGAGCCTTAAAACAGTTAAACTTGCAGTCTTGCACATATAAATTGTGTCAATAATCACTTCCTATAATTTCTCTTATTGAGATGATAGATTCAAGTATAGAAGTGCTTCTCATGATTTTTTTCTTTTTCAGAAAGAGAGATTGTTACTTGTCTTGTTGCAAGTAGGGTTAACTTTGAGAATTTTTATACAGGATTCGATGACAGTATTGTTATTAGTGTGTTTCCAAGAGCTAAGTGTGATCTTAATAATTGATTAACTATCTTTCAACAGTAATTATGAACATCATAGTCCACTAAAGAAGTCTACAATGAGTTGGGTATCACTGGGCAAAAGTAAAACTAAAACTAAAACTAGCTAAAGCTAATTAGTTGAATGGTAGAAAGAGTAATGATAAGTATATATAAATTTTTATTTATTTTTTTATTTAAATTAATAATATTATAATATGCATCAAAGTTTTTTAAAAAAATAAATTATTTTTTTAATTTTTAAAATAATTTTGAAACTATATAAATAATTTAAGTACACAAATGAGTATAAATTTACGTGAGCCTAAAAGTATCATAGCAGTAAACATTTTTCAAAATCTTAACTAGAATCCAAATTTAAGAAAAATATAAATTAATGACTTTACATTGGTTAAGAACTTTACAAGAGGGGACATTAATGATTCGTAACCTTTCACAATAAGACGTTTGTAAAACTTAGTCAGGAGTTTAGGACCATCTGTATAGAACATTGGCTGGCCAGCAAGACAAAATAAAATTCAAAGGAACTTTACATTAAAATTGAAGAAACTTTACAATTTTGAACCAAAAGCAAAAAGAGCTCAGATGTGTTTACAATCGTCAGAAGTCAGACTGCTATGATAGACCCCTCCATCACATGTACACAAATATCTTCACAGCTCTGCACCAGCCGGGAATCGAACCCGGGTCTGTACCGTGGCAGGGTACTATTCTACCACTAGACCACTGGTGCTGCTTGTTAGAAGGAACTTTATGTCCTTATATGAAGGTTAATTTTCTTTTTTTGGGATTGAATAGATGAAGGTTAATTAAGCAAACGGATAGTATACGTACATTATGTATACCAAACTTGTTATTGTGATGTCTTAATAAGTTAATATCAAGGAAAGAATGAGTGAAAACTAAAGAACAGAGAGAATTGATCGTAAGAAATTAATCCCATTCTAAAATTTATAACAACTAATTCCAAAACGACCCTAAATTTAATACTAGTTAATGTGTCATTGCTTTAAAAAGACAATTCAATGTCAGTAAGCTAAAAAAAGAACTAATTTTTATTGCTTCTCCAGTCAAATTTATTTTCATTGATTTTACTTACGAATCACTAAACATATCATTATTAATTTGGTGTTTATTTCAGGATATGTAATTCAAGAAATTATTAGTAACGATGTGGTACTAGATGTAAGATTAGTATAATTCCCTCTAGAATTGGAATATGGGCTCAAGCAGTTTATTTGTGTGAATCACTAAATGCCCTTTTTACTTTTCAAGTCTTCCAAGAATATAAACCTCATCATTCAGCAGACCAAAAATCAGCCCCAGGTTTTCCTAGTAAACAAAACATATAAACCATCCCATTGAATTAAATCCAAATCCAAAGCCTGCGTCGGCCCTTTACCACATCCAACAAAATGACAAGGGTAAGTAAATATTTTTTTAGCAATTACATTGCCAACACCTATTTTAATTCCTGCTAAAACAAATTTAAACAAGTAGTTTTATCAAAATTGTTGGGTAGCAATATCGCCACTTTTTTTTATTATTATTATTATTATAGAAAATAGATAACTTCATAATCTCACAGCAAAATATGAAGGTTCCGCAAAATCTTCTACGATTCTGAACTAATTTTGAAAACAAAAAAAACTAAACACAAATATATGTAAGCCAAAACCGGAGTCAATTAACTGACAAAAAAAAAACAAAAACAAATGCTCAATAAGTTTGGCCGTATCAAATGTAAAGCCTCCATGACGACACCACAGGTTCTTACACACGAGCTGCAGGAGCTGGAGTACCACCAGGGCGTGGGCCCTGACCAGGAGCACCAGGTCTTGGCGCATCCTCCTTAAACACACCAAACATGATGAGGTTAACAACAAATGATTAAGAAAATAGCATTAAAAAGACTAAAAAAATATCCAAATAATACATAACAAAGCATAATATTTATGAACTGTAAAACTTTCAATACTCCAATCCAGTTAAACATGGCCAGAGAAAAACGACATAATCATTTCATATTCAAAACACACAACTTTATATAGCAACAATAAGCTTCTGTAGATACATCTATGATATGTGCAGTGGTGGAGCTAATAATCTTTTTTTTTTTCTGACTAGGCTGACACACATGCTATTTTACACGGGACAAGGCAGTAGAAGCAAGAAAATTTTAGTAATCTAAGAATACAAAATCTAAAAATGTATGCAGATGTCATGAAATATTGCAGACTATGATGCTTCAATGCATAAAACTAGTCTATTATTAAAAAAATAATCACACTTTCAACTAATTGTCTCTCAATATTTGATATGTTAGTTTAGTGGGCGGGAAATTGAAAAGAACTTAATAATTGTGTTGCATGGGTTACATTGTTTGCAAACCACAGAGGTAAGAAAAGTTTTCTTTGGTTGCCAGGTATAAGAGACAAGAAAAACTGAGAATTGGGTAGTTGGGTGCAGTTATTACAGGGGAAAGAGTTCCACTGTAAGTCACTTACTTAGTACTTGTACGGTGTTAAATGATTTAGCCAATAATTAGTGTAAAATGAATTTATGTGCACCTTAAAAGAAACTTACTGTGCATCGTTTAAAAAATCAAGGACTAAAATGCACTTTTTTAAATGCTCTTTTCCCGTTATTATATGCTATATAAGCAAATAAATATCTTGCATATTTATTATCATTTTTTAAAGAGAATATTAACTTCTTTTTTTACCAAATCACAAATGAGAATGGGATATATGAACCGGTATATTTATTGGAAAATACCATCTCATTACCCCAATACAATATGGGGGCTGATATTGTTAAATGTTAAGTGATTGGTGTATATAATTTAACACGTTTGTTACAATGGGCATTATTTCAAAAGAAATATGAACTAAGCTATATATATGATTATATGAACCAAAACTGTGTGGAAAAAAACAAAATTTTCATTTACAAAGTCAGCAAAGGTTCAGCCTAGGCGAGCCCACAATAATTTTCATCCCACAGGTTTAGTACTGCATTTTAAACTCGGTAAATATTAAATTATAAGATATTTCTTCGGCTGGAACACTGACTTATAAGAGATCAGGAACACTCTTAAACAAAAATCGAATAGAAATGTAAAATCTATCATAAACCCAAAATAATTTAGAGAACATTTATGAGAAACCACGTGTACTCTTTTAGCAGAAAATATACATGTCCTCAAATAAATATAAGCAAAATAACATTATAATGAGATAAAAACAATGATTCAAAGTCATACCCGACGCCTAAAACGCTGAGGGGGCTCACGGTTTCTCCTATTCTCCCTAGAACGAACCCTCACAACATGAGAATGGATTGCACAAGAAACACAGTATTGCATCTTTGCATACAGCTTTGGGAGAGTGTAGCCTAAAACAGCAATCCAATTAATTATCATTATAAGAAAAAAAACTCAAAAATAGGAAAATTTCATGCATAATAAGACATTCAATGAACTCTATAAGAAAAATGAAACAAAGGACACAAGCCTTTTAATATTACCATCATGGACACAAGCCTCCTGAACATCTCTAACAGCAGCTTGCTCAACAATGTTCCTCACCAAAAACCTTTTAATAGCTTTGTCCTTTCAGAAGAAACCAAACAAAATAGAAAACTTTAAAATGGATAAAGAACTTCCACACAATTAATTAAAAACAAAGGTGGGCAATGCCAGAAACTTGCAGCAAAATAAAATCAAGGTGCCAAATATTCAATGATACAGCCAATACACTTGAACTTGGCTCATCTAATGATCTAATCCATCCTCTACTATCTTAACTCATATAGATATTTATGGATCCTCAATCATTTATCACAAATCTCCAATATTCAATTAGGTTAGGTTAACGAAAACATCAGTAACATAAACAAAACTAATCAGAAAAAATATTAAAGAAAAAATATATAAATAATAAGTAACAATTAAAAAACAGCAAAAGAAAGGGCAAGCCAAAGAAGTACCTTAGGGCAGCATTTACCACAATTAGAACAGCGAATGAAATTGACATGGCCACGGCCATGCTTGTTCCTTCCTCCGTTTCTTCTCTTGAAAGTCTACAGCAAACAAAATGCGTAATTTCATAATTTGAGGCTTACCAACTAAATTGGATTGGAAAATTTAGATTGCAGCGTAATTACCATGTTGATGAACTAAATCTTTACCGCATCGGTTGCTAGGGTTTGTCTCCAATACAATGGAACGATGACTGTGTGAATAATATTATATATATGAGGATTCCCACTATTAGGGCTTTCGAATAGGGTCATAAATCAACGGAGGAGGAAAATTTTAAGCAGCCATATTAGATACTATAATGCTAATGTTGCCAATGAGGTCTAAAGTGAAAAGCAAAATAAAAATAATGCAGTTTACTCAGAAAACAGATACAATTACATCTGATGGAAAATCACAAAGGGGCAAATGAAAATGACATATAAATTTATATATTAAATTCACTTATTCTGTATCAAAAAACCTGAGGAACACAAGGTTCATAAAAAAAAATTAGGAAGTGAAAGGAAGAAGAACAAAATAATATTTAAAAGAAAAGGTCAAAGACCAATAGAGCGGTGGAAAACTGATGAAGCAAGAAAGGAAGAATACCTACTAACGGCGACGGTGGACGACCGCTGGCTCGACGAGGTTATCGAATTCGATGCTGGTTGGGAATGGCCGTAGTGCCTAGATTGCTGGGTTGGGCTTGTTCGGCTAGTGACGATAGGGACTAGGGAGACAGAATAGAATGAAGCTACTGAGGGAGAAATCTGTGGGAACGTTAGGGTTATTCGATTATTAGGGTTTTCAATATTCAATTGTTTAAAATTTATTTTAAGTTATTGAAAATATTACAAATAAATAAATTCAATAATCATAAATTCATAATCACAAATAATAAGCGACAGTGTTTTTCATTTATTTAAATAATTATATTATTCTTAAATTGGAAACTTGCTATAAGAGTCCAAATAAATTATATTTTATTAAGCCATAAATTAAATGGATAAGTGACATAGTTGTTGGGAAAAAATAAGGTGGGCTTCAAATCCCTCTAATTATAATTTTTATATATATTTAAAATAAAATATAAATATATTTTTTAAAAATTAAGTACAAACAATTTTACGTATAATTGTTCCAAATATAAATATATTAAAAAATAATTGAATACAAAAGAAAACGAATTTAAGTATAATTATTCTCATTTTATCTCCAAAATATTGTCTCTAATTTTTCTCTAAAATGGTCACCTCCAAAATCGTCACCATCCAAGGGCGGAGCCAAAAAAATTTTGTTAAGGGGGCTAAATTTTTTTTTGTACAAAATAAAAAATTAATAAAAATTACAATAAATTATACTTAATTCAATACTAAATTTATGTCATAATATAATAAAGACATAGAGTTAGCACTAAAAAAATATAGAGTTAATACATTATAATTAACTTATAATAAAAATTAAATAAAATTATAACAAATTAATAAATATTAGTATCATTTATGAATAAAATAAATTTATTAACTAAGAAATCTAAGCAAATAAAAAGCTCAATCAAATCCATCAAAATTTATAGTTGTTGAAACTAAAATTAAAATAAACATATGAAAATGTAAAAAAGTAAAATTTGATTAAAAAATTTAAAGTTTGAGAGTATATTTAAAAATAAATGTTTATAACAATATAAGAATGACCAATAATAATAAAAATAATAAATTTTATATATAAAATAATTTCAAATGAATTCTAGAAGATTATTAAAATAAAATGTCAAATAATATAATATTAGATAAAATTAAAATTTGGATTGAAATAAAATATGATACACATAAACTTAAAAATTTTAATATGAAGAATTTTTACATAGTATACGACTATAATTTTATTTATGTTACTAATAGTTATTAAATATATGAAAAAAAAAAAAAGTATATACTTAAGTACTTTATTTACAATTTATATCATTTTTATCCACATATTTGTTAAATATTGTTAATATATACCAAAATATGTAAATAAAAATTAGACATAATATATTACTATAAATAAAATATTTATTTAATGTTAAAAATATACACATAATTAATTTTTTTTAAAAAAATTAATCGGAACTGCAGCCCGCTCTAGCCCCAACCTAGCTCCGTCCCTGTCACCATCATCTAATGCTATGGGATATTAACTAAATCATTTGATCAAATACTCATAGATATCCATACCAACAAATAAAATGCAAATTCATAGATATCCATACCAACAAATAAAATGCAAATTCTTAACAGAGAAGTAGAAAATAAGATTGGTGATCTTCAAGCTTTGGTCAAGGACAATTATAGAATATCTTATCTAACATTGTTTGTTTCGTACCCCTAAAATTTGAATTAGAGTTAACACTTTAATTTTTAGCAAAAAAAAGAATGCAAAATTGCAACAAAAATTTGTATAATTGTTTCTTGATAGGTGGTTGAACGACGGTGCAATAGTGGCTATGCCTGAGGTGGGGATGGTGGAGGGTTTGCTTTGCATGAAGGAAAAAAATGATGAGAGGGCTCAGGTATCAAATCTAAAATTGGTAATTTTCTTTTAATATTTTTTAATACATGAATTGTTAAATGACCTTAATCATTGAGCATCTCTATTAAATTAGATGTTGATATTAACGAAACATTCAATTGAAACAAAATTAAATACTAACAATTTTAAATTAAAACAAAAAAAATTTATTAGTAAATTGAAATAAAATTATATTTTTAATACTAAATAAAAAGTTAATAATAAAAATTTACTATAACCATACCGGCTCTTAATCTCCAAATATTTACAGAGAGTAATCTTTGAAATTTTCCTTGTCCTTGTGAATTAACGGGTAGAAATCGAACCATCGGTACAATTTATCCATGTTTATTGACCCTGTGAATAAAATGCCCATCTATACTACGATTATTGTTATCCTTTGTAAACAGTTATATTCATGTAATGAATTAGTCGACTATACAAGTAATTAGATTGTTTTTCATCTGTGTGCCGCTCCTTTTTGAGCCAAAAATAAATAAGAAAATTATCAAAAATAATTTTATTAAAATTTATATTAATAAAAATAATACATCAATTATATTGAACATGTAATTTTGAACGTTTAATATTAAATAAGTTTAAATTGCAGAAACTTAATTTAAACAAGGTTAAAAAAAAAAAAAAAATGTAACAATCACTTTTTAATTATAAAAATATATAATTTAAATATAAAAAATATTAATTTTATAATTATAAAATTTTAAAAATACTATTATTTTTTTAATAAATACTTGTGTTTTATTTTATGATTTTACAAGTTTGAGACCATATAATTTAGTTTTAACTATTTTATTAATTTTCAAGCTTTAATCAAATTTATATATAGATTCCTAAACTTTTAAATTATACAATTTAGTATCTAAACTTTTAAAATTTCACACATAAAATTTTAAAATATAAAATTTAGTATCCAAACTTTTAAAATTTTACACATAAATTCATAAACTTTTAAATTATACAATTAAATCCCTAACTTTTAAAAATTTACACATAAGCTATAACTCAACTACTAAAATACATATTTGTAAATAAAAATTTTAAGTTCTATATAAGAAATTTCAAAAGATTATGGACTAAATCGTATGGTCTAAAAGTTTAGAGACCTATATGTAAAATTTAAAAAATTTGAAGACCAAATCATTCGTTTTAAAATTTTGGTATCTATGTGTAAATTTAATTAAAATTCATAAACTAATGGTAATAAAATGCTGAAATCCTGAAACAGAAATACAAAAACTGCTGTAACGAATGAACGTTAGAAACTACTGTAATACAAAATGTACCTTGAATTACAAGATATAGAAAATCTTTGTTAGCAACATCTTCGACGCTGGGACAACTTGGTATACTAAACTAGAACTAGTATCGTCCAGAAAACTAAGAAAGCTTCAGGCATGCAAGTCTTTGTTCGAAGCCCACACAGCGCTTTTTGAAACAATTCCTTCGCCTAGCATGGAATCTCCATTTTCTACCCTCAACAAAGTATCTAATTCACTTTCTTTTGCCTACAACCACCATTTTTTGGAAAGACACAAAGGTTAAAGGAGGATCAACAAAGTTATAGCTAAGAGTTGGAATAGGATTCAAATGTCTACCTGAGACAACTGTGCAGAAGCTTCACTGGCTTTCTGCTGGCTCTCAATGGTGCAGAAATAAGAATAGATTGTCATTCCAACTATAGCAACTAAGATCCCTAAAGTGTTCCTCCAGCTAAATGGGTCATGAAGTAGAAAATAGCCAAATGCCAAAACTAAGCATGTCTTCAAATGCCCAAGGACCTGATAGGTTACTGCGGATGTTTTACCTATAACCAAAAATGTGCTGAAGTTTACAGAGATTGATATCATGCAGGATATAACAATGAAGTACTGCAAAACAAATAACAGCAAGTTAATCAGAAATGGAGGAAACCAGACAATGATAAGGACAGGGATGACTCCAAGTTGTTCAATAGTTACCAACACATGAGGGGTATATTTGAAAGCAAAAACATTTTTATTAGTCAAAAGCCCATCTACAAATGGACCGGCCACAAATAGAGTGATTGCTTGGTAAGGGCAAGATTGGTACAGAAGTTAGGTTGAAGAAACTTTGAACTTCTTCTGAATGGTATTTGTCATCTGAATAAAAGGTCAAAGTTCTAACAACGAGTTATATTTCTGAAAAAAAGGAGAGTGTACTTCTGTCGCTTTGTTTGTTGAACCCAATAATAAATGAGCTGTAGAACAAACATTAAATCGTACTTGAGAACAAAAAATGTAGCAAATGGGAAATTTTATTTCATCAAGGATACAATCTGAGCAATGCAGGTTGTAATAACTGCAAGAAAAGATAAGAAGGAACCCATGGCATTGAGCTGAAGATCAGTCACTGTTGCAACTCCAACTCCCAAAAGAAGGATGACAAATGAAAACTGGATATTCCTACTGTTATAATGGAAAGAGTTATAAGGATGCAGTTGTATCCAGATAGATAATTCAAGTTTAATGTACATCAGAATTCAGAACCTCCATAATGATGAAATAGCCATCAAAGGAAAATATAATAAGCACGGGACAGAGCTAGCCCCGCAAATGGCAGATAAAAGTTTTAATAACTAATATCTGGGAGTGGTTAAAATGATGACAGATAACAAGTGACACAGACATGGTAACTAAAACATACACAATCAACCGTATAAAGTTACAAGTCTGTAACAACAAATTACACAACCAAAACAGAGATAATAGAAAGTTCAGAACTCTGAATGATTAAAACTCGTATCAAATTAGCAATGAACACTACTCACCAATAAGATATACCATTCAGGGTCCTTTCTAATATGGTGGAACCTCAGCAGATCATCCCTAAAATAAAAGGAAGATGCCCTAGTTCTCTATCCACATTTCTCATATACAAGTATAATAAATTTTCTTCTTCCTCAGTTCTGAAAGTGAATTTGTAAGTTCTTGACTCAAGATCAAGATCCCATGCTCTATCACTAGTAGATGATAAATCAATTACACCTCACATATATTAGTAGAGATGTAAAGTGAGTTGTCTTATCTCATCTCATGTCTCATTTAGTGTATTTTGTCTTATCTCATCTCATGTCTCATTTAGTGTATTTAATAGGCTCATAGTACAATATTGTCTCATTTCATTTAAATATCATCTCATTTAAATTGTTGTCCTAATGGACTTAACTTTAAACATATATTGTATTATTTTTCTTATTAAACTAACATTATAAATAACCATGTATCATATTTTATATTATTTTTGTATTTTTACTTATCTCATTTAGGCTCACTAGAAACAAATAGGATATTTCAATTAGTACCGTCTCATTACCATCTCATCTCATTAAAAATTAAGTGAGTCAAGACAAGATAAGTTTTGAAAATTAATAAGTTGTACCATAAGTTTCATTAACATTTCACCTCAATTTACACCTCTATATATAAGTAAAGCAACTAAATGCAAAGGTAAAGGAGTTGCTATATAATACCAACATTATGAAAGCTTCATGACACATCACACAAGTTTCATAATCAACATTATTGCCTCGATTTCAAGAGATATTTATCTAGTATCTGTATGTGTAATGCCAACTAATAGATTTATGAGTATTCTTAAGTTTTAAAATTAACTGCTGACCAACATCCATTGAAAGGTGTTCTTACAGCTATAACTCACATGTCCAAAATTGAAGGATCTTGGAAGTTGCTACATATATATAAATTACATATTACATTAAAGATAGAAAATTAGCTCAATATGCTTGTGGTTGTCATTTGATGTACTAAATTCTAGATGTTTGCTTGATGAATAAACCAGTAGTCTAGCATGGTCGAACACTAAGGAAACAACCTACACAACTAAAGAGCATAATGTCAGCAAAGTTACCACATTAGGATCCGAGTGGGATTAATACTGACCTGAATTTCTTCCTAAAAAATAGGGTCTCCAGAAAAACAGTACATGGAATAATAGCCAATTTTGTCATCTGAAATAGTAAGCCAATAGATATAGTTAATCATAAACTTTATATTCCACCATGAAAACGTTGAATCTCCAAAGCACGATGCAATAATACAGAAAAAAACATTAAAAAAATTCAGTATGCATTTATTTTAAGTCATATTCACTTCTTTTTAAGAAAACATATACTTTAAAAAATAGTTACCTGGTAGAAACCAACAGAATTGAAACCCAAGCTAAGATTCAGAAGTCCAATGGAGATACCATTTAGTAAGCCAAATCCCATAACAGCTCTTGCATCAAAAGGCTTATGCTCGAACAATTTAATCCAAAGTGCCATATGAAGGGAACAAAATGTTACGAGAAGATGCCAGCTTGTCAAAGTTGTAGCTATAAATTTTAAAAATGAAACAGTAAACCAGCTAAAGAATAATGATGGTGTTGTTACTCAAAACAAGTAAGCAACCACATTCTTAGATATTACGTGACTACAAATGTGGAACCTTCCATGATTAAGTTAGCAATAAATGATGGTAATCCTCACCCATCTCCAAACAACATACGAAGAATTTTTTGCCAGTGAGAGTGTGCTACAAGCCTACACTTGGAGATTAAGAGTATAAAGTATGAATAACAAACAAATTATTAGTTATCATAAAAAAAATTATTAGTTACCATCATGAAAGTTTGTCACATAAAAAGTAAAAGGTAGTAAGGTATATGACTATGTAGGGGACAAGTATAATATGGAAGAATCTAATCCATATGATGAATATTTATTTATTTATTTTTGGGGAGTGCAACCTAATCTGTTCATCAGGCAAAGCTTTGAATTTTTGCTAATCGTATTTTTACAAATCAGCACCATCATACAACATCCAAAGGTTTGAAATCTTCCATATTACTATTTAACATGACCTAGTAAATTTTCTTCAGCCGAAAACGGAAGCGGACAAATAAAACAAAGTTGCCTGAAAGGCTGAGAGTCCCTATCAAACTAATATTTTTTTCATGTTTAGGATGAGCCAGCAACAAGTAGTCAGGTTAGTTCTATCCCTTTCTAGATGTTTTATTTCATTATTAAGCTGACATTTAAATCTAGGACCACCACTAACAGATAATAAACTATGACCATAACCTCCACTGCGCCTGAGGCTAACAAATAATTATGGTTGGGCATTTTTAAAAAAACTGGTCAAAGCTGTACTTTGTCAAGGGTACTAATACTAACTAACATAAATTTAGATTCGAAATGCATCTGTTCTGAAATAGATTTAGCATTGCATAGAAAGAATTCCAAATATCTTTCAGAATAAGAAACATGATTTCAGCTAAACCAGAAGAAAGAAGGTTAAACCAACAACCATATTCTAATTCCCAAGTAACAAGAACCAACCTCAACTCACCAAAAGTGAAACCAAGAGTGCTGATTAGCGCTTTGTTGCAAATCACGATGGACACAGATGATACCACCGACAAACTCAAAGCCCCAATAGTTCCCAGCTGGAACTTCTGGTTCTGTCCCATCTTCACTTTTGCTCTATTCAATTCCAATCTTTTCCTGGATCCACCGAACCAAATCACCAAAATGATCAACACCCTCCAATCATTGAAGTACAAATCATAATAATAATAATAATAATAAAACTACATACCTCGTTATGACAACATAATGCATCCGAAAAGCTCGAAACAGCGCAACTGCAACAATGAAAAACCGCGCCAAACCAAACAAATCAGATACAAATCCAAATGTGGTAAGAATTCGATGGGAAGATTTTGTTATAAAACATAATTTATGATTTTTAAACCCTAGATCTAGCACTACCCTGAGATGTACATATAAACAATAAAAAAAGGAGACATAAACAGAGATGCGGACAGATGAAGACCTGAGACAGATAAAGCTAAAATAAAAAAAAGAAGTGATGAAGAAAAATGAGCCAATGACATACCATGCTATGTTCATTACAATATTTGACTTACAGTTCTCTCAGATGAGAAATTATTAATTTTTTCCGTAGCAAATAATAATGTGAAATTTTAATTTAATAAAATATAAAATTAATATAGTTATTTTTTAAAAAAAATACACATTTAATATTTAATAAAAAAAATAATTAATAAAATTAATAAAAAATATATTATAAAAACAATTAATAACAACTCATATATTCAAATTATTCAAATTGAAGTAGGATTGACAATATGAGGGATCGGAATCCCTCTTTTATTTTCCATCAATTATTTTAAATTCGTCCTTCAACACCACTTGAAATTCTTACAGGAATATATCGGATATCACAAATGGGGAACGATAATCTTAAATGTGGAATGAGAATTTAAATAATATTAAAATTATTTATTTTTTAATAATTTTTTATTTTTGTTAAAAATATATATAAAAAAATTTAACATTAAATATTTTATGATGAGAAAAAAAAATTTGAGCCAATAAATAATATTATATGATAAAAAAATAAATGTATATAATAATAAATATTAATCTTTTTGTACTAAATAATATTAATATAATTGTTTCAAATATTACTTTAAATTAATAAAAATAAATTATAAAATTTAAAATTTTTTGAATATTTTTTTTGTTTGATTTTTTTTTTAATTTAAGTAATATTTATAAAAAATTATTTAAGTTTTAAAAAAAATAAAAACATAATTTAAAAATATAATATATAATATATTACTTAAAATTAGTTTGAAGTATATGTAATTAAAATTAAAAAATATAAATAGGTGATATATTTTTTAAAATAAGGTATATGATTATGACCTTCGTCTTTATCCCTCATCATATTATATAATATGGATCCTTATTTTTTATTTTATTATTCTTATTTTTATCTTTTATTGGATAATTTATGTAAAAATTTGTCAAAAATTAACCCCTGAATTCAAGACCTCTCTTTAAATTATAGAATATTTGTTTTGTACTATTATTTTTTTAATCTTACATCTATTAAATGTAGCCACACAAAAGAAATGTACATCTTTTAATTTTCTGGTACTTCAACTAATTTATAAAGTTGTAAAACTTATAAGTAGTCCGCAAGCGATTTTCTTTTTATGAATACCTCAAGTGATTTCTTACCGTGTGTGTTGTTTTTGTTTTTCAAGTTACTTAATTATAACTCTTATCTTTTTTTTTCCTACAAACTTTATTATAATTCATAAATTACAAGAGTGACAGTTAGGTAGCAATCCGCTATTATGACTATATTTGATTGATTTTTAAATATGATATTTGTTATCAAATCATGTGAAACTAAAAACAATTCACAAACGCCATAAACAAACAACAATTCACATGATATTTATTTTATTCTTAAGTGAAAATGCAATGAAAATAAGTTATTAATAGGAATCGTTTCCATTACAAATTTTATGAGGCGAGTAGATTGAGGCTATTGAGTTGCAATATTTTTCACACTTTTTCCTTTGCTCTTTTACCTTTTAAGTATTAGACTTTAAAGAGTTATAAATATATAAAATTTAGAATTTAAATAAATAAGATCTCTGTGGGGTCCAACCTATCCTCTGCAAGAAGGTTTCTAATGGGAAATACATTAAGGGTGCACCCACCCACTAAAAAATTACAATAAATACGCCAAGAATGAATTCAAGAAGTCTGTACAAGTCTACATTAAGAGTTCTTGAAGAAGTCAACCTAATTTATTAAGTTTGTACATGCATAATACATGGACCATAAAAAGATTGTTCATATGTAATGTGTCTAAAATATCCACAAATAGTATACACATTGTCTGCTCAAAAAAGAGCACTCAAGCCATGTTCGCTAGAAAATTGTCGTATTCATCTACAAGAAAAAAGTTTGTACAAGTTTAAAAAGACTTGAGGCAATAGGACCGCCTAACTTTTCATTGAAAAAGCTCACTTAGGTTTCTTAGGGCCAAAGACAAGAATACTACCACTAAAGTGTGAAATTTACATAAGTTTTGACTTTTGAGGGACAAAAGGCGGCAAAATTGCCACTAACAAGGCAGCGGAACTGCCACTGAGTGTAAAATTTGCACATGTTTCGTAGGACCAAGGTCTAGAGCTACAAAGCAATGCTCTAGCTCCTCTACCCAGAGTCTTACACAAGTCTCATAAGTATACGAAATATTATTCCTTCTCTCAACCCACAGGCCACAGTCAAGAAAGACTTGTTATGGTCTCAATTGGAGATGCATAATGTTCATCTTGATTCTGACAAGTATGTTACGCAGTCATTGAGGGAATTAGTGAGCCAGTGTAGCTCCTCTTTCTAATGCATGGTAGTGGTTCTAATTTGGTGGCATAAATTGTGTTTTTCTCTCTTTTCACTTGACTCTTGAAAAGAAAAGGGAAAAAGTGACTGGTGAAATAAGAATGAAACATTCTAGTAAAGTACTTGCTTATAACAAACATTTTTTTTTTTTTAACAGAACAAATATTTTCTTTGAAATAGATAAATTATTGACTAAAATGCTTAGAGGTTGGTTAATCGCAGTCCAGACTCTCAAAGAAGCCCATTGAAGGCTTAACCCTTCAGTGACATTGGGACTAAAGCCCAGAACAATAGCCCATTTATAAATAAAAGACCATTTACAGATGAACTGATAATGGTTTCTAGTTTTTCCCTGTGATTATTATTTTTTGTTTTAAAAAAAAAAATACTCCATATTCAGCCAGAATTTTTTATTTTAATGGTAGTACACATCATGAACTCAATAAACTACCACATTTTATGTATTCAAGATATTAATAACAATATATATTTTCTGTTCTTATAGAAGGTTCTTCTTATAAAATACAAATATATCACCGATATTAAAATTGAGAAATGGGATAGTATCAAATTAACTTAAACAACAACTAGAGTTCTCAAGCCACTTGAAAAATGTGAAAGACTCGGCGGGTGCTATTTTGATCACCTCAACTCCTAAGAGCCCAATTTCAGAAACTCTATCCACAACTACTCTGCGTTTTACACCTTACAACAAGCAAATATGCATAAATATACAAACAATAACTATTAGCTTTTATGTACTTCAATTTTAGAATTGCCCCCCTTCATACGTTCGACCAAACTGCCAATTAGCAGGTACCACGTTATAGCTTGTTACAGTTCTACCATCACTGGTTGTGACCTTAAAGGATAGACTTTGACCATTAAGGTAAAAGTTGCTTTGCCAATTTTGACCCCAGTTTCTTGATAGAGCTTGCCATCCTGTTTTTGAGCCCTTGATTGACACTGCATGAACATCTCCTGCTCCTCCAACGTTGGTAATCAACACCAAGTTGAAGTATGAGTGACCATTGATTGTGAATCTTATTCCTCCCTTCTTCATACAGGCCACTCTATAATTACCAAAACTAAAGTTTAGAGAGTAGAGAAAATAGCACAATCAAGAAGAGTCAAAAATTTGTGACGTGACACAATTGATACACAAGAAAAAGGCTCCATTTGACATTGTAGTTTTACTAACATGAGAAGGAAAATGTTTTTTTAGGTGTATGCATCAGTCTACATGTCACAATATAAATAGCACTCTGTTAGTAAATGGTCCCACAATAATTTAAACATTTTAGCTTATTAATTTAACATTTAATCTAACACTGACTTGAAAATTCTCATAAAATAGAATAATTGCTATGAATTGTATAAAACTGTCAAATAATGGTCTATCACTTCAAATGATTTCAACTTGAAAAATTAGCATGATTAGGCTCACATAGCTGTAATAAGTGCAAATATTTTGCGTCAATTGTGTTTGTTAGAGATAGAAGTGATTTTTGCCATTACCTTCTAAAGGAGACAGGTACTATTCCAGCACGGTATTTGGCAATTTTCAAGTAAGAAGGTTGAGCCAAATCAAAGTGTTGGAGAGGAGGATTACACCAACCACCATTAGTATTGGACAAAGCCAAGTTAGGTGGACAAAAGTTTGTAGCAGTAACAATAATGCTTCCAGGGAGGCACCATTTTGGATCATTGTTACATTGCAATTCATAACAAGCTCCACAACTCAAGCCATTGTTAAACAAGGCTGTGCTTAAAGCTGCAGTGCTTGTTCCATAGCCTTGACTATACAAATTTCCATACCCACATGCTCCTCCTGCAATAAACCAAGCGATCAATTGTGAAACCCAAGTCTCCAAAAATATAAATAAATATGATAAACAATATTGAATAATTGTAAAGGTATTAACTTTTCGATTTAAGCAAGTCATAGACTTACCCATTGTGCCAGAGGAATCACCACCACCATAGAAAGTGGCATGAGCACTCTGCCAACCACCATAATTATAAGCAGAAGCACAATGTAAGTGTAGTTTGAAGAGGGTCAGTAAAAGAAAAGAAGCAAAAGGCAATGACGGAGCTGCCATTAGAAAGAAGGAGCTACTTGCTTATTTGCAGAGGAGTTTCCCTTGTTCTGTTTTGTGTTGTAGGCTTGTAGCTAATCCAACGGAAGGGTTTACTATTTATAAGGAAAATGAGTGATGAGAGTTTACAAAGAAAAGTTAGAAGGTTTTGACAGCTTGGCAAAGTATCAGTTGATTAAGAAAATCAACTGCACATGTACTTGTCTGTTTGGGTCTACCAACCGCTAAGCAACTGAGTCAGACATTTCCACATGCACCTTTTGTGCAAACCGTTTCTTACAACTTCATAAACTAATGTAATTTTCCTTTTTCTTACAACTTTAGTTAGTTGCCTAAAAAGTGAAAAGACATAGATTCCTTAGTTAAAAATACATTGTTTCTAGTGTTTTAAAGTTTTAAAATATTAATTACTTAGCAGCCTAAGAAAGAAGGACAGGCATGCTTGCCACTTCCACTAAAATGGACAAGCGTTGAGCTTTAACACAAAACTACAACCTTGTCTTCAGAATCATTGGGATTAAGCAAGTTGGAGCCTTCAATTTCTATAATGAGGAAATAGCTAATTAGCATTGCGAGTTAAAAAGTTGTGATTTTTTTATAAAAAGAATACAACATACCGATGTACATATGTAGCCACGTATTGTCACACGAACATTTGAATTTTGTCTGATTTGAGGACATACGTTAGTATTAAAGACATAGGGATTACATGTCTGCTTTTTGTTGGACGTTGGGTCACATGAATGGCAGACTTACTATGAATATATTTCCAAAGATACAAGGTTTGCTCAATGGGCGTGCTGTATGGTATTTTACTATAAATGTTTTTTTTTTTTCTTTTTGTTGTTGATAATAAATGATTTTATTTGATTAAAATAGAGTTACAATAAACATTAAAAATCATTTTTTCAAACGCATCAAAAATTACATTGAATTTCAAGACTTGTTATCAACAAATTACTCCAAATTTCAGTGTAGGATAACATGTGCTTTCCAAGTTCACTCTATTTTCTAAATCACCTAAATGCTTGAACTTGTCAACTCAATCCAAGATGCAGCTTTTAAACGAAGAATGCAACATTTCTTGACAACCTTTACTTTAACAAAATTAAAACCCTTAAACGACACAAACCTAACATAAAATATAACCATTTTAGAATCTAAAATGGTTCAATAAAAACTCAACATACATAATACATAATAGAACCATTTTAGATCTGAAATAACATAGGTCTAAAAGATTCCTCAAAAACTTAAACACATTATAACTAACAGAACACAACATATAATAATATTTATTTAAACACAAATCCATTGGAGGAGGAAAAACTAAAAAACACGTCGAAAGCCACACCAACTGTTGCTAGAGAAGATGAACAAGCCAGTTGCAGAAAAGCCCCACAGTACCAGAAACCCCGTTAAACGGTACAACCAATTGCCATAAAAGACCAATATCACAGCAGAAGTAAACCTGGCCCACCGTGATAGAAAAACACCCGGCATGCATGGACGAACGAAGTAGCAATGAACTCCATCGACGACAGCAAAGTCCAGCCTACCCTGAACTCAAAACGACTCTCAAAACTTCTCTCACTGAAACTTTCTCTGTCTCTCTCTTCTCTCACGCACTTAAATGTTAAAAACACACAAATTTGTATTTATTTTTGCATCAAATTATAATATATGGTAAAATTATTTTGAAAAATAGAAAAATATTTCAAATTTTTAAATAATTTTACCATATATCATGATATGATTTATGTTAGTGCAAATTTATGTAATCATAACATTCCTCATTTCATGTTTGTATTGTGCAAGTGTTTATTTATTGATGACACAATAAAAATATTTCTTTTAGAAAATTAGATAAAACAACATTCTTAAAATTTATAATAACAAAAATAACACTCTAATAATATTGAACGTGAGTGAATTAGATGAATTTAACATTCAACAGTTTAAATGATCGTATTTTAAGTTGAAAGACTTTTAATATAAAATTATGATCTAATTTTTTTTATTAGTAAAAATATATAAATTTAACAATAATAATATTATTTTTGTGGAAATAAGTTTTAAAAGTATTTTTTTTTTATTTTTTTTTAAATTCAAATAAAATATTAGTATGGAATGAAATAATCATTAAATTTATAAAACAACTAATAATAAATTTTAACATAGTTATGCTTTTGTTTTGTCATAAATTTATAATCATATTTGTTTTTGTATTCCAAACGTATAGTGTAAATATAAACTTTGCTAATTCTTTTGAAATTAACAACTTGTCTATAAAAATAAAAACTAAACTAAGCTTAATTAGTTGAATGCACCAAATATAGTAATAACTTGTCCAATTAACCTATTCCAAAATTCTTTGTCAATTTTTGACATTTCACTCCCATTGTGCCGAATCCCATTTCACTCCCATAGTGCCGAATCCCATTTTTAAGTCAAAATTTGAGTGGATATATATATATATTAAAGGCACTAAAGTTCCTCTTTTTTAATTAATAAAAGAAAATACACTTACACACCAATGATACAAGCGCTTGAGTTCTTAGTGGAGAAATTAAGAATCTTATCATCTGAACTACAAGAAATAAACTTACGAAAATGACAAATGCGACTTCCAACCTAACATAGTATGATTATTTAATTGGCCACTCCTTTCTACAGTATTAATATGGTATTTAAGTTCCAAATAAAAAAATATAAATATGTTATTTAAGTGTTTTCCCGTTTGGATGTTTTCGTCGTATTTAATTAATCTGGTAAATGGTTGTAGTTTTATGTACTCTCTAATTTAATCAAAAACATATACAAACTTACAGATGGGACCTTAGTGTTTTTCAACTAAAAATTAATATCATAGAAAAACACAAAATTAATAAAAATTCCGATACATGCATGCAAATGTGGAATTAAACATTTGGAATAAGAAAACTCTTGTTTTATATATACTTAGAGTCCACAGCATAAATAACTCGTTTCATTAATCTATTTCATGTCGGTTATTTGCATAAATTCTTATTAGGAAATCCTAAATTATTGTTTTAGGTTTATTAGACCAATAATTTAATAAAAATAATCAAATAGGTTTAATTATTATAATGTTGTTGAAATTAGGCCTTATATTTGTAATGAATTTTGTCTAATTAACTAAAGACTAATTTAATTAATACCTTCCACTGTAAAAAAAAAAGTTTAAATAAAATATGACTGGATTTAAAAATATTATAATTTTATTTATCATTAAAATGAATAAAATTTATTGAATATCTTTAAAGAGGAAGGTCAATCATATCTCACATGTCTCTTTTTATCTAATTTAAACTATACATCACTAAATAGTTATGAAACTAATTAATCGCAACACAAAGTAGTTATGAAACTATCCCTACTTTAAAATTTTCCATAAAACTTTAATTACAAAAAGGTCATGTTGTTTACTACTCCTAATCATTTTGCTTTTCAGTTATCTCTTCCTCTTTGTTCTCGAGGGGTTAAGTTGACAAATTAACTAATTCAACTTGCAAAGTAGACGAAAAAGAGGATTTTTTTTTTTTTTTTTTTAGTATAAAGGGTGTTGTATATTTTAAAATAGAGATAAATTTAAATGCTTTTTAGCTCACATGTATTATAACGTGATTTTTATTTTTTTTAAATTATCTCTAAATTTATCTTTCTTTTAATATATCCACATAATTTATACATAAAAAAAAGTCTCATGAGATAGGTAGTTAATACTTGTATATTCATAGACTTTATTTTTCGGTGGAAATTTTGATGTATTCTTTATTTATAAAGAGAAAGTTCAAAGGTGAATATTACATTCACAGGTCGGTCCTACCATGTTAGCAGAACATGCAAGTTCCTGCTTTGCTGCGAATTTGTGCCTTTCATATACACCACCTCATCCTTTTCAAACCCCCAAAATTTATAAAATCATTTATTTATTTTTCGTGTTAGTTAGAACACGACAAAACTTTAAAAATATATTAAATAAGTTGTTGAATAAAAAGTAATAAATTATGCGAAATGAATTTGCTATTATAGATCACGATTCTTTTATGCTTCTAAAAAGATCTGTTGATCAGTTTGGTTTGAGATTCCCCCCCTCGCCCCCCCGCCCCCCCCCCCTCCCCTTACAATCGTTCAAGATAGTGTGAATACAAGCAAATATTGATGTTGATTATAAATCTTTGTCTGATTGAGTTCAGATTTTGATTCCCAAAGTTTCTAAAAAAATCTCCAGTTGATTTATTCTCCATCTCTCACGCCTCTTTTTTTTTTTTTTTTTTTTTTTTTTATAAAAAAAAAAAAAGTTAAATATGTTCTATTATGTTTCAATACCCCATTACCCGTAAAAATCTCCGAATATAATCTAATTTCTATACTCTATCTAAAACTTTATAAATGAAAAATGCCATTTATCTTAAATTTAAAAGACATCTAATACGATGTGGCACAATTAATAAGTACCGTTGATCTAAAAAGTTGTGTTCAATAAAAAGCTACAAAGATGGTTAAAAATACATGCACTTATCTTTCGACAGTTTAGAGCTAAAAGAAAAACTAGATTAATACAAAGCACTTATCTTTCCAAACCTCACAAAAAAATCCACATCATTATGATTCATTTTGTCATAAACTTGTAAAATTTCATGTCAATAACCAACCTAATATTACGTTGCCACTAGAACAAAAATAAAATGTTTGACCAATATTTCTATGCGTAATCTCTTCTTCTAAAACCTAGTTTAAAAAATCAATCATCAATGAGATTCAAACAAATTATATATGAATCACGTATAAATAAATAATGGTTGTAATTCTCAACAAATGCTTGTATAGAACCTTGAAGATATCTTGAAAGCTACAACGTCGTCGATGACTTGCACAGAATGTGATTGAGACTCTGCCGCTTTTGGATTATTGTCGGTATTTATAAGATGGTTGTTGCAAATACATTTTGTACCAGTTTATAACTATTAAATGGATTGGAGTTTTACTCAGAAAAGCTAGTTCAAATAAAGAGAGTGTTCAACTACGTATAAATGTTATAACAGGTAAAGAAATTTTCAATGTAAGACACAAATATCAATTAAATAATAACATCAATCTTCTGAATGCTTTTAAGCTCCTGCTTCCTTCTTTGACAAGTCGAAGATATATATCAATATCATAATATCATTGAATTAGAACTAACAGCTGAGTTAGCAGCATCAATGACTAATCATCTGGGTTCGTAAGTGTTCACTATATTATCAACATAGTACTGCCTTACATGATTACATCTTATCAATGATGATGAGATTGAGCACACAACATTTCAACAAGAACAGCCGATTCAGAATTTAATCCACTACTTGGACAGGACATTTGAGGTTGCCACACATCTTCATGTGTTTTAACATTCTGGCTTGTTCATAAGCAACTATATGGTCGTTACTCGTTAACAACAACATTATACAATAAATATACATGCATGTGAATTTGATAAGTATTTGATAGATATAATGATATGGAAACGAAAAATTCAGTGGCATCAAATTGTCAAAATCTGGTTAGAATTTACAGAGACTAGACAGTGGAAAATTTTTCCTTGCCCAGGAATTGGGAGAGTGGGAGACAATGAACTGTAGATTAAACAAAACCATGTTCTCGTAGTGAAAAAGAGAGTTACTCTAAAAAGAATTGAGGGATTATTCTCGGTTTCTCGTAAGTTTTACTTGAGAAGTTTGTATCCTAGTTAGGTGTTCGAACTACGTAAGGAATATGACACTCGGCTATTTTTAGTATAACTTGGTGCTCCCTTTTGTAAGTGGATTTGTATTTTTGTATTTATTAATACAATGTTTCTCATCAAAAAAGAAAAAAAAAAAAGAAAAAAAAGAGTTACTGTATTATCTAGATTCCAGACCAACCGCATTATACATACCTTTTATCCACAATCTGATTCCAAAATCGATTTGGTTTCATAAAACATCATCATAAGAAATATAATTATAAGAAGGAAAGAAGAAATGTCCGGTAAATATTTGTCCAATTAAATAGTAAACCCCTTCTATTTTTCAGTAGCTTAATAGCAACAACAACAAAAAAACTCAGCGCTGTGAAACTTTGTTCTCAACAACATAAAGTAGTTTCAACCAAATACCATGACTGCAATGAACTTAATCAATTCCAGGTGATGCTAATATATGAAAGATTGATAAATTCAAAGCTTCTACTCCAAAGTTTTTCAAAAAATGTAAATTGATTCATGAATAAAGAGTTTGAAGAGTCGATTTAGTTTGGAGATATCAAATTCAGTATTAGATGAATCACCTAAGCTGATTGAACGGTGGCTCTTCAACAATTTCGTCAAAGATATCAATCAATGCCCTCAGTTTAATGGACTCCAACCCCATATCCTGCTCTAGTTAAAAATAAAGCTACAATGCAAAGTAAAACCAAACCAGGCAAAAATAAATTAAAATAATTAGGGTTAGTAGAAAGGAAAAAAAGAAAGAATGAATATATATGCATATGAATGAACTCAAAATTTAAAGTAGCTATAAAAAGTTGAGCCATTACCTCAAGGACTGAGTTCTTCTCCATCTTATTCTTCACTCTGACGTCTCTAACAACCATAACACCAGCTGGAAGACAGATAACATGTTCCACATGCCTCCTTTCATATGGAAGTGGTTGCACGAAAAAATTTGTTTTGAATATTTTTGAGCTATTAATTGCTTCTTCTTCTAACAAATTGCCATGGCAAAGGCCCTCCATATATGGCTGTATCAAATGAATTGAGCACTTATAAGATGTTTTAATAGAAAGCTGTGTCTATCAATTGAAATTTGAGACATGTAAATTTTCCAGAGGTATAGTGCCTCATTCAAAAATGGAAGGAAAAATAAAATAAAAAGTCACTCCCCATCTATACAAAGCTGAAGATATGAAAATAGAGTTTAAGGTCTAAAAGCTCAATAGCAAGTGCTAAACGGAAACAGACGACAAAAGGCAAGACAATATGGTGAGTAACATCATCAAAAAATTGCATAACGTAGTCCAGATATCCAGAATGACGAAAAAACACTTGTATGCCTCCGGGCCCACTCATATTTGGTGCCCCTATGAATCAACATTATCCATTCCAAGCCAAATTTCAGAAAGTGGCTGAGAATTGAGGCAATAAGTGGCCTAGAGGGAATGCAAGCTTTTTCCCCATAGTGATACATATTTCAATACCTGGGAATGAAGTTCAGGAATAAATGTTGTCAGGTCATTCAGAGGCAAGTCGTGTAAGACTACTAGCTTATCAACAACATCATTGAAACTCTGACATAAAACTTGCAATCTTAAATACGATGAATGACTTAAAGGCTTCATATTAGCATTATTGAACGTTCTCTTCATATCTTCTTTGATGACCTATGAAAGTCAATTCAGTTTGTAAAAAAAACCAGGAAACTGGAAACTATTCAATGCATAACCAAAATAGAGCTTGCAGCAGTACAAAAATAAGTTATACTGTTCTACACCATGAAACTGTCGCTGGTTGGCAAAAAACTTTTGGCCGCAATCAAAAGTTTGGAAAGGAGAATTGGAAGCTTATCATTGAAACCATAGAACTTTAGCTCCAGCTTATCACTAAAAACAGAAACAGAAGTTTCCAGCTTGGCAATATTGACCTGCAGATAAAGACAAATTACTCCCGCATACAAATCTTGAATGTAAACTTTCCATGAGATAGAAGTTGGAATTAAAACATTGTAGACCAGTGTAGCGTCAAACTAAACCAAGCAGGCCTAGACAATTAATTTGTAAAAATGAGAGATTATGAGAGTGCACTTTCACAACAGTTAAGCCAGAACTTCCCACTTTATGGTTGGAGGCTTGAATCTTAAGATGAATGCTCCAAGTGAAGGATAATTATTTAGGTCATTGAGTATTTTGTAGGTGCTTATATCCTTTATGGTATTTAATTTTCACTTAAAACTACATTTGTATTAAACACAAAGGCACCACTATATTAAGAAAATACAGAGATGAATACTTTGTTGTATTATTTCTCTTATCTATTACAATGTTTGATCACAATTTTATAGTAGAATTGGAATAACAAAAAAGGAATAAAAGAATACTAACAGCTAGCTAATGATGGAAAACATAACAGCTAGAAAACATAAATAGATAACAGCTGGCTCTAATTATTGAAGTTTTCTTTTTCTGGATTTCAACACTCCCCCTCAAGTTGGAGAGTGAATATCATGAAGTCCCAACTTGTCACGTAATGTTACAAACTGATCCTTCCCTAAGGCCTTTGTAAAAATGTCTGCCAATTGAAAGCGTGTAGGTACATATGAAGGACTGATTATTCCAGCTTGTAGTTTTTCTCGAACTATGTGACAATCAATTTCGATGTGCTTTGTATGTTTATGAAAAACAGGATTAGCAGCAATATACAAAGCTGATTGATTATCACAAAACAATGGTGCAGGAGCTGTTTGTGGGACTTTTAAATCTTGTAGTAGAAAACGTAACCAAATCAGCTCCAAACATGTGTTGGCCATAGCTCGATATTCAGATTCTGCTGATGATCTTGAAACATTGGTTTGTTTCTTGGATTTCCATGAGATGAGTGAATTTCCAAGAAAAACACAGTATCCTGTAACTGATCTCCTTGTCGCACAACAACCTCCCCAATCTGAATCACAAAAAGCTTTTAGTGTAAGGTTGTTGGTAGCAAAAAATAACAAACCTTGACCTGGAGTCCCCTTGAGATATTTAAGAACTCGTATGGCGGCATCCCAGTGAGGTCTGCGAGGCTGATGCATGAATTGACTTAGTGTTCGAACAGAATAGACTATATCTGGTCTTGTGACAGTAAGGTAGATCAATCTGCCAATCAGTCTCCTGTATTTTGTTGGATCATTCAGTAGCTCTCCGTCTGTAGGA
The DNA here is from genome assembly GCA_029378325.1 of Elaeagnus macrophylla. Taxonomy (NCBI): domain Eukaryota; kingdom Viridiplantae; phylum Streptophyta; class Magnoliopsida; order Rosales; family Elaeagnaceae; genus Elaeagnus; species Elaeagnus macrophylla. The sequence goes on along the minus strand of CM055642.1, from coordinate 8,723,537 downwards.
GTGAGTTTCAAATTTTGTTCCATTGGGAACTTGTCTGGGCGTGCACCTAAAAGTCCCGAATCCTGCAATATATCAAGTGCGTACTTTCTTTGAGACATGAAAATACCTTTCTTAGAACGAGAGAATTCAATGCCCAGAAAATATTTCAAATCTCCGAGATCTTTTATGCGGAAGCGATTGAGAAGGAACCTTTTGAGATGTTCCATTTCTTGAAGATTATTTCCTGTGAGAAGTATGTCGTCAACATATATAAGAACTGCAGTAAATGAAGTGCCCTGAGCCTTGGTAAAAAGAGAATAATCTGCTTTAGACTGTTGATAACCGGCCTTTTGAATGGTATTTGAAAAGGTAGAAAACCAGTTTCTGGAAGCCTGTTTGAGACCATAGAGGGACTTGTTGAGCCGACATACAATATTCTCCCCCTGTCGGCGAAGACCAGGAGGAGGTTCCATGTATACCACCTCATGTAAATCGCCATGGAGAAAAGCATTCTGAACGTCTAATTGGTGAATGAACCAATTGCGAGCAGCAGCAACAGTAAGAAGACATCGGAGGGTAGTGAGTTTGGCTGTAGGAGAGAAAGTTTCTTGATAATCAATGCCCTCAATTTGAGTGTAGCCTTTAGCAACAAGCCGAGCCTTGTAACGCTCAATGGTGCCGTCAGACCTGTATTTGATTTTATAGACCCATTTGCATCCAATCGGTTTATGACCATCAGGTAGTGGAACCAAACTCCAAGTGTTATTGTGATGTAAAGCTTCTAGTTCTGCAGTCATGGCATGACACCAATGTGGATGAAGAATAGCCTGAGCATAAGATGTGGGTTCTGTGTGACCTGTAATGTTAGTAAGAAAAGCACAATGGGTGGAAGATAAACGGGAGTATGTAAGGAAGTGGGAAAGAGGATACCGAGTACCTGATGCAGAACGAGGCCCTGAGGTTGAATGATTGACATGGTTGGACATGTGGTAGTCTTTATGCCATGCTGGAGGATGTGTAGAGCGAGTGGAATGTCGAGGAGGGAGGATGAGAGGAATGGGGTTATTTGTATGGGGAGGGGTGGGTTCAACGGAGGTGGACACGGGTGTGATAGACAAGGGTGTGATGAGAGAGGTAGGGTTATCTGTGATGAGAGAGGTAGGGTTATATGTGATGGGAGAGGTAGGGTTATCTGTGGGGTTATCTGTATGGGAAGGGGTGGGGTCAACGGAGGTGGACAGAGGTAAGATGGGAGGGATGAGGTTATCTGTATGGGAAGGGGTGGGGTTGGCATGTTCATCATGCGTATCGATCGGTGGAGTCCAGTTGTTAAGTAAATCAGAGGAAATGGAGGGCTGGGGGGTCGAATTTTGAGAGAAAGGGAAGGTATGTTCACTGAATCGGACATCACGACTGACAAAAAATTTGTTTGTCTCCAAATTGTAGAGTTTGTAACCTTTTTGGCCAGTAGGATACCCAACAAAGACACAACGTGTGGCACGGGAATCAAATTTATGAATGGGATGAACAACAGTTGCATAACAAAGACAACCAAAGACTTTTAGATGGTCCAGTGATGGGGAACGGTGGTATAATAATTCAAAAGGTGATTTAGTGGAAAGTAATGGTGAAGGTAATCGGTTAATAAGATAGACAGCGGTCAAGACACATTCACCCCAGAAAGTAAGGGGTAAGTGAGATTGAAAAAGTAATGATCTTGCGACAGTGAGAATATGGCGATGCTTGCGTTCGGCGACTCCATTTTGTTGTGGAGTGTAAACACAAGTGCGCTGATATTCAATGCCATTAGTTTGAAAAAAATTGCGCATGGAGAAAAATTCAGACCCGTTGTCTACCCGAATGGTTTTAATGTTGGCATGGAATTGAGAGTGGGCAAAAGCAATAAAAGTTTTGAGAAGGTGTTGGGTTTCAGATTTATGTTGCATCAAAAATATCCATGTGCATCGTGTAAAGTCATCTACAATAGTGAGAAAAAAACGTGCCCCAGAATGTGTGGCAATTTTGTGTGGACCCTAAACTGTTGCTGCTGTGACTGGCTGGTGTGGCTGCTGGCTGAGCTGCTGTGACTGGCTGGTGTGGCTGCTGGCGATGGTTGAGCTGTTGGTGAAGCCTGAACTGCGGCGACTGGGCTGGACTGATGAAGCCTGGACTGTGGCGGCGGCAGCGGCGGCGATGGAGCTGCTGAAACGGTGCTGGAACAGACGGAGCTGCTGAAACGGTGCTGGACGGCTGAAAACGGTGAGTTTGGAAATTATCAGATTGTGTTGGAAATTATCTGATTATGTTTGGAAATTATCTGATTGTGTTTGAAGCTTTGCTCTGATACCATATTAAGAAAATACAGAGATGAATACTTTGTTGTATTATTTCTCTTATCTATTACAATGTTTGATCACAATTTTATAGTAGAATTGGAATAACAAAAAAGGAATAAAAGAATACTAACAGCTAGCTAATGATGGAAAACATAACAGCTAGAAAACATAAATAGATAACAGCTGGCTCTAATTATTGAAGTTTTCTTTTTCTGGATTTCAACACACTAAGCACCCCCAATAACTTGAAAACCAGAAATTTTGCCTCAGGAATAAATTCCGAAAACACAAATATTAAAGAGGTCTTATGCACTCATCATAATCATCTATTCTTGTCCCAGTACTGGTTATTACTATCTTCTAAGAATCATCTTACTATGCCTCAAGAGATGAGCTATATAGTCTTCTGGTTTCTTCAAATAGCTTTGACGAAGGCAAGGCAATGTCCATGTTATGTCAAGGATGTGCACATCGTTAACAGCCTCTAGCCTGTAAAGTTTTCCAGCTTCCCAAAAAGGACCTTTAAATTTGAACTCCAGGCTTTTCTTGGGCCCCTTTTTTAACATCACCAAAAAGTTCTAAAACCCAGCTTTGAAGAACATCAAGAGATTCTGCATATTTGGGATAATAAATCAATTCCATTAGAATCTTCATTGAGTTTAATTCATGCAGGGACAAGGAAAAAAAGAAAACAAAAGGAAGGACTCTATTATCTAAAGGGCCGTGAAGTCTTGTAGCTTTCCAAATATTGAAAATTAAAGAAATCATCCCAAGGTCAATTTAAATTCAATAAATTTTGTAGCAAATAAACCACAACATGACATGGTTCATAATTTAAGAACAAGATTCTAATGTTGCATTTGCATATTGTCATCGGTTAAAGAATTAACTAAAGAAAAAAAAAATAAAAAAATTTGTGTTTTGATACGGATCTTGCAACATATAGGGATATTTCTAGGGTCTCCCTTAGCTCTTATGGTGTATAAACCTAGCTGAGTGGATTGAACAGATTTCTTTCCCTTTTTCCCAGCCTCGAACCTATGACCTGACCCTTAAGTACACAGGTCAGCTAGGTGTATAGCACAGATGGTACCAACTTCTAAGAACCTGTGTACTTAAGGGTAGGTCACAGATTGGAGGTTGGGGAAAGGTGAAAAAAATCTATTCAACTCTTTATACACTGTAAGAGTTCAGGAGGACCTCCAAAGATATCCTTACATACGACGATATCCATCTCAAAACAATTTGGTTCCCTGTAAAAATAGAACCAATAACATCAGTTAGTCTGAGAAACTACGCATATGCAAAGTTTACAGCCCATGGCCAGTTTTATTTCCAGCAAAGACATGAGTGCCTGCTTATACCAAATACTCGAAACTATTATCGCAACAACATAACAACAGCAGCATTAATTAACTGCAAACCAACAACAATGCACCCTTGACATTGTAGATATCTCAACACCACCTTAAATGCTGAAATCAACGGACACCTAAAAGAGCTCTAGAGAAGAAAAAGAAAGAAGAATGTTTCACCTACACCAATGACAACTAGCTTCATTAATCCACCATGGTAATAATCTCTATACAATTTCAGTATTTGCTCCCGCAAGTTGATCCCTTTCTCCATTGCATCCACTAGGCTCTTCTTATTACCTGGAAAGGATTCAGGTAGCAAAAAATTGAGATTCAGTCACAGCCTTCTTACAATGAAACAAAAAGATAATTGGTTCAATTCTTACCCCAAAAAAATCTGTTAAAAGGTTGACCAGGTACAGATGTATGGCATTGAAGTTGTTGAAGGCGACAAGCATCACTTTGCAAAACCTGGTTAAATTCTGTGCCAGTTGTTTTAGCAATACACATAATTCCATAAACAACTATGTTAGTGATATTGAAAGAAAACCAGAAACTAAAGAAGAAATGAAGAAAATGAGCATGAACCAGAAGCAAGAAAATGAATACAAATCTGTTGTTGTATTATAATTCTTTTTCACACCCATTTCTTTACAATGCTTCTCTACATTTATATTACAAGAAGAGTGTATCATTCACTAATCTAGGTGCAAAACAGAATATAAAAGCATCATCTAGCTATAGAAGCTACAAGGTAGTTTGTAACTACTCGCGTAACAACCTAGCTAACAAACCCAGCTCTATTTCGCATAACCGCCTGACTCCAGCTCAGCATTTCCAGTATATTCTTGTACACGTGCATCATTAGGAACTTCACTAATAGAACTCTTACTAGCTGAGGACTCCTGCGACTGGGCTATACCTTCAACATCCCCCCTCAAACTCAGTGGCATGCAAATGACACTGAGTTTGCTTCGGTGAAACAAAAATTGTTGAACAGACAACGGCTTAGTAAAGATATCAGCAGGTTGATGAGTACTGGGAATATGCTGGACAATAACAAGATTCGACAGCACCTTCTCACGAACAAAGTGTAAATCCAGTTCAACATGTTTGGTGCGCGCATGAAGAACTGGATTAGCAGCCAAAGAAACAGTACTTAGATTGTCGCACCAAACAATAGGTGAACTGGGTAAGGAAACGCGAAGCTCAAACAATAAAGATCGTAACCACATAATTTCAGAAGTGGTATCAGCTAGAGCTCGATACTCAGCTTCTGTGCTGGAACGAGACACAGCATGTTGCTTCCGAGAAGACCACATAACAGGGTTGCAACCAAAATAGACAAGCACACCAGAAGTGGAACGACGATCATCCAGATCAGAGCCCCAATCAGCATCAGCAAATCCATGAAGTTGAAGCTCTGAAGAAGGCTTAAAAACCAAACCATAATGAAATGTTCCTCGCAGATAGCGAAGGATTCTCTTAACAGCAAACCAATGAGACACTAATGGTCTGGACATGAACTGGCACACCTTGTTAACTGCATAAGTAAGATCAGGACGAGTAATAGTGATATATTGCAGGGTACCAACCACACTTCGATAGTAAGTAGGGTTATCAAACAAATCACTTCCCTGAGCTGAAAGAGAAAAGCTCAGAGACATAGGTGTGGAGCATGGTTTGGCTTGATCCATATGTGTTTTCACCAGCAATTCACGAATGTATTTCCCTTGATGCAGCATAAGATCACCATTAGATAAAGTAGAAACTTCAACTCCTAAAAAATATTTTAACAAGCCAAGATATTTCAAGGCAAAACGTGAGTGAAGTGTAGCTATAAGAGATTGAAGTTCATTGTTATCACTGCCAGTGAGGATGATGTCGTCAACATACACAAGAAGATAGGTAGTAGAGTGAGAGGAGAACTTCACAAAAAGAGAACTATCTGCTATGGACTTATGAAACCCCAAAGTTTGAAGTGTTGCTGATAGTGTGTCAAACCAGGCTCGAGGAGCCTGTTTCAATCCATAAATTGCTTTGTTTAGTTTACACACATGATTAGGAAATTGGAGATCAGCAAAGCCTTGAGGCTGTGTCATATATACCTCTTCTCGAAGCATACCATTCAAGAAAGCATTGTTAATGTCAAGTTGATGGAGAAGCCATTTTCTGCTGAGGGCAAGAGTAACAATTACTCTAATGGTAACTTGCTTTACCACAGGACTAAAGGTGTCCATGAAATCAAACCCAGGACGTTGATCAAATCCTTTAGCTACCACCCGAGACTTGAGCTTGTCTAAAGTACCATCTGGCAGTTTCTTAACACGAAAAATCCACTTATGACCAATTACTTTTCGATCTGAAGGTGGTGGAACCAAAGTCCATGTATCATTTTTAACCAATGCATCAAATTCCAATTGCATAGAAGCTTTCCATAATGGATCGGCCAAAGCTTGTTTTGTAGAGCTAGGTTCAGTATAGCTTAAGTCAGCTTGTAAAGCCATATACATTTTCGGTTTAAAAATCCCCAACTTAGATCGAGTAACCATGGAATGTGAGTTAAGAGGAGCTGATGAAGAAGACTGTTTGGAAGGAAAATTGATAGAACTAGAAGGTAAAATAGAAGAAGAAGAAGAAGGAGAACTAGAAGAACAAGCTGGAAGTAAGGGAGGTGAAGGAGTGATAGACAAAGATGAAGTAGTGAATGGTACACTATGTGATTGACCAGGTGAGTGTGTAGTGTGACCTATATCTGTACTCAATGGTAAGCTAGACACTGCAGAAGGAACAGACTTGTCAGACCCTAAAACACAAGTAGCATCAGATGCAGGTGTAGGTTGTACTATAGGCAAAATACACGACTTCTTCACAATGGTAGGAAGAATAGTTTGATGAGGAACAGAAACAGATGGAGTATAGAGCATAGAAGAATCAGAATGTGCAGAAAATGGAAATTTAGTTTCATCAAATACAACATCCCGACTGAGAAAAATTTTCCCTTCTGGAGACAGACACTTGTAACCTTTGTGTCTGGGGCTATACCCAATGAATGTACAGGGCTTAGAATGAGGAAGAAACTTATGAGTATTAAATGACCGAAGGCTAGGGAAGCAAAGACAGCCAAAGACTTTTAGAAAAGAGTAATCAGGAGTATGATTAAATAGAACTTCAAGTGGTGATTTGTCTTGCAAAATGGGTGTGGGTAAACGATTGACAAGAAATGTGCTAGAATAGAAGGCTTCATCCCAGAAATGATAAGGTAAACAAGCATGAGACATCATGGCCAAGCCTAGTTCAGTTATATGTCTATGTTTTCTCTCTGCAAGGCCATTTTGTTCATGTGCATAAGGGCAAGAGGTGTGATGAAGAATTCCCATGGAAGCTAAGGTAGAAGTGAGCCCTTGAAACTCACCTCCCCAATCACTTTGTAAGACTTTAATTTTGTAACCAGTTTGCAACTCAACTTCAGATTTAAACTGTAAAAAGGCTTGCAGCACTGAAGATTTAGAACGAAGAAAATAAATCCAAGTGAATCTGCTGAATTCATCTACAAAATGAACATAGTATTGATATCCATTTTTAGATACAGAAGGTGCTACCCAGACATCCGAGTGCACGACTTGTAAAGGGACTGGTGCATAACTGGTTCTAGCTTTATAAGGCAAACTGTGACTTTTATTTATTTGACAAGCATGACAAAGATGATTAACAGCATTATCAACAACAAAGGAAATATTACTACTAGTAAGTGCCTTTCTGACCACTGGTAATGAAGCATGGCCAAGGCGTTGATGCCAAAGAGATAAAGAAGACATTGTTCGACGAGCTGAAACAGTATGAGCTGATGGTGTATGAGCAGACTGAGAAGTTGGAAAGAAAGAACTTGACGTAGTAGGAGATGAAACATGAGACAATTTAGAAGGATTAGCTTTATCAGACTTGGCAAGACCCAAATCAAATCTATATAATCCATTGTGTAGATCACCTTTGAGTAGAACTACACCTGTCACCTGATCCTTAACATAGCAATGAAAAGAATGAAACTCAAAAATAACATTGTTATCTTGTGCAAATTGTGAAACACTAAGTAAGTTTTTAGCTATATGTGGTACGTGTAATATATTTTTCAAACTAAACACTCTATCTGAACAATGTGTTGAAGGAAAGTAATTAGAACCTATATGTGAGATGTGCAGACGCTTACCATTACCTACCATCACCTTGTCTGATCCTGTGTAAGAACTCACATTGTCAAGATTACTGAGATCATGTGTCACGTGATGACTGGCTCCTGAATCAGGAAACCAGTGAGGCTCAGTAGAACAGGATGGGATTTGAGATGAAAAGGTTTGAATTGGAACTGTTGGCTGTGCAGTGGAAGGTTGTGTATATGGGAAATGATTAAAGTGTGAAGACTGATTCAAATTGTTGGAAACTGTTCCAAAAGGTGAAAAACCAGAAGATTCTGGCGTAAAAGACGATGAATAGTGATCAGATGATATAGGTATAGGAGTGGCTAACATAGCTTGGGCAGACTGTGTGTCATAGCTCTGTATGTGTGCATGAGGCATTTGAGGAAATTGTGCAGTATTGGCGTGTTGTGGTGGAACAGCAGAAGGTCTGTTACCATTAAAGGCTTGTGTTGGGGATACAAAATTTCTGTCAAATCTGAACCAGCATGCTGACACTATGTGACCAAGTTTTCCACACAGTTGACATTGTGGTCTTCCTCTTCCTCTATCAAAATTACGTCCACCTCTGCCTCTGTAATTTGGGAAATACTGAGTATGAGCATTATAGCTGATAGGTATTTGTGAATCAGAAGCATAAGGACCTGTGTGCTTAACATTCATCTGATTGAAATGACTTGCTAATGGTGATGTATGCGAGTATCTGATCAATTTAGGATCTGTAATTGAACTTTTATTTGTCTCATTTGCTACACTCATATTCACTGACGGCAATGGTGACATTACAACAGCACACCTACGCTCCAACCTGCATTCATGGCTAAGCAGTAAAGCTTTCGCATCATCAACGGTTACCTTTTCACTCATCATTCTTTCTGTCAGTGTTGAGAAAACATTATCATAATTTTCATCGAGTCCTCCTAGAACTTGCATCAACTTTTGTTCTTCAGTTAAGGGACAATTTGCTGCTTCTAACTCATCTGTTAACATTTTAATTCTTAGAATATATTCAGAGATAGACAAATTGCCTTTGCGTAAACTTTGCAGTTCTTCACGCACTTGAATGGCTCTTGCTCTTGACTTAGAGGCATAAGACTTCTCTAATCTTGTCCAAGCATCTCTAGTTGTATCAAAACCTGAGATTTGTTTCAGTACATCCTCTGACATACACGACATAAACCAACAACCCAACATCTCATCCTGTTTTCTCCAATTCTTGTATTCTTGATTTGCTGCGCCATTGTCAAGCAGCTCTGATGGAGGATCTTGAAGCACATGATGATCTAGCTCAAGGCTTCTTAAAATCTTTAGAATCTGATGCTTCCAGATTGTGTAATTAGAGTTATTCAACTTAATTGATACTAAAATGTTGTTAAATGTACAAATTGATCGATCTTTATGAATCACAAAAGTATCATTCATTTCTGCAGTTGGTGCAACTACCTCAGGATCTTCCATATTCGAATTTTAAAGCTCGCAGTGCTTAGAAGGCTCTGATACCATATTGAAAGAAAACCAGAAACTAAAGAAGAAATGAAGAAAATGAGCATGAACCAGAAGCAAGAAAATGAATACAAATCTGTTGTTGTATTATAATTCTTTTTCACACCCATTTCTTTACAATGCTTCTCTACATTTATATTACAAGAAGAGTGTATCATTCACTAATCTAGGTGCAAAACAGAATATAAAAGCATCATCTAGCTATAGAAGCTACAAGGTAGTTTGTAACTACTCGCGTAACAACCTAGCTAACAAACCCAGCTCTATTTCGCATAACCGCCTGACTCCAGCTCAGCATTTCCAGTATATTCTTGTACACGTGCATTATTAGGAACTTCACTAATAGAACTCTTACTAGCTGAGGACTCCTGCGACTGGGCTATACCTTCAACAAGTGAGAGTTATGATAACTTTCGCAAGCCCCGTGTACCAAGATGAAATAGTTGGAAAACGAAGGCCTGGTATTCCCCGTTCCAAATTTTGCACAGTTTGTAGCACTCATATCTACATTTTCAGCCATCTTTGCTCGGTAGTATGGTTACGTAGCAGTAGCGTTTTCTTAAATTCTGACGAGCCTTTCTTCAAAAATTGTATTTTTTTTTATTAATAAAAAAAATTTAATCTAAAAAAAAAAAAGTAAATAACAAGGAGTCACTACAACAATATATATATTTCGGGATGGTTGTTTTTTAAAAAAATTCGGTGAACCGTCCCTAAAAGTAGGATTTTGGGACGGTTGGGCGTAACTTTTCGTAAAAGATATTTAGGGACGGTTATTAACCGTCCCCAAAAGTGTTACTTTTCGGGACGGTTAATAACCGTCCTAAATGTATATTATAAACATCCATCGCGCGATATGTCTATTAACCGTCCCTAAATGTTTTTTGTAGTAGTGAGTTAAAATATATAAGGAAAATTTTTTATTATACTGATTATAGGTGGATATAAGTCCGATAGGTTAGTTCTTAAGTTATTTTATTAACCGACTTTATATTTATGTTTTTGAAAAATTAAAAACTTTACTTTACTTATAATTTCTAAAATACTAACGTTCAAGTCGACTTATAGATGTGTTACTATTAATTATACGAACTATTATTTTTTCTCATATTCAATGCTCAATAAGTTTAAAGTTATCAATATATGCCATACGATAATATTTTCATGTCTTATTATTGACATTTTTTAATATTTGATGTTCTAGAACTCACCCTCTTAAATTTAAAATCATGATTTTATACACTATATATTTATATAATATTAATTAAGACTTATTTTATTTTTTTATAATATATATTATATAATATATTAAAAATATTTTTAAAAAATATTAATATAAATAAAAGTGTAGGTTAATTTTGTTGGGTCTGTTTTTTATTTTTGACAGACGCACAACAAAACCAACTATATTAATTTTATAATATTTTTTATCTATAAAACTAACCAACCTCCGCGCGAAGAAAAAAAAAAAAGAAGAAGAAGGGTTTGATTTGTACCTAAATTCGGATCAGTTGGTCCACCCTAATACCGACCATAAATTATTGAGTAATATAGGCATCAGTTTTAAAATTTTCAAGAATTAAGGACACATATAGTTTGTAAAAAAAAGTTGTACGATCGAGATACATGTATAGGTAATATATCTTATTAATTTTAAAATATTTAATTAGTATTTGTATTAAAATAAGTTATATATTTTAAATAAATGTATTTATATAATATAATAAATAAAGAAGTTTTTTATTTTATTTATGAATTTTGACTGGCATAAATTTTTATTTATTTATATAATATAAAAGTAGTAATAATGGTAATAATTAACTAACATATTCATACCATAGTTGGTATTATAGTTTTACTAAAATGGATGTTTAAAGTGATAGGATCAAACACTATAAAATAAGGTAAGGAAAATAAATAATTTTACTTATATATTGTACTTTTTTCAAAACAAATAAGATAAGGAAAGTAAATAATTTTGTTTAATGAATTAAAAAAAAATTCTTATAATAAATTAAAAATTAATATTATGAGAATTATATGTAGTGCCGGCAATTTTTGATACGACTCGCAAACTCGACACGATCCATCCACGAAATAGTCAGGTTCGGGTTGAGCTTATATGTATTGGGTTGTAAACAGGTCGACCCGTTTAATCCATTTAAAAAAGTCAGGGTTGAATGGGTTAATTGGGTAACCCATAAACCGCATAAGTAACACAAGTAAATAACTAAAATTATTAAGGTATGTACGTAATTGTTTCTTATTTAATTATTTTGTAGGTTTATACTTTGAAGTATTATTGAGATGATGTTTAAATTCATTTCATATTTTATTTTCTTATTTTTATCAATTTATAATAATATATTATTTAGTTTAATTTTGTATGTTTTTATTATTAATTATTTATTTTAGACTTAAAACAAGTTTTTATTTACAAAGAATTTATGATATATATTTTTGTTAGACTTTTTTGTTATTATTTAAGACTTTAAAATATTAGATTTGATGTATCACAATATTTATGATTATTGATATTATTTTTATTTTATATTAGTTAATATTTTTACATTTTTTGTTAAAATAATGCTTAAATTGATTTAATTTTTGGAGTCTAATTAAAATTTATAATGTTAATAGGTGACATAAATATATGTTGATACTCGATATAATATTTTTGATTTTTTATATTATAAAATATAATATATATTATTTAATATATTTATACGGGTTAAATGGGTCAACCCAGGTTAAGTTAGGATTGTACTTTCTGACCTATTTAATAAATGGGTTGGGTTAGGATCAATTTTACATGAATCGGATCGTAAATAGGTTGATTCGAATACGACACGACCCACCTGTTTGACAGCGCTATTTATATGTTTGTTAAAAAAATAGAAATATATAAAAATTACAGCTCGTGGTGAGCCAAATTCATTTATTGCCTGTGTTAGTGGAATGAGTTCTTCGGATATAAACTTAAAACAATTATATTATTCCTTTGAAAGCAAGAGAAATGTTAGGAGTTAATTAAATTTATAATTATATTAATTATGGTACAGGTTTTTTTTTTTTTTTTTGAAAAATAAATAATTTTTTTTTAAAATTATTTAATCATATATCTTATTATAATTAATGTAAGTATAAATTAAATTTTATTAACATTTCTCTTGAAACTAAACGAATAAGAAATTGGAAATTTATTACAATACCACCTTAATTACCATGGTAATAATTGATTTTAATAAATGTCGAACATGGTAATAATTGATTTTAAAGTATAGTCATCGTTATTAATTGAGCATTTATTTAAAGGGATGGTGTTCTTTTTATGCAAGAATATTGTGATTTTGGTGAGGCATCTGTTGAAGCCAACCACCACCAAACATCTCAAAGACCTTCCACGCTACACATGCATTCTGCGCCTTCATCCCTCAAGTGGGAAAGGCAGGCACAAAGCTTGTACGTGCCATTTATGCACCATGATGGTAAAGCTAGTGTCGATTTAAAACCCTCACTTAGGATACCGAAGAAAATGTGAGATAACTATATGATAAAAAGTGGCAGCTTAAGACCCGATAATTCTTTCAATATTTTCAGAGTATTTAAATTTTTTTTTCTTCTTAAAACACCCACTTTAAGTTCTCCATAAAGCCATATACTTGCTAATTAAAGATCATACCAATTAAGCTTTTTATCGGGGGAAAAATAATAATTATAATCCAATGAAGCTTCTTTGTTGCTATCCCACCAACAGCATGCAAGACAAACTTGACTGTACTAAGCAACGAAAAAACATAAGCCGGCTAAGTTTAACTACTTTGTTTAATTCACTTTTATGGCCGTCTTGATATTGTCGATATTTCCCATTATATTTAACACTGTTCTTCCAAAATAAAAAAAATTTAGTGGAAAATTCAACTCTCTAAAAAGAAAAATCTTTGAGTTATAAAATTCACGATTTAGGAGTTAAATTTATTACATATGTTTCGGTCAATATTAAATTAATGGTTCAATTAACTCAAACCCCTTTCTAAATTTCACCCAAGACCCAAAATTTAGCCTTTAGTTTAGAAGAATTTCAACATCATAAACTGGTCAGCAGTTCAACATTGCCCTTTGAGACTAACAGTGTGGTATAGAAGATCTAATCCTCTGTTTCTGTTTCTGTTTTTTTATTTTTTATTTTTTATTTTATTGTTGTTTTTACATATAACAAAAACAGAGCATCCTCTGTTTCTGTTTGAATATCAAAAACCCTAGTACTTTGTCTTATTCAAATAATATAACCTTTTAAAACTTGTTTAACACCGGCCAATAAAGTTGGAATTTTGTTATTGTTTTCACTTCCTATGAAACCTGTTAAGCTTGGTCCATAATTCTCTCTCAACTCATAACATTTACAAGCATTGTAGAGCAAATTGTATCTTTCTTTTTTCCAATCTCAATCCTTCAAAAAACAGTAAGTTTCAAAACTTGTGGCCAAATGGGAGACAATAAGGCAAACATAACAAAGGCAATATTAGAGCTTGAAGAAATGTATTTGGGAATACCAGATGAATCAGTAAACCTAACATTTAAAGACTTTGCAGAAGTTAGACAAATATCAAATAACACAAAACCAGAATCAATTTCTCAGGTAAATATCAAGAAAAAAGAAGGATCTTCTTCATTGAAGAAAATACCCAGTATTGATTTCAACAGAGCCCTTCAAGCCTCTAGTCCTTATTACAACAATCACCATCATAATCGACTTGAACATATTAATGAAGAAGTTGTTAACCATCATCATCAATCTTACAGTAGTCCTAACAATTATAATCATCATCTTGGTCATCATGCCCATTTAACGATGGGTCATGATCATCAAAGTCATAGTCATAATCCCCATCAAGTCAGTCCAAGGTGTCATGTGGGTATTAGACATGGAGTAGATAGTAACATGGATTATCGTCACAATGACCATGTGAGTGGCATGAGCTTGGCTTCCATGTACCAAGATGAAAGAGTTGGAAAAAGAAGGCCTGGGATTCCCCATTCCAAAATTTGCACAGTTTGTAGCACTCATATCTACATTTTCCGCCATCGTTGCTTGGTATGTTTAGAGATTAACAAAGTTTTTTTTTTTTTTTTAATTTACACACTTACTTTCATAATTAAAATTGACGGATATGTTTGATATATTTCTAAGCTTTTTAGATTTTTTTTTTTTTTTTTTATAATTTTTCATGCAGCTTAGCTCTCCAACTACAATTATGTAAACTTGATCACACGAATTATATTGATTAAATTGCTCTGTGGCTTATATGTACTCATCGTCTCTCAATGCAAAATAAGATCTTTATATAATACATAACTTCATTAAAATTTAGGGAAAAATGTGAAACTTCTGTTTATTCATAGGTCTGTGGAAGAGCATATTGCAAGAATTGTGTAAATATAGGAATGGGAGACATGAAAGAAGGAAGAAAATGCACTGAGTGCCTTGGGAGACGATTCAGCCAAAGGTATATACCGTATACATACCCTTCAATTTTATTTTATTTTTTGTAGTTTGGTATAATTTCGTCTGAAACCATTTTTTTTTTCTTTTGCTGGGTGTGTAATTGGTCAAATAGATACATACAAAGAGCAGGAGAGGTAGGGTGTTGTTTTACAAGCTACCCAAGTGCGGTAAGGAAAGTAGAACTCAAGTGGGCTGAGATGGGGCCAAGAAGAAGTGGAGAGGGGGCCTACAAGCGCAGTGAAATGATGTCTACATCAAGAAGCCCAATTCCTCCAAGGAGCCCAACTGTGGCCCATTCAAGCAGTAACCCAAATTCCTTTGTCATGAGTTCCTCTTTTTCCCCTTATACTCCTACTCACCTCCATTTGCCTTTCTAGACAGAGTCACAGAGAGACCTTAAGTCTTCTTCTTCTTTTTTAATTTGAATTGTTTCTGATTATTACACTATCTTCCATTTTGATCCAAGTGTTGCTTACTATTCATTACATTATTATATATGTTATTTTTTCTTCCATTTTCTCAATTATTTGGATGAATCAAATGACATATCTAAATTCTTGCATTATTGACATTTTCTCATTGATATCGTCAACACATACTAGTTGCGCATTGTCACGTATAATATGTTATCTCATGGTAATTGCTAATAGAAAATGATATGTTGTTCATTAATGTAATAATAATTAAGTATTTATTTGTACAAATGGTTCTTAAGTTGAAGAATTATAAAACCCAAATTTCTTTAGTTGCTTACAAAAATATACATGGGAATATTTTTTTTTCCTGTTTCTAATATCACTACATTCGTGTATTACACAAATGAAGTGTGTGAATTAGACATCCACTCTAGTATGCCATGGGGAATCAGAATGTTTGCTTGATTATATTACTTGTAGTTGCACTCTCGAGCTTTAGTGACTAATACTTAACTCCTTGAACTAAAAAAAATGTAACCCTAGATGGACAAGTATTGGGAGCCTTGCAGGGACGTACCCAGAAATATTTTTCTAGGAGGGCTAATATATATTAAAAAAAATTTCTAATTTTTTTCAAAATATGTGTATTATCATCAACAAGTGGTTTTTAAAATCACTTACTTTTTTGATTAGTAACCTCAATAGAAGTATTTTTTGTTGATTGTTGATCATCTATTTTCTTAAAAAATCAATGAAGATTTTTAAATGATTTAAAACTTTGGTGAAGTTTATCCATTATAACCTACAATAAAAGTATTTAATGCAAATTAAAGTATATAAATTAAAAATTGCAAACACCTAACAACAAACAAACAAAAAATTAAAATAACTAAAAAATTAAATAATCAATAAATAAATTATATTCTTAATCATTTTTTTACCTATTAATAGTAATTGATAAGTATAGAAATTTAAAATAAATTTTATGTTCTAATATAATAATGAGATAATATATATTTTAAAATAAAGAACTCTAATTAATAATTTAAAGAATGAAAAAAATAATATATTTAATGAAATAATGGTGAATTGTTATGAAAAAAATGAGTGCTAAATACATATAAATTTATACTTAAATAAGCACTTAAATTAATAATTATACAATATTTATCGGTCAAAAGTTTAAAAATTATAATTTTTAGAAATATATAATACATAATTATTGATATGAGTATAAATTAAAATATAAATATTTTAAGTATTTAATATTTTTAAAGAAGAATACATAACTATAATAATTTTATTTTTTTAAAAAAAGAAAAAAAAAAGATACCAAATACGTAGCGTTGCAGAGCCAAAAAATAAAAACAACAAGTCAACAATCAATAAAAAGGCAAATAGCAATGAAAACTATAATTTATAATTAAGATTTTAATTAATATAATAAATTATATTTATATTACTAAAATTTATTAAAAAAAAATTAAAAAAGCTGTTCGGGCTGAAGCCCGGTACAGCCCACCATACTGGTCCGTCACTGGAGCCTTGTAATACGACTCTTAAGTCTTGAAGGTAGTACAGATAAATGGACACTTAGTATGTGGAATACCATCTTTGATTGGACTATTGTTCATGAGAATTGGATTCGGGGTTGGCACCAAAAAGTTGGTTGATCAAAGTCAAAATATGTTTATTCAATAACTCAAGCCCATTTAATTAATTCAGACAACACTTAGTACAGAAATGATGAATGTTAATGACACTCTTATGTTCACTTGCTAACCTAATCTTAGAAACTTTGAATACCTACTAGTTTGTTCGGATTTTGTAGATCTATATATATTTTCAAGTTGAGTCGTGCTACATTTTTAAATTAAATTGAAGCCTAAAGCTCGACCCTATAATCATTTGAATAGGCTTGTACATGATTTTTTTAACTTTAAATTGACTTAAATCAACACGATAATTTAAATGATGCAATAAATCATAAAATAATGTCATATAATTTTCAAATGTATGTATATTTTATAAAATTTAAATTTAACTTTTACTATAAGTCGATTCTTAGTTCTATATTTGTCCTTAAATCTGATCTTAAAATTATTCGGATAAAGTTAGATTAAACTTCTTCAAACTTATTTAGTCTTTTAAGCGGGGTCGGATGGGATAGTAAAACACATTAAATTCATATGAAACTTGAAGAGAAGTTAAAAAGGGTAAGTAGGAGGAAAAATTAATGTCTTAAGGAAATATGTAAACTAAGACCCTACCTTAATTTCTGGATCAATTTGTTAGTTTAAGAAGCCATAAAAAAGAACAAGAGTTTTTGTCCCAAATAACTTCATTTTTAATGAATTTATGAATTTTCTCTAACTAGCTAGCAACAATTCATTATAAAATTTAAAGTTTTATATTAATTATTATTCAATAAATAAACTAAAAAATCTTTATTTTATGGTTTCAATAACATAGAATTAAGGTATCATTGGAGTTTTGATAATCGTGGCCAAATATAAAGCCTTATATCCTACCCAAAAAAATATGTAAGACATTATTTCCAAAGCACATATAGCACATTACATATGTTTTCTAAAAATATGTAAGGGCTTATATTTGGCAACAGTCATTAGAACTTGAATAGGGTCAACAAATGTAATGTCTTACATTCGAACTAAAAATATTTAAGATATTACATATGGAGTATATTTAACACATAATATATATTTCTTAATAATATATAGGGTCTTATATCTGGCAAATGGCCACCAAAATTTTGTTAGGCTCGCCAGCAATGATCATAAAATTTTCAGTAAAGTCACTGATGATAATTATTGTAATTTTACTATAGATCTTGTGGATATAATTTTATTATTATTTTGTTAAAATTATATAATAGTGCTATTTTTTTTTTTTTGAGCATGAAGTTGCGAGTCTTAGAATGAATTTTTTTAGTTTAAAAAATTGATCAAAAATAATAAAAAATAGATTATTATATCAATTTCTAAAAACCAAAAGCATGAGTACAAATTGTAAGTTGGACAAAACTTTTTTTTTTTTTTATAAGAAAGAAAACCTTCATTCAAATTAAAATAGTCCTTACATTGTTAGACCGAGTTACATCATAAGAAATGGCTTCCAAGATACTAGGGAGAGCATCCCAAGTCCAAAAACGCATATCAAATAAGTCCAGAGCCAAATTCGCAATCCTATGCGCCACAAGATTAGCTTCTCTCTTCCTAAATTGAATACTGGAACAAAGATCTCGTAATCCTCTTTTAATATCCTCCACCAATACACCATCAGCAGCAAAACAAACACCCATCTTGTTAATCATTGAAACAGCCTGTAAAGAGTCAGATTCAAAGATAACATTTCCAAGATTCCTCTCTCTAGCAATATTAATTGCTAGACATAAAGCATGAAGTTCTGCAGTCAAAACATATAAAATTGGTTTCTTGGGAGCAGCACAAGCAAGTATTAGTTGTCCATAATCATCTCTAAAAATGACCCCTAGCCCACCCTTACTATCCTTAACAGAAGCGTCAACATTAGCTTTAAGTCTACCAGAGGGAGGTGTCTCCCAAGAAATAGATTTACAAGGGTGATCATTGGAAGTCAAATTGGTATACCTGTTATTAAAGGCGTGAAACTCAGTTAATAGCATATTCGCCCATTCTAGTAACCCTGAAGGTGATCTGCCTGGTTTTCCATATAAAAGCTCATTTCGATTGTGCCAAATTGCCCAACATACATAGGCAAAAAGATCGACATCTAGAGCAGAGCAAGATGAAGAAATAAAATCAAAAATATCCACAAAAGGGAGGTGGATTTTGTCCCTCAACAAAGAGTCAAAATTAGAGTCCTTCCATACCATAGCTGCCATTCGACATTTCCATAAGCAATGATTTAAATTCTCATAGACACCATTACAAAGTTTGCACCACACATTACTCACAATCTTCTTTTTTGAAAGATCACAAAGCGTAGGAAGGATATTATGACTAGCTCTCCACACAAACACTTTTACCTTATTTGGTACTTGTAAAGCCCAGATTCGTGCCCACCATTTAGATGCCTCCACACTACTTGGTCCTGAATCCGAGTCGTTCTTACTATACAACAAACGATTCTCCTCAGCCACCCAATAAGCACTTTTAACAGTGAAACATCCATCGCTAGTTTTCCCCCAAATTTCTTTATCTGTGTGACATCCACCACTCAAAGGGATAGCCTTGATGGTACTAGCCTCATACTCTTGAAAGTGCTCATCAATAAAAGAATCTCACCATTGACCCGCTTGATTAATTAAAGAAGAAACCTTAGCATCAGTAGGGAGGGATTTAGGGGATAAAACAGTTGGGACAGTTCCTGGTAGCCATTTATGTTTATAAATCAAAATATTCGCACCATTACCAACTCTCCACTTCATGCCTTTCATAAACACCTCTCTACCCCATAGCAAGCTCTTCCAAAAGTACGAAGCATGCTTAGGCTCTTTTGCATCCAAGATACTGCAATTCTTAAAATATTTACCCTTTAATACACGACATACCAATGAGTTTGGTTGTTGCAATAATCTCCATGTATGTTTAGCTAGTAAAGCTTGGTTAAAAGATATGAGATTCCTGAAACCCAGACCTCCTAAAGCTTTTGGCTTACACAATTTATCCCAAGATAACCAATGCGTAGTCCTTTTCTCTACATCAAAACCCCACCAAAATCTTCCTATCATTCTATGTAAATCCTTACATAAACTGAAGGGAAGTTTAAAACAATTCATAGTATAAGAGGGAAATGATTGGATCACAGCCTTAATCATGACTTCCTTACCTGCTCGAGATAGACATTTTTCTTTCCAAGCCTTCATTTTCGAGTTGACCTTCTCCTTGATCTTACCAAACATTCTTCTTTTGTTTCTCCCTGCAATTGTTGGCAACCCCAGATATTTTTCATGACAGTTTACCATTGGGATGCTTAAAATATCCTGAGTTGCCTTTCTAACACCATCATTCGTGTTTGGGCTGAAAACAATGGCAGATTTTGATAGGTTTACCTTCTGACCTGAGGCACTTTCATAGCACAGTAAAACTTCTTTCAATTTGGCAATAGAGATATCATTAATCTCCATGAAAATAAAACTGTCATCTGCAAAGAAAAGGTGGGAGACCCTAGGACTATTTCTAGCCACATAGAGTCCCGTTATACATTTATCAGCTTCAGCCTTTCTCAAAAGAGCAGATAGTCCCTCAGCACATAGAATGAAAAGGTATGGTGACAAAGGGTCACCCTGTCTTAAACCCCTTCTAGGCTTGAAAGTAGGAGTTGTGGAACGATTGACTAAGAGCGAGTAGGACACAGAAGTAACACAGTTAATTAACAGAGCCACCCAATGATCATTGAAACCTAGCTTCTTTAGTAAAGCATGTAGGAAATCCCATTCAATCCTGTCGTAAGCCTTGCACATATCCAGTTTAACAGCAGCTTTATACTTCTTCCCTTTCAAACATCTCTTCATAGAATGAATGGTTTCAAAAGCTACAACATAATTATCCGTAATCAAGCGTCCAGGAACGAAAGCGCTTTGGGAATCAGATATAACATCAGATAACACACATTTCATTCTATTAGTGATACATTTGGCCACCAATTTATACAATACATTACATAGACTTATGGGTCTAAAATCATTCACAAAACTTGGTGAATCCACCTTAGGAAGAAGGGAGATGAGAGTATGATTTTTTCCTTGTAGAGAAAAATTGTTATTCAAAACTTGTAAAACAGCTTCACATACCTTATCTCCGACAGTATTCCAGTATCTTTGATAGAAAAGTGCTGGCATTCCATCAGGACCAGGAGCTTTCATGCGGTGCATTTGACTGAGGGCTGTTTCAACATCTTCTCTAATGAAAGGTTGCATCAGTGTGTTGTTCATATCAGCAGTGATCTTTGGGGACAAGCAATCAATAACTGTATCCACATTAGAAGGGCCCTCACTACTAAAAATTTCAGAGTAGTAGTTAAGGAACATCTGTTCAATTAAAACTGGAGATGAAACCCAATTCTGTTGACTATCCATCAATCTGGACACATGATTTCTTTTCCTTCTTCCATTAGCTTTGCCGTGAAAATAGCTAGAGTTTCTATCCCCATGTTTAAGCCACACCTGTCGAGATCGCTGCCTCCACATAATCTCATCCCATTCTAAAAGAGAATTTATCTCCTTTTCCGTCCTTAGTACCTCATCCATGTCTAAAGCATAAGGAGCTCTACTTTTCACGACTTTCAGTTTAGAATATAGCTTTTCCAACCTTCTTTGGACATGTCCCACAGAAGACCAGTTCCATTTACTTAGCTCTCTGGCACAACATGCAATCTTAGCTGAGACATCATCAAAGGGAGAGTTTTCACTAGAAGATAACCATGCATCCTCAATGGTTTCAGCACATCCATCAATTCCCACCCAAAACTCCTCAAAACGAAAAGTTTTCTTTTTGGTTCTCTTAGGGGCACAACTAGGGTTACAACCACTAATCAATATAGCTGCATGATCAGACCTTGACATTTCCTCATGTAGAACACCCAAATTCGGTAATTGTTGTCTCCAGAAGTCATTGACATATGCCTTATCTAACCTGACTTGAGTATTAAAACCAGTCTTTCTTCTATTATTCCAAGTGAAACGGTATCCATTAAAGTTTAGCTCATGTAAGCCACATTGTAGGAGTACCTCCCTGAATTCATCCATTTGTCTTTGTGTGCGATTACCCCCTAACTGGTCGTCCCAACTCACAATTTCATTAAAATCACCAAATAAAAGCCAAGGAAAATTACAATTATTTGCCAACCTCCTAATCATATTCCAAGAATGGAATCTCTCATCAACCTTTGGATGACCATAAAAACCAGTTGCTTTAAAATAACCAAGTTCTGGAGATTGTATAAACATATTGATATGGCCAGTGGAAAAGGATTGAATATCAACATTAAGAACATTCTTCCAAAGCACCATCAATCCACCACCTCTACCCCTTCTTGGAACTTCAAAACACCCATCATAACCCAAATTCACACGAATCTTTTCACCTTTGTTTCGTAACAGTCTAGTTTCCATCAGAAAAACTAAACTGGGGGACTTTGCATTAATTACACTTTTCAATGCTCTGAACGTTAAGGGGTTCCCAAGCCCCCTAACGTTCCAACTTAAACAATTCATGACTCGTGACGGGGCTGTGTCACAGGCCCCGTCACGTGTTGGGAAGAGGAACAAAACTCTTCACCATCATAATCAGTCAATTCCAATGAATTATTTGTATTATAAGGGATGCTATTAGCGACAGATTTCCCAACAGTAGAGTGTCTCCCTCTCTTCTTTGATGGTGGTCCCCTTACCCCTAAGCACCTTGATGAACACTATTTTGATCTACTATTTGTGATATTTTTAAGTGTTTATTTTGCATATAATCTCGATATAATCTTGTTTTGGAGGGTATTCTACTGTTTTGCAGGTCAAAGTAGGTTTGGAGAGAAACTTGGAAAAAGAGAGCAAAAATGGAGTAAAAATGCATACATACGTAAGCCTTACATTAGGTACCATACATTATGTAAGCCTTACATCGATAATCAACAGAATATGTACAAGGCATGTACATACATGTACATACCATGTACACCCTTACATGCAAGGCGCGCCGCGGCGAGGAAAGTGTATGCCGCGGCGGGGAGCTCTCGGGTTGGAACATGAAAACCATCAAAACACTGAGCGCCGCGGCGAAGGAATGGTATGCCGCGGCGAGGAATTTAGAGAAATATGTAAAGCCATGTACATACTATGTACACTCATGTACATACAAGGCGCGCCGCGGCGAAGGAATTGTATGCCGCGGCGAGAGGCTCTCGGGTTTGAACACCAAGATCACGAACACAATGTGCGCCGCGGCATGAAAAATGTGCGCCGCGGCGCGCGCGCGCGAATTGGACTCCTCCTGATGTACGAGACTTACAGAAAATAAAAGAAACCCTTACAAACCCTATCGAACATCATATCCTCTCCAGCCTCCAAAAACAGATCTGAGCCTTAATTCAACACCTTTCCAGCCTCCAAAGACTCCAGATTCACACACTCTGTTCTTCAAAGAAATATACGAGAGAAGGAGAAGAAAAGCATCGTAACAGTGCCAGAATTCTTCTTGTCTCAACAATTTAGAGAAAGAGATTACTCAATCAAAGCTCCACCATTGATTTGGGGTATTTTAATATTTGTAATTTACTTTCTCTTTAAGAATTCGTATGATGTTATTCATGATAGAAAATATTGATTTAAATTCTGTCATGAGTGGCTAAATCATCTGTGTGTGGGATTTTGGTAATGTAACTATGAGTAGATAATTGGTTTTGTGGAATGTTAATTGTTAAAGAGATTTATTTCGAGTTTATTGATTCCACTATTATGTTCATTTATTATTTCTGGCCAATTTAATTTATGAATGTATGAAATATTTTAGAATTGAGTTTTAGAAACGCCATCTGAATTCAATTAAGCACTCTTAAACTTGAGCCTAATTCAAGTGCATTGATTTGTCTTGAGTTAGGCGATTAGACTATTTTCTTGGATTTAAAGCTGATTAACTAATTAACGGTCCAGATCAAAGAAGTTAATTGGTTAATCAAGGGGAGATCACCATTGATTTGGGGTTTTCTAGTATAGAGAAAATAATCAGTAAATTCCACTTTTCGTGCCTAACTGTTACATCCACATAAACCAATTCATCCATGATTAGCTTACTAACCAATTTCCCACACTTGTTCACCCCATCGTTTTACACAAAGTCTACGCATTCACTTTATTTCTCTTGTCAACTTTTTTATAACTTCAGCTAAAATCTCCACAACCCTCCTTTGTTAGAATGTTTAGATTTAATTTTATTGTTATCTTTTAGAAAACAATTCACATTTTTGAAAACCACCGCAATTCCTTGAGAGACGATCTTGGGAGTATACTTGTCGCTTACTACGAGTGACTCGTGCACTTGCGAGCTTTATAAATACAAAATTTGGTATCAAGTTTTTGTGCATCAAGTTTTTGGCGCCGTTGCCGGGGAATTGGCGTTTTTGAAATTGTTATTTGTTTTCTTTTTAGTTTACTTAATTTTTAGTCTTTGTTGTTTTCTTTATTTGTTTTTCTTGTTTTTGTGTTTTTTTTGTTACTTGTTGGAGTCAATTAGTTTCTGGTGCTTTGATTTGTTGTTGTTTTTGATTGTGCATGCACGGTAGAAGATCTCTTGGACATCCACTCGTGCCGTTCATAGATAACATCAACAGGAAGAGCACTCATTTGAGACCATTTGAAGCTGACATTTTGGAGAAAGAGCATCAATCAATTATGGGAGAACAACTACCTCCACACAGAGAGATGACGATGAAGGAGTATGCAAGGCCAATCATTGGCACTGCAACTTCTTGCATCCAACTAGGGGAAGCAGCTCGAAACTATGAGCTAAAGAATATACACTTTAATATGCTACCGTCATTTTATGGTATTCCTAACGAAGATCCTCTAACGTTTATTCGTGATTTTTATGCTACTGTGCAGACTTTTCCGCTACAGGGGCTAAATGAGGATCAGCTGAGGATGAGGTGTTTCCCATACACGCTGAAAGATAAAGCCAAGTCATGGCTTATGACTCTTCCACCTGGATCGCTTTCAACTTGGGACGCTGTATACAACAAGTTCATGGGAAAATTCTATTCCCACCAAAAGACAGCAGACCTAAGAACTAAAATTGCGACGTTCTCCCAAATGGACGGAGAACCATTTCATGAGGCGTGGGACCGCTTCAAATTGCTTCTAATACAATGCCCACACCATCACTTTCCTTTGCAACTCCAGAATCAGTTCTTCTATGACGGGTTGACACAACAGTGTCAATTCACTGTGGATAATGCCGCGGGAGGAGCAATGGGAGAGAAGACCGCAGATGAAACATATGAGCTATATGAGATGTTGGGTGCTAATTCCCAACAAAAGAGTTCTAGAGGAAGGAGAATGGGCGTTAACGAGGTAGCTCCGGGGAATGACATGTCAATGCAAATCGCAGAGCTCACAAAACAAGTCGCACTCCTCACCTCCAAGAACTCACCAACTCAAGAGGTATGCGGTATTTGTAGTACTTACGGACACGGTGCTAACATTTGTCCTTTTGTTTGTGATCCACATGTAGGTACAAGTTACGAGCAGGCCAATGCTATGGAGGGATACCAACCGAGGCCAAGGAATGATCCTTACTCAAACACGTACAATCCCGGTTGGAGGAACCATCCCAACTTCTCATGGAAAGGAAGTAATAATCAAGGCTATGCTCAGAATAACTTCTCACATCATCCAAACAACAACAATTCCCAGCCTACTCTTCCTCACAAACCAAGCTTGGAGGACAACTTGAACGCATTCATCCAAGTTAGTCGGGAAAATCAAATGAAGAGTACTCAGAGATTGGACTCGTTGGAGGCTTCAATGAAAAGGGTTGAAGGCCAAGTAGGTCAATTGGCGGAACACCTCCAACGTCAAGAAAAAGGAAAACTACCGAGCCAACCTGAGCAAGCGAAGGCGGTCACAGTCCTTCGAAGTGGTAAGATCGTAACTAAAAATTTACCTGAAATATCTGATGATCTACTTTTTAATGCAGGAAACATGGAAGAAGGCAATGAAATACCTAAGGAGAATAATACACCCAAGGCTAGGGAAGGTGAACCTTCAAAGGAATCAAACGGAGAGTCATCTACCGCTCCCAAATTGCACAAATCATCCGAGCCTTACCGACCTCCGGTACCTTTTCCACACCGTCTCAAGGACGATAAACAGGATAAGCAATTTTCTGATCTTTTTAACATGCTTTCTAAAGTTCAAATAAATCTGCCCTTACTGGATGTTATTAGAAATGTACCTTCCTATGCAAAGTTTTTCAAAGATCTAAATACTAGGAAGAGAAAGTATGGTTTAAATGAAAGGATAGTTGTTTCTGAAATTTCTAGTTCAATTCTTCAACAACGTTTACCACCTAAACTTAAGGATCCCGGAAGTTTTAACATTAACATTACTTTGGGGAATGAGAAAGTGGTACGAGCCATGCTAGATCTAGGTGCAAGTATAAACTTAATGCCTTATTCGATTTATTTGCAACTAGGTTTAGGGGAATTGAAACATACTACCATGTCCCTACAATTAGCTGATAGATCTGTGAAATATCCTAAGGGAATGGTAGAGGACTTGCTTGTACAGGTTGATAAATTGATTATACCTGTCGATTTTGTTGTATTGGATATGCAGGAGAATCCATCTATGGACAAAGAACACACCATTCTTCTTGGTAGGCCATTTATGGCCACTACTAAGACAATTATAGATGTCCATAGTGGAAGTCTAACTATGACAGTTTTGGGGGAAACTGTCAATTTTAGAGTATTCGATTCCTCCCCTTTACCTTCTATATCCTCAATTGATGAATGTTCTTCTATTGATCATATTGATAATCTTGTTTATGATGCCTTTTTGCAGGACGAAGTTAAGGACGGACTTGAATATGCTTTAGCAGTTGATAGGATAGAGACGGAATTGGATGATGAAACTAAGGGTTACTTAGAGCTGTTAGATAATGCTGAATCATTAGAAGAACCAAGTACACCCTTAGAGCTACCCAAAACCCCATCTAGGGAAGACACTGCTCCACCTAAGCTTGAGTTGAAAGATTTACCAAAACATCTTAAGTATGTATTTTTGGGTGAGGGGGACACTTATCCGGTCATAATTTCATCTACCTTGACCCGAACCCAAGAACGAGCACTAGTGAATATACTTAGGAAACATAAGAAAGCCATAGGATGGAGCATTGATGATATTAGAGGTATTAGTCCCACCATGTGTATGCATAAGATAAATCTTGAGGACAATACCAAACCTGTGAGAGAAGCCCAAAGGAGACTTAACCCTATTATGCAAGAGGTAGTGAAAACGGAAATTTTAAAACTCTTGGCAGTTGGGGTTATCTATCCTATTGCGGATAGCAAATGGGTTAGCCCGGTACATGTGGTACCGAAGAAATCTGGGATCACTGTGGTAAAGAACGATAAAAATGAGTTAGTGCCCACGAGATTGATCACGGGATGGAGAATGTGCATTGATTTTCGTAAATTAAATTTGTACACAAAGAAAGATCATTTTCCTCTTCCTTTTATTGATCAAATGCTTGAACGTTTAGCAGGGCATGACTTTTACTGTTTTCTTGATGGTCTTTCAGGTTATTATCAGGTGCCCATCGCTCCGGAAGATCAGGAGAAGACCACATTCACGTGCCCATTCGGGACATTTGCCTTCAGGAGGATGCCATTCGGCCTTTGCAATGCCCCCGCCACATTCCAGCGATGCATGATTTCAATATTCTCGGATATGGTGGAGAAATGCATAGAGGTATTTATGGATGACTTTTCAGTTTTTGGAAATTCATTTGATGATTGCCTGAATAATTTGACTCGCGTGCTTGAACGTTGTATTGATTGTAACTTGACCCTTAGTTGGGAAAAGAGTCATTTTATGGTTCAGCATGGCATTGTATTAGGACACGTAATTTCACGTAGAGGCATTGAGGTGGATAGGGCAAAAATTGATCTAATAGCCAAACTTCCACCTCCCACTAATGTTAAGGGAATCAGGAGTTTTCTTGGTCATGCGGGTTTTTATAGGAGATTTATTAAGGATTTTTCCAAGATAAGTCGTCCCCTATGCAACCTGTTAGCTAAAGATGTTTCTTTTGTTTTTGATGATGATTGCTTGACTGCTTTTAATGTTTTGAAAGAAAAATTAACTTCTGCACCCATTATCATGGCACCTGATTGGTCACTCCCCTTTGAGATTATGTGTGATGCGTCTGATTTTGCCATAGGGGCTGTCTTAGGTCAACGAGTAGATAAGCATTTGCATGTAATTTACTATGCTAGTAAAACTCTAAATGACGCTCAACTTAACTACTCAACCACCGAAAAAGAGTTTTTGGCTATTGTGTTTTCTCTTGATAAGTTTAGATCTTATTTAGTAGGGTCTAAAGTAATTGTGCATTCGGACCATGCTGCTTTGCGTTATTTGTTGAGTAAACCGAATGCCAAGCCTAGACTAATTCGGTGGGTTTTGTTGTTACAAGAATTCGACTTAGAAATCAAGGATAAAAAGGGAACGAAAAATGTGGTAGCTGATCATTTATCTAGGTTGATTTCTGACTTTGACACTACTGAGAGTGACAAAGATATTGCTATTGTTGAGACTTTTCCTGATGAGCAGTTATTTTCTGTGGGTCCAAACCCTTGGTACGCTGATATTGTAAATTTTCTTGCTAGCGGTTTGTTGAGGCCTAACATTTCTTTTCAGGAAAAGAAAAGATTTTTTCATGTGTGCAGGCAATACTTCTGGGATGATCCATATCTATTCAAGATTTGTCAAGACCAAGTCATCCGGAGGTGTGTGCCGGAAGAGGAGCATGCAAGTATCTTAACTTTTTGTCATGAACTTCACTGTGGAGGACATTTTGGGGGTAAGAAAACTGCTATTAAGGTACTTCAATCTGGATTTTATTGGCCTACACTGTTTAAAGATGCCTATAATTTTTGCATGCGCTGTGATAGATGTCAGAGAACTGGTAATTTAAGTAGACGTAATGAAATGCCTCTGACATATAATCTTGTTGTTGAGTTGTTTGATGTATGGGGAATTGACTTTATGGGTCCTTTTCCCCCTTCTTCTGGTTTTGAGTATATCTTAGTTGCTGTTGATTATGTGTCCAAGTGGGTAGAGGCTATACCCACTAAGTCTAATGATGCTAACTGTGTTGTGAAGTTCTTGAAGGAGACAATATTTAGCAGGTTTGGCACACCAAGGGCAATAATCAGTGATGGAGGGAGTCACTTCTGCAACAAACTTTTTGATGGATTGTTGAGAAAGTACAACATCACACATAAAGTGGCTACTCCATACCACCCACAAACATCGGGACAAGTTGAAGTGAGTAACCGGCAAATTAAGGGTATTTTGGAACGTACGGTGCGACCTTCAAGGAAGGATTGGGCTTCGAAGCTCAATGACGCATTATGGGCTTACCGTACGGCATACAAGACACCTATTGGGATGAGCCCATACCGGTTAATTTATGGCAAAGCATGCCATTTGCCCGTTGAGCTTGAGCACAAGGCCTATTGGGCAATCAAGCAGCTGAACATGGATTGTCAACAAGCGGGTGACAACCGCTTACTTCAACTTGATGAGCTTGAAGAGATTAGGAATGAAGCATATGAGAATGCTAAGATTTACAAAGAACGCACAAAGCGCAATCATGACAAAGGGATCGTTGGTAAATCTCTCTATCCTGGAATGCAAGTACTTTTATTTAACTCTCGTCTTAAACTTTTTCCAGGCAAGCTTCGATCAAGATGGAGTGGACCATACAAGATTGTGGAAATCTTTCCCCATGGAGCTGTTGAGCTCATCAATCCCAACACACAAGCAACTTTCAAGGTGAACGGACATCGTGTAAAGCCTTACTTGGAAGGAGTAGTTCCCCGTAGAGATGTGGAGTGCATTGAACTGCATGCACCTTAGCTATGCGCGTCGTCTTGCTAAGACGTTAAACTAGGCGCTTGGTGGGAGGCAACCCACCATTTTAGGTATTTTCTATTGTTTCTTTTAATTTCCTTAAGTTTAGTTTCGTTTTTGTTTGCCCTCTCTACAATCTTTTCTGAACATGTGTGTAGTTGCAAACCTTGAGGACAATGTTTAGTTTAGGTTTGGGGGTGCATTTTGCACTTTTGATTGGTAACAATACTTTCATGCTTTGGTCAATGTTTGATGAATAACTAGTCTTTGTGCATTGTTTATCTGATTTTTAAAATATTTGAGGTTTGTTGTAAGGATCGGTTTTAATTTGCAATCTGTTTTTCATGCTTTTGATGTTGAAACTGAGATGCACCCAAATCTTGTGTATAGGAATTGAATAGTGGAGACTACCTTGTGAGAATATTGTTGAGCCCCTAACGTTTTATTCGGAGAGATAAATATTCTTCTACTCTTTTAAACACCTTTCATATCATTTCAAATTGCTAGATGATCTCTATAGGTTTTTGCATTGAATGTTAGGATTTTAAACATTTAATGAGGGATCATGTGCTTAATTGAATTGCTTAGATTAAATGACTTAAGTAAAGTTTGAAGTGTTTGCCTATTTCATTCGTGTTTGACTTAAAAAAAAATAAAATATAAAAGGGAATTCCTATATCAAACACAAAAAGAGCTAAGAAGTAACCATTCACAAATTACATATGTATGTGGGTCTAAAAAAAAAAAAAAAAAAAGAGATAATAAGTTTATTATGACCCTAAGTTCTTCAAGTATGAATGGTTAATAAAAAAAAAAGAGAGAGAAATAGGAAATAAGTTCCCTTAAAGTCAAAACATTTTCATTCTATTCTATGGCACACTTGAAGTTTTTGCTTGAGGATTTTAATTGAAGTATGAGATTAGTAATGTGATTCCTTCATAAATCCTATCATTTGATTCCTTTCATGAGATCAATGTTATGCACTTTTGAGCCTTTCTTGTTTAATCATATGCGAACCTATTAGCTCGTTTCTTTACATAATTTCTATTCGCATATACATTGTTGAGTGCTTGAACCCATAGGATTGGTGTGATTTAGAGAGTAATTATTGTGAGGATTAGAGTTGAAACGAATTCATATTCTTAACACTTGGTTTGGGGGAGTCAAAGTTGATACGTTTTTAGTATTGGAATTTAG
Source organism: Elaeagnus macrophylla (assembly GCA_029378325.1). NCBI lineage: Eukaryota > Viridiplantae > Streptophyta > Magnoliopsida > Rosales > Elaeagnaceae > Elaeagnus > Elaeagnus macrophylla. The sequence continues at coordinate 8,692,420 of CM055642.1, read as the reverse complement.
ATTTGTGAAGCAAAATTGATCTAAATGGTGAACCTTGATGTGCTTGATTGTCGGATAAATTTGTGCATGAATGTTTGGTTATGATTTGGAAAGAAATTAAAGCATGAAAAATTTTGTTAACTTCAATTTTAGTTTTGTTATTTGGCCTTTTAATTTTGGTTTTGCTTGAGGACTAGCAAAAAGTAGGTTTGGGGGTATTTGATGAACACTATTTTGATCTACTATTTGTGATATTTTTAAGTGTTTATTTTGCATATAATCTCGATATAATCTTGTTTTGGAGGGTATTCTACTGTTTTGCAGGTCAAAGTAGGTTTGGAGAGAAACTTGGAAAAAGAGAGCAAAAATGGAGTAAAAATGCATACATACGTAAGCCTTACATTAGGTACCATACATTATGTAAGCCTTACATCGATAATCAACAGAATATGTACAAGGCATGTACATACATGTACATACCATGTACACCCTTACATGCAAGGCGCGCCGCGGCGAGGAAAGTGTATGCCGCGGCGGGGAGCTCTCGGGTTGGAACATGAAAACCATCAAAACACTGAGCGCCGCGGCGAAGGAATGGTATGCCGCGGCGAGGAATTTAGAGAAATATGTAAAGCCATGTACATACTATGTACACTCATGTACATACAAGGCGCGCCGCGGCGAAGGAATTGTATGCCGCGGCGAGAGGCTCTCGGGTTTGAACACCAAGATCACGAACACAATGTGCGCCGCGGCATGAAAAATGTGCGCCGCGGCGCGCGCGCGCGCGAATTGGACTCCTCCTGATGTACGAGACTTACAGAAAATAAAAGAAACCCTTACAAACCCTATCGAACATCATATCCTCTCCAGCCTCCAAAAACAGATCTGAGCCTTAATTCAACACCTTTCCAGCCTCCAAAGACTCCAGATTCACACACTCTGTTCTTCAAAGAAATATACGAGAGAAGGAGAAGAAAAGCATCGTAACAGTGCCAGAATTCTTCTTGTCTCAACAATTTAGAGAAAGAGATTACTCAATCAAAGCTCCACCATTGATTTGGGGTATTTTAATATTTGTAATTTACTTTCTCTTTAAGAATTCGTATGATGTTATTCATGATAGAAAATATTGATTTAAATTCTGTCATGAGTGGCTAAATCATCTGTGTGTGGGATTTTGGTAATGTAACTATGAGTAGATAATTGGTTTTGTGGAATGTTAATTGTTAAAGAGATTTATTTCGAGTTTATTGATTCCACTATTATGTTCATTTATTATTTCTGGCCAATTTAATTTATGAATGTATGAAATATTTTAGAATTGAGTTTTAGAAACGCCATCTGAATTCAATTAAGCACTCTTAAACTTGAGCCTAATTCAAGTGCATTGATTTGTCTTGAGTTAGGCGATTAGACTATTTTCTTGGATTTAAAGCTGATTAACTAATTAACGGTCCAGATCAAAGAAGTTAATTGGTTAATCAAGGGGAGATCACCATTGATTTGGGGTTTTCTAGTATAGAGAAAATAATCAGTAAATTCCACTTTTCGTGCCTAACTGTTACATCCACATAAACCAATTCATCCATGATTAGCTTACTAACCAATTTCCCACACTTGTTCACCCCATCGTTTTACACAAAGTCTACGCATTCACTTTATTTCTCTTGTCAACTTTTTTATAACTTCAGCTAAAATCTCCACAACCCTCCTTTGTTAGAATGTTTAGATTTAATTTTATTGTTATCTTTTAGAAAACAATTCACATTTTTGAAAACCACCGCAATTCCTTGAGAGACGATCTTGGGAGTATACTTGTCGCTTACTACGAGTGACTCGTGCACTTGCGAGCTTTATAAATACAAAATTTGGTATCAAGTTTTTGTGCATCACACCTCCCAATTAACGGTCTTCTACCAATAGTACTTGCAATGATCATGTCCTTATTGGGGTCATTGTTTACAATATCGCTTTGAAAGAGAGGGTTGACTAGTCCTAAGTTGACATCCACATTTATACCACTTGTTAAGAGATCAGAAGCCTCCAAAGGGATCGCAATTGATGAACACATTTTTGACCTATATTTTGTTATGTTTTTAAGCATTCATTTTATGTTTTATTTTATTATTTTCGTGTTTTGGAAGGTATTTATGTGTTTTGTAGGTTTTTGGACTCTTAAAGAATATTGGATTGAAATAACACAAAAAGAGAGAAAATGGAGTAACAAAAGCCAGAAAATGTAAGGCTTACATAAGGATTCAAAAACTATGTAAGGGTTACATACAAGACAAAAGCAACGCGCGCCTAGGCATGAAAAACCTGCGTCTAGGCGGGGAGGTTTCTGTTTTTTTTACTCTAGAGCCAAAATAGAACGCGCGCCGAGGCATGAAAAACCTGCGCCGAGGTGGGCGTGCAAAAAACTGCCCATAAACCCTAAAACGCGTATTTCACTTCATTCCTCCTATAAATACCATATTATACCTCTCCCAAACACAAGTTTTCACACCCATCTTCCTCCCCACCTTAGCTGCTACTACAGCAAGGGTTTTTCACCCAAATTTCACACAAAATCAAGAAGAGACCCTCTATTGTTGAAGCTACTCCAAGGATTTGAGAAAGAGGATCAATCAAGTTCAAGGATTTGGAGCTAGAGGATTCATTGGGGTATTTTTAGTGTAATATCTTTTTCTTCTCTGATTTTGTGGTTTGCCTCCATGACTAAATTGATTGACACCAATTTAGTTATGGTTGGCTAATTTATGTATTTGAAATTTTAGTATTGCTTCCAATGATTGGAAGAACAATTTTGTAATTTAATTATATATGATTGGATTTATTTCTTGTTCATGTTCTTATTATTTTCTGATTGTGAATTAATGGTGGACCAAACCTTAGTTTGTAATTAGAAAGAATATTTTAGAATTAGGCATTAGAAACACCATCTTTGCTTAATTGTGCATTATGAACAAGAGCCTAAATTGATTGCATTGATTTGTGTTAGTTTAGGTGGTTAGAACAATTTCCTTGAGCTAATTCCAATTAGTTAATTAACGGTCCGGATCAAAGAAGTTAATTAGTTGATTGTAGTGAAAATTGCCATTGATTTGGGATTTTCTAGGTTTAGCGGAAAAATCATTAAATTCAACTTTTAATTGAATGCTTAATTTGTTTTTGCCATGAATGGATAGCGAACTAAAATTCCCATTTACATCCATCATCCCCACTTTTGTTGTGATTACTTTTATTTTCATTTTATTTTAGTTATATAATTAATTTAGGAATTTACAGTCTGTTCTACAACTCTACAATTGTTAGAATGTTTAGGATTGTTTGTTCGACTGAATAAGAAAATAAATAACGTTTTAAAACCACCGCAATTCCTTGAGAGACGATCTTGGGAGTATACTTATCACTTATTACAAGTGATTCGTGCACTTGCGAGCTTTTTATAAAATACAAAATTTGACTATCAAGTTTTTGTGCATCAGCAATCATCCTAGAGCCTGTTTCTTTAAGATAGTACCACTCAAGCAGAAGTCAGTAAAAAAATTAGAAAAATAGAACAATTAAAAGAAAAAATTAAAGAAGTAAAAGAACTGGTTTACACTATGAAATAATTATAGTAAAAAAATTATTAAGAATAGAGTTAGAAGGAATAATAACATAACGAGCATATGTAATAACCAAATATCTATAATGAAAGCTTTAATTCTTATAAGAGAAAAAATAGATGTCACAGATGAATTAAATATTAAAAACATTCAAGAATTAAAAGAAATACAATTAGATATATATAAAGAAATTATAGAATTAAAAAGGGATGTTAATAACATACAAACAGAAAATTAATTAAAATTTGATCCATTGAAAGGATTGAAAAAAGAACCTCCTAAGAGATTTGATATTTTAATATTCAAGAATGATAAAAGAAAATATGAAAAATTTAAAGAATAATAACAATCTAATGAAATATATAAAAAATTTGGAATAACAATTTATGAATCCTGAAAATAAGCATATATAAAAATTAATTAGTTTATTTACTTTAACAATTGAAGAATTAAAGAAACATTATGCAAAAAAACTTTGCACCAATAAAGAATAAGATGATATGACAACAATTAGTAAAAGTGAGTTTGAACAAAAAAAATATAATCTAAAGAATTCATATGGTATCTGTATTAATACCAAGATCAATCCCTGAAAGATCAATTCAATAGAGTAGAGAAACATCTGACCCACATATGGAAGATAGAAATAGATAAAGACTAGAAAAACTTGAACCAATAAGTAGAAGAAGACAACAACCTAAATGAAAGAATGATTATATTGGGGGTACTAGAGGTAGTATTTCACCAGAATTTAGACCATATGAAAATATAAATATGATATTTTAAATTTAGATTGCATAAGAGATAGGAAAAAGCCTTAGATGAAAGGTCTAGTGTGATAAGTGTAATTATACAAACTTCTATAACCATACAAACAAACCCTTCAACTTGTAGAATCTTAGTAGCTCATAAAATGATAAAAAAAATATAAAAGTTTGGTTTTCAAACCTAACAGAACAATAACATTTAAGAATGCAAGAAAATTCAACAACAAGAAGAGACTACTTAAATATTGTAGTAAATAAAATATATAAAGAATTTATTGGAGATAAAGGTAGAAATATTTCAAAATCTAGTAAAAATGAAATAAATGAAGTCAAATGGCATTTAACAAACATGAAAATATGCGAAATGTGTTATATAGATTCTTTTATATGTGAATATAAAATGTATTATCATAAACTACCTTCTATACAAGAAACTTATAAGATTTTTTTTTCAAAAACTACATGAAATATTACATAAAACTATGACAGAAGGAGGAATGGAAGAGATAGAAAAACCATATCTGATATCTTAGGAGGAAGAATAAAAAGTCTTAAGAGTTGGATAATAGTAAAATGTCAAAAAAGAAAAGAATTCAAACAAATAAAAAGAAACGATAAAATCTGTTGTGATTCAAGAGATTTTAGAATGTTAGAAAAATATGGTTATAATATAAAACCTTATAATAAATATAAAAAGCATAAGAAATTTAGAAAATTTAAAAGATATAAATTTAGGAAACAAAACTTTCATAAATATAGAATAAGATATAATAGATAACCTTATAAGCAAATATATTTTAAAAAAAGGAAATATAATACACTTGAAAATAAAAATTATTGTCCATAAGAAAAAAAGAAATGTAGATGTTGGATATGTAATGAAGAAGGACACTATGCGAATGAATGTCCCAATAAACTTCAACATAAGAAAGAATTTAAAAATAAATTTATCTAGAAAGTAAAAATTCTAGAAGAAGCTTTTAAAGTAGAATTAGAACGAATAGAAGAATCTAATATAGATGATACGTATAATATTTATCTATTAGAAGAAATTGAAAAATAAATAATAGACTCAAAAATATTTGATTTTGGCTCTGATTATAATTCTAATTAATGGATGAACTATTAAGCATAATAAATCTAAATAGTACATAAATAAAAATATGATTAAAATTTAAAGAATATAAAAATTATCATTTACATGTATATATTGACGCAGGTGCAAGCATGTATGTAGCTAGTAAATATGTATTTTTATAAGAACTTTGGAAACAATTACTAAAAGAATTAGTATTAAGAATTGTAAATAATACTACAATAAATCTTAATAAAATCTTAAAAGACACAGATGTATTAATAGGAGGAGAAATCTTTCATATACCCATAATTTATCAACAAGAAATTAGAGTTGATATTTTATTAGAAAATAACTTTTAAAACTTGTATCAACCATTCACTCAGTATTTAGATAAAATAAGCTTGACAATTTTAGATGAAAAAATAATTTATGTATGAAAAATCAGGGAAGCATTAACTGTTTCATCACAAATTTTTATGTCACAATATAAAAAGCAAAAATGTGGTGAGGATATAGAAAAAAAATCATATTTATAAAATATTTCTTTAGACAAAGAAGTTGACCAAAATTTATTTCTAAACAAAATATAAGAAGATAAAGCTTTAACAGGAATAAGAAAATTATTAAAAATAGTATGTTCAAAAAATTCATTAGATCCAAATATCAATAGGTCTAATAAAATAGCAAATATAAAATTAAAAAATCATTTAAAAGTCATAAGAGTAAAACCAATGATTTATACTCAATAAGACCGAGAAGAATTTGAAAAACAAATTCAAGAATTTTTAGAATTAAAAGTAATTATTCACAGTAATTCACCACATTCTAATCTACCATTTTTAGTAAAAAAAAAAAAGCGAGAAAAGAAGAAGAAGAAAAAAAAAGAGAATGATAATAAATTTTAAAGCTTTAAATAAATAAACTATTAATGATGATTATTTTATTGCAAAGAAGGAAGAATCATTATCACTCATTAAAGGAAAGAAATATTTTTCAAGTTTTGATTGTAAAAGCAAATTTTGGCAAATAAGACTTGATGATGAATCAAAAAAATTAACAGTATTTAACTATCATTGAGGACAATTCCAATGGACAGTTGTTTCATTTGAACTTAAGCAAGTACTATATATTTTTTAAAGATACATGGATAATATTTTCAAAAAATATCACAATTTTTGTTGTGTTTATATAGATGATATTTTAATATTTAGTAATGAATTATCAAAGCATTATTTAGACATTATTAATGTTTTACAAGAATGCAGAAAATCATGAATAATATTATAAGAAAAGAAAGTAGTAATTATTTAACAAAAAATAAAATATTTAGGGTTAGAAATAGAAGATAAAAAAATTATCTACAATCCCATATTTTGAATAATATACAAAATTTTTCTAGTATAATCAAAGATAGAAAATTTCAAAATTTTTTATGATATTTGACATATGTATAAGCATATATAAAGAAATTAGTAGAAATGAGAAAACTATTTCAAACAAAGCTTAAAAAAAAATTATGTTTGGCAGTGGACTGATTCGGATACTAAATATATAGATAAAGTGAAAGCATAAGTAAAAGATTTACCAACTTTATACTATCCAGGAACAGATGATAAAATGATAATAGAAACAAATACTGCACATAAATATTGGGAAGCAGTATTAATAAAAAAAAATCGATGACAATGATAAATATTTTTGTAAATTTACTTTAAAATCGTTTTAAGATTCTGAATTAAATTACTATAGTAATAAAAAAAAAATTTTTGCTGTTACGAAAGCTATTAAATTTTTTTTAATAAATGTTATAAGTTCAAAATTTATTATTAGGACAGACAATAAAAATTTTGGATATTTTTTAAGAACTAAGATTGTAGGTGATTATAAACAAGGAAGATTTATTAGATGGTAACAATAGTTTAATCATTATATATTTAATGTAGAACATTTACCAAGAAAAAAAAAGTTTAGCAGATACTTTGACTAGAGAATTAACACCTCTAACTATATTTTTGATGATATGAATGGATCCTCTTGAAATAAAAATAAAAATAAAAATCAAAGCAAAGGAAATTCAAATTTGAGAAAATGAAATCACAATTATCACAGATTAACTAGAGGTATTACATCTTAAAAGATCTTTAATCCTTAAAAATAATTCAAAAGGAATAGAAGTTGAAACTTCTATAGAAATTGAAAATGAAGGAATAAAAATTTCAAAATAGAAGAAACTAGCAGTAACAATCCAAGATTTAGTAAAAACTTAGAAAAGAAAAAACGAAAAAATCAACTAGGCAGATAAAGCTGAAAAGGAAGATTCTAAAAAGGTTTATGTTGTATATAATGAACAAAAATAAAAAATATACACTAATTGGCCAGAGGTAAGCAGAGTAATAGGAGGATTTAGTGGAATCATCCATAGATCATTTACTAACAGGATAGAAGCAGAATGATGTTACATTAATTATAAAGTTTCAAAGCTAATATTACTAACAAAAATAACAAAAAAATATTTTCAAATAGTACAACAACCTACAGTAAGAATTAGTAGATTAAGAAACCTCGAAAAAATTCAAAGATCAGTAATTTTTAGAAAAGCAACAAATAATTCTTCTTCTGAAAAAAGGAAAAGATTAGTAATTTAACAAAACAGTAATAGTTAAGCCTATATAATCTAGCCAGGAAAACTACTGAGAAAAATCTAGATGATATGAAATTTTATACTACAGAAAAAGATTTTCTATTAGGTAGTAAATTTAACATCTTAGAAGGAACTGATCCAGTATTTGTCGACAAGGCATTTCATGTTGGATTAATAGAAAATATATATCCAAAAAAATAAATTAATCTGTTTTCTTAAAAACTTCAAAAATCTATTAGAAATTTCAAAAAGGAAATAAGGGCTACAGACAGGCTTATTTATTGAAGATATTTCAGTTCATCAATAGATTGGAATCAAGAAAAATCAGTAAGTTTTTATTACTTCGTTAAACTTGGAATAACAAATAATAAAAGAGAAGTTACTCGACCAAAAGCTTTACTAGAAAAGGAATTTAACCCCAAGAAATTATGTATAGAAAGATGACAGATATTAAGTCAAATTTATCATGAAATAAGAAGAATTAATAACTATTCAGAAGTTAAGATCAATTACAATACAAGTAAAACTATTATCGCTTCTCAAAGTAATATAATTATCACTGAAAAACACAGTGAAAAAGTAATTTTTTATGAAGCTAACTTCAACTGTAATGAGATTGAAGTAAATGAAGAAACTAAAAAGGTATTTTGCCATTATTCCAAGCAACAATCAGAGGACACAAATGCATCTATTGCATCAAAGATAAGGAAGCTTGTGTGGATTCAAGCTCATTACACAGTTCAATGTCGGCAGAGTAAACCATGTAGGACCACTCTAATAGTTGGCGCCAACAACGTCAATAATGTAGGCTTTAAACATCAAACAAGAAAGTTAAGAATAGTATAATCCCACCATTGTAAATAGGGAACCCTTATGTCTATAAAAGGGAACTCTCTGCAGATAAGGGATTCACTACAAAGATCCTAAAAATTGAAAATTTATAAGGATTAATTGACCATTTTTCTAAACAATAAAAAAAGAATGATTTAATAAAAGGACAAAATAAGTAACATTTAGATCTGAAGCAAGTCTTAAACTAGTAAAAATGGACATAAAAAAAATAAAGAAATTCAAGAACTAAGTCGTTAGATAGACTAAGAACTTAAAGATTATGAACTTGAAATTCAACGAGAAAACTTTGACTAATATAGAATATTTTGAAGGAAAATATATGGAACTACTAGAACAATACTTTGACAATGAATGTTATAAACATGTTTAGAAAATTTTAAAAGATTTGATACTCTTTTAAATTATTATATAGATTATGTTTCTAGTGTAATATACCTAATAAACCATTGTATGGGGAAAATGTTAAGAAATTATTTACACAGAAATTTGTATAAGTAAACGAAGAAGAATTTAATAACCTAATTTTTTGATTTTATTTATTTAAGGAACATATTGGAAGGTAAGTTAACTGAAACTTAAAAATAAAAAATTAGTAAAAAAATTGGTATCATATCCATAAACATAAACAAATTTGATAAAAAAAAAATTTAAACAAAATGTTTAAAATAATTTAAAATATTATAAAAAAAGAAATAATAGAATTAATATTACTAATTAAAAAAATAATCAAATGATTACCCAAGGAAATAATACAGTTAATAATTTACAAAGTACTTTACAATTGAAACAAAGAATTAACATGGTTACACCATAAGTAATAAAAATGCTTATACAAGAACAAATTTCAAATTTAAATGAATTATTTAATTTAGTTCGAAATACTGAAAATAAAAAAGAATTTTACAAAAATTTTATAAAAATATTTTTAGCATGTATAGAAATAAAAAATAAACAACATAGTATTATCACAAGAATAAATAGAAACCTTAAAAGAAAAATTAAAACAATTAAAAACATACAAGGACAAAATTTTAGAAGAATTTAAAGTTTTTTTAAACATTATCTTAAAAAAATTAAAAGAAATCCTTTAAAAATATAAAAATAATAAAATATTTAATAAAATAAAATAAAATTATAAAATTTTTGATAAAAATTATTTTCAAAAATTATGAATTTTGATTCAAAAATTTTTAAAATTAAATATTTGAATAAAAAAATAAATTTTTATATGACAGAGAGCATAATTAAAAAGATAAAATATACCTTAATGATATGCATAAAAAATCGGATGCCGCCTTGTGCAAAATTAAACGCACGTAAAAGCCCAACGTGGTCAGCAAGTAATACGAAAACTGACCGTTCGAAAAATGAAAAAATTGACTATTATCTTCATTTTTTGAAGACTAATCTACCTAGTACGCTTTATAGAAAGCACTAAACGAGCTTCTAAATATCTACTTTCATTTCCTAAGCTTAAATATGCATAGAGATTACATCAGAATATATAAAGCATAGACAGAATTTGTTCCATATATATATATATATATATATATTTATTTATTTATTTATTTTTATTTATTTTTCTTTTTTCATTTAATATATTACTTTATTTTTTTTTTTATTTACGAAGATGGCCTATGATGAGTTGAATATTTTCCGACATCGTCAGATTATCATTTTCATGATAAGGTGATTAACTTCCTAGCTGAACTTGAGGCCTTTATTTTTTAAGAAAATTACTTTTATATTTATGTTCGTAATCATTTTATATGACAGTTTTCATCTTGTAACTTTCTTTAGATTGAATACTAATATTTTTGGTTTATCAAAAACAAGAAAAAGACAGAAAGAATACTAATATTTTGGAGACTACAAAAAAAAAAAAGTTTGAAAACTCTAATATATCTCTTAATTTTTTTAGCGTTTCCCTAAATCCACAATTTTTTTAGGACTGATTATAATATTTTCAATATTTAGGATTATAATGAAAAGATTGCTAAAAACCTCAAATATGAAAGGCAATTGACTATTATTAATGGGAAAATTATTGACCATGATATAGAGAAGCGTGTAATTAATTGCATACTTATAAAATATACAAACAGCTAGTTCATCGCCCCTCTCTAAAAAATAAGCTCCCGCCTCCCCTAAAGCCCAAACCCAGTTCGTCGCCCCTCTTCGGCCGACGACGGACCTTCAGGCTGTCGGCCAGCCCTCCTGTCTTTACCTGCGGCCCCTCTCCTTGAGTTTGGCCGGTAAATATTTTTTTCTTTTTGTTTCTGTTTTGCAGTCACTGGTGGTGTTTCGACGCCTTCTGCTACGGCGGTGTTCCTGGTGGGTTTGAGTCCTTCATGGCGTTCTCGGCTTCTGTTCGGTCTGCGTTTTCTGGTCTTTTTGTCCGGCGGTGCTCGAGTTTTGGTGGTTAGGAGTGCTGGCTGTTGCGTTCCTCCGTGAAGAGCTCCTTGCCTTTCCGTTGCCTGAAGCTTCCTCCTCTCTCGGTTTTGGTGTTTCTCAGGTTTGCAGATGTCGGCTGGTGCTGGCTTACCTGGTGGCGGTGATGGTTTGCTTCCGGCGACCCACTGTGACCGGTGTGGAGGGTTACTATTTTAGGTGTACTGGTTTTTATCAAGTCTTTTTGTGTTAATGTGTGTGTATTTTGTGTGTTTTAATAAAAATGTTTTAAAATATGCAAATAATATTTTGTGTTTTTTTTATGTGATAATCGGAAAATATGTATAATTTATATTATTTTAAATTATTACTCAATATGAATTGAAATATAGAGCTATCATTGAGCTTGTAATTATTTGTATATTTTAACTGTAAATTTGAAATTATAATAAATTTTTAAAAGTAATTATTTGAAATTGTATTTAAGAGCTATATTTATTAAAAGTTTGTCTTTTGTTAAAAAAAAATTTGTATAGTTATAAATTATAATTATTCAAATATCAATACAGGGGAAGGTTTTAATGATTCCTTTCTTTACATAAATAAAATCATAAATTTTAAATTTAATTTAAATAAATTTAATGGTTAAAATTTTGTTTATTTTTTTTTTTACTAATTTAATCGTTTATTATTATTATTATATAATTTTTTATGATATTATAATTTTTTTCTATCTATAATTATGTTAATTAATTTTAAATATATTTTTAATTATTATATAAATTTTATTAAATATTTATGTTTAAATATTTGGTTCATTTTTATGCCAAATTTTTTTTTCCCCAATTGAATACTACATTTTTAAAGTAGAATATTAATATTATAGAGAATGAAACTTTTAATTACAAAACTGCTGCTTGTAAATTAATTTTAAGAAAATAAAAAAAAAAAAAAGAATTATTTTTTGTAAAAAACAAAAATGAAAAAAAGACATAAAAATCTCCAACAATATAGAACATGAGAAAAAAAAAAATGGGAGAATAACAAAACTAATACTCCTCAAAACTTCTAATAACAAAACTAGCACCCTTTTATATTTTTACAATTAAAAAAAGACTAATATATCATTTTTCTTTGAACATCCATCCAATTAGAATTGAACGACGATAATTTAAACTCGTTTAATATTGAACGTTCAATATTATTGAGGTGTTAGTTTTGTTACTATAAGTTTTAGGGGTGCTATTTTTGGTAATTTTTCAAAAAATTTGTTACTTATTAAAAAACATCTAAAAAAAAAGAATAAATGTTGGATTTATGACAAATATATTTATATTGTTGTTATATTTGATTTTTTTTTTTTTTCAAATATAAAGTTTATCATAATCTCTTCAAAGTCACCTAGTATTATTGGTAATTGAAATTAAAGTAAACCAAATTATAGTCAATATACTTAAAAACGTTTATGATTATGGTTAAATTTTCAAAACGTTCATCATTATGGTTAAATTTTCAATTTTCATGCTCTATGAAAAAGGTTTATGGTTAAATATTATTAAATTCATAACATGGAATTGAATAAAATCATTGAATATATAGAACAATGCAATATTATTTAATTTATTTTTTTATTTTTATTTTATATTTAATATAAATTTTATTAAATAAGAGAAAAAAAAACTTACAATAATAATATAATAGATAATATATTATTAGATTTTCAAAAATAGAATTGTTAGATTAGTTTCATATTTGTCATAATAAAGAAAAAAAATTATTTAATAAAATGCGTAAAAAGTATGAGAAACTTTATATCTAAAGTAATAAAGAAAAAATTTGTCATAAACTCGCCATTTATTGTATTCTTATTTTTTTTTTAGATATTCTAAAATAAGTAACAATTTTTTTTTTCTCAAGTTGTATTTAAGTGTCGGAGATTTTTATGTTTTTCTTTCATTATTTTTTTATGAATTTTTCTTTAAATTTATTTATTCTTTGAGAAACGTTTTTGTGATTGAAATTTTTCTCTCTTTAAATTAGGCTCTCAATAATGTTAATATTTTACTTTAAAAAATATAGTATTCAATTGAAAATAAAAAAAATTGAACAAAAAGATTGATGAAAAACATGAACCAATTCGACATAAATATTTAATAAAATTTATATAATTATTAAAAAAATTTAAAATTAATTAACATAATTATAGATGAGAGAGGAAAAAGAAAGAATTATAACGTTATAAAAAATTGTACAATAACAATAAATGATTAAATTTATGAAAAAAAAAATAAACAAAATTTTAATTATTAAATCTATTTAAATCTAACTACATAAAATTTGTAACTTTATTTGTATAAAAAAGAGGGCCATAGAACCTGCCCAACAATATATATAATGAAAACATGCAAGAAGAAAATTGGGATTTTTTTTTGTTGAGAATTTTTGAAAAAATTCTTTTATATGTTCTAACATAACCAAAATATTCTACTTTTAAAAATATTTTTCCTTCTATACAATTTTTTTTTTACTCTATATATCTCACTCTTTTTTTTTTTTAATCTCAAACTTAACATATTTTTCACAACTTCATTACTTATCAATACAAATTTTAATATTTTAAGCTTAAAAAATTAATAATATTGAAAATAAAATAGGTATTTATTAAAGATATAAAAAAAGAGCAAAATTTCAAAGAAAATTGAGCAATAATAAGCTAGCATTATCTATTTTTTGATTTTTTTTTACAAATTGTCAATAGATTAAATAGGACATACTGAACGTACTTAATAAGATTTGGTAGATTTTACTGAACTTCCTTAAAAGGTTCAATATATCTTAACAAATCTCTTATTCTAAAAAAAATTATTGATAAATTTATTAATTTTTAATATATTTTTATTTTAAATTATTGGAATGTTCCATACTTTGGGAGTTCTGTTTTTTTTGGGCACATCAAAATTATTTTGGCAACCTCACAACTCATAAACAACCTAAGAGTTTGATGTCTTCTTTGCTTTTTTGGCAGATTTATTTATTCCTTATTTGATTTGATTAATTAATTGCTCAATATATTCTCATTTTCATATGATGTATCCTTTTCTTAACGTGGTAACCAATTAGCTAGTATACAAGTCTAAATCAGTTCAACACAAAATTTTCACAAGTTGTCTTATTTTTATTCCAATTAATTAGTCTTATCCAAAAATAAGAACATAACCAAATTCCGTTTTCTCTATCTAGTTAAGCAAAAGGAAGCCAAATTCAATCAGTTCTCAGAGAACTTTACCAATGGTTTTGATAAGCAATGACATCAGTCTCCAAGCACGACCTAAGGACCGAGTTCTTATGGATCGAATGAGACTAAGAGTTGGCTTTGGCAGAGAAAGGGATAAAAAGGCTTATCAAACAAAAGCTAGCTCTCTGCTTTTAGAGATGAACCCAATTTAGTGATTCACTATTATCCCATTTTTGATTCATAATGAAAAACCCATTTGCGACTTCCTCATTATTCTTCAATATATTGATGAGTTTTAGAAAGTCAAAATCTCAGGCCTGGTTCAAGTGGTAAATAATAAGAGTGTCTCATGTTTAAAAAGAATAATAAATTTAACCCTCAACGAAAACATAAAAATTAACATTGACCAAATGCCAAAGTTTAGACCCAAATGATATCAATAGTTTGATAAAAAAAAAAAAAAATCTCAAGCCTGTAAGATGGTTGGTTTCCTCTTTCTTAGCCAAATTTAACATAAATTTTATTTTAGTAATTATTCACATTTTATTTGTGGCAGGTGAAAATTGTTAATGATATTAATTAGAACAATTTAGTTCATTAATTAAAAAAAAAAATAACTCCATAAGAATAAATAAGCAATTTTTTTTCTCACATTTTTTCCATTATTTTTTTCATATTAATTAACTGCATTTCTTTAGCATATACAATGACAATTATAAAATTGATAAATAAAACTTTATTTTTCTCACATTTTTTCCATTGTTTTTGTCATATTTATTTTTGTACTATCATTTTTTAAATAAAAAAATAATAATAATAACTGCATTACTTTAACATACATGACTAAGAATTTATGAATGCATTTATATTTTATTAATATCTCCCTCCAAGTCAAATGTTTGGAAGTTTATAGACTATAATATCAAGGAAATTTTCAAAATATGAAGAATATTGTTCAAAATAGTGACATGACTTAAACCTTATATTAAAAAAATTAAATATTAACATTTTAGTATAATTGTCGACGAGTTCAATGATGCATAGTTTGGTTGAGTATGTAGAAATTTTTAATATTCATCAAATTTTAATTACAAGGTGTGTGAGTATGATAGATATTTAAAAATAAAATAAAAAATTACTTAAGATAATATTTATTAAAATTCATAATAATAAAAATAATACTGTATATTTCAATTTTAGAAGAATATGAGTTAATAATGGGTTACTATTATGATACTATTCTTGACATCATAAACAAGAATAATGTCCCTCTACTTAAATTGCAAAGTCTCTGTTGGGATATGTGTGGGACAGTGGAGTATTGCACAGATTGAGAATACTGAATAATAAATTTGTAGGAGTAATTAAAATGATACAAAATATTTAACGTGAAAAAATTCACTCAATGTGAGAGGGAAACAACCACGGGGCAACTCCAAAAAACTTCCACTATATCAAAAATAGGTACAACAATTTTCTCAAGTTTATGCCCAAACTTGAGGTATTACAATATTACACTCACAAAGTGTATCTCTCACACTCACAAATGTGTGGTAAATCTCTCACTATTTTATCTCTGCATTTTCTGAGCTGATTTTCTTATCAGCTCCTCTCTCTAAATCTCAGTAGTGAATTCTGAGATTTGTTCTTTTTGTGAGATTCCTACGCTTCTCTATTTATAGAGAAAAGAGAAAAATTGATACATCATTGCTTATGTCATTTTTCCTCTTCAATTCAACAATATCTGCTTGCCGACTTATTCTATTTCTTTTTTTGCTTCTTCAAGGTCAGAGTTTGCTGCATCAACAAACTTGCAGCGCCGGCCCGTTAGTCAAAATGAGTAGCACGGCACGGCCCATGGCCCTCGGCCCTTAACGGGCTGGGCCAGGCCGGCACGGCACGCAAAATTTTATTATTTTAAAAATTAATTTTAAAAAAGTATCAATAAATAAATAATTTTTTTTACATTTAAATAAAATTGAACATAATCTAATGAATTTTTAACAATCTATAAAATGAGAGGTTAAGAGTTCGATTCTTACTTTTAATTTTTTAAAGCATTATTAATAATTTTTAACTAAATAATTAAATAAATATATTAAAAAAATGAAATAAAGGGGTCACGGGCCGTGCCGGCCCGTTAAGAACAACTAAACGGGCTGGGCACGGCACGGCACGACACAGCACGTTAAGGCCTACGGGCCAAAAATTGAGGCACGACATGCTAATTTAATGGGCCGAACCGATCCGTCCTTTTTAACACCTCTACTTGTTGCTTTTTTTTTCACGTGCTTCTTCTTTCATATTTTTCAAAGAAGTCTGCGCATGTGTCAGACCCATCAGTCTCATCTTGATTGGTTTCATGTTAAACGTGGATATACAAGGACCTTAGACTTCAAGCAGTACCTGTATCTAAGCAAATTGCCCGCCATTTCTGTAATTTACATTTTTTCCGTTGTGTTAAAAATCATTTTTGTTTCTTTATTTGAAAGGTTACGTTTTCTGACTGGGATATGATTAATAACATTACACAATAATTTTATACTCCATCAGATTTAAAAATACAATTTTCTCTCTCTACCTCTTGTTGTCACGGTAGAATTAAAATTTATATTCAAAAAGAGTAATAGTAAATATATATATAGTAAAAAATAATATTTAAAACTTTTTAATAATTAATTATTTGTAATTGAAAAAAAAAATTATATGTATGTTATTTTAGTGAAAATATATACAAATTATTAAATTTGTATTGAGTTATTGAATATTAAAAGCTTAAAATTTTAAATTTAGATGGAACATAATAATATTTTTTACATGTCATTATTTATAATTTTATAAATATTATTCCTAAAATTTTATTTATCAAAAATTAAGATAAATCACGTGCCCCTCCTCAAATCATACAGATCCGCCTCTGCCTCTTGCTTATAAATATCAAGCCTTAGGGTCTTAATGATGAGCAAATGTAAACAATTATGTAAAAAATGGGATCCATTATCATAACCTTCTTAGATAATTGGTTTCTCACTTTTTCTCCACTGCAATTTTCAGACTAAAATTAGCCAAATTGAGTAAGGAAAACATCTAACATCTACAATAGTCCCATCCTATTACATAATGTATGGATCTCACACCTGATAAGTGGAATCCATAAGATGTTATGAAAGTAAAAATTAAATGCAACAAGAGTATTGAAACTGTTTTTGAGTAATTGAGGAAAATAAACATGTTTTTCCAAAAAGAATAATTAAAAAAAACACAAAACACAAAACACAAAACGCAAGCCACTGGTGACTGTAAGTTGAGGTCATTGCAACTAAAATACAAAACATCAAAACAAATTACTCATATTCGACTTCCATATAATCTTGGCAGCACTAAAAAAGACCCCTAACACAAACGATGAGGTAGATTTACGTCAATAAATTGCACAAAGTTCTGTCCCACATAATCAAAGGCGGCACCTTGAACAGCTCCAAGCCTTAATATGTGTCATAAGAAATTCTTGACTCTTGTCATAAGAAACAAACCGGCCAAACATCTCTTGCCAAGACAAAGTCAAGGTTACAAATATCAGGTATTTTTCAACTCAAGCACCAAACAAACATCAAACAACCAAATCAGTTTTCAAAACCGGAACTCGTTTGCTTCCCAAGCAAGCCTTTCGAAGCTTAAGATATTCATCCCTATAATGATCCAGCGAAAAGCACAACTGCCGTATAACTTCTCGTTTTCTTTCTGCACCTTCCAAGATTGCAACTCTTTGCCTCTCAACCTCATCCTCCAAATCCCTACTTCTTGAATTTAGCTCCTCTACTAGTTTAACTGTCCTTTCTGCTCCAGAGATCATTTCTACACGTTCCGTACCTAATTCTTGCAACTGCTTATGCATTTCATCAATTTGATCATCTCTGTTGCTCACTTCAGCCTTAAGATTAACAACTACTGAATTTAGTTCATCTCTTTCAGTTCTAAGAGCATCTACACTTTTATTCAATGTCTCAATTGTGTTACCTCTCTCAAAAACTTCCATCTTTAGCTGTCTGATTTCAGCATTAAGTCTCTCCTCCAATTCCACCCTTTCACCCTTGATTTTCCTGATTTCGTCCTCTAAATAGCGCCACTGAGATTCCAACTCTTTAATTTGCTCTTCAGAACGAACACGTTCCTCTAACAATCTAGAAATTTCGGCTTTGACCTGTGATTTTTCAGGGAATATCTTGTGCTCAGCATCTGATACTGCTGTTTTTAAGTCCCTGATCTCATGATCATGGTCGGATAAACTACTTTTTAACATTGAAAGTCTTTCTTGCAACTTCGAAACCTCTCTTTTCTCAGAGTTAAGTTTAGTTTTCCAAGTAGCAACCTCTTTTTGAGCCAACTGAAGCTGATCCTGCAACTTGCGGATCTTATCTGAAGATCTGTTTCTGTCAAGTTCATATTTCAAACTATTAATTTCATTCTCTGAATCCTTCAGTCTATCCTTTGTCATTTTCAATTCTTCTACCAAAGCATGTATCTTACTGTCTGGTTTTACAGCTTCTTCCAACTCACCTTGTCGGTCCTGAAACTCCATTGCCTGATTTAACTCCAACTTTTGAAGGTAAATTCTCAATCTAGTAATCTCTTCCCCTGAATCTTGAATCTTCTCATTTGCAATCCTCAGCTCGTGTTCATATTCTGCAATTCTAGAAAACGAGTCATCTACACTCTCTCCCTGTTGCATTCGGAGTCTCTCTTTCACATCCCTAAGCTCAATTTCCAATTCAATCATTTTTCTCTGAGACCCTTGATCACCACCACCATTTCCAAAATGAACGTAATTGTTGACTGAAGAACATTCAGATTCAGACTCTGAATCTGTAAGCGAAAATGATTCATCTCCATCTTTCTGGAAATTATCAGTATTGTTTCCACCAGGGCCAAGGAAGAAATCAAAACCAGCAGCACGGTTGCCTGATCTTCGGCGACTTGACTTATGTTCAGGTGATACACATGTAGAGTTAAGTTCAGAGGTAATGTCAGAAACACTAGAGCCTTGGAGATCTGATGGGATATTCTTCCTCAATTCTCCTGTCACATGATCATAACGCTCAGCCAGAGACCGGTACATGCGGTAGAACTCTTCAACATGAGCAATTAATTCTGGCCTCTTTTGATAATACATCTCAGCTTTCTTTGCAAATGAATCTCCATCCTCCTCAATCAGCTTCAACATGCGTTTGACACTCTTGTCCATCTCTGAAATAAAGAATCGTTATGTCAATTTCTATTTAGTCATGTTGATGAGAATTGATATTGGAATTAAAATTGGATTAGTGCTAGATTTTAGGCTAGCCTTTCCTGCATGAATAGTCTATCACAAATCTAGAGACATACTTAGCATAAGAATATGGTAAACATTATTTTGAGTGATGACCAAAGAACGCACAGAACCAATAAAGATTATATGTTCACCTTCAAGATTATCTGAAAGCCACTTAGAATTCTTGGGACTAACGTGACTATCCCACCACCAGGAATAAGACTTTCTTGATTCTAACCGTTTCATAGTCTTAGCCTGAAAAGGTTAACAAGTAAATATCAATGAGTGACAGTAACTGAAGTTGGGAAGAAAACTAGCTAGTACTTGTGAGCTTCGTCGGCACAAATACCAAATAACATATGTGATTTACTTGTTTGCTACAAAGATACATGTTAATATCTCAAGCTACATGTAACACCTAACATTCTTTTCCCACTATCCTACTCTATTTTCTATTAAAAGTATGACCTCCCAACATTTTGTCTCCCAAGGTTGACCAACTTATCAATGTCTAAAAAATGTAAAGAGACAACCTTTTCACAATTTTATCCCAACATATCAAAAAAAAAAAATACATCAAATATCATTCAGAAATACGTTTAGCTAACATAATATTCAAACCATCAACTGTATAGAAGCATTAAAAACGTGCAAAAACCATAAGAATCAATCAACAAGGGTTTGCGCATTTTACCATGGGAGCTGCCATTTTCCAATGTTATAGAAATGAACCTGCTTCAAACTAAACCAAGTTAATTCTGCAATATTAAAAAGTCCTTACTCTCAGCGGCATCAATGGTGGAGATAAAATTATTTAGGAAAATAACATTTGTAAGTGCCCGCTAAAACTTTAATCAACAAAATAACACTCTATGTATTTGGGTGGGAGAGCCATATCATTATCACCTTGGGGAGACTTCTACTTTTGATTTAAAGCTTTGAAGCGGATTATTTGCATAGTTTTCTTAAATTATAATTTCCCATTAATTTTTTCTATGACATGAGAATGAAAGATAATTTCCTTTTTACTTTTCAGGTTGCTTATATATAATAAAAAATATAAAATTTATAATATTATGTTCTTCATGCTATCTTCTATTCATGTAATATAGTGATGATCATTCCAAAAATAAAAACCTATTTCTAAGGAATATGACATAAATCAGAGGAGATTTAAAGAAATTGAGGCAAAATAGGACTACAGGGGGACAAATAACAAAAAAATTAAGACATTATTAGTTAAACAAGTCTTCTCCTTTTTTCAATGGATACAATCAACTTTTATGATACACATTTATTAACTACTATAAATTACTGGGAGGGAGATTCGAACCCACGTCAAAAAGAATATGGGTCAACCTTTACCATACAAAAATTAAGAAAACATGTGTTAAACAAGTCAAGTAAAATACGTGATCACATATAAACTTTTTTATTTTTCCATTTAAGAAATAATCTAGGCGATTTGTATTGGGCCTTGAAATTTGGGCTTTTAACTTGGGGCGACTAGAGCTTTCCCCTGCAGCCCAAATTCACGAAGGCCAATCGTCAGTGCAAAACACGCGCGTAAAATCCCCTAATTTAATAATCTTATACAAATTTTAGACAACCCAGCAACAATAAATATCCGCGGAAGGTACAGACTGTCCAAACGACACCTCCAGCTAATGCCGTAACTTTTTAAACTATGCAAAAATAATATTTATATACATATAATAATTCATAAATAAAATATCTCATAATTATTTCTTTATTTTATATCCTTAATTTAATATTTAATAAATAAATAATATATCTCTTCATACATATTATAAATTAATACATATAATATTATTTTAATAAATATTTCTAAAAAAATATTATCATTTTGTCGCTTAAAAAATTATAATATTAGAGTATACAATTGGAAAATTATAAAAAAGATTAAAATAAAAAAATTTATAATAATAAAAATAATATTTTAATAATATTAAATATGTATAATTAGATACAATTTAATAATAAATAAATTTAAATAATTATTTTAATTAAAAATATATAAATTTAAGAGCGGACTGTCATGGAAAGCTTAACTGGGCTACAGCCTCTGGGTAAAGTTTTTATTTTTTATTTTTTTTATTCACTTGTATTGCCTTTAAGCCTAGCACTACAGTTCAACAGAGTCAAAATAATAAATTTCACATAACAGTCAAGATTGCATCTCTGAAAAACAATAAATTAATAAGAATGAAAGAAAGAAATATATGCAGAGAGACAAGTAGAAGACAACGGAGAGAGAAATGTACAGAGAAATGTTTTCTATTATTTCATATTTAATATCTTTTACGAGTATACAATTGACTTTATATAATAAAAAAACCAACATTTCAATATTCCACAACTTCAAATTAATCTTTACAAACTGCTTATAGGGCTCTTGCTTAACAAAAACATATAGCTCTTAAGCTCTGATCCGCTACACATAATATATCCGAAATTTAGTTCTAATCAATTTTTTTTTTTTCCCCATCAAATTCTAAATTTTCAACAGTCAATAATATTTTATTATATTCTTATTGTAGGTATTATTGACTTATATTTTAAAAAATAATATGTAATATTTTTGTTGTAAAAGAAAATCCGCTAAAACTTACATTTTTTTTTTAAAAATTAATATATAGTTTCCTAATAAATAATTAAATAAATTTTAGATCTACTTGATAATGATTGGTATGATAATGCAATTTTTTTTTTTAAAGAAAAATATAGGTTCAAATTTTACTCATATTTATAATCTAATTTAAGTTATTCATATTTCAGTTTCGATGTAGTGTTAATTTTTTATTTTTATTTTTTTCAAATTTTTTAGTTATACATGCTTTTAAATATTTTATAAAATTTTAATTATATATCTATGTAAATTTATTACATGGATATATAAATTCAATTTTTTTTTTCTTTCATGTCACACTTGTTTCTCCCAACTTTACCAAATTTTTATCGCAAAATACACGTAACTTAAACTATATTTTAAAAGAATGTAAAATTCGATATTACTTTAAAAAAAATAACCCAAAATTTAGCCACAGTAACCTCAAGAAAATGTTTGTGGATCTACTCTGATAAAATAGTAAGATGATTTTATTGTTTAATTTCTTTTGATAATTTTTGCAAATAAAGTTAATTTTTTAGTACCATATTTGAACAGTTAATTTTTAATAAAAATGACTAAAAACAAATTCAATTTAAACGAAACTCAACGTTTAAAGCAAACTATGCATAAAACATACATTATTCAACCAAAAATTATGAAAATAAACTCCTGTAATATTATTAATTCGGGGGACTTTTTTGATACAAAAATGAGAACACAAAGCACCTGAAGTCCATGCTAAAAATCAAATAAAAAAGAATATCCCCAAAGAAAGAAGATAAGTAATACAGTATGAGAAAAAAACACTTACTAATTATTTGAACAAAGATGAGTAAACAGTGCAGATCCGTGAGACCACTTCTCAGCAAACTCAAACTCTAATAAAATTCTCAATTTATCGCGGCTTACGAAGAAGAGGTAGAAACTAAAAGAGAGAGAAAATCAAATTAGAAGCCCAAAAAACTTGTGTAATTCTTGTGATATGAGGAGCGTTTTGGCTCCAGAAGGTTCAAATAAAGGGCAGAGAGAGAGATAAAGGAAAAAAGAAGATCATGAGCTTTCCTTTCGACCTCTCTCAAATCTTCCTCCTTCTGTTCTGTAAGTATCTAATAATTAATTCTCATTAAAGTCAAACACCCATTTTTATTTATTTATTTATTTTCTTACATAAATGTGAACAAAATAATTATACACCATAAAAGACAGATATTTATTTCCATTACTGTACTTTTTTTTTTTTTTTTTCTTAAAATAAAATGTTTATTTTTAAAATTATTTTTACACATATGAAACTATAAATATTAGGATCCTGATTTTTTTCTGTACTAGTATATATATATAAAAAAAAAAAAGTGGTACATCTTAATAGATGGAGATAGACTCAGAATTTTTCACCAATGCAACAGCTAAGGATAGTAATATAATAGGCCATTGTCGTATGAAAGCCAGGAGTGTCGTTTTACTTTTATGAATCATTTATGTTTTCTTTTTTACTCAAAGAGGTCATGCTTTCGTTGATGTAGCTCATTTGAGCATTTTTTCTATTTTGGGATTGTGGCATTACCCTCCAGAATTATCAAGAACTTGGAATTGATCCCAACGAGACCAGCTCTTTGCCGAATTGCTTGTGTTGATTCAATGAGAATTTAAGGCTTCTACACCACTTATCAATTTCTTACCTATGTCTTGATCTCTTCAACATAGTATATTTCTACAAACATGCTACATTGAAATTTTCTTGAGAAAATAATAACAAATATAATTTACTCTTAAAACTTTTAACAATTTTTTCTAATTTAAGAGAATAATATTATTTTTATTATTATAAATTTGAAATGATGTTATTTAAAATAATTTTTTAATTTATTATATTGTTCATATTTTATTATTCTCTTCTAATTTAAGAGAATAATATTATTTTTATTATTATAAATTTAAAATGATGTTATTTAAAATAATTTTTTAATTTATTATATTTTTCATATCTTATTATCCTCGTGCATGATTGTCAAAATAATTTCCGATACTTTAATTGGCAATGGTTCTAGTGGCCAGTTGGCGGATAAGTAGGCTCCAAATTTGTTTCTAGTTAAGGGCCCTCGTGGGTTTAAGAAGAATAGCAGTGATGGGCCCCAAATGTGAAGAAGGCTTTGCCTAAGAATACCGTACCACGTGGCGCTTGTATTTTTTGTGGTGTAAAAAAATCAATCAGAATTAGAATTTAAGAGTGAGATATTAGTACACCTAACTGCCATTCTATTGTAATCTTTAAAATTTAAATGCTAGGTTTATATAAATTTGTATAAATTTTTATATTTATATCAATAATATTATAATATTTAGTAAAATTATTTATAAAATTAAATTAATTCTCTATTTTTTAAAAGTAATTTTAATACATATCATAATATAATTAACATAAATATAAATTTTTGTATTTTTAATATTTTTTATCTTAAAATATTTAAGAGATTCATCCGCCATTTTAATTCTTTCGAGTTATGGCGCACGTTCTTTAACAGCAAAGATAAAAAGTTATAATCATTTTATAAAGAAAGAAGATTGATTACTCATCCAACAAATTTATAATTTTATTTTATTTTGGTTATAAATGAGAAATCCAATAAGTACATAATTTTTTTGGGGGTCAAATCCAATAAGTTTTTTTTTTTTTTTTTGGTTAAAACCAATAAGTTTATAATTGAGTGGTTGTATTATGGAAGGATGTGGTGCATGTGACGACTCCAGTGCTGGTGCAGGATCTTATGGTGGTGCAACTGACTCATTTGATGATGACTTAGGAATTAAAGATCAAGGTGATATGAGCTGGCAACAAGGTTCACTGAAGTCAATACAACATGTGACAATTTTTTTTCCCATCATATTTATTCCTACTCTAACCTAGAGCAGATAGAATGAAGAATTATGCTTCAACCATGACCTTTGGTGTTGGACACTCCTATTATCAACTTGAATGAGTAATTGAGGCCATACCATGTAATATTTGTAGAAGTTTGTTATGAAGTTTTCTACTAATTTGTTAGTTGATCACTTATGAAAATTAAATATCAATATTTAATCTGATCGTAATATTATTTTTACTTTGAAAGACCATCAATCAGGTCTACTAACTTGTACTCATATTAAATATTAACTTCTT
The DNA here is from genome assembly GCA_029378325.1 of Elaeagnus macrophylla. Taxonomy (NCBI): domain Eukaryota; kingdom Viridiplantae; phylum Streptophyta; class Magnoliopsida; order Rosales; family Elaeagnaceae; genus Elaeagnus; species Elaeagnus macrophylla. The sequence goes on along the minus strand of CM055642.1, from coordinate 8,666,763 downwards.
CTTGAGTGGTACTTACCCAAATTTTTCAAATGATTAATCTTTTTTTTTTTGGTAAAAAATAAATAATAATTGTTAATTTTTTGGGTTGAAAATCATTGTAGCCCTTGCTAAATGGCACTTATGGTATTTTTTTTTACAATTTTTTTCCTTAAAAAGATAAAAATTGGTATTCAAATTCATGACATAGCTAGAGAATGTAAAGATGTTACGACCTATGCAACTTTTTCTTTATGTTTTTTACCAAGTTGCAGATAGTGTAGTTTAGTCATAAAATACACTTGAGTCCATCAATATCTACAAAAAAATGAGACCAAACTGCATACATACAACAGAATAAAGTGAGTCATTTGAAAAGAAAATAATTATTTTGCACTTTGTGCTGCTATAAGTAAAAAGACTTGGTAGGAAATTTACTTGTGATTGATCAAGTTCTCATCCAAAAATGGATTCGGCTCAAGCTCTTTATTTATAGCAAAATTTTAACTTACATCTTACATCTTACATCTTATCTAGTTATTTAAATTAATTATTTTTTTAGTCTAATTCTTTTTTGATATTTTTTATGTGCATTGGTGGCACACCAACAATGGTACTCCTTTTTTTTCAAATAAATTTTAATGGATAAATTTTATTTAAAAGGATGTAATTAAAGGTTTAAAATTGTAGGGTATATACAATGGGTATCCTATATATAATTTATGTTAGAATAAACCAGATTTATAAAAGGCAGAAAGCTCACACTCTTATTCCATTAGGCTGCTTTGATTATGGGCTCATATTTCAAGTTGGGCTCCTAGCTCGGCAATATTTTGAATTGTCGTATGTCATCATTGCTCATGCTTTATGGTAATTATATGTCATAATTCATTTATATTTAAAATTTTATTTTTAATTATTAAATATATATGTATATAGGTTTAATTTTTTATAACGTAAATAAACATGTATTTTTTTAGTGTTAGAAGAAAATGATTATATATTTTTTTACTGAAAGGATTAAAAATAAAATTAGTTAAATAATTTAATTATTTATACACCAAAATATTATTTTTATCCTTTGTTAATTTAACTAATATACAAACATGCTGATGCTCATGCACTAAAATGAGAATTAGGTAACTATTTTTAAAGTATAGATTTTGTGGTACTTTTAATTACTCAAATGCAATGTAAGCTTGAACATTTATTTAAAAATACTTTAATTTCTTCTTCTTTTCTTAAATTATTATGCAATGGATTTAGCACTAGAAAATACTAATATTTTAAGAGTAATAAATGATTAATTCTATGACAAGAATACAAGAGTCAAGAGTACAAATTTGCGTGTAGTCATCATATTTTTTCTTCAATAGGTTCGCACATGTCTATATCTTCAATTTATTCAAATTTTGCAACCCAAAACAAGTTTTTGACCGGGAATTTTCAACATGTTGCATGGGCAAAAGAATTTCTAAGGGAAGAATCTAAAGAACAAAAGAAAAGGTTTGGTTGTGGCAGTAATGATCTTGTTACCTTGATTGTGGCAATAATGGAAAGGTTTGGCTCATTATAAGGAGGTTCTTCGAAGCTTTGGCCATTGAACGATTTCAACTAATTCGAGGTCAAAGTAAGTTGATTCAACATGCATCTACCATATTTTTTATTCTTCCGCAGCAATTTACCACTAATTTTTTTTTTGTCTCTTTATTTGCTCCGTCACATTGAAGTTTCTTCGGTCAAACTTGTTCCTAAATTAGTGGCCGTTTTGGATCGTGAAGACTGGGGCAGAAGCTAGAAAAATTGTTTAGGAGGAACTAATGTTTTTTTTTTATATAAAGTAAAAAATTAATAAAAATTACAGTAGATTATACTTAATCTAACACTAATTTTTTTATGTCATATTATAATAGAGTTAAACTTAAAATATAGAGTTAACACATTAAAATATGATAAACATAAACTTAAAAGTTTTAATATAAAGCTTATAATATACTTATTTTTTAATTTTATTTTTATAATGTTGAATATAAAGTTAAATATTTAATTTTTTTTTAATTATCACTTTCAAGAAAAATTTTTACATAATATACGATTAAAATTTTATTTTTTTTACTAATAGTTAATAAATGTATGAAAAAAAATATTTAACCATTTTATTTACAATTTATGTTATTTTTATCTACGTATTTTAAATATTGTTAATATATGCTAAAATATGTATATAAAAATTAGACACAATATATTACTATAAATAAAATATTTATTTAATACTTAAAAAAATATATATAATTAATTTTTTTTAAAAAAATGGACTAAAATTATAACCTTATACTGCGAAGAGCACTGCTCTTCATTTCTTTATATTAGTTGGTTTCAATTTTTATATAATATAATTACTCAGTTAATTTAATTTTTAATCTTTTAAAAACATACATATTTTTTATATTATAAAAAAATATATGCACATCATATATTTTAACACTTTTTTTTTTTTTTTACATTATTAAATAAACATACAAGCACACCAAAAAAAAATATTTAGTAAGAACTTAAATTATTTTACCTAATAAATTAACATTTTAAGATACAATTAAAAAATATCCTAAATGATTAAGTCATTGCAAAAACACCTTTAACTTTATTACGGTGTAATATTTATATCACTTTTATTATTATAATTAAAGATTTTTTTTTAGAATAATATTATATATATTAAATTATGTATGTATTAAATAACGTATTGATTAAATATAAAATTAAGATTATAAGATGAAAAAATAATTATGAGACTTTTATTAATAGGAGGCTAATTAAATTATGAAATTATGATATACGTTAAATTGTGATAAAAAAGAATTTTTTTTTTTCTTTTAACATCGTGTGACATACACTGTTCATGAAATTTTGTCACATAATAACAAATGTTAGAAGTATTTTTACAATCACTTAAATATTAAGGATATTTTTATTTTCAATTACAAATGTTATGAACGTAAAATATATTTAAACTTTATCAGAAATAACCCAAAACTTCATGATCATTCGTTTACATATCTAATCTCTCAACGAAGACATGCATGATATTCCGCATCTTTGAACCAATGTTCATTGTGGGTTCTATATAATTTAATATTTTCTTACTAAATATAACTCCTAAAATAATATACATGTTATTAATGAGTAGCATTGGACAAAGATGATATCCTTAAGAAAGGTCAATAAGATGGATAATAAGCGGATATACTAAGCGTCTTTGGTTCTAACAACTTTCCTCCACTAAAATAATAAATATTTTTGGTGGGGAGTTCTAAATCACTAGCTATCAAAATTGTTTTTATGTTGATTAAAATAATATGATTTCAGTAGTGCCACAAATAGAGGCACGTTTCCTCACAAAATAGATGCAAAAAGATTAAATATAGGCACTATATTGTCATAAATAAAATTATTAAAAGTAATTATATAAAATAATATTTTTAAAATATATAACAATAAAAATAATATTATTATAATATCAAACGATGTACAATTGAACAGAGTTTAATATTTAACATGTTTAACTATAATTTAACTTAAACAACATTTAGTGTAAATATATGATTTATATATGTTTTAATTTAATACTCATATTTTTAAAATAGTTATGTTTTGATATTTTTGAATAGTAATATTGTAATAATCATTTTTTTATATTTAAACAAGGATATTTTGTTAATTTATTCCTTTTTCATCTCCTTTAACGATTTTATCCTTTTTGTTTGCATTTTTGTGGCTTATAGAGTTTTCAAATTTAGAAACACTCTCAAGTCCAGATCTCTTAAGTATTTTCCTTTTCTCTACTAAATTTAATAAATATCTTCAAGTAACCATTATTTTATTATAAATTTGTGTTAAATATTGCACAATTTAATTACAATTTTGTAATAAAATTTTAATTTTTTTTGTTCTTTATTGTACATTTTATTTGTAATTTTGTAGTTTTTTTTAGTTAGTTATTGCACAATTTAGTTGCATTTTTGTAGTAAAAATATAAATTTTTGTATGTGTTATTTATTGTACATTTTATTTGCAGTTTTACAGTGAACTTTTTTTAGTTATTTACTACACAGTTTATTTACAATTTTATAGAAAAATTGAAAAAAAAAAATTATGCTTTTTAATGCATAGTTTATTTTCAATTTTGTAGTAAAATTATGTTCTTTTTTAATTACTTCACAGTTTAGTTGCAATTTTATAGTAAAATTGTTTTTTTTATTTAATTACCACATAAATTAGTTGCAATTTTGCAGCAGAAAGGGATAAAGTGGCAACTATTCGTGCACAATTCACCCAATTGTAAAAAATTTATCAAAATATTAAAAATAACTAAATTAAAATTATTTTTAAAATATAGATATTAAACTAAAATTACTTAAAAATATAATTATTTTAAAGTACTTTTAATAAAACTTCGATATTAAAATAGTATCAAGTCCTTACTTTTGATGCTTTTTTCAAATTGTTATTACTATAATAATTTTTTTATTAAGAAAAAAGCGTCATAAAAATCATTTTGTTTAGGTCAAATGTGTTGTTTAGTCATTTAAGCAAGAAAATGTATTTTTAACTTATATTGTTTGTGAAAAAGGTTCCAAAAAAGATAAAATTAACTTTTCATCTAATTTTCTGTTAAATAACATATATATCACATGCATGTTTATATTTTTTTTTATAGATATTTACGTAAAAAAATTAATATTTAATTTAAAAAATTACTCAAACTTTTTGAAAAAAATTTCTTTTTAACTTAAAAAAAATTAATTGTCTAATCTTTGACTTGGGATATTATACAATGAAAACTTTGTTTAAATTTTATTAAAATTTCCTTAAAAGTTTGAGTAAATTTTTTAATTAAATATTAATTTTTTATGTATATATTTATCAAAAAATATAAACATGCATGCGATACATATCATGTTCAGTTAGATTTAATAGAAAATTAGATGGAAAGTTAACTTGATCCTTTCTTGGCACATTTTTTGCAAACAAAAGGACTCAAAAACACCTCTTCAAAGCTTGAGGATTAAACATCACATTTGCTCTAAATAAAGTGACTATTTAAACACTTCACCACAACTTTGTCAAAAAATAATAGCACTAAAAATATAATTAATTATAAAAATATAATAAATAATTTATATATTTTTATTATAACAATAACAAAAAAAAAAAAAAAATTTTGTGATTATTTAAGTAAACGAGCTATCGACCCATCAATGGATTATTAGTCCATCAACGGGCAAGGGGTTTGTACCCTTATCTCCAATAGGTTGTATATTCTAGTTTGACACTGAACAATATCTATATGTTCCAAAAATTGTGGGCACTTTTTAAATATTAAGTTGTATTTTGTCGAATCAATAACCTTATTACATTTATATATTATTGTATCTATAAATACTCTTACCATTTTAGAGGAGGGGACATTTATTACTTATACCTTATTGTAAAAATTACTTTCTAAACCGTGACAATATCATTACTTTTCAAACATAAATTTTTGTGTTTTATCGTTCGAAGATCACAAGGGTTACATTAGATACATCAATTTGTAATATGAGAAATATATACATGATAATGTAAAATTAGAAGCTCTAGTCTTAATGTAATTGGTGGAATCATTTATTAGTATAATATTAATTATAATATTATAATATATAAATTAATGTATATTTTTTTATTCAATATAAATTTGTAACTTAAAATAATTTTAAATCGTAAGTATCATGGATAGATATTATCTTAAAGTTAAAAGTAACAATGTTCCAAACACTTCGTCACTTTTTGATGTTAATATTAGTAAATAAATTTGTTCTATTACCAAGACCATTTGTAAAAGTTCAGAATATTTTCATTCATAACTTTCAAGTGAATTTGAAGAATTTTCAGAGTAAATGTAACATTTTAATAAGTAAAATTTAAATATGATATGAATAAATTGGGTAGATTTATGTTTCTATTTTTAAAAGTGCCAGAGAATAAATTTATTAGGTAAAATTTTCAATTAATTTGGCTGTTTTATGCTCTAAAACATACCAATTATTTAAATTATTTATTCAACCACGCATACCCAATTTCATTAATAAAGTTTATAAAGTCTTACAAAAAATATGAAGCTTCAAATCTAAAAAAGTTAACCTAAAGTTTAATGATGCTCATACTTTATATTAGTATCATATTTAAATAATGTGAGATAATATATCTAATATTTTCTCAAAGTATATTAGTTTTTGTCTATTTGTCTCTTGCAAAGTCTACTATTTTTGTATTTATATATATATATTTAAAAAAAAAGTTCTAAAATCCCCTTCTTTTTTATTAATGAAGAAAAAATATACTCACACACACGGGTAAAATTCAAATTTGGATTCATGATGGAAGAATTAGGAATTTTATCAACTGAATCACAAGAGATTACTATATTATATTACATTTGAATTATTTGTCTTTTTTTATTTTTTTTTCTTTTTTAAAGGTTTAAACAAAATTTTTGACCTAATAACTGTAGCTATAATACCATATTAAAGTCTTTTAATAAACATGAGTTTTTCGATCCTAATAAATTAAACTAAAGATTTGTCTTATTTAAATAAATGTGAGATATATCTAATAATTTTTATTATTAATGAAAAAAGTTATGATTGGTTGAATTGCTTTGTCAAGCTTTTCTAACACCAACAATACGGGAGACAATGATGATGACCGTACTTCCATAAAACCAAAAGGGAGATAAATATTTGGATTTTTTGAAATAAATAAAAGAGGAGTAAAAATAGTGGAAGGCTTAGGGCGGCTGTTAAAATCAAAAATGGGCTATTATTGGGCCTCCCAGTCACTTTCGTATCCATTTAATCACCAACCTGCCCCCACCAAACCACCAAACCAACTCTCTCGTCTTTCTTTCTTTCTTTCTTCCATTTTAATTTTTATTCTTCCAAAGACAATTTCCTATTTTCTTTTGATTCTCTCTCTTTTTTTCTCCGCCTTCAAAGGATTAAAATATCTAGATTAACATTATACAAAAATTGCATAAACTGTACTTCAAAATAAAATATACTTTAGCAGTTAAACGTTTTATTTTCAAAATTAGTACAAAATAATAAAGGGTTCAAATTTTAGTATCTATAATCTTAACATATTAAACTATTATTTAAGAGTAAAGAGTATTAATAGTTTCATAACTTTGAATAAAATAGCAGTTTAATCCTATAACTTTTAAATTGAGTAATTTAGACCTTTATTTTTATAAAAGGTGCACTTTAGTTCCATATTTTTGATGTAAAAGGTATAATTTAGTCCTTTCTTTTTGAATTTTTTGAGACTAAAGTGTACCTTATTATAAAATTATAAGACTAAATTGCTCCAATTGAAAGTTATAAAATTAAATTATTTTTTTGTCTAAAATTATGAAACTGTTAATGCCATTTACCCATTATTTAAATCATTTAAACAAACTTGACCAATTGTGATCAAGGTTTACTCACCACGGTTTACAGATCGTTGATATAGGTTGACTCATTAATTATTAAATGAATTGAAAATTAGGTTTGAATTATTCAACTTCATCTTATTAAGTTTTTTTTTTTTTTTTTTTTTAAAAAGGGCTCTAAAGGCCCCTTTTTTTTATTAAATAAAGAGAAAACAACTCACACACCCGTGGTGGGATTCGAACTTGGGTTCCTAGTGGGGGGAGGAGGAGTCTTACCACTGAACCACAAGAGATTCCCAAAATGGCTGAGTATCTAAGGATTCCTTCTTAACTTCATCTTATTAAGTTCATAACAAGTCAATTTCATCAAATTCAATCTAAGTGATGTCAAATTCATATGGTTCAATTCAAATGAAGCTGATTTTATCTGAATAAATTCCACATAATGATTGTGTTATTCTTTTAAAAATAAAATAAATTTATTTTTTAATTTGTGTTAGTTTTATCTATATATATTTTCAAAATTATAGAATATAAATAAAAAAAACATGTAGGCTGAAATACACAAATGGTTACATTTTTCTACATTTTACACTTCAGTCCATTTATTATTATTTTTTTAATTTTATCTCTTTATTTTTATTTAATTTTTTTTAATTTTTACCCTTTAATCCCTTACTTTTTTCGTTCAAATTTATTCCTCTTTTTTTTTTTTTTTTTTTTTAAATTTTTACACTTTGAATTCTTTAGTCTTTTTTAATATTGAAGTTTACTTTCAAGTGGTCTCAACTAAATATGTCAAAATTAAAAGGTAAAATGACCAAATTATTAGAAGAAAAAAATAGGGGGATCAAATTGGGAAAATTAAAAAAAAAAAATAAAGAATCAAATCATAAGAAAATATAATATGTTTAAATAAAGTGTAAAATTTGAAAAATTTAGGGTCCATCGGTTTAGTTTATTCAAAAAAAAAATTTATTGATAATTTATTAATTTTATAAATATTTCCAACAATGTCTTTGTTATTTAAATTATAAGTTAAGTAAGCTACATAATACTAACAACACTTTTCAATGCACTTTTCCACCGAATTTAAGTTCTTGTACAAAATTTTTGCTTAATTTTATGTCATGATAAATCTACCACTAAATTTTTTATTAGTATTACAAATTTATTACTATTTTTATATTTTTTATGGTAGATTTATTCAATTATTTATTAAGTAGTTTGATAGTAAATTTATACAATTAATAAGAAATTTTGTATTAAAATTGTATAATTAATAAGACATTTAGTAATAAATTTATTACAAAAATAATATTTAAATGAAATGCAATGATAGATTTGTTAAGATACAAAGTTAAGTGGTAGATTTTTTCAAATATCCTAAATTTTGTGATATATTGTTCAGTTTACTCTTATTATTTAGCATTCCGTATGTTTTAATCGTTGATCGATAGTAAGTTAATTTCCCCACTATTTTCTAATTTAATTTCTCTTCTTTTTTTCGAAGTTTATTATTTATTTATTTATTTTAATAAATTTTTAATTTTTATATTTTAAAATTTTGAGCTGAAAAACTACATTTTATATCAAATTGATAATTTTATTGACATGACCCCAAAAGGGCAAAATTTTGTTTTGTTTTGGTTTTTTTTTCCAGCCGCCGGTAGCCAATTTCATGATTTAGGTTTGAAGTCTTGAACCCATCTTTCATCATTTGCATAGGCGTGAATGGCATTCCATAGTAAATGTAGGGCCTCTTATTGTTGTTTTCCCACCACCCATTTTCATGGTCTCGACTCTCGACGTTTATTTTTTTTATTTTTTTTCCTTTTGAATTTTCGTATTTACTCTGATGATGCATTGGGATTTGGGAATGGGATATAGCCTACTTGATGTCTTTTCGAAATAAGTACGTGAAATCAAGGAGGAAAAAAAGTCGTAATAAAAAATAGAAATAATTTTTTTTTTAAATTATATATTTTTTTATTATTAAAAAATAATTATTAACTATTTATTAACTATTTTAATTTAAATTATAATAATTAAATATTTTTAATATTATTTTTTTATTATAACTTTTAAAATGTTATTTTGAGTTTTGGATTTAAATAGTATATATTTAAATTATAAGTTAATATTTTTTATAACTAACAAAAATATATTTAAAATTTTGAGTTTTAGTTAAATAAAAAATCATATAAATTATTAAAATATTTTTTAAGACTAATAAACAAATACATTGAATTTTCTAATGACTCTATTAAAGCTTAAACTTATTGGAGCTTCAACTACTATGCTGAATAAAAATGTATAAATAACTGCAGAGATATATATAACAGTTACATAAAATAATAAAAGATATATATAATATGTTAAATATAATATATTAAATATAACCAATAAAATAAATATAATTTATTATATATAATAGAAAATGTATATGACATTTGTTGTAGAAAGCACATGTAATTTCAGTCAAACCAATCCAACAAATGCACGTTATTAACAAAGAGAATGAGTTAGCAAATTATACATAAGAAATTGGACCCTAAAAACGTAAAGCCATAGAAATAACTAACTATCAATGGATTATAACCATTTTCTAATAAACTAATTCATGACTTTTTTTAAATAAAGATAAATATAACATTTTATGAATGACAAAAATAATATAAAAACTTATTTAGGGACCAATTTAGTTATATTGTGTGGTTTTTTTAACCAAGTTAAAATTTATAACCACGACAATAAAGTACTTTAAACTTAACCACACATATGTTTACCATATGCTTACCATTTACCATAAATATGCTTACCAAGTGCACATCTCAATAGAGCAGCAACATCATTTACTTGTAGCAAGAAATATTAGAATCTTGAGTACTATTGAAATTTCTTTTGGTAAAATGCAATATGTGATGTTTTCTAAACTACCAAGTTAGAATAAAAAACTATTTCAATTTTTTATTAAAAAAAATTATATTTTTGACAAAAAAAAAAAATAAATGTCACATAAAAGAATTACTTTATTGAAAAAACATATTTGACTTGCAGTCAAGTCAAACATAATAAATTATTAAGAGTACAATTTTCAATCTATAATTGCTAATGAAAACTTTAACTGCATTTGCTCTACAAAGAAACAAATAAGACCTGATATTCATGAATATTGAGACGGCCATTTTTTGCTAAAGAAAAAAGATCTAGAAACAATATTGTTAATTATTATTCTCAAACATTGGGAAAAAAATCCTAGTAGTGAGGGACAAAGAGAGAAAGCCAAAGTTAAATACAAATGACGGAGAGATATAGAGCAAGAGATCAGTGAATACTGTGTGTTGCATATGAGATTGATTTACACTGCCAGCGACAATCCTCTTGTTTCAATGTCAAATAATATGCTTAAAATTTATAACCATAAATTTTTATTATATCTATTATATTTAATTCATATATTTTTATTATTATCAAATTCATCATTTATAAATTTTAAAAATATTATTTTATTTAATTAATCACAAAATAATTACATGACAACACAAATGTCCAGTTCAAGACTTCAAGCTAAACATCTTAATACTCTAGAAAAAAAAAAAAAACACAACAAAATCGCCGTATATTTTGGTAAAAAAATTGGCGGACTCTTCACTTCACCATCCGTAGTTTGACCATTGTTTTTTATTTTATTTATTTATCAAATAATAGGCACTATTTAAATGTAGTTGGACTATTATCAATTCCGAAGAAAAATTATTTCTTTTCGGCAACAGTTTAACTCCAATCAGATTTCACCACGTGCGAAATATCCTATGAGCTTCAGAGTGCATAATGAATGCAGGAAAGTATGCTGCTATATTACGGAAAAGCCCACAAATATAGTAGAAAGACGAAAATGCACTCATGTTTGAAGACGTGTCTCATCCACCGAGAACTCCTTGAAGTCAAACTCACTGAATTCAACCTCCGACGATATCTTTCTGGACAGCATTATATCAGGCAAAGTTAACGATACGTCAATATCGCAGCCGATGAACTCGTCTTTTAAATAACTGAAACCGTCAAAGGTTGTCGGATCATCATAACGGAATACTGACGTTGGTAATGACGCAACTTCATTAGACAAGCCGAAACTTTCAAAAGGCTTCTCCAATTTCAAGTAACGGAGTTCTGACGTTGGTGGTGACACAGCTCCGACACCGTCAGATATGCCACAGCTATTGAAAGGAGTTTGATCCTTGTAACGGAGGACTGAGGTCGGTGATGAAAAATTCCCTTCAAACGAGCCAAAACTTTCTGATGACGGTGAGTCTAAAGTAACAGTATCCGCCGTAACGGCGTTAGCGAAGTTGGTAACCGCGTCAGGACCTTTAAATTTCACAGCAGCTTCATCGTAGACAGTAGCAGCTTCTTCAGCTGTATCGAAAGTTCCGAGCCATACCCGTTTCCGGAGAATCGGATCTCGGATCTCGGCGGCCCATCGTCCCCAAGGTCTCCGTCGAACTCCCCTGAACTTATTATGGCGATTGATGTTCGGTTCAGTTAGTTTGAGAGGTTTCTTGGTGGGATGATTTAGCTTTGTAGGTAGCTTAGAAAGAGCTGAAGAAAATTCCAACTTGATTTCTTCAATCTCTCTCTTGACTCTTCGTACGGACCTCTGTCCTTCTTCATCACTGGAAGAGTCAGTAGCATCAACATCAGTGAGTATGATCCGAACAAGCTTTTGTCGAATTCTCTTTGTTTTCATAGTGGATTGATCAAGATAAGTGATGGGTCTTGGGGGATTTTCAACGAGTTTGCTTCTACTAGTTACATGCTCTGTATACTTAATCATGGCAGCTGGTGAAGAATACATCTAGCTGGTTCTCTGTTTTCTTTTACTTCTGCAATTAATCATGGGTCTTCATTCTTCTTCATTAATTAGATTTTTTGTTGTTGATTTGAAATGAAAAGGCATAAGCTTTTACTGGAACAGAGCTAGTGATGAAGAAACCAGAAAGTAGAAATAAGACTTTGTTTGAAACATAATTTCCTTTAAGAGGTGTATAACAAACGGTCGGATTTTCTTATAAAAAAAAATCTAACACAAATTTGCAAATACAAGTCGTGATGGGGTTTGAGTTGCAGAAGGAGGGAGCTTAAAAGGGAGAGGAAGTGAAAATTAGTGAAAATGAGAAGGGGAGTGCGTATTTATAGTTCATGGAACAGTATGAGTAACCCATGGAGCGTCTGCGTTCATACTTTTCCTTTCCATTGTTCACGGACTCGTGGAGTCATGCTCATGAAGAATTATTTATGGGCTCTATACCAATAACCCTTAATTATGGTGAAAAAAGATAATAAAACTTAAAAATTACCCCCCTTTCTTTTTCCTTTTTTTAATACATTTTAAAATATTTTTTTAAAAAAAAAATTTATACATAAAATTCTCGTTACGTACAATCCAATCAATACTGCTAAAGAGCATTTGGTATATTATAGGTTGTCGCTAATTAGCTACATACTGCAAGAGTTTTTTTTTTTTTTTTTAATATTATAGATTGTACTTTTGGTGCTAATTCTTTGAAGAACCCCACTCTGTCTCTGCCCGAACCAGCTTTTAACAGTGATTGATAGTTTACCTCAATGAGTCAATTCACGTATGAAAATAGTGTTCCTAATTCTTTCTCATTAATGATTAAGCTAATGATATACAGCTGTTGATTTTACAAGTTTGACAAAATCTCAAAAATATCTCTATAATATTTATATTTTAAAAATATCGATATTGATATATTATTAATAAAATGTTAATATTATAAAATATTGATTAATATTATAAATATTATATATAAAATGTTGAATAATATTAAAATATTATTAATAAATAATTTTTATTTATTTTTTAAAATAATTAACTATTATATATTTTTATTTAATTTTATTAATCATGACATTTAATTAAATATCAATAAAATTTTGATCTTTGATAAATAAAAAAAATGAATCATTCTTATATTTATATTTATTAAGTAAGATAATTAATTTAATAAATAAGTAATTGATAATTTTTATATTTTTTAAGATTTATTAAAGTTTTTATAAATTCATTTGTCTGTAATTTTTGTAAATTTTTTTCAATACTTTGTCAACAACGATAATATCTTTGATATATCCGTAAAATTTAAGTCTCGACATTTTAATAGATATCAATATTTCAAACTTTGGTACTATATGATTTCAAAAACATTTTTTTTAGGGTCTATACTTCTTTATATCTTCTACTATTATATATCATAATCATAATTAATATAAAAAAATTATTTAATATAATTATATGAGTTTAATTATACTTATAAATAATATTGAGTAAAATAATTTAAGATTTGTTTCAAATTTGATATATTAAAGTTTTTCATTCTCAAAATGATTATTTATGACTAATAATCCTTTATTTCGCTCACTTTTAATTGTATTTTATTCAATAATGATGACAATAAAAAATTGTTAAAATTTCACATCATTAAAGTGTAATGTGACGAGAGAGAGTATACAAATGTTTAAATACTTCTAAAATAAAACTAACTTTTTCAATATATGGTAGGATTGTATATTTGTGGTTTATTTCAAAATAATAATAATAATGTGCCTAATGTTTAGCTTGTGTAAATATTTTTCTTTTTGTCACTAACGTTTCGAAGTTGCAGTCATATTTTCATTGTTATCTAAACAAGTGTAATAATTATATTTTTAATATTAACGACACAATATGTACTTTTGTACCTCCGCAAACAAAGATGACTTAAAAATTTTACTTTGTAACATTTACTTAACTTTAAAAAGATATTACAAATTTTAAAACATTATGAATAAAAACATAAAAAAAAATAATAAAAATAATATCTTTTAAAATTTATAATAATAAAAATAATATTTTTATATTTAAATTATATATTTTTATGATTAAAAAATAATTTTTATATCATTTTTGTTTGAACGTCCGTAGAATTGAATGTTAGATAATTTAAACTCGTTTAATATTATTAAAGTATTAAGTTTATTATTATAAATTTTAAAAATATTATTTTTAATAATTTTCCTAAAAACATTATACAGACCAAAAGTTTAGAACAAAAATTACAATTAATCCATCCTTAAAATGAGAAGCGAGTAAAAGTACTTTACTACTGACTCTTGACTTGTTTCATTTGAAACTTGGTCAGTTTACTGTAACACTTTCAATTGGAAAATGCTAATTATAATTATTTAATAAATATATAATTTTATCAAATTTATATTATAAATAGTTATTTAATATTTAATATTTATAATTTATATTATATTAGTCCAATTGGTACCAACTTTGCTTTAGGAATCCATTTGACTATTGGCCAGGTCATGGATTCGAGCAGTTGGGAGAGGTGAAAGAAACTCTCTAGGCCAGAGAGGATATTCGGTCGTCACAATAAAAAAAAAAAAAAATATATATATATATATATATATATATATATGTATATAGTAATTAAGAGCAGTGGTAACTCTGCTTAAAGAGAGCACAATGAACAAAATAAGCTGAGTTATGTACTACACGGGGTTGAAGTGAGAGACTGAGAGCTACCAAAGTTGTGTTTCCAAACTTTACTCCTAAAATATACTTAGGGGAGATAATCTATTCATGTTAATCATATTTTTATCGTATTTATTATGTGTTATTTATATCATATTTTGTTATTAATTGTATTATATTAACATATTAGTTAACATATGATTTAAATTATTTTTCGTATTTCTTCTTTATAATAATAATAAATAAGACTTTTGAGAACATAAAAAAATTAATTATAAATTCTTACTAAATTTTATATTCGTGTGGTGTAAGACATTGTTACTCTTAAATATACTCTATTCTAATTAAATTACTTGGTTTTAGAACACCTCCAACCTTAAAACACCATTTTGCACCAAATTTTTTCTCATACCCAACTAACAACATCAAATATTACATTAAAAATTATATTCTTTTTATAAAATAGAATATTTATTTTTATTTTTATTTTTAATTAATTTTTTAATAATTATTATATTCAACTAATTAATTGATTATATATTACTATTAATTAATTAATAATAATAAATTTAAAAATTATATTCTTAAGAAAAAATTAAAAATTTATTAATTAAAATATTATATTTATTATATGAACTAAATATTAGATGTAATTAAAAAATACAATTAAAATTACATATTGATGAATATTAATCCTTCGATAAAAAAACACAATTTAGTTATATGTTGTATTTTTTTAATAATTTTATATCATATATTTAATTTTAATTTATCATAATTTTTTATAATATACTAATTTTATAATTTAATATATATATATATGTGTGTGTGTGTATGTGAACAGTATTTTTGGTATAGTAAATAGTGTCTCATCAAATTTGGCACGATGAATAGTTTCGAGCCAAATTTGATATAATATTGTTCATTATACTAAATTTAGGGCAAAAAATGGTGTTAAATTGGAGCAACAAAATTTCAAATTTTGTAATAAATTTAGTGTTGGGTTGGAGATACCCTTATAATTAGTTATTAAATATAAGTATTTTTGTAAAAAGTATTGCACTAATTTTTAATTATATTAATTTTAAAGTATATATCATTACATATTTTTAAAATAATAAATAATTCCTCTCAAATTATATAACAAAAAAAATTTCTAGCTAACTCTATTTTCCTTTATTTTTACAGTTTTTATAATAATAATAATAATACAAGTGCAGAATGCCATTGGCCAATAGGACAGTTCCAGATTCTTCGAAATGTAAGTATTTTGAACGATTTTTTTTATGAGCTATGTTGATAAATATATAGTATATTTTAATTTAAAAAAATATTATTAGTAAAAGATTAAGCACTCAATTGTACTTTTTCACTCTCATGTCACTGTTAATACAATAAAAAAAAAATATTTAACACTTGTATTGAATTTGAACTAATGATTTTTATTATGATTTAAACTTATAATTTTAATTTTAGAACCATATTACTAGTATTAACTTAAAATGAAACAGGGTTGGAGCATAAAAAATAAAAAATAAAAAATAGAAAATAGAAAATAAAAAAAATAAAAATATTTAAAATTTATAATAATAAAAATAATATTTTTTATATTCAAATCATATATTTTTATAATTAAAAAATAAATTTTATATTATTTTTTAAAGTCCGTCTAATTGAATACGTTTAAATTATATTATGATAATTTAAATTTATTTAATATTAAATATTTAATATTATATATTTAATGTTATTAAGACGTTAATTTTATTATTATAAATTTTAAAAATATTATTTTTGATAATTTTTTTAAAAAAAATTTCAACTGAAAAGTTACAAGTCAGAATAAATAAAAACACGTACATATTAAAAAATTATAAATAATATATATTACGGAGTAATAATGTGTTGACATAGTCATTAATGTTCTAAAAGTGGATTAGAGTTGTTTAATTTTTAATGCTTGAGCAACAAGCAAAGGTACCAAGTCGAGCAATGATGTCGTAGTCTCGTAGGGATTGGATAAATTTTTAAATATAATATATTCATAGAGATGTAAAATAAATTATCGTATTTTATTTTATATTTTTAATAAATTTATAGATTAAAATTATTTTATTTTATTTTATTTAAATTTTATTATTTTTTATTTCATTTTATTTAAAAAAATTTTTTTAATAAACTCATAATTATTATAAATAATTATATATTTTTTTAATTTTATTTGTCTCAATTAAATCTATTTAAAATAAATGAGATGTTATATACTATAAGATAGGCTCACAAAATTTATGTATTATATTATGAGTTAATGTGACAAGTTATCTTATTCAACATCTCTAATATATTATATGCTTTATACAAATTATAATATTAATATTATTTACGTATTTAATATTAATTTAATTTTTATAAAAATAAATAATTAATATTATTATATTTAAGATTTCGTCGTAGATTAGGAAAGGACTTCAGTAGAAGGTGGTGACCTTTTTTTTTTTTTTTTCCGTTAATACTTTTCCTTGCTTGTTAATTAAGAGATAAGAATGAGACTCGAAAAGTTGGATATATATATATATATATTTGTAAACCATGAATTTCAATCCGTTTGTTACTCTCAAAGCACCGAGTGGAGATCTTCTATGAAAGTTCCTAGCAGTGGCGTAATGACATTTTAATTAAAAGTGATACTTGACTCATCGATTTCCCCTGAATTTTCAATAAATTAAAAAATAAATAAACCTATACTTATCTTCAAATCAAGGCTTAAAAATCATTTGGAAAGTATTTCGGAAGTAAAATTAAGTTTTTTCATTAAAAATAATTTAATTGTATATAATAACTTCAACTTTCTCTAATTAGTATAGATATGTTATTTTTTTACGAAATAAATTATAATAAATATATTTTTTAAAAATAAAAATATTATTTTTTAAAAATATAAAAATATTTTTATGAGATAAAACTAAAATCAATTAAACAATTAAAAACATGAGGAAAAAAAAGGGAAGTTAGGTGCCAAAAAATTCATAATTATTTAATTTATGTAATTTAGTTTTGTAATTATTATATTGAATATCAAAGGTAGGGATGAGCAAATAATCTTATCAATCTGCATAAATTAAGAAATTCGATTCAATCGATCAAATTCAGATCAGATTAGTTGACATATTTTATAGTCATATCATATTCAGATTATAAAGTATACAATTTGTTTGGGTTCTGATCAAATTCAAATCGACATATTTTATAATTCGCTGCAATTCAATTTAGATCGAAATACTATTAAAATTATAAATAAATACATATTTTATTTTCAATATATTATATTTTAATATTATACATGCCATGATTACAATAAATTATTATTTTAGCTTTAAAATAAAAATAAATATTAAATCTTTTATAATAATTTAATAACATACTTTTTATCATTTTGATATCTTATTTATAAGTATAAATAAATAAATTTACTTAATGATGTATCAATTTAAAATTTAAATATTAATATATATTGTGTTTTATATATAACAATAATTTAAAAATAAGTTATAATCTCAATCCGATCTTATACATTCTGAAAAATTCGATCTACTTGGATTCAGATTAAGTAAATCATCGAATTAGATTTGGATTGGATATCTTAAAATCTACTTTGGTTTGAATTGGATTTGTATTAGTGAAAAACAGGCAGTTTCGATCTGCAGCTCAGCCTAACTAGAGATCCCATAATTTTTGAAAAAATATTACAGTAGATCCATTATTATGTTCAAATAAGCACTTTAGTTCCATAATTTTTGAATTAGATACCTACAGTCATGTTATTTATGAAAGTTAGACACTATAAGTCTTTAATGTTAATACTTTTGTTGGACTAAAAATGCTCATTTTGAAAAAATAATATGATGATAAATTATTTATTTTTCATAATAACAAGATTTGTAATGCATAACTTATAAATTATAGGATTAAAGTGTTTATTTTAAAAATTATGGGACCTCTGGTACCTAACCTAATAATTACAAAGTTAATATGCTTATATTTGATTAAAATTAGGGGGCTTTTTTCCAAAAAAGAAAAAATATATATATTTAATCAAATATACCACGACCGTTTTTGAACGTTGCACGTTCTCTGGCTCCGATTTTTGTGACCACCCTCCTCTATAAATAGAGCCTTCAGCTCACAGTTTCAAATCATCCCTTACCTCTCAATTTTCTCTCGTTTTTCTCTCTCTCGCTCTAACTATTGAGCAGTACAAAAGTTTTTAGAAAATAGAAATCTAAAAATACTTTCCAGTATACAAATTAAATATAATTTTTAGTTTTCGAGCAACAAAATTATTTTACAGGGTGTAGCATTCTGGAGTTCATCAGTGTAGTGTAGCTCCGAGACATAATTTTGATGGGCTGTTTTATCTTAAGAACTATGAGGCTGTGTTTGCTTGCACAATTTTGGGCAGAGCCGCGAAACGTCTTAAAGAGAGCGACCTAGTCCACGACTCAACCCAAGCAGAGTGATTTCAGTATTTTGGTAACCTCGTTCCTATCTATTTGTTACATTTTTGTTCAAATAATTTTAAGACGATTTCATCTGCCATGTCTATTGAAATTTTAACTGCTGACCTCAACAAACCTTTCTATTTTGAGGGACTATATTTTAAGAGATGGAGACAAAAAATGCTATTTTTCTTAACCATGAAAAAGGTCGCCTTTGTTCGTACTACTGAAAAAACAACACTGTCCAATCCTCCTACTGAAGCTACTACTAAAGATTTAAATACTTGGCTGGAAAATGATTTTCTATGTAAGAATTTTATACTTAATGGTTTAGCTGATGATTTGTATGATTACTATAACTTTGATAAGTCAGCTAAGGAAACCTTGGATGCTCTTCAAAAGAAGTATGACACTGAGGAAGCTGGAACCAAGAAGTATGTTGTCAGCAGATATCTGAAGTACCAGATGATTGATGACAAATCTGTGGAAGCTCAATCACATGAACTGCAGACAATAGCTTATGAAATAACTTCTAAAGATATGGCTTTAGATGAACAATTTCAAGTTACTGTTATTATAGATAAATTACCCCTTGCATGGAAAGATTTTAAGAATGTTCTTAGACATAAAACTAAAGAATTCTCCCTAAAAGTCTAATAACCCGTCTAAGAATAGAAGAAGAAGCCCGAAAATAAGACCAAAAAGATGAAGTACTTGTTGTCTCAAACAACAGTGCAAATAAAAAATCATCCTCTATAATTCTGAAACCAAAAGGAAGAAACATGAAATTTCAGAATCATAATAATAACCAGAACCATAACAACCATAATAAAAATAGAAATCCTCCACGGAATGGACCTGGACCTGGACCTCAACCCCCCTTAAAAAATAACACATTTATATGTTATAGTTGTAACAGGCCTGGCCATTTGGCCAGGAACTGCTAGAACAGGAATCATCCTACCCCGCAGGCAAACTTTATCGAAGATCAACTTATAGCTGTGATATTTGAAATCAACTTTGTTGGTGGAACTGAGGGGTGGTGGGTGGATACTGGTGCTTCTCGCCAAGTTTGCTATGATCGTGACATGTTCAAGTCTTATTCTGTATCTGAGGATAAGAAAGTGCTGTTGGGCGACTCCCACTCCACTAAAATTGCTGGTACTAGTGAGGTGAAATTGAAGTTTACCTCTGGAAAGACTGTCATCTTGAATGATGCCCTACATACTCCAGAGCAGGGGCAGATGTATACATACTTTAGGAGGGGCACGTGCCCCACCTCAATTTCTAACAAATAAAATTTTAGGTGTAATATTTATAAAATTGTAAATAATTATATATACAAAATATTATTGTGCCCTACCTGAATTTTAAATTTTAGATTTAATATTCAATAATTCAATACAAAATTAATAATTTACGCTTATTTTCATTAAAATAAGATACATATAATATATATTTTTAATTAAAAATAATTAATTATTGAGAAATATTAAATATTATTTTTTATTATCATATGGTGCCCCTCCTAAATATAAATTCTAAATCCACCACTGCTCCAAAGATGAGAAAAAACTTAGTGTCGGGATATCTTCTCAACAAGGCTGGGTTTACTCAAACTATAGGGGTTGATTTGTATACAATTACTAAAAATAATGTATTTGTTGGGAAAGGGTAAGCCACTGATGGCATGTTTAAATTAAATGTTGAAATTAATAAAGCATCTTCTTCTGCTTATATGTTGTGTTCTTTTAATGTTTGGCATGCTAAACTTTGTCATGTTAATAAACGAATAATTAAGAACATGAGTAACGTAGAACTAATTCCTAAATTATCAATGAATGATTTTAAAAAATGTGATTTTTGCAGTAAAGCTAAAATAATCAAAACTTCACATAAATCAATAATTAGAGAATATTAACCATTGATTTAATACACTCTGATATATGTGAACTTGATGGTATTTTAACAAGAAATGAAAGACGCTATTTTATAACTTTTATAGATGATTGTTCAGATTATACTTATATATATCTAATGAAAAATAAAAGTGAAGCGTTTGACATGTTTAAAACATTTATGACTGAAATTCAAAATCAACTTAATAGAAAAATAAAAAGATTTTGAATTAAAAGAGGCACTGAATATGATTCCAATACTTTCAATGACTTTTATAAAACCCATAGAATCATACATGAAAAAACTGTACCTTATTCTCCTAAAATGAATAGCAAAGTTGAAAGAAAAAATAAAAATTTTACTGAATCAGTTGTTGTAATTTTATTAAACTCTGGTGCTACTTCCCATTAGTGGGGAGAAATTTTACTAACTATTTGCTATGTGCTAAACAGAGTGCCTAAATCTACTAGTCAAATTTCACCTTTTGAAATTTTGAAAAATAAGAAATCGAACTTAACTTATTTTAAAATTTGGGGCTGTTTAGGCCTATGTTAGGATCCCTAATCCAAAAAGAAATAAACTTGTTAGTGAGCATATGAATGTGTATTCATAGGATATGCAATGAATATTAAAGCTTATAAATTCTATGACTTAAATGATCATGTAGTTATAGAATCAAATGATGCAAATTTCTATGAACATAGGTTTTCCTTTAAACTAAAGAATAGTAGGGGCTCGTCTTCTAGTAGTTTACCCATAGCTAAAACTAGTGAACAAAATGAGAAATTAGAAACTGAACTTAAGAGAAGTAAACGAGCTCGAACCTCTAAGAATTATGGGTTTGATTTTTATGCTTATACCTTAGAGGAAGATTTCCAAACCATTCAAGAAGCCTTATCTTCTTTAGATGCCAACTTATGGGAAGAAGCCTCTCTTGAGTCTAATAGAACTTGGCATTTAGTTGACTTACCTCTTGGTTGCAAAACCATAGGATGTAAATGAATACTAAAGAAGAAATTAAAACCCGACGGTACTATTGAAAAGTACAAGGCTCGCCTTGTAGCCAAAGGGTATAGGCAAAGGGAAAATGTGGACTTCTTTGACACATATTCACCTATCCCAAGAATAACTTCCATACGTGTGCTTTTCTCCCTAGCTGCTATCCATGATTTAGTGGTGCACCAAATGGATGTTAAAACTGCCTTCTTAAATGGTGAATTAAAAGAAAAGATTTATATGGACTAACCTGAGGGCTTTGTAGTCTCAGGACAAGAAAATAAAATATGTAAACTAGATAAATCTCTTTATGGTCTAAAACAAGCACCAAATCAATGGCATGAAAAATTTGATAATCTAGTTATCTCACATGGATTCAAATTGAATGAAAGTGACAAATGCATATATCATAAAATAGAAAATAACATTTGCACTATTATATGTTTATATGTGGATGACTTGTTTATTTTTGGGTCAATATTCATGTTGTAAATAATGTGAAAAACTTGTTGTGTACTAATTTTGACATGAAAGACCTAGGTGAAGCGAGTGTAATCCTAAGTATAAAGATTATTAGGTCTGAAGAGGGACTTTCTCTAGATCAATCTCATTATATTGAGAAGATCTTAAAGAAATATAATTACTCTAACTGCAAACCTGTATGTACTCCTTATGATCCTAGTGTAAAGCTGTTCAAAAATTTCAGAGACGGTGTTAGATGATAAGAGCTCGAAAAGCACTAATATTTCGTGATTTATTGTTTAAAAATAGATTCGTTATTATTGTTTATTTGACTATTTTTCATAAATCTATCAATTTGGAATCACGGGTATGTTTGAGTGTATTTCAGGTATTTTTAGCGTCAAAATGAGTTGAATAATGCAAACACGCAAAAACGGAATACTTGCGGCGCTCAGATCACAAGTTATGGGCAAAACGAGACAAATATGTAAGCCTTACATAATGAACAAGCACATATGTAAGGGGGTAAATGTGAAGAAAGGAAAGGCGAGACGCGCCGCTCCGCGGCGAGAAAAATGTATGCTGCAGTGGGGAGCTCTCGGGTTTCAATATGAACATGATCATATTATATTTGTCTATAAATTTTAATATGAATATTAGCGGTTAATTTTATTATGAATATTTAGTTTGTGTTGCCATGTTTGCTAGAATTGTTTTTGGTGAATGGTTTATTGATTTAATATAAATAAATTACCTTTTGATTAAGGGCATGTTTAGATATTTAATTATGAATTTTCATGGGCTAATTTGATATTTATAATTAGGTTAAAAAATCTGAGAATATAGTTTTAGGAACGTCACCTTAACTTTATTCTGAAATACTTAATCAAAGCTTCAAATTAGTGACTTAGTCATAGCATTAGTTTGATTGACATAAATTTCTTTGCGCATAATTTGATTGTTATTTGATATACCCGATCGTAGGATGTTAATTAGTTAATCAACAAAGAGAATTTATCCGACCGTAGGCATTCTCGTAATAAAAGGAAAGCCGATAAAATTGTTTATTAGAACGTTCATGTTATTTTACCATTACTTTCGATGCAAGCATGGCCAACCAAATTAAACATTTGTACATCCTCCATTGATTTTCAAATCTACCTGAATTAATTGTAAACTTGCGTTATTGTTTTCGTTAATTGTTTGCTACCATTGATCTCGTTACAAACCACCCTTTTTTACAATTTTATTAGGTTTAGAACTCTAACTACTTAGAGTTTTAGTTTCACTAGAACTCTATTTAATTAGTACTTTTAGTTAAGTTAGGACTCTAATTCTATTTAATTAGTACTTTTAGTTAAGTTAGGACTCTAATTCTATTTAATTAGTACTTTTAGTTAAGTTAGGACTCTAATTAGTTTAAGAAAAAGGTTGTTTAGAACCATTGCAATTCCTTTAGAGACGGACCTCAGAGGTTTGCTTGTCACTTTCTACGAGTGATTCGTACACTTGCGAGTACTATAATTTGCACATCATTAGACAAACTAAGTATGCGAGTATCATTGGTAGCTTACATTACGCTACTGATTGTACTAGGCCCGACATAGCTTATATTGTGGGAGTACTATGTAGATTTACCAGTAGACCCAGTATAGAGCATTGGAATGCACTTGAAAGAGTCATGAGGTACCTTAAGAGAACAATGAACCTTGAATTATATTATAAGAAGTTTCCTGCTGTTCTAGAAGGATACAACGATGTTGATTGGAACACTTTTTCAGAAGACTCCAAAGCAACTAGCGGCTATATATTTAGCATTGCTGGTAGAGCTATTTCTTGGAAGTCTAAGAAACAGACAATTTTGGCTCAATCTATGATGGAGTTTGAAATGATAGCACTAGCTACTGCTAGTGAAGAAGCAGGCTGGTTAAGAAGTCTGTTAGCTGAGATTCCTTTATGGAAAAGATCGATACTAGCTATCCTGATCCACTGCGATAGTACCGCGACTATTGCAAAGATTCAGAATCGTTACTGTAACGGCAAGAGACGACAGATACGTCGTAAGCACAGTACTGTTAGAGAATTTCTCTCTACAGGAGCTGTAAGAGTGGATCATGTATGTACTGATGATAATTTGGCTGATCCTTTGATGAAAGGATTAGCAAGAGAAAAGGTTTTCAAAACCTCGAAAGGAATTGGACTAATGCCCTTAGAATGAAGAGTCACTCGTGATGGTAACCCGACTTATAAACTGGAGATCCCGAGAAATAAGTTCAATGGGTAATAACAAGTTATGAAGTGATATGAGATGAATCATGCTATTATGAGTCCTATTTTATACTGTTAGAAGCATGAATTCCTGAAGCGACAGAAGGATTAATGAGTTCTATACTCTATGTGAAGTGGAGTGCATAACTACAGGAGTACTCTTGATAGACTCACCTATGTGAATGTGGAAGTGTGGTCGCTTCTTATGAAATTTTGGGCAAAATTTATTAGAGCATTCACTATACTGGGATACACGTGCATGGCCGTAAAGCACGGGCTTTTCGAACTATACCTTGGAAAGGTTGTGTGTGTAATGTTGTTAGAGATGGAGTTCAAAACTACGAGTTACTCTAGTATATTCTAAAGCATCAATACTATGCAAAGATTTAAGTCGATAGACACCTTTTGCTAATGCACAATCTTATATCTCTGATTGATCGGTTGCTCGATGAAAACTATTTTTTATATAAAATTCAAGTAGGGGATTGTTGGAAATTGTGATTGAATTTGAATAAAAAGAAAGAGAAAAAATGCAAATATTTCCTCTCTTAAAAAACTTGTCCCACATTGGTATTATATATCTCTTTGGAGGTATTAATATAAGAAAAAATTGACTAGTGGGATTGGGCCCCAAGTGGGACCCACTTTTGTGGAAGGGGAGAGAACCTAAGCAATTGTAGGTCCACCACACACGGGCACGCCGCCGCCACAGTCCGTCCAACCAGTCAGCCGCGACGTGCTGTGCTGAGTCGAGTGCGTGCGTGTGAGGTGAGGTGAGGTGGCATTTTATTTTTTGATAAAAATTTATTTATTAAAATTTATTTTTCCAAAAGTTTCGTTACCCAAATTATGACCATTATTTTGTTACCGTTCCACTCCGTTGAGATCGAGTCTCATGGAACCGTTGCCTTCGAACGTTACATGTTCTTATCCGTTACCCCACGTGACCGTTACCCGTTCCGTTCCAAACCGAGTCTTTCGGAACGACATCCACAATCGTTTCTAAACGTTGTACATTCTCTGGCTCCGTTTTCTGTGACCACCCTCGCCTATAAATAGAGCCATCAGCTCACAGTTTCAAATCATCCCTTACCTCTCAACTCTCTCTCATTTTTCTCTCTCTCACTCTAACTATTGAGCAGTACAAAAGTTTCCAGAAAATAGAAACTCAGAAATACTTTTCAGTATACAAATTAAATATAATTTTTAGTTTCCGAGCAACAAAATTATTTTACAGGGTGTAGCATTCCAGAGTTCATCAGTGTAGTATAGATCCGAAACAGAATTTTACTGGGCTGTTTTATCCTAGGGACAACGAGGCTGTATTTGCTTGCACAATTTTGGGCAGAGCCACAAAACGTCTTAAAGAAAGATACCTAGTCCGCGACTCAACCTAAGTAGTGTGATTTCAGTATTTTGAAAACCTCGTTCTATCTGTTTTTTACATATTTGTTCCAACATAAATACACACACACATATACATATATATACATATGTGTTTAATCCAAATTTTATATATATAGTTTTAATTTTAGATTTTGTAAAATATATGTTCATTTTATTTATAACATAAATAAATATACAATTAATTGTGTTAGAAGAAATTTATCATATTTTTTTTTAGTTACGTAGTTAAAAATGAAATATGCACTGAGGGATATTGGGTAGGGACTTTATCTTCTTTTATTTTTATTTCTGAATTTGTTGGGCAATCTCTTCTTCTTGTCTCACTCGTTTAGGGTGACACCTCAAAATGAATACAAATGGTACGAATATTTTCGCCTCACACACTATAGTAATTTTGCCTTCATTTATTTTTCTGCATTTAAAGCTAACTGAGGCTCTATTTTGTTGGAAATTTTGTATCAACACCACAAATACAACGAAGCATTGAACAGATGGAAAAATTATATTATCGCACAAGAACTCAAATGAAAACTGAAAACATTCACACAAAAGAAAATGAAGAGAGCAAGTAAAAGAGAAGGCCATAGTGATTGGTTCGTTTCCTAAATCCACGGAAAGGGCAAAACAATCATCCACTGTGTAAAGAGTTTCAAAATTACAAGTTACAATACTCAAGGTTCAAACCCTAAATCGTTAAAGAGACAAAGACTCAATCTCAGCCTGTTGAGACCTCAAGAGTCAAACTGTGAAGAGAACTTATGCAACCCTAAAGCACAAATGGACACATGATTTTGCACCAAAAAAGAATGAAATTTCCATTAAATTCATACATGATAGAATATTCCAATAGAATTAGTTAATTCATGTAAAATAAAAGAAAGAGACGAAGAGAACAATAGACGCGAAGAGCAAGAAAGGTTAAAAGTGAATAATGAGAAAGAAAAAAAAAATTGCATCCAGTACCATTTATGCAATTATGGTGGATGAATTTTGAACTTGTTACGGAAGAAGTTGACCCGATAAATCCGATAGTGCTTGAATTAAAAGCTTACTAAAAACATATTTCAAAGTAAATTACCAACCATTCACTGGATATAATTTCATCCAAAAAAAATACATCACAGTTTATCGTTCCATCTCCAGTATCCTTATTTAACCCTGTCAGTCGATCATTAGGGTTGGGGTCGACCGTCAAGAGCAACTGAGCAAGCAATTAGCAACACCTGAAAAGCAGCATGTTCGCATAAATGTACAATTTCTTATTAGTAATAAACATTTTAAATCACGTGATTAAATTATAACAAATTTCATTTATATAAATATTTTAAACAAATTAATAAGCCAAAGTACCGTGACTGTAATTTATTTTTTCGGATTACTAGAATGAGTAATTTAAGTTGTGAGAATTCCGTAATAAATCTAGTAAAAACTGTGAGAAGCAAGTACGTCACGTGAGAAATAAATAATTTACACAACCACCGAAAAAAATATTATAAAATATAGATAACTCAAAGTAGATAATGCTTCTGATGTATTTTATTGTGGACTTTGTTGGCCAGATTTGTATTTATGGAAGCAATATCCGACTGTTTCTAGAGGATGAAATGATTTTGCAATGCAAGTTGAGAATCTTTTCACTGATTTAGAAGCAAAAGATTCACAAGAGTGAGATATGTAATGCCTTTGTCCATTAGCGTCGGATTTAGAATTTATATTTAAGAAAGCACCGTATGCAATAAAAAATAATATTTAATATTTTTTCAATAATTAATTATTTTTAATTAAAAATATATATTATATATATATATATCTTATTTTAGTGAAAATATGTGCAAATTATTAAGTTTGCATTGAGTTATTAAATATTAAATCTAAAATTTGAAATCCAGGTAGGCCGGGGCATAGTAATATTTTGTATATATAATTATCTATAATTTTATAAATATTACACCTAAAATTGACACGTGCTCCTCCTCAGCTGTGTATAGATCCGCCTCCTGTCCATATATGAGGGAGTTGAAATAGGTGTTCCTCCATTTTCAGGTTTGCTTTAATTCATTTGTTCTCGATCTCTGTTAATTTCAGATTTCTAAATTAAATGTCTAAAAATAAATGCAACTCTAGTAAGTATTGCATTGTCCTGTGTTCATCGTGCCCCTCTTTTTCATGTCTCCGCATAGGTCTATTAGGACTAAACCTCGTCCTTGTTCAACACACATTTGGCTTTTTTAATATTGAAGTTAGAGCATGAGACCGCTTCTCCAACTATGTTTGTTATGTCATTTCTATGCATCCAAGAGGTGCTTATGGAATTTAGTAATTAAACAAATGGTACCATTCGTGGTTTCAAACAAGTCTCTTATTTACAGTTGTGTTTGAAACAAGAAATTATCTAATTTATTTAAAACTTCCTTTAGTCTGCATTTTGCTTAATTCCTATATATTCTTGCTGTTGAAATAGTTTAGTATTATCTAGTTAGATGTGGATAATTATTATAATGTTTTTCTATTAGTTTAGGAGTCTTATTTAGAGTTATATTAGGATTAGGATTCTAGTTTATTATCGTTATAAATATCAGTGTAATTTTTTAATAAAATATGAATGAGAATAAGATGTCTCTCTTTAATTTTCTTATTCTCCTCTCTACCTATTTTGATTATGTCTATATAATTATTTTCGCTTCATAATTTAACTTGGTATCAGAGCAGTGTTCGATTCATGAACATTAATATACACTTTTTCAAAAAAAAAAAATTTACAAGTCCCTGTCAGCGCCGCCGCCTGTCAGCGCTGCGCCGTCAGCGCCACCAGCGCTAGTCACCAGCATCACCACGCGGCCTCAGATCAGATCCGCAGCCTAGTTTCGCGCTCCTGTCTCTACCGCACCTCGTGCTCCGTCCAAGTCTGCACGACTCGCGCTTTGTCCCTCCGTCCGTCCGCCTGCCCTTGCTCTGCGCCTCTGCCTTGCACGCCCAGCATCCAACTTCGCGTGCCTCTGCGCCGTCTCTCAGCAGTCTCGCGCAGCCTCTCTGCCTCGCGCCGTCTCGTGCCTATCGCACGCAGCCTCAGAACAGATCTGCGCCTCTGCCCTACGTGGCCCAGAGTCACAATGTCGTCGCTTCCATTAGTCACCAACGCAGTCTCTCACCGTTCGCAGACCAGCCTCACTAGCGCCTCTACTCCGCCCTGCGCGCTCTCTCTCAGTCCGTTGCCGTTTCAAGTAACCTCAGCGCCGCCGCGCGTCCCATTTGCCGTCTCCCACCAACCAGATCCTCAAACCAATCACCAGCCAGCCCAGCGTCCGCAGACCAGTCACCAGCCTCAGCAGCGCCGTCCGCCGACCACTCAACACTCGGCCCCTCAACACCCGGGCCAGCGTCTTCCGCTCTCTGTCCCTCCGCCTGCCGCCGCCTGAGCTCCCACTTTCCAGATATGCCGCCGCTCCTATCCTCATCTCTTACAAACCTCATATCCCCATATGCACATATGAAACCCTAGCCCACACAATTGAGCCCAATTTTACATTAGCCCATATACACATATGAAACCTTAGCCCATTTGCATCCATCCAAACCCATCAGCCCACACTTAAGTTCACTGATTGAAGCCCAAGGCCCAATTATCCCACTATTCAGCCCAAACTCACTTGCCCAATCAGTTAACAGTCAACAGTCAAGTCAACGGTCCAGTTAGCAAAAAAAAAAAAAAATTCATGGATTTATTTTTCTATGAATATGTGATGGTTGTACTTTCTAGCTGACACCAATTGTAGACGACAGGAGGAGTTTTGTTATAGTCATCTACAATTAAGCATTATAGTCATTTACAATTGAGCACGTTGACTTCTTCTATGCACGATTGGCTTCATCATGGTGTAGTTTTTGTCTGTGGCTTCATCATCAGTGTTATCATTATGGGCTTCATCATCAGTGTTATCATTAGGGGCTTCATCGTCAGTGTTATCATTAGGGAGGTCATTACTAGCATCATTTGTCATACATATACCCCACTGTCATCTCCATCACTATTGTCTGCCATCTCAGTTTAGCCAGACATCTCAGTTTAGCAGCAATCGCCTTCAACCACGGCCTACCAGCGCCGTTCTCAAACCACGGCCCATCAGAGTCGCTCTCAAACCACGGCCCATCAACGCCGTTCTCTGTCACAATGTCGTTTGTCAATTTCACGACTGTTAATATCGACCTGTTTTCACCACTGTCGCCTTCAATGATTCACGACTGATAGTATCAGTCTCAATCTTAACCTCACTATTCAAGTTAGGCATGTGTGATATTTATGCTCCAATTTGTAGGGGAGAGTTAAAGACTGTCTTCTTGTCAACCTTACGACATCGTAACCGCGTTTTCTAGAATGATCAACGACCCACTGTTGTTTTCTAGAATGGTCAACCGGCCTACCGTCGTATGTCGTCATCACCAATTTCAGATTGATGTCTTCATGTCAAGCTCTCGACTTCGTAGCCGTGTTTTCTAGAATGATCAACCTACCCACCGTCGTTTTCTAGAATGGTCAACCGGTCTACCGTCGTGTGTCGTCATCACCAATTCCAGATTAGTGTCTTCCTGTCAAGCTCTCGACTTCGTAGCCGCGTTTTCTAGAATGATCAATCGACCTATCGTCGTTTTCTAGAATGGTCAACCGGACTACCATCGTGTGTCATCATCGTAGCCGCGTTTTCTAGAAAGATCAATCGACCTGTCGTCGTTTTCTAGAAAGGTCAACCGGCCAACGTTTTGCTTATTTTTATTTATGTTGTCCAATCTGAACATAAATTATGTTCAGCTTGAGGGGGAGTGTTGAAATAGTTTAGTATTATCTAGTTGGATGTGGATAATTATTATAATATTTTTCTATTAGTTTAGGAGTCTTATTTAGAGTTATATTAGGATTAGGATTTAGTTTTTTAACGCTATAAATATCAGTGTAATCTTTCAATAAAATATTAATGAGAATAAGATGTCTCTCTTTAATTTTCTTATTTCCTCTCTACTTATTTTGATTATATCTATATAATTATTTTCGCTTCATAATTTAACTCTTGCAACCCTCTTGTTCTTGACCTTAACTCAAGCCTTCTTATATATTCATTAGGTCATAGATTTCTGCTACTATTAGCTTTTTAATTAGTTAAATGTTACAACTGTTGCTCGAGTATTTCGCTCGAGTATTTAAATAATGCTTGTGATTTGAATAAAGAATTTGAAGAAAATCCAAAATAATCTAAATATAAATTGAATTCCAAAACACCGTAGTGAATCCAGAAACGAAAAGTATAGTATTTGTGTGTAATCTGGTGGACACCAAGTGTTGACCCTGCTATTGAATAAATGTGGAGTATATAGTCGTTGATTAAATCAGTTGTGAAATTCATTTTCATAGTATCTTATTGGTGGGAACTTCACTGTCAAAACCTCCTTTATTGGTGGCAAATTGATTGTCTAGTTCTATACACAGCAATGGAGATGGAGCAATTAAGACAAAAATAGTGCATGTATGCATTAAATTATCTTTTAAATAATTAATGAGATAGACTTAATTGAACGAGATAATCTATATGTTGATGCATGTCACTTACTAAATATTATAATATTTTGTGAACAAACTAATTTATATGTGTAAGGTTTAGAATTCACAATATAATTATTATAAGTTATGTAGTGATATTTAATTAAATTGACTTAAATGTTACATGTATTCATTAATTTTTCATATATTAAGGGAGTTGGAACAATTAAAGTAAAAGCAGTGCATGTACATATTTGATTATCTTTGAATCATTGAAGAGAAGAACTTGAGCAAGGTAAAATATATATTGGTATGCATGTTCATATTAATTATTGCATTTTTTGTTACGTATAACTTATACCTTCTTATATAGATGTAAGGTTTAGAGTTTACATAGTGTAATATTATTTAAAAAAAATTATAATATTTTTATTTATTATTTTTAAATGGTATTTGATTGAAATATCTAAAAGAAACAGTGTGAATGTGAGAGAATTATTAAGAGAAGAAAAAAAAATTAACTCTGTGATTGATGGGTTATCATTAATTTTTTATTTTCTAATGTTAAAAATATTTATATACAAAAAATGCAAACTAGAGGCATCTATGACTTTTCCCACTGTTTCTTTATACGTGTGTGTATATGAAATATTGTTACAAATGTCAATGATAGATTTTTTTTTTCAATTTTTCTCACTCCTATATGAATTTACCTTTGTGTTGACTTTCTCTTCTCATACTGGTTTGTATTACCATTGTACTAAAATTATTTTTACATGTACATGCAACTATACAAGTACAAACTAATATCAGTTAAAAGTAAAACTCGCAAGGCGTCGATATAAAACTAACCATAAATAAAATAAAAATATGTATCGAGGGAAAATTTATTTATTTGTATAATAAGTACATATTTTCAATTTCTTTTAATATAAGTACATTTTTATAAATATAAAATTTTAAAAAAATAATATTATAAAATAAACATTAAAAATATGCATGGCACTTTTCAAAATTTTATAAAAATTAAACTAAGAGATTTACGTACATGTGTTTAATAATATTCATGATGTTAATAAATTTGAAAATAGCGTACTAGAGGACTTCAACAATAAACTTTACCGATAAAATCAGCTTACCCTTTCCTTCTTTCATATGCTTCAAAATAATGCATTGAAAGTACCCGAACAACTCAACTATATGTTAGGTAAAGAGAGGTAATAGTTCAAATTTAAGCATTGTCTTGAGCATAATTTGAGATTAATATATGCGCGTAAGTATTTGATGATACGCTCCTGCTTTTACATGCAACTATGGAGAAAAAGCATGGCATCTAGGTGAAAAGTAATACTGCTAAGATTTCTTTTTTGCTCAAAAAAAAAAAAAAAACTCAAGCAGCCACTCTTTTTTAGGGTCTAAAGCATACACAAGATAGATTTTCACGCGCCTTCACTGAAGTTCACTGTTAAGGGGTTTAGTTTTTTTTTTTTTACTAAATGGAAGAAGAAGAGGAGGAGGGGAGAGAGAGAGAGAGAGATATTTCTTTTTGAAGAAATAAGAAAGAAGACAAACTCGTTATAAAAAGAAAGAAAGAAACTCACATCTTTTGGGGGCTGAATTATCCTTGAATGTAATTTGCAAAACAAAAGTGGTCCAGTTAATATTTACCAGAGACTAATTAATTAATCAAAAGCATTCCCTCTAATCCAAATTCAATACTAGACTCCTAGCCTTAATTTCTAATCATGTCCTCCCAAAAAAATAAAAAACAATGACGATGATTACATATTATTAAACAAGGAAAATCCTAGTGCTGCACTTGGGCTTCATTCCAGTTTCAACTTCATCTTTCTTGGGATCACATTTTGCTGAAAATGGAATCCCACCAAATTTAATTGTTGCTCCAATTTTAAAATCTATAGTTCCCTTTATGTACACATGAAGAGCTTCCTTTGAATTATCAAAATCCCTTGCTAGTTTCTCTGTAACATCTTGATTATGCCCATCTTCTTTAACCCTTGTACTTATGTTAATTGATGTTACATTTTTTAGCCTTTGAGAAAATCCTCCAAACTCTGTATCATGAAATTGAAAATCACCCAGATTCACATAAGTTGTTAAGGTATCATATGAAATTTCAGATATATCATTTTTGTTGGAGAACTGTATTGTTATATTCACTTCAGCATCAAAATTGGTTTCTGATGATGCAGTATCAAATTTAGTGAAATGAAAACTTTGGACATCAACCCTAGGCAAACAGCCCTGAAGGATTGCAAAAAATATAGCTCCAATGATGAGGAGGAAGGCAACAATGGCAAGTATGCAAACTACACATGTGCAACACCATCCATTCCATCCATACTCTTGTTCCAACCTTTCGTTGTATCGTTCCTTGATATCGTCAATTGTTATTGCATGGTGCTTGGGAGGCAATTCAGAGAAGGTTACACGGTGTATCTTCTTTGATTGGGTGCGGCTGGGAGGTTCTGTCAGTGGTGGAAGCAATGGCGGAAGAGGAGGTTTGCTGGTTGTACCTGCATCCTCCGCCATTGTTGTCAGGAGTACCTCCCAGCTTGAGGGTACAGACAAAGGTGAGTTTTGGTCCTCACATGAAGTACCATATATTGGACAAGATGTTTCTTTGCTTTGGAATTAATACCACGTGTATATAGAGATAACTGAATCTTAGCACACAAATGTGGATAAGATAATTAACAAGTAACAACCTTCCAAAATATATGAGGGTGAAAAAGGGACATGATCAAATAATGGAACTTAGTTACATGATTGATGACCATCAATTAAGAAAAAACAGAAAATCACCTAACAATACCGAAAAACAGAAAATCCCTATCATGAATAGATACACACACTATAATGACATGCAAGAATGTAATGTTTGAATAATGCTTGAGAAAAACCTCATGGCTCTACATTTGAATCTTTGGGCTTATTCTCTTATGAAGATGGTCGGTTCTCCAAGTCAGATTGGCGGAATTCTTCAATCATTCTAACAACTTCATCCATATTCGGTCGCATGTCTGGAACCTTTGCTACACAAGTCATTGCAATTTGCAACATCTGCACCATTTCTTCTTCAATATTTTGGTACCTCATCAGCTCAACATCAAAGACCTCAGCTGTCCATTCCTCCTTTA
Organism: Elaeagnus macrophylla; assembly: GCA_029378325.1. Lineage (NCBI taxonomy): Eukaryota > Viridiplantae > Streptophyta > Magnoliopsida > Rosales > Elaeagnaceae > Elaeagnus > Elaeagnus macrophylla. Next base: position 8,631,551 of record CM055642.1, on the reverse strand, counting down.
CAACAGATTGGACCCATCTTGGGAGATCAACTGTATCATCGCTGCGTGGTGACTGAACTGGAGCTTTTCCTGTCAGCATCTCAAGGAGCAGAACACCAAAGCTATAGACATCCGCTTTATGGGTGTGCTTATGGACATCAATCAACTCGGGAGCACAATACCCTACACTTCTAGAATGAGTCTCGGGGGCATTCATAAGAGGGGTTAGTCCCAAATCAGAAATGCAGCCATCATTATCTTGGTTGATGAGGACATTTGAGGACTTAATATTTCCATGACTGAACTTTGAACCACCAAGAGAATGAATGTGAGCTATTCCCCTAGCCGTTCCAATTGATATCTTCACTCTGGATTCCCAGTCTAATGGAGTTCTTCCACTTGCCCTGTTTCCTGTCAATAGAATGAAATCAAGTGCTGTGAAAAAGAGGGGCTTTCTCATCTTCTGGCATAAAAGTGTTAAGAAATTGCTATTTATTACATAAATTTTAAGTCATGAAAATCAAAGCTTGCAGATGTTTTTTTGTTCTAATATAAGTTTATAAAAAATATATTAAGAACTCTAAATGGATACAGGTAATATAGTTTTTGTTATGCACCACATACAACACACACATTATTTTCAACCATAAAATTATTATATAAAGATGAACATATGCACTTTCTAACAGCACTGCACGGCTTTATATGTTTCAAAACTCGTACAAAAAATTATTCATAATTAATGCTATAAGTAGGGGCTGGCTAACATGGGGTAACATGAGTATATAATTAAGTGATAACAAACTATACGTCAACCTGCTGTTACGATCAAGTCCATCAATACTGAGTTTAATTCTAAAAGTTCATAGTCTTAATGATGCTTGTAGCAAAATTGTTCCCAACATCTTTAGTGCATTTTATCCGTAGCACTCTGTGTGTGGTTCACGGGGCAGCAAAGCTCCTTAATTTCTGATAAAATTCTCAGATTTCATTATGATTTCAACCTAATTCAGAGTAGACTTCTGAAATTTTTTTATCATTAATAATCACTACTTTTAAATGTCATAGAAATGATAAAAAGAAAATAAAGAAACAATGAAACTGGGAGGGATCAGGTAAAGTGTACCATGCAAGAGAGCAGCCAAACTACCACCAGGTACATGGTCATAAACCAGGAGCTTCTCATCTTTTGAGTAATAGTAAGCACGGAGAGGTACAACATTTTGGTGCTGTTCAATCCTCCCTATAGTCTCCATTTGATGTTCGAAATCCCTCTTTCCAACAACAACTTCCTTCAGCCTTTTTACCACTACTGTTGTTGACTCCTCCAAGATAGCCTTGTATGCGGTGCCATAATTACCCTTTCCCAACACTTCAGCTGAGGCCCTCAATAAGTCCTCAAGATCAAAATTATAAGAACAACCTTTAAAGAAAACCAACTTGTTTTTTTCAGCTTCTTGTACCCCACTACCAAAGTCCTCTCTAGGCTTCTCACTCCTTCCAACACTAGAGGCCTTCCCGTTTGCTGCAGTAGAACTTCCATTATTTCTTTTCTTTAAGCAGCAGTGAACAATCACTAAAGATAAAAGAAATAGCAGCACAGCCCCTCCAGCTGCTGTGGCAATGATCACCCCCAACGTCAGTTTCTTTTTGGATCTCTGTTTATAAGGCATTGCTGGTGCTGGTGCTGGTGCTGGTGCTGGTGCTGGTACTGGTGCTGGTGGTACTGGAGATGGAGATGGAGAAGGAGAAGGTGGAGGAAGGACTATAAAACAAGCTTGAAGAGGTGCTCCACATAAATGAGAATCTCCAAGAAAGGATGAATTAGGGAACTTTTGGAGGGATTGAGGAATAGATCCATTAAAATTGTTATAACTGAGATTCAAATGCTTTAGACCAGGGTTGAGGTCAGGAATGGGTCCTGAAAGGAAGTTGTTCTGGAGACTCAAACCCATCAGCTGTGTCAAATTTTGTATTGACTGTGGAATTTTTCCGGTGAAAGAATTAAATGATAGATCAAGTACATTCAGTTGAGGGGGTAAGGAGAAGGGGATGTTACCAGTAAAGTTGTTTTGCTGTAGATAGATGTATTCAAGAGAAGGAAGTGAGGTGACATCAGAAGGAAGATTACCACTGAGGAAATTGGACCGAAGGCTGAGAATCTTGAGGGAATCAAGCTTACCAAGGGTGTTGGGTGGGATAGTACCAATCAGTCCAATACCAGGGAGCCTCAAAGCAAGCACATGATTCCCATCCTTGGTGCAAGTGATGCCAATCCAAGAAGTGCAGACAGGGGTAGACGCATTCCAGTGAAGGTTCCGACCATGAGGAACCGCAGCGGCAAAGTCAAGAAGTGCTTTCTTATCTGAGTTCAGGTCAGAAGTAACCAAATGAAGAACTGTGGCAATGGAAATAAGGAGAGGAAGCAATGCAGTCAGATAGAACTTCATGGGGAATTTTCCAGGCAAGAAATGAGAATGTGACTACAGATATGAAGATCAGCAGCTGCAATCCTCACTATTTTCCTGGTCAAACACAAACACAATGAACAACGACAGACAGCCAGAACATGGAATAGGGAAATATTTTAACAATCATACAATCTAAAAAAATAGCATAAGATTGTTATGCTTTACTGTAAACCTAGAAACCAAATCTCTCTCTCTCTCTTGTGTTTGGCATTACATGACCAAAGTCCATAAACATTTGGATTAATAAGAATCCAGAAAGCCAAAGCCTAGCATTCAAGTCTTGAGTATAGTTTACATATAGCAAGCTATACATAGATTCTTCATTTCCATGTCCAACAAACACGACATGGATATGGATATAGGTGTGGGTAATCAATACTTTAAATTAGTGAAAATTCAAAGAAAAATGAAGAAAATAAGTGTGTTATCCAAACATATATAACACTCAGTTTCCAAAAAATGTTCGTGTAACATAAGCAAGCACTAAACTCTCTGGCATGTTGAAGGTTGAAATGTATCTAGGATTCAATTATGTGCAAGCACCCGAACTAAGAAAATAGGAGATTATTTCCAGAAACACCTGATAACCTCAACTTCAGAGGAAAGTTCACCTGATTAATCACCATAATATCTGTCCATTCATCAGAGTTCTGAAGGAACTTAATCATTTAAAATAGAGGGATGGGAAGAAAAAACGGTAAAAAGCCTTGCCTGTAAGTGTAACCAAAAGATGGCGCATTTATTAAAGTAGGCCAACTTAAAGGAGTGGTTTAACAACCATGGTTGTTCTTGTGAGAAATATAAATAATAAATTTGACATAATTATAGAAGAAGCATGCTAAAACTCTTAACTCATGAACCAAATTCTAACCTAACAGAAAATATATGATTAATAGGTTTCAGTTACTTGAAAAGTCAAGCATTCAGAGCAAATTCACCAAATTCTACAGGGTGGGTTGGAAGAATTTATAGTACTTCAGGAACGTTTTCTAGAAATCAGTACCAATATAAGAAAATACGAGGTTGAGCAAAAAATTCAACGAATTGGTAAAATTGATGAAATCCCTTAGCAATTACTCAGATCTAGAAGCACTGTAGCTAAATGTGTAAACTAAAAGTATGAGTTATATATTCTATAACAGTAAGCTCTTCAAAGCTTAGACAGGACGAAGGAAAAAAAAAAAATGAGAACCTAGAAAGAAGAGAAGAGCAGTGCTGTCTATTCAAAAATTTAAAAATGGGCAGAGCTCAGAAACTGCCAATAGAGAGCTCCTTCGAGCTCAGACATTGAGTCTAGATTTCTAAAGGTATTATTTGCAGGCAAAATCTACCAAGTGGGGCTTTATTCATATCCCAGCTATATAACTCTGATTTAACTTTCTAGACATCCAAAGAAAACAAGGGATTTCCCAACCAACATTTTCAGCTTAATTTATTAGTAGGGATTCCTAGTTGTTTTGCTGACTGTCTCTCGTACTTGCCCAACAAAAAGGGAAAAGAACTAATCCTTGTGAAGAATTTCAGTACATTACAGCAAAAATATGTAGAAAAATTAAATATAAATTTAGATATATAAAAAGAATAGAAATGAAAGAAGAACAAGAGAAAAGTGTAAAGGTAGAAGAACAACATGCAAAATGGTCCTTAAGTTGTGCTGACAAAGTGAAAAGTAAGTAAAGTGTTACGTGATGAACAGTAATTACAATTAACAACTAATACTGACTTATCGTTACGGTTAAGCTGTGTTTTTCTATCAAAATTAGACCCCTCGTTTCTATTCAAAAATTACAATATGTCTCTACAGCTACATAACACACCTAGATTGCCGTGGACCTTCTCGATATTTATTACTTCTATGTAAAAAGTTGATATCTTATTTTGTTTGATGATTTTTTTTTTATTTGAATAAAAAAGATTTGGTGTTGTTTGATGGGTTTATTCTTTCGTTTTCTAAAATGATTTTGGAATTAGATGAAAAAAAAAAAATAAAGTTGTGAAATTATATATATATAATAATATATATATTTTTTATTCGAGTAAAAAATAGTTGATGCCATTGATGGGTTGACCTTTTTGATTTTGTAAGATAATTTTAGAATTAGATGGAAAAAAAATAAAGTAGTCAAATTAAATGATTTTTTTTCTCATTAAAAAAATAATAATTTTCTTATAAAAAAAAATGTAATAAGAGCCTATTGATAATTAATCTATGCTAATATTAAAGGAGAAGAATCAAGAGAAGAAGAAGGAAGAGAAAGAAGAAGAAGGAAGGGAGGCTAGGGTTTGTATTAGAAAAATGTATTCTTAAATGTTACAAGAGCAAGCCTTTTATAGGCAAAAGAAAGAAACAAAGGAAAAGACCAAAATACCCTTACAATGAAGATAATACTAAAACAACCCTATAAGGCTATATTAATTTACTCTAATACCCCCCCTCAAACTCACGATGCAGCTGCAAGAAGCATCGAGAGTTTGCCAACTAGAAAACGAAAACGTAAAGTAGGATGTGACTTAGTAAAGAAGTCTGCAATCTGTAAAGAAGAAGGAACAAAAGGCAAGATGATGGTGCCTTGTTTGAGGTGTTGGCGAGTAAAATGACAATCAATCTCGATATGCTTGGTGCGTTCATGAAAAACGGAGTTGTGAGTAATCTGGATAGCACTCTGGTTGTCACAATACATAGGTGTGGGATGAGAGAGAGAAACACCCATATCTGCTAGTAGCCAACGTAACCAAACAATCTCTTTGGTAGTAGATGCCATTGCACGATACTCTGCTTCAGTAGAAGATTGAGAAACAACAGTTTGCTTCTTGTTTTTCCAAGAGATAAGAGAATCACCCAAAAAGATGCAGAAACCAATGACGGCCATAATTAGCATCAGAATATGCACGCAGCTCTAAGGAAGATGTGGATGGAAATAAGAGACTGAAAAATTGTGCCACGAAGATACCGCAAAATACGTAGAACGGCTGCCCAATGAATGGTAGTAGGAGAAGCAACAAACTGACTAACAATATGAACAGCATAAGCAATGTCTGGACGAGTAATAGTGAGGTAGACCAAACTTCCAACAATAGTTCGATATAAGGTAGGATCTTGCAAAGGAGTGCCATCCGAAGGAGAGCCATCCGAAGGAGAATATTGAACATTGTGCTCATAAGGGGTATCAACAATTTTACTATCAGTAAGACGAGCACGCTCAAGAATGTCAGCAGTATACTTAGATTGAGAGAGAAGATAACCTTTTGGAGAGAAGGCAACTTCAATACCCAAAAAATACCGTAGAGAACCCAAATCTTTCATTTTAAACTAACGGGCTAATTCTGACTTTAGCACTGCAATTCCATCAACATCATCACCAGTAATAATCATATCATCAACATATAAAGAGAGCAAAATACGACCTGTAGTGGCATGCTTAACAAAGAGAGCAGAATCATGATTGCTGGAAGAAAACCCAAAAGAAGTAATAACAGTAGAGAATTTCTCAAACCATGCTCGAGGTGCTTGTTTTAGACCATATAAGGCTTTTTGAAGCTTACAAACTTCTCCATGATTATGTGGTACACCAGGCGGGGGAACCATGTAAACTTCTTCATGCAAATCACCATTCAAGAAAGCATTTTTAACATCCATATGAGATATACACCATCCATGAGTAGAAGCAACTGCAATAAGTGTGCGAACTGTAGTCCTTTTTGCAACAGGAGCAAAAGTCTCTTCATAATCAATGCCACTCATTTGAGAGTATCCCTTTGCAACTACCCGGGATTTATACCTTTCAATAGATCCATCAGAATGAAGCTTAATTTTATATATCCAACGGGAACCAATAGCTCTTTTACCTGGTGGTAAAGGTACTAAGACCCATGTATTTGTTTGATGCAAAGCAGTAAGTTCCTCAGTCATAGATTGCTGCCATAGGGGATCAAGAACTGCCTCTTTATAGGATAAGGGCTCAGAAAGACAATGAATAGATGCTAAAAATGAAGTGAAAGAAGTGGAATAAGACGAGTAAACAAAATCAGGTAGTTGAGTAGACTTACGAGTGCGCTGAGGATAACGAGAAGGATCCACAATTCCAGGAGGAGCTTGGGCAACTGTAGGGGGAGGGGAAGTATCAGAAGTATCAAGCTATGTTGTACCAGTATCTTCAAGTGTAACAGTACGAATCCTGCGAGAATATTGAAGAGGAAAAGGGACTATAGGATCAGTAGATGAGTCAGAATTAGTAGTTGGAGGAACCTGTGGAGAAAAACTATCAGTAAAATCAGAGAAAGGATCAATATGACTAAGATCTGACTTGGTGAAGTCGTGAACTGAACTAGGAATAGAAAAGAAAGGTATATGCTCAAGAAAGATAACATGACGAGAGACATATAGTTTTTGTGAAGTTGGATCAAAACAACGATATCCCTTTTGTCCTTCACCATAACCAAGAAAAACACAAATGGCAGAACGTGACGATAATTTTGTACATTCTACATGAGGACGAAGAACAAAACAAGTAGAACCAAAAACTCTCAATGAAGAATAGTCAGGAGGATGTCCATATAGTTTTTCAAAAGGAGACAAACCTGAAGTGATGGATGATGGAATCTTATTGATTAAGTTCACCGCAGTAAGAACTGCTTCTCCCCAAAACTCATTAGAAACAAAGGATGACAACAAAAGAGAACGAGCAGTTTCAACAATGTGCCTATGTTTCCTTTCAGCAACACCATTTTGCTCAGGAGTGTCAGTACAAGAAGTTTGGTGAGTAGTTCCATCTAAAGCAAGCAAATCACAAAATTTATTGGAAGTATATTCACCACCTAGATCACATCTAAAACACTTAATTACAGCAGAATGTTGAGTTCTTACTAGGGCTCTAAAGTTATTATAAATATCAAAGAAATCAGAACGACGTTTCATAAGATATACCCAACAAAAATGAGTGTGATCATCAATAAAAGAGACATAATAGCGAGACCCTCCTTTGGAAATAACAGGAGAATGTCCCCATACATCAGAATGAACTAAATCAAAAGGTGCAACAGAATAAGAAGTACTTCTATTAAAAGGTAATGCAGAAAATTTTGCAAGTTTACAACCACTACAATGAGAGATATCATGAGCTTGCAAATTTCCTAAGGTTCCATTAGAAGCTAAAAATCGTAAACGGGAAGCTGAAACATGACCAAGACGTGAATGCCATAAATAAAAACTAGAAGACGAAGGACACAATCGAAAAGATGAAAGATCAACACTAGGAGCTGCAAATACTGGTAATCTCAGCTCGTCCAAAACATATAATCCCCCTTGCCTACGGCCTGTCCCAATCAGCTTCTGGGATTGTAGATCCTGCACATGACAAGAAGTAGAAGAAAAAGACACTGAGCAACCAGAATCACACAATTGACTAACAGATGCAAGGTTTAGTGAAAGCTTAGGAATATAGTAAACATTATGAAGAGACAAATGAGAATTGACAACAGACCCGACACCTTCTAATGGCATAGGAGTACCATCAGCCGTCATGACAGGCACAGATGATGTAGGACATAAAGAAACAAAAGATTTTGACTCAGGAGACATATGGTGGGAAGCTCCAGAGTCTAAAACCCAAGTTGAGGATGACATACCTGAGGAGCTAGAAAGGGACTGACCTATTGTAGAAGAGGCAGACATGGCATGTGGTTGTGATTCAAGAAACTTTTGAAACTGTTCGGTGAGGGCAGCCAAGGTAGAATTGGAGGATGAGGTGCCCAAGTCAGATGATGTCGATGGAGGAACAATTGCTGCAGTGTTATATTGTGATGGGCGAAATGGACGTGGTTGCGATTGGTTGCTGAACTGTGAAGGCCTGAATTGTTGCTTTGGTTGGAACTGATGTGATGTCCGAGTCAATTTTGGACACTGAGTTTTCCAATGACCCTTTTCTTTACAAAAACTGCAAGTATCAATCCCAACCCTTACATAAGGTCTATTTCCATATTGAGCAGGGGGTCGAAAAGAAGTTGCAAAGACAGATGGATTAGGTGTTTGAAGAATTCCTTTTCCTGCTTGAGACTTAAGGCGTATTTCATCAGCCAAAAGCTCACTTACCACCGAATCAACTGAAGGAAATGGACTACGATGCAGAATGGAGCCACGAAGGCCCTCAAAATCATCACGAAGTGCCATTAAAAATTGAACCAGGCGTTGTTCCTCTCTACAAGCAATATAAGGTGCACAAGCTCGTAGTTCTGCTGATTTTGTTAGAGCCAATTGATCCCAAAGATCTGTCATTACTGCATAGAACTCTTGAATACTCATATTTTTCTGCTCAACAGCTCGAATATCTGATTCTAACTGATATTGTTTTGCAAAATTTGACTGTGTATACAATCTTGTAAGATGTTCCCAAACTTCCTTTGCTGTTTCATACTTTGCTAATTGAGTGCCTATTGAGTGTTTAACAGAATTATTTATCCAAGTGATAATTTTTGAATTATTTACTTCCCAAGTATCTAGCAAAGTTGCATAATCAGTCTTCTCTATTGTAGGTTTAATGACAATTCCATATATATAACCCCACATCTTTTTGCCTTTCAGAAAATTTTTCATTACATAACTCCAATACGAATAATTCTTTCCATCTAACCTCACACTAACTGATTGTAACGAATCATCCTTATTACTAGCAGCCATTGCAAAAGACAAAACAAAACTCCCAGATTTTCAAACCAGACAATATTGCAGTTCCAACAAATATCCAAACTTATCAGAATCAGAATAAAAATACTTATGTGATGTGAGGAACAAAACTTCAAGATTTCCAAAACAGACAAAATTGCAATTCCAACAAATATCCAAAAATTATCAGAATCAGAAGAGAAATACCTATTTGATGTGAGGAACAAACGAGATTCAAAAAAATTTCGGGGCTCTGCTACCATGATAATTAATCTATGCCTGGATTTACAATACCTTCAATAATCTAAGCTCTGATACCATGATAATTAATCTATGCTAACATTAAAGGAGAAGAATCAAGAGAAGAATCAAGAGAAGAAGAAGGAAGAGAAAGAAGAAGAAGAAAGGGAGGCTAGGGTTTGTATTAGAAAAATGTATTCTTAAATGTTACAAGAGCAAGCCTTTTATAGGCAAAAGAAAGAAACAAAGGAAAAGACCAAAATATCCTTACAATGAAGATAATACTAAAACAACCCTATAAGACTATATTAATTTACTCTAATATCTATTATATTACATTAATAAATATAATTGAGAGTTTTTTTATCACCAAAACTGAAGTTGAAATATATATTTTTTAACAGAAAAAAAAAAAAAAAAAAAAGAAGAAGCTCGGGGTAACATATTCTTATTTTGTTTTATGAGCTTCATATTTTTGTTTTGAATGAGAGGGAAAAAAAAAAGGTTAATTATTTGATCTGACCTATTTTTACACTCTAAAAAAGAAGTTCTTTCTTTTCTTTTGCTTTTAATTTCTTTCTTTTATGTCTATTGGTTGAGTTTTATTTGATGAATCCTATTTCAATGATATTTTTATTTTCTTTTATTTGATTAATATTTAAAATCTTTTTCTTAAGATGTTTAAAATCTATTTTTGTCAAAAAGAAATTGTTGAATGAAATGAGGTGGTTATATCAATTAATTGCCACCTATTACATTCTTTCCTTTTTATTTCTTATTGTTCTTATTTTATGGCTCGTTTATTTAACATAAGTTTCCTATGTTATTTATTACTAATTTTTATTTGTGGTAATAGTCCCACTTATATGTTAGTGTAATTTTATATTTTTATAGTGCAATATTATCAAAATCTCATTCTAACATGTATAAATTTATATTTGGGAGTTTTATTTTTACTTTTGTATGAATTAAGTAATATTATTTAAAAATAATAATTTTATTATTATTAAAATTTTAAATATTTATTAATCAAAATAAAAGTTTAAAAATAATAATTTTATTAACCAAAACTAGTAATAAAATAAACTTGAAAGAAATTCAAACAAAATTAGAGCCGAAGAGTCGGAGAACTTTTTTGGTCAAAGGGAAGAAAAAAAAATCGGACAATCAGACCCACGTGCTGTTGTGTCCAAATCTTCTTACCACACTTTGAATGACATGTGGAATTAATTTGTTAACTATTCCTTTTGCATAATGGCTACATAAATTAATTAAGTTTAAAATATCAAAATATTAATTTTAATATTTTTATTTTATTATTTTTTAAAATATTGCCAAAAATTTCAATAATATCAATAAATATCATAAAAATATAAATATAAAAATGCAACAATTTATCATATGAAAGTAAAATTTAACTTGTTTGTAATTAAAAAATTTGACAAGAATTCAATATTTTTAATATAAATAATATCAACATTTATTTTAAAATAAATATCCTTTATATGAAAACATTGTTAAAAAGATATCAACTACCTATATATAATATATTGATAATTATAAAGCAAAATTATTATTACTTAACATTATATCAATCTACAACTCTAGGCTTAAATATTTGTGTATATTTATATTACATTTGCATGTAGCTACATACATTTAAAATTTTGTCATCTAACTTATATTTATATTTATTAAATAAATATTAAACTTATATTATTATTTATTCATTATATATTTTATATGCATTGATGTTATTTTAATAAAAAAAAAATTAGCTAAAGTAATAAATTATTATTTATTTTAATATTTACTAAAATTTATAAAATACTTTACAAATTTTACAATTAAAATTAAAGTCTCCACATTTTTTTGTCGATATCAATATGCTCTCAATTATTCTAACACATTCGACCACTATAGAACTAAGAGAGTGCAAGTGGAATAATGATGTACATCGTGCACAAGAGAAAGTTAAAGTGAGGAAAACGATCTTGAGAAGATAGAAAATTCATCAGATGGCACAAGATCATACATAAACCACCCTCCCCAAATAATATTCATATTGATCGCTCAAAAGACAAAACCAACTTCCATCTTTTGGAATTCTGTATTGTAGCAAATAGGTAAATGTTTATATCTGTAAAAACCACATTTGCAGAACACCGTTGCAGGAATATAAGCACAAGTAACTAGAGTTTAATATAAATTATAAATAACTTCTGGCAGCAGTAGTATGAGATGATGAAACTGGAATCTAGACTTTTATCATTTGTAAAACTCAAAGTCTGTGTCGGGCTTCTTCACATTAGTTCTGTAACCTTTCTCAAAATCCTTAGGAAGAATAACATATCGATTCTTGCGAACAGCATGCATTCCTGCTTCTTGACAAATAGCTGTAATCTGCAGACAACCAGTTAAAAAGTTCAATATAATGAAGAAAACACAGTGAAGACCTAAACCCTATCCAGAAATGCCACCACACTGAACAAATGAAAACTGTAAATCTAAACAAGTGAAGTTCTTTGTCCTTTAGTAAAAACTAATATGAAAACATGCAATATCAACTCACCTCAGCAGCACTGATTTTATCTGGCCGGGAAACATAGTCTTCCAAGTCTACCTCGTCACTTAAGTTCATCTTAGCAGTGCAGACCTGTGGAATCAACAAACAGGTTGAATTATAATGTCTTTCTAAAAACTCACAAGAGTAGGAACCCTAAACCAAAAATGCAGAAAGATAAATAAATGCAGGCATATTCAGTATATTAGTGACGATATCCCATTTATAAAGGAGAGACTCATGATGTCCACATGTAAAATGTGAATAAGCTAGAAACTCCGAGTATAAATTATAGAAGGCATACCATAAAAAGATAAGGATCCTTTGCTCCTAAAGATAGATAAATTTTATAACACAAACCCAAATTAATAACAGGCAACAGACTTGACCAATAATATAAAGGAATCAAGTAAAAATGCAGGGGGCAGAAAAGATTCCCCACGGAGGTTACGCAAGAACAAATAAGATATACAACACCTACTTGCCAAGATGAATGAAGAGAGAGAAAAAGGCAGAAAATATTAGCAAGAAAATGAACTATAAACAGAGTTCCATGCATATTTGAGATCTATTCATACCACACTTGAAATCAGATTATGTTATGTTCCCTGTTAAAAACTCCATATTTCTCTCCATTCCTAGAGAATCTTAAGGATAGAACATTTAGCCTATAGATGAGGGAGCATCCTTATATTTTTGAGGTTATCTGACCAGATTTCGTATTTACAATTTCATTACAGAAGAACATGGAAACAACTCAACAAGTACCAAACTCACAAAATTCCATTAGATAATTATAGACAGTTGTAAAGTTTGATAGGCAACACATAATAAGAAGTAAAATGAAATGACTAATAAAACTAGAGTTACAGTGAATGCACAAAACTGACTTGAAAAACAAGCCTCTTCTGTCGCCTATCAGGCAAAGGAAATTCAATCTTTCGGTCAAGTCTTCCGGGACGAAGAAGTGCAGGGTCTAAAGTGTCTGCTCGATTAGTGGCCATTATAACCTTAACATTCACTGTCTGATCAAATCCATCCATCTGCAAAAGGTTCAGAAAATTGGTAAGGTTTGAAAGGTATAAGGAAAAAACTGTTTGAAAATAATATATACCTGATTAAGGAGCTCCATAAGAATACGCTGAACTTCTCTATCAGCTCCAGTTTGAGCATCAAACCTAGCAGTGGCTATAGCATCTACTTCATCAATAAAGATAATTGCAGGAGCATTCTCCTTTGCAAGACGAAATACATCACGAACCATGCGGGGTCCCTAACCATAAAAACCAATGAATGTATAATTGCTCAAGTATAGACAAATGATCATTTGCACTAACAAAGTTACTACAAGATGATGCATTCTAAGAACATCCTCAATCTGCAGTAGAATGAAGTAAATAAGAAGTTTGTAACTTAGTTATAAAAAAAACACAATAGCAGATATAATAGAAGAGTCTAACTTATCAAAACTCATAGAAATGCAATATACAGATTTTAGAATAATACTATTATGGTTTAGCAATCAGTCACAAAGAAATTTATCAAAGAAAATGTAACCCAAAAAAAAAACCCTTAAAAATGAGCACCTTACCTCACCCAGATACTTCTGCACAAATTCTGAACCAACAACTCTGATAAACGCAGCAGTTGTATGATTAGCAACAGCCTTAGCTAGCATAGTTTTACCAGTACCAGGAGGACCATAGAGCAAAACACCACGTGGAGGATCAATACCAATTTGTTTGTATAATTCATGATGAGTGAGCGGCAATTCCACCGCTTCACGGATTTCTTGCTTTTGAATGTCACACCCTCCAATATCCTAGTATGTCAGGAACGTTAAACATTAATGCCTGTTACAATGTGATGAATACAAAATACCATAAACCAAACTACAAATTGCAGGTGTATATTTGAAACAATAATTTCTAATAACCTAGAGAAAATTTTGAGATGTTCTCTCCTACATAGAAATGAAGCATAAACTAATCCTCAACTCCAAAAAAGAAGACAAAGAAGAAAATATACTGAAAAACTAACAAAATATTAGAACACTTCTTGAAATATTTTACGGGGTAGGGGATTCTAACGGCTGAAAAAACGTCAGGCCTTTATTAATTGTGCAGTAATGCAGCTGAGCTGACAACAAAATATAAAATATAAATTTATCATCATACTCAACTCCTAAGGATTGAGCAATAAACCTCAACTCAGAGGAACAGAAGCTCAAAAGTTTGTAACACCTAGCGTAGTTATACTTATACCAATGTAGACAAATTTCAGCACTAAAAAAATATAGTAACCATTATTACCAATCACCATTATTGAAAGTAATGTTGCATAAGTTTACAATTATAAAGATTGGACAAGCAAAGCAAAGCCGTTTTGATCCTGTACAACCTCCAAGAGTCTCAAGTCAAATGCCTCAAAATCCCTTTAAAACTCTAGCTATAATTGAGATTTGAGCCTAAATGGCTTACATTTAGATTGTAAGTTAACATTTTTTAAAACTAGTAAAAATATACCCAAAACTTGCGAGTCCATAAAAATCATACCAATTACTAAAATGCCTTTTAGGACTAACAAATAAATACATCGGAGCTCCAACCACTCTGCCGATAAACTAATCGAAGTTCCAGGTAACTCAACCTGCGACATCACCAGAGCTCCAACGACCTAACCAAACGGATATGTAATGAGTTACATACAACAACAAAGTTATATATAACGTGTTATATACAATGGCAGATATATATATAACAAGTGTTACATACAACAGCGGAAGATATATGTAACACGTCATTGTATATAATGTGTTACATACAACAACAAAATTATATATAACATGTTACATACAATGGCAGATGTGTATATAACGTATTACATACAACAGCAAAAGTGCATGTAACATGTTACATATAAGACAGAAGTGCATGTAATATATTACATACAATACAGAAGTATATGAAACATTCAACAAAAGCATATGTAACAAATTACATACAACAACATAGATCATATTTTTCCATTAAAGCGGTATTATGGGCAAATATAATTTTTTTCTAGCTCCTCCATATGAAAGCAAACAAAAAAACAAGAGAACCGGAGGCACATCTAGCACACAAAAAAAAAAGAGAATGAGCTTGAAATTTATCTTAGTCAATAGAAGCAAATTTGACAATGCGTACTAGCTTTTGTTGATATCTGATTTGTCCCCCTCCTCCAGTTTACAAACCCTATCTTTCATGCCCGACTAGCCCTAATGTCTCCCCTCCTTTGGCAATGATGAACCAAAAGGGTCAAATGTTGATCTTGAAAAGCTCTAAGGAGGCACTGGAGAATAACATGGTAGGGAAAGACTTAATCCAGTCGGTGCCACCGATTGGAATTTAATAGATCTGAAAGATCTAGATATTGGCAGGAATAAAATCTTAAAAACATACACCTAAAATGATGTTGTCTTGCGAAAAAGGGAAATTCACTTGAGCCAATATACGTTCTATTCCAGGACATTAAATCGCTATAATTACTAAAGAAAATTGATTAAGCATCTCTTACTTCGTGTCTACTTTTTCACACATTCCAATATATAGAAAGACACACAAGCTAATTGAATGAAAATAACCCTAAAATTTCTTTTAAAGTTTAAAGTGAATACCAGGAATAAACGTAACAATTAATTGAATGCCAATGCCTTTGGCTTTAGCAGCACCCCTTCTTTTTCAAGTTTATTCCTCCTCCCTATATATGTTGTGTCCAAAATCTCTATGCTTAGAAGTTTGGATGTATAAACCTATGCTATGTCCTACTAAGTGACCACTGTATGCTACTTAGAGCGTAAATATTATGAGCCACAAAATTAAAGCAATAAGTGCTTCAACCCTTTCACCCAACCAGCTTTAGGCATTTCCTATCCACTTCAACTATCCATTATGGTCATGCAAAATTAACTTCCCAATTGAGTTTCCTCCCAACGTTAAACCTCAGTTTAGCTTAAGAGAACAAAACTATTCAAAATATGAGAAAATAAAACGTGTTGCAAACACTAAACAGTCTCAAGCATCACATACTTCATAACAGTTTACCTTATCCTCAATTTACCTATAATAGCAGACCCTATTCCATTCTATGATCTATCAGGCAATTTTTTTTTTTAATTTAAGAACATAGATTAGTAATTAAAAGAAGAAGAAGAAGAAGAAACCTAAGAGATACAAGCCCAAAATATTACTTTTTTTTAAGTCCCTAAAAATTTCCAGCTCTCAAACAAGAAATTTCAATAAAAACATCAAACTGAACTTACATTATAGGTGACATCGGGCTTCTCAGACTGGCTAAGGAGTGAGATGCTAGAATCGGCCTCGGGAGGAAGAACATCCACAAGAGCATTCGAATGGCGGTGCAAGGCAACAGAAGCAGAGGGCTTAAGCAGCTCCCTATTGATAGTACTGAGAATTCTCACATAATAATTAGACCCAGTGGTTGAGCCAACAATTCCATTGTTCTGATCAACCATCTCCATAAACTGACCAATCACGAGTGGCACCGATTGGATCCTCTTGACCTCCTCCTGAGCCCTAAGAAGCTCGCGCTTCAGATTCTTCTGCTCGTCCTTAACATACTCCTCCTGAATATCAATGAACTCGAGCTGGCGTTGGAGAGATTTGAGGCGGCTATAGAGATCATCTTCGTCGAGAGATTGGTACTGATCACTTAGGGTTTGAAGGTCTGATCTCGTTGAAGGAAACGAGGGCGGTGGCTCTGAAATCGGTTTCGGATCCATCACAATAGCTGAAGCGGACATTGTTGGCTTGTTGCTAACCTTCCCGCAATTGTTCTTCTTCTAGAACCGTGTCGCAGAGCAAAGAGAGGAGAGAAATAGGGTAATAAAGAACAAAAACGCAAGAAATTGTGTTACGGTATGCGTCTGCAGGACGAAATTGGGTTTTATTATATTTATTTGAACTTTGAATCGGCCCAATTATTATTATTATTTTTTTATTGGGACATTACATTCCATATAAATATGATTAATTTATTTAAATAATTTACATTTAAATTAAAAGTTAATTTTTTTAAAACTAATAATAATAAAATTAAAATAGTACGTTTTAGTTATATTAAAATTAGATAAATTATAAAAATATCTTTAACTAAGAACGTATCCAGAAATATTTTTTTAGGAGAGCTAATATATATTAAACCCAAAATATTTTTGGTTGATTGTTGATCATCTATTTTCTTAAAAAATGAATAAAGAATTTTAAATGATTTAAAACTTTAATAAGGTTTATCTATTATAACCTACGATAAAAATATTTAATGCAAATTAAAGTATAGAAATTAAAAATTGCAAACACCTAACAACAAACAAATAAAAAATTAAAATAACTAAAGAATTAAATAATCAATAAATAAGTTATATGTCTAATCATTTTTTTATATATTAATAATTGATAAGTATAGAAATTTAAAATAAATTTCATGTTATAATATAACAATAGAATAATATATACTTTGAAATAAAGAATTCTAATTAATAATTTAAAGAATGAAAAAACAACATATTAATAAAATAATGATGAATTGTTATGAAAAAAATGAGTGTTAAATACATATAAATTTATACTTAAATAAACACTTAAATTAATAATTATACAATATTTATCGATCAAAAGTTTAAAAGCTATAATTTTTAGGAATATATAATACATAATTATTGATATGAGTATAAATTAAAATATAAATATTTTAAGTATTTAGTATTTTTAAAGAAGAATACATGACTATAATAATTTTGCTTTAAAAAATAAAATAAAAAAGATACCAGATGCGCAGCGTTGCAGAGTCAAAAAAAAAAACAACAATCAACAAAGGACAGACAAAAGAGCAATAGAAACAGCGGAACAGAGTAATGAAAAGTAATAATTTATGGTTAGAATTTTAATTAATATAATATATTAAATTATATTTATATTACTAATATTAATTATAAAAATTATAAAAAAGCTGTCCGAGCTCAAGCTCGATATAGCCACACTACAGGTCCGTCTTTGTCCTTAGCTATGTGATATCAGTATGTAACAAGTTACATACTAATATTACAGGTATGTAACTCATATTACATACATTATATATGATATATAATATTTGTTATATATTTGTATTTTAATATGTAATAAATTACATAATAATTACATGTAATAAATTATATACCTATATTTTAATATATAACTCGTATTATATATATATATATATACACACATGAATGATATATGATATATAATATTAATTACACATAGACGTCTTAATATATAACAAACTAAATCCACACAAGTACCAACTAAACACATAGGAGATGTGAACAAACTAAATCCACACAAGTACTGACTACAGGTTACACAGAAGCAGAACCACCAACTTTTAGCATAACGTATCTATATTTCTTTCTCATTTTTTCCTCTGAAATTAAACCAGGACCTACTTCAAAGACTCTCATATGTCCAATTATAAAACACAGCAAGCCCCCTCTAGCAAAAAAAAAAAAAACACAGCAAGCCTAACGAGAGCAAAACACATTATGAGTGAACCTATAAATCAAAAATTCCCCAACAGGTAGTTGCAATAGATAGTCAAAACAGAAACAATAAGAGAAGGCAAAGAACCAATTTTAATAGAGATGACGCTAAGGCCACAAGCTTTGAGCACAACGCCAATACTGCTGGCTGTGACGCCTTTGTTGAGCCCACTCACCACTCAATCCAACAGAGACCAACAGAGAAGACGAGGGCAAAAATGTAAACTTTATGTGCAAAAATGACGACGTCAAGCGTAAAAGTGAGCAAAAACTCTTAAATACTACTATACGAAGACATTTAATCTATAAACCTGCTATTTTGCAGAATCAATCCAATCATATAGATCTTGCGTAGTCTTTGTAAATTCACATGCTAATGTAAATTGCAATTGACAGGTGTGCTATTTTTTTTATATATACAAATAAAATTAAATTTTATAAATAAAGATTAAAAATATAATTTAAATTAAAAATTATCAATCTAAATACATCGATGACTAAATTTAACAAATCAAAACTCACAATATTCATTGACATATAGAAAGAAAAAAAAAACTTCAACTTTCATTATTTATTCTGTTGTAAGGTTCTCGAACTAAATATTTAATTATTTTACTTTATATATTTGATGTTCTTCATTTGTAATTCAATTTTGATGCCATCTTCTAATCTTTAAGAACTTAAACATATTATATTTAAACGAAAATTTAGACTTATAATAAAATACAAGCATAAATCTAACATAAATTATCTTAGATTAAACTTTATATGAGAAAATATCACCTCAAATGTTTTTTATTCAAAACAATTAAAGTAAGAGGATAAGAAAAACTAATATATCAGAGATGAACTCCTGTAGAAAGAGGTTATCAAGAAAAGCTTGGAAATTACAAAATAGAACAATTGTAGTCACAGATGCATACTAATTAATTATAATTAAATCACAAGAGCATTTTATTGCTATATTTTATTAGGCTCAAGTATCATTTATTACTAATATGTGTTCATTATTTAAGTATATAGCTATAAAAAAAAAATTACATGACATAGTTTAATACAAAAATATTTTGAAAAAAAATATTTATCACACATTTTAGAATTTAAGACCTAAAATTAGGGCGTTACGTTAAAATTTAGTATTAGTTCATTGATTTTAAGAAATGTATAAGTGCAAATTATTTTAAAAATTGAATGTTGATATGTATATAATTGTTGAAGAATATATACATGTACATTATTTTAGATGATAAATGTGCACATTCACAACATAAACATACACATGTGAATTATTTTAGAAAATGAATGTACGAATGTATATAGTTGTGGAGAAATGTACAAATGTATATTACTTTAGAAAATGAATATATGAATGTATGCCTTCATTTCCTGATTCAAGTTGTAAATAGGAGTATCGCATATTTAAAAGATTGTAGGTTCGAGCTTTAATGAAAATAAAAATATGTTATTGACCATATATTAAATTTATATCTAAAATAGATGCTGATCGTTTGCTAAAAAAGAAAAAAATAAATGTATGAATGTACACAACCTAAAATTGACAGTGTTAATCTGAAGATAACCTAAAAAATAACAATGTTAAAAAATTAACTGACATAGTTTTAGGCACTTCATACCATTTTAGGACCATGAGTCTTAAAATGGACCTTAAATTTATTATTTAAAATTTATAACCACAAAAGTTATACATTTATGTTTTATTTATATATTTTTACTAAAAAAAGAAAACATAACCAAAACATTCTAGTTCTACATTGAAATGAAAATAAATTAGACATCGTTTAAATTGATTAAAAGCTAGTTAGATTTTGTTTAATATAATAATTCGAATAGTTAGATTTCGTTCAATATTATTAACTTGTTATTTTTATGGACTAATTGTATGACATGACCTCCTTTCATACATAAATTTTTATTTTTAACTCCTCTCAAGAAAAAAAAATATATGTTCATTTTTTTATAACGTAAATAAACATATATTTTTTAATATTAGAATAAAATAAATATATGATTTTTTTACCGAGTTAAAAATAAAATAAATTAAATGACTATTGTACTTTTAATTATATAAATTATAAGAATATTATTTAAGTAATTTTTTTAAATTACGTTTGCATAAATATTGGATTTGTGGCCAAAAACAAATGATGAACATATGATATTATATATTAATTATTATGAATTTATGGCAACAATTATTTCTTCCCGATAGCAAGTATATTATTCTTTAACATTTTATGATAAATATACGTATTGTGAGTGAAATTGATAAAGAAAATAAAATAATAAAGTTAAAATAACTATAAAAATTTAAATCAATAGAAAAGCATGGGATGCGTAGAGATGACTGATGATCATCAGAAGAAAGATGATTCTAACAAATTTAAGTAATTAAGTAATATAAATTGTTGTTTGTTTAAAATAAAATCACAAATAGCCTATTATGCCTATTAAATCATTTATTGGTTAAAAATGTAATATAACTTTATGAAAATAATTAATTATAACAGAAGTAAATTTAAATTTCATAAAAATTAATTTAGATTGCTTTATATATTTTTTTTATTTATTAAAATTAAAGATACAAAATGAATCCAATTACAATATCAATAAGAATGAACATACGTATACAATACAAACACTATATTAGATTGTTAGCATTGACAATATTTGCCTCACTTTATGACTTTTGCTTGCTTCAATTACTAGAATAAATACATCAATATTTTCAACTAATTTCGTTGATTTCAGAAGTTTGACATCCAAAGTTTTATCATTTTCAACATATAAAATAGTAAATCAACACATAAGATTAATAAAAAAAAAAAGTTATAAACAATAGCAAAATCATGCCATAAAATCACCAAGGAAGAAAATATTTGCAAATAAATGCTACTTTATATATAAATAGAAAAATATCACAAATTGTAATTAATTTTAACTAAAAAAGAACTGGTTTTAAGGGAGGGCAATATTGTAACAAGGGCATAGCTCCATTTGATAGACAAAATCTGAAAATCTAATAGAAAACGAACAAAAAAAGAGAAAATTACAGTAAAAAAATATAAGAGAGAGTTGATGTGAGGTTATACATAAAAATTAACTATAGTTGCAAAATTAATAATTATATTTAAAATTTGATAAAAACAAAAATTAAAAACCAATACTTTCACATATCCATATTTTTAAAAGTTAATTACATACTCTTGTACTCATGCACACGCATATAACAGTGACGAGTTTTGATCCATATCTTCTCACTAATTGTATGTAAAGAACATGTATCATTATTACAAGAAAATTAGATATATAGAAAGTATTTTGGTATTCCATGTATTTTCGAATGTTTAAGAAAATATTTATAAAATTAATTTATAAGAGAAAAGGTCCGCACCGGTACATTTGTTATTAGTTTTTCTATTATTAGAAATAATCATAAAATTCTATTTATTTTTTGAAAAGTTCATATAAGTCAAATGAGCTTTTTTTAAGAGGCAAAATAGTTATTAAATAACTGCAAGAAATTAAAGAAAAAATAAAATAAAACAATCATCCAACCCTTTGCCTACCAACCCTTAAACTGTTCATCTCGTTGATTCTTGATAGCAATGTTTCTATTTCATATCACCATCGAGTATAGTCTCTTTAGTTGCTAATTATTCAAGCTTAAGTATGACTTAGGCTTGATTAATTAGCAATTGATGAGGCTATACCCATCCCGAATATGAAATAAAAATGTTGATATTGGTGGCCAGCGAGATGAATAGTTTGAATTTTTGGTTTTTGAGTTGGTTGGCGACCTATTATGAATGTGCTAATAGGAAGAGTTAGGTGGCAAAAGAATTCCGATTTTGATCGTGGGGACGTTGTCGAGATGGTGACTAAAGATTACGATGTTGGGCCAATAGTGGATAACAGCAAAGAGAAACGACTATCTTTTATAATAACCATTTTGCCTTTATAAGAAAAGTTCGTGTGGTTATTTTTAACTTGTATGATATTTTTTATAAACAAATAAATTTTGTAAACTTTTTCAATAGTAATAAGACTAAAGTTTAGGCCGGCTCAAAGCTAAAATCGTGTAGATGGCCGCCTAGGCCTCGGCTAAAGAAGGATCCCAATTAGATATATATTTTATCATTTTTAATGTATGGATGACAATCTTGACATAACATATTAATACTAACAAATATTATTATCACACAATTAAAACTTATATTATTTATAACTAGTTACAATTTATGACTAATAACTTTATATTATATATTTTATCATTTTTAATGTATGGATAACAACCTTGACATAATTAATATTATATATTTTATTATTTTTAATGATCGGGATGGTGACCAAAGATGGCAATGTTGGGCTAATAGTTGATAACAGCAAAGAGGGACGACTATTTTTTAAAATAACCATTTTGTTTTTATAAAAAAAGTTCATGTGATCATTTTTTATTTGTATCAATTTTTTTTAAAAACAAATGAACTTCTGTGAACTTTTTCAACAGTAATAGGATTAAAGTCAAGGCCGATCCAAGGCCAAAATCGTGTAGGCGGCCACCTAGGGCCACGACTAAAGAAGGATTCCAATTAAATATATATTTTATCATTTTTAATGTATGAATAACAATTTTGACATAACATATTAATACAAACAAATACTATTATCATACAATTAAAACTTATATTATTTATACTGACATAACATATTAATACTAACAAATATTATTATCACACAATCAAACTTATATTATTTATAACCAATTACAGTTTGTGACTAATAATTTTTTGAGTTTAAACTTACATTATTTTCACTATTATAAATAATTTACTTAAAAAAAATGTCATGCTTTTAATTTTGTTAACTAATATGAAAATACGAATACTATAAGACACGAACTTAATATGCAAGCATAACACAATATGATTGTCAAGCCTAATCTAATTTATTGAACAAAAAAATGGGTATTTTTAAGTAACATATGTCTATACTTACTCATAAAAAAGTAAATAGCATAAATTTTTTACATGTTAAAAACCATAAAATAAAATAAAAAAACGTTAAATTTAGTAAAGTATGTAGAACAACTATTTTGTACATGAAAATAGGAACACACTTAACAAATACTTTATTTTCTTTGATATGTTTTAAGAACTTAAATTATTAAATCTTAAAAATATACTTAATGTTCAAAAAAATATATAATTATTTGAGACGGCAAAAACTAACTCTTTTTCTATAGCAAATAAGCTTAAATTTTTTTATTTTATTTAGCTATGTAAATTTAGGAAAAAAAAATTATGGTGTTCATAAAATAAATTTTATAAATGATTTTTAATTTATTAATTTGTATGACTGATTGATTTAGTAACTGATTTTTTTATCGTATTTGATAAAAATATGAAATATTATTTATTATTACAATATTTTATAAATAAAATACTTTTTAAAATAATCAAAATAAGATTAGTATACGTGTATTTGTATTTTTATAATTAACATTTTAATATTTATATTTTTAATTAATAAATATAATATATTTAAAATTACAAATTTGAATAAAAATTTAAGTGTAATATATAAAGATCTTGTAATGAATCTTGTTTGGGCCCTTTTATTGCTTGGATAAAAGTGCATATTTTCAGTAATAAATAGACCGACGTTTTTCCTAATTTATAATATGTAGATAGAAATATATTTTTATCCATGTTTCTTTTTCTAGAGAGATTTATCCATAGTTGAAATTTACATCAAAATTCAAAGCCATATTTCCCAGGTTTTATATGTCCCGCCGCGTCTTTGGGTAGTAGGCAATTTTCACAAAACGTTAGGTAGAGGTTTGGTCTTGCTGCAATAAATAAATGGAAAGCCAAACGCAAGTGTAATCAGCCTTAAAAGTCAAAACTGAAAAACGCCCAAACCAATACGATTAATCCATTTGACCCTTTCCATATTTATTCTATTATACTGCTAGTGAAAAATGACGGCTTTCATGTGTTTTTCGACGGATTATATTTTTTTTACTCATCTATTTAAATTAAAAAATTTGATTTAATTTATCAAAATTAAATTAAAAAATATACAATTTATTTAAATTTAAATTAATAAATTTTATAATTTAATTCGAACTAAATTATTATTAAAATTATATATAAATACATATTTAATTTTAATGTATTATATTTAAATATTATACATACCACAATTGCGTTAAATTATTATTTTAGTTTTAAAAATAAATAAAAATGTTAAATTATTTATAATAATTTAATAATATTTAACGATATACTTTTTATTATTTTTATTATCTAAGTTATCACTATAAATAAATAATTTTTACTAAAAAATATATCAATTTAAATTTAAATATTAGTATATATTGTATTTTATATATGATAATAATAATAATAATAAAATAAATTATAATCTTAATCCGACTTTTTTCTAATCCTAAAAATTCGATCTATTTAGATTCGGATTAGAAATCTTTCAAATCCGCTTCGAATCGGATCAAATTTAAATTGGTAAAAAATAAACAATTTTAATCTGTTGCTCACCCCTAACTTTATCGGAATAAGCCTTCGTGTCTCAACTTCTTACATGGTTAGAACCCATGTGGCAAAATATTATCCGTCGTAACAATAAAATTTATTTTAAACATCTATTTATAATATGAGTTATTGCTAACAAGTTGAGATATTTAAAATTGCCCTTTATTAAATATTTATATTTTTTTTTAAAATATTGAAACTAATTTTAAATTTCATTAATTTAAAAAATAAAGGGGAACGAATAATTTCTCCTCTTTCAACTCACCAACGGAATCAGCCATTTCTGTTGCATTTCTCATGGTGACCCTGTCAAATGCATATCAAATTAAATTTCATTCATTTAGAATATCACGTGCTACTAATAATTTCTCCTCCTTCAACGTCACCAACAAAATCAGCCATTTCTGTTGCATTTCTCATGGTGACCCTGTCAAAATGCATACCAAATATAAGGTCCCAATTCCTAAATCCCAAATTTTCTTTTAACTTCTCTAGGTTGATTGCTATATTCCTCTGTAGCTCAGATTATCTTTCTTTCTTTCTGGTTACTCGTTTTCCTTTCCAAGAATTACTATACGGTAGTAGAGTAAGTATTTGTGCAAGTTCAATATTCCCTTTTTCAGTATTTGTTGTTACTTGTAGCAATTGGATTGCTTTATTTCTTGTTTAGCTGTCATGGGCTGGTATTTGTTTGTTTGAGTCTTTTGTTTTGCTTCTTTAGTGGCTGGAGTTTCGTGTTATTAAACTGTTCTTATTTGGTTACTAGTTTTTTTCATTCTGCATGAACTTCTCACAAATTCAATTTTTTGAGTCTCTCTCTCTTTTTGCTTCTAAATATCAGGAGGAGCTTTCAAATACTAGAAGAATTTCAAGAGTTGGGTTCCAAGAAACAAGCAGAAGTTTAGTAAACTGAGTCGTCTCAGATGTATCCGTTAAGAGCTTGCTCGTATGGAGCCATTTTGGTGGCTTGCTTGTGCTGTTCTTCTCTACTTATTGGAGCACAAGATTTCATGACACACCCTACAGAAGGTGATTTTTATTCAGTAGCTGCAGCTTTTTGTTTTGGGCTTTGGCAATTTGTTCTCTTTTTTAGGAATGTTTAAGCCTTTAGTACAATTCTTCCTCACAGTGTGTGCATTTTGTCAATTTATTTATGCCTAGGCTATAGGCAGCATTTACTGATTATATTATAACTTCAATTCTCAAATAAAGTGACCATATAAGAGTTATTTTCATTGATATGGATATGATGACTACTTTGACATACTTTACAAGAACAGAACTTTTGCTACATGAACTTTTACAAGTAATTTTGATCCTGTAGATTTATTGTCAATTATCCTTACGCTTTGCAAGGACACAGGAAGCAACCAGCAAAACTTGTCATTTGTATGTCATGATGATGTACTGACTTCTGTTTGTACTATTGCAGGGGAGGCATTGAAGGCCATCAAGAGAAGTTTGATTGATCCCAATAAGAATCTCAGTAATTGGAATCGAGGTGACCCATGCATAGCGAATTGGACAGGGGTTTTGTGCTTCAATAACACACTCGATGATGGTTATCTGCATGTTAGGGAACTGTATGATTTCGAAAAAAATTCTATTGCGTAGCATTATGAACAGAAGAATAGGACTTTTTGATTTATGTTCCCCATTGTTTTACTATTTTGTTCTTTTGTGGTGAGAAGTTCTTTTTATAGGTTATTTTAGTTGTACGAACTTTAATAGGACATCGAGTGTTATAAATATTTGGACATATTTATTTTTATCAATTTTTGATAAATTTTCACCATATTAGAGTATTGATATTCATATCCATATTACGTCGCTTAAACACAAGCATTTCACAAAAATGAAGAATCTATATAATATTATAATTTACTCTTCATGAAAATTAGATGTTGATTATTGGGCATGCAAACGATTCTCACTTTGAAAAAATATAGAGATAAAATTAAGTAATAGTTGGAATAGGCTACCCGCATAGGCACTATAAGTAGCCCAAGTTCGAACGAACGGTGAATCCCTATTGAATATTGATAAGAATTTCGCGATGTTGTTCTAGATTCATTTTAACTCTCGAGATGTGATTAAGTTGACATGAGTTTTTTTTTTTTTTGCCATTTTTTATCACGTTGGTGAACTCGATAGAATTTGGATACTCGGTTAAGGAGGATGGAGCTAAATGATTGGTCTTGGGGGCATGGTTCGAGTTTGGGGACTAGATGTATTCTTATTTGAGGGGATTGTTAAGCGTGCTAACGAATCATACGTTTGAAAAATATGGAGAGAAAATTAAGTATATAATTAAGATAAACTACTCCTCCTAATATATTAATCTTTTGAGTTGAAACTTTAGTCACACAAAACTTCCTAGATGCAAGATTTTACCTCTGAGATATCTTAATGAAATTTAGGAAATGACACGGCAGACTTATGCCCTGCAAATATTTCCAAAGCATGATGATAAGATTATCTAAATGTATTGGGGGTGGTATTTGTATATTAACTTACTAAATGTGTAGGCAATAAAAACAGTTTCTTACTAATCATATTTGTTTTTATCTTCTTCTTGCAGGCGACTATTAAAAATGAAGCTGTCAGGAAGTCTATCACCAGAGCTTGGCCGTTTATCTTTCATGAAAATATTGTACGGCACAATAAATATTGTTCCCCTTTGCTCTCAACCCACAGACCACAGTTGACGCATGATTTCTAGCTCCTCCTAATAAAAAAAATTCCCATTAATTGTAGGGATTTTATGTGGAACGATATAAGTGGGAGCATACCAAAGGAGATAGGCAACATTAAGTCCTTAGAACTCTTGTAAGTTATTTTCTTTGCTTTGCTGGACACATCGAAGCATTTTTGCTTTAACTAACATGTGATTGCATGATTTTGTTGCCAAACCATATAAAAGGTATCTGCTTCCTACATCACCAATCATATTCTATTCTTAATCGAAGTTATCTTGAATATCACACTCAGCATACACTACCTCACCTTGGCTTTTCACTCTCATGTAATGCTGTCTTTTCAGGCTCCTGAATGGAAATCAATTATCAGGTTCCTTGCCAGAGGAGCTTGGTTATCTTCCAAACTTGAACAGGATA
This sequence comes from Elaeagnus macrophylla, assembly GCA_029378325.1. Classification (NCBI taxonomy): domain Eukaryota; kingdom Viridiplantae; phylum Streptophyta; class Magnoliopsida; order Rosales; family Elaeagnaceae; genus Elaeagnus; species Elaeagnus macrophylla. The sequence goes on along the minus strand of CM055642.1, from coordinate 8,603,375 downwards.
CAAATTGACCAGAACCAAATATCAGGACCAATTCCAAAATCTTTCGCCAACTTGAACAAAACGCAGCACTTGTGAGGATTTCATTGATTTCCTGTTTGATTATCCATTACTTGTTTTTTTTTTTGCTACATACAAGCCTCGAACTCGAGAGCTCCCCCTTATTAGGGCGGTTACAATGCCATTGGGCTACCAGGGCCTTGGCATTATCCATTACTTGTTATTTGCTTTGCTTCTCTGTTTTTTTTTTTTTTTTTTTTAATGTCCTTTTCCCCTGTTTTATGCAGTCACATGAACGACAATTCAATTAGTGGGCAAATACCAGCTGAGCTCTCAATTTTACCTAACCTACTTCACTTGTAAGTGAATATTGGCTATTAACTAGTAATGATTTTTTCCTTATCTTTCTGGAAAGTGAGGTGAGCAAGCAACTGACAATTTGTTCTCTAATTTTTTTGCTGATAAAATCAATCTCTGCTCTCTGCAGCCTTCTCGATAACAACAACTTATCTGGGTACCTTCCACCTGAATTCTCCAAACTTCCAAATTTACATATACTGTATGTTCTCTGACTTTCAGACTGCTGATTTTTGTATTATTAATTGTTTGAATATGTGACATCTTCTCAGTTTTTCTTTTACATTTCATTACTTCTCTTTGTTTCTTTCTTTTTTCCCTTTATTCCATGCATAATTACTCTAGTAATCTTCTCTTATAGTTTCTAAAAGCTCCATGTTTTTATTTTGCAGTCAACTTGATAACAACAACTTTTCTGGGAGTGCAATTCCAAGTTCATATGGAAGCATGTCTAAATTGTTAAAAATGTAAGTGTAGTGTTGTACCCAAGATCAGATAATAATGCAGAAGCGATAAAATAATAATAACGAGCACCCACAAAAATATAAAGAAAAATAATCAACACAAAAGGACACAGATTTAAGTGGTTCGGTAGTCAATGCGACTACCTAATCCACTACTGAGGCCGGCACCGAAATATTTCACTATACTTGTCAAAGAGGAATACAATAAGTTTTGCCAACAGTTAATTGGCCAAATTACTCAAATATCCAGATACCCAATTATACCCAAATTAATCTCTCTCACAAAACAATAAATAAATAAATCTGTTTTGCCAGTTTAGCAACAACAGATAAATTAAAGAGAAACAGTAACTATAAATCTGTTACTAAATAAATAGAAAGAGAGAACTTATATTCTTAATTGGATTTATTAAATGGATCTTCTCTTGATTGCCTTTGCTGCCTCAAAACTGTTGCTGGAGTAATGTTGGCTGTTGCCGCGGTTGCTCTTCTGTTGCCGCTGAAGACTGTGTAATTTTCGGCTGGAGTTCTTATTCTCACGCTGCTGGAGTTGTTCTTAATTAATATATATATTCATAATAACCTAATGGGCTCTTAATTTATTAAGCCCATGACTTAAAAGAAAATAAGGGCAACGTGTTTTTGGGACAACACGTAACATGTAGTTATTGTGATACTTCCTCCAGTAGCTTTAAGAGGTAAAGGTTGGAGCTAAGTGTCAGGTTTTCTATTTATTTATGTATAGGATATGAGATTTTTATGGTTTAGTGTTCAATTTTCACTTGTTAGGGTTTCAAAATTTCATCTTATCTTTTCATTTCGGGTATAATATATGTTGATTTTTTTTTTTCATATTTTTTATTTATTATTTATAGATGGACTTTTATACCCTTATAAGCTCACCTTATGGAGAGTACCCTTGCCTATCATAACATACACAATCTCTCCCTATATATACATATTGGGCTATGTAGCTCGGCCGCTCGCCTATGAAGAACTACAAGGGCAAAATTGTCAATCTTTTAAACTAAGTTGATTTAGTTCATTTTTAGGTTCAATTTTTAAGTTTTAAATTTCATTTTTCACTAAAGGGTTGCTACTTCACAATCTAGGGTATAAAATTGTTGATTTTTTTATATTCATATTTTATGATATGACAAATTTGCCCCTATTGTATGCATGCGTACACACGCACATATATTATTTTACATCATTAAATGAAAGATAGTATAGCCAATTATACAGATAATTTACAAGTAAATTACATGTGTTTCTGTCATTGAATAGAGAACAAATATCGGTAAATGCTACTCAGACCTTTACCATTTGTTTGACCTGATTAAATTGTAATGATTTTGTTTGTTGTCTTGTTCGTATAGATCTGAACTCTAGTAGTATGTCTATAAACACAGGTGCTTCAAGACTTTATTGCTTGAAGATACAACTTTTAGCTGAATTTTTTATTATATGTTTGCATTTTGGTTCTCTATAGGAGTCTTAGGAACTGCGGGTTACAGGGACCAGTCCTTGATTTGAGCAGAATACCGAAACTAGGTTATATGTAAGTTCATTAAATGAAATTTTATTTATGTCTTTACACAATCGCAATTTGTGATCTATCAATTAATAATTATTATAGGATTAATGAGTACACCAGACAAGATAAGATGATAATTCTAACGACTATTTATGTTTATCATATGTTTCATACAAAATTTCAGAGATCTTAGTTCAAATCAACTAAATGGATCCATACCAACAGATAAACTTTCTGATCAAATCACAACCATGTAAGTTATCTCCTTGCAGAAATACATTTCATTCACATATTTTTTTACATCAAGCACACATATGATTCAAAACTCGGTCTTTGAAGAATTGGTTAGGTTATTCACTAACATTTTTTTAGTTTTTAATTCTTTTAAACTTATGCATATCTGCAGCAACTTATCCAACAACAAGCTTACTGGAACTATTCCTGCCAATTTTTCTGGTCTTCCCCGTCTTCAAAAATTGTAAGCTATTTTATGGTTACTCTTTTAAGTACTTTACATTCATTTAATATTTCATCAGTGCTATTGGAATTTTATTTATAGTGAAAACATTAAATCCATATTATCTTGTTACATTTTTGCACTAATAACTTTGAAATAAACAATTTTTGAAGTTATTTTTGTATGGCAGGTCTCTTGCAAACAATTCGTTGAATGGATCAGTTCCATCCTCTCTTTGGCAAAATAGAACTTTAAATGCAACAGAAAGCCTCAAACTGTAAGACTTTACATGACAATATCATATGTTAGAGTACAAAACATAAGAGTCCCACATTGATTGTGCATGACTCCAAAATAGTGTTTTTGAGTATCAATGTCACACCATTCAAAGGCGTAGCTTTTTGGGGTGGCATCACATGATACTTACGACTCATGCAAATTTCAACATCATAACATCGATCCATGTGTGGAGGGAATGGGTGTGGGGATGGTTATATTTATCTTGCATCGATTTTGGGGAATAAACATATGTTGTAAACAAGTAGCAATTTCCTCACAATTTAAGCACAATCCTTATTTTTAATATTTTATTCGAAAATATAGTTAGTTTAGGAAATATTATAAAAGTAATATAATACTTGTTATACTACATTAATATTAGTTTTATAATATTGACATTGTTTTCTATTCCTTAGCTATTTAGTAAATGTTTTTCTAAGTGAAATAAAGAATATATAGAATAATAAAGAGAAATCAATCTAATTATTTAAAGTGTTGTATTGTTAATATTAAATATATTTTTTACTATGTAATTATATGTATGTAAAAAAAATAATATTATTATAAGTTTGGTTTTAGTTAACAATAGTTTTGAATTTGCAAACGTATACTTCTCCTATGCATAATCAATTACGGTTAATTTCAAGAAAAAATCTTCAAACTTATAACCACCGTTTTGGTTATCTGCAGATAAAATATGCATTCATGTGGATGTTTGGTTTTGCATTCATGCTTTCATGTGATTGTGCTTGATGATGTTGTTAGAATCTAATTAAGTCCCATCTATGTACCATTAATTACAGAATGCTTTAATCCTCTTAAAATGGGTTTTAAAATGTTCTATGGGGTCTAATAAAGCATTTTATAAAGAGAGATGTGTTGCTTCTATCATCTATACTGCAGGGAATTGCAGAACAATAAGCTTACAAACATTAAAGGCAGTACTGAGACTCCTTCCAATGTCACAGTCGGGTATGCTTCTATCCTCAATCCCTTTTGAATCTTTGATATCCAATTCGAAATGTGTGTGACAGACTGTTGATAATGTAAAATACTACATATGTATTAAAATGTCTCTATTTAGTAATTATGCTACTTTAGATTTTGTCTTGTATCATGTGGGATTGTTAACCATATTCTTCTTCTTCTTCTTCCCCCTATCAAACATCAGGCTTGAAGGAAATTCCATATGTAATGATGCCAACCTAGTGAAGTTTTGTAGAACTGACGTTGATGATGAAAGTAATTCACCAAGCAGTCCAAGCTCGACAAACTCCACTACATGCCGTAGTCAATCCTGTCCATACCCATATGAATATTCCAAAGCCTCTCCTGAGCCATGTTTTTGTGCCGCTCCTCTGATTGTCGGATATCGGTTGAAGAGCCCTGGATTTTCAGATTTTATTCCTTATAAAAACACATTTCAGGAATATCTTACCTCTGGTCTTGACTTGTATCTTTATCAGCTGGAGATTGACTCCTTTGCTTGGGAAAAGGGACCTCGACTTAGAATGTACCTGAAGCTCTTCCCTCTATACGTTAATAACCAAACATCAAATAAATTCGACAAGAGTGAGGTTCGTAGAATCATAGAAAAATTCTCATCATGGACTATTGGTGATAGCGATATATTTGGACCTTATGAACTTCTCAACTTCACTCTGTTGGATCCGTATAGGGATGGTTTGTCTCATAATCCTTAACTTTCTTGAGGCTTTGTCAAATGTCAGAGTTAGTTTATTTCGACGGTTTTTCTGCTATAGCCTAAAATGCTGATTAAATAATTAAGTTTTTATTTTCTTGCAAACACGTGATTATTTGCATGGATCTCATGCTCAAAGATTGGATGACCTGCTAATGCTTTGTTTGTGATTAATAAGCTAAAGTGTCAATTGATTAATTTGCTTTTAAAAGTGCTCTTATGCCAAAATCCTATTCTGTAAACCAAGGATCTGTTGGATCAATTAGTGGCATATAATCACTGTGATGATCCCTCTGCTTATGGTTGGCATTCGCCTTACTGCTCAAATCTGGTGTACAGTATTAATGTTAATTAATATACATTGAAAATGTCATCTTTATTTTGTGGAGAAGATGAGAGAAATAAAAGGAAAGCCTTGAGAGGCTAATTAAAGTTTAAAAGTTTATATTAGTAGTAAATTTGTTATTATAGAATAATTTGTTGATAGAGAAAAGAAAAGTGAGAGGTGAGAAGAGAAAAAGAAAAGAGAAAGGCAAAGGAGAGAGAGGACGAGAGAAAATAGGAAAGAAAATATATAGAAAATAAGAAGGAAAAAAAAAAAGTTTTAAAAAGCTTCAAATTTCTTAAATTGTGATTTCCTAATTCCTTTCTTTTATTGATATAATTGAAATGAAATTTTGTTTGTTATTTTATCCACGTTTATTTTATAGTATATAGAAAATGAATGAAGCATAGTGTTGTTTTGTTTATGCTCAAGCTTCTTATTGATGTTGCAGTGATTTTGCCTTCTTCGAAATCTGGTATAAGCAAGGGCGCTTTGGCTGGCATAATATTAGGGGCTATTGTTGTTTCTGTAACGTTATCGGCAATAGTTTCTCTTTTAATATTGAGAAATCGCATAAAAGACTATCATGCGCTATCGAGAAGACGTTATTGTGAGTATCTTACTATATCAAAAAAAAAAAATGCATTATTTTTCTCTTTTTTTACAAATTTTTGCTATGAAGTCGGCCAACATTATTTTCATATTAATTTTATATAGTTTAACAACCCCAAAACCCCACAAAAAAAAGTCTCTGGACGAACATGATTTATTTGTAAGGCAATCAAATGAAAATTTTCGAAAATAGAACATTTTATGAACTCAACATCTAACTCTGGTTCCTTTACTAATTTTGTTAGTTTTCCACTTTTACTAAAAGCTCAACCTTGTAGGACATGAACAAACCTTATTTCATATTGAGTATTATTATTATTATTATTTATTTTAACACAAATGATACTATGGAAGCTTAAAATCTACAACTATTGTAGGAAAAACAATCTTTCATTATTTCCACATGATGTAGTAAGTTTGTTCTTCTAAATCGTAAATGTCTTAAGTTACTAACTTTAATGTGTAACAAAAAGGTCTATTGTGGAGATAAACTACAGGCATTTTACCCATTACAGCTGCCTAATCAATTCGTAAAATATTCTTTTTTCTCCAATGCCTTCTCAGTATTTTGGACTGCATAACTTACTCGTAGGGTGGTTGATCGGTTTTTCTGGCAGTTAGCATTGACCAAGAAACTACAAATTTGTCTGGATGCACAAGTAGTTGCCTTAACAAATTTTTATTTTTATTTTTTAAGGAATAAAATATTGAATTTGATTACTAACTGGAACTCCAATTGTTTTATTTGACTTTGATGGCTGAACTAGTTTAGTAAACCAGCTTTAACTCCATATATGGCCTGACTGGTTTTCTCCTATCCTTGCACTCAAATTGGTAGAATGAACGTCACTATGGTGCTTTATTTGATTAAATTTTATCAATTTTGTATAAATCATTTGTTAACACTAGGTCTCCATACATGTGCAGCTTCTAAGAGCTCCATAAAAATTGATGGTGTGAAGAGTTTTACTTATGGAGAAATGGCACTGGCTACGAACAACTTTAGCAGTTCCAGTGAGGTTGGTCGGGGAGGTTATGGAAAGGTTTACAAAGGCATTTTGACAGATGGAAAAGTTGTGGCCATAAAGCGTGCGCAAGAGGGGTCTTTACAGGGTGAGAAGGAGTTCTTAACAGAAATAGAATTGTTATCACGTTTGCATCACAGGAATCTTGTGTCATTAGTTGGATATTGTGATGAAGAAGGGGAACAGGTACTTATGTTAGTCTTGAAAATTTCAGTTTTAAATTATTTTAACAGCAAATCATGTTGTATCGTGCCTGTTCATGTTTTCCATCCCAATTTTACTTTTTTCATGTTATAAAACATTTAAATTATTTTTAACCAAGTTATTTATTTATAATGATAAGAAAAAGTAATATTTTTATAAAAATAAAAGAATTAATTGTAGCTAAAAAAATAATTTATTCCACCGTCATGTTCTGGTTATGGTCTAAATTATCACCCCTAAACAACTTTTTAAACAAGCAACTTTTTAAATGCCTGAATGTTTATAATTAGCTTCAACAAATATAATTTTCATTATCCTAGAATTTCATTTTTTTGAAATTTTCCTCGTTCTCTTTTGCCGGATATTAGTCAATAACTATTATTTATTTGGAAAGCCCAACAACATTCTTTTTTTACATGCAGATGTTGATCTATGAATTTATGTCAAATGGCAATCTAAGGGATCAACTTTCTGGTACACCTATTATATTTTCCTTGAATATGACGTTTGCTGATCCTTGTTTCTGTTCTGAAATTTCACCAACAGTTTAATTAGAATTGATGTAATAATGGAAAAACCAATAATTTTAACTTATTTATATTCAACCAAGGTTCATAATTTTGTTAATTTACGTGCCATTGCTCTAAATTCTTTGATTGTTGGTCTGACAGCTAGGTCTAAAGAACCTCTGAGCTTTGCTATGAGATTGAAACTTGCCCTGGGATCAGCCAAGGGCATTCTTTACCTTCATACAGAAGCCAATCCTCCAATATTTCATCGGGATATCAAAGCCAGTAACATATTGTTGGATTCTAAGTTTATTGCAAAGGTTGCTGATTTTGGACTTTCACGACTTGCTCCTGTTCCTGATATTGAAGGGACCGTTCCAGCACATGTATCTACCGTAGTGAAGGGGACTCCAGTATAAATTTTGAACTTTTAATGTGAATTAAAAATTTTTTAGTCCTTTTTTCATTAATGGAATGATTCCCAGGATAACAAGAAGTTACGTTGAAAAACTGTTACTATGATGAACTTATATGAAATAATCAACATTGGATTCTTGAATAATCTTGGTACTTTATTCCCGTAGAAGGTTCAATTTAAAACATTTTTTATATGTTTCTTATATATAATTTTTTTCGTGGAAATGTAGAACCATGTTAAAATTAAATTATGTTGGTTAACCACTTCTCCACAAAGCTAAAATTTATTTTTAGCCAACATTTGTTTTTATATTTTTTTTTTTTGTTAAATTCCAAAAACAGCTGTAAAATCATTTAAAATTATCACTGTATTCTTCAAAAATAGGGTAAAATCCTTATCTTAATAAAGCAAATGCCATTTTGTATGTGCAGAGTTTCATTCTTGTTTCTTCTTCACTTCCAATTGTGTTCATATTTTGTTTACACTTATTCTTTTAGTTATTGTTTTAATTTGACTTCATTTATTAAATATTTGCATTAATTTTCAGGGCTACCTTGATCCAGAGTATTTCTTAACTCATAAATTAACAGACAAGAGTGACGTTTACAGCCTTGGTGTTGTGTTTTTGGAGCTCTTAACTGGAATGCAGCCTATCTCGCATGGAAAAAATATTGTTCGGGAGGTAAGACCTTTTCCTTTAGCCTTTTTTTTTTTTTTTTTTCTTCTTTCCAATTCCAATCAAAATGGGCACCATAAAATTTTAAATTTGTTAATGGTATTAGACTGATCTAGATATTACAATTTTGTATTGGTAAGGGACTGCTGAGTGAAAAATTGTGGATAAAAAATATTTTTTTTTTTTGAGTTTTACATGGATCTATTCCTGTACACAAAATTTTCATGAGAGACTCTTGGTTTTTAGGTTTTTTTTTTTCCCCTTTTCTTTTTAACCTAACTAAAATTGTGCAAATACTGAAAATACATTCCCAAAGTTTCATCAGATAATTCTTTCCTCGATCTCTTGAAAGAAATACTTTGCCAAATTTTGGTCTAAAGTAATAACTAGCAATATACTCTGTGATAGCGGTCCTATTTTCATGAACAAAATTGATTGATGATTCGACCAACAAACTAGACATAAGGACATTATATTTTCTTCATCTTTTTCTTTTCTTGTTTAATGGATTTTTTACCGTTATTATTACTCTTCTTTCCTTTTCATTTGGGATTGTGAATAAGGTGCATTGATTTGACACTAATGTAGGTGCAATTATATGTTCTCTCTTGATACACTAAACTTGATTTCATGCAATATAACTAAGTAATACTTTGTTTTTGAACATAGCTTTTGATTTGTAACAGGTTAATCTTGCATTTCAATCCGGCAGGATTTTCTCGATTATTAATGAAAAAATGGGTTCATATCCATCTGAGTGTGTGGAAAAGCTTTTGTCTCTAGCCCTCAAGTGTTGCCAGGATGAGACAGATGCAAGACCTTCAATGGTAGAGGTGGTTAGGGAACTTGAAAATATATGGCTCATGATGCCTGATTCAGACACCAGAACAAAAATAGATTTCGATATCACTGATTCAAGGAAGGTAGTAGATTCACCACCTTCATCATCAATAAAAAATTTCTATGTATCATCAAATGTCTCAGGTAGTAACCTTGATAGTGAAGTCATGCCTACCATCCAACCTAGATAAGAAGAAACATTGGAATTTCATAGGTGTGCCTGACTTAATTTTGCAAAATTCCATGGAAAAATCTTATTTGGCTTTCTTACTTCTAATATACGATGTACAGTTTATTATAATGGATTTTGTAAGAAAAGAAAAGAAAATGGAGCTTTGAATACTCTCTTCATGTTCTTGAAAAGCTGTAATACCTTAGAATCGAAGTAATTGATGATAGTTTTAGCAACAAACAAATGATATATATATAAGTGAAATTTCAATGCAAGAAAAGTGGAAATATACATTCTCTAAGGACAAGTTATCATTGGTACAAAAATGTTATTATAAAAAAATATTGGAACAAAAAATGTTATATTTTTTAGTTGAAACTTGAAACAAAAATAGTTAAAACAAATTGGTACAAAATGTTGCTTGATTTGATTTGACTGTGGATTCAGACTAATGCAAAAAACAGGAAGAGTATATTAAACACATCTTAATAGTTGAAAAACAAACGACACACATCTTAACAATTGTATGTGAATGTACAGGTTATATACAAATTTATTTTATATGTAACTTGTACATTCACATTTTGTATGTAACATGTACATTCACATGAAATGCATTGTATTGTTTGTATGTTATTGTTGTTTTGAACAGCTTATGGAAGTCACGATGAATGTACAAGTTACATACAAAATGTGAATGTACAAGATAAATAAATGTATATATAACCTGTACATTCATATGGCTTCTATATGTTTATGCATTAGTTCCAGTTAAAAATAATCAATAATTGGTATCAAAGCCATAAATATAAATATAAAAATAAGTAAATTAAAAATAATTATAAAAAATTGAATTATCATAAATTTTGTAAGCATTACAAAATTTTCAAAAAATATTATAAGCTTTACATACTTATAAATTAAATGAATAAATAAAAGGACATTTTAGTAAAAATTATATTTACTATCTAAGTGAAACGGTGAGTTTCACTAACAAAATTTGTTATTTAGATAAAATTAATATTTTTTATCATATATTTGTTATATAGGTAATTTACTCGTGAAATTGTGTTATGGTATGCCTCTGCAGGATGAAATTGGGTTTTATTATATTTATTTGGGCAGAGAATCAGCCCAATTATTTTTTTTTTTGGTGGAGTGGGACATTACATTTTATATAGATCTGGTATTAATTCCCTGAAATAATACATATATAATGAAAACTGATTTTTTGTCTAAAATAGCAAAACGACTGTGCTTTGGAAGAATATAAATGACATTTTTAACCATCCTTGCTTGCCTGACTACCTTCAGTTCTGCGCCTGCGTGAGATAGGTCTTCTTCTTCTATTTTCTGTCTTTTAATCTACTTAATATTGTTTGTTTAAGCTTCGCATTTGTTGCTCGCGTTAGCAAATATTGTTTATTTTCTGCGTGACATTAATGGGATTTCCAGTTCTGCGTGAGGAAGTTGTTTTCCAGAATTGAGAAGATTTCGTGGGTGATGAGTTCGTCGGCATCTTGATTTGATTCAATGTTGAGCATTGGAAATTGAGCAATTGTTGCTGCCATTTTTTCTTCTTTTGAATTTTGATTTAGGAGAGAGAGAGTAATAGAGCAATCACCCACTGGAAGAAGAAGAAGAAGAAGAAGAAGAAGAAGAAGAGCTTATATACATTCACATTTTGTATGTACAGGTTACATACATATTTATTTTGTATGTAACCTGTACATTCACATTTTGTATGTACAGGTTACCTGTACATACGAACTGTTTGACTATGCCTGCCATTTTTTCTTCTTTTGAATTTTGATTTAGGAGAGAGGGAGTAGTAGAGCAATCACCCACTGGAAGAAGAAGAAGAAGAAGAAGAAGAAGAAGAACAGCTTATGTACATTCACATTTTGTATGTACAGGTTACATACACATTTATTTTGTATGTAACCTGTACATTCACATTTTGTATGTACAGATTACTTGTACATACGAACTGTTCTTCCCGCAAAATGTGAACCTGTACATTCACATGAAATGCATTGTATTGTTTGTATGTTATTGTTGTTTTAAACAGCTTACAAAATGTGAATGTACAGGTTACATACAAATTTGTATGTAACATGTACATACAAATTTGTATGTACAGGTTACATACAAATTTACATACAAAATAAATTTGTATGTACAGGTTACATACAAATTTATTTTGTATGTAACCTGTACATTCACATGAAATGCATTGTATTGTTTGTATGTTATTGTTGTTTTAAACAGCTTACAAAATGTGAATGTACAGGCTACATACAAAATGTGAATGTACAGGTTACATACAAATTTGTATGTAAATGTTACATACAAATTTGTATGTACAGGTTACATACAAATTTGTATGTACAGGTTACATACAAATTTACATACAAAATAAATTTGTATGTACAGGTTACATACAAAATAAATTTGTATGTAACCTGTACATTCACATGACCTGTACATACAAAATGTGAATGTACAGGTTACATACAAAATAAATATGTATGTAACCTGTACATACAAAAACACGAAAATGGCGTGGTTTTTACGAATACGCAAATAACTGGATATTTTTGTAAAAATCATATATATTATATAAATGAAACGGTGAGTTTAAGTCTAAAAAGTGCTATTTAGGTATAAAAAGCTTTTTACTTCAAATCTTTGCTATTTTAGTAATTCACTGATAGATCTGCTATTATATATAGAATGAGCCCAATTATATAGATCTGCCGTAGTCTTTGTAAATTCACATGCTAATGTAAATTGCAATTTACAAGTGTGCTTTATTTATTTATTATATAGATAAAATCAAATTTTATTAATAAAGATTAAAAAAAATATGATTTAAATAAAAAAAATATTAATTTAAATACATCAATAATCAAATTTGATAAACAAAAACTCACGACATTTGTTAGCATATGAAAAAAACTTAAATGTTCATCATTTTTTATGTTGTAAGGTTCTCGAATCAAGTATTTGATTGTTTCACTTGATATATTTAATGTTCTTTATTTGTAATTGAATCTAAATACCATATTATAACTTTTAAGATCTTAAACACAATATATTTAGATGAATATATAGACCTCCAATAAAACACAAGTAAAACAAACATAAATCTAACCTAAATTATCATAGATTAAAATCTATATGAGAAAAGATCACCCCAAATATTTTCTTTTATTCAAAATAATTAAAGCTAGATGATGAGAAAAACTAATATACCGGAGATGGGCTCAAGTAGAATGAGGTTATCTCCGGTAAAAAATAAAGTAAAATATTTTGGAGACTTTCAAAGAGAAAAAAAAGGAAGAAATAAATGAAAAAAAAAAAAAGCTTGGAAATTACAAAATAGAACAATTGTAGTCGCACGCATTTGCTAATTAATTATAATTAAACTACAAAAGCATTTTATTGCTATATTTTATTAGTCTCAAATATCATTTATAACTAATATGTGTTCATTTAAGTATATAACAAAAAAAAAATTACATGACATAGTTTAATAAAAAATATTTGTAACATTTCTTAAAATTTAATACCTAAAATTAGGGTGTTACATTAAAATTTAGTATTGGTTTATTGATTTTAAGTAATGTATAGAAGCATATTGTTTTAAAAAATGAATGTAGACATGTATATAATTGTTGAAGAATGTATACATGTAAATTATTTTAGATGATAAATGTGCACATTAATGATATAAAAATACACATGTGAATTAATTTAGAAAATGAATGTAGGTTTGTATATAATTGTAGAGAAATGTATAAATATATATTACTTTAAAAAATGAACGTACGAATGTACACATTTTTAGCCCTTGGTTCAGATAATAAATAAAAGTATCCTACGTCTAAAACATTGTGAGTTTGAGCTTCGATAAAAATAAAAATATGTTATTTATCAAATACCAAATTTATACCAAAAATAGATACTAATCATTTGCTCAAAAAAAAAAAAGAGGAATGTATGAATGTACACAACATGAAAATTGAGTTTACATACCAATATGACAATATGTAACATACTTTACATACTTACATATACAGTTTACATACTCACCATGAGTATGTAAACATTTTTATATATATATTAAATGAATATATAATATACATTTACATAATTCACAATTTATATACTCATCATAAATATATAACATAATTTACATACAAAAATCTACGTACTTTGAACTTACTAAAATTTTTGCACTTTGTGCTGTATGAAATAATAAGGACAAAAGAGTATAATTGCTAATGAAAAAATAATTCTAATGTGTCAAATCGAAGTCATAAGGCTAGTTAAGAAAAAATGAACAAAAATATTAATAAGTTGCGATTATAGGGCATTAAATCCCCGTCGTGTCATTGGGTAGTAGGCAATTTTCACAAAACGTTAGGTAGAGGTTTGGTCTTGCTGCAATAAATAAATGGAAAGCCAAACCCAAGTGTAATCAGCCTTCAAAGCCAAAACTAAAAAACGCCAAAATCAATACGATTACTCCTTTTGACCATTTTATTATATTCCGTAAATTTAACGCTGCAAGTGAAAGTGACGGCTTTCATGTGTTATTCGACAGATTATATTACGTTATCCCTCTGTCAGGAGAAGTCTTCATGTCTCAACTTCATACATGGTTAGAACTTAGAATTGGGAGTTAGTAGGTCTATTATTATTATGTAATTTTATCAGTTAATTTTATATTGATAATTTTAAAAAATTTAAAAACTTTAATTGATTTATAATTCTTAAAAAATTAAGATTTAAGTTGACCTATAATATTAATTTGAGAGAAATTATTTTGACAATTTTGAAACTATAATTTTATTTAAAAAATTTACCAAAATAAAAAATACAATAAAAAGTACAAACAATATTCATCCCTTCAAACACTTTTTTAAGCTAGAGCATACAGGTGTGGTAGTTATATAAATTATTATCCTTACGCGTATATAATGTCTGATAAATTTAAAACTATCAATATGTATCGTAAGAGAATGGTATCTCATTATTTAAACTTCTTCATGTTTGATGCTCTACTACTCACTCTCTTACACTCAAAATTATGATTCTACACACTATATATTTATGTAAGTCGATTTGATTTTATCGGTTTTTATTTTTGGTAGACCTACAATCTAATTAATAAGGTCGATTTTGTAATATTTTGAACCTATAAAACCAACCAATCAACGTTCAAAAAAAAATGGCTCAATTTGAACCTGAACTTGAATTGATCGATCAATTTTTGAAAAAAAATGTCCACCTTAATTAGAATCATGTGGCAAAATATTATCGATCATAATAATAAAGTTTATTTTGAACATCTATTTATAATATGAGTTATTGATAATAACAAGTTGAAACATTTAAAATTATTCTTTATTAAATATTTATATATTTTTTTAAAATATTTAAATTAATTTTAAACATCACGTGTAACGAATAATTTTTCCTCTTTCAAAAGTCACCAACGAAATCAGCCATTTTTGTTGCATTTCTCTTTGTGACCCGTCAAATTAGGGGTGTCAAACGGGCCGGCACGGCACGGCACGGCCCGTTAAACATTTGGCCCGTTGGCCCATCGGGCCGGCACGGCACGGCCCACCAAAAATTCGGCACGGCACGGCACGGCCCGTTAGCCAAAATGAGTAGCACGGCACGGCCCATGGCCCTCGGCCCTTAACGGGCTAGGAGGGCCATGGGCCGGGCCGGCACGGCACGGCACGCAAAATTTTATTATTTTAAAAATTAATTTTAAAAAATATATTAAAAAAATGAAATAAAGGGCTCACGGGCCGGCACAGTCTAACGGGCCGGGCACGGCACGGCACGGAAAGGCCCACGGGCCAAGAACTGAGGCACGGCACGGCCCATATAAGGGCCAAGGGCCGGCACGGCACGCTAATTAACGGGCCAAGGACCGGCACGGCACGCTAATTTGACGGGCCGAACCGGACCGGGCCGGGCCGGGCCGGCCCGTCCTTTTTGACACCCCTACGTCAAATGCATACCAAATTAAATTTCATTAATTTAAAATATCACGTGCAACAATTAATTTCTCCTCCTTCAACGTCACCAACAAAATCAGACATTTCTGTTGCATTTTTCATGGTGACCCTGTCAAATGCATACCAAATATAAGGTCCTACTTCCTAAATCCCAAATTTTCTTTTAACTTCTCCAGGTGATTTGCTATTATAATGGTAAGATTTTTTACATACAAATAAAAATATTATTTAAATATTTTATTAATTAAAAATCTTGATATAATTGATTATGATATTATTAAAAAAAAAAAATCAAAATATTGTCTTTGCATTAAATAAAACAAGATTTTATGCTAAAATTCTTATAAAGAAAACATTGCAAAAAGTTCGGCCACTTATTAAGATTTACAATTTATTATATCAAGAAAATGAAACTTAATCTTAAGGAACCAATAATCATCTCCAAACATTGCCAAATTTTTATCATATTTTCTTGAAAAAGTGAAAGGAAGTTTAGAGTGAGTGAAACCATCCGGTAAGTAAACTTACTTTACTTGAAACATTAACCATACACGATACATGTACACACAAATAATTATGAGATACTTATGCTTATGATTATGCTTATGAAGTAGTGCTTGTAATGTCCATGTCTTAAAAGAAAATACAAAATCTTATCTTAATTAAATAACTTGAATTATTCACTTAAAAATTTATCATAGCGGAATCTTACATAAGTCATCCGTCGGTGATTGGCACATATGAAAAATATGTGCAAATGAAACTTAATTTATAACTTAGTAAAATTAAAATTTCATACATAACTCTCACATATACATACGGCCAAACCAAATGTTGTACTTTTTAGTCCCTGAGTACCCTAACTTACACGAGAGACACTTCTCATACACAGCCCTTAACTTATTACAATGTATTTAACTTATCATATTGCTCCAAGACATAAAAATTTCATAATGATGGTTCAAATATCAATAAAACATATCATATAAAATTTATTGCTTTAAACTTTACATGAAACTATCATTTTTTAAAAGCTTAGCATAAAACAACTACTTTAAAAACTTGTATTTGCAATGTCATAATTCAATGATACATATGTCATGTCATTAATGACCATACAATTGTAAGCACACTTAATCCATTCAAATAAGTATAATATCATATATCACATAATCATATTATCATGGCACAAGAATATTTCCTTTCCACATACAATATATACATACTAAAATGAGACCACACTGTCTATTTAAACATTACGATTATCAGACAAAACATATGTATAAAAACAACCGTGAAAATATTCATATACAAAACATAGCAAACAATACTTAATATTACAAGTAAGGTTAGTCTACTTACCGGATACAAATAACTAACACAGCTAAAAATTATCAGCTAACTCACTTGAAATTTAACCTAAATAAATTATAATTGAATAAATATTAGACTCTCATACTTTTTAAAATTATCAAAAAAATTTATTTTAATAGTTAAGTTCAACTCTTATTTTAAACTTAGGAATAATTTTTTTTTATTTCCAAGAAGGTCATATTTTTCATCATAAAGCTATTCGTTATTTTAACTATCAATAAAAAATATATAATTTATTTTCAAATTATGTGGTGTAATAAAATTACTAAATTTTACGTAATTTTTATAAAGATAGACTAAAATATATTGCAAAATTTTCAAGCAAAATCGAATACTTAATAATTACAAAAATAATTTTTGTTTACTAACTTTTAAAACTGTGATATAAGAAAATTAGCAACCTTATTTAAGTTAAACATTTTTAAGAAAATGTCGATAAAATATTTTAAACTGAAATTTTTACAGTACTTCTATAACTTAAATGTAATTATATATAAAAAAAATTTAAATATTTTAAAATATATTTTCATGGCTAAAACGGATTTTGAAACTGGTTTAATAAATATGCTATAAAAATTTTCAGTAATGAATCTATATAAATAAAAAAATTATTAAAATATTTATATTTGATCTAAAATTCACCAAATTTTAACAAATAATAAATACCCTCCAGTGTATAAATGATCCAGTTATTCAACTAGTTTTATTTTTAATCTCATTCAATGTAAAAACATATATTCATTTTTTTATAACATTAAAAAATATATGTTTATTTACGTTATAAAAAAATAAAATTTTATACATAAAGGAAAGTTATATCATACAATTAAACTTAATAAATAAAACACAGTTAACACATTATAAAAATTTTCACGTATTTTTAACATTTATAAAACCATAAGTTAATTTCAAACTTTTGTTTTAAATTTGTCAAGTTTTCTATTTTCAGCATAAAATTTTGAATTCGTAAAATTATATTAAATTAAATACACAGAGTTTTACAATGATTCTAAAGTAAAAAAAATTTCTTATTGTGTCTAGTTACAAAGATAAAATTTTTATCTTCAAATTGAAATTGAAACTCATATAAAAAATCTTAAAATTTCGAGTTGTTTAGAAACTGATAGATGCAAAACACAAACTTCAAAAATTTATAACAAATTCAATATAAATGATATTTTGACAAATAAATATTTGTTGAACTCGTCAAGAAGTATATTTTGATTAAAAATTATTTAAAATTTAATTGATGACTATAAAGGTTCAAAAATAATTTATTTTCACGTTTTAGCAAAAATTATGTAAATAATTGTCTTATTAATTTTTATAGAAATTTACAAAATTAATATCAAATGTTAATTTTATGATTAAAATCACCTAAAATAATATTCTTAAATTATTGTTCTTAATTAATTAAGATGAAGAATAAATTAAATATAATATGAATACAAATAGAAAGTAGACATTATTTTTGATATAATCCTTTGTTAGTAAAAATAATTTTCACATTGATCAAGAGAGTAAATTGTAGATGAAAAGATTTAATCTTGTTTTGGTTTTCTCTATACATTGACAGGGGTGAGGAGAACGATTAGGATAATATAGATTTGTAAATAAATGCTAAAATCTTAATATCTTATTTAATTACCAATTATTATCTATTATCTTAACTAAATAATAAGATAACATTTTTTTTTATTATATATATATATATATATATATAAGGATTTTAAATGATATCATTTCAATTTACAAAGAATTATTCTTCAATTATAATTTTACTTATTTCAATATCTCAATTAAAATATTATTTTATTTGATAATATCTTTTTTTTTTCTTTTTAAAACCTTTTGATAAATATAAAATACATTTCTTTTATCTTCATTTTTATTTAGAAGCACATATTCTAATTGACTTTAGAATATATTTTTATTTAATAAAAGACTACTCTTAAATTTGGGAATATTTAAAAAATTTAAATGATATCATTTTAATTTATAAAAAATCATTCTTCAATTATAATTCTTATTTATTTCAATATCTATATTATTTTATTTTATTTGATAATATATTTTTTCTTTCTTTTTTATAACCCGATAAATATGAAATACATTTTTTTTATCCTTATTTTTATTTAGAACCACATATTCTAATTGACTTTAGAATACATTTTTATTTAACAAAATTCTACTCTTAAATATATCACAGCTATATTCTTCTGTAGCTTAGATTATCTTTCTTTCTGGGTTACTCGTTTTCCTTTCCAAGAATTACTATACGGTAGTAGATATAGTATTTGTGCAAGTTCAATATTCCCTTTTTCAGTATTTGTTGGTACTTGTAGCAGTTGGGTTGCTTTATTTCTTGTTTAGCTGTGACTCTTTTGTTTTGCTTCTTTAGTGGCTGGAGTTTCTTGTTATTATACTGTTCTTATTTGGTTACTAGTTTTTTTAATTCCGCATGAACTTCTCACAAATTCAATTTTTTGAGTCTCTCTCTTTTTGCTTCTAAATATCAGGGGGAGCTTTCAAATACTAGAAAATTTTCAAGAGTTGGGTTCCAAGAAACAAGCAGAACTTTAGTAAACTGAGTCGTCTCAGATGTATCCGTTAAGAGCTTGCTCGTATGGAGCCATTTTGGTGGCTTGCTTGTGCTGTTCTTCTCTACTTACTGGAGCAAAAGATATCATGACACACCCTACAGAAGGTGATTTTTATTGTCAGATATCCTTATGCTTTGCAAGGACAGGAAGCAACCAGCAAAACTTGTCATTTGCATGTCATGATGATATACTGACTTCTGTTTGTACTATTGCAGGGAAGGCACTGAAGGCCATCAAGAGAAGTTTGATTGATCCCAATAAGAACCTCAGTAATTGGAATCGAGGTGACCCATGTATGGCGAATTGGACAGGGGTTTTGTGCTTCAATAACACACTCGATGATGGTTATCTGCATGTTAGGGAACTGTATGACTTCAAAAAAAAATTCTATTGCGTAGCATTATCAACAGAAGAATGGGACTTTTTGATTTATGTTCCCCATTGTTTTACTATTTTGTTCTTTTGTGGTGAAAAGTTTTTTTTTATAGGTCCTTTTAGTTGTACGGACTTTAATAGGACACCGAGTGTCATAAATATTTGAACATATTTATTTTTGTTAATTTTCGATAAATTTTCACCAAATTAGAGTATCGACATTCATATTCATAGCGCGTCTCTTGAATACTAAGTATTTCACAAAAATGAATAATTTATACAGGATTATAACTTACTCTTCATGAAAATTGGATGTTGATTATTGGGCATGCAAACGATTCTCACTTTGAAAAAATATGGAGATAAAATTAGGTAATAGTTGGAATAGGCTATCCGCATAGGCACTACATGTAGCCCAAGTCCGAATGAACAGTGAACTCCTATTGAATATTGATAAGAATTTTGCGATGTTGTTCCAGAGTCATTAGGACTCTCGAGATGTGATTAAGTTGACATGAGTTTTTTTTTTTTTGCCATTTCTTATCACGTTGGTGAACTCGATAGAATTTAGATGCTCGGTTAAGGAGGATGGAGCTAAATGCTTGGTCTTGGGGGCATGGTTCGAGTTTGGGGACTAAATGTGTTCTTGTTTGAGGGGATTGTTAAGTGTACTGATGAGTCATATGTTTGAAAAATATGGAGAGGAAATTAGGTACATAGTTAAGATAAACTACTTTTTCTAATATATTAATCTTTTGAGTTGAAACACTAGTCACATGATGACATTAAGGAAATGACACGGCAGACTTATGCCCTGCAAATATTTCCAAAGCATGATGATAAGATTATCTAAATGTATTGGGGGTGGTATTTGTATATTAACTTACTAAATGTGTAGGCAATAAAAACAGTTTCTTACTAATCATATTTGTTTTTATCTTCTTCTTGCAGGCAACTATTTAAAATGAAGCTGTCAGGAAGTCTATCACCAGAGCTTGGCCGTTTATCTTTCATGAAAATATTGTACGGCACAACAAATATTGTTTCCCTTTGCTCTCAACCCACAGACCACAGTTGACGCATGATTTCTAGCTCCTCCTAATAAAAAAAATTCCCATTAATTGTAGGGATTTTATGTGGAACAATATAAGTGGGAGCATACCAAAGGAGATAGGCAACATTAAGTCCTTAGAACTCTTGTACGTTATTTTTCTTTGCTTTGCTGGACACATCAAGCATTTTTGCTTTAACTAACATGTGATTGCATGATTTTGTTGTCAAGCCATATAAAAGGTATCTGCTTCCTACATCACCAATCATATTCTATTCTTAATTGAAGTTATCTTGAATATCACACACAGCATACGCTACCTCACCTTGGCTTTTCACTCTCATGTAATGCTGTCTTTTCAGGCTCCTGAATGGAAATCAATTATCAGGTTCCTTGCCAGAGGAGCTTGGTTATCTTCCAAACTTGAACAGGATACAAATTGACCAGAACCAAATATCAGGACCAATTCCAAAATCTTTCGCCAACTTGAACAAAACGCAGCACTTGTGAGGATTTCATTGATTTCCTGTTTGATTATCCATTACTTGTTATTTGCTTTGCTTCTCTGTTTTTTTTTTTTTTTTTTAATGTCCTTTTCCCCTGTTTTATGCAGTCACATGAACGACAATTCAATTAGTGGGCAAATACCAGCTGAGCTCTCAATTTTACCTAACCTACTTCACTTGTAAGTGAATATTGGCTATTAACTAGTAATGATTTTTTCCTTATCTTTCTGGAAAGTGAGGTGAGCAAGCAACTGACAATTTGTCCTCTAATTTTTTTGCTAATAAAATCAATCTCTACTCTCTGCAGCCTTCTCGATAACAACAACTTATCTGGGTACCTTCCACCTGAATTCTCCAAACTTCCAAATTTACATATACTGTATGTTCTCTGACTTTCAGACTGCTGATTTTTGTATTATTAATTGTTTGAATATGTGACATCTTCTCAGTTTTTCTTTTACATTTCATTACTTCTCTTTGTTTCTTTCTTTTTTCCCTTTATTCGATGCATAATTACTCTAGTAATCTTCTCTTATAGTTTCTAAAAGCTCCATGTTTTTATTTTGCAGTCAACTTGATAACAACAACTTTTCTGGGAGTGCAATTCCAAGTTCATATGGAAGCATGTCTAAATTGTTAAAAATGTAAGTGTAGTTATTGTGATACTTCCTCCAGTAGCTTTAAGAGGTAAAGGTTGGAGCTAAGTGTCAGGTTTTCTATTTATTTATGTATAGGATATGAGATTTATGTAGCTGAAAGCACTATCATATATAAATATATGCGCACACTCACAGAGAGTGTTATGATGAGCATAACGTTTTAAAGTAATTTAGTTCAATTTTAGGACTTGATTTTTATGGTTTAGTGTTCAATTTTCACTTGTTAGGGTTTCAAAATTTCATCTTAGCTTTTCATTTTGGGTATAATATATATATATTTTTTTTTTCATATGTTTATATTTATTATTTTTAGATGGACTTTATACCGTTATGAATCTCACCTTATGGAGAGTACCCTTGCCTATCATAACAGACACTCTCTCTCTCTACTATATATATATATATATATATAGGGCTATGTAGTTCACCTAAAGAGCTACAAGGGGAAAAATTATCATTCTTTTAAACCAAGTTGATTTAGTTCATTTTTTGGTTCAATCTTTAAGTTTTAAAGTCTACTTCACATTCCGGGGTATAAAATTGTTGATTTTTTTATATTCATATTTTATGATATGACAAATTTACCCCTATTGTAGCTCTAGCTCACCATAGCATTCCTCTCCATATACATGCATGCATTCGTACACACGCACATATATTATTTTACATCATTAAATGAAAGATAGTATAGCCAATTATACAAATAATTTACAAGTAAATCACATGAGTTTCTTTTATTGAATAAAGAACAAATATTGGTAAATGCTATTCAGACCTTTACCATTTGTTTGACCTGATTAAATTGCAATGATTTTGTTTGCTGCCTTGTTTGTACAGATCTAAACTCTAGTAGTATGACTGTAAACACAGGTGCTTCAAGATTTTATTGCTTGAAGATACAACTTTTAGTTGAATTTTTTATTATATGTTTGCATTTTGGCTCCCTATAGGAGTCTCAGGAACTGCGGGTTACAGGGACCGGTCCCTGACTTGAGCAAGATATTAAAACTAGGTTATCTGTAAGTTCCTTAAATGAAATTTTATTGTCGTCTTTACATAATTGCAATTTGTGATCTATCAATTAATAATTATTATAGGATTAATGAGTGCACCAGACAAGACAAGGGATAAGATGATAATTTTGCCCACTATTTTATGTTTATCATATGTTTCATACAAAATTTCAGAGACCTTAGTTCGAATCAACTAAATGGATCCATACCAACAGATAAACTTTCTGATCAAATCACAACTATGTAAGTTATCTCCTTGCAAAAATACATCTCATTCACATATTTTTTACATCCAGCACACATACGATGTAAAACTCGGTCTTTGAAGAATTGGTTAGGTTTTTTACCAACATTTTTTTAGCCTTTAATTGTTTTAAACTTATGCATATGTGTAGCAACTTATCCAACAACAAGCTTACTGGAACTATTCCTGTCAATTTTTCTGGTCTCCCCCGTCTTCAAAAGCTGTAAGCTATTTTATGGTTACTCTTTAAGTATTTTACATTCATTTAATGTTTCATCAGTGCTATTGGAAATTTATTTATAGTGAAAACATTAAATCCATATTACCTTATTACATTTTTGCACTAATAATTTTGAAATAAACAATTTTTGAAGTTATTTTTGTATGGCAGATCTCTTGCAAACAATTCGCTGAGTGGATCCGTTCCATCATCTCTTTGGCAAAATAGAACTTTAAATGCAACAGAAAGCCTCAAACTGTAAGACTTTACATGAAAATATCATATCTTAGAGTATAAAACATATGAGTCCCACGTTGATTGTGCATGACTCCAAAATAGTGTTTTTGAGTATCATTGTCACACCATTCATGGGGTAACTCTTTGGAGTGGCATCACATGATACTTACAATTTATACCATTTTCAACGTCATAACGTCAATCCATGTGTGGAGGGAATGGGTGCGAGATGATTATACTTATCCTACATCAGTTTTGGGGAATAAACATCCATTATAAGCCGATATCAATTTTTTCACAGTTTAATCGCAATCCTTATTTTTAATATTTTATTAGAAAATATAGTTAGTTTAATAAATATTATAAAAGTAATATAATATTAGTTTTATAATATTGACATTGTTTTATATTCTCTAACTACTTAGTAAATGTTTTTTTTTAAGTAAAATAAGGAATATATAGAATAATAAAGAGAAATCAATCTAATTATTTAAAGTGTTGTGTTGTTAATATTAAATATATTTTTTACTATCTAATTATATGTATGTAAAAAACATAATATTACTATAAGTTTGGTTTTAGTTAACAACAGTTTTGGATTTGCAATGTTATGCCTAATCGGTTACTGTTAATTTCAAGAAAAAATCGTCATATAAAATACCCATTTATGTGGATATTTGGTTTTGCATTCATGCTTTCATGTGATTGTGTTTGATGGTGTTGTTAGAATCTACTTAAGTCCCATCTATGTACCATTAATTACAGAATGCTTTAATCCTCTTAAAATGGGTTTTAAAATGTTCTGTGGGGTCTAATAAAGCATTTTATAAAGAGAGATGCGTTGCTTCTATCATCTATACTGCAGTGAATTGCAGAACAATAAGCTCACAAACATTAAAGGCAGTACTGAGACTCCTTCCAATGTCACAGTCGGGTATGCTTCTATCCTCAATCCCTTTTGAATCTTTGATATCCAATTCGAAATGTGTGTGACAGACTGTTGATAATGTAAAATACTACATATGTATTAAAATGTCTCTATTTAGTAATTATGCTATTTTAGATTTTGTCTTGTATCATGTGGGATTGTTAACCATATTCTTCTTCTTCTTCCCCCTATCAAACATCAGGCTTGAAGGAAATTCCATATGTAATGATGCCAACCTAGTGAAGTTTTGTAGAACTGACGTTGATGTTGAAAGTAATTCACCAAGCAGTCCAAGCTCGACAAACTCCGCTGATACATGCCCTAGTCAATCCTGTCCATACCCATATGAATATTCCAAAGCCTCTCCTGTGCCATGTTTTTGTGCCGCTCCTCTGATTGTCGGATATCGGTTGAAGAGCCCTGGATTTTCCGATTTTATTCCTTATAAAAACACATTTCAGGAATATCTTACCTCTGGTCTCGACTTGGATCTTTTTCAGCTGGATATTGACTCCTTTGCTTCGGAAAAGGGACCTCGACTTAGAATGTACCTGAAGCTCTTCCCTCTATACATTAAGAACCAAACATTACATACATTCGACAAGAGTGCGGTTCTTAGAATCAGAGAGAAATTCTTATCATGGACTATTCATCATAACGATATATTTGGACCTTACGAAGTTCTCAACTTCACTCTGTTGGATCCGTATAGGGATGGTTTGTCTCATAATCCTTAACTTTCTTTAGGCTTTGTCAAATGTCAGAGTTAGTTTATTTCAACGGTTTTCTGGTAGAGCCTTTAAGTTTTTCTTTTCTTGCAACACGTTATTATTTGCATGGATCTCATGCTCAAAAGATTGGATGACCTTCTACTAAAGCTTCGTTTGTGATTAATAAGCTAAAGTTTCAATTGATTAATTTGCTTTTAAAAGTGCTCTTTTGCCAAAATCCTATTCTCTAAACCAAGGATCTGTTGGTTAAGTAGTGGCATATAACCACTGTGATGATCCCTCTGCTTATGGTTGGCATTCGCCTTATTGTTCAAAACTGGTGTACAATATTAATGTTAATTAATAAATATTGAAAATGCCATCCTTCATTTGTGAAAAAGATGAGAGAAATAAAAGGAAAGCTTTGAGAGAGTTTTTTTCTAAGCTAATTAAGGTTAAGAGTTTATATTATTAGTAAATTTATTATTATAAAAGGATTTATGAGTAGAGAAAAAAATGTGAGAAGTAAGAAGAGTAAAAGAAAAGAGAAAGGCAAAGGAGGGAGAAGAGTAAAGAAAAGAAAAAAAAAAGTTTTAAAGAGCTTCAAGTTTTTTGGTTTGTGGTTTTGTAATTCCTTTCTTTTATTGAAATAATTGTGGGAAAATTTTATTTGTCACAAAGAAGTAGAATGGTTAGCCGCAGTTCTGGTTTAACATAAGCTCGGAGAGTTGAGTTGTATTTATGTTTTAGATCTATGATGGTAGTTCGCCACTATTTGTTTATGCTCAACCTTTTTATTGATGTTGCAGGGATTTTACCTTCTTCGAAATCCAGTATAAGCAAGGGAGCTCTAGTTGGCATAACAATAGGAGCTATTGTTGTTTCTGTATCATTATCAGCAATAGTTTCTCTTTTAATATTGAGAAATCGTATAAAAGATTATCATCTGCTATCGAGAAGTCGTCGTTGTGAGTATCTTACTATATCTGAAAAATGCATTATTTTTCTCTTTTTTTACAATTTTTTTGCTATGAAGTCAGCCAATATTATTTTCATATTAATTTTATATAGTTTAACAACCCAAAAACCCACAAAAAAAGTCTCTGGACGGACATGATTTATTTATAAGGCAATCAAATGAAAATTTTCGAAAGTAGAACATTTTATGAACTCAATATCCAACTCTGGTTCCTTTGCTAATTTTGTTAGTTTTCCACTTTTACTAAACGCTCAACCTTGCAGGACATTAACAAATCTTATTTCATATCGAGTATTATTATTATTTATTTTAACATAAATGATAGTATGATACTATGGAAGCTTAAAAGTCTACAACTATTGTAGGAAAAACAATCTTTCATTATTCGCTTGTTCTTCTAAGTCGTAAATGTCTCAAGTTACTAACTTCAATATGTAACAAAAAGGTCTATTGTGGAGATAAACTGCAGGCATTTGTTATTTAATTTATTATTTAATTGTGGCTTCAAAACTAGATTTTAAAGAAAATGACATATTTATAATTTTAGTTTTAAATTAATATGATCCTGCACAACCCTAGAAGCATGTATATAAATATATGACTACTTGTTTCTCAAGTTTGGTGTGAGGAATAGTGTAGAAAAAGCAATCAGCACATCCTACATTTGATTAATCTATTAGCCACCAAATACACAAGTTACTGTTCATGAAGGAACACATGCTTGATTTATATTTTACCAATCCTTCGCTTTTGCAGTTATATTAGTAAGATTGTATTAATTATTCTTGCTATTTTGGTTACTATTTTATTTTTTGGCACAATGACGTATTTGTGATTGTATTTGAAGATTTGGTATTTTGAGTGATTTATGAACATTAGTGTTTGTATTCTTAATTTAAATTTTGATATAAACTACTTAAATCATTGTGTACCATTTATTTTTCTTATTACTTATTATTTTACTGTTATCTATAATTAATTATTTGTGCAACTAAATTTGACCCAAACTTCGCTTTTGCTACGCTAATTTATAACGTCATTTTACCTAATCAATTTGTAAAATATATTTTTTTTCACCCTTGCCTTCTCAATATTTTGGACTGCATAATTTACTCGTAGGGTGGTTGATCTGTTTTTCTGGCAGTTAGCATTGACCAAGAAACTACAAATTGGTCTGGATGCACTAGTAGTTGCCTTAACAAATTTTTTTATTTTTTATTTTTTAAGGAATAAAATATTGAATTTGATTACTAACTGAAACTCCAATTGTTTTAACTGACTTTGATGGCTGAACTAGTTTAGTAAGCCAGCTTTAACTCCATATATGGCCTGACTGGTTTTCTCCTAACCTTGCACTCAAATTGGTAGTATGAACGTCACTATGGTACTTTATTTGATTAAATTTTATCAATTTGGTATAAATCATTTGTTAACACTAGGTCTCCATACATGTGCAGCTTCTAAGAGCTCCATAAAAATTGATGGTGTGAAGAGTTTTACTTATGGAGAAATGGCATTGGCTACAAACAACTTTAGCAGTTCCAGTGAGGTTGGTAGGGGAGGTTATGGAAAGGTTCACAAAGGCATTTTGACAGATGGAAAAGTTGTGGCCATAAAGCGTGCACAAGAGGGGTCTTTACAGGGTGAGAAGGAGTTCTTAACAGAAATAGAATTGTTATCACGGTTGCATCACAGGAATCTTGTGTCATTAGTTGGATATTGTGATGACGAAAGGGAACAGGTACTTATGTTAGTCTTGAAAATTTCAGTTTTGAATTTTAACAGCAAATCATGTTGTGTCGTGCGTGTTCATATTTTCCATCACAATTTCACTTTTTTCATGTTATAAAACATTTAAATTATTTTTAACTAATTTATTTATTTATAATGGAAAGAAAAAGTTATATTTTTATAAAAACAAAAGAATTAGTAGTTAATTTTAACTAAAAGAATAATTTATTTTGCCATCATGTTTTGGTTATGGTCTAAATTATCACTACTGAGCAATTTTTTAAATGCTTGAATGTTTATAATTTGCTTGAACAAATATAATTTTCAATATCCTAGAATTTCATTTTTTTGAAATTTTCCTCATGTTGTTCTCTTTTGCCGGATATTAGTCAACAACTATTATTTATTTGGAAAGCCCAACAACATTCTTTTTTTACCTGCAGATGTTGGTCTATGAATTTATGTCAAATGGCAATCTAAGGGATCAACTTTCTGGTACACCTATTCTATTTTCCTTGAATATGCCGTTTGCTGATCCTTGTTTCTGTTCTGAAATTTCACCAACAGTTTAATTAGAATTGATGTAATAATGGAAAAACCAATAATTTTAACTTATTTATATTCAACCAAGATTTATAATTTTGTTAATTTACATGCCATTGCTCTAAATTCTTTTATTGTTGGTCTGGCAGCTAGGTCTAAAGAACCTCTGAGCTTTGCTATGAGATTGAAACTTGCCCTGGGATCAGCCAGGGGCATTCTTTACCTTCATACAGAAGCCAATCCTCCAATATTTCATCGGGATATCAAAGCCAGTAACATATTGTTGGATTCTAAGTTTATTGCAAAGGTTGCTGATTTTGGACTTTCACGACTTGCCCCTGTTCCTGATATTGAAGGGACCGTTCCAGCACATGTATCAACCGTAGTGAAGGGACCGTTCCAGCACATGTATCAACCGTATGGATTTTGAACTTTTAATGTGAATTGAAAAAAAATTTAGTCCTTTTTTCATTAATGGAATGATTCCCATGATACCAAGAAGTTACGTTGAAAAGCTGTTACTATGATGAACTTATATGAAATAATCAACATTGGATTCTTGAATAATCATGGTCCTTTATTCCCCTAGAAGGTTCAATTTAAAACATTTCTTATATGTTTCTGATATATAATTTTTTTCTTGGAAGTGTAGAACCATGTTAAAATTAAATTGTGTTGGTTAACCACTTCTCCACAAAGCTAAAATTTCTTTTTAGCCAACATTTGTTTTATATATATTTTTTGTAAAATTATTTAAAATTATCACTGTATTCTTCAAAAATAAGGTAAAATCCTTGTCTTAATAAAGCAAATGTCATTTTGGATGTACAGAGTTTCATCCTTGTTTCTTCTTCACTTCCAATTGTGTTCATATTTTGTTTGCACTTATTCTTTTCGTTATCGTTTTAATTTGACTTCATTTATTAAATATTTGCATTAATTTTCAGGGCTATCTTGATCCAGAGTATTTCTTAACTCGTAAACTAACAGACAAGAGTGACGTTTACAGCCTTGGTGTTGTATTTCTGGAGCTCTTAACTGGAATGCAGCCTATCTCGCATGGGAAAAATATTGTTCGGGAGGTAAGACCTTTTCCTTTAGCCTTTTTTCTTTCAATTCCAATCAATATGGGCACTGAAAAAGTTTAAATTTGTTAATGGTATTAGACTGATCTAAGTATCGCAATTTTGTACTAGTAAGGGACTGCTAAGTGAAAAATTGTGGATAAAAAATTAACTTTCTTTCTCGTGTTTTATATATATTTATAACTACACACAAAATTTTCATGAGAGATTCCTAATTTTTACGGGTTTTTTTTTCATTCCCTTTTTAACCTAACTAAAATTGTGCAAATACTAAGAACACATTCCCAAAGCTTCATCAGATCATTTTTTATTTGATCTCTTGAAAAAGTAATTTGCTAAATTTTGGTCTAAAGTAATAACTAGTAATATACTCTGTGATAGCGGTCCTGTTTGCATGAACAAAATTGATTGATGATTCGACCAACAAATTAGACATACAGACATTATATTTTCTTCATCTTTTTCTTTTCTTGTTTTATGGATTTTTTACCGTTATTATTTCTCTTCTTTCCTTTTCATTTGGGATTGTGAAGAAGGTGCATTGATTTGACACTAATGTAGATGCAGTTATATGTTCTCTCTTTATACACTAAACTTGATTTCACGCAATATAACCAAGTAATACTTTGTTTTTTAACATTGCTTTTGATTTATAACAGGTTAATCTTGCATTTCAATCCGGCATGATTTTCTCAGTTATTGACGGGCAAATGGATTCATATCCTTCTGAGTGTGTGAAAAAGCTTTTGTCTCTAGCCCTCAAGTGTTGCCAGGATGAGACAGATGCAAGACCCTCAATGGTAGAGGTGGTTAGGGAACTTGAAAATATATGTCTCATGATGCCTGATTCAGACAACATAACAAAAACAGATTTCGATATCACTAATTCAAAAAAGGTAGTAGATTCACCACCTTCATCCTCGATAAAACATTTCTATGTATCATCAGATGTCTCAAGTAGTAACCTTGATAGTAAAGTCATGCCTACCATCCTACCTAGATAAGAAGAAACATTGGAATTTCAAAGGTGTGCCCGACTTAGTGTTGCATAATTCCATGAAAAAAATTTATTTGGATTTCTTACTCCTGATATATGATGTACGATCTATTATAATGATTTTGTAAGAAAAGGAAATGGAGCTTTGAACACTCTCTTCATGTTCTTGAAAAGTTGTAATACCTTAATATTAAAGTAATTGATGATAGTTTTAGCAACAAACAAATGATATATATAAACGTGAAATTTCAATGCAAGAAAAGTGGAAATATACATTCTCTAAGGACAAGTTATCATTGGTACAACAATGTTATTATAAAAAAATATTGGAACAAAAAATGTTACATTTTTTAGTTGAAACTTGAAACAAAAAAAGTTAAAACAAATTGGTACAAAATGTTGCTTGATTTGATTTGACTGTGGATTCAGACTAATGCAGAAAACAGGCAGAGTATATTAAACACATCTTAATAGTTGAACAACAGACTAAACACATCTTAACAATTGAACGCTAGTTGGCAGCAAAAATTTACAACCAACTTGCAATCTTTTTCACCTAAATGACTTCAAAACTTGATCCAATTCTTCTAACCTAGAACATTGAAAAGCTCCACAGAATAATAAAAGCCATAAACATATCTCCCAAAATTCTCTCTAGGAAGACAGATAATTTAATGACTTTCTTTTCGCAACCTTGGGAGTCGAACAAAAATGTAACTCAAACCTCAGCTAGACCTGATGCTGCTAGCAAACGGAATAAAATAACACCTATGCTTTCTTTCTAAACAACTTTGGTCCAGGTTTCCTTCTAGTTTTCCTAGAAACAGATTTGTCTTTGTTCTCCTCGGTGGAGGCAATCTCATTTGCTTTACCTGGTATGAATTTCATTTTCGGTTTTTGAGAAACCACATCATTCTTAGTAGGACTAGTATCTTCTTCTGGCTCTGTGTTATCATCTTTTTTAAGCTTGGTAGATTTCTTTGACTTCATCTGATTTGATTCCAATTCCGGCTTTTGAGGCGTTGGTTTTTTCGTAGTGCTGACAATATTTTCTTCTTTGGTAACTGTGGATGCCCTAACTATATAGACCTACAAAAAAAATGCAAAATCACTTTCTAGTTTCTGAATCATAACTAGAATTAAACTAGAGCTTGAGAATTGCCTAAACATAGTTTCTCTTAATGGGTACAATTTGCTTACCTTGAATCTTGTGGGTTCAACCAACTCAAACACAACTGCATCACCGTCATCCAATTTGTGTTCTAACGCAAATGCCCTCCAACCACCACTAAGCCCAGTTCTTTTGCCAATGTAGATGGCCTCATATTCTTTTCCAGTTTCATCTTCTAATACCATATCAACTACAGATGCAGGAAGATGATTCTCACAAAACTTAGTAGGGGAGGCCCTTTAAAACAAGCACAAGGAAACATATGGATATTAGAAAAATCAAGTTATATGTCTGTTTGGATGAGTTTTCTAAAATGAAATGGTCTAGTTAAAAGTGATTTTAAAAGAAACACTTACTTGTTAGGCATAAAATTGTTTAAGTGGTACTATGGTAATTATTTCAGAAATGGAGCATGCATGCAAAGGACCAAAACAACATAAGTGCTTCTCCAAAAGGCACTTATAGTGCTTTTCAAATTTTTTAAAGCCATTCATTGCCAAACACCCTAAAACTGTTTCAGGCTATTTGAAAGAACTTGCAATTCAAACGAGAAGCAGTTCTTAATGGCTCTAATTTTAATGAAACATTTCAGAAAGACATATAAATTAGATTCCTTCTGTGACCAGTGACTACTCACCAACCAGAAACAACTATAAACATGAGATCGAACCATTGATTTGACAAAAGATGGATTTTCTGATTGTAGATTGCTTTGAAATTTTTCTGCAGCTTTAAGAGCAGCAATTCTTTCTTCATATGATGCTGCTTTAACTTCCTCTATTGGCCTCGCAAGATAACTGAAAACCTCACAAATTTAATGCTAGAATCCATTATGAGAAACTGTAAAAATAAAACAATATAATTGCACCAACAAACTTAACTCCACCTTCCCCATGAAGCCGAACTTGTTCTCGATCGTTTCCTCGATGATGGAAGGTCTGAAACATCAATCTGTAAATAACAGTATAAGTTTATTTTTTCACTGAACTAAACATTGAATCTCAGACTTAAGAATCTAGAAAGTAACCAGAAATCCAAAATCAAATATGAACATAAGATCATCATAAACATTCTTGTCATAGATCTAAATTTCAAAATGAGAATTTCTATTTGCATCACAACAACTTATGTGATAGAGAATGATTGGACAAAGACAACTGAACCTACCTGAAATCTGTAGTTGCATCACAACTCAGTGGTTCACCAAATATCATTACTAAAACAATTGTTAAGAAAATTTCTACTTACATCATCCCTATATGAAGGAGCTGGATTGCGAGCTCTTGAAGAGCGTCTTAACTCTAAAGTGCAAATATCCATAGCTTTGGGTTTTGAAAGATGTCTCTGCACCACAAAACAAAATGCCAACCAAGTAATTCTCAGTTATTGTTAAATCAAGAAAAGTCAAATTAATGAGCAAAACATTATATAGAACATCTAGTCATTAGACTCATTACCTGGGTCTTCTTCTCAGAGTTTGCGACTTCTTTCAAACTTTTTGAAATCTCTGTTATCCCCAAATCCTTTAGCCCAAAAATTAAACAGAACTAGGTTAAGAAAGACAGACAGTAATGAAAATTCAATTCATATTCTTACTCAAATTAGTTTAGGAGGTGATTTCAAATAACAATAAGGTGAACTTCATCGTATTGCTGCTATAGAGTCAGAAATTGCTTTTTAAGGCAAAAGAAATTTTAACGAATTAATCATGAGACAAATAAACGGAAAGTGTAAATATTAAACCTGAAATCTCTTCTTGTTTTCTTCAATGCGTTGCTTTCGAGCCTCTTCGTATGTGCAGCCATTGGTAGTCATCGTTCTGCTTGATGAAAGTCCACAAACACAGAAACTTGGAATATTTGATTTGGGAATCGAATAAACCTCAAAGATACAGAGTCTCTGTTCATGGGTTTTCAAAAAAGAAATAAACGTTTCCGTATAAATAAACGCATTCTTCAACCCGCCATTAATAATATAAAGCTTAAACTAAAGTACTAAAAAAACCCAAGACTCGAAGAGTATAGAAAAAGAGAAAAGGAGATGACCTTTTAAGCCAACTAAGAAGACGAAAAAGATCGCAGCTTTTACACTCTTTGCCACAAGAGAAGCCCAATTGACGAATTCATTCTCTGTTCGGTCTTCGATGATGAAAAAGAGCCCGCTGCCCGCCCTTTTGAAATTCAAACCTGTTCTTCTAGTCTAAAGAGCTTTTAAAAATGTGATAAATTCATTTTATATTAATTATTTTAATTTAATTCTAATTTAAATATATAAAAAATAAAAACACCATAAATAATATATAAATTTATTATAAATAAAAATAATTAATAATTGTTAATTTTTTAAGATAAATAAATATTTTTTTATAAATAAATTTACCATTATTTATGATATCACATGACTTTTGCATGTTTTAATAGTAGTCAAATTAAAATAATCAATCAAAAATAAATTATATTTACAATAAATAATACTTATAGTGCATCAAAATAAAAGATCATATGTGCTCCAAACGCTATTTATACTTCAATTGTTTACTTAGATACTATTTTTTTTTTAGAGTTATTCATTTAAATTTAATAAACATATAATGTGCTAATTATCTAACACTAATTATTACTAATAAAAAAATTATTTAAAAAAATATCTTAACACAATTTTTAAAGAAAAAATAATAATAATTTTTGTAAAAATGTTTAAAACAATACTATTAAAAAAAATTATTTTATTATTTTAATAAATAGTAAAAATACAATAAAATTATTTTATGAGAAATGTGTTTGATAATTTGTATCAATAATATACAACATAATCAACATAATAAGTATTTATATAAGCATTTTTTACTTAATAATAATATATATTAATTAGTAAATATGGCATTTTTTGACAAATATTATCCACTTATAATAAATTAGTTAAATCTAACTGATTCACTAAATGAGTAAGCATAAAATTAATGTATTCAAAATAATTATTTAAGATAATAATGTAAATTTAATATATAATAAAATGACAAAAAAAAGTAACTATTTATAAAAATATATTTATTATAGAAAGACTTTTATATTTATTAGTGTACATAATGAAATATGACCAAAATTATTGATGCTATTTATATATAAGATAAAATAAAAATTAATTAGATAAGCATAAATTGTATGAAATGTTTCATTAATATGATTAACACAATTATGTAAGAGTAATAATATAAATTTAATGCACAATAAATCTATTAAAAATAAATTTATTATAAGAATATTTTTATTTATTTATTAGTGTACAAGAAGGAATAAAAAGAAGACCAAAATGATTAACTCTTTTATATATAAAATAAAATAAAATTATGTAAAATCTTATTGAGTTCAATTTGTTCATTAAATATGGAAGCATAAATATATAATTTCACCTATAATGTTATTAAAACAATAATTCAATATTAATAATTTAAAATTAATACACACAAAAAATATTAAATATAATTATTATAAAAATATTTTAATATTTATTATATACAAAAAGAAAAAAAAATCTATGAACGACATGTCACTTTTTATATATATAAATAGTTGTAAATTTTTCTTTACAACTTATTTCATATTCTATCTAATATAAAAGTTTGTATTTAAATTTATTTCACTTTATTTAAATATCATCTTATCTTATCTTATTTTATTCTATATAAATTGTAAATATAACTTACTTTAAATAAGATTTTATTTTTTTTATTAAACTTTCATATTATAATAATATGTCTATTTTTATATTTATTAATATTTTTACTTGTTTGATTTAAGCTCATTTAAGAATATAAGATGTAAGATGTATTATCATCACAATACTATCTCAATCCATTTAAATAAATAAGTGAGATAAAAAAAATTAAACTTTTAAAATTAATGAATTATATGATAGATTAATAAGTTAATAGTTATTACGTTCCGATTTATAAACAAAAAAAAAATGTGACCAAATTTGTTTTAAATTCATATATTATGTGGGCTATTTGAACAATGGAGACAAAATAATAGGATTGATATCTTTTTAATACTTATATTATATCAAAAATATCTCAAATTAATCATATTTTTAAGAGATTTTATTTTAATATCTATATTTTTAAAATAATTTAATTTAGTCATTTTTATTAAAAATAAGAGAACTTGATAATATGAGTATTAAAAGGTAACTAACCTTTTATAACATATATATATATATATATATATATATTAATGAATTATTTAATAATATTTGTATTAAATTAAAAAAAATTGATAATATGGCCAATTTGAAATAATTTTATTAAAATGTGTATATAAAAATAGTACAAGAGCCCTAAAACAATAGTTAAATTATTCATTTTAATTTGTAAAAATATCAAATAAAAAAAATTCAAATAAATGGGAACAGACTAATAGATATGGAGTCACCTCAATTACTTGAAAGCAGTACGAAAATATGGAAGATTTTAATTTTACGGAATAAATCGAAGATTAATGACAATATTTTATAGAAACACAAATAAAATTTTGATAAATGCTTTATAAATTTTGATAATATTAAAATACTCAATAATATATTACTCAAGTCAGTGTATTATTTAAATGTCATATATATGAAATAAATAATATAAAAAGTGTAAGGAGAAAAAGATTATAAGAAATGAGAGTAAAGGAAATTGATAAAAGTCACACATTTATTTGTTTGTTAAAAATATGATTATAATTTTTTAAGAAAATG
This sequence comes from Elaeagnus macrophylla, assembly GCA_029378325.1. Taxonomy (NCBI): domain Eukaryota; kingdom Viridiplantae; phylum Streptophyta; class Magnoliopsida; order Rosales; family Elaeagnaceae; genus Elaeagnus; species Elaeagnus macrophylla. The sequence goes on along the minus strand of CM055642.1, from coordinate 8,566,591 downwards.
AAGAAGAAAAAGGAAAAAAAACAAAAAAACAAAGAAACTGCTATTATTTTTCATGTGATTAGTTTGTATCAGTAATTTATTTTTACTATTATTGATGCTTGATACTTTTAAAAATTACAAACTTTTATACAATAAAATGTATAAAATTTTTATGTAAATATTAAAATGAATATATTACAAATAATAAGTCATTCATACATGTTTTTATATAAAAATTTACATAAATAAAAATGTAACCAATATTTTTTCCTAAGCTCGAGAAAATAAAACAATATTTGAATCGATATCAACATAATTGATATTTTTCAAATATATTGTTTAAACGACTTAACACTATTTTATATCTATATTTTAACTTTATCGATATATCTTCCATAATATTGAGATTTTTGCTGATTTTTTCAAATATGTGTGTCAATTTGCATACGACATAAATACAAGTGATGAGACACACATAACTTTTAGGTTTTTTTTTCATGAACATTTTGGTAAAATAACTATTACATTAAATTTTGACTTAAATATTGATTATGTTTATGACCTAACGACATATTTATTACACCATATTAAATATTGATTATATAATTTATATACAGTCATGTGTTTGGATGTAAAATCAAATTATACTGTACAATATAAAAATATTACAATTATGTAAAAATTTTATACAACTATAAAGTGTAGGTCTAAACTGTACTGGATAATCAACTGTCTGAATTTTCAATTATAAAATTATATATTTTAACTTTTTCTTTTATCTCAAATTAAAAATAATATATTATTTTTTATTTTTAAAAATGTAATAAAAATATAAAAATAAATTAAATATTAATTTAAATAAATTTTAAAATAAAAAATCATTTTAAATATAAATTATTTTAATAAAATATATATAATCAATTTAATCCGACTATATTATACAGCTTTTTACCAAACACTGTACAGGCTAATTATAACGCATTTCAATATAGTTCAGTATAATACGACTATACTTAACATATCCGATACATACATTATAAATATATATAAACTAAAATAAAAAATTACTCTTTATTTTCATATCAATTAAGCATAAATAGTATGCATAAATAAGTGCTTAATTTAAATAATAATTACATAATAAAATAAATATTAATATGGATTACATGTATTTATATACTTACATTTAATATCAATAATATTTTAAATAAAGAAAAAATAAAATTTGGTTTTCTAAACAAAGAAAAAATGAAAGAATAGTAAATTATAATAGAAATAAGTGATTAAAATGCATTATTTATATAACATGTGTTATAGCAAAAATAATCAAAAACTTATTATTGTCATTTGTATTAATGCCAACCAAATATGATAGAGGATAACTCAGATAATGTTTTAATAATGGTCTATTAGTCCATGTAAGGTGGTCACCACTCTAATGATCTCTTACTATCATCATTCATGATAAATCTTTCAAGGTTTGTGGTATCTCAAAATTTCACGAACTATTTTTGATTTCTTTTATAGTTTATCCAAATGTTGCCTTTAGCATAATGGAGCACCTAAACAAAACAGAGTATAGATTACCATATGAAATTGAAATTAAACCTCTAAAGAGTTCACTAGGACAAACCATAATTCAAAGTATCCAATTAGTATTTTCATACAAGCGCTTTTTAGTTCCACTATTTCATTCTAACATAATATCCAAATAAGATAGTCTCCGCCATGAATTAAATCACAACTGAAGAGCCAAATCAGGCTGCTGAATACTCAACAATGACTCTTGTTGATCATCTTGGAAATATTGACAATTAGCCTCCATTTGAAGATACTCTGAAGTGGCTCTTTCAATGATACTATTAGCATTCAACGAAGGCATTCCTTGGATGCTATAGGCTGTAATAGTGCTTGGCCGAATGGATTTTCCTCCAACTGCATTGGGAGATTGAGTTGCTCATTAACAGGCTGTGAAATCCATGAATTTTGTTGGCTCCAATCTAACAGTTCACTTGTTTCTAAATAATATGGGTTTGTTGTTTGATGTCAATGAAGCAAAATATTCCGAGCCAAAGTCTCCCGAGCCCGCAAAAGCCCTACTCAAACCAGGGAATCTTTCAGCTAGTGAGGGCAAGGGGGGTGGATTAGAGCAGTTGTTGATTTTTGGCAAAGAGCCAAAGTTGTTTTGTTGAAATTGGTTTCCTGGCTGCAATCCTGGTGTTGGTATCATGTTTATAGTTTTGTACCTTTTGCATATGCAACGAAGTACCTGGAACATTCAAATCATTCACTTCAATGACACGGAGATGTGAAGCTAACGAAACCTTGTTGTTTTCGTTTTGTTGAGTTCTGTTTTCTCTGATATTCCCATGAAGAAATTCCATTTGGTTACAGGTGCTATAAATCTCTTTTCCTTTTGGGATCCAAATATGTCAAAACTTTTACCTGTTTCTTCCGTCAAGTTTCCAAGCAAAGCATTCTTTCTATCATCTTCTTTGGTAGCTTGATCTGTTATTGAAGGCAAACTGCTTTGATATTCTGTTATGTCCAATGCGGCAACAAGGCCTAGTAGACGAGTTCTCTCTTTAGGCTTACTTCCAGTGGCAACAGCCTTATTTCTTCCATCAGCCCTATCTCTATTGTTTGAACTTATCAATGGATAAGAGTTTCTTCCTGGAGAAGCTGGATTGTTAATTTCAAAACTCTTGTTTAAATTAGTGAACTTAGAAGGCCTGGGTAGATAGAGCAAAGTACTAGTCCTTTGGCCTATGTTAACATCATTCAAATGAGAAGGCCTCTGTGGAGCTAATGATGGTGAAGGAATTACTAGGCTCTTTTGTGTTGGAGTCTGAGATCTTAGACCAATAATATCATTTAAATTTGGACGAGCCTGTTGTGGAGCATTGGATGCAGGAATAGGGGTTTGTTGCATATGCTGAGGAGTACATTGTGCATAGACAAGGCTTTGAAGTGTTCCATCTAAAGGGTTTGGAGTCTCATATTGGGAATTTAGAGTTTCAAGTTCTAAAAGTTTGCTTAGTTTCCTAGAAGCAACTAATTGAGCTGTTGGTCCCAAACCTTTAAGCAAACTGCAAAAGACTTTCTTTGTATCCAAAACCTTCACCATCAATCTGCAATCACATTAGTGCATTCAATAAGAACACAGGTACAGATACATAGAGCAGTAAGATTTACATAGGCATGAGTTTAAACATGAAACTTACACGAACAAGCGGTTTGGATCATTATTGAACAAGGGTGAAACTTGTGATTCATTCTCACTTGAAAATGTAGTCTGAGGCTTGTAAGTATTACGCTTGTCAAAGTCGAGCAAAGTTGAACTCCGAACATGTCCTGATCCTATTCAAACAAGTGGAAATGAAATGAAATTGATATGATTGAGTAATGTCTGAAACACAAAACTGCAATAGTTCATTTATATAAGAGCATACAATTCGATATGTTAGAACTTAAAGTAGTCTCAATGCCACGTGGCATCATAAGATATTGATTCAAGCAGAACAAATGAGTTCTTTAGGTTAAAGAATCCAAAATCTTCAAGCCATTATTCCTGCGAGAAATGCTAGTTGCACCAAAATCTTTCATTGGTGTGAGTACAAAAGTATAACTAGCATTACTCTCGTTCATTCCCTTACCTGATCTTTGGCTTAAACGAGGAATTGAACTTGATGGTAGGTTTAAATTAAGCTTTCCCTTGAGGTATGCAGCATTAGGTTCAACAAGTTGTGAGTTTGAACCTGTGTCTTCACTTAGGGCTATTCTTCTCGATTTTCTTTTTGTTGGTGAGAATATTAACTCAAGCTTATCTGGATCAGTTTTCATAACACGAAGGACCCTCTGAGCTAGATCTTTTATTGCACGAGCCTAAGTACATATATAATTCAGTAAATACCATATAAATAAAATAATCCCAGTTCTCACTTAATTACCATATTAGAAGAGTGTGATAAGCGCATACCTCTTTGTAATAAATGGTGTTTGATGCATTGAAATGCATTGCATTGCTGGATATTAGAAATATATCTTTCTGTAAATAGACATAAATAACAAATCCATAAATAAATCTGCTTCATATTTTCACAGAAGTAAGCAACTTGGTACAGTTAAAACCTAAAGTGCAAACCTCAAACTGTTCCAAACTTGTGTACATTCCTTCATGAAGTTTAGCTCTCATAGTTCCAAAATCCATTGGCTCTTTGATAATCATGTAATAGGTCTCCACCTTTAAGAGAAAGAAACAACACCATTGTGAAATACAAAGAACTAATGAACCTTATAAGTGAAATGTTTCTTTCAACAACTGTTTAAAGAAAACTAACCTCTTCAGGGTCAACAGGTTGGGCAAATATTTCAAGTGTGTCTCTCCTATATTAGGAACAAAGTTTAAGATCATAAGCAAACAAATGCTAAATAAATCCACACATCATTTTAAAGGCTATTGATTTTTAAGTACTACTTTGACTCATAGGAAACTTTTTATGAACCTTTGCAGTATATCAAGAACAAATTCAAGTGTCTGTTTCTTGGGCATCTGGGCCGTGGATGATTTGCTTTCCTTTTGATCTAATTAAAGATAGATTGATCATTAAGTTTTTGCACTTTCAAAAGCAGTAACACATGTATATAAATCTCTATCTAGGTAATAATAATAATAACATATATTCTCACCATTTTTCGTTGTAGATTTTTCTTTTTCTGTCTTGTGTCCATCCTGCATAAAATTGAAATGAAATGTCTACAAAATTATGATAGAGGGGAGCTGAACGACAGTGTAAAATTGCAAGATAATTTTCAATTAAAAAAAATAACTATGTGGTACTTTGTTCAATAAGAGATTGTTGGGTATATGCAAACAAAGTCCCATATTGGGTACACTTGGCTACTAAGGGCCTGTTTGTTTTTAATTCTGGGATCCTGTATAAGTGTTTCTGACAGTAAAAAAGCATTTAGGATCAAACAGAAAAAATATTGTCATAAACACTTTTATGTCTCAGACAACACATTACTAAAACTGCTCTGAAACCGTTTTTAACGCAAGTACAAACAATCAGACCTAAGCCCAAGTTCCTTACAATAATTATACCAATAAACACTCAAAACCATAACTAAGAGACTTATAAAAAGAGGAGATTGACCTGTTGAGGTGGGTCTAGGGGAACAGAAAATAGGACAATGTCCTCAAGTTTTTTCCTCTTGAGACCCCTCTTGAATTGAAGAAGAGGTGCTTTGGCTGAAGTACTACTTGTTCTTGAGAAGAGACCAACATATGACTGCTTAGGTTCAAAGGCCTCATTTTCAATAAGAGGGGCTTTGCCTTTATTGCATTTGGGTTGTTGACTTTGGATATTACAATCATCACCATCATCAATTATGTGAATGGCATTTAAGTTTAGGTTCTTTTTTCCCCTCTTCTCTTCCAGTGCTACAATTCGAGCACTTTTCCTTCTATCTCCAATTTCTTCACCTTCGTTCCACATTTTATAATCCCCTACAGATGTATGTAATATCGGTAAAGAAAAGGAAAAATCTTTTCGTCGCAATTTGTGATAGATGACAAATCATATTTCATATAGTGATTAGATATGACAGTTGAACAATTTAGTTTTGTTATGCTGACAAATATGTAGTGCTCTAAAGAGAAAAGAATAACACAAACATGGAAGAAAAATCATGATTTTTATTTGCTCCAACTATTTGAAAAATTGAATGCTTTGGATATGTATCCATATAAGTCTTGAATTTTCATTATTGCAGAATCTGAATTCACCTGAAGTAAAGTGCCTTTTGCTTTCTCTTTAGTATAAATGTTAAACCTCCCTGGCCAAAAGAAATAAGAAAAAGACAATTTTAATAAGAGTTTGTTTTCACATTGACAACAGAAAAAGCTGAATACAAACAAAATAGTATTCAGTACATGCAAATTCAGTTATAGCCCCCACCCTAGGTATGGCAATAGATCAGCTCGTCTGATATGAACCAAATCGAATTGGCCAATAGGGCAAATTGAACTTAATCATTTCAGTGGTTTTGAGTACGGTTCGACTCAGAAATTACTGCAGGTCAATGACCCCTGCATTCACTCGTTTTGGATAATAATTCAGTTTAAAAAAATGTAAAAACATTCATAAGAAAAGGACAAAACAGATGAAATCCGAACCGAACCGAGACTCGATCTGATCTGAATTGGTATTGTAAATAATGGAGTACGAAATGAATTGTTAGTGATCAGAACAGGGGCACCCCTACCTGAACGGGTAGGTTCCAGGGAGGTACTGACCAGTTGGGTCAAATTGCCATCCCTGCCACTAAAGTAATTCTTTTTTTTGCAAGTTTTTGGGCAAGGACAATGATCTTTTCTATTTATCTAATGATACATTAAAGACCATAACATTTGTCTGCAATGACATAAAAATCTGGAAGAAATATAAGCAAATTTGAAAACACTATGCTGAAGTCTTACAACTAAATATGCAGATGTGAAATTAGATTTTGAGGCTTCTAAGGTTTCCATCTTTTTCCCCATTTTCTTCCATTAAAAATTAATATTTTTTCATAACTCGGTGAATTCTTTGAACTTTTGAAGGCAAAATTTGAATTTACAATGGCTGCAAAAGGAAAATACATGAAAAAAGAACTATTGAAAGCAAAATAGAAAGCATGAGATGGTACTTTTTGTTTTGGGTTAAGGTACTGCTCCCAAATTTTAGAGTAAGATGTGGTCTGTAGATCAAACTCTGTATGAGAAACATCATTTTGAGCAAAGGATAGAAAAAGAAACCACTTGCAAAAGAGCTTTCTTTCCCCGTATAAAATATAGATCAATTTACAAGCATAAACTAACAGGAAAGGTTACCAGATCAGCTCTTATCCCCACAAGTAAATGAAATCAGCTCGCTCCTGAAATGGTAGAATCCCTCTAAAATGGAAGATAAACCAATTTGAGAAGCTACATTAACTGAAAAATGGAGAGCGCTCAGGGCTAACTGAAGAATCAACTCCTCAAGACAGTAATTCCGAACCTTTTAAATCTGAAGGCTGGGCGCAATTTTCAGTGTTAAAGGCGTTACATGCAACGATCAATTTGACAACTGTACAGTCATCAGTTCAAAATTGAATATGGCAGTAACTTCCATTTTGGTTCAAAATGAAATTGTTCAATGTAACTGGCAAAAAACCAAAGTATTTGGTGTTGTCGTTATCGATACGACAAAAATGAAATGGTAAGCATAATAAATCTATAATAACCAAAAAGAAAATAGAGAAAGTAAAGTCTAAATTAAAGAATGAACAAATGCAACACATGGCACATTTCTTTTTATTGCTAGAAATTGTTATTGAATGTTGATAAATTATGAATAAATGCAAAGTCAGAATGTATCATCTAAAGTACATATTGCTAGGACTCAGCTTACTGCTTCTTTCAGGGGACTCAGTCTACAGTTCTAGCATTCTTCAAGTATCATGAGTATAGATTGTCCTGTAGATAAAACCAGACGAACTGAAAGACATGTCAAGCATCAATAGTTTAGTTTTGAGCACCAAACATAGGGTTGCTTCAAAGTTTATCTTTCGAAACTATCAGATTTTGCAGATATGTGATGCGAGAAAATTAATGATACAAGAAAACTTTCTTAAATGCTCTTGTTCTGTGCCAGCTTCCAAGGAAAGGCACTACTGTAGGAAGCAGAAAATTAAACACCCACTTTGACAGCAGGATCAAGTGCATCCACTGTGTTATTTTGTTGTCCCCAGAGCTGTGCATATATTTCTGCCTTAGTCAAGAGAACTTCGCAGGATCCCTGTTCTGTTACCTTCCCATCCTCCAGAACAATAATCTGAGCAGAACAAGTAAAATGAATAAGCAAAGGGAGGAAAAGGAGAATTAAACAACAATATTTATTTATAAATATGAGATATAAACTCTCACTATGGTTGGTCAATTTTGATTAGACTTCCATGGTTAAATAATAAAAATAAATCGCCATGAGAGCAAGACGTGTATTATATTGGACCGAAGTATTTCTATTATAAAAAAGCGATGCAAACCAGATGTACAGAAAACAATGTTTTTTTTTTTAAAAAGCAGGAACATAGTCGATCTCATAATAGGCACAGTTCAACTTCAGACCCATGTGGCGCTTTTTTTTCCTGTAAGAAAATGTTTACCTCATCACACTGCATTGCAGTAGTCAGCCTGAGGGCAATGAAGACTGAAGTTTGATTATTTGCCAAGGACTTCAACACATTTAATATCTCTGCTTCTGTCATGCTGTCCAATGCACTTGTAGCCTCATCACATAACCTGAGGTTACAAATTCAAATGAAATTTGATATAACGTATAGGATATTTATGTCAAATTGATGTTCATGTTTTAAAGTTTCTAAAACGAAACATAGTTCATATAAACAGGACCACAGTATATGTTTAGAGGAAATCTCTTTTGAAGTTAGCAGGCCAGATTCGTCAATTAAGTAAACACTCGTGTTATTGTTGCAACTCTTAACAAAACATCATTTGTATATCAAGGGAAAGATAATACCAACAGCTGAATGGATTTTAATCTGATTAGCCACTACAAATGAGGTTAACAGAGTAGATTGCTAGCAAAAGAATCAAGATAGATAAAATACTTCTTACGTCATTCGTAAATAGATCAAACAATAAGTTTCCAAAAAAATAAAAATCAGTATAGAACATATTAGAAAAAATTTAAGCTATACAAAGTAAAGATACACTATTTCAGAAGTAATCTACTATTTTCCTAGGAGCCTAAGATTCACAAATGGAGAAACATTAGTTCACGGAGGAGAGGATGGCTAACAAATACATGAGGTAAACTTCATTGGCAGTCTCAACAGGAGTCCAAAAAGCAGTTATACAATAAGCTGCAAAGGTGATGCGAACCCCACAACACGATTCCTATCGACCCAACTAGCTACTAGGCTAGAGAACCACTAGAAAACGGTTCAAGACCCAACAACAAAGTAGCATGCGAATTCTAAGCACAACAACAGATTTTGGCTGCAAGAAACTCATCTCAACACATGGATATTACGCACCATGCACGGAGAAGAGGGTGAACGCCACAAAGGGATGCAAATCCTTTGATAAGTTCTTGGTTTGCATTGATGCAAAGAGCTTTGGCTCTCAATTTGTTCTCAAACAAATTTTCTCATAAAATGAACAAAAGTTACATTTGCTGCACATAATGGTCCTATTTATAGAGTACATCAAAGCCCTAAAAGTTAAAATGAATCCTAGCCATTGGTTTTTAATCCAATGGTGCAAAATTACAATTTTACAATCTGTGCCGCGGCGGGGGATTATCTATGCCGCGGCGAGGAGGCTCGGGAAGATAATTAAAAGTAGGCGGGCCGCGGCGGAGTAAATTCCATGCCGCGGCGAGGAACCATGGCATCCAACCCGAGAGGCTTGTGCCGCGGCGCCCCAAAGCCATGCCGCAGCGCGCACGTCCTTCCAACTCTGCGCGCTCGTCTGCCCAGTGCTGCGCGCACGTTTGCTCATCCTGCGCGCACATCTGCCGAGCCCTCTTGTTCAAAACAAAAACACTATTTCATGCTGCGGCGGGCACCTCTGGCCAAAAATCCTTACGAAAACAGAAAGTTGTTCGCCGCGGCGGGGGAATATCATGCCGCGGCGCAGCTCAAAATTTCAGAAACTCCACAATTAGCTTGGCACTCCCATGTCTCACATATTGGTACCCTTGCTCGTGTTGTGGTGTGCCTTTCTGCGCCCATATTTCACCCCTTCAGACGCAACCATTCCAACTAAAACCCGCAGATGTTAGTTGAGGCGCAATCTGCCTTTATAACCCAGATCTTCACGGGGACCATGGGAAATTGCAGATCATTTCACCCACGTGATAAATTGCAGATCATTTTAACCAACGAGTCGCCCACCCACACAAGTCACCAGGACAACGCCCTTTGGGTCGCATCATCCCCTCCCATTTAAAGGAGGTTCGTCCTCGAACCTGCGCCAGGCGGGATTCGAACCCGTGACCACGCTCTGATACCAAATTTAAGGAGCAGACACAACCATTCCAACTAAAACCCGCAGGTGTTAGTTGAGGCGCAATCTGCCCTTATAACCCAGATCTTCACAGGGACCATGGGAAATTGCAGATCATGTCACCCACGTGGTAAATTGCAGATCATTTTAACCAACGAGTCGCCCACCCACACAAGTCACCAGGACAACGCCCTTTGGGTCGCATCAAAAGGGGATTAAAATGAGGAGATTATTCTGGTTGCAAAAGTTCATTTTAAAGGTTAACTGTTTATAAATTACTTAGTTCCATTACGCATGCTTAGGTAGAATATATCTAATTAAGTAAAATTTTGTGATTATATTTGTATTATTACAAAATTGGAGGTGCTTGTAAAAATGCCCGAGCTAGTGCAACACGCTGCTTCTCTCCACCATTTAACTGCAAAGAACGCTGCAATTCATAAAAAAATACAGGTTTTGATGAAAGCATTAACAAGACCTTTATAGGGTATACTTAACAAGATACTTTTTCTGCTATAAATCCAACATGCAGTAATCAGCAATTGTAAAGGCTGTATAAAGCAGCTCAGTTGCTAACCCCAGCTTTCCTTTCAAGTTAGCACCATTCAGCTCGTAAAAAGGAATTTTGTGGGAGTTAAGAGGGTATACTTAGCACCATTCAAGACCTTTATTTCAAGTTAACCAAAGCATTTTAGAACTGTGCAATTATGAAATTTCAAAAAATATGTCAGATTATCTGGTTAGAACTGTGCACTTAACAATACCCCACCCTTGCCCTGAAAAACAGGAAATCTCAGAAGCATTATGCTTCTCACCTTGAGACCTCTTTCCCATACAACAGTAAAATACTTCTCAGGGAACTTCATGATCGTGTCATGCATTGCTGCACGTCGAGCAGTATCATATACCTTAATTAAAAAAGAACAGTTAGAATAAGAGTTGAGGAATAGCCTAGTGATTTCAGCAATTCAAAATAGGCAACAACAAAGAAGCAAGTTAATATCACTTTGCTCATAATATACCTCGTCTTCTGTAGCTGAAAGAATACCATAGCAAATATTGTGAAATATAGTATCATTGAAAAGTACCCGACCATGAAGCACTGCAATTACCTTAATACAACACCTCATATCGATGATACTCACAAAAGATACAACCCAAACTAGAGAAAAAAGAACTGAAGCAGTTGGCTTGACCATACAGTATCCTGGGGAACAACACCAATAGACTTCCGTAGACTCTCTAGTGTCACCTCCCGAATGTCTTGTCCATCAACTCTTATCTGTCAATGAAAAATTATCAGGCATTGATGGAAAGCACATCAATGTGAGCAGTGCTAAGATATTGTGATCGGTTCTAAGGATGGACCATCTACCTCAAGCAAATTATTAGAGAGCTCGTTTTCAACGTATTGCACAGAAGAAGCTTTACTATGATCATATCCAATAGAGGTATTATGTAAAGCAGGAAAGGTAGAAGAACTAATGCACAATATAAATCAAGATATGCTGCCTGCTCCCATAATTGATACATAAGAAAAGGAAACCATTTTTCGAATTATTATTTTAATACTATAAACTTCAAGATATATTATATATACAGCAGTAAAGAAGCAGGAAAAAATCATCAAAAACTGTCATTGAAACTCTAGATTTGTGTCCAAGTGATCGAACAAAGACATGGCTGAATCCTATGATAATAAGCACGTAAAGCTGGCAAGGAAAATGATAAAGGCTATTTGTGCTTTAAAAACTATATGATATTATCATGCATGTCACTTCGGCCTCCTAGAAAGTTCACAAGTGGAGGGAAAAGAGGAGGGGGAGATGAAAAAGTTAGAGTGTAACAAATGTATATTTATTCCTCTAGTTCATATAATGGAAAACTCCTTGGCCAAGGTTGGATCATAATTAACTAATTTCTCCTTTCCATATAGAATGTATTTTGTGTAGTTGACTAGAATAGCAAGCAGTATAACTGTATAAGCGTATCTACTACTGATGGATGATTAATGCAAAAATATCTACAAGAAAGCACTCCAGACCATATTTTATGAAAATAGGAATCTAACCATAAGATAATATGCTACAGAAATTAAGCCTATATGGTACCGATAGCATGCAATTAAAGAGAAAACAGATTCTGCTCTTAGACAAAAATAGTTTAAGAATGAACTTTAAGAAATATCAAAAGGAAGCTTTGACCATAAGAATGTCTAAAGATTTGTTTTTTTTTTTAAGGAACCAACATGTGTCGGCAAGCAGTCGTGCTTGGTGAGTAAATTTTACATGAAAAAGTTATAATGATTACGTGGTCCAATAGAATTTATTTGTTCTTGAAGTTATAAATATACACCTTTTCCGCTATAACTGTTTTATTCCATGCGCAGTACCATTGAAAGCAGAAGCTCCAGAACGTGCAATCCCATATCCAATCAAAACCGCTGCTGGGGTTGCGAAAGCAGCTAACAAAGTCGGATTAGCTTCCGTAAAGGTATCAAATCACACGCATATCCAATTGCTATCGTTAGCCAATCGACAGCAAGCTTGAAAAGCAAGGGCACTTGAAAATTCAAAACCTGGAAATACACAATAATTATTAACCCTCCAACGTCAACTCTTCTAAAGAAGATATTTCAAATGGAATTTAGCCTTAAATATGGAACAAAAGGTGAAAGGCAAAATTGAAGGACGACATAAAAAAGGCCTAACTAAACTGACCTTGGCTCCAAACAGAAAACCCAAAGCTGTAGCGAAACTCAGTATTATCTCTCATCCATAAGTAACCGGCAAGAGTACGAAGGGTTTTCATGTCAGCTACTTGTTACTCCGGAGGTCCCTTAGCAACACTTGCGTTCGCTTAGCTCTGTTTCGAAGCTTGCTTTGGCGCTGCCCATCATTGTCAGAGGAAGGGGAAAACCATGATCGCCCATTCTATATCACAAAACAAACAAAGAGGGAAAAAACAAGTCAGAAAAGATGATGAACAAGGGACAGAAAGAAAATAACAAAGTAGCAAAGAGATACACTTACAAGTTTTGATTGAAAGGAAAAAGAAGAAGAAGAAGAAGAAGAATCTGAGAGGAAAGAGTTAACATTGGTTGCCGTCGTTGTACGGATGATGTTCGACGGAATGCGACTATGTAGAATTGAACTTCCATAAAAGCCGCTTCAGTTACTGCCATGGGCAATACAAAGGCATCGTAATCGTATATTTTGACCACTGGTACAATAACTTCGGAATTTGGAAGTCTGAATCCGAGAAAGGGAATTGGAAACAATCCTTAGTTCTTAGATTCACGAAAGAAAAGTTCAGCAGTTCTATACAATGTCGATGCTCCAGCTCCCAGCATTATTGTCTTTTGCTGCTTTATTCAATCAAAAAATGTCTTTTTGATGCCAATGTGAAAAAAGATTGTACATCAACATAGAACCCAGTAAACTAAGTTGGGAATAGTCATAAATTTGAGGAAAAAAACCCTAGAGTGGAGCGCGAAGCAAAGGCACAGAGACAAAGAATGAATGGTGTTTATAGGGTAATGGGAAGAGGTTTCGTCCAGTTTAGAGATGATATTAGTAGAGTCAGTTACTAATTTGGCGCAAATTTTGTGAACATTTGCGACTTAAAGTCGAAATCATCATCTCGTAATTTTGTTATGAATTGACAGTGCTCCATAAGAAGAAGAAGTAATAAGAAAATAAGTTGAACACGTGATTTAGTATTTTAATATAAAAAATTTATTTTTATTGGTAATAGTACAATTAAAAATATTATTAATAATTAAATTAATAGAGAGTACGTATACTAAATTTTTTTAAAAACAACTTCTTATAATTAAATTTTTTAAATACATCCAAATAAAACTTATAAATAATTGATAATACAAAATATACGAAACAAATTTTTGGCAAAAACTATCAAAATAAATATAAAGAAAATATCAAAAAAATTGAATGAGAAATTGTATATCTATGGCTTTAATAACTTTTATATTACAATGTGTAATTACACTCTTTTTTATGATATATATATATATATATATAAACTATCTAATTCAAATAAAAAATTTATTCACCATATAACTCTAGCTAACACAAATAAAAAATTTATTAATCATATAATTTTACAATAAAATAAAATAATATATAATAATAATAATAATTTTATTAAGACATTTTAAAGCCAACTCAATATTTAACTTAATTCAAAATAGAATCAAATTATTCAAATAAAAAATTCCTCAAAATAATGAATATCTATCACCTAAAGGCTCTAAAGAGCAATCACTTAATATAAGCACCAATTAAGTCCAAAAAATACTTAAACTTATTACCAAAAATATTCTTAATTAACACAATTATTGAAATTTTTAAGATGACTATATTTTTAACAACTATATCACCATAAGATATAATTTTACTAATAAAATAATATCTTATACAAAAGGATTTTGTCTTCTCAAAATATATTTTATATGTTAAATATACCAAACTTTAACTATTACAAAATATAACATAAATATTATGAAGTAAACTTATATTACTGACCAAGAATCTAAATAAAATAATTGTGTCCACCACTTCTACTGTTACTATATACTTTTGTATGTGTAGTAGACAAACTAATTGAAGACTATAAATTCGTCTCTTAACTAACAATAAATGGGAAGTGAAGGCAAAATTTGTCATAAAACTTTCAATAAAATTACTAGCACGAATGAAGTCTATAAAATCAATAACACAAAAGCTAGTGTTATAACTTACATTACGAACCAAGCCAAAATTTAAAGTGTCAACCAAATTTTATTTCACAGTTATCAAATGATCATTGCAAAAGTTTTCTCAAAATAAATGACAATACAAACTAAATGTAAAATGTTTGAATAAGTATAAATCATAGCATATATGAGATTTCGAATGGTACTAGCGTATAAAATATTATCACTAAAGAGTAACAAATAAACAACTAAATTAATGTGAAACTAATAAGGTTACTCAAGTTGCTTCTCTATATATTATTTGCAGAATAATCTAACTTATCCACCAAAGGTTGAATATAAATGCTCACTTGTTTTGCTAAAAAAGGTGTATAAGATAATATATAAGTGCATGTATCGCAAACAAATAATATAATAATAAGAAAGATCATTCTCACGGAGATTGAAATGTCAGAAAGTAACGTAAAAATTAACTAATAAAATCAATATTGGATGTTTTTGTTATCAAAATAAAATAAATAGCACGAGATGACAAGAGTAATACTTAAACAAAGTTTAACAAGAAGGATAGCAAGAATCGCAAGTAGATAAATCAATTAGGATCGCAAATGTGACAAATGATATAGTCAGACTGCGTTGTTGAAGCTTTGCTGGAGCAATACTATGGCAAAGTGTACCAATAACTAGAATTACGAAAATTACAAAAGATTCTTCCGAATCTACAATATTTATAATTTTTTAGGCTCAATGAAACACATTCTTATGTACAACTGAGTCTAAAAATAATATTTAATGCACCAATTCCTTTGAGTTATGTAAGACAGTTATGTATTCCTATATTAATTACAATTTTAATTTTTATCTTTAGATTCAAATTAAACACACATTATTCAAGCTTCATCCAACTTCAAGTAACATTTTCAGAATTAATCTCAGTTTACTATCCTATCAATTGGTGATCAAGCAATCAATAAGAATTAATCAATAAAAAAAGCATTGAATAAATAACACTCTTTTGTCAAGCAAAGCACATATCTTTAAAATTGAAGAACAAAAACTACAATCACTTACACATCTACAACTATAACTGAAGGAGAATTAGCCAATCATATTAATAAAATCAAATATCAATTCATCTATATTCAAAATCATATCCATTAAGTTATAGAAATTTGAAGAACAATAAAAGAATAATAGAAGAATGAATAAATTAATAAATTAATAAAACCTCATTTAATTAAATCTCAATCAATTGGATTCCAAATCTCTAACTATTCTTGCTATCCTCACTAATAATTTTTGCAATCAAACCTTCAATTTATCCTTGCAATTAGTCTTCTTCCAGATTCTAACATGCTATTATTTTTGCTCTGTTTTTGGAGCTCTTTTTTTGCATAAGAGTTGCTTCTTTATTGCCCTTGTTTTATTTACTGATTTTCACGTTTAATTGCCTCATTTTATATGTCTCTCCTAGGTTTAATTAATAAGAGATGATATATTGTGTTAACTTTCAAGTTTGTCCTCAAAAATATGTGAGTTATTAACTGTACAATATTGTCCTTTTATTTAGAAGCCCAAACCAATTGGCTGTTTTACGTTGTTTTTTCCTGTGCGCTTTGCTGCAGCAAAGCTGGTAAATGCTCATTTGTTATTCTTTTTGTTCTCTGTGAAGGAACACATAAAAACTTTATGAGTAAACTTTAAAATATAAGTTTTTTTAATACAATGCAAGATAATTTTAGAATTAATACAAAAAAATTCACCCATTTTTATAAATTTTACAAATGGTGTCCAAATGAACATAATATGCAACTCTTTTTACATGACCAAACAAGTTTAAAGAAATAAGAGATAATATTTACTCTAATAAATTAAAGTTATCAACTTGCATTTTACTAGTAAATCTACGCTCAAACTCCATCTACTCAACGACACTGTTATTTTTGTAAAAATAAAGTATACAAAATTATGGATTATTTATATAATTGAGCATAAATTATTATTTGATACAATTTTGTAAGTTAGTAAATACTTATTAATATTGTGTCACATTAGTTAGAATAAGGAGTGTGCATTGAATCGAAATCGTTGATTTTATCTACATTTGATTTGATCCGACCTTTTGATCGAATTGAAGAATCCTAATACGCATCTGATCCGATCGCATTCTAAATTCGACCTGATTCAAAAACACTTTGATTGGATTGGTTAAAGCCATTCAATAAACATATTTTGCTCTTTTTTTACAATTTTGAATAAAAAACTTAAAATTTTTTACATAACATAAATATATTTGAAAAATAAACTCCAAATAATAATATTAAAGTACGACTCAAGCCTGCATAAAAAATAACACAATATAAATTACAATATTCATTTAAATAAAACTAACAATCAATTCAAACAATCAATTAAATTTGTTATTTAGTTTGTTAGGGTTTCATAGATATTGTTAAGGCATGATGTAATGTATAATAAAAATAAGAATGACCAATAAGAATATGTCATATGTGTAAATGTAAATATATTTAAATTTTTTTTGGGTCGGATCAGATTGGATGTTATATGGTAAAATTCATCGTCCGATCCGAACTTAAAGGATAGAGAAAATATCAATTCAATTCAATTATCGAATCGAAACCGTTTAAAAATTAACGAATATAATTATATTGGTCGAATTGATCAAATTATCGAATTTTTTGTACACTCTTAATTAGAATATATATTAAAGTATATTATAAATAATATATTTCAGCTAGTATTTTTTTTTTTCCTAAAATTTAAAAAAAAAAAAAAAAAAAATTCCTGAATTTATGATTGTGAATACCTATTTTATCCCACAAATTTGTCCTTGCTAGTAGTTTCTCGCCTTCTCGGAAACCTATCAGTTCCTTACCCTTTTTTCCTTTCATTTTTTGGGGGAAAAATAACTTCTTTTTTTCCCACACAAAAAAAAAAATCCACTTTTGTCACACTAGTTCGTACTTGTTTTATTAACTTTTTTCCCCCTCGCAATTGGAAAGCATTCTCAGACTTCAACCCAAATTCCAAAAGAGCTATCAAATTATTGGTTACGTCAATATTTTTTTTTTTAGAAATGAAAAATACAAAGAATAGAAAGTTGTTTGACTAGCATTTGTGGTTCTTCAATTTGCTCTTTGGTCCATAAGAGTCCAAATTCTCAAACTAGCATTGCAAGGTTTATTCCTTTATTTATTATCGTGTTTGTGAACCATACAATTACAAACTCAAAAGCGTCTCACACAACTTTAAATATTTATCCAGTTCCAATGGCCTTCTCTCCTACTTGCCACAAAACATAGACAATGGCAGCTATAACCTGCTTCAACTATGGATCACCAATCTCAGCAAATGTCCATCACAAACAGAAGCCACCAAGGAAGAGAGACGTTAATGATGGGACTAGGTGAAGGGTATGGATATGGATATGCATCTAAGAGGTTTAAAGATATGAAATGGCGAGTCAGAATAGCAGACTTTATAGGAGGAGATTTGCTCAGACCTGATCTAGGCCGCTGGCTTTTGGATGTGGAAGAGCACAAGGCTCTTGCCATTTACACTCCCCACGAGGGAGGCTATAAAGGTCGCTACCTAGCAAGGCTAAGGTACCATTGCTTCAAAGACATGTTCCTTGATGTTTGATACTTTGGATTTTTTGTTGTTGAAATATAGGCTCATTTAGGGAAGCAGCCTATTGCAAGGTGGTATTTTCAATCGGAGGTCGATTATAGGCTTGATGCACTTTCTCCAAATGCCAAAGGTCTTGTCTGGATAATTGAAGCAAAGGTATTAGCAACCAAAGTATTCATATATACTAACTTAAAATAAACCCCAAGATCAATTTTGGTTCTGCATTGAAGTAATGTGCAAGTGAGTGCTTCCTGTGCTGGTTCTTTCAAAGTCAGAACTGCAGTTTCTTGCTTTGCTTCCCTCCCTCAGGCCAAAAGTCAGGGTCATTGCCGAGTGTGGAAACTGGTAGGTCTAGTCTGCACTCTGTTGCTTATCCATAATTTTCTTTCTGCACTTAAAAGGGTATACTAACAAGTTTTAGTTTTACCCTGACCTAGGGGCTAGGGAGGTTGTTTATCCATAATTTCTTTGGGACATACACATTTGCAGGGTGAAAGTTAACGTGGAGGCCACTTAAAGAGATTGCAGGACTAACAGGCAATGAGGACGCATGAGAACACTAAGAAAATGTACATACTAGACGTGACTGCAAACTGTGCTCTGTCCATGCCTTGACCTTCTAAGCCGTAGTGCAGAGGGGGAAGCAAATCCATGAAGAACAAAAATAACCATAGCCTATCTATAAACACTGCAATTCCTAGAACTAAAATATCTGTACAAAATAGTTTGCATAAAAAATATGTAATCTATTAGCGTTTTTCTCATTTTGGACTGTGCAATAGCATATGAAGACTGCTCTGAATCTGACTGTATCTCCAAATCATAAGTTCGGACAAAATTTGTTCTCATCAAATTCTAGTGAGGACTAAAGTAATGTTAATGAGATGATACTATGTAACCTTACAAGGGATGATGACTGGTGTAACTCAAAAGAAAACCTGTGAGCAAGATTTGGCGAATCCAAGAGTGTTGCCCATTCATACTGACGTCCAAGACATGGCTGAGAACATTATATGGATTTTGTATCCCCTCAAACAGAAACAGTTTGGAGGGTATGTGTGTGTGTGTGTGTGTGTAACCAAAAACATATAGATCTACTAAATATTTTTGCTGGAGTTGCATCATTTACAATAGGGTTGAATGTTCAACCCGCAATCTCCTACTCTAGCATTTTCCATTTCTTTTTAAATACAAAAAGCAACAAAAAAGTTTGAACCTCTACAAGAAACTAAATTCTCCTCTTCCCACGTCTTCCTATGTCTAAATCCATTAGCCTTGATGCTGAAGAAGCTGGCGGTGGAGTAGCTACACCAATAGATTCTGGTATATCAAGATTGACTCTCATAGAGGGACCCGAAATTGTGTGCTTAATGTCTACCTCATTAAATTGCCGGACTTCAATCTTTACTTTGTCGATCTGTTCATTGGATATAAAAGGAGGTATATTCATTAAGTGGCATAGAACTAAATATTCTTTAGATTTTCATTTAACATAAAGAGTGACGAATGATCCCCTTACTAGTTCAATGTGATGAATAGACGATTGTGCATCGGCAAGTTTCCTTTGCAGTTCATCCGTCTTTTTCCCTTGATACTCGAAATTTTCCATTTCATTCCCCCTCTCACCCAATTCTTTATACAAATCTGCCAGAAAAAGAGCACATGTAAGAAGATTTCTTTTCCCTCAGAGAAATAAGTAGCACATTAAAGAAAGGATAGGATCAGAATTTTCTGAGGTAAAGACGGCACATGATCCAGAAATAAAGCCAATCAAAATAAGTGCAAACTATAATTTTTATTTAGAATATTAATATAAATTAATCCCCAAAGATTTTCTTCAATCATCATACTTTACTCTTCCACTGCAACCAGGTACAAGATCACTGCAGAGTTAATGTTATTGTTAAGGGATTGTGATCTCTATACAGATACGAGTATTTAAAAGAACAATTAAAATTTAAACCATGGGAGAAACATTGATCGAAGTGTTTCTGACAGAAACCAAACAACAACAATCCCAGGTTACATGTTATAGTTTAGCATTTCAAAAAACCTCCTTTCGTAGGGAAAAAAAAATGGAATTACCAGCTACTAAGCAACGTGAAAGAACTAAGGGTTACAGACATACTTGTCAAAACTGAGAGCACCCAAATTTGAGTTGGAACATCATAAAGCTTCTTCGCTAATGTCAAGGACGATCTCAAAATCTCTCTAGCCTGTACTGTATCATGTAGTGCTAGTGCTAAATTTCCAAGAATTGTAAGGAACTGTGCAACAAGTTGAAGGTTCCCCAAATGAGTGTGTGTCAACTGCAAACCTTTGGCCAGCCGATTTCTACAAGATAGTTAAATTATATCAATGTAGGGGAATAAAGACAGAGACAGAGGTGAAACACCATTTTAGATTAGAGCCAGTGCTTAGCGGTATAAAAGGCTAAACATATGAACTTATATCAAATTTACTGTCAATTCCAGGGACTAAAAATATAGAAGCAGAAACAGTGAAAAGCTCAAAAGAGGTTCATAGATGACTTGAGCCTTGACTCACAAATTCAGGCACAGCAGTTCTTCACAATTACTTGTACCATTTCTATCTGTCGTGTCTCAAACAAATGTAGCAAATCATAATGCCAGCACCCATCATCTTATAATTCTAACTATTTTCAAAGGTCAGATGTTAGGAATTTATCCCACATTTCCACTTATGGCATTTAAGCAACTGATACAAGGTGTAGGAAATAGAAAACAAGGAAGGAGCAAGAGAATCACTTAGAAATAAAAAATGGTACCCCATGCCCACTGCCCCTTTATTAATGTCAGAGACAATGCAGCTTTGCAAAATGAATAAATAAATGCAATAAATAGCCTATCTATACATGCCAGTCAAAATCATTAACCAAAAATACACGAGCACAGTGGAAAACTTCTACCTAGCTTCCTGGAAATCCTGTTGCTTCATTAATAATAGGCCATAAGCAAAAAGGACACCGGTTTTCTCTCGAACTCCAACAAATGAATCCATCATCCTGTAAACTGGCCCAATTAAATCAAGTGCCTGCATGCAAAGTTCTCCTCAGCAAGCAGAAAATATTCTAACTTTGATTGGGAAAAGAAAAAAAAAAAGCAGACATTAATCTTCCAAGAAGAAAATAAAGAAGTGCTATAAAAACCAAACGATACTCCAAAAAGAGAATTTGAGCCACAGTACAGAAAATGCTCCACCTGAGATGAAGACTCTGCATCCCCAATGCAGATGTAAGAGACAGCCGCATAAACTTGGCATATAGCTTGCATTGATTTGCTCTCAGTGAGCTGAACATAAAAAGACATTCATATCAACATTAGATTCTGGAGGAATGGAAAACACAAGCACCTTAGTTTTTTACTAAATAAAAACTGCATAAACAATGATGAGTTACAATATTATAAACACACACACCCCTCCCTCCAAAGGAAAAGGGGGGGAAAGACACTCTTGAACTTTGAAATCAACTTATGAACTATAGAACTCGCAGATCAGCCCTATTATATCTCCAATAGGCTAAAAATGAAAATATATTTTATACCTTAGCTGCTTCAATATAATGATACGCTGCTTCACTATAGCAGCCAACTGAATGAGCATACTGCCCTCTCAGCATCTCTATTAGGCTTTCACAAGACTGTAAAATTGTTGGGAACTGTATGAACAAATCTTTCATCTGCACCAAGGCCTGCATGACATAAGGGCTGACTTTATACCAACAGTTACCTCACAGATAATGACATATATGCATCAAGCATCTGCATGTCATATCGCAAATGGAGGAGCAATTTCTGTAGCATGTAATCAATTCAACTTCGCGGCCAAGGGATTTGAACCTCTAACTTGACCATAAAAACATGATAGTCTGTTTTTGATGGTCTGTTTTTGCGAATTCAAGAGTGCAAATTTTTTACAATACTTCTGCACCAGTTATGATCAAGGATTGAAATATCAGTAATTTTGACCAAAATTTTGCCAAAATTTCATAAATTTCTAGTGTCTGAAACAGAAACTAGAGAGAGGTTGAATTCTTCAATTAACTTTGGTGAAGTTCAAGGAAATTTAGTTAAATTTTGGAATAACAAATTTCTCTAACATTTAAAAATATCGAAACTAAAATCCATTTAAATTTCGTTAAAAAAAATTAACTCAATTTATCAAAAGAGATTGCTGCAAATTTAACTCAAAACAAATAAGTTCATTTAATATAAGATCAATTATTTAAATTTTTTTTTTTAAATTAAATTAGTTTTATATATTATTTATTACAATTGAATGATGTTATGTAATGTATGTGATTAAATCCTAAAGTTTCTAGACATATCATAGAATATATTTCACATCACATTATGCATTATGTTGTAACCGGTGCAAAAGTCTTATAACTTGCTCAGATTTAAAATAAAGATAAATGATGTAAACTTACTCAGATTTATTATCTATTATATTAATTTATCATATAATTTCATTTAAAATTTCAAAATTTTAAAGTAAACTTTTATATATTTTAATTTTTCACCGATATCAATATCATACCAAAATTCCACAAATTGAACCACCAAAATGTCAATTGATGCTGAAATTTTCACCCCTGGTTAGGATAATTACAAACCATTTCCATAGCACTATCTCCCTAAACGAACATGCTCATGCGGTGGCACACACATCATACAATTACTTTTCAAATATGCTCGCTATAATAGAAGAAAACAGAAGAAAATTCATAGTGTACAAGTTAAGTAAGCTAATTAGATAGTTGATTTGGGATCATCCTTTTACATTCAATATTAGCTTCTCTAGCTAAACTAAGAATTCAACCATGCCCAACAAAATGCCTACAAAATTTCCAAAACAAGGTGATAAAGAGATAGATACATATTTAAAAAATATATATATAAACAAAATTATCAAATATATAAAGACAGAAATAGATCACCAACCTGTTGTGC
Source organism: Elaeagnus macrophylla (assembly GCA_029378325.1). Lineage (NCBI taxonomy): Eukaryota > Viridiplantae > Streptophyta > Magnoliopsida > Rosales > Elaeagnaceae > Elaeagnus > Elaeagnus macrophylla. Next base: position 8,543,217 of record CM055642.1, on the reverse strand, counting down.
TTCTACAAATTCGGAGCGAGTCAACTCCAGAGCAACTTTGTTTTCAAGGAATTGCATAAGTAGCATTAAATATACACCAGACATCCAGATGGCTGAGTGTTGCAGATTCACCTCTGCTTAGAAGAAATTACGAAAGATTTTTAAATAATCTTACAACTAGAAACCCATACTACACTAGGCATCATGGGAAAGTGAATCTAACCTCTCACACCATCAGTTATACCAAGCTTTACCAATTCCTCTGTCAAACAGAAAATAAAGAAGAGAAATGGCAATCAATTTCCTAAACTGGGCACAACACTACATTGATTTAGCATCACTAAGTTCAAAATTTTCTCTTTTAAGACAAAGTAATAGCATCAACATTTGCCACAGCAAAGTAAAGAAATATACGGTACTGAAATAAACTAGGCTAACTGAGCAATTCAATGTGTTCATCTTTAATCTTCATCTTTTCATTCACCGATTTAGTCTAGAACCTTTCAAATTCAACCAATTTAATACAAAAAAATCTTTCGATTGAACCAAGTTAGGACTAAACTGGTCAAATTATATCAAACTTTCTCAAGCTTAGGAATTTGAAATGTTATTATTTGGAAGGTTAAGAACGAAAAGGTAAAAGACTAAATCAGTCAAATGTGAAAAGGTGAGGGACTAAATTAGTCATTCGCTTAATAAGATAAAACGACCTTTTATTGTATGCATTCCAGATTCAATGCGGTTTCCACACTCCTTAAAGTTTCCTTTTGGACGCCCAAATATGACTACCATAAGATCAACCAGAGCATAGATTGCACTCTTTGGCAACCACTCCCCATCTATTGGTGGCGGTGCCAATATAAGCTTATCTACATAAGTTCGTTTCATATTGCCAAAGTAAGCTGGATCCAAGGTTTCCCTTCCACTTGGATTACTAAGTCCTGTAAAACTTGTTAATCGATCTTGCAATTGAGATTGCCTTTCTGACAATGCTGACCACTCTCTGCGGGGAAGATCAGACCTTGCAAGACTTTGATTCAATGCATCAATTTCCTTTGTCAGCTCCTGAATATGTTGCATTTGCTGCAAATCAGCCTTCATAGCAGCTTCCAATTTCTCTATGTGTTGGGCACCATTCTTATAGTCACATATCCGAAGCCGATAAAAAATGTGTAGCAGCTCATTGTAAAAGAGCAAACCAAGACATTGTTGTCTCTGTTGTAGATGATAAGGTAACAACATTGTTAAATTAGCAACATAGAAAATTGTCGTGAACAAAAGCATAATAATTAATAAATATAATGAAACTAAAACAACATAAGAAATTGCCAACTTTCACACAAGAACAAAAGAATATAGCAATAAATAAATGTGATAGAAACAGAGCTCAGCACTTACTCTTTCCAGCTCAATAGACTCCCACAACTGATCACATTTATTAACAGCAACATGAACCACATTCTCATCCTGCCATTGCATGAGGTTCACATGCAGAATAGAAGTTGCAAAGAACATCTGTGTCATGTTACAGAGAAACAAGTTAATGAAGGACTTGCGAAATTCCAACACTAGAAAGCCACAAAAAGAAAATTATTAACATAAAACCTATAGTAGATACAAAGAAAACACTTTTGACTAAGGACCATCTTGTGAAACATGTCACAAAAATTCTCAAAGAATCCTCTTCAATAACAAATTTAAATAGATAAACTTAATTCTTTCCAATACCTCCTAAACAATCAAATAAATTCACAGAAACATCAAATGAACAACTACAAAGTTCAGTACACCTAACACAACAAACCTGTAACTCTGGATAACTTATTTGAGTTGCACATACAAGACCGCATTCTAGACAAGATACAGCACTCTCATAGTCTCCTTCAATTATCAGAGCATTTGCAAGCTGTGAATTGAAGTTACAATTCCACAACTTCACTGAAGTCCTTCATCACCCCAAAAAAAAAAAGAAACACAAAACACAAAATTAGTATCCCTAATAATAAAAAGAATTCATAAAACATAAACAAAGCCCAGTTAAAAATCTCCACCAATCCAAGAAATCACATACTCATTTCCGGCAGAAGCAGTGAGGTCAAGAGCCTTATGAAGAATCTGCTTCTGAGGTGGAATAGCACCAACCAAATGGTAACACTGACTAAGCAAACTATAAGCCCGGAATTTCAAATCGAAACAAGAAGGAATAGATTTCAAAAGAAGTTGGGATCTCTCGAGATGAGCTTTGGCATGGTTGACGTTGTGAGAGTACTTGAGAAGCAAAGTAGAGATCCGAAGCCGAGTCTTGACCTCCACAATTGGGAAGAAGGAGACTTGGCTTTGACAAATGGCTTCTAAGCACTTCACTGCTTTCCCTATTTCTCCTTTCCTCTCATGGAAATCTGCTAGTCCCCATAGTCCCTCTGCTACTGCTTCCATTCTTCGCTTTCTCTTAGTTTTCTTCTTCTTACTGTGTAACTTTATCACTTGGATTTTCCGGGAGAGATTGGTTAACTCTGCGAATTAAGAATATAATTGAAATTGAGCATAATTTTGGTACCAATTCAAGTTTGGCATTTCAAAAAAAAAAAAAAATCTCCTACCAAGAAATAGAAGGGTAATTTACGCTAAAACCCTCTACATTTTCTAAACTCAACTCTTTTTTTTTTTTTCCTAGTTGTATGTTCCTAAATTTTAATTAAATTTATATTTAAATTTTATAATTTAATTTTTAAATTTTTAAAAATTTTACATATAAATTCTTAAAATTTTAAATTCTATAATTTAATTCTAAAATTTTTAAAAATTAATGCATAGATCAATACTAAAATATATATTTTTTAATTAAAATTTTAAAACTTTCGTATAAGTTTTTAAAAATTTTAAAATTAAATAGGGTTTAAAAATTTTAAAATATATGTGTGAATTTTTAAAAACTTAAAAATTAAATTATATAATTTAAAATTTTAAAAAATTAAATATAAATTAAAACTATACTTTACATACTCTAGCCTCTTTTTTTTTTTTTTTCACTTATGCATCAATTGGTTGCCTTTTTAAACGATTAGTCATTTAGTCTATTACTCCCTCTATTTATTTTTTTATATCTAAAACTTGAAATTTTACGAATGTTTCACTCTCACTACTTTTTCGACTTTGTTTAAGAATTATGATGGAGTTTAAAACCAAGGCTGTCCAATTAAAAGATTTCAAATTAAAAAATAGAGACTTTTAGTGTTAATCAAATATACAAAACGATTTCTAAAAGTTGTATCCTATAAATATGGGAAACAATGCCTTCTACAACTAGCGAAGACCAACAGTAGGAGCTTCAGTTGGTGATTCTATGAATAATAGCACCAGTGGTGATGCAAATGAGGCTGTGGAAAGTGGCTAAAACTGGTGTGTACAAGTACACGTAGCTATTTTGGATAAGGGTGGTAATTCGTGCGAGTTAAATTAATTTAAGTTGGTTCAAATAAACTTAACTGAAAAATACGTGGTCCAAATACAGCTTAAATTTTATTTAAATTGATATACTGGTTCGAACACGAACTGATAATTTTATTAATTTAATTTTAGTATAAAATTGAATTTGGCAAACTCCCTCTACCTTCCGATGCTGTGCCCGTGGGCAATAAATAAATCTAGTATTTCGGTAAATTGATCGTATATAAATTTCATACTTACTTTGTTTTATACAAATCGTTGATTCTAGAACCAAAGTTGCAAACTTGCAATTTGATGGGTCTCAATCTCGTTCTGATAATATTCCTCTCCCTCTGTTTTATTTCCTGGGAAAGTCGTACATTTTCAGTTCCCATCGCCGTCCACTCACACTCTTGTTTTTACTGAAACAGAAATAAGTGTTCTCCTTAGCTTCATCGAAATTTTCTTGGAGACTCCTTTTTAAATTTCGAAATATTACGAAAAAGAAAATATGGGTTTTGCTGCTCGAGTTTTCTTTTGCATTTCTATGTCTGGAGACTGGGAGCATATTTGATTATACTTATTCAATGTTGAATCTCCACAGACTTCTTTGCGCGTTTCTTAAAAATATAACAAAGCAAAAACAGAATAGAGTTATCTTAAAAGTTAGTGAAAACCCAAAAAATTAATAAAGAAATATTAGTTAAATCGGTAGTTTTCTTGCTCGTAAGTACTGAGTACGCTTTCATTCCTCTCCTAGCACGAACATAATCTAAAAATTTTCATGGTATTTGAGTCAGCTCATTTTAATCTAAATTTAATTCGTTCGTATTTTTTCAGCTCGTTCGTATTATACTGTTAAAGGTTGGTGATGTGATAAAGTGCATAACTGTTACAATACCAGTGGATAGTTTGTAATTAAAGTTGTCACCAGAGTTGTTGGGCTGTTTCTTAGAAAGCGTATATAAATAATAATAGTCTAATCTTTTCCTTTGTTGCTGTTTCTTAGAAAGTGTGTATAAATAATAATAGTCTAGTCTTTTCCTTTGTTTTTTCGTTTTTGGTAGTAGTCTAATCTAGTCCCCTTTTTCTTTTTCTCTTTTTAAAGGATTTTAAATTTTTTATTATTATTAATAAATAAAAAATATAATAATATTTAAACTTAAATTTTTAGTAAAAAAATTAAAAACCAAATTTTTTCTCAAGCACATACAGAAAATATCAATTGTATTTTTTCTCTTTCATAAAACTCAGCAATAAAACAATTATTGGAGTTTCTCGGCGTTCTCTTCCTTGTTTCTTCTCCTAGTCTTTTCTGTTCTTGTAGAGTTTTGTCAGCTTCGACTTCTCTGTTGAATTAGCCATGAACATTTGTAACCACCGATATCAAATATATAGATACTTTTCTTATACTTTTTTAGTATTTAAATTACATGATTTGTGATTTTTTTAATATGATTTGAAAAATGCTATAAAAGGTTTGAAATGAGTTTTGTTTTAATATTATAAAAGCACAAATGAGTTTCTTGAAGAGTTTGTAATTTAATTATATAGGTGTTAATTAGAGTTAATACCTATATAATTTGAAATTTATGTATAAAATTTTAAAATTTTGGGATTAGTTGTATGATTAAAAAACGTTAAAATGTATGATATAACCTTTTTAAGTCATTTATACATTAAAAAATTATAAAAATTTAAATACTAATAATATAATTTAACAGTTCAATACTCCTAATATCATGTTAGTCACATGGTTGTAGAAGATGAGAGGATGAATTTAGAGAGAAAGAAAAGCTCTTCTCTTTCTAAAAAGGGAATTTAGAAATAGAAAACTTAATGGATAAATATATGTAAGTCAATTTACTCTAAAATAGTGTTTTCTAAAAAAGCCTATAAGTTGTGAATTAAGATTACTCATGTAGGGTGATGAGGTCTCTAAAACCCTTACTTTCATTTTATTTATTTTTCAAGTATAAATAACATTATCGCATTTTTAAAGCAAAATAAATATAAAAATACTCTCGCTAGTAAACATATATGATAAATAAATAACTTAATATAACTTTTTAATAAAACAATATTTTGTGCGATTGGAACAAGAAAACGGGTGAGGCATGCAACCAAATTCCTAGCTTACTAGGTAGACAAAAAAAAAAAACATGTGTAACCTTTTAATATTCAAAACATTAAAAAAAAAAAAAATGTAGCATCCTCTGCTTAAATTAGAGCTATCCATATCCCTCATTAACTCAAAGAAAAGGGTATTATTTTGTTGTTTAGTTTTTAAGGGTAATTATTTGTATAATTTATAAATAAAAAATCTTGATAGTTGAAATTTTATAATTTATTTAAGTATTTATAAATCAAGCAATATTTAATATATTTTAAATACGTGATTTAAAATAAAATATTAAATATTATTTTCATACCACTATTTAAACTACATATCTTTAGGAAGATTAGCACCTAAAGAAACATCTCATGGATTCAAGGATACACATTTTCGTATTTTAATACAAATATTGTCACAATTTTAATTTTTTTTCTCAAATACCATATTACATGCTTACGTATTTATTTACGGTAGATAATAATCAAAGTTACATATTTTTAGCGTTGATGTCATTTTATTACAGACAATTGACATCATGCGCGTGGGATACCAGCATTAAACTATAGAAACCTAGTCTTTTAGGAAGACTTCCCACACCTATGCAACCAAAAAAATGATTATTTTTTTGTTTATCAACAACAGAATGTTTGACACGTTCAACTTAGTCCATTTCTTTGGCATATTATATATATATATATATATATATATACACACACGATAATTATGTGAATTATATAGACTATAGTTAATATAAAAATTCATAATTTTTCTTACTTTTTATAAAAATTATTAACCCTTGAAATGCCTTTACAATTTCAAATAAAGAAATGAAATTTGGGTTTGCTAAAATGCTGTGGTGCCAAACATAATCATGAACAAAGACGAATTTTCAATTACTAAAGTGGAGGAGAGAATTTCTTTGCGTTTTCTCTTTGTTTTTTTTGTTTTTATAAATAAAATTAAATATCAGTTTGTGTCACTATTTTTTTCGCTGGCTTAAACCCAGAGAAATTGACTTACAAAGTTGCAATCGCCTAGAATATGACTTTTTCTTTGGAAATATGGAAATAGAATCATTTCCAATTTTGTTATTAAAAAAAAAAAAACCATTTCCAATATATATATTAAATAATTACTACTACAATCATAATTAAATCTTACCTTCCACTATCTACATATTCAAATAATAAATTATTCATTATTTTAAAATAAATGATAATATGATATTTTAATTCAATAAAATATAATATTAATACAATTATTTTTTTTAAAAAATACAAGTACTTAATATTTGATAAAAAAAAATAATCAATAAAATTAATATAAAATTTTACTTTAAAAATAATAAAATATTATCTCATTTAAATAAGCTGTTGAGCAACAATTTATTAAAATAATTTCCAACGTGAAGGGAGCTGTTAAAGGGCGCCCTGAATGTGAGATTTTTTACTTCTTCCAATGACAATGAGAAATGCTTTTCTTCTCCTTTCTTTTTTCCTTTTTTTAAAAGGGTTTTAAAGTTCAATTTTTTTTATTAATAAAGAGAAAACACACTCACACACTCAAATAAAATTCAAACTTAAATTCCTAATAGAAAAATTGAAAGCCTATTTTACCGAAGATGCATCTATATCAAATTTAAAATTAGATTTTGACCCTTAAATATAACCAAGAATAAAATTAGAACAAAAATATTAAAGGCAATATTTCAAATAATAGATGAATTTTATTTTAATATATAAATATATATTATTGTATAAATTTTTTTAATACTTATATTTTTCTTTCTTAGTAGACAATGAAATATATATTTATTTATTTAAAATATGATCACATGCTTACATATACACATATAATTATTATAAATAATGATTGAACATGGGCTATTATAATATACACAATAACTAATAGTTAAAGATGTAATTTTTATTTGACCAAACAAAAGTTGCACGTATGAAAATTTGCCTCGATATTTTACGAAAGAGTATAAAATGTTTATAATTTTAATAAATTTTAAATAGTAAAATTGAAATGTACTAAAGAAAAAATTATTAATAAATTTAATATATATTTGATATTTTATCTATTGTGTTATACATGCATGTAAATAATGTTGTGAGTTGGGGGTGCTAGGTGACCCATCCTTGAGTTTAATTTCTTTTTCTTCCTTTTTTTTTTTTTCCCCTTATTTATGGGTATGTTTACTATAAAAGTTTAATTTTATTTGTTTGCATTTCTTTTATCTATTTTATTTTCCTGTTTTTGTCAATGTTATAAGTCATTATCCTCATTTTTTAGTTTTACTCTAACAAGGAACACTTTTTCCTTTCATTTATTCATTAAAAGCTTTAAACTATGTTTCATGAACATAATTGATGAATTGGCAAAATAAAATACAAAAATTTAAATTTACATTTTATATAATCCATAAATAAGAAAGTTATTCAAATAATATGATGTGTCATTGTTGTTTTATATATTCATAATACTATTTTTTTTTATTATCAAAACCATTGTTTTAGCATTTAATATTTTGTGTTAATTTTATACATACTTATTTGGGCCCTCCAAGCTTTAAATTCTTGCTCCATCCATGATTTTTAATTCCTTTTGGTTTTTAATGACCTAATTTTCAACTTGTTTCAAAAATATTCCAATCACCCACCCCAGGCATATATATTCTTTTTTTATATATAATACATATATTTTTTTGGACATATGACACATATATATCTTTTTCTAGATAATACATATTTTCTTTTATAGTATTTAGCACATACATTATTTTCTAAAGTGATACATATAATGTCACATTTTTTTTATCATGTAACATTGTATTTTTCTTGATGAGACACATGTGCATTTTTTTGAACAATTTTCACTTTTTATTAAGTATGGTTGAATTATACAGAAAAATTCATATGTTCAATTTTATAGAAAAATACATATATTCAATTAAACATCAAAAATACATCAAATATATTCCAAAAAAATATATATTCAAAATAAAACTATAGTTGTTTTTAAAAAATTGTAATTTAATAAGACAAATTATAAGAAAGAAAGAAAAAAAGAAAAAAAAGAGAGAAAAAAGATGCCTAAGTTTTTTTTTTTTTTTTTTTAAGAGGGCTCTAAAATTTCTTTCTTTTTTATTAATAAAAAGAAAACACATTTATATATTTAAGTGAGATTCGAATTTGAGTTCTTATAGAGATTGAAAATTTTATTATTTAAACCATAAAAGATTGGGAAATTACCAAAAATAGCACCCCCTAAAAATTATAATAACAAAACTAGCACCCCTCTGTTCAATTAAAATTGAACGTTTAATATTGAACGTTCAATATTCAATTTGAACGTAAAATATTGAACGTTCAATATTAAATAGGTCTAATTGTCGTCATTCAATTTTAATTGAACGGATAATATTGAACGTTCAATATTGAACGAGTCTAAATTATCGTCGTTCAATTTTAATTGAACAGAGGGGTGCTAGTTTTGTTATTATAATTTTTAGGGGGTGTTAGTTTTGTTATTTTCCCTAAAAGATTTTCAAAATCAATTATTAAATACCAACAAATAAGTTGAATAAGAAGACGAAGCTTAAGTTAATGCAAATAATAAGGAGAAAAAATTAAAAATGCACACGCTTGACAGGTGGATTAATTGTGAATCCCCGATCACTCAGACCGGATCATTCTATGAATTATTTTCTTTTATTTGATAATAAAAAATAATACAATATATCCAATAAATTTGTGTGTTTTTTGTGTGAGGATGCTTTGCATTTAATCACCACCTTGTAGAGGGTTATCAACGAGGTTGGATCCTTTTTTTGTTTTCAATTCTCAATTTAAAATCTATATTTATTTCAATTAAAATTATTGCATGACTTTATTGAGAATTTTTAAAAGGAAAATTAGGATTTAAGTAATATTTTAAATATTAATTTTTTGTAATTTTTATTTTAGTTATAAAGAAAAATTATTTAATGAAAAATATTTTATGACGATAATAAAAATAAAATTTTGAATCAATAAATAATAATAATAAATACTCAATATTTATATAATAATGAAAAAAATAAAATATATGTAAAAATAAAACATAGTCTCTTTATACTAAATAATTTTGATAGAATATTGTTACAAATTAGTTTGAAATAATTATATGATTTTAGATTTTTATAGTTGAAGTAAATAGTCAAATAATTAAAAAATTATTGATGTTTTAAAATAATAAAAATATAATTTAAAGATAAAATATAAAATATATAATACATTATTTATAATTAGTTTGAGTTTTAATGTAATTGAATTTATAAAAAAATTTAAAATATAAAAAAATTATATATTTAATAAAATAAAGTATATAGTTTCAATAAATGTAGAGATGAATGCAATCACTGTCTTATCCTACTAGTATTATAAAATATGAATTCTCATTTTTTATTTTATTATTCTCATTTTTTCCTCCAATCGGGTAATCTCTTTTGAAATTTGTTCTTAAGAAAAAAATTACAATCCGAACCTTTTTAGTTGGCTTTCTGCAAATTAATGTTAATATTGTAATACCTCGTAAAAACCAGCAAAATATTAACCAAGAAAAAAAACTTGCAAAATGTTGGTCAAAGTTCACTTAATGGTTTTGCTTAAAATTTACTTTTTATTATTTTAAATTGTAGGTTTATGAATTATACCACCTACTAATTAAAAATGAAAAAGTTTTAATTATGGATCTAATAAGTTTAGAGGGGGTGAATAGGTTATTTTCAATTTTCAATAAATATTGAATATATATAATCTAATCACAACGGCCAGACATGCAATCGCGAGTAAAGATAAATGCGGAATAATAAAACGACACACGATATTTTTAGGTGGAAACAACCTAGGTCACAACAATGACCTAAGAGGAAAACCATCGGTCCACCCGACCACCTAACTATCCACTATGAAAATTATGTTCAATTACAACCATAGAGTCCAGAACTACCCGTCGCAGATAGATCCCCCTTTCTGTAATTTACTTACGAGCCGCTTGCTCCTTTCACAGCCTCCAATAGTTAGATGTCTGGATCCGGACCAACGTTCCGATCTACTTGAGTCACACAAGATCAACCGAACTCGTCACCTTCAGTAATTTCGAGTCACACGAAATACTGAACCTGTCACCTATAACGTTAGCACAAAAACACAAGTGCAATGTGTGTCCTAGAGCGGATTCAAACAATAAACAATCCTAACTAGCAGATTCAATCAGCATGCGATGTAGAAACAAAATCAGCTAGCAAAACCCTAGAACATTCATATAAAGCTCAAGTATCATGCAAATCAATTAGGCATATGAATATGACATGAAAACGCCTAAGTAAGATAGATGAAGAGAAGAAGTTAAAGTGCAACTCAGATGATAGAGAATATTAATTCAGGTTAATTCAGGATGCCATTATGCACAAACAACCCTTCACTTATATAGAGTCCAATCCTAGCTCAAATAGGATTTGCAATTCACTATAACTCTTCTCCTATCAGGATTTACCAATTACCACCATTATCCTCAAATAAGAATTTTGTTCTTAACATTAAATGTGGTCAATTATGTAAAAATAACATAAGGGTCAAATTTAGAAAAGGAGTTTGAGTAGGAATATAATACTGGCTCGATCGATTGACAGGCCGTCTCGATCGATCGAGAAGGTCTCGATCGATCGACACACAAAACTCGATCGATCTAACTCAAACAGAGAGAACCTGGATCGAAGTTGTTCTATACTCGATCGATCGAACAGTGTTCGATCGATCTATCCAATTGCTCGATCGATCCAGTCCAAACAGAGAGAATCTAGATCGAAGTTGTGTCAGGCTCGATCGATCGACAACTCGATCGATCGAACAATACTCTCGATCGATCGACCAACATGTGCACAATACATTTTTCGTTACGATCCATACTAAGTGTCGTGCTCAATTGTGTGCAGATGTATGCATGATGGAATATTTTACCTGTCATATGGGCGTTGCAAGCTTGGTGACTCCATCATCTTGTATCGTCTGATTAATCGTTGAATTCCTATTTTAGATTACAATCAAACATTTTGCCCACGAAAATTGCCAATACAAAATAAACCTTACAAAAAAAAAAGCACGATAAGCCTCGTTTAACCATTTTTTAATACTGTCGTACAAAATTAGGGTTGAAAAATCTTAAATTTTTTTAAATATTTATAAATATCTATATAGATTTATATATTTTTATATACTGTTTACGATGTATATTTTAAAATTAAACAAATTACACACATACTCAAATATTTTTATACTTTTATCCCCTCAGTATTTTAAAAGTTACGCATGTGAAAGCACTTTTCACACGTAAGTTTAATAAAGAAATAACTATTGTAAAATAAAATAAAATTTTATTTTGTAAAAAATACTATATTTAAAAATTTAGTTTGATAAATTAAAATATTTTTTGACAATAATTATTTTTTTTAATTATCTTAATTTTATTTTCTATATTTATTTAATTTAATTTTTAATTAATAATGTATTATATGGTTTTACATTGAAGCATAAAAATACAGGAGGTAAGGGCTAAAATATCATTTTGTCTTACAATATTTTACATAGGATTAAATTTTTAGGAGTCTTATGATTATTCAAAAAGTATATTTTAATCATGTATTTTTTAGGTATATTTTTAAAGTTATGTAATTCTTTAAAAGTTCTAATCAAGTCTAAGTAATTTTTTTTTTAATGGTACATTCATAATTTTGAAAAATAAATACAAAAAATCATATTTTTTTAAATAAATATTAAAAATTTAATTTTTTTAAAATAATATAAGTAAATGAAAAAATTTAAATTTAAAATAGATTAAAAGAACGAAGAAGATCAAAAAATTAAAATTGGAAAAAATATAAAATGTAAAAAATTAATAAATTTTAAAAACACACAGAAAAAAAATCCATATATATTTTTTCAATTTTTTATTTCAAATGTGAATTAAATGTATATTTTTTTAGAATATTTTAAATTTTAAATTTACCCTTAAAAAAAATATTATTTAAACTTTATTGTAACTTTTGATAAATTATAAAATTTTAAGGGTATATTTTAAAAAATATACGACTAAAATATATATTTTGAAAAATTGTAAGACTCTAAAAATATATTTTGAAAAATTAAAGGATCTTAAAAATATATTTTAAAAAGTAGGAAAAACAACAAAATTAGCACTACTTAAAACTTATAATGACAAAACTAGTACCCCTTGTGTTCAAACTTATATTTTCACAATTAAAAAAATGATTAATATGTCTTTTTTTTTAATACTCATTCAATTAGAATTGAACGATGATAATTTAGACCTGTTCAATATTGAAAGTTTAATATTTTTAGGGTGTTAGTTTTGTTACTATAAATTTTAAATGTGTTATGTTTTATAAATTTCTTAAAAAGTATAAAATTAAAGTATATATTAAAAAATTAATTATTAAGACAATAAAATATTTATTTTTAAGATAAGGTGCGCGTACTGCATAGCTAAGTTAGTCAATGAGTCCGTACCTAATCACGCCCCCTTCATCCGGCTTATTTGTCGACAAAAATAAATAAATAAATAAATCAATGAAATTTATAAAATAAATAAATTATGACTCTTGACCAGCGAATTAAGAGACCACAAAATTAGACCAATGTCATGCATTAAATTAGTTCGCCAATTGAAACTCATTTTTTTTGAAGGTTGGCACAAAAGTTTGAATGGAAGTGAAATATTTAGCTTACATAAATTTATCCTATTTTTATATTAAAATTATTTTAAAAACTTAAAGTGATTCATTTTTAAAAAAATTGTTTGTTTTATATTATAATATTATTAATTTATATACAAAATTAAGTATAAATTTATGTGTCTTTAACATTACTTTTAAATGAAAAATAATAAATGCATATTTATGTTTAAATGGACACTAATTATAAGGATGGGTGATGGGACATGTCTATTAACGTTTTCTTTATAATAATTTAGTCTATTAATTTTAAAAAAGTGACAATATTAGTATAAATAATCAAATTTTATTTTTATATTAAAGCTTTCTTTTTTTAAATGTTGTTGAAAAAAGAAGTAATTTGTTTTAAAAAAAATAAAAATATTGTCATTTGAACTAAACTGTGTGTATATATATATATATATTAATGCATTTAAGTGCTCTAAATACAATAATTAATCAACTCTCTACATTTGTCTCTAATTATAACATATTACATGTTAATTTTTTTTAAAAAATAAATAATTTATTATTTTAAGTTATATATATTAATAATATAATTAAAGTAAGTATAAAGAAAAATTTTAATATTATCTATTTTTTACTTACTTTTTGCACCCAAATTTTTTATAACATAATATTAAAATTATTTTAAAAATTAAAAAATTGATTCAATATTTTATATTATATTAACAAATATATAATTAAAAAAAATATAAATTTATATATTTTAAGCATTCCTCAAATATAAATATTTGTTACGCCAAACCATTCGCCAGCATGAATAACGTTGCCCACAGAAGAAGACCAAGGGTTGTTATTACTTAATAAGTCAAAAAAAAAAAAATTTGCAATAAGTCAAAAATACCGTTTAAACTTCATTTATTTTTTTAATTTATTTGTATAGCCACGGACATGTTGGGATCTCTATATAAGTACACTCTCAACCTTAAAACTACCTCAAAAGCTACGGACTAACAACATTACTCCTAAAGAAAAAGAGAGAGTGAAACAGGAGAGAAAAATGGATTACATTGCAATAAAGACAATAGTCATGGCTTTAGAGCTTCAATTTGATTTGAAGATGTTTGTTTCGATTGCTTTTATAGGATGTTTTGTACTGTTGATGCGTCTTTATAATTCACTAGTAATGAAACCTGGAAAGCTGAGATCGACGATAGCCAAACAAGGCATAAATGGACCGACACAGACTCTAATTTTGGGAAATATAATGGAGATCAAGAAAGCTAGAAACCCTCGTACCACACCCATAGCTCCTGCTGGTCAATCCCCTGAAGAACACAATTGTTCCTCTCTTCTCTTTCCCTTTTTTGACAAATGGAGGAAACAATACGGTATGTTCTTACGTTGATTTTGCTCTTATACCTGATTGATTGACAGACAATCGAATGCATAAAGTCTATATGAAAAAAGGCATTTAGTAAGGAATAAAATGTTCGGCCAAATAACAAATAGGTTTTTTAGTTTCCTGATCTTGACTTATTATAAATTGCAGGTGATGTGTTTATGTTTGCTCTGGGTAACACACAAATAATATATGTGAATCAACCAGATGTTGTGAGGGAGATAACAACCTGCACATCCTTGGATTTAGGCAAGCCTTTGTATCAATTCAAGGAGCGTGGTCCTTTGCTTGGCCAAGGTATTCTTACCTCTAACGGCACCGTTTGGGCTCATCAGAGGAAAGTCCTTGCTCCTGAACTATACATGGAGAAAGTCAAGGTATCGTTAACATTTACATCATTATTTCCACTCTGTTGTCTATGCACACACATTTACAATACAGTAGATAAAGCTTTGGTCTGAAAGTTAACGATTCAAATTGGAAAATTAGTAAAATCGCATGAGGCCTCTTTCTTTTCATGTCTCCGAGACTTTTCTGTTCAAACACGCATGTTTCATGGAGCCACATCTAATGGATGTTTTCTCCACTGCAAAAGCTTCTACGAATCAAAGTAATTTGTAATGCTAGGCACTTTGAATAGTGATTTGTATATCATTAGCGCATAAAATTGTAATTGGTCAAACCATATGGTCTATATACAATAAACATTAAATATAACATGGATTTTAATAATATCTATTCAATAACTATTTATCATGCAAGAGGCACCACAATCATTACACTATTTATAGGTGTTATATATCGGCTTTACATAGTTGCATAATAAAACTAGATTATTGTACTTGTTGTACAAGTTGGAAAGGAGTTGACATATGTGAAAATCATGTTATCGTTAGAAAGAGAGTATTTAGTGTAATTTTCAACTTTTTTTTTTTTAATTTTTAATTTATATTATTTATGATACTTACAGGGAATGATGAAATTAATCACCGACTCTGCACTTATTTTACTAGACTCATGGAATAGTAAAATTGAGGCTGAAGGAGGAGTAGCAGACATTAGAATAGACAATTACATGAGAAGCTTCTCTGGAGATGTCATCTCAAGAGCTTGTTTTGGAAGCAATTTTTCCAAAGGAGAAGAAATATTTCAAAAACTAAGAGCTCTTCAGGAAGCTATGTCCAAGAAAATATTTTCCACTGGAATTCCTGGCATGAGGTAATTAATTAACAATCTAGCTAGCCTTGTTTGTTACATGTTTTAGTATATCTATACTTTAGATATTGATGTTTATTATACAATTCATGTTACTACAGATACATTCCAACCAAGCACAATAGGGAAGCTTGGGCATTAGAAAAGGAAGTGGCTAGTTTGATCCTGCAAGTTGTTAAGGAGAGAGAGGCAGCTGGATATGAGAAGGACCTATTGCAAATGGTTCTTGAAGGTGCTAAAAGAAGTGATTACAACCAAGAAGACACTGACCGATTCATTGTTGATAACTGCAAGAACATTTACTTGGCTGGCTATGAAACCACTGCTGTTTCAGCAACTTGGTGCCTCATGCTCTTGGCTGCAAATCCAGATTGGCAAGACCGTGTCCGCAAAGAAGTTGTTAATATCTGTGGTGGCCAAACCCCGGACAACGATATGCTTCGTAAGATGAAACAGGTACTATAACTGTCACCGCTTCATACAGACTATCAGAATTTTAATAGAATAATGTTTAAGAACGTTTTAATATTGTTCAGTTCAGCTCTAAATAGTGTATTTTTTGAGATTTTTCCGTAACTGTCGTAAAATTGCTGCAAAATATGTGTATAGTCTGCATATAGTTTGTACATGAGTCTATACTCTGTACATTGCCTGTACCTAGTCTTAACATAGAAAATGAGAGCTTTTGGACCAATTTTTGCCCAAACTCTAAAATTGTTTTTCTCTTGTAAATTTTGGTTTTTGCAGCTAACAATGGTGATTCAAGAAGCATTAAGACTTTACCCACCAGTAACAGTGGTGTCAAGAGAGGCTTTTAAGGACATGAAATTTGGAGATATTAATGTTCCAAAGGGTGTCAATGTTTGGACAATGGTGGTGACGTTACATACAGACCCTGAAATTTGGGGGCCTGATGCCTATAAATTCAATCCAGAGAGATTTGCTAATGGAATTACAGGTGCTTGTAAGCTTCCACACTTGTACATGCCATTTGGGGTTGGACCAAGAGTGTGTCTTGGACAAAACTTAGCCATGATTGAGCTCAAGATGTTGTTGGCTTTGATTCTTTCAAATTTTTCCCTATCACTCTCTCCCAAGTATAACCATGGTCCTGCTCTTAGATTGGTTGTCGAGCCTGAACATGGTGTGGACCTTTTGGTGAAGAAGTTGTGAGTATTTAAGATTCACGTTTAGTTCAATATCCTATAAAATGAAAGAGGTATGTTCAGATAGGAGAGCCAGAGATCAATATGCTTTTTGTCTTTGTTATTGTTAATCACATAAATAGCAGGCCCTGTATTCTCTGTATTTGTATTTGTAGTTTAGGTTTGTTTATGTTTTTTATATAATAAAATAATACTATTTTTATACTAATTTTGGAACATTGACGTCCTTTTGTGTTCTGTTTTCACTGATTTGTTTAGAAATCTTATGAGAGTTTTAATCGATCTGCTTAATGGATCATTCTGTAAGTTTGTTTCGACGAACTTAACAACAAATGTGAATTTTTTTTTTTATAAATCAAGCAACTGATGGCAACCTTAAGGCTTAAAACTCTAATAAGAAACCAGGTTAGGCTTTTACTAATTCTCAAAACAACATAGAATTTAGCATGTTGCGCATTTTTTTTTTTCCATCCAAAATGATTTAATGCATTTGAAGAAGACAAATAAAATATCTTCAGCTGGCACAAATAAAACTGACAATGACGCTGCAAAGAGGAAGCCCGGTCAATACTGTCACACTTGAGAGCTTCAAAGCAAATTAAAAATAAAATTCTATGGCAATTAGACCACATCTTTGTCACAAGTTTCAATGAAATTAATTTATTTTGATCTAGAAAAATGTGAAAAGAATATGACATGGCGTATGAGGTCCGCATAGAGCCAAGGAATTAAGAACATTTCAACGGTTTAGAAAACACGTCATGAATGTTGTCCCAAAAAGACTTCCACGCCTAACAGGTGAGGAAGGAAGACTACACAGAGTGAATGAAATAAAAGACTTTCTTGATCCATTAAATTCCACATTGCAGATAAATCCAAAGATGGGTTGCTAAACAAGATGGGTTGACTCAGATTGACAGAAAAATCCACTTGTATTAGACCAAATCTCTGTACACAAAATCATATTCCAGACACTGAATCTAACATGCTGAGCAACCAACTACTAATTACCTTGACTAGATCTTTAAGCTATGAACACCAACTTCAAATGTTGGTTAGTCATACATGATATTAAAGTGGTCTAGACCATACCCTTCACTTTGGATCCAGGAGGCAAGAAAGATTTCCACCAACCATAGTCATACTTCTGGTAGGGTGCTGTCCACTTATCAGGTTTGTCAAAGTCAAGCTTTGTAGGATTAGAAGCCAATGCTTCTTCAAGGTTTTCAGCTTTATAGCTCTCATATGATACTCTGTCCAATCTCAACTTCATGAACCTGTGTTTTGAGATAAATCTCTGTCACATGTAGGATATCTTTAGGGGTTCTTTCTAAGCTCTTACGGTGTATGAACCAGGCTGTATGGGTTAACAGATTCCTTTTACCCCCAGGCTTAGAACTTGTGACTTAACCCTTAAGTACACAGTTCGGCTGAAGCTGGTACCATCTGGACTATAGCCCAGATTTTGTGTGTGTGATATATATCACACACATGCGCGCTAATAATTTGAAATAACACTCGTATAAAAATGTTCTGCAATGCTCTTTATTGTTAAAGAGCCATCCTATATTTTCGGCACGTCCTATTTTCTCCATCAGAAATTCCATGTCAAAAAAAATGCTTTAACACTATAAAATCTAGAGAAAACAATAAAATTAGCACCATTATATTCAAACTTATATTTTCACAATTAAAAAAATGATTAATACGTCATTTTTCTTTGAACACCCATTCAATTAGAATTTAACGACGACAATTTAGACCCGTTCAATATTAAATGTTTAATATTTCACATTCAAATTAAACGTTCAATATTATTGAATATGCTAATTTTGTTACTATAAATTTTAGTGGTGTTATTTTTGATAAATTCTTAAAATCTAGGACAAGTGGATCAATCGAAAATTTGTAAGACAATATGTAATCGGTAAATATATTACATCCACGTAACTATATCAAATAACAAGCTATCATATATTATGATATATAATAGTGATTTAAAACTATATATGTTTTAACTGTTAAACTAAATATTAATGTCAATGAAGAAGTGTCATTTCTTTAAGCATAAAGGGAAGAGACAGACATTACTGCCTGATCAACTCAGGCGGAGCTTATCAACCTGGAGTTCAATTCCAAGTGGACCAGGATGATTTGATGACAAATATTTTTTGAGCTGATGCACAAATGATGCAACATGATGAATTTTTTAATGTAGTTTGTTTTGACACAACTTGCAGGAAAAATCAAGGACAACATTTTGCCATATTTGTTGGGGCTAATCATCATAGCAAAGTATTATTTTTGGTGCAACATTGTTATATGATAAAACTGTTGAAACATTCGTTTGGTTGTTTGAGACTTTTGTCAATGTTATGTTAGGAAGAAAACCCAAAACCATACTTATTGATCAAGATGTAGCAATGGCAAAGGTAATAGCTTTACAATGGCTAGAAACATCTAAGTGAAGTGTTCATCTAAGTATGGCATTTGTATCAGAATGTAGCAAAACATCTAAGTGAAGTGTTCGAAAATTTTCAAGAATTTGTAAAAGATTTTAGCAATTGTATGTATGATTATGAAAAAGAATAATCTTTTATTATAGCATGGGATGAAATACTTGAAAAGTAGTTTCAAAGATAACGATCGATTAAAGCAAATGTTTGATATGAAGGAAAAATGAGCATTAATTTATGTTGGACAAACATTTTGTGCATATATGATTACTACTCAAAGGAATGAAAGCATGAATAGGGCAATAAAAAGTTATCTTAGTTATCGACATAATTTAAGACGCTTTTCTGAACATTTTGAAAGGTTAGTTAATAGTTGATATTTACCGATGTAAAAAACATAGAATTGATTCGTAGTATATCAAAGTTCATTAAAGTTAACCATTGAAATTGAAATTTCACACTCTAACAGTGTTTAAGATGTTCCAAACAGAAGTTTCAAAGGCTTATGATTGTGATTTGGAGTCCTACGTGGAACATGGTGAATTGACAAAATATAAAATTAAACATTATAGAATAAATTTTTACCATGTTGTTCGATATGACTCCTTTAATGGTGGTGCAATGACATGTAGTTGAAAAAAAATTAAGTTTATTGGTATTTTACGTTTACATTAAATGAGATTAAATTGATTCAAATTTAACATTAAATATGATGACATTTAACGTTAAATTATTGGGTAAAATATTTTATTGTAATAATAATATATAAATTAAATATAAAAAATATTATTTAAGGCCAATAAAATTTAAATAGTGCTATAAATGTTATTTGTTTACTAGTTTTGGGACACGTGAAAGACACGTGTTTTTTTATATAATTTATATTAATACAATTATTATTACAACTTGAATCATAATTTTTTTTAAGTATGATTTATGTCATATGTATTTTTTTTAAATGTAAGAGATTATATGCATGATAAATTAAATATATTAAAAGACGTTTTCTATTTAAATTGTTTAATTTTTTATGCCAAACAAATTCTATTATTCAACAAACTGTTTTTAAAATAGATAATATCATCGTACAAATAACTAATTAAATTGTTATATATTATTTTAAATTAAACAATAAAAAAATATTTAACTAATACTCATATATATACTTAGTTGTAAAGAGTATTTTTTTTAAAGATAACATATATATATATATATATATATATATATATATATATATATATATATATATACTTGATTTTTTAAATTACTTGCATTTTTATTATATGTTATTTAATATATACAACAACTTAATACATATAACACTATTAAAAAAATAACACATGTCTACTAATATAGTATCAGATTATATAGGTTATCAATAACTTTTTTTAGTCCTCTACATTTTATTTAAAACAAAATAAAAAATTTAAATATAAAATATAAATAAATAGTAAATAAAATAAAAGAAATAGAAATATCAAACATAAATAAACTAATAGATAAAAAATAATATTTTTTATGAATATTTAAAATAAAAATAAAAACTAAAAGTAATAGATATATAAATATGATTAATTATGGGCCACTTAATATTTTTTATATTAAAAAATAAACAAAATAAATATTTATATGAATGATCAAACTCCCTCTTTTATATATTTATTATTTATATCTAAAAAAAATACAAAAAAAGTCATGACAAAATAAATAAAGAAATAAAAGAAAAAAGAAAGAAGAAGAAAAAAAATGTCAAATAAAATCTTCTAAAATAAATAAACGAGGGGTAACTCTCATTTTTGTATATAATATTAGTTTTGGGACACGCACGTGCTCCTTTGTATTTTTTTTTTTTATATATAATTTATATTCACATAATTATTATTAAAATTTTAATTATAATTTTTTTTATTTTTAAGTAGGATTTATGTCATATGTACGTTTTTTAAAATGTAAGAGATTATGTATAATAAATTAAAAATATTAAAAGACTTCTTCTATTTAAATTGTTCAATTTTTGATGTCAAACAAATTATACTATTCAACAAACTATTTCTAAAATAAATAATATCATAAAAATAACTAATTAAATTGTTATATATCATTTCAAATTGAACAATAAAAAAATATTAAACTAATACTCATATGTATACTTAGTTGTAAATAGTATTTTTCTTGAAGATAACATGATACTTGATTTTTTTTCCTTCTATAAATTAGATATAATAATTATTTTTTAAATTAGTATAATTTAATTACCTTTTTATTATATGTTACTTAATATATACAACAACTTAATACATATAACACTATTAAAAAAATAACACTTATCTACAAATAAAATGTCAGATTATATAGGTTACTAATTACTTTTTTTTAACCCTCTACTTTTTATTTCAAACAAGATAAAAAAAATTAAATATCAAATACAAATAAATAGGAAATAAAATAAAAAATAGAAATACTAAACACAAATAAATAAGATAAATAAACTAATAGAAAAAAATTACATTTTTTATGAATATTTAAAATAAAAATTAAAAATTAAAAGTAAGAGAGATATAAATATGATTAATTACATGCTACTCAATATTTTTTTATGTTAAAAAATAAACAAAATAGCTATTTATATGGAAAAAAAAAAAAAAAAAAAAACTCTCTCTTTTATATATTTATTATTTATATCTAAAAATAAAAAATACCAAAAAAGTTATAAAAAAAAAAGTAAAAAAGAGAGGAAGTCATGAAGAATAAAAGAAGAAAAAAATGTCAACAATCTCCCTCTTTTATATATTTATTATTTATATTTAAAAATTAAAAAAGTTATAAAAAAAAAAAAAAAAAAACAGAGAGAGAGAGGAAGTTATGAAGAATAAAAGAAGATGAAAAAAAATGTCAACAAATTTTCTCTTTTATATATTTATTATTTATATATAAAAATAAAAAATACCAAAAAAGTTATAACAAAAAAGAAAAAAAAGAAAAAAAAAGAGAGGAAGTCATGAAGAATAAAAGAAGAAGAAAAAAAATGTCAACAAATTTCCCCTGTTATATATTTATTATTTATATCTAAAAACAAAAAATAACAAAAAAAAAAAAGGAAAAAAGAGAGAAGAAGTCACGAAGAATAAAAGAACAAGAAAAAAATGTCAAATAAAATATTCTCAAGGGCAACTCTCCTTTTTATATATAATATATAAATATAAAAAATAATAATAAAAAAAAAGAAATAGAAATAGAAATAGCAAACACGAATAAATAAGATAAATAAATTAATAGATAAAAAAAATAACATTTTTTTATGAATATTTAAAATAAAAATAAAAAATTAAAAGTAAAATAGATATAAATATGATTAGTTATGGACTACTCAATATTTTTTTATGTTAAAAAATAAACAAAATAGTTATTTATATGAAGGAACAAACTTCTCCTTTTATATATTTATTATTTATATCTAAAAATAAAAAATATAAAAAAATTATGACAAAAAAAAAAAGAGAGAGAGAAAATCATGAAGAATAAAAAAAGAAAAAAAAATTCAAATAAAATCTTCTTAAATAAATAAAGAGGGACATCTCTTCTTTTTATATACACACACACACACGAAGGAACAAACTCACTCTTTTATATATTTATTATTTGTATATAAAAATAATAAATATTAAAAAAGTCATATAAAAAAAACTGAAAGTCATGAAAAATAAAAAAATATTAAATAAATAAAGAAGCAACAATTCTCCTTTTTATATATATATATATATATATATATATATATATTAGTTTTGTCACTTTTTTAATTTTATTATTTTTTTAAATACATTTTTTATTCATTTATTTTATTGAAGAAAAGTTTTTCTTAATTAGAGAGAATAAGATTATTGTAATTTTTGTTTTAAAGAAACTAAAGATAAAAAAATAAAAAAAAAAATTCAATCCATACCATAAAATACAGCTGGCAAACGGAACTAGCTTGATGTAACTTTTAAATTCTTGCATGTTTAAATAATATGACTTGTATTAATTAATTTTAGTTGTCTTTTACTCATTTGTCGTCTTGTCGAACAGAGGAGGGAACAGAGAAAAGGGAGTAGAGGAATTGAACAGATCAACTGTATAAAAATGATTGCAGAGTATTTTAAAATAATTGTTCTATTTTTCTCTCTTGATATTAAAATAGGTTCTGAATTCAAGATTTAATAATTTTAATTATTAAATTATAAATATTTTACCATATATCCCTCTTAAGGACTTAAGTTTTGAAAAAAAATTAATTTATTGATAACTTTTAATACCATAGTAACGATTAAAAATGGTAACTTTTTTATCTTTTGGCAAAAAAAAAAATGAAAAAAAAGAAAGATAACCTTTTATCATATGGGGTTAGATATTTAAATTTCAAACCAACAAAATATTTAGACTCAGTCAAAAAGCAGACAATGACGATTCTCCAATGTGTTTAGATCAAGAAACCATTCTGATTCAGCCACTTCATTGTTGTAAAATTAACTGCATTAGCAGTGTGTTTATATTCCAGACGGCAATATGATAAGGGGTACACAGTTGCACACTACAGAGCCTGATACCCATAGCAGCTGCAAGTTAATCTGAAAAGCAGTGATCCTACTAGGAGCACTTTGTAACCAAATTTAGCTGAATTCAATTTAAAATATTTCAACATCCTTGAACAGTATCATACACCGTCTTAACTAGGATAATGTTCGCTTGAAAACATCAAAGCATTGTGATTTCTGCATATCATTTCAAAACAATCAAATTTTGTTAGTTGATGAGCTCATAAAAGAATATGGATGCAGTAAGTGTGCAGAGTTCAACATATGGAAGGAGCAAAAAATAAATAAATAAAGAAGACAAAGTCAGAAAACAACAAAAACAAATAGATGCATTTGGGATTATCCGAAAACATCTACAACCGCCAAAATTTTTGCATTGAATGCAACTGAAAAGCCAATCCTGACATCTTTGTCAACACTATCAGTTGCAGCTACGCATATCCGAGTTGACAAATGGAAGCAAGAAGAATGACCTCCTAATTTCACATGAACTGTGAGACTCCTGCAAACCAATACAAAGATATACCTCGAGCCTTCAACTTCAAAGACATGTAGTCAATCCAAAACCTAGAAAAATCTCTTGAAGTGGAGAAGGGTGGACTTTAATATCATTTTTCTCAAGTCATCCATGAAGCCTTTTCTGCACTTTCAAACAGCTCGTGAATCTATGGATACCCACAATTTCATGAAAACTTCTTCGGCTTATAACGAGAACCGAAGGGAGCATAAAAGGGCCGAATAATATGGAAAGTAGTGCGAAAAGTAATATCAATTATCAAGTTTCACCTTTTATTTTCTACTGAGACTAAAAAACATGTAGTTTCACCTTTTAATCCAAATTTTTAAAAAATATTTTTTTCAAAATGATATTGATTTTTTTTTTTATTTAAAACAAAAGTAAAATTTTGTATCTCCTATTCCATCTTTTCATGTCACCATCTTATCTTTTTTTTTTCTTTAATTTTTTTTATCTTCAAATTTTTTGTTATATAAAATTTATTATTATTTTAATTTTTAATTATTAAATAATAATTTATTAATTAATGAAAAGTTCAAATTTACATTTCTATTTAGACTTAGTGTTCAATAAACTACGAACAGAAAAAAAAAATGTATATAAATATCTTAATTAAATTATTAATTATGAATAAGAAAATTATAAATTAAGACACTCAAAACATATTTAAAATGTGAAAAAAAAAAAAAAAAAGACGAGAAAGTAAACCGAGGGTTTTTATTTTTTGTTTCAAATATATATTTTTTAATATTATCCTTTAAAAAAATATTTTTAAAAATTTTAGATTAATTTAGCTAAAAATCAAAATTATAAAACTAAATAAACCTGTAAAAATCCGTTATATAAACGGCCAAACAACGAAATGCTTCATAAGCCGACGTTAGACCAGCAAAAAGTATAAAAACTATACAACAGTCAGCAAGATGATTATTGGCAACAAAATTAAGCAGAAAAATTCCTCAAAGAAAAAACAAGAAGAATTCAATTTCACATTTTGTCTACATAATCGAGAAAACTAAGCAACAATAGATGAAAAACAATGATGTAAATATTATGCGCAGAATCAAATAAGCAAGCAGCAATGTATAAAAATCAATCAATGGGTTGTTTATTAAAGAGAGTACCTGGGAAAGCAATGGTGAGGGGAAGGGGTAGGAGAGGGGCAAGACCGGAGAAAGATCGTAAAACCACTATGGGCTTTGAAGCGATTTTCTGAACCCAGAAGCAGATGGGGATGAAAATTTTGCAGCCACAGGTAATCGCAACAACGGAGAAGAAAAGGAAGGAATGGAAGGTAAAGCTGCTCTCAGCGATTCCGTCCTCCATCTATTTCCGCTACTACTCGATACAATTGCATTCGCACACAACGCCATATCTACTCTGAGTCTCTGAGCGCTCTGTGTACCAGTACGTTGCTCTGTGGATAAAGATGAGAGAGAAGAACATAGCTAGGAAATGGATATGAAAGGTAAAAACCGACCGATGTAGCACATATTCAACAAAGATAGTATATTTAAAAAATAAAAACATATATATTTTGAAAAGTAAAATTATTATGTTATTTATAATAACATAATTTTTTATTAATTAAGATTACAATCTATCCATTTTACTAATTATAATTATTTGAAGAATATTTTAAATAAAATAATATTTTATAATTTTCAAATATATTATTATTATTATTGTTTTTAGATGCAAATATCATCGTCTTTTATTCTCGAAACCACGCTTTAATAAACAACCCATTGATATTCTATTGGATATTTTATTGGATTTCAATAAAAGCACGCTTCGGTTTTCTGTTTTGTTAAGATGGGCTGGACTATTCTACTATATTTTTGCCCAAAGTCCTCTTACAAAATGGGCCTTTTAAGGGGCAGACTTGAGAGGATCGTGCTCGTCAGATAAAATAAAAAATGGTGATATTGCAACTATTTCATTCAGTGTTCCCCAGAATCGGCTGTCCCATTTCGCCTTCAAGCACAAGGCTCCGAACTATCTCCTCTACCATTGCCACTAAGGAAAACTAAATTCCGTTTCAAACACTTTTGTTCACCATTATGAGCTGTTTCTTTTTTCTAATTTTTTGTTACACTTGAAATCTCATTGTACAGATGGCTTCAGATCACTATAAATTTGGGTCGTACAAGATAGACAGCAAGGAAGTGTTCTTCACCACTCCTCTCTCATATGCTATGGTTAATCTCCGCCCTCTTCTTCCGGGTGCGTACTTCAGTTCCTTTAACGTTTACTGAAAGTAGTAAGAATGGATTTTATTGTGATCCTCAATTCGCATGGTTTGCAAGTATAAAATTACCCTTAGGTCATTCACTTAGTTTTAACATACCATATCAAAGACTTCCATGTTGGAATTTTTTTACTCTGTCTCAGATTTTTGTTGAAGTATTTGGTTTCATTTTTACGCCCTAAAATTACTATACGCGTGTTGACCCAAAAAAGAAGAAGATAGTAACGAAAGAACTTGCTAAATGCATTATCGGGTCTGGTCATAAATTATCATAATTGGAGTATTGGTTAGACATGTGCTCCATACCTAGCAGAGCTGACAAATTGGGATACAGATATATGATAAAAGAGGTGAATTGAATTGCACAAGGTAAAGGAATTTAAAGGTCCATTAATTATCTTGCACCCCTTTTATCTCTTTTTGATTAAGAAATAGATAAAAAAGAAATCGTCGTGCACCCTTTTGGCATCGCTGGTCTAATCACTTGCGGATCTACATAGGCCTAGCGGGCACTGGCTCCCTCTCGCTTCATAGCAAAAAATTTAGGTGTAATATATATAAAATTATAGACAAAATACATGTGTGTTGCTTTGAACTTTCATTTTTAAGATTTTATTACTAAAAAATACACTATAAACTTAATAATTTGAATATATTTATATTTAAATGAGATACACATGACATCTTTTCCAATAAAAATAAGTAGATTAGTAACTAAAAAACAAGTATACTATTTTTTAATGTTTATATAGTGCTCCTCTTAAATTAAAATATTGGGTCTAATAGTTTATATTGGATTAGTTTAGTACTAATACGTGTTCTTTTTCTGGCCTCTTTAGTTCTACTACTATATAACTGGGATTTTAGTTTTAATCTATTTCTCCTTTCCTTTGCAGGTCATATCCTTTTTCTTTTATTTTGTCAAAACAAATTTGATGTTTGAGATTAGTGAGCCAAAATTCTGTTTCGGTGGGTCATGTTTTATAATTATATAGTATGTTTTAAATGCTTTCACGAGCAAATAAACCTGCACAAATTCAGTTGGGTGAGCCAATTTG
Organism: Elaeagnus macrophylla; assembly: GCA_029378325.1. Taxonomy (NCBI): domain Eukaryota; kingdom Viridiplantae; phylum Streptophyta; class Magnoliopsida; order Rosales; family Elaeagnaceae; genus Elaeagnus; species Elaeagnus macrophylla. The sequence continues at coordinate 8,515,322 of CM055642.1, read as the reverse complement.
TGATACCTTGCCAGTTGCCCCAATATGTGTAATTTTATGCTGAAAGCAATTCTTTCCAACCTTGTTGATGGCCTACGCATATCATAGCTGATTTTGTATTTTCAGGATAGTTCTGCATATCTGCTTGCCTCTGGTTGAATTTTGCCTTAAATTCAATGATATCTCTTTATTTGATCTCATCAAATGTAGGTTCTAATAAAGTCAAGCGCATTGATAAACTCACATACATGGTGACTGTTTATTGACATTTGCATCTTTAGACAAGCTGCAACTTAACTCCATAAATACCTTTTGAGTTTCTACGTATACTTAATGACTGAGGCCATGACCAATAACTTTGAATATTTAGAAAATGTAACAAACTTATATTAAACGATTTTTTGGCATGTGAATATGTAAGACCGTATTTTTTGTTTAGTCCGTGCCATTTGGTTGACTTAACCTTATGTACATGTGCTTGTATGCCCAAGACGTGAAGTAAAGCGCTTTACTGATCTCACTGTCGACGAGACTAGTGATCTATGGATTACAGCACAAAAGGTTGGTCATCAGCTCGAGAGCTACCACAAAGCATCATCGCTAACCTTTGCAATACAAGTAAGAGTCGACCAATTTGCTTGTATCTATTTGGGTGTTCTCTTTTTGTTGCTGCTAATATGTGGATACTTTCTTAACAATATTTATAGTGTGTTTAGTTCATGTCCCTTTGTTATTATGGTACAAGAATTTTTATATGGCGTATATGTTTAGTCCAGTGACCATTTGATGCAGTGTTAAAACTTTATTCTTTGATTGTCTTGGAAATAATGAGAAGTAGGTTGGTAACAGGTAAAATTAAAGTATTGCTTGCACTCTTTCCAAAAAAGTAAAGGGAGGTGCTTTCAGGAGACTCAATTACTTTGCCTACTTGATCAAAACAGATAATCAAATTACATATAAGAAAATTGCCAGAGTGATGGGTGGAATTTATTTGAGGGTTTTGTGATTTTTGAGGGAAACATTTATATTTGATATTTCTTGATAGATAGCACTTCATTCTCATATAATGTTACAAGTTCTTCATATTTTCTCATATAATGTTACAAGTTCATATTTTCTCATTACAAGTTGTGTCCTTTTCAAATCTAGGACGGACCTCAAGCTGGACAAACTGTACCTCATGTTCACATTCATATCATTCCACGGAAGGGTGGTGACTTTGAGAACAATGATGAGATCTATGAGGCGGTATGACGGCAAATCCCTTTTTGTTATTGAACTTGCTTCCCTGTCTTGTTTCTTGAACAATTACTTATTATTATAGTCATTCTTGATTGTGTAGATGGACGAGAAAGAGAAGGAATTGAAGAGAAAGTTAGACTTGGATAAGGAAAGAAAAGACAGAAGCCTTGAAGAGATGGTACACGAAGCAGAAGAGTATAGAAAGTTATTGTTATAGATGTTAAACTTGTCATGTCCCATATTTGGATAGGATTTTATTGTTTTCTCAGCCAAGTTGGAATTTATGCATCATGATGTCACGAACTCGACCTTATTGTTGATGAAGGAAATGTTTTTCTTTATTTTGTTCGTGTTTGTATGAGATTACTAGCTTAACTGCTTCTAATGTTTTTGAATAATTCCGGATTATACAGGTGATTTGCATGGGTAATTAATTTATCCATTATGGCTTTTCTTCTTCTTAGCTACCAATAGAGTCCTAACTCCTATGATGGCTGCCAATTTTACTCCACACCTGACATATGTTTAAAAAAAGTTTCTTCTTCGGCAAAAAAAAATAGCAGTGTTTAAAATTTGAAGACACAAAATAGGTGTTAAAAAATTGGAGAACACATTAACATATTAACGTACGTTCAAAATATAAAGCTTCAAAACGAGATGTTTGCAAGTAGAAAGCACAGATTTCAAAATAAGTTATTAAAAAGTGGGAACGATCACAACAATGTGCTCAAAATATGTTAGTTCAAAATTTGGAGCATCAAAACAATTTTTTTCAAATGAAAAAAAAAAAAAGTTACATCACATTAAGTTTTATCAAATAAGTATAATAATAAATTATTAAATTAAATGTTATTGATGCCATAAAATTTTAAAATGAGCACTTTAATTTTGTAATTTATAAATTAGGTAAAAAAAATAAATAATTTTGGTCATATTATTTTTTTAAATGATCACTTTTAGTTAAAAAAATATTAAAATTAAATATTTATAGTGCATAATTTTCATAAATAACGAGACTTTAAGTGCCAAACTTAAAATATTATAGAACTAAAATACTCATTTATACATAATAATGAAACCATTGTCATATTTTTTAAAAAAATTATAAATTTTTTGATACCATTACTAAACTAAAATACTTAAATTAATTAATTACACTAATAATCTGTGATGTCTAAGTAATTTTTTTTCAAATAGGTTATTCAATCAAAACATAGTAATCAAAATGTACTCGTATGAGAGTGTAAGTTGATTATGCATTAAGTGTGATTTAAGATTTTTTTTAGTACGCAAATTATGTAAAAGTATCTCTTATCTTATTTTAAAGTTAAAATTATATAGAGATTGTTGTAGTACTTGCATAATTTATTAATCATTTGTTAATAATTTGGAATAATATTACTACTTTTATTATAAGTATTTTTTTCTTGAAAAAAAAAAAAACTGAGAGCGTGTGATTAAATTGGTGGATATTTTGAACACCGTACGATAGAAAATGAGAAGCAAATGGACGATTTTAGACATTCATATTTTCGGGATGATATTTTATAAGTATTTATATTAATATTTTATTATCTATTATTTTTTAAATTATTTAATAATATTTTATTAATCTTTAAATTATTAAAAAAAATACATTTTTGTATTAAAATAAATGGTAAAATTATTGCATTAATTTTTAAAAAAAATATTATTATCATTTTAAATGATCTCTTTCATAAATAAATAGAAAAGGCTAAATAAAGAACCTTTAAAAACACTTCACAGAGATCTTTTTTATTTGAAATAAGTGAAGAATTGATCCTTTAAAAACACTTCACAGAGATTTTTTTATTTGAAATAAGTGAAGAATTGATCCTAAATTATCTAGTTGACTTATAGCAAAAAATAATTTTTTTTTACTTCTTTAATACTACTTAGAAGTGAAATATTGTGATAATTACGAACATTTAAATATAATATTTTCTAAAATATTGAAAATATAATAATATTAATCTTATTATTATATACATTTATCAATCTATTATTTTTTATTTTAGAGAATTTTATTTTATTATTTTAATTATCAAATTATTACTATTATTATTAATTTTATTTATTTAATAATAATAATAATTATATTATCTTATTATAAATATAAATATAAGATTATAATAATCTTATTTATTGTTTGCTTTTTTTTTTTTTAATACAATAAATCCTTATAATTTAAAATACATAATGTAACAATATATTTATTATATAATATTAAATATCCTCAATGTATAAATTTTATACGTTCATATGTTTGGTTGTTAAATCAGACAGTATCATATAATATAAAAATAATACAATTAGTCGGTTATGTAGAAAATTTTGTACATTTAGGGTGTGAGTCTAAACAGTACTGAATACTTATCTTAATCTATTTGAATTATAAAATTATGGGTATTGACCTTTTCTTTTATATCAAATTAAAAATATTTTTTTTATTTTTAAAAATTTTAAAAAAATATAAAAATAAATTAAATATTTACGTAAATAAATTTTTTAGTAAAAAAATATTTTAAATATAAATTATTTAATTAAAATATTTATAAATAATTTTATCTCAATATATTATAGAATTTATCACCGAATATTATACGAACTAATTATAATACAATTCAATAATGATTATATATTTTTTATTTTTATGATTAATGTTTAATTAGGAAAAAAATAAGAATATATTTTTATACAAAATATTTTAAATAACCTAAAATACATTATATAAATTTAATTTAATTTTTTTAAAATAATGATAAAAATAATGTGAAAACACACATCTTTTATATTATTATTATTTAATTAATTTTTTTAATTTCAAGTATTTTAAAATTTTAAATAATTATTAATTTTTACGTGTTTTTAAATTTTTTAAAATATAAAAAAATTTATTTATTTATTTATTTGGAAGAGTTTTTAAAATGACAATAATATTTTTTTAATAAACTTTTAACAAATTATTACAATAATTTTACTATTTATTTTAATAAAAAATATATTTTTAATAATTTCAAAACTAATAAAATATCACTGGGTACATAAAGTACCAGCCCCTATATTTTCGAAACCAGTTCCAAAAGAAGGAGCCAAATATATTTTAAACGTTCATCTTGTCAAGTACTCTCCTTTCGCCAGGAAATGATGATATCCTCTTCTTCGTCCTTGTATCGTCATCTCCGTTGTTTCTCAACTGGAACAGCCCAGAAAATGGAATCCATTCTCAAAGTGAGCTTTTTTTTTTCTTCCCCATATTACATTATGATAAACACTCAAAGTGAGCATCTTTATAAATATTTTATGAAATATTAGATATTAATCTAACTTGTACGCCCCTTTGTTTTCTGCAAATGACCATATTTCTTTTACACTAGGATTTATCTTGTATTTTTATTTTTATTTTTGAATCTTGTACAGGAAGTTTTAGGCTAGGGTTTTGATATATTATATGCTACTAACTGGTTGATTCATTACTGCAGAATTACTTTGGGTACTCTGAACTCCGGACTTATCAGAAGGAAGTCATCCAGAAAGTTCTAGATAGAAGGGACTGTTTGGTGGTCTTGGCTACTGGTAGTGGCAAGTCCTTGTGGTAACCCTCCCTTTTCTTTTCTGTTTGGTTTCCTTGAAAATTTTCTTTATATATTGGTATCTTTAAGTTTGTTGCTTTTAAATTAACAGCTACCAGGTACCTCCTTTGGTATCCGGGAAGACTGGAGTAGTAGTAAGTTCTCTCATTTCCTTGATGCAAGATCAGGTAAAAATCTTAGGCTGAGTGCTTCAGTTAACTTTTTGGTTCTGTTAGCATTAACTCACCGTTAGCTTCAGATGCTTAAAGTAGTATTTCATAAATAGGTGATGTCTTTGAAAGAAAGGGGTATCAAAGCTGAGTTTCTTGGCAGCTCTCAGACTGATACATCTGTTCAGAGAAAAGCTGAAATGGGTCATTTCAATATCTTGTTTATGACACCAGAAAAGGCATCCTATGCCCCCATAAGGTGCTTGCTCTTTTGATTATTTCATATCCGTAATTTAAGTCATTTCAATTTCACGTCGATTACACTTTGTTAGAGCATGATTTGTTATTAATGGGTATTAAAGTTCTAGCATCCAGCATATTTAATTGCTGGGTTTTATTTTATCATCAAAGTTGAGTCTCATGACTAACTATTTTTTATCGTTTTCCCCTTAAGATTATATGACAGCTTAAGTTACATATCTGGGGTTATTACTATTTTTCTACTTTCAATTCAACTTGTTGTCTTAAGGAATTGTTTAGTTATTATTTTTTGTTGTTAAGAATAACTGGTATGTTTGCTAATAGAAGTACGAGAAGATTCTTGAATATTAATTTTAAAAAATCATAGTATTGTTTAATTTGATTCATTATGATTATAATAAGTATATATGGTGTTGTTTTAAATGTGATACAATATCACTATAAGCTTGTGCCATGGGTGCTTTATCAGCACTGGAGATGGAAATCATAAAGTTTCTTTGGCACAATCCTACAGTTTTCTTCTAGTTATTGATACATAGAACAGACATGACAGTGTATAGTAGTACTTAATATTTCTTTTATTAGCACAAAATACTATCCTAATTTTTATTTCCCTTTCAGCTTCTGGTTAAAGTTGCAAAATGCAGGGATTTGCCTGTTTGCTGTTGATGAAGCACATTGTATTTCAGAGTGGGGTCATGATTTCAGGTTATTGGTTTTGTCCACTCAATATGATTTATTCTGCCCTTGAGCGATATAAGTTATCATCTTTTTATTATTATTTTAAATTTCTCTCCACTCATTGACCACTTACCTGATTTTCTTAGGGCTTGTTTAATAATGATTTTGATTTTTGATTTTTGATTTTTTTTTTTTTTTTGAGTAATTTTTAAATTAGGTATGTCTGATAACGTTTGATTTTGATTTTCACAATTTTAAGAAATCAATACCAAAATATAGGATGATTCATATATCGTTACAAATGAGATTTTTGAATTTTTTCATTTTTACAAAATATTTTTTTTAGAGAGTAAATCAAGTTATATGACTTTTATATGTTTTTGAAAAAAAAATAGAAATTGTTATCAAATACTTTGTAGGTGATTTTTAATTTTTTTTTCTTCAAAATCATTAAGAATAAATTGTTATTAAACATATTGGTGATTATTTTTACAAAAGAATCACAAATCACAAAAATCAATTATCTAATAAAAAATAAAAAACTCAAAATCGTTATCAAACAAGCCTTAAATAGTTGTTAGGTTGATTTAGAGATCACATGGTTGTAATAAAATGTTCTCTAATTCTTTTATTTGTTATTTCTTATTTACGCATGTTATCTTAATTTCTAAGGAATTCACTTTTTGTCTCTCAGGGTGGAATACAAACAATTACATAAGTTGCGTGATGTTCTTTGTGATGTTCCATTTATGGGATTGACAGCAACTGCCACTGAAAAGTAGGCATCTCTCTCTCCCGTAATTTCCCATACACATATTTGTTTTACATCTGTATTTGTTCCCGTGTTGGCTTATGTGATTCATCTCAAGTACTAGAATATTTGCTATTTTTTTTGGCTCAGAAATAATGGTGCTTTTGGTCTGGATAAGTGGGTTATATAGAGGAGTATGACCTTGATATCTATAGCTAGTGGTTTTGTTCAGCATGTGAGCCCCATGGTGCTGCTCCTTGTTACGAACTTCTATATTTGATTGGTAAAAGAAGATTTTTTTATTTTTTATTTTCTTACGTTGGTTTTTATTCAATGCATTTTTTCCAGGGTACGAGCCGATATTATTGGCTCTCTTAAGATGAGAGATCCTTTTGTTTCTATTGGATCATTTGATAGAAAGAATATTTTCTATGGCGTCAAGTCTTTTAAATGCGGTGTATCATTTGTGGATGAGTTAGTTCAAGAAGTATCAAAGTTTGTAGCTAGTTCTGGTTCAACTGTTCATTTTCTGTACAACAATTAATGATGTTGAGCAGGTATGTTACTTGATCAGCCCCTGTAAATTTCATTCTTCTTTTTTTCCAATCTAACTTTTCTGATTTGTTTAGGAGACTATCATAATGTTAATACCTGTGTTGACTATCAAACTCTGCTATAACTATAAATTGCCTTCTCACTACATTCTTGCTAGTTCCCATCAAAGTCTTGTTTTTTCAGGGATTTATTTGCTAAAGCACTAAGTTTGTCATGACAAAATTTTTGCACCTTTTTATTTTATTTTATAGATATTTAAATCACTTCAAGAGGCAGGAATTAAGGTTGGAGTATATCATGGTCAAATGAACAACAAAGCTCGTGCAGTGTCCCACAGGTTCCAACCTCTATTGCATGTGTAACTTATAATTTTGTCAATTGCAGTGGTTTGAAATTATGTAACATCTCTTTCCTGCCACTGCATTAGTAGACTAGACCTACCATTTAATTTTTATATTCTTTTCTCCTTTTTCCAGATTATTTATCAGAGATGAAGTAGATGTCATGGTTGCTACTATTGATTTTGGCATGGGAATTGATAAGCCAAACATAAGACAAGTGATACACTATGGTTGCCCCAAGAGTCTTGAGTCTTATTACCAGGAGAGTGGACTCTGTGGTAGAGATGGTATGCCATCTACATGTTGGCTTTATTACACCAGAGGTGTCTTTGCAAAAGCCGAGTTTTATTGTGGGGAATTACAAACAGTGAGTATATTTTTTGGAGTTCTTGTAATATGTTGATTATTTTCTAAAGTTGTCTTATGTTATAAGATACTCTAGAGTTGACTATTGCATGCAATTTCTGAAGCAATTAATGGCTTGACATTTTTTTCTCCCTGATGATTTTTTTTGGTCTATGCTATCCTTTTGATATTCACCAGGAAATTCAGCGGAAAGCCGTTATGGAGTCATTGATTGCTGCAGAACGCTATTGCTTGCTAACAACATGTAGAAGAAAGTTCTTGCTTGGCCACTTCGGGGAAAACCTTGCAGCTGACAACTGTGGTTATGATTTTACCCAAGTTTATTTGTTTCCTTTTTCCTGTTTTCAATTTTCAAGTTCTATTATTATTGTAGCAGTCTATGTTTACTTCTCTAATACCTTGCTCCAAAATCCTTTTCTTTGGGGATTATGTATTAAAAAAAAAACACGTATGTTTGTACTTAATTGGGTATTGCTGTATATTACTCTACTTATTCCAGCACATCTAGTTATTAGGGTACATCTGGTGGTTATTATTTTCATAAGGCTGATGCCGGTTTAAGGTTACGTAAGCATTTGTATTTAAAATATTGTCGCTAAATATGTGAAAACTTTTGTAAACTGCTTGTCATCTATATTGCATCATCTTCAGCATTTTACTATTGCTGTAATATTAGATTCTTAAAAATGTCATCTGCATTAAAATATTTTGTCAACTTTCTGTAGTTGACCGATGCTTTGTTAACAGGAAATTGTGATAACTGCATTATTTTGAAGAGGGAACGTGACATGTCTAGAGAAGCGTATCTTTTAATGGCTTGCATTAAATTGTTAAAACGCAAGCGTGGCCTGACTTTGGCTGTAGATATTCTTCGTGGTTCTCAAGTAAGTTGTTAGGCAATGCTAATAGTGATTCCAACTTGAAATAGTGGTGTGCATGCTTTATCAGCTTTAAACTTGCTCATCTTAATGGCTCCCAGTAAAGACATGCCTGAAAAATTTAAGCTTTCAGTTATCTGGTATTTTGAGAAATTTAAAATCCTTTACAGAATACTTTTGCCTTTTTTTTATATCCTTTTCTTGTTTTTGAATTGTATCAGCACGATTCTGTCTTAAAAAAATGTTTTTTTCTTATTTAAAATCCTATATCTGTCCTTTCCTGTCTATTACCAATTGCTTTTCTGTTGATTGATTTCATATATCTTCATGTAGGTAGTATTCTTATCCTTTTTAAATCCTTGAAATATTCATATTCAATCTTTATGGTAATTTTGAGGCAGAAGTCCTTAATTATTGAATTATTTAAATTCTTTTTTTTCCCCTTCCATTATTATGATTTCCTCTAGTTGGCTTTAAAACCTACAGCCTATAGAAAGAATGAATAGCAAGTTTTTTCCCTGAGATGTGATTGTTGGAGAGGTTGAACTTGCTTGATTTAAATTACTTTATGATATGTTCCTATTAAAGGAGAGGATAAATTGCTGGTTGCTGACCAAACAATATTGGCAGCGAGGTAGCACTAGAAGCATAAAGTTCTTTTTTCTTCCCCGCCCCCTCCCTAAAAAATAATAATAGGAACGGAATTATCTAAATCTGTGATTGGTAATTTCTGGATTTCACTGGTTTATCATGTGTTGAAAATAAAATTCTGTAACTCGGTGAATCTTGATCAAGGGTCTAAAAGGATTGGTTAATATCTGGTTTAAGCACCAGCTTAATGCAACCACTCTGTTCTTGGAATATATGACCTTTGTCATTAGTGAGTTAATTTTCCATTCGTTAAGGCCATGCAACTCTGATTGAAGCAATATCTATATATTTATTCCTTTCCTGATATTTGAAAATACTCCAATTAATTGTTGTTTTTAGTTTCCATTTGGTATTTTTCGCCCTTTTTCACCAATTTGTATTTTATGTGGTATACAGTCAAGGAAAGTTCGAGTTGCTCAGTTTGACAAACTTTCGACTCATGGGCTTGGGAAAGATCACTCTTCAAATTGGTGGAAAGCACTTGCTCACCAATTAATTTCTTCTGGTACATATTTAAGCACAGCCGTGTCATGATGAATACATAATATATTTACTATTATTAAGACCAGCAGTCAATTCTCTTGCTCCCTAGCATAATTTTTGACTATACATTGATTGGAGTATACATGCTTTATAATATTTTCCAGTCCTCTTCTGCAATAACTTGGCAAGTTACATATTTGAGTCTTATGGGCATGCCTTCCTAGTGCAGTGACTTGGTGTCAAATTCTAGCATTACAGATGTTAAACCTTATACCTGTTACTATGCCGAAACTATAGGGTTATCACTGGCCCTAGATTATTTATGTAATTAACCCATAGCTTTCTATTCCAAATTCTCAAATTTGTATAATGTTAGTGCAAAGTATATGAATCCAGTTCAAGTGACTCAACTCAATGGTGTTTGGGATTTCGGTTTTATTTTTCCTATAAAGCAGCATGTTTGAGATACTTGACTGAAACGAGGTAGTACTTTTGCTGCTTATGAAGCAAATTGATTGAAATGTTTCTATTTTGTGGTTGGGATTCTTTAAATGAAACTTTCCAAATTACATTTGGAAATGCAGATACAATTGTATTCAAATTTTAGATCACATGGACTTTGTTTGGAGAGTTTCCATCTAAGGGAATTCAAATTTAGCAAACTATTTTGATACTGACCATACTCATGCCACATTAGTTTGATTTAGCATGAGAATTCCACCTGGCACCTTGACATGTGAATATAATCCCATAGGACATTTTTTGGCAAGCTATAATGCTGTATGGTTTTTGCTAAAAGACAATTATTTGCAAGAACGTCATTCATATTACATGCCTATGAGTTCAATTTAGGTAGTACTTAGATGTATGGGCTTTTTACTTGGTTTGCTATGAAGCTTTTTACTTTGTGCATGATGTCCTGGACCTTTACTCTAAGGTCAGAAAATTAGTTTCATTACATGTACAAGTATGCCATCCATGTATTGAAGTCATTTCTAACCTACCCGAAGGAAATTAGTCAGAGAAAGGGTGATCTTCTAGCCTCACGTTGGGCAGGATTTCTCCGTCGTCTAAAGTTGTAGAAAATTAGAGAAAGATTGAGGACAACACCATGTAGGGGTGTCATAGTTACAATCTATGTTTACTTGGTACTGTGAAGATAAACGTGAAAAAAGAAACAATGAAATATACAAAGATCAATGAACACAGGTTTTTAAAGTGGTTTGGCCAAAACGGCTTTACATCCACTGCCAACAGCACCAGGCTTCTAGTTTATTTCCTTAGCAATCACAGCAAGAATACAATTCCTCTGTTGTTTAATCACCAACCAGAGAGCATCAATGCCTCAAGATCACAGTCTTATTAGTCTACAAACCTCTCACGGTTTTGTCTCTCAATTGTTTTATATGCACTTGTCACAAAGCTTTCACACATATCCTATTTATAGACATAAGAGAGCCTATCTCATTTTCATGCTCTCATTCACATAGAATAGAAACTCATCTAACTGAATATTAGACAGTTAAATGATTACAACCAAAATTGTTACAACTGATCTAAGACTTCTAACTACCACGTGACTTATGGCGCCAACTCTACAAATTCTCCACCTTGGTGACAGTAAGTCTTTATTCTCCTGATGCTGTTGTTTATTCCACTGACTTCAGTCAATGCCTCCTATCACCCTAATTAAGTCCTTGCAGAATTGGAACTTAGTTGTGGTGACAGCCTTTGTAATCATATTTGCGGGATTCTCACTTGTGGGTATTTTCTTCAACTCCACTACACCCTTCTCAGTTACATCTCTTATGAAATGGTAATTGATATCAACATGTTTCGTTCTGTCATGAAACTGTGGATTTTTGGAAAGATAAATTGCACTCTGGTTGTCACAGTATACTTCCACTGTTCCCTGATCATACCCAAGCTCTTCAGTGACTCCTTTCAACCATAGTGCCTCCTTCATTGCCTCTGCTGCTGCCATGTACTCAGCCTCAGTTGAGGAGAGTGCTACTACATGTTGCAAGCTTGCTTTCCAACTTACTAACCCACCAGCAAACTCAAACAAATAACCAATGAGTGACCTGCGCAATGAGTGACCTGCGCTTGTTCAAGTCTCCTGCATAATCTGAGTCTACAAATCCCACTACCTTCATACTTGAGTTTTCACCATCAAACATTAAGCCATCAGAGCTTGTTCCTTTCAAATACCTGAACACCCATTTAACTGCTTCCAATGTGCTCTTCTCGGTTTACCCATGTATCTACTCACCAGACTTGCACAATGTGCCAAGTCTGGTCTTGTGCAAAACATTAGGTACATCAAACACCCCACAACATTGGCATAAGGTACTTTCTTCATGTAGATCACTTCCTCTTCAGTACTAGGTGAGTTATTTGTTGACAGTCTAAAGTGTTGTGCCAAAGGTGTTGACACTTTCTTTGCATGCTCCATGTGAAACTTTTCAAGCAACTTGTTTACATAGGATTTTTGAGTCAGAAACAACCTTATCATTTTTCTGTTTCTTCTAATTTTCATTCCCAGAATTTTCATTGCTGGCCCAAGGTCTTTAATGTCAAATTCTTGTCCTAATTGCTTCTTCACTTGACTAATATTCTCTCTACTCTTGCTTGCCACAAGCATGTCATCAACATACAGTAAAAGATAGACTGCATTTGCTGTGCCCGAATTCTTGTAGTAGATGCAGTGATCAAAATTGCTCCTTGCAAATCCAACGCTTATTACATATTCATCAAAACGTTTATACCAACACCTTGGTGACTATTTTAACCCATAGAGGGACTTCTTGAGTAGGCACACCATTCCTTCTTTTCCAGGTTCTATAAATTCAATTGGTTGATCCATATAAATTTTTTCTTTTAGAACACCATGTAAGAAAGCTGTTTTTACATCTAGTTGTTCTAACTCCATATCCAAATTGACCACTAAGGACAGTAGTAACCTTCTGGAGGTATGTTTTACTACTGGTGAGAAGACTTCTGTAAAATCTATCCCTAGCTTTTAAGTAAATCCCCGCGCCACCAGTCTTTATTTGTACCTTGGTTTCTCAACTCCAGCAATCCCATCCTTCTTCTTAAACAACCATTTGCAAGCTACTGATTTTACGCCCTTTGGCCTCACTACTAACTCCCATGTTTCATTTTTAATTAAAGAGTCCATTTCCTCTTCCATTGATTCTTTCCACCTCACTGAATCTTTACATGTGATTGCTTCTTCATATGTCCTGGGTTCAGTGTCATCCACACTAGGAGCTATGCTGAATGCAAAAGCTATAATGTCTGACTCAGTACTTATATTTGCGGAAACACTAGAGCTTGTACCATCATCATACCTTGATGGTTTCTTTGTTTGTCTCCTAAGTCTGTCCCTTGTCAATTGATAATCCTTCAGGGGATCATAGCTTACTTGCACATCTTTAGTATCTTCACATGCTTCTATCTCAACATTTGTTTCAGCTTCTCCAAGATGCTCCACCTCAAACCCAGTTATATCTTGTTCCCAACGTTGTTTTTCCTCTAGAGGCTTTGTATGTGACACAAACATCTCATCTTCTTTGAAAGTAACATCCTTGCTTACTATACACTTTAACATAGAGGGGTTCCAAAGCTTATAACCTTTGACTCCCTCAGGGTACCCAATAAAAATGCATTTGACAGCTCTAGCATCCAGTTTATCTTATCTTCTGTGTACATATGCTATGCACCCAAATACCTTGAGTATACTATAGTCTGCTGGTTTTCCACTCCATGCCTCCTTAGGAGTTTTAAATTGAAGTGCTGTTGAAGGACTTCTGTTTATGCAATAGCATGTTGTATGCAATGCTTTTGCCCAGAATTTCTTGTGCACTTTAGCACCTATGAGCATACATCTGACTCTCTCAATGAGAGTTCTATTCATCCTCTCAGCAAGGCCATTTTGTTGGGGAGTATATGCTACTGTTTTATGTCTAGTAATACCTTGCTCACGACAATACTTATTGAATAGATCATTGCAAAATTCCATACCATTGTCAATTCTGAGATATTTGACTCTTTTTCCAGTTTGTAGCTCCACCTGTGTCTTCCAATTTCTGAATTTTTCAAATGCTTCATCCTTTGTTTTTAAAGTGTATATCCAGGTCTTTTTTGAGTGATCATCAATGAAGTTCACAAAGTACCTTGAACCACTGATGGAAGGTTGTCTGGCTGGCCCCCAAAGATCTGCATGTATATAGCCTAGCTTGTCTCTGGTTGAGCTTTCAGTTCTTGAGAACTTTACCCTCTTGGCCTTCCCCAATACACAATGTTCACAAAACAACAATTTTTCATTCTTTGTATTCCCCAGTAGGCCTTGTTTTTGCAACTCACATAAACCTTTCTCACTAATGTGGGCAAGTCTTTTGTGCCAGATTTGAAATTCTAGCTCTTGTGAAGCCTCACTTATTGTTGCCAAAGACTGAGTGGTGGACCCTTTCAAAATATAAAGTCCATTATTCAAAGATCCTTTAAGCAGTATCATTGATCCTCTAGTGACTCTCATCTCATCTCCATGGCCTTTAAATTCATATCCCTCCTTGGCTAGCACACCTAAAGAGATCAAATTCCTCTTTAAAGCTGGCACATGCCTTACCTCATGTAAGGTCCTGTCAGTTCCATCATTTAACTTGAGCTGCACGTCACCTATGCCAAGAATCTTGCATGGTTGATCATTACCCATGTACATAGTCCCTCCATCTAGTTTCTTGTATGTCACAAACCAGTTTCTTACAGGAGTCATGTGATAAGTGCAACCAGAGTCAATTAACCAGTGATTTGTTATTAAGTTTCCACAGACTGTAAGTGCATTAGCACTTTCATAGCCATCCTGAGCAATAGATGCTTCTGCACTTCTATTATCCCTGTCTTTTTCTTTGTATCTTTTCTTTCTTTCTGGACAGTCCCTTTTGAAATGTCCTTCCTTGTGGCATGTGAAACATCTTAACGATCTTTTGGTTCTTGATTTAGACCTTGAGCCATACCTGTTCCCTTTGAAGTCTTTCTTCTCAGATCTTCCCCTTATAGTGAGAGCATCCCCATTACCAAATATTGCTTTATTTGAGAACTTTAAATCCAACTTGTTTGATCTGAGTGCTGATACCACCACACCTAGAGTTAGATTTTCCCTTCCAAATTCTATTGCTGCCTTTATATTATCATAGGTTTCTGGTAATGAATTTAAGAGTATTACTGCTTGATTCTCCTCACTAAGGGTGCGTTTGGTTTGCTGAATGTAATCGTAATCGTAATCATAATCGTAATGGAATGTAATGTAAAGGAATCAGTATTACTATTACAGTGTTTGGTTTAGTAAATGTAATAAAAAAAGAATCAGTATTACAGTGTTTGTTTTGACAACTGTAATTTAATGGAATAAAAAAAAAAATCACAACAATTAATAAATTTTAATTAATCACATAAATTAACTACAAAAAAAATTAATTCAACAAAAAAAAATTAATTATAACAAAAAAAGTAACAACAATTAATAAATTTTAATTAATCACATAAATTAACAACAAAAAATTAATTCAGCAAAAAAAATCAACAAAAAAAATCCAATTTCAGGAAAAAAAAAAAAAAAAGCACAATCGTGTGAAGTGGACGGGAGGACGCGAGCTGGCGCACGATGACTGGATGGGAGAACGCAAGCTGGACGCCGACGACGGGCTGGACGGTGACGCGAGCTGGAACACCGGACGGGACGATGACGACGCCAGTGCATGTGCTGGACGACGACGGCTGCGCAGGAACAGGGACGGACGACGGCCAAAAAAAAAAAAATTCGCAAACGGGTGAAGCGCAGGTGTAGCGTGAATTGATTATGTTATGTAATGTAATTGCAATTCCTTTTGTTTGATTGTGTAATGCCAATTCCTTAAAGAGATGTAATTGATTACATTACATTACATTACATCTCTTTAAGGAAACCAAACATTGTAATAAGCTGAATTGATTACATTACATGTCTTATTACAGCCAACCAAACACCACCTAATTGCCTCACCGATGTTGCCGAGTTCAACAGTGATCTTCTTGATTCATCAAGTTTACCTTCCAGAGTCTTTGAAGAGTCCATTCGAAAACCAAATAACTTCTTCTTGAGATATATTTTATTTGACAATGACTTCCTGAGATATAAACTCTCCAGTTTAGTCCAAAGCCCAAAAGCTGTTGTTTCATCATTGACCTGCCTTAGAACTGAATCTGAGAGATTCAAAATAATGCTCGTAAAAGCAGTATCTAAAATTTCTTGCTTTTTCTGCGCTGTTGTATTTTCTGCAAATTGTGGAGCCTCATTTACTGCGATTGATACTTTCTGTTGTATCAGCACAGCCTTCATCTTCTTCCTCCAAATTCCAAAATCCCCTAATCCATCGAACTTTTCAATATCAAGTTTAAGTGATCCCATTCTTTACTGTAGTGAATCTTGAACTTCCAACTGTTATACCAAGAATGTCTCACACATTGATCAAACTTCACTTTCTTGATCTACCTTCTCAGCTCTGATACCAATTTGTGAAGATAAACGTGAAACAAGAAACAATAAAATATATAAAGATCAATGAACACAGGTTTTTAAAGTGGTTCGGCCAAAACGGCTTTACATTCGCTGTCAACAGCACTAGGCTTCTAGTTTATTTCCTTAGCAATCACAGCAAGAATACAATTCCTCTCTGTTGTTTAATCACCAACCAGAGAGCATCAATGCCTCAAGATCACAGTATTATCAGTCTACAAACCTTTCACAGTTTTGTCTCTCAATTGTTTTATATGCACTTGTCACAAAGCTTTCACACATATCCTATTTATAGAGGACCTATCTCATTTTCATGCTCTCATTCACATAGAATAGAAACTCATCTAACTGAATATTAGCCAGTTAAATGATTAAATGATTACAACTGATCTAAGACTTCTAACTACCACGTGACTTATGGCGCCAACTCTACAGGTACTAGCTTTTAGTGTTCAATTAGTGTTCAAATTGATGGTGATCTATATGTTCGATATTGAAAGATTTTACCAATGAAAAAAAATGCAATGATGCGAATGGAAAAAGCTAAACTATGTAATTTTTATTCATTGTCTCATTCAATTTCCTATTGATCTGCTTTATGATTGTAGTTTGTTTGCTGTTATGAATTATTTTGTCTGTTATAAATGCTTTATCTTTGTTGACTTAAGGCGCTTTTGACCTGACACAGGTTTTTTGGTGGAGAATATACCTTGTATGTATAGAACTATAAGGTAGACTTTCTTTTTGTTTTATTTCCTTTTTCCACATGCTATATGCAATTAGTTAAAATATCTTCTCTCTTTTCTCATGTAGATAATACATGTATTTTTCTTTGTATACTCAACAAATCCTGCAATTGTCAAATAACTATTTCTTTCATTTATCAGTCTCAGTCCAAAAGGTGAAAACTTTCTTAGGTCTGCTACACATGATCATCAGCCTCCTCTAGTTTTTTCAGAAACCTGTGAAATGCATGACGAGGAGGAACATATAAGCACATCAGGAGAAGTTGGAGAAATTACAAGCTTCAGTACCTCAAAACAGGGGTTAACAGATGTTGGTTATTTTCTCTTATTGTATTTTGTTTTGATGTTTTATACGATCACTGTTACATGGAAATAGAACAAATGGGGGCATAAACCTTAAATTTATCTTCTAATGACGTTAAAAAGATACTAGTAAGTTACTACTTGTAGGAACTCCAATTCAGAAAACTTGAGGCTTTGAACATTTATGTGCTTAATACATTATCTGGATTGAAGTTTCTATATCTCCCTTAATACAAATTCAAAGATAAACCTTATGTTGTTCTTGATTTCCTTGTTGCACTACATTTTCCCACCTGGCCATTGTTTCTACATAGGCTGAGGCAAAACTTTACCTTTTGCTTCTTGAAGAGAGAATGAAGCTTGCCAGAGGTGTCGGAACTGCTCCGTAAGTTTTATCCTTTTTAATTATTACCTTTTCTAATAATGATATTTTGAAGGTATCCAAAGTTTGAATTTATAAGTAATTTTTTTGTCAACTGAGTATACTTTGACGAACATGGACATTTTATCGTTTTTCTAATGTTTTCCTCTCTGCAGGTATGCTATATGTGGTGATCAAACAGTGAAAAAGATTGCATTAACTAGACCATCTACCAAAGCAAGATTAGCAAACATTGATGGTGTAAACCAGGTTATCTTTTGATTACTGGAACATCAATAAGGTTATCATGTATTTAATAATTGTTAGTAGGATGGTGCATGTTTTTCAGCGTTTAAAATGAAGTTATGGCTTTACCAGGATGGCAGGATCATTGTTTATACTTGTAAATTTCTTCATTCTGATGCCCCTACCATTTTTAATATTCCACTGTTATGTAGAGTACTTATAAAACTAGGTCAAGAGTGCGGTGCACACTTCCTACATAAATTGAATAAACATAAATTTAGTCATGACCACCGTTTACACTTGTAATTTCTTAAAACTGATGCCCTAACCATTTTTTTTATTCTACCATTCTGTAGAGTATTTATAAACTTAGGTCAAGACTACTGTGCGCACATTCTACACAAAATGAATTTAAACTTCATGTCTTTGGTGCGAACCTCCTCTCTCATTGAGCTTTCTTAATATTTGAAGTTTGCTAACGTCACAGCACCTTGTAACGACACACGGAGACCACTTTCTTCAAATTATTCAGCGTTTCACCCGACAACTAGACTTATCCTTGGATGTTGAATCGAGCAGAAAAACAGCCATGACCAGAAAAGTCTATCCGTTGTTAAGCCAACAAAAAATACTAACACCATCAAAGCTTAATGCTTGGAAGATGTGGCATGAAAATGGTCTCTCAATTCAGAAAGTTGCTGTATGATATCCCCATCTTTTTTTCTCTTAAGTTTTGCTAGTGTGAGGTATTTGCCTTTTATGAACTCAATGTAACTTATTAATTTGATTACAGAGCTTCCCTAGTCGACGAGTTCCTATAAAAGAGCAGACAGTCATTAACTATCTATTTGAGGCTTTCCGGAAAGGATGTGCAGTGGATTGGAACAGATTCTGTAGTGATATTGGATTGACAAATGAATTATTCTCAGCCATTGAAGCTGCTATTGCTAAGGTTGGCTCGGGAAAGAAAATAAAGCCTATCAAGAATGAATTACCACAAGATGTAAGCTTAATACCTTTTTTTCGTATTTATGGCATATATAAAGGCTATTTATTTGAATAATTGAATCTAACATGCGTATATAACACTGGATTACTTGTTTATTTGGCCCGTGATTTCTGTTGGCTGTTAACTAACTAAATATCCTCCTTAATGATGCTAGATAACTTATTCACATATCAAGGCTTTTATGACAATGCAACGTTGTGGGATTTCTCCAGAAGTGCTGCAAAGGTCTAATCTTATATCTGATACTGGCAAACTAGTAAACAACACATCAAAAGTGTCAAAGAGATCGCTCCAAGAATGGTGCATGGAGACAAATTATTAAGATAAAACTTCAGCCCATAATTTTGTTGCTTCTTACAGCCCTAAAAGAAGTTAAGAAGCTTCTAGTAACCTTCTTGAGTGTCAGGGAGTAAGTGTATCTGAATTCAATGATGGGATGTACGTTAAGAGAAACCACAAAAGTGAGTGGAGTCACTTTAATACATTTGTCATTTTGCTTTAATCTAATGCAATTTAGTTGCTTAATGTTACATATATAGACACTTATCATTTTAGACCAATTTTGGTCTTTTTTACCACATTTTTTCGACTTTTTGATACATTTTTTCCCCCCCAAAAATCTATCAACCTCTGCCAATGGAAAAAAATCTAAAAAAATTAAAATTGACTAGAAATAGTTTAATTGTCCAAAAATACGAAGTTGACTAAAGTGCATATTTAAAAAAAAAAAAGGTGATTAATATGTCTAATTTATTAAAATAAAGTAATCAAATGTGATACTATATGATTTTGAAAAAGAAAATGATTATTAGCCCAACACAAAGAAGATTAGTTCATAAATGATTTGATTGAATTTGAATAGTTCATTAAATAGGTGATTATGAAATATAAGAATTCTTATTTTTAATCTGATTAAAATAATTATTTAAAATTAAATATAAATTTATTATATAATAAAATTATCAAAACAATTATTCAAATATATACAGATATTTAATAATTTATTAGCGAGCAAGAAAAAGGAAAAAAAGGTGGTCGACCAAAATGTCATACTTTTATATAAAAAAATAAATGTAAAATTAATATACAATAAAATTATTACAATAACTCTTTATGAAGAAATATCATACATATTTTAATATTTATTATTACATAAAATTATTTTTTGAACAAAAGGGTGTTAGTCGACCAAATCATTAGCTTTATATATATATAAAAAATAAAAAAGATTCTCTGTGGGCTCGTGGCATGACCTTCTCTCATTTTTAAAAGGAGAGAGATTTTTTTTTGGCAAAGAAAATTAATAATTTATCTATAAATTTAAAACTTAACTATATCACACCACCACAAAAATAAGACTTGAGTTTGTAATGAACGGTCAACAAGAATTTAAATTAAGACCAGGGATGTAAATGAACATCGTAGACAATTTAGTATATTAATAGACATTTTATGTGAAAATATTAAGAAATATCGATAGAATTCATGTTATAGTTATTGTTATGATATTGTCAATAAAATTTTAAATAAATATCTATCATTAAATATATTTATTTAATTATTTTCTAAATCATTTATTTGGATTAGAACAATGTTTTATATTTAGTTTTAAAATATTTATTTTGTTAATTAAATTTATTATTATACAAATATTTATTTAGACAAATGTGTGTTTAATTATTAGTATAAATAATTATTTCAACATTTTAACTATATATTGTATAATTTTTTTTATTTATTGGTAAAAATAAATACTGTGTGCATTTGTATTTGAATGTACTAAAAAGAAATTAATTTAAAAATAAGTAACCAATTATTTTGATAACTTTGAGTGTTTCTAAAATATTGGAAAAATAACAAAATAGTACCCTTAAAATTTGTAATAATAAAAATAGCATTTCGTGTGTTCAAATCATATATTTTTCGCAATTAAAAAAATGATTGTTATATCATTTTTCTTTAAATTTCAGCTTAATGTTAAACATCGTCTAATTAAATTTCATTTAATAATATTAGAATGCTGGTATTATAAGTTTCGTAAATTATTCAAAAAAAAAAAAAAAATCGTAAACAACAATACTATCGCGATATTTTTCTAAAATTTAAATCGTCACATTTTATTGAAATCAATATTGTAAACGTTGATTAAGATAATATTTTGATTCAGACCATTCTTTCTTCGAAGCATTAACGCAGACTTTAAAAATGTAGATTCATGGAAGATGGTAACATCAGATTCCCCAACTGTTTACTAATTAAGTGGTTCCCTAGTTGAAATCTGATGAAAATAAATATAAAAATTTAGTTCATTCACATGTTATTAGCTTCCCCTTTTTCCCCTCCCTCTGTTAAACGAAATATAATAACCTGAGCAAACCGTAGTTTAATGAACTCATACAAATTTGATATTTTTCTTTTTCGAAATTAAAAAATTTACGGTTCGAATCTCTAGCCTCCTAAAAAAATATTATTAGTACTTGATCCTTATTTAGTGTTGTAATATTATTTTAAAAATATATTATTAGGTAATTAAAAATAAACATTCAGTATATATAATTCAGTTATTTAATTGATTTTATTTTTAATTCTTGTAGTAAAAAAATATATGTTTATTTATGTTATAAAAAAAATAAATGTGTATTTTTTTTTTCTTTTCTTAATGAGACTAAAATTAAAATTCTAATTAAATGTGATTATGGAATGTTATTAAACCTTAAAAAACATATAAACTAAAAGTTAGCCCAAAATAGAGGTGGCAAAAGTAACCCTGTACGTACACACACTTTAACACACCACGATTTTGATAAAACACACAAATGATTTGATAAATATATTAAACACAACATAACACTAAATCATATGTAAACTTGTTTGTTCGTATTTTGTTATTATTTAACATGATATGTGAAATAAATATGATAAAATACGACACAAGCAAATTTAATAATGATTTGTTTGATAATATTTTTAATTTTTTAATAAGGTATATTTGATAATAATTTTTAATTTTATTAATTTTATTTTTTTTTTATTTTTAAGAATTATTATAAAAATATAGGATAATTCATAAATCTTTAAAATGAAGATTTTTGAATCAGATTTTTTATTTTTTTTATTTTGATCATACATTTTTTTAGAAAGTAAATTAAATTTTATAACTTTTATATTGTATAAATATTAGAAGAAAATTATTAAAAAATAATCAAAATTTTTCTTTATTTTAAAATTAAAAAAACATTATCAAACAATTTGAAGCTTATTTTTGAAAAATTTCTTTATTTTTAATTTAAAAAAAAATAAAAAATTTAGAACTTAATTTTTATTTTTTCTTAAAAAATAAAAAATATAAATTATTTTTAAATATATTAATAATTATTTTTAAAATAATTAAAAATTATAAAATTAATTATTTAATTATAAATCATAAATATTATTAAACATGACTTAAGTTAATTTTTTATACTTAAAATAGTCTATTTTAATTAACTATTTCCGATTTAGAATACTTAAAAAAGTACGAATGGGGGGGCGGGGGGAAAGTACGACACATGACAGGCACGAAAACAGTTATTACATAATTAAAACCAGGTTTAATTATAATTTATCATTTGTTATTTTATAAATTTAATGTCAATTTTTTTAAGTATTACAAGTAACTTAAATGAAAATTTTATTTATATTTTTGAAAAAATGAGCTAAATAGTACAATGAAGTGTTTATTTTATAATATAATTAGTAAAAATAGATTGTGTTATATTATTTAAAATTTTGTTGTGTCCAACAATATGATTACTTATACGAATATGACATAATTGCCAAATTTAATCTAAGTAGCATGTTTGTGCCACACATACGAAGCAAAATTTGATTAATATAATAGATTTTTGCCTCCCATTATATTTGAATTTATGGTTCTTTTAATATGTTACGTTCTATTTATCTTAATTATTATGATAAAATTTGTATTAATTCTACCATAATTACTTTTATGTTAAAGTAATTTTTTTTATGGATAACATTCAAATGTTTTACTCAATATATCTCAATCATTAATGTCAACAATAAAAGGTGATAATATTGTCACGTATGAAATATATTTTTCCGTTCATATATCCACTTAATAAATTTATTACTTATTGAAAACGTACAAAATATAATAAATTTATTAAATTATTTACAATAATAATATTTTACACGAAAATAGACATTTTATTAATGAATACTTTGTTTCTCTCATATTTTTAACAATTTAAATTTATTATATATTATAAAAACATATTTACTGTTCAAAATGTGTATAATTTTGCAAGACGAACATTTGTTTTCAAAATAAATGAGTTCAATTCTAATCCCATTTTATTTTTTTATTTTTAATTTAAATAATATATTTTACTTTTTAGCTATTAAATTATGGGGAAAAAAATAATGCTGTCCATAAAATAAATTTCATGAATTATTATAAATTTATTAATATTTACGAAAATATCTTTTGTATGAAGTAATATTTATTCTTACGGTTTCTTTTAAATAAAATAATAGTTAAAGTAAGTTGAATACAAATTTGTACTCGTGTGTGATTTTGTATTATTTCATTCAATGTTTTAGTATTTTTTTTTTTAATAATAAATATATATAATAAAATTAAATTTAAATTAAAAATTATTATAATATATGAAAAATATCTTAACTGCTACTTACATTTACAAAATGTACTTGTATTTATATCACTCCTTATCATCTAATAAAATTATTTTTGTATTGATGAAAAAAAACTAGTAATTTATATTGTTAATGATACTCACAGGGAATGGTGAAATTAATCACTGACTCTGCACTAACTCTGCTAGACTCCTGGAATAATTAAAATTGAGGCTGAAGGAGGAGTAACAGAATTAGAATAGACAATTACATGAGAAGCTTATAGATCTGGTGTTATTCTCCACTGTAATTCCTGGCATGAGGTAATTAATTAACAATCTAGCTATAGCTAGCCTTGTTTGTTACATGTTTTAGTGTATCTAGGCTTTAGATATTGATGTACGTGCATTATGTTACTAGGTATATTCCAACCAAGCACAACAGGGAAGCTTGGGCATTAAAAAAAGTGGCTAGTTTGATCGATCCTCCAAGTTGTGAAAGAGAGTGTTAGAAAATTTAGGAGTTGAAGCTAATACACAATTAAAGTAAAATTGAGAGAATTAAGATAAAATAGATACAAGTATTTACGTGGTTCACCCAAAATGATTACGGGCTACTCCACGAGTAAAGACAGAAAGGAATTCACTATATCGAAAGATTTACAACTTCTCTCTAAATACAAGGAGAGAACAATATACATCTCTCTCTTATCATAGGAGAATACAAATAACCTCTCTCTCACAATGAGGAAAGAACTCTTTCTAAGTGGGGAAGCTTTGAATGCTTAGAATATATGAGATTTTGGAATGGGATGATGGAAATGAGCAAATGATCTCTCTATTTATAGAGAAAAATATTACTATTTGGAGAGATGACATAAACGCTTACATATGTCTCTTCTTACTATTTGAAGAGATGACATAAACCCTTACATACGTCTATTCTCCCATTTTCAATGGTAGGTGAGCAACCATTGAATTGCAATAATATTCCATCAATTAAATCATCTCTTTTGACATTGTGAAAGTGACTTCACACTTGTATTTCAATCTCCCACTTGAAGTCATCTTTCACGGTTAGTTCTTCCAATTGCCTTTGCTCAAGTCTTGCTGCTTACGTCTTTGTTAGGCCATATGAGGATCGACACCATACAAACTTGTCAGGGTTGATTGGTTTTGTCATTACATCTGCTAGGTTCTTATCGGTGTGAATCTTTTGCATATCCACACTTCCTTCCTCTACTACTTCTCGAACGAAGTGGTATTGAACCCTTATGTGCTTTGGCCGGGAATGAAAGGCTAGATTTCTTTAGATGTGCAATGCATTCTGACTGTCACAAAACAAAACAATGTTCTCCTGCTTGTGCTCGAGTTCCTCCAATAACCTTTGAATCCAGATTCCTTCCTTGCAAGCTTGTGTAGCTGTCATGTATTCTGCTTCCGTTGTAGATAAAGCCACAACAGTTTGCAATTTAGAAACCCAGCTTACAGCTCCTCCTGCAAGTGTAAACACATAGCCCGTAGTGGATTTACTTTTGTCGAGATCTCCTGCAAAATCTAAATTCACATAACCTCTAACAGTTAATTCTGATCCTCCAAAACATAATGCAGCACTTGAGGTTCCTTTGATGTATCTAAGGATCCTCTTTACAGTGTTCCAATGCTCTCCACCAGAATTAGCCAAAAATCGACTAACCGCTCCCACTGCTTGTGCAATGTCTGGTCTTGTACATATCATAGCGAACATCAAACTTTCCACTGCTGATGCATACGGTACTCGAGACATCTCCCTCTTCTCTGCTTCATTGCTAGGAGACATACTTGAGGATAACTTGAAATTAACAAAAAGTGGGGTAGATATTGGCTTATAATCTTGCACGTTGAAGCGTCGCAAGATCTTATTGAAGTAGTTCTTCTGGGAAAGCCAAATCTTCCTGTTATTTCTGTCTCGGTGAATCTGCATCCCTAGAATCTTGTTTGCTGGTCCCAAATCCTTCATATCAAACTCCCTAACCAATTGAGCCTTAATTCTTGGATTCGATCTTTGTTGGCTCCTGCTACCAACATGTCGTCCACATACAACAATAAGATAATAAAGTCATTATCTCCATCAAACCTTTTGTAGTATGTATAATGGTTTGAATTGAGTCTGTTGTATCCAAGGCTAATAATGAAGGAATCAAATCTCTTGTACTAACACCTCAGCACCTGTTTGAGACCGTATAGAGATTTGTTCAACTTGCAAACCAAGTTCTCCTTGCCTATTTCAGTAAAACCTTCTGGTTGAAGCATATAGATTTCTTCTTCAAGTTCTCCATGAAGAAATGCAGTTTTTACATCCAACTGCTCTAGATGTAAGTTGAACGTAGCACACATAGCAAAGACTATTCTGATTGTTGTAAGTCGTACTACTCGGAAAAATATTTCATTGAAATCAATACCTTCTTTCTAAGCATATCCCTTCACCACCAATCTTGCACGATATCGTTCTACTTGATCATTGCTATCTCGCTTGATCTTGTAGACCCATTTGTTACCAATGGCTTTTCTTTCACGTGGTAATGGTACTAGTTTTCAAGTCATGTTCTTATGTAGACCTTCAATTTCTTCCTGCATTGTTGTCATCCATAGAGGTGCATCTGAACTACTTGTAGCTTCATGGAAAGTTGATGGCTCTCCATCCTCCGTTAAAAGACAATATGCAACATTACTCTCAGTAACATACTCTGAGTGCCAAGTTGGCGGCTTTCTTTCACGAGTTGACCGACGTACTTCTAGAGCCTCAGATTCAACTGGTTCATGTACCTCATGTTGTGGTGCTGCTTCAGTAAAATCTAAAATTTCTTAATACTTGATTATTTTTCACCTGAACTGTTGTAGTCTCTGAATTCTCATTCGACGTGCTACCGTCTTCATCTTTTCTTTGTAGTTAATCTTCTGCAAAGATCACATCCCTGCTGATTATAAGCTTGCGGGTGGTGGGATCCCACAAGCGATACCCCTTGACACCATCAGCATATCCCAAGAACATACATATTCTGGATTTTGGATTCAACTTTGATCTTTCTTGGGCATTGTATATGACATACACAGGATATCCAAATGAATGTAAAATAGAGTAATCTGCTGGCTTACCAGTCCACATCTCCATCGTTGTCTTTAACTCAATTGCCGTTGATGGCGACCGATTTACCACATAACATGCAGTTTTGGCTGCTTTTGCCCAAAAGGAGTAAGATTGACCTGCAGTCCTCAACATAACTTTTATCTTTTCTGCAAGAGTTCTATTCATCCGTTCTGTCACTCCATTTTTTGAGGCGTGTATATGACTGTGAATTGTCTTTTGATACCTTCTTACTTACAAAGTGCAAGAAACTCCCCGTCTATATACTCTCTTCCATTATCTATCCTTAAACACTTAATCTGCCTCCTAGATTCAAGTTCTCCCTGCCCTTTAAAGTCTTTGAATACTTGAAAGACATTTGACTTCTTCTTGATTGGATATACCCAACACCTTCTAGAATAATCATCAATGAATGACACTAGGTACTTTGCATTTCCTAGTGACATTTCTGGTGATTCCCATACATCAGAATGAATCAAGTCTAAAATGCCTTTACTCATTGCATCGGATCTGCTAAACTTCAATCTATGCTGCTTACTTGTAACACAATGCTCACAAAAAGGTAGATTTATCGATTTGAGCCCTGGAAGCAACTTTCTATCTGAGAGAATCTTCAAAGCTCGTTCTGACATGTGGCCCAATTTGAGATGCCACATCATTGTTGATTCTTCTCCTTTATTGGTTGACGCGGCACACGCATCAGCTTCCTATAGCGTTTCCCCTTTAAGCATGAATAGATTTGCTGCAATCTTTTCTGCCTTCAAAACCACAAGAGTACCTTTGATAATTTTCATGATCCCATTTTCAACATGGGTCCTGTATTCAAGACTGTCTATTTGCCCCAAAGATAGTAGATTCTTCCTTAAGCCCTTCACATGTCGTACCTCCTGAATAGTGCAAACTGTACCATCAAACATTTTTATTTTAATAGTACCAATACCAGCGATTTTCAAAGCATGATCATCCCCCATGTGTACATAACCTTCTGAGATTGGTTCATATTTGTGGAACCATTCTTTTCGAGATGTCATGTGCCATGTTCTCCTGAGTCTATTAACCAGACGTCAAAAAACTGCTTTCTACCTTCAACTGTTGCTGTAGCCTCGCTGTATAAGACTTCACCATTATCAGGGATACTTGCTACATTCCCTTGAGCATTTGATGGCTCAGGGTCTCCATTCTTTCTTTTACTCCAACAATTCTTTTTGACATGCCCTTTCTTGCCACAATTATAGCACTTGAAATTCTTCTTACTTCTTGATTTTGATCTACCATAATTTTAAACTCTCAATAGAGCCACATTCTGTTGATCTTCCTCTCATCACTGTCAAAGCTTCTGCTTGCTGCGAACTTACTTGTCTGTCTTCTTTGTTTTTACGCCGAGTTTCTTCTTCTAAAACAGCAGCTGTAATTTCATCAAAGATTAGATAGTCTGAAAGGATGTTGTTCGTCAGGTTAATGATGAGTTGATCATACGAGTCAGGTAGACTTTGAAGTAGAAGCTCCGCATGTTTAGTTGTCTCTATTTTGTAACCCATTGATGTAAGTTGCGAAAATAGAGTATTCAAGGTATTGATATGGTTAGTTACCGATGTTGATTCTTCCATTCGAAGAGTGTAAAGTCTTCTCTTTAAGAAAATCTTGTTGTGAAGTGACTTGGCCTCGTACGGTTTTGTTAGAACATCCAAAATCTCCTTTGCCGTCTTCTTTTCTGCCACACTGGATAACACTCCATCAGCTAGTGCTAAGTGTAGATCAGCAATTGCGTTGCCGTCCATTTCGTTCCACTTGCTATCATCGATTATTCCAATAGGCCTATCTTCAATTACTTCCAAACAATTATCTTTCCTCAAAATTGCCTTAATCTTCATTTTTCACAACGAGAAATTGTTTCCGTTGAACTTTTCAACATCAAACTTTGTTGTCATCATTTTGATATGCTTCTCACTTGAACCGGCTTCCACTATTACACGTGAACAGTAACCATATATGTGAATAGTAACTATATATGTGAATAGTATTCGTAAATAGTACCCACAACCAAAGTCTGATACCACTATTAGGAAATTTAGGGGTTGAAGCTAATACACAATCAAAGTAAAATTGAAAGAATAAAGATAAAATGGACACAAGTATTTACGTGGTTTACCCAAAATGATTACAGGCTACTTCACAGACAAAGGCAGAAAGGAATTCACTATATCGAAATATTTACGACTTCTCTCTAAATACAAGGAGAGAACAATATACCTCTCTCTTTTATAATAGGAGAATACAAATAACCTCTCTCTCACAATGAGGAAAAAACTCTTTCTAAGTGGGGAAGCTTTGAATGCTTAGAATATATGAGATTTTGGAATGGGATGATGGAAATGAGCAAATGATCTCTCTATTTATAGAGAAAAATATTACTATTTGGAGAGATGACATAAGCGTTTACATATGTCTCTTCTTACTATTTGAAGAGATGACATAAGCGCTTACATATGTCTCTTCTCCCATTTTCAATGGTAGGTGAGCAACCATTGAATTGGAATAATATTTCATCAATTAAGCCATCTCTTTTGACATTATAAAAGTGACTTCATACTTGTATTTCAGAGAGAAAGAAGGGTATGAGAAGAATCATGAAATTGAGATGAAATTAGTTGCAATCCATGCTCAGCCTGTGAGCTAGTAAGGTAACTCCTTATTGCACATGGTTCTTAAACGTGCTAAAAAAGTGACTTCAACCAAGAAGCTATTGACCTTTTCATTGTTGATAACTGCAAAAACATTTACTTGGCTGGTTATGAAACTATTGTTGTTTTAGCCACTTGGTGCCTCATGCTCTTGACTGCAAATCAAAATTGGCATGACTGTGCTCGCAAAGAGGTTGTTGATATCTCTGCGATTTTGGGCATATTTCTTCAAATTAACTTTAAAATCATTTTTTTATTTTGTAAATTTTGGTTTTTGTAGCTGAAAATGGTGAATTAAGAAGCATTAAGGCTTTACACACTAGCAATAGTAGTGTCAAGAGAGGCTTTAAGGACATGAAATTTGGAGATATTAATGGTCTAAAGGGTGTCAATGTTTGGACAAAGGTGGTGACATTAGACACAGATCTTGATGCTTATAAATTCAATCAAGAGAGATTTGTTAATGGAATTACAGGTGCTTGTAAGCTTCCATACTTGTACATGCCATTTGGGGTTGGACCTGTTAGCGTGAGTCATGTAATTAGTGTATAATATATTATAATTAATGTGCTGTCTGTAATATAACTCTAGATTATACGGAATTTTAGTTTGTTCAATACTCTTGTAATTTGTTTTCTATATATACATTTATTGTAAGGTAATAATCAACAAGTTATACATTTTCATTCATATTATCTTCAACTTGGTATTAGAGTGAAGATTCAAAAAGGGACTTTGTCTTTTTTCTTCGTCACCGTCATCACCTGTCAACGCACCATCATCATCACTGTTAGCGCTGCTGCGTGTCTGCTCTCTCTCTCCGGCTCAGCGCCGCCTGTTCAGCAGCGCCGTCTCTGTCTGCAATAGCCTTTGGGAATGGGTGGCCTTTGAAGCGGTTGCGCAATAGCCTTTGAGTTAGTGTGTTGCCATGGTGTACTCATTCTCTTTTATCTTCTCCTCTTCTTCTATGTTCTTTTCTCCGTGCGCTGCATGTTGGTGAGAAATATCAATAATATCTTTTTCTTCACAAATACTCAAACTTTTTAAAAATGTCAAAAGTTGACATTTGACCATAACAGTAGTTATAGATAATAATTATTTAATAAAATAATAGTTAAAATATTATTGTAATTTTATTAAAAATATAATTTAGTTATTATATTTTTTAATTAAGTAGAATAATAACATTAATTCTTTAGATTAAAAACGGTATCATCTAGCTATTAACTTTGTAAAAATAACTAATTAAGGACAAGCTATAGTATTTTAATAAATTTTTATTAAAATATTATTATTTTTTAATAAGTGATTAGAAGTGATAAAAATATGAGTTTTTAACAAGCATAAAAGTAAAATTTAATATGAAATTATTTAAAAAAAAGTTTAATAATAATAATATTTAAATATAGAGTTATTTAAATATATATTTTAATTTTTAATAAAAATAATAGTGGCAATTAAAAAAATTCAAAACGAATATTTTGTAAAAAAATTTCATATTAATTGTGAATATATTATTATTAAAGAGTCGTATTTCAATCGCTTGACAAAAAATAATAATATTATAATAATAAAATTATTAAAATAATATAATTTTTCTTTGGTTAATATTTTTTATAAAGTTGATGGATGAAATGATACTATTTATAATGTAAGGGATGAAATGACACAAATGATTTAATCTAAGAAAATTTTGTGACATTTTTTTTCTTTTCTAAAGATACAATTTAACGTGTAATTTTTTGATTAAGCATAATAATAACAATAAATTTATAGAAATTCCTAATAACTTCAAAAAAATGCCAAAAAGTTATATTTAGATAATTTTTTTGACATTTTTTTGGACTTATTTTAAACTTTTCATAAAATTATTGTATTTATTATGTTTAACTAAAATATTATAAAATTAAATTATATTTTTAATAAAATTATATGAACATTTTAATATGCTATAGCTATTTAATAACAATTTTTTAATATCTTTAAAGAATATCTTAATTTTTAAACCAAAATTTTAATTTATTTTATATTTTAATGTCAAATAATCAATTACTAAACTAATAAAATAAAAATAAAAGTGTTACAGTTTTATTTTATTAGAATGTTATAAAGCATAAATTAGAAAATAAATAAATGTATATAAATTTAAAATATATATGTACATGCGTTACTAATTAAGAAAATAAAAGTAAAATATATAAAATGAATGATTTTTTTTTTTTTAATTATTTCAAATTCTATGTGTTAAAATGGTCACTTTTTTTAATTTTATTTTCTGGTATAGAGTTTAATTTTAGTTTAATTTAATGACATAATTTAAAATATAATGATAAAAATAACACAATAATTTTAATATTATATCTTAACAATTATTATCATCAAGTGGAGATCAAAACCAGGTTGAAGACTGCCTTCAAGACCAAAGTGGGGTTAGATGAATGACAATTAAATGCTAGTTGGGTTGTGCATGATGACTTTTAAAATTATTTTTTGGTAAAATTTTAATTTTTTTCACAAAAATTATAAAAATGATTGATATTGGATAATAACTTGTTTTTTTTTCAACGAATATCATATAATATTAATAATTTAACTATAGTAAATGGAATAAAAAGTAACATATTTTATAATGTGTGAACATAATTGGTGAGAATTATTATAATTTTTAAGATCACAATAACAAAAATTATAATAAAAATAATTTAAGATATTTATATATTTAATTTAATTATTAATATGTAATAAAATATAAAATATTATGACAGAAAAATAAATACTCATTCTTTCCACACCTATTAAATATTGTTTATAATACATTATTTTTTCTTCATATATTTATATAGTTATTTATAATTTTATATCATTTAAAAATAACTTTTTTATATTACTACATTTATAATTTTATAAATTTTATTTTAATAATATTATTTATTTTGATTAAGATACTCGAACAAATATTACAATAAAATATTATTTTTATTTAATTCAATTCTTATTACTTTTACATTAATTACTTACGTAATAAAAAATTGAGTTTAATTGTATGGTATAATTTTGTTTATATATACAATTTTTTCAACCCTATTTAGAAAGTATAACAGAAATAAATATACATATATTTTTTAGTATAGAAAGAAAATAAATATATATATTTTTTATATAAAAATTAAAAGTAAAATAAATTTATATATTTTTTAAGTACATGGTCGATAAAAACGTGCTCCTAGGAAACGCATGATGACAAGGACAAGGAAACTTGCTATTGCTCGACAGTCGACACAAACATGACAAGGAAACGCATGGGCCTCTGGCTCTGAGCCCCAAGGGAGAAGGCGGGAAAATATTTACCATATTTATTCCAACTTCCAAGTAGTCACCTTTTACCAGTAAATGATGCTATCCTCTTCTCCGTCCTTGTATCACCACCTCCGTTGTTTCTCAACTGGAACAGCCCAGAAAATGAAATCCATTCTCAAAGTGAGCACATTTTTCTCCCTATGTTACATTCTGACAAATACTCCGTTTCTTCATTCATTTTTTATTTATTATAAATAATAGATACTAATACGACTTGTGCGGACCGTACAGTACTACCCTTTTGTTTCCCGCAAATGACCATAGTTCTTTAACATTAGGGTTTATCTTGTATTTTTATTTTACTACCAGTAAAATATTTAAACTAGTAAAAAAAATATTTAACTGATTTTTAACCATAGAAAAAAAAATATTTATTTTCTTTCGACGTTAAAATTTTAAGAAAAATAAAAATATATTTTTTCTCAAGTGTTAAAAACAAAGATCTATGTTATAAAGTGCTAATGCTATGCAATTAAACAATTTTTTTGTTTTTTTATAAATCTTGTAGTAGATACTTATAGAGGAGGTTTTAGGATGGGGTTTGATATATTATATGCCATTAACTGGTTGATTCATGACTGCAGAATTACTTTGGGTACTCTGAATTCCGGCCTTATCAGAAGGAAATCATCCAGAAAGTTCTAGATAGAAGGGACTGTTTGGTGGTCATGGCTACTGGTAGCGGCAAGTCCTTGTGGTAAGCCTCCTTTTTCTTTTCTGTTTGGTTTCCTTGAAAACTCTCTTTATATATTGCTATCTTTAAGTTTTTTGCTTTTAAATTGACAGCTATCAGGTACCTCCTTTGGTATCCGGAAAGACTGGAGTAGTAGTAAGTCCTCTGATTTCCTTGATGCAAGATCAGGTAAATATCTTAAGCTGAGTGCTTCAGTTAACTTTTCTGTTCTGTTAGCATTAACTCACCGTTAGCTTCAGATGCTTAAAGTAGTATTTCATAAATAGGTGATGTCTTTGAAAGAAAGGGGTATCAAAGCTGAGTTTCTTGGCAGCTCTCAGACTGATACATCTGTTCAGAGAAAAGCTGAAATGGGTCAATTCAATATCTTGTTTATGACACCAGAAAAGGCATCCTATGTCCCCATAAGGTGCTCGCTATTGTGATCATTTCATATCCTCAATTCAAATGGTTTGAATTTCACGTCGATTACACTTTGTTAGAGCATGGTTTGTTACTAAATGTAATCCTATATCACTTCGAGCTTTTTCCATGGGGGCTTTATCATTGCTGGAGATGGAAATCATAAAGTTGCTTTTACTTGTGTATGGCACAATCCTACAATTTTCTGCCAGTTATTGATACATAGAGGCAATGACAGTGTATAATAGTATTTTAAATTTACTTTATTAGCACAAAATACTATCCTAATTTTTATTTCCTTTTCAGCTTCTGGTCAAATTTGCAAAAGGCAGGGATTTGCCTGTTTGCTGTTGATGAAGCACATTGCATTTCAGAGTGGGGTAATGATTTCAGGTTATTGATGCTTATTGGTTTTGTCAACTCAATGGGATTTGTGCTGTCTTTGAGCTATAGGAGTCATCATCTTGTTTTATTATTTAAATTCCTCCCCACTCATTGATGACTTACCTGGTTTCCTTAACTAGTTGTTCGGTTGATTTAGAAATCACATTGATGTAATAAAATGTTTTCTTATTCTTTTATTTGTAATTTGGTATGTTTCCATGTTATCTTAATTTCTAAGGAATTCACTTTTTGGACCATCAGGATGGAATACAAACAATTATACAAGTTGCGTGATGTTCTACTTCTCTCTGATGTTCCATTTATGGGATTGACAGCGACTGCCACTGAAAAGTAGGCATCTCTCTCTCCCTCTCCCCATACACACATTTGTTGTTACATCTGTATTTGTTGCTTTGACACCTTATGTGATTTACCTGAAGTACTAGAATATTTTCTATTTTTGTGTGTCAGAATAATGGTACTTTTGGTCTGGATAAGTGGGTTATATATAGGATTACCGCTAAAAATTGGTTTATCAGTTTTATTACTTGACCTTGATATCTATAGCTATTGGTTTTGTTCAACATATGATCTCCATGGTGCTTCTCCTTGTTACTGTCTTCTAAATTTGATTGGTAAAAGAATGTTATTTTTTATTTTCTTCAGTTGGTTCTTATTCAATGCATATTTCCAGGGTACGAGCCGATATTATTGGCTCTCTTAAGATGAGAGATCCTTTTGTTTCGATAGGATCATTTGATAGAAAAAATATTTTCTACGGCGTCAAGTCTTTTAACCGCGGTGTATCATTTGTGGATGAGCTAGTTCAAGAAGTATCAAAGTATGTAGCTAGTTCTGGTTCAACTGTTATTTACTGTACAACAATTAAAGATGTTGAGCAGGTATGTTACTTGATCTGCCCCTCTAAATTTCATTCTTCTTTTTTTCAACCTTTTCAGCTAAAGATCTAACTTTTCTGATTTGTTTAGGAGATTGTATCGTAATGTTAATACCTGTGTTGACTATCAAACTCTGCTATAACTATAACTTGCCTTCTTACTACATTCTTGCTAGTTCACATCAAAGTCTTGTTTGTTCAGGGATTTATTTGATAAAAGCACTAAGTTTGTCATGACAAATTTTTACACCTTATTTCTTTTAGATATTTAAATCACTTCGAGAGGCAGGAATTAGGGTTGGAATATATCATGGTCAAATGAACAACAAGGCTCGTGCAGAGTCCCACAGGTTCCAACCTCTATTGCATGTGTAACTTGTAATTTTTGTCACTTGCAGTGGTTTGAAGTTTGTGGCATCTCTTTTTCTGCCGCTGCATTAGTAGACTAGACCTATCTTTCCTTTTTTGTATTTTTTCCTTCCAGATTATTTATCAAAGATGAAGTAGATGTCATGGTTGCTACTATGGCTTTTGGCATGGGAATTGATAAGCCAAACATAAGACAAGTGATACACTATGGTTGCCCCAAGAGTCTTGAGTCTTATTACCAGGAGACTGGACGTTGTGGTAGAGATGGTATGCCATCTACATGTTGGCTTTATTACACCATAGGTGTCTTTGCAAAAGCCGAGTTTTATTGTGGGGAATTACAAACAGTGAGTATATTTTTCATTTATCTTGAGTTCTTGTAATATGTTGATTATTTTCTAAAGTTGTCTTATGTTATAAGATACTTTAGATTTGATTATTGCATGCAATTTCTGAAGCAATTAATGGCTTGACATTTTTTTTTTATCTATGTTATCCTTTGATTTTCATCAGGAAAAACTGCGAAAAGCAGTTATGGAGTCATTGATGGCTGCACAACACTATTGCTTGCTAACAACATGTAGAAGAAAGTTCTTGCTTGGCCACTTTGGGGAAAACCTTGCAGCTGACAACTGTGGTTATGATTTTGCCTAAGTTTATTTGTTTCCTTTTTCCTTTTTCCTGTTTTCAATTTTCTACTTCTTTTATAGTTATTGTAGCAGTCTATGTTTACTTCTTTAGTACCTTGCTCCAAAATCCTTTTCTTCAGGGATTATGTATTAAAAAAAAAAAAAAAAAACCACATATGTTTATTCTTAATTTGGGTATTGCTGTGTATTACTCTACTTATTCCAGCACATCTAGTTATTGGGGTAAATCTGGAGGTTATTACTTTCATAAGGGTGATGCCAGTTTAAGGTTGCTTAAGCATTTGTATTTATAATATTCTCAGCTAAATATGTGAAAACTTTTGTAATCTGTTTGTCATCTATATTGCATCTTCTTATCCTCAGCATTTTACTATGGGCTGTAATATTAAATTGTTAATAATGTCATCTGTATTAAAATATTTGTCAACTAACAGGAAATTGTGATAACTGCATTATTTTGAAGAGGGAGCGTGACATGTCTACAGAAGCATATCTTTTAATGACTTGCATTAAATCGTTAAGAGGCTCTTGGGGCCTGAACATGCCTGTAGATATTCTTCGTGGCTCTCAAGTAAGTTGTTAGGCAATGCTAAAAGTGATTTCAACTTGAAATAATGGTGTGCATGCATTAATCAAAGTGCATGCTTTATCAGCTTTAAACCTTTTCATCTTAGCAGCTCCCACTAAAGACATGCCTTAAATATTTAAGCTTTTAGTTATCTGGTATTTTGAGAAATTTAAAATCCTTTACAGGATACTTCTGCCTTATTTTTATTTTCCTTTTCTTGTTTTTGAATTCTATCAGCACTATTCAGTCTTAAAAAAATTTGTGTGGTTTTCTTATCTTTTAAAATCCTGTATCCGTCCTTCTTGTCTATTACCATGTACTTTTCTCTTGATTGATTTCATATATCTTCATGTAGGTAGTATTCTTATTCTTTTTAAATCTTTGAAATATTCATATTCTATCTTTATGATAGTTTTGTGGCAGAAGTCCTTAAATATTGAATTATTATTGCTATTTCTTTGTTTCTTCCATTATTATGATTTCCTCCAATTGGCTTTAAAACTCACAGCCTACGGAAAGAATGAAGAGCAATTTTTTTCCTATGAGATGCAATTGTTGGAGAGGTTGAACTTTCTTGCTTGATTTAAATTACTTTATGATATCTTCCTAATAATGCAGAGGATAAATTTTTGGTTGCGAAACAAACAATATTGGCAGCGTGGTAACCCTAGAAGCATAAAGTTCTTTTCTTCCTTCCCTCCCATAAAAAAATAATAATAGGAATGGAATTATCTAAATCATTTCTGAATTTTTCATTAGTTTATCATGTATTGAAAATAAAATTCGGTAACTCCATTAATCTTGATCAAGGTCTAAAAGGATTAGTTACGAATTTGGTTTATTTAAGGTACTATGCACTAGTTTAATGCAACCTCATTTCTTGGAATATATGGCCTTTGTGATTAGTGAGTTAATTTTCCATTTGTTGATTGAATCAATAAGGCGATGCAGCCTTGATTGAAGCAATATCTATACATTTATTGCTTCCCTGATATTTGAAATTACTCAAATTAATTGTTGGTTTTAGTTTCTATTTGATATTTTTCACCAATTTGTATTTTATATGGTTTACAGTCAAAGAAAGTTCGAGATGCTCAGTTTGACAAGCTTTCGATTCATGGGCTTGGGAAGGATCACTCTTCAAATTGGTGGAAAGCACTTGCTTACCAATTAATTTCTTCTGGTACATATTTAAGGACAGTCGTGTCACGATGCAGACATAATATCTTTACTATTATTAAGACCAGCACTCAATTTTCTTGCTTCCAGCATAAATTTTTACTATATATTGATTGAAGTAGACATGCTTTGTGATATTTCCCAGTCTTCTGCAATAGTTTGGCAAGCTACATATTTGGGTCTTATGGGCATGCCTTCCTAGTGCAGTGACTTGGTGTCAAATTCTAGCATACAGATGCTAAACATTATACCTATACTGAAACTATAGGCTTATCACTGTCACTAGACTATTTATGTAATTAACCAAGAGCTTGCTTTTCCAAATTCTCAAATTTGTATAATGTTAGTGCAAAGTATGTGAATCCAGTTCAAATGATTCAACTCAATGGTGTTTAGAGATTTCAGTTTTAATTATTCCTATAAAACAGTGTGTTGAGATGCTTGACCGGAACGTGGTGATACTTTTGCTTCTTATGTAACAAATTGATTGAAATGTTTCTATTTTGTGCATTTGACTATTATGTGGTTGGGATTCTTTAAATAAAACTTTCCAGATTATATTTGGAGATGCAGATGCAATTGTATTCCAATTTTAGATCTCATAGACTCTGTTTGGAGACTTTCCATTTTAGGGAATTCAAATTTAGCCAACTATTTTACTATTGACCGTATTTGTGTCAATATAATGCCATAGGACATTTTCTGGCAAGCTATCATGCTGTATGGTTTTTGCTAAAAGACAATTATTTGCAAGAACGTCAATCGTATGAAGTATATAAGATCAATTTAGGTATTACTTAGATGTATGGGCTTTTTACTTGGTTTTTCTAAGAAGATTTTTACTTTGTGCACACATTTTTGTGCATGATGTCCTGGACCTTAACTCTTAGGTTAGAAAATTGGTTTCATTACAGATACAAGTATGCCATCCATGTATTGAAGTCATGTTCTAACCTACCTGAAGGAAATTAGTCAGAGAATGGGAGATCTTCTAGACTCAGTTTGTGCAGGCAGGATTTCTCTGTAGTCTAAAGTTGTAGAAAGTTAGAGAAAGATTGAGGACAACACCATGTAGGGGTGTCATAGTTCCAATCTAGGTTTACTCGGTACAAGTTTTTAGTATGCAATAGTCTAAAGTTGTAGAAAGTTAGAGAAAGACTGAGGACAACACCATGTAGGGGTGTCATAGTTCCAATCTAGGTTGGTACAAGTTTTTAGTGTGCAATCAGTGTTCAAATTGATGGTGATCTATATGTTCGATATTGAACATGAAGTAGGATTGAAAGATTTTACCAATAAGAAAAATGCATTGTAAACTGTGTAATTTTTTATTCGTTGTCTCATTCAATTTCCTATTGACATGCTTTATGATTGTAATTTATTTGTTGCTGTGAATTGTTTTATTTGTTATTAATGCTTTATCTTTGTTGACTTAAGGCGCTTTTGACTTGACACTTGCAGGTTTTTTGGTGGAGAATGTAACTGATATATATAGAACTTTAAGGTAGACTTTCTTTTTGTTCTATTTCCTTTTTCCACATGCCATATGCAATTATTTAAAATGTCTTTGTAGATGATACTTTTATTTTTCTTTGTATACTCAACAAATCCTGCAATTTTCAAATAACATCTTTCCTTCTTTTATCAGTCTGAGTCCAAAAGGTGAAAACTTTCTTAGATCTGCCACATACGATTATCAGCCTCCTCTAGTTCTTTCCGAAACCAGCAAAATGCATGACGACGAGGAACAAATAAGCACATCAGGAGAAGTAGAAATTAAAAGCTTCAGTACCTCAAAACAGGAGGGATTATCAGAGGTTGGTTATTTTCTCTTATTTTATTTTGCTTTGATGTTTTGTATGATTGACTGTTAAGAGAAAGGGCATGGAAATAGAACAAATGGGGGCATAAACGTTAAATTTATTTTCTCATAAAGTTAAATAGATACTAGTAATTTAACTACTTGTAGGAACTTCA
The DNA here is from genome assembly GCA_029378325.1 of Elaeagnus macrophylla. Lineage (NCBI taxonomy): Eukaryota > Viridiplantae > Streptophyta > Magnoliopsida > Rosales > Elaeagnaceae > Elaeagnus > Elaeagnus macrophylla. The sequence continues at coordinate 8,475,230 of CM055642.1, read as the reverse complement.
ATTCATAATGTACTTAAGGCTTTGAATATTTATGCGCTAAATGCATTATTTGGATTGAACTTGAACATCTATGCCCTAAATCCATTATTTGGATTGAACTTTCTTTATCGCCCTTGATGCAAATTCAAAGATAAAACCTTACGTCATTCTTGCTTTCCTTGTTGCACTACATTTTCCCACCTCACATTTTTTTTTTTGATCAAATATTAATTAACCATTTTCCACCTGTGCATTGTTTCTACGTAGGCTGAGACAAAACTTTACCATATGCTTCTGGAAGAGAGAATGAAGCTTGCTAGAGGCTTAGGAACTGCTCCGTAAGTTTTTTCCTTTTTAATTATTATCTTTTCTGATAATGATATTTTGAAGGTAACCAAAGTTAGAATTTCTAAGTAATCTTTTTGTCAACTGAGTATATTTCAACGAACATGAACATTTTATCGTTTCTCTAATGTTTTCCTCTCTGCAGGTATGCTATATGTGGGGATCAAACAGTGAAAAAGATTGCATTCACTAGACCATCTACCAAAGCAAGATTAGCAAATGTTGATGGTGTAAACCAGGTATCTTTTGATAACTGGAGTATCAACTGGGTTATCATGTATTTGATAATTATTAGTAGGATGGTGCATGTTTTTCAGCATTTAAAAATGAAGTTATGGCTTTTCCAGGATTCCTGTTTATACTTGTAATTTCTTCATTCTGATGCCTCAACCATTTTAACATTCCATTGTTATGTAGAGTATTTATAAAACTAGGTCAAAACTGCTCTGCACACTTCCTACATAAATAGAATAAACAGAAATTTAGTCATAATCACTGTTTGTACTTTTATTTTCTTAAAACTGATGCCCCAACCATTTTTATCTTTCTACCATTATGTAGAGTCTTTAGAAAACTAGGTCAATACTACTGTGCACGCTTTCTACTTCAGTTTAACAGAAAAAATTTCATGTCTTTCGTGCAAACCTCCTCTCTCATCGAGCTTTCTTAATATTTGAAGGCTAAATTTGAATTTTGATAACATTGCAGCACCTTGTAAGTACACATGGAGACCACTTTCTTCAAATTGTTCAGCGTGTCTCCCGACAACTAGACTTGTCCTTGGATGGTGAATCGAGCATACAAACAGCCACGACCAGAAAAGTTTATCCGCTGTCAAGCCAACCAAAAAGACTGTCACCATCAAAGTTTGAGGCTTGGAAGCTGTGGCATGAAGATGGTCTCTCAATTCAGAAAGTTGCTGTACGATATCCCCATCTTTTTTCCTCTAAAGTTTTGATAGTGTAAGGTATTTACCTTTCATGAACTCTATGTAACTTATTAATTTTGATTATAGAGCTTCCCTAGTCGACCAGCTCCTATAAAAGAGCAGACAGTCATTGAATATCTATTAGAGGCTGCCCGGGAAGGATGTGCCATGGATTGGACCAGATTCTGTGGTGATATTGGATTGACAAATGAAATCTTCTCAGCCATTGAAGCTTCCATTGCTAAAGTCGGCTCTAGAGAAAAAATTAAATCTATCAAGAATGAATTACCAGAAGATGTAAGCTTAATATCTTTTTGACCTTTTTTTTTTTCGTATTTATGGCATTAATGATTATATAAAGGCTATTTATTTGAATAATTGAATCTAACATGCGTATATAACACTGGATTACTGGTTAATTTGGCTAGTGATTTCTGTTGTGGCTGTTAACTAACTTGATATCCTCCTTAATGATGCTAGATAACTTATTCACATATCAAGGCTTGTATGACAATGCATGATTGTGGGATTTCTCCAGAAGTGCTGCAAAGGTCTAATCTTATATCTGATACTGACAAACTAGTAAGCAACACATCTGAGGTGTCAAAGAGTTCGCTTCAAGAATTGCTCATGGGGGCAAATCATGAAGTTAAAACTTCAGCCCATAATTATGTTGCTTCTTGCAGCCCCAAAAGAAGTGAAGCAGCTTCTTGTAACCCTCTTGAGTGACAGGAAGCAAATTTATATGAACTCAATGATGGGGATGTACATTCAGAGAAACGCCAAAAAGTGATTGAGCGGATGCAACAGAGAGTTCCATACTAGTTTGGCTTAATAACTGTGATGAAGGGGTAAGTGCTGTATAGACCCAAGTTTTCTGCTGTAATTGATAGAAATCAAACTGGAGGAGTCTCTTTTTTAACGTTAGGCATCTGATGAAAATTTTACTTATGCTGATTGGTGGCAAGGCAGGATACTCTGTCAGATATTATAAAGCACTTCAATGGATCTGATGAACAATCCATCATTGATCTTGTAACCTTGAAGATGAGCTTTTGATTTATAAAAAGCATAACTTGTTCTGGCATTTGTAGCTTAAAATGCATGAATTTGCTTATATTAAATGAGAAGATGGTGTGGTTGATAATGTGCGACAGTGCGAGTTTGATTGACCAATTTGATGTAGCATGACATGGTTGAACAGATACTTTCTGTGTTGCAAAGCTTATGAATGCCAGTATTATTTACAGTATATTCGAGAGTAATTACGTATGTTCGCAAAATTACTCCGCCTTCTTTTGGGGTCGTTAGATTGTCATTTTTTGCACGTGTATTGTGGACGCTTCTCCTACTTTATCATTAGGGCAAATGTTTTGTTTCTACTATTTTTTTTTAATTTCAATTTATTTCCTAAACTTTTTTTTACATCTATTTTTACTTTATAATTTTGATTGTACTGTAACTTATAAGACAGTATGTATGAATGGCACAACTTTATACAATTTTTAACACTTTTATCTCAACGGTGGATACAAGTGATTGGAAGAAAAAAAAAAAGTTTCTAAATCTCAACTGATTGAGACAAAGGAGTTTAAAAGTTGTGTAATATTATTTTTTTAGGAAAAAAGTGCATATAAGATCATTTCCCTTTGTGAATATATTTATCATTTTATTTTAATTGATATATTTTAGTTACTTTAATATTAAAATTTTGGATCAATTAGTCTTATAATTTTATTTAATTGTCATATTATTCTCGTAATTATTAAAATAGGTCAATTTAGTTCTGTAATTTAAATTTTGGATCAAGTTATCTAATTTTTTTAAAAAATATTTTTTTTCGAGGACAATATTAATTTTTTTATTTAAAACAAAAAATAAAAATAAAAATAAAAATTTATATTTCATCTATTTTTTTCAGTTTACTCTCCCATTCATTTTTTCTATAATTTTTGTGTCTTCAAATTTTTTCTGTTCTCTTGAAATTATTATCACTTTGATTTTCAATTACTAAACAATAATTTATTAATTAATGAAAATTTCAAGCCTTATTTATTTGTATTTATATTTGAAATTAATGTTCCGTATGTTGCAAACATAAAAAAATAAATGTACGTAAACATCTTAATTAAGTTATTGGTTATGAATAAGATAATTACAAACTCAAACAGTATAAGCTGAGAAAATGGAGAAAAAGATAGAAATTTTTACTTTTATTTTTGCCTTTTGTTTTAAATAAAAAAAAAATCTAATATTACCCTTAAATTTTTTTTTTTAAAATTTAGACTAATTTGACTCAAAATTAAAATTATAAAATTAAATGGACTTATTTTATTAATTACGGGACTAATGTATCAATTAAATAAAATTATAGGACTAAATTAACCCAAAATTCTTTGTATACATGAATATTTTAGTCATCTTAATATCGTATATGTGAATATTTTAATCACTTTAGATTAATTTTTGCCTTTTTAATTACTTTATTTTTAACTTTTTTAGATATTTGTTTTTGTTTGATCATTTTTCATTCCTTATCCAGTAAAATTTAACTCAATTAATTTTAAGTTAAAAAAAAAAAAATTAAATTGACAAGAAATTGTTTTAATGTTAAAAAATACAAGAGTAGGAGATTGAAGTACACTGATTTTAAAAGGTGAGTAATATATTTAATTTATTAAAATAAAGTAATGAATGTAATGTCATCCTAGAATAATGAGGAAATTATTAATAATTTTCAAGTTGTTTTTAAGAAATTATGAAAAACAATAAAAATAATATCCTTAAAAATTTTAATCACAAAAATAACATTATTTATATCCAATTTATATATTCTTTCTATTATAAAAAAAGTCTCGTGATTTTCCACTAAACATCTTCCAATTAAACGAAGTTAGCGTTTAAAAAAAAGGAGGCATATATTTAGAAACTTTGTATCTCTAACTATCACTTCAAGTTTCATTATAGAGGAAGATCAAACCATGTATACCTAGGAATTTATAAAGCATGACCGACATTATAAAGTTTTATTTACTTAGAAATATTATAAATTAATTAATGTTAAAAATTTACACTTAAAATAATGAAGGGGTTTATTTCCTTTCTTTCCCCACATTAATCTTGAGGGGTCATTGACAAAGATTAACAGGTAGTTAATGAAGATAGACCATTTTCCAAGTTTTTTACCTTGCATTGATTAGGGTTGATTAGTCGTTCGTCTATAATTGGCTACTAGATTACGTTATTTTCAATGCGTTAATAACAGTATTCATCTAATCAATGACAAGCTTACCAAAAAATAATATGAAATTAACTAGGCATTTAGTAAGCTTTGGAGACTAGCGCAGAACTGAGAAAGATGGGTAAAGGATTAATGCATTTATGGCCAAGTAAATCAATTCATATTATCACTAGGGCATTCAGCAAATGGCCAATATTGACTTAAGGTTTTCGGCAAGTGGTAATATTAATTTGTAGTTACCACATGTTTTTGGTAAATTATTTTTTACTTTCATATTCATGTAACTTATTTTTGCATAGGTTCTTTTATGCTTGAATTAAATAAATCTTATATGTTATTGTGATTAATTGATTTAATTATTAAATTTTAAATAAATTATTTTTATTGAACTCATACTTAATATACTTGTTTAAAATTTTTTAGTTAATTGATTTATTCTATATATGTTTAAATTTTTTTAGTAATGATTATTCATAGTTAAATTCGTTATAAAACACACACATTTGTGCTTATGTACTAACCTTTTTTTAGGTTATTCGGTGGACATGTTTGATAATTCATATGACTCCAATTTATTAGAACGTTTATCCAAATTCATTCGCTTACTTTGAAGACTTTAAAGATGGAAAAAAGGTTGGTAAATAAAGTACATTGAGGTTGTATCTCTGAAGAATAATTTAAGATTTAGTTTTATACTTGATCATTAAATATTCATAGTGTATAAGTTAGGTGGTCCGGTGTATAATAATTTTCTCTTTAGGTTATTATTGTAGCCTTAGGTTATTTTTACCTTATTTTTTATGTTGTATTTTTAACTTTTATATTTATTATTGTTACACGATTGCATGTCTGACTATTGTATTTAGATATCAAATTTGGAACTTAAAATTGTTAATTTTAAGAAAAATAACTTATTCATCTCCTCTAAGTTTATTTGGTCTGCGTTTTGCAACTTTCAATTAATATCTATTAGAGCCAATACTAAATACATTTATTATTGTGCTTATTAATTTTTATTAGGAATCATTTTATTGAGGGTGATAGCACGGATGAGGGATTTAACTCTTTTATTTCCTTTAAATTTATGTCATAAGTTTTGAAAAAATATTTTTGAACGCCATGAAGCCAAGAAAGAGAATAGTAGTTTACGTATGAAATAAGAAAAGTTAAATGAACAACTTAAAATACATGAAAGCTTTTTTTATAAATTATATAAAGAGAGATAAATTTGACAATAACAAAATAATGCCTTAAATTCTAGCATTACACATTAAGGGAAAAAAAAAAAAAAAATTTGCTGCACATAATAAAAAATTAGTGCAAGAAATCAAAGCAGCAACCCTTACTTTGCATATTTCCAGCTATCACATTGTCCTTACCCTTGTCTACACTAGACTACTACTTATCCACATAACTCCCTGAACCAAAGCTAACACCCTTATCCCCCTTCTTCCTTAAACCATCATCATTCCATTTCGTTAATATGTACAAGAACCTTTATATTCACATCATATCGTAATCACTCACCAAAACATTCGTATTTTCTTTCAAAATCAATATAATGATCAGTTTCATTAACATAAAGTTTATTTGGATGCGTAATCTTCTCACAATAGAAACAAAAACAAGGGAAACACTCCTATCTAAAACTCCACCCACATCTAAGTAGCATGGAAAGGGATCCATGCGTTAGAAACTAGTGAACAAGATAAGTCAAACCTAATACGCACCCTAACAGAGTCACGCTCATGGATAAAGTAGAAAATTCTTTTATCTGTTGTTTTACATGTATGCATTTACTTACAAATAGAATGCCTCATTTTATGTAGGTACTAATAATATCTTATTAAAATTATCAAAATATACCATATACATTGGTACCTGACTTCTATAAATTTTTTTCCCCTCACAGATGTCATTATTTCCACAGACAAATAGAATCTTTTTATTTCCACAAACCTAATACGCACCCTAATAGAGTCAGGCTTATGGAGGAAATATAAAATCTTTTTATTTGTTGCTTTACATGCATGGATTTACTTACAAATAAAAGAGCTTTATTTTATGTAGGTACTAATAATATTTTATTAAAATTATCAAATTACACCACATACACGTGCAGTTGACTCGTACAAAAGTTTTTCCCCTCACAGATGTCATTATTCCCTTAGACAAAGAGAACCTATCTAGCTACCTCAATCATAGAGCCAACAAAACCAGCAATCTTTCTAGCAATCACATCTAACCTTCAATCCATCGATAGTTCATGAATTTGAATTCAGATCCTTGTAACATTCAAAGCTAAATTGTAAGGGGACATACCTGGAAGGGGATCAAGTTTTGGTACCACAAGCAAAGAGTTATCAAAGCTCCATAGAGTTTCCTCAAAACCAATTCCATCTTAGCGACATCCTCGAAGTAGAAGATGAACGTAGACCTATCAATCACTTTGAGATCCAAGCCTCCTTTCGATTAACCCTTAAAAGAGCTTTCATGTTTACCGGCCTCTGCAAGAAGGCCGCATTTGGAATTTATACATCATAATGCATCATCATGTCAAGAACTTGGACCTTATTGTAGATGAAAGGAAATGTTTTTCTTCATTTTTTTCTGCATTATAATATTTTGTAAATTATTCATCCATTTTATATTTTTGTATATATATAATATAATATAATATAATATAATGTTTCTTATAAAAAAAAAATTATGGATTATGCGGCTGACATGCATGAGTAATTAATTTATTCAAAATGGCTTTCCTACTACTTAGCTACCAAGATAGCTGTAGTTACACGCATCTAACCGCATGCTAACATATGTTTTTACTCCATACCTATTTTGTGTCTTCAAATTTTGGACACTCTATATTGATTAAGTGCGAAGAAAAATTGAACATATGGTGTGTGTGAAGTACAAGGGTACCTCTTTTATAACTTTTCTATTGAACAATGTCATCACTATGATCACTATTAATTTTACTCCTCTCCTAATATATGTTCAAAATAGAGCGTTCAAAATTTGAAGATGCAAAATAGGTGTTCAAAATTGGGCACACATTAATATATGTGCAAAGTATGTTCAAATTTAAAAAATGTTTAAAACATGGTGTTCAAAATAGGTTATTCAAAGCCAACATTGTAGCTTACTTAAGCATGTTAAAAGTTTGAGGATTTGAGCCATAATAACTGGTGTGTGAGTAGTGTAATTATTTATAAAAATAAAATAAAAAAGTTAATCAAAACAAAGAGCTTCAAAACGTGGTGTTTGAAAGTAAAAACATAGTGTGTTCAAAATAAGTTATTAAAAAATGGGAATGGTCAAACAACTGTGCTCAAAATATTTTGTTCATAAGTTGGAGCATCAAAACAGTTTTTCAAATAGGTTGTTCAAAGTAATCAATATACCGTGTTCAAAACTAAGAGATGTGTTTGAATTGGGTGGATATTTTCAATAATGTGTGATACAAAATGAGAAGAGAAAGCAAACAGACGATTTTAAACATGCATATTTTCAAAAATGATTGCAAAATAGGTATTTATGAATCGGATACAAATATACTTTTGAGTAATGCTACACAACACCAATGGAGATACAAACTACAAAAGCATACGATCATAAATGTGATTTAAGGTTAACGTAACAAGGACAAGGGGCTGGGAAATAGTATTGCGTGGTGTAACATTACAAATATCATTTTCTCTTTTATCTTTGAAACTCTATCGGGAGAAACTATAACAAATATTTTTGAGTTTTCATCCTTCATCCTTGTTCATAGATATTTCCAATTTTTTTAAAATATCACAATACTCCTAATAGTAACATTGATATATTAGATGTTATATCTAATGGTAAAATTGTAATTAAATATTCAAGTATGAAAAGTTGGCATTGGATTCCTTAGTTCTCTCATATTCTATGAAATCCTCTCCCCAAACGCACAAAAATCTCCTTCCCTAATACAAAATTCACAAGTTCATGCCTTGTTTTACTCTTAATTGGAACCTAAATTCTTTAAGCCACAAAAATTATCAAAACATCAAGAACTGAACTTGTGTTAGCCAAAAATTAATATGTATTGTATTTGTATTTTTTTCAAGAACTTAGAGAGCTTGCTATAAATTCGTGTATGAATTGTCATCTTTTATTGCAACATTGTCTCATTTTCTTTTTTGACTATTTGAATTATTATGAAAATAGCTTTGCATTTTTATGTTATCGATTCTAAATTTTGATAAAAATTATGATTTTTTATTTGTGGTTTTTTTATTGAGTTATAATCCTCTAAAGAGGAAATTTCTCTATTACTTTATATTTCACTCTCAATTTCAACTATTTAAGAAATTAATTTTATGAAAATTTTAAATTTAAATTATTTATATTCTTTTAATTTTGCATATATCCAACTCAACTTTATTTTTTGTTAAGATTTATCTGTAAATTGATGTGATGATTATTTATTTAATAAAGGAAAAAATGTAATGATCTTTAATATTTGAATAATTAAAGTTCTAATTTTTTTTTTCTCTCACAGATTCAACTAAATCAACTAACCAACTTAGCATCAAACAAAAGAAGTTAATATAAGCCATAATTTTTAACCTTTTACCATAAACATTAATTATTAATTGTAAATTATGAACATTGTATAAGAATGCATGAAAAATTAAAAAACTAATCATAAATATTAACATAATTTACAAAATAAAGGTATCAATGATAATAAATAAAATGTTGGGTATTTGAGATCAAGTTAAAAAAGTTTGAGTATTTGTGAAAAAAAAAAAAAAAATCATAGATATTTATGATTATTCTCTGATGAAAAATTGATGAATTAAGGATAAGTTTAATACTATTTTAAAATTAAAAATATCTGTAACAATATATAAAATATAAAATATTGAGGTACATTTATAATTGATGTTAAGTTTTTAGATATTTTTTGCTTCCATCGCCATTTCCCCCCTCGACCTCCTCTTCCTCTGCCTCTACTTCCACCTCTTCTTCTTGAGTTTGAGAAATTAATAAAAGTAGAAGCCTTCAATGCGTGCTCATCTGTAGCTGTGTTGTGGTTCATCTTCTGCTCATGAACTAACAAGGAACTTTGGAGTTCATCAAGCGAAAGAGTATCTATATCCTTAGATTCTTCGATTGAGCATACAATATAATTATATTTTAGGGTCAAAGAACGTAGAATCTTCTCAACAATTGCCACATCCTCCATCTTTTCACCATGAAATCACATTTTGTTTGCAATTTCCATTGTTCTTGCACAATAATCAGTAATGGACTTACCGTCTTTCATCTACAGTGTTTCGAAATCCCTTCTTAAGGCTTGAGGTTGTGCACGCTTCACTCTTGAAGAGTCTTTATATTTCTTGTTCAATGAATCCCAAATTTGCTTGGAAGTTTCTTTGCTAAAAATAGTTTCCAAGATAGATTAATTGCTTGGAAAATATAGTTTTTTGCCTTTAAATGCTTTAGCTTCAATGCTTCCAATTCTGTCTTCTGTCCTTCTGTCAATACCACTCCAATGACTGGTTCTGTTATTCTAGCATCAACTACCTGCCAATACTCTTTGGATCTTAGTACGTTCTCCATCAGCATGCTCCAATAGTCATAGTGACTATCAAAGCGATGAATAGCTGGTTGCATAAAGTTATCAGATGCCATCTCAGTGCTACTGTCGCAAAAGAATGAAAAGAGTGGATAAAGCTGTTGCTTTTCTTCAAAGAGGATTTTTTTCTCGCTCTGATACCTCTGATACGCTTTAAAATCTAAGGAAATTTAAGATAAAGTCAAGAATAAAATTAAACAATTGGGAGCTTAAAAAGGCTCTACAATTCATTTAATTAAAAAGGCCTATAAGTAGCCATTATAAAGCAAAGTAAAACGATTACCACTACTGCTACAGATTAGGTATAACAAAGGTTACGTTTTGCATTACTAAAGCCACATTAAGCAGCTATTGTTTGTTACCGGGGATTATGTATGCAATATTATTAATGCTTTAATCTAAATATTATTATCTTAATACTACTTAAATTTATCGTACCAATATGATGTATCTGTCATTGCTACTGCTGAATGTGTATGGGTTGTTTTATCTATGCAGCAGAATACCCGATAACGTTTTCATTCATTTGTGTTAATGCTATATGAATATGAAATTAATGCTCTGTGTTAATGTTCTGATACTATTCATCTTTAAACGGTGTTCAGCTACGGATAGAAGACGTAACTAAAAAGCCTAAAGAGGAGGAAACAACTGACTCAACATGTTGACTTAATCAAATAATTAAATTAAATATCAAAAAACTTGACAATTAAGTTATAAATATTATGATATTTATCACAAAATATGAAAACTTGAAAATTTTTGTGATAAAATTTTCTTCTATATGCGTGTCAGTCTGCTACTGCTCGACACAAACATGACAAGGAAACACATGGGCTCCCAATGCTCTATTTGGGCCTCAGGCTCTAAGCCCAACGGAGATGGCGGGAAAAGTTTTGCCATATTTATTCCAAGTACTCTCCTTCTGCCAGTAAATGGTGCTATCGTCTTCTCCGTCCTTGTCATCATCACCTCCGTTGTTTCTCAACTGGAAAATCCCAGAAAATGGAATCCATTCTCAAAGTGAGCACTTTTTTCTCCCCCTATATTACGCTATGATAAACACTGCGTATCTTCTATCAATTTTTTTGATATAATTATTTTCTGAAATATTAGATAATAATACGACTTGTACGGTACTACCACTTTGTTTCCTGCAAATGACCATAGTTCTTTTACATTAGGGCTTATCTTGTATTTTTATTTTTTAATCTTTTAGTAGAATCTTATATTGGAAGTTTTAGGCTGGGGTTTGATATATGTCATTAACTCGTTGATTCATGACTGCAGAACTACTTTGGGTACTCTGAATTCCGGCCTTATCAGAAGGAAGTCATCCAGAAAGTTCTAGATAGAAGGGACTGTTTGGTGGTCTTGGCTACTGGTAGCGGCAAGTCCTTGTGGTAAGCCTCATTTTTCTTTTCTGTTTGGTTTCCTTGAAAACTCTCTTTACATATTGCCATCTTTAAGTTTTTTGCTTTTAAATTAACAGCTATCAGGTACCTCCTTTGGTATCCGGAAAGACTGGAGTAGTAGTAAGTCCTCTCATTTCCTTGATGCAAGATCAGGTAATATCTTAAGCTGAGTGCTTCAGTTAACTTTTCTGTTCTGTTAGCATTAACACACCATTTTCTTCAAATGCTTAAAGTAGTATTTCATAAATAGGTGATGTCTTTGAAAGAAAGGGGTATCAAAGCTGAGTTTCTTGGCAGCTCTCAGACTGATACATCTGTTCAGAGAAAAGCTGAAATGGGTCAATTCAATATCTTGTTTATGACACCAGAAAAGGCATCCTATGTCCCCAGAAGGTGCTCGCTATTTTGATAATTTCATATCCTCAATTCAAATCGTTTGAATTTCACATCGATTACGCTTTGTTAGAGCATGGTTTGTTACTAAATGTGATTCTATATCACTACAAGCTTGTGCCATGGGGGCTTTATAATTGCTGGAGATGGAAATCATAAAGTTGCTTTTACTTGTGTATGGCACAATCCTACAATTTTCTGCCAGTTATTGATACATAGAGGCATACATGACAGTGTATAATAGTATTTTAAATTTACTTTATTAGCACAAAATACTATCCTAATTTTTATTTCCTTTTCAGCTTCTGGTCAAATTTACAAAAGTCAGGGATTTGCCTGTTTGCTGTTGATGAAGCACATTGCATTTCAGAGTGGGGTCATGATTTCAGGTTATTGATGCTTATTGGTTTTGTCAACTCAATGTTATTTATTCTATCTTTGAGCTATATGAGTTATATCTTGTTTTATTATTTAAATTCCTCTCCACTCATTGACCACTTACCTGATTTTCTTAACTAGTTGTTAGGATGATTTAGAAATCACATTGATGTAGTAAAATTTTTTCTTATTCTTTTATTTGTTATGTCGTGTGTTTCCATTTTATCTTAATTTCTAATGAATCCATTTTTTGTACTCAGGGTGGAATACAAACAATTAAATAAGTTGCGTGATGTTCTCTCTGATGTTCCATTCATGGGATTGACAGCAACGGCCACTGAAAAGTAGGCATCTCTCTCTCACTGCCCCTCCCTTCCAAGCCCCCTTACACACATTTGTTTTTACTTCTGTATTTGTTCCTTTGATGGCTCATGTGATTCACCTTAAGTACTAGAATATTTGTTAGTTTTTTTCCGTCAGAATAATGGTACTTTGATAAGTGGGTTATATAGAGGAGTACTGCTAAAAAATTGTTTTATCTGTTTTATTACTTGAGCTCGATATCTATAGCTATTGGTTTTATTCAATATATGATCTCCATGGTGCGTCTCCTTGTTACTGTCTTCTAAATTTGATTGGTAAAAGAACGTTTTTTTTTATTTTTTATTTTCTTGAGTTGGTTCTTATTCAATGCATATTTCCAGGGTACGAGCCGATATTATTGGCTCTCTTAAGATGAGAGATCCTTTTGTTTCTATTGGATCATTTGATAGAAAAAATATTTTCTATGGCGTCAAGTCTTTTAACCGCGGTGTATCATTTGTGGATGAGCTAGTTCAAGAAGTATCAAAGTTTGTAGCTAGTTCTGGTTCAACTGTTATTTACTGTACAACAATTAAAGATGTTGAGCAGGTATGTTACTTGATCTGCCCCTCTAAATTTCATTCTTCTTTTTTTCAACCTTTTCAGCTAAAGATCTAACTTTTCTGATTTGTTTAGGAGATTGTATCGTAATGTTAATACCTGTGTTGACTATCAAACTCTGCTATAACTATAACTTGCCTTCTTACTACATTCTTGCTAGTTCACATCAAAGTCTTGTTTGTTCAGTGATTTATTTGACAAAAGCACTAAGTTTGTCATGACAAATTTTTACACCTTATTTCTTTTAGATATTTAAATCACTTCAAGACGCAGGAATTAAGGTTGGCATATATCATGGTCAAATGAACAACAAAGCTCGTGCAGAGTCCCACAGGTTCCAACCTCTATTGCATGTGTAACTTGTAATTTTTGTCACTTGCAGTGGTTTGAAGTTTGTGGCATCTCTTTTCTGCCGCTGCATTAGTAGACTAGACCTATCTTTCCTTTTTTGTATTTTTCCCTTCCAGATTATTTATCAGAGATGAAGTAGATGTCATGGTTGCTACTATTGCTTTTGGCATGGGAATTGATAAGCCAAACATACGACAAGTGATACACTTTGGTTGCCCCAAGAGTCTTGAGGCTTATTACCAGGAGAGTGGACGTTGTGGTAGAGATGGTATGGCATCTATATGTTGGCTTTATTACACCAGAGGTGACTTTGCAAAAGCCGAGTTTTATTGTGGGAAATTACAAACAGTGAGTATATTTTTCAGTTATCTTGAGTTCTTGTAATATGTTGATTATTTTCTAAAGTTTGTCTTGTGTTATAAGATACACTAGAATTGGCTACTGCATGCAATTTCAGGAACAATTAATAGCTTGATATTTTTTTTGTCTATGTTATCCTTTGATATTCACTAGGAAGATCAGCGGAAAGCGGTTATGGAGTCATTGATGGCTGCACAACACTATTGCTTGCTGACTACATGTAGAAGAAAGTTCTTGCTTGGCCACTTTGGGGAAAAGCTTGCAGCTGACAACTGTGGTTTGGATTTTGCCCAAGTTTCTTTGTTTCCTTTTTCCTGTTTCCAATTTTCAACTTCTTTTATAGTTATTGTAGCTGTCTATGTTTACTTCTCTATTACCTTGCTCCAAAATCCTTTTCTTCAGGGATTATATATTAAAAAAACCACATATGTTCATTCTTAATTGGTTATTGCTGTGTATTACTCTATTTATTCCAGCACATCTAGTTGTTAGGGTAAATCTGGAAGTTATTACTTTCATAAGGGTGATGCCAGTTTAAGGTTGCATAAGCATTTGTATTTAAAATATTGTCAGCTAAATATGTGAAAACTTTTGTAATCTGTTTGTCATCTATATCGCATCTTCTTATCCTCAGCATTTTACTATGGGCTGTAATATTAAATTGTTAATAATGTCATCTGTATTAAAATATTTGTCAGCTTTCTTTAGTTGACTGATGCTTTGTTAACAGGAAATTGTGATAACTGCATTATTTTGAAGAGGGAGCGTGACATGTCTACAGAAGCGTATCTTTTAATGACTTGCATTAAATCGTTAAGAGGCTCTTGGGGCCTGAATATGCCTGTAGATATTCTTCGTGGCTCTCGAGTAAGTTGTTAGGCAATGTTAATAGTGATTCCAACTTGAAATAGTGTGCATGCATTAATGAAAGTGCATGCTTTATCAGCTTTAAACTTGTTCATATTAGTAGCTCCCACTAAAGACATGCCTTAAATATTTAAGCTTTCAGTTATCTGATATTTTAGGAAATATAAAATCCTTTACTGATACTTTTGCCTTTTTTCAGTTTCCTTTTCTTGTTTTTGAATTCTATCAGCACTATTCTGTCTTAAAAAAATTGTGTTTTTCTTAACTTTTAAGATCCTGTATCTGTCCTTTCTTGTCTATTACCATGTGCTTTTCTGTTGATTGATTTCATATATATTGTTTCTTCCATTATTATGATTTCCTCCAGTTAGCTTTAAAACCCACAGCATATTGAAATAATGAATAGCAATTTTTTTACCCTGAGATGTGATTGTTGGAGAGGTTGAACTTTCTTGCTTGATCTAAATTACTTTATGATATCTTCGTAATAATGGATAGGATAATTTTTTGGTTGCGGATCAAACAATATTGGCAGCGTGGGAGCACTAGAAGCATAAAGTTTTTTTTTTTTTCATCCCTCCCTTCCCTAAAAAAATAATGATAGGAATGGAATTATCTAAATCAGTGATTGACAGTTTCTAAATTTAATTGGTTTATCATGTATTGAAAATAAAATTTGGTAACTCAGTTAATCTTGATCAAGGTCTAAAAGGATTAGTTACTGGTTTATTTAAGGTACTATGCACTAGCTTAATGCAACCTCATTTCTTGGAATATATGGCCTTTGTGATTAGTGAGTTAATTTTCCATTTGTTCATTGAATCAATAAGGCAACGCAGCTTTGATTGAAGCAATATCTATACATTTATTGCTTTCCTGATATTTGAAAATACTCAAATTAATTGTTGGTTTTAGTTTCTATTTGATTTTTTTCTCTTTTTTTCACCAATTTGTATTTTATATGGTTTACAGTCAAAGAAAGTTCGAGATGCTCAGTTTGACAAGCTTTCGATTCATGGGCTTGGGAAAGATCACTCTTCAAATTGGTGGAAAGCACTTGCTTACCAATTAATTTCTTCTGGTACATATTTAAGTACAGTCGTGTCACGATGTAGACATAATATCTTTACTATTATTAAGACCAGCACTCAATTTTCTTGCTTCCAGTATAAATTTTTACCATATATTGATTGGAGTATACATGCTTTGTGATATTTCCCAGTCTTCTGCAATAGTTTGGCATGCTACATATTTGGGTCTTATGGGCATGCCTTCCTATTGCAGTGACTTGGTGTCAAATTCTAGCATTACAGATGCTGAACCTTATACCTGTCACCATGCCGAAACTATAGGGTTATCCTGGCCCTAGACTATTTATGTAATTAACCCAGAGCTTGCGATTCCAAATTCTCAAATTTGTATAATGTTACTGCACAGTATATGAATCCAGTTCAAGTGACTCAACTCAATGGGGTTTAGAGATTTCAGTTTTAATTTTTCCCATAAAACAGTATGTTTGAGATACTTGAAAACGTGGTGTTACTTTTGCTGCTTATGTAGCAAATTGATTGAAATATTTATATTTTATGAATTAAACTATTTTTTGGTTGAGATTCTTTAAATGAAACTTTCCAGATTACATTTGAAGATGCAGATACAATTGTATTCAAATTTTTGTTCTCATGGACTTTATTTGTGGAGTTTTCATGTGTGGGAATTCACGTTTAGCACACTATTTTTCTACTGGTCGTACTCATGTAATATCAATCTGATTTAGCATGAAAGTTCCACCTTGCACCTTGACATATCAATGTAATCCCATAGGACATTTTTTGGCAAACTATGATTCTGTATGGTTTTTGCTAAAAGACAATTATTTGCAAGAATGTCAATCATATGACGTGTATAAAATCAATTTAGGTAGAACTTAGATGTATGGGCCTTTTACTTTGTGTACACATTTTTGTGCATTGTGCCTTGGATCTTAACTTTGAGGTTAGAAAATTAGTTTCATTACTGATACACAAGTATGCCATCCATGTATTGAAATCATGTTCTAACCTACCAGAAGGAAATAAATCAGAGAATGGGAGATCTTAGGGCCTCAATTTGTGCACCATTTCTCTGAAGTCTAAAGTCGTTGAAAATTAGAAAAAGATTGAGGACAACAGCTTGTAGGGGTGTCACAGTTCTAATCTAGGTTTCCTCGGTACAAGATTTTAGTGTGCAATGAGTGCTCTAATTGTTGGTGATCTATATTTTCGATATTGAATTGGAAGTAGGATTGAAATATTTTACCAATGAGAAAAATGCATTCATCTGAATAGAAAAGGCTAAACTATGTAATTTTATACATTTTCTCATTCAATTTTCTATTGACCTGCTTTATGATTGTAGTTTATTTGTTGCTGTGAATTATTTTGTCTGTTATAAATGCTTTTTCTTTGTTGACTTAAGGGGCTTTTGACCTGATTCTTACAGGTTTTTTGGTGGAGAATGTAAATGATATATATTTAACTATCAGGTAGTCTTTCTTTTTGTTCTATTTCCTTTTTCCACATGCTATATGCAATTAGTTAAAATGGCTTGGTTGATAATACATGTATTTTTCTTTGTATACTCAACAAATCCTGCATTTGTCAAATAACATCTTACCTTCTTTTATCAGTCTGAGTCCAAAAGGTGAAAACTTTCTTAGATCTGCCACACATGATCATCAGCCCCCTCTAGTTCTTTCAGAAACTAGTGAAATGCATGACGAGGAGGAACATATAAGCACATTAGGAGAAGTTGCCGAAATCAAAAGCTTCAGTACCTCAAAACAGGAGGGGTTATCAGAGGTTGGTTATTTTCTCTTATTATATTTTGCTTTGATGTTTTGTACGATTGAGCCTTAAGAGAAAGGGCATGGAAATAGAACAAATAGGGCATAAACCTTAAATTTATCTTTTCATGAAGTTAAATAATACTAGTAAGTTAACTAGTTGTAGGAACTCCAATTTAGAAAACTTAAGGCTTTGAACATTTATGTGCTAAATGCATTATTTGGATTGAACTTTCTTTATCTCCCTTGATGCAAATTCAAAGATAAACCTTTTGTTCTTGCTTTCCTTGTTGAACTACATTTTCTCACTTCACATTTTCTTTTCAACAAATTAATTAACCATTTTCCACCTGTGCATTGTTTCTACATAGGCTGAGGCAAATCTTTACCGTATGCTTCTTGAAGAGAGAATGAAGCTTGCCAGAGGCATAGGAACTGCTCCGTATGTTTTTCCCTTTTAAATTTTTATCTTTTCTGATAATGAAAATTTTGAAGGTAACCAAAGTTAGAATTTCTAATTAATCTTTTTGTCAACTAGTAAATTTCAACGAACATGGACATTTTTTTGTTCTTCTAATGTTTTCCTCTCTGCAGGTATGCTATATGTGGTGATCAAACGGTGAAAAAGATTGCATTAACTAGACCATCTACCAAAGCTAGATTAGCAAACATTGATGGTGTAAACCAGGTATCCTTTGATTACTGGAGTATCAATTAAATTATCATGTATTTGATAATTATTAGTAGGATGGTGCATGTTTTTCAGCGTTTAAAAATGAAGTTATGGCTTTACCAGGATGCCTGTTTATACTTGTAATTTCTTCGTTCTGCCTCAACCATTTTAACATTCCATTGTTATGTAGAGTATTTATAAAACTAGGTCAAGGCTGCTCTGCACACTTCCTACATAAATAGAATAAACAAAAATTTAGTCATAGTCATTGTTTATACTTTTAATTTTTTAAAACTGATGCCCCAACCATTTTTATCATTCTACCATTATGTAGAGTATTTATAAAACTAGGTCAAGACTACTGTGCACGCTTTCTACATAAACTGAATATAACAGAAACATTCATGTCTTTCGTGCAAACCTCCTCTCTCATCGAGCTTTCTTAATATTTGAAGGCTAAATTTGAAGTTTGTTAACATTGCAGCACCTTGTAAGTACACATGGAGACCACTTTCTTCAAATTATTCAGCATGTTTCCCGACAACTAGACTTGTCCTTGGATGGTGAATCGAGCATACAAACAGCCACGACCAGAAAAGTCTATCCGCTCTCAAGCCAACCAAAAAGACTGTCACCATCAAAGTTTGAGGCTTGGAAGATGTGGCATGAAGATGGTCTCTCAATTCAGAAAGTTGCTGTACGATATCCCCATCTTTTTTCCTCTAAAGTTTTGATAGTGTAAGGTATTTGCCTTTCATGAACTCTATGTAACTTATTAATTTTGATTATAGAGCTTTCCTAGTCGACCAGCTCCTATAAAAGAGCAGACAGTCATTGAATATCTATTAGAGGCTGCCCGGGAAGGATGTGCCATGGATTGGACCAGATTCTGTGGTGATATTGGATTGACAAATGAAATCTTCTCAGCCATTGAAGCTGCCATTGCTAAGGTTGGCTCTAGAGAAAAAATTAAGCCTATCAAGAATGAATTACCAGAAGATGTAAGCTTAATACCTTTTTGACCTTTTTTTCGTATTTATGGCATTAATGATTATATAAAGGCTATTTATTTGAATAATTGAATCTAACATGCGTATATGAGACTGGTTTACTGGTTTATTTGGCCAGTGATTTCTGTTGGCTACTAACTTAATATCCTCCTTAATGATGCTAGATAACTTACTCACATATCAAGGCTTGTATGACAATGCAAGATTGTGGGATTTCTCCAGAAGTGCTGCAAGGGTCTAATCTTATATCTGATACTGACAAACTAGTAAACAACACATCAGAAGTGTCAAAGAGTTCGCTTCAAGAATGGTGCATGGAGGCAAATCATGAAGTTAAAACTTCAGCCCATAATTATGTTGCTTCTTACTGCCCCAAAAGAAGTGAAGAAGCTTCTAGTAACCTTCTTGAGTGTCAGGGAGCAAGTTTATCTGAACTCGATGATGGGGATGTACAATCAGAGAAACGCCAAAAAGTGAGTGTATCAGAGGCAACAGAAAGTTCCATTCTAGATTGGCTTAACTGTGATGAAGGGGTAAGTGCTTTATAGACCCAAGTCTTGCTGTAATTGATAGAAATTAAACCGGAGGAGTCCCTTTTTCATGTTAGACATCTGACGAAATTGTAACTTATGCTGATTGGTGGCAATGCAGGTTACTCTGTCAGATATTATTAAGCACTTCAATGGATCTGATAAACAATCCATTATTGATCTTGTGAGTAACCTTGAAGGTGAGTTTTTAATTTATAAAAAGAATAACTTGTACAGGCTTTTGTAACTTAAAATCCACGAATCTGCTTATATTAACTGAGAAGATGGTTGGTTGATAATGGGCAAGTTTGAATGACCAATGTCTTTATGATTTTTAGGTGTAGTATAACATGGTTGAACAGATACTTTCTGTATTGCAAAGCTTATTAGTCCCAGTATTATTTACAGTGTATTTTAGAGTAATATGTATTTGCCCCAAATTATCCCGCCTTCTTTTGGTGTCGTTTGGATTGTCATTTTTTGCACCACTTAAGACTAGGATTGTGGCCGCTTCTCGTACTTTATTATTAGGGAAATGTTTTGTTTCTACTATTTTCTTTGCTTTCAATTTATTTTCTAATTTTTTAAATCAATTTTTTACTTTATAATTTTGATTGTAGATTTATTATGTGACAATATCAATGGCCCCAATTTTATACACAATTTTTTATACTCTTATCTCAACGGTGGATACAAAGGACTGGGGCTGAAAAAAATTGTGTATTTAAAAACCGATTGAGATAAAAGGAGTTTAAAAGTTGTGTAACATTTTGGATGGAAAAAGTGCACCCAAGTCACTTTCATAATTTAGACACAATTGTCAGTTTTCTTTAAACTAATACATTTTAGTAACTTTATTGTTACATTTGTGAATACTCAAGTCATGTTATCCTTGTAGAAAACAAGTTTACCTTGGGTTCTTTACTTTTATAAATTAGACATATTTTTTATTTTATCTTAAATTTGTGCATCTTAGTCATCTTATTGTCACTTTTGTGGACATTTAAATTTTGATCTTTTATTCACTGTTTATCAAAATTTTGAGACTTTTTTAGTATCCAAAAATATAGTACTTAGGTAATTAAAATACACCGATTTTAAGAAATGTGATTAATGTATTCTAACTTATTTTATAAAAATAAGGTAACAAAGTGTCATGCTACCCTCAAATTTTGAGTGTATATTTTAAAATTTTCTTCTAAGCTTTTGAAATTTAAAATTTTCTTTCCAAGTTCTTAAATTTAAAAAAAAAAAAAAAAAAAAAAAAAATTATAAGTTGCACTTAATAAAACTGAAAGAAAATAACAAAAGTAGTATATTTAAAGTTTATAATTACAAAAATGTCAATCTTATATAGATTTTTAATGTTAAAAAAAATATAATTTTCATTTAATATTGAAAGTCATTCAACAGAATACCTTTCAAATTAAATTTAGGCTATTTTGAAATGTTTAGTATTAGATTTTGTTTAATTAGATGTCATTTAATATTATTCGGATGTTTTTTTTTTTTTTGTTATAAGTTTTAGAGCTGTTAATTTTTATATTTATACTTTTCCAAAAATAAGTAACCTTTCACGTGACAATCACGTGAGGCCAAAGGCTACCTAATTCATTATACAGATCCCCAAATCTCGGGTCCCAATTCAAGAACCCCCAAAAATGCAGAATCATCCAAACGATGCTGAACCACCTACCTTCTACGAGGCTCTGAGACAGGAGACAGGAGACAGGAGACAGGAGGCAGGACGCAGAACTAGACCATTGGCCACCACGAAACCACCTTATCCCACATTAGCCACCACAAAATAACCCAAACCCCACTCTGAGCTCACCTCATGCTGAACCACCGACCTTCTCTCTACCATTTGCGATTCCTTTTGAACATCCCAGGTTCTTTTCAAGGCAACAAGCACAGCATTAGAGCTTCACAAACTTATCAGTGAGGATTAGGGATTTATTTTTCTTGAATTGAGGGGGCTTTGGTTGATGTGTTATAAGGAGGGATTGATTTTAACAAGTAGGGGCCATTATTTGTGAAAAAGTGATCAATATTTTTTAGAAACAAATTTCTAAGTTACATTTAGAATTTTTTAAAAGGGTGAGGCCGTGCAGGTCCTATGTTAAGTAATCAAACTAGAAATGAAATTACAAGGATACAGATAAGCCATCATACAGTAAGATATATTTCTCAATTCTATCTCGCAGTTGAAGTAGAACTTTTGTCACAAAATTGCAGTCAGTGAGTGACCAGCAAAGATTTAAAAAAATATATATATATATTAGTCCCCTTGTTCTGAAAATTGAAAATTGGGTGGCCAATTGTTATCAGCGTATACTTGCCGAAGTATTTGTCAAGTAACAACTATACCAGTTGACACGACACCCACATAAAAGAATTTCGAAAAAGGGAAAATAAAATAACATTTTAATCCTCAGTTCTTTTTCTGATCAAGGCAGCAGCATCAAGAGGCGTTTTACATTTTCTCTGCAGCTCCTTGAGTCGTTCTATGTCGAAATCGTACCTCTTGAACAACTTCCTCTGCCTATTGAGGAAAAGCCTCTTCATCAAGTCTACGTAAGTTGGGTCTCTTGAAGTGAATAGGAAATAGGCATAGCCTATGACTATACCAGTTGATGTGGTGAAAAATGCAATGGGTTCCATCACATCCCATGAAAACTCCCAGAAGGTTAACCTAAAGAAAAGTAAAACTTGCAGTATGGATAGCCCAAGACCAACCCAGAGGATGCATCGTACCTGCTTCCGTGCCTGCAAATCTATTTGTTCCTTCTTCTCCTGCAATTTTTTTAACTCATCCCATACAGGGTCATCTCCAGGGGTCAGAGCAAGAGGTACTGCCATTCTAACCAAATTCACTACCTGAACATAAGCATCATCATCAATTAATACAATCAAGAGATATAGAAACTTAATGCACTCTGCTTGCTTAATAACTCAATTCTTGTCTGCATTCTGTAAATTCTTATGTTTTTCAAAAGTCAATAATTTAAAATAGATTCAGTAAATAAAATCGCAAACAATAGAAAATTGCGGGTTCTTGCTGGCATTTGATCCATACAAGTTAGAGCAAACCAAGAACTCCAAAATGGAAGCATGATAATTAGTCTGTGTAAGGTGAACCAAGGGTATATATATGACTTGCAGCTCATGGGAAGTAGCTGGTTTTGGAAGTTTTCAAAGCAAAGACAGCTTCAAACCAAACACACTATACAAATGCAATATAGTGCAATGCGGTCGATCTAGAAGAAACTCGATATTGATTTTGTTGTAGAGCGGAGATGCATAGGGGATATATGAAAAACAAACATGATAAACAAAGCAAAAACTTTAGGCCTGTTGTTTATAGAGAAGAATAAGCTATAACGCCTCGATAATAGAAAGAAAAAACGGTAAGATATGTTTTACGACCTGAACTTCTTAGACTAGTTACAAATTTGTTCCCAATTTTTTATTTGTCAAAAAATGTTTCCAAGTGAATGGTTATGTTATATTTAAGGTTTACACCTACTATTATTTAACAAACTAACTGAAAATGACACGTGATCATTTTCGGTTAAATTTGTTAACATAATGGGCAGAAGTCTTTAGATGTAACACAGACCGACCAGGCTAGAAACTTTTCTTTCTCTTAAAAAATGAAAAGTTGGTAGTGAATTTACAACCGTACAATAGCTTTGCCTCAGAAAGAATAAGAAACAACTTTCAATTTAAGGTTAATATATTATTTCATATCTTCATTCCCTTGTGAACCTGACCAATTCAACCCTGAATAGTGTGCTTAAAACACCCGTATCACCACAATAAAGTAGGGAACAAAAAAGAAACAAGCAAATAAACAAACAAAATATATCCTTTAATCACTTTCTACAACTTACGGCTAATCATATTAAAGTGTAAGCAAAGTCCCACGGTTTTTATAAAGAAGGGTCCCAAACAGAGCCCAAGAGGGGTGGGGGCAAATCACAAATTGCTTCCACAGTCTCTACAGTATAAGACCACAATGCACTGGCGAAAACAAAACAAAAACAATTAAAACTGTAGTTAAAGAAAGAGGAAGAAGCTTTTATACCTTATCAGGATGAAGATAAACCTTGTCACGGAAGAGAAGCACCACACCAGCTTCATCAAGCACTCTTGCAAAAGTAATAGCCTCTTCTAGAGATCTGGCAACCCCAAAACTCTCACAGGCTTCAAGAAGCTCATTGTAGTTAATAACCTCTTTGCCTTCCATCCCAAGCTTCATCTTCAAAGACTCCACATTCACTAACCTCATTAGCTTCTTTGCCTCTTCAAAAGATACTACCTCTCCTTCACCAATGACTCTTTGTCTTCTATTCTCTTTACCATTGAAACCCGAATTCGATTCTGAAGGAGGAGGAGGAGGAGGAGGAGGCGAAGGAGAAGAATCTGACGATAATACTCTTCTTGATCCAACGGGTAAAAATGTAGGGAAACAAAGGGTTCTAGTTTCTCCATAGTCATTTGTAAGCATAACTCTCAAACTCAATAACCTGCAATAATGTGGGGAAATCCCAGTATTAAAGTTTCTTGCTTGAACGCCATGGCCAATAATCGCCTTGAAGCTTTGCTTCAGCACCGGCCCACCACAAAACCACCAGGCCCTCCACATTTTTTTTTTGCTTCAATAATGTTAATATATGCAAAAATTGAAGTTAACCAAATAAAGGAAAATGATTAAAACCCACAGAAACTGCTATTAGCGGTTCTCCTACTGTATAATTAGTCCTATTTATCCTTCTTCTTCTGAAGATGGAACAAGCTCTAAGCCTATCACAACCATAGCAAAGTCCCAATTACCAAAACAAAAGTGAGACTCAGAGATTTGATTGAATCATAAATAAATAAGGGAAAGTAGGAGGTGAAAAAGGAAAATAAAAGGGAAAAGTGATTGTAGCGACGCTTTATTTAGTAAAGGAACAAGAGAAACAAAATTATGAGTTTATGACAATGACATTTTGTAATGAGCAAGTGAGACTTTTAGGTGGGCTATAATGAACTTTGACCGAGTATTAAGAAGACGTCATGGAAAGGAAGCAAAAACGGACCGCCAAGCTCGTTTGTTCATGGTTTTTTTTTTCCTTCTTATTTCTCCCTTTTTCTTCTTATCGTCTTACCCTTCTTCTTCTTTCCTTGGTTTGGACACGCAAACACGGAACAGCTACACGAATTTCAGATACGCCTATACTGCGGGTAGGTAGTAGGTACATTAATATCGTTATTATTATTTTAATTTTTTTTAGTGATATTTTAAAAATATCTTAATTATTTAAAATATATTTATTTAATTAAAAAAAATAT
The DNA here is from genome assembly GCA_029378325.1 of Elaeagnus macrophylla. Classification (NCBI taxonomy): domain Eukaryota; kingdom Viridiplantae; phylum Streptophyta; class Magnoliopsida; order Rosales; family Elaeagnaceae; genus Elaeagnus; species Elaeagnus macrophylla. Next base: position 8,450,055 of record CM055642.1, on the reverse strand, counting down.
ATGAACAAAAAATAAATAATATTTTTATTATTTTTCTCTCTATCTTTTTTTCCTATCGTTTTCTTCTTAAATTTAATATTTAAAATTTTTGATTTATATATTTTAGTGTTTAGTATTTACGATTTAAAATTTATGTTTTAAAAATTTATTATTTATTTGTTATAAAATATTAAATATATTAACCGTATAATTTTTATATAATTATATATTTAAATATTTATGATTAATTTATAATATTTTAGGTATTTAAATATTGTATTATTATTTTTACTAATTTTTTTCTTTATCTTTCCTTTTTTTTCTTTCTCTCTCTCTCATTCTCTCCTTAGATTTAGTGTTTAGAGTTTAAATTTTATTGTTTAGTATATATGATTTAAAATTTACATTTTAAGAGTTTATGACTTATTTGTTACATAGTACTAAAGATATTAACTGTATAATTTTTATACAATCAAACATTTAATTGTGAAATTAGACAATATTATATAGTATAAAAATAATATAACTATGTAGAAATTTTATACAACCAACAGATGTGAGTCTAAACCGTACTGGACATCTAATTTAATCTCTTTAAATTTTTAGTTGTAAAATTATATGTCTTAACTTTTTATTTAATCTCAGATTAAATATAATATTTGTTTTATTTTTAAAATTATAATAAAAATAAATTATATATTAACTTAAATAAAATTTATAACAAAAAAATTATTTTAAATACAAATTTTTATTAAAATATTAAATCAATTTTATCCAACTATATTTATATAGTTATTACTAAATACTATACAGATTAATTATAATACAATTTAATGCATTTAAATTTAATACGATTATATTTAATTTATTTCGTGTTTAGGGTTTACCGTTTATATTTCATGTTTAGGGTTTAGGATATATTTTATTGTTTATGTTTTAAAGTTTAGGGTTAAAAAAAAAAAAAAGATGAAAAAGATAAATGAAAAAAATAAAAAATAAACATGACTAAATTACTCTTTAATTTTTATGCATAAAAATTATTTTTGATTAAATGGATACCATTTAAATAATATGAGTACTTTTAAGATACAAATAAAAAATTTAAACTATAATAAATATCAAAATAATAATATAGGTACAAAAAAGTAAATAAATGAATTTAAGGAGAAAATATCTATTATTGTATATATCACATGCTCAAATAGATGAATTTTGAACTTTAATTTTTATAAAATAAAAATTAATATAAATACATAGATAATATTAATAACTTAAATTTATTAAAAAAAATTATAAGATATTATATACAATTTTTTTTTTTTTTCTAATTCTAGGGTTGAGAGGGTAAAAAAAAAAAAAACCCAACTAGGGCATTAATAATTTTTTTTATCAGTTTGGTTCTATTTTATTTTTAACTTGTGAGGAAATAGAGATTTAATGACCTCTTATAGAGGCAAATTATTTGTTTAAGCGGTTTTGACGTAAATCATTTTACGTCGCCGTTTTCAGTGAAATTTTTTACATTTTTGCTCCTTTTGGTTGATGCCTTTTTCTGACAAGGGAAGGATGTTGTTCTACGCAGAAGGAAATCTCCGATTTCGTCTGCTACTTGAAGCTTCATTCATTGATCTACTTTTACTATTATTCAACTTCAACTTTTTATAATCAACTCGTCCTTTTACGAAATCTGGATTCACTGAATTTGAATCCACACAAGACTAATTGCTTTCTCCTTTTTACGATTACTAAAAAGTAATCAGAATACCTAATTGCTTTCTCCTTCTTTATTATACATATGACAACAAGATCCTAAAAAAAATGTTAGTCAGAATTTTCCTGTTGAAATAGTAGAGCTAATAGATAAAGAAATCTGGCAATTGTGATAATGGAATCAAAACGATTTCGATTAAGATACAAAATCTAAAAAAAGTGGAATTGAGGTGAGTTATACGACAATAGTTTTGAACTATTTTCTAAGAGAGATCTGTACTTACTTTATCAGATCCATTAGAATTTTCATTGCCATTTTTTAAATGCTTCTCCATCTCTCAGAGTTCTGTATATTGCAAAAGAAAAAAAGGAAAAAGATGAAGAAAGGGACAAACCTTCTTCGTGTTCTTCAAATTGATTTTCTTTTCATTACTCGAGAGAGAATTGTAATTGGGTATGTAAATTTATTTACATATTATTATATTAGTATGTAAATTTATTTGACATACTGTTATATTAATATGTAAACTATTTACATATGTAAATAATTTATATAGTATGTAACTTATTTTCATACTGTCATATTAATATGTAAATTTATTTACATATTGATATATTGGTATGTAAATTCATTTACATACTGCTATTACATACTGCTATATTTGTATGTAAATGAATTTATATACTGATATCACATATTACATAATTAAAAATATTTTTATAATTTATCTAATTTTAATATAATTAAAATTCATAATTTTAATTTTATTATAATTAAAATTCACAATTTTAATTTTATTATTATTAATTTTAAAATATTTAACTTTTTAACTAAAATATATGCTATTTACAACAATAACTCGAAAATAGAGATCGAAAAGTAGTCAGGATAATTTCTGAACAAACCGACTTCGTCCCTTAGATATTTTTTAGGCTCCGGTTTTTATATAATATTTTTATTCTATTTATTTCAAAAATAATGTCCTGTTTTTCAACTTTTTTTTTTTTTTAATATATATATATATTATTTTTTTAAGTATATAATACATATATTTTTTTAATATTTAATAATTTTTTTTTTTAAGTAACACATATAATATCACATATATTTTTTTTTATTATGTAACATTTAATTTTTTTTTCGATACAGATATGTGTCTTTTAAAAGACAACTCTCACTTTTTATTAAGTAAAAATAATTAAATGATACAAAAAAATACATATATTTAATTAAAAAAAATACATCAATATATACCACAAAATATATTTTGAAATAAATACTACAAAAATAAAAATTATAATTTAATGTAAACCAAACTTTACCTTAAAAAATTATGCTAAATGTGATAAAAAAAAAAAAAAAAAAAAGTCGGCATCCAGGAGAAAAAAAGAGAGGCAACAACCGTAAAAGAAAATTAAAAATTAAAAATTAAAAAAGAAAGAAAAAGAGGTAGCAACAGGTAAAAGGAAGAAACGAAAAAAAAAAAAAGCCGAAACAACGTGGGTGGGATTTATTTATGAAATTGGGTAAAAAAAGAAGGATTATATGACTCCATTAATTTCAGTTCCCAACAAAATAAATTCATATCCTTAGTCTCAAGTAAAAAATAGAAATTCAGAAATGTTAGATTAGAGGTGTTCAAAAAATTAGACTAAATTGATTAAAATTGAAAAATTGGATCGAATTGGACCAAACGGTTTTGTAAATCAAAAGGTCTGATTTGCTTTTATTTCTTCAAACAGTTTTACAAACGGTCCTGTTCGATTATATGAATTTTTAAATAGGACTGAATCGGACGGACCGGACCGGACCGTTATTTATAATTATTTTTTTAAAATTATTTTTAATATACTATTCTTAAAAAAAAAAACAAAAAAATATATATTAATTATATATCTTCTTATGATTAAAGTATGCAATCCTAACTCCCTAACTTATTTTTAATATATTATTTATGGATTAATGTATTAATCTATTTTGTTATAGAATTTGCGAAAATATTTAGCTTATATTGTAATTGATTCTATGATTATTTTAAAAATGTTTATATGATTTATGTAGGATGTAATATGATTTATATTTGTAGTATATATTAATTAATTTATTTAGATTAAAAAAAATTATATATTATTTTCAAATTTTAACAAATTTGAAAAAAAAAATATAAAATTGTCAAAAATCGCTAACTAAAACTATTCTAAACAAGATTGAATCGTTCGGTTTTAATAATTTTATTATATAATAATTTAATTCAATTTAATTAAAATAATATATTCGATTTAATTTAATTATTTTTTTTTTTATTTCTTTTTGCTAAAAATAGAACCAAATTATACCGTACCATAAACATCTTTAGGCTAGTTTAACATCTGACACTTGCAGGTCCGTCAATCGTGAAATTAAATATACTTCTGCCAGAAGAGTTTTTAAAATATTGGCCCAATTATAAGGAAGATATCCGAAAAGGAACAAGGTAGCATAGTACTTTTACAAATTTAACGTATTAATTACTTCTTTTAAATACTCGTCAAATTATTACAAATACAGATATTTTAATTTTTTTGATAAAAAATATTGTATTTAATCCGTTAAATCTTATTAACAAAGAGCGATAGATGATTGAAGAAAAAAATATTAAAAAAAATTAATAAAAAATTAATTAAAATGATAAAAATTTATCTAAAATAATTAAATTATTTATATATATAATAATTATGTAATGTAATTTATTAAAGTTAAGTAACCTCACGTACTCTTTTTTCAAAAAAGGACAAGAAAATCCTATTATTTTCATCAAAGCAGGAAAATATCAAGAATCTATTATATCTTTCTATTTTCAATCAATATTACTCCAAAGCTAGCCTAAAGAGAGTAAAAAAATAAACTCATAAAACCACCCATAAACTTCTGGGTAAACAAATTATAAATATTGACTTATTTTGATACTTAAAGGTAATTTGAAACCGCCATTATCTCTAGTCTAGATGGTGATAGATCTATTATCTCTATATATTTTTTGTTGCTAAACTCTATTATCTCTACCTTAAATAGATAGAAAAGCACAATTCAAACAGGGAACCACAGATTAAGCAGCAGTTCATTTATTAGACTTGTTAGTCCACTATTGTTTTTCATTTCACCATTACAGACGTGGGAAAAAACAGAACCCAAGATCAAGAGTAGCAAAACAGCAAACCATATTTACAAGCATTCTGGTTTATTTCTGGTCATCACCCAACCAGGCGAAAGTAGACCATGTGCTGCCATGTTCGTCATCATCATCTAATAACCTCCCTGAATATAGGCATTCAAGCGGTCTAGCTTCCTGCCTGTGCTCACCAACCACAGCTCGAACCACATCTCCAATAGACACCATTCCTATCATTCCTTTGTTATTGATCACTGGAATGTGCCTGATACGGTTATCTGCCCCAAAAATATAAAATTCAAACTCATTATTTATTTTGCTAAGTCTGAAAAGAATAAATATGATTCTTCTGAAGGGTGTCGTTTAGTTTACCTGTCATCAGTTGCATTGCCTTTAAGACTTTTGTATCAGGAGTAACTGTAATAAGCTTGTTCTGTAATAATCACACCAAAGCATTTCCAATTACATTTTGATTTTCTATAGAAATGATTATACATTAAACTTTTGTAAGTTGTACCTCTTCAGTCATGATGTCCCCAACCTTTGTTGACTTGGATGATCTTCCTTGCACTATGATCTTCCTAAGATAATCTGGAAATATATGTTAAGCAAAAGATATCAGTAAATGACATTAGTATTTTAAATTACTCTGGCATTAGTGTTTTTTCTTTTCTTTCCTGATATCAGTAAATGGACATCTATCAGCACACTCTTTGCTATTGTCAAGAAAAACTAAAGGGCAATCATATTTATACCTTTGAGGCTAATTTACACACTCGATATTTAGTATTTTGTTGTTGCTAACTTTGCTTCCCTTGAGCTTCTCATTTTCTACATTAGATGCTACTTATATGTCTCACAAAACTAGGCCAATGTCATAAGATGCAACTTATAAAAATGGCAAAAATTTTCAATCTGGCATAAGGTGGTAATGAAAAATGATGAAGTGTCTTGGTAATTGTACAATCAAGGAGATACAAAATCCAAATAAACTAGAGAAACGAAAGAAGCTCAAACAATTACTACATAATAACATGAGGAGACTTATACTACCAAACACCTTAGAAATCATGAATGATAAATTCTTTGTATTACAATTTACCATAAAGAGCATAAACCTAAAAACATTAGTAGTTTACATCAGTATTTAATATTTAGGGTATGTTTCTTTCTATTTATGGGATCCTATAAGAACGTTTCTTAGAGCAAAAAAATTACTTTATGATCAAACATGAAAAAATTTATCAAAAGTGCTTTCAGAGCTCAAAAACACATTTTGTGCTTGCTAAAAGAAGCACATTCCAGAAATCCTTTTTTGTTCCTTCTCCAAGCCGTTTGTATTTAAAACAATTTTTAACAGAAACACAAGAAATGGACCCTAGTATTTACCTCTCTCTGTTATGATTCCTGCAACTGACTCCTGCCCTCCAGGTTTCACCACAACCAGAGCTCCAACATTGTGCTGGGTCATCTGCAAGAATAATTCGATTAGTCCATCAATTATCCCTGCCAAATCATTGCATAAAAAATAACTAAGGTGATGTTTGTGAGTAAGTACTGCATACCGACTTGACAGCATCGTAAACTGTGTCATCAGTAGTGCACCAGAGCCATGAACCATCAGCACCTTTACCTTTGCCTTTCAAGATGTCTGCAATTGTGGTGCTCTCAAAGCCATGTTCTTCCATGCGGGCAGGTGCAGCTGATTCAAATCTTGAGAAGACAATAGGCTGCAGGGGAGGATTCACAACGCGCATTCGCTGCAAAATTGCACTTTTCACAATGCTTCCATGTGACAAGATGGCTTGACGAGCTCCTTGCATTTTCAACTATGTAAAAAAAATAAACAGAGAGACTGCATCACATATCTCACTCCACAGCATGTAAATGGTTAGTTTGGTAAGTGACAGACTGACTGTGCTTGTATCTAGGCGGAACTAAATTCCAAAATCATTCACAAGAAGGTGTTACTCCTTGCATTGACACGCACACCTTACGCCCTTTAATTTGGTGTATTTTCACTTCAAGGCCAACTGGGTCTTGGCCTTTAGATTATCTAAGGTGGTCGTTCGCTCATTTTCCTACATCTCTTCTTCCATGAGTACTAATTTCTCTTGTAATTTTCAAATGTAAAGTTTTGTTGAATAGCCGTAATGCTTTTGCAGTACGTCTTCCTTTTTCCTATAATCAAAATCAAGCAATCAATTTCTATTTTGTAAGTGTACTAGTCTGCCTTTTAGCTACTAATTATAATCAGATTATATCAGAAGAAAAGTTTCAAGATTTTTATTTTAGAACAAAATGCACATGGGTCATTGTGAAATTAGATATATTGATCACCTTACTTTAAATTAATACACCTTAAATTTTAGTCAACATTTGTAGAGGCATTAATCATTTTATACTAATTTTGGTCATTCTAGTAACTTTATTTTCAATTTTTTCCTACTTTTTGGCACATTTTCTTGTTCAAATATCTACAAATCTACCAGCCTTAAGAATCAAGTAGATTATACTTAGGTTTTTCTCAACAACCAAAAAAAATAAAAAAAAAATACCAAAGTATCCAAAAATGCAACATAAGATATATAGTAATACCTCTAAAGTGCCCAAATTTAAAGAAATATGACTTAATGTACCAAATTTGTTAAAGTGATTATTACACTTTATTTTATTTTTAATTAGAAAGCAAAGAAACTAATATATACAACTCTTCTATGCTATCTCAGTCTCAGACAAATCTCCCTCAAGTGTGTCAACTTGAATCACCCATAAATAAAACAGAAACTAATAATATGTATGTAAATCGTTTTGAACACATCTAATTTAAGCTTCATGAAAATGAAAGCTATGTAAAATATTTTATTTTATAAAAAAAAATAAAAATATAGAGACATCGAAATAATCAAACCAACAATCAGATAAATACTTGTAAAATCTGAAGCAAAGAGTAGGCTTTTTAACAGCCAGCAAACTAGCTAGCTAATCAAGCTGGATAAGAAATGTAACAAGTAATTGAGTAAGAGCCACAACAAATGAATTAAGAAACACAGAAAACAAAAGTTAAATTGAAGAAGAGAATGAAGAAACAGAGCACGGATATATTAGATCATTTCCGATTTAGTAATGATTGAAGTGTCACTGAGAAAGCTCTGGCATTCATAAAAGCCAATTCCAATTCCAATATTTATATTTAATTCTAAGAAAAAGAATGAGGACAAAGAAGAGTACCTGAGACCTGAGTCAAAAGAAAGAAGAAAAGTTGGGGGCAGAGAAATGTATAAGAATTAAGGAACCCTAGCAGATAAATTTTTTTTTTTCTTTTACATAGGAAGATGTAATGACATATTTTGACGTTTTTGTAATTTACAAACTTCTTTTTGGATAAGAGAGCGACTACCAGTGTGTTGTGATGTAACCAGTAACCTGCCTAAGAAATGAGATCCCACACGCTTGAATTGTACGTGAATTGATGCTCTAAAAAATACTACTTTATTATTTGTAAAATATCGTAAATTATTAAATAATGAAATAGATTAATATGACTGCTTTTTATCCTATAAAACTTTTTTATTGAAAAAAAAAAAATTACTTTACTAAAATTAAACTTTAAAAATGAGTTAAATTGTTTCTTCATGCCATATAACAATTAAAATAAGTAGAATTTTTCCTCCATATTTTTATTAGAGTCATATTATGAGTTATAGTTCTATCTTATCTATTAAAATTAAGAGAAAGAAAATAAAAAAGTAAATTAAATATGCAAATTAAAAGTAGGGATAGAATGATCATTACAAAGAATTATGCTCGCAAATATTTTCCTTTTATAAAAAATGTTTGTAACCTATTTTAAATAAAGCGGCAAATTTGCATGTATTTAATTATAATTAATTATTTGCAAAATATGTCCTATTTGGGATTATTAATAATACTACTCTCACTTTACATACATTATTTTTCTATTAAAATTAACTATTTGTAAATATATTGGACTCTTTTTTTTTTTTTTTAAATAAAAAAATTGAATAAAATAATTTAATTTTTAACAATATCAAAAATATATGAATGAAGGTAAATCAAGCAGCTCTAAATTTCATTTGACCGATAAACGCTATATTTACACGCACTATTGAAAATTTGAAATTGCCAACACGCACAACGTCATTAGTACCTTTTGCTTATATTTTAAGCTGTGAGAGTGAGACATTAGATACCTTAATTATTTTTTGGGATTAATTTCAACGGTGATTCATAAATTGAAATAATGGTGTAACAACCTTTGTGTGGAATGAGAGATATAAAATGGTTGCCAGTCCTCTTGTAATTTATTAATAAATTTTAACATAATATTAAAATTAATAATTTTATATTAAAAACTTAATAACCTAATTTATTAAATTACAAATGTGCGATAATATAATGCATAGAGCCGGTGTGTAACTATTTAGCCTATATTACGTATAATCAATTTATAAATATTTAGCCAATATAATACATAAAACTTAACATTTATAGATGAATGATAAATATATAAAAAGTATAATTAGTTTTCCTCTTAACAACTTAATTAAGATTTTAGAAGTATTAATTTTTCAACATTTTATAATATCAATGACATTATTTATAATATAAAGAATCAAGCAATATAAATGACATAATATAATAAATATATGATACCTCACCCTAAAAAATAATTAATTCTCCAAAATCCTATATAATTTATCTTAAAGTAATGCTAAAGATACATAAATTTATATATATTTTTTGAATTTAAATTAATTATATCATATACATGTTAAAATTATCTATAAAAAAATATATCACTTCACCATTTTTTTAAATAATTTTGACAAATGCCGTGCTATAAACTATTTATGTGCAAATTATTTAACATTTTTTTTATGACTAAATTAATTAAATACATGCAATCAAAAATGGAAAAAAAAAAAAAAAAATCACTTCAAAGGGGTCATATAAAGTAATTTACTAATTTTGCCATCTCTTGTTATAAATCTGACTAAATTTATCATAGATTATGACTTAAACACAAAATACAAATTGCATTACTCTGACATATAAGGTCAAGGAGTCGATAAAATCCACAATCTCACAGGCCAGAATGCGTACTGGGACATCCTAAAACACTAAAGAAATTTATTGAGCAGGGACAGCATGAAAGGCTGTGGTTAATACAATACTGGCCGGAAGATCAATGACGAATTGAATCATGAAACTATGCAAAAAATATATATATATATAGTAATCGGAGTTACTGCCACTTCATCTTGATAAGATCACTAAGAATGGTCCTTTTTGAGTAGTTGATGGTATCGCATAAAGTTTGATTGACACCCGTCTTTGCGAGCTTCTCATATGATTTGATTTGTTGTGTTAGTCTTTAATCCATAACTAGTAGGAGAAATATATCAAGGTGAGGGGTTGTAAGTTAGTAATCTTTTAACTCTTTTTAGACTTACGGTGTTCTATATATATTTATTCATTTTTTTGGGGTTCCAAGCCTCCAGGGCATGAATCCTAGATCTGGTGGTGAGGGCAAGAGGAAGCAACCGAGCTAGGGACCATGGATAGTCTGTAATTTACCTCATAGTCAAATCGTAAATCCTTAATCCATTGTATTTTAATTTACATGTAAAAATTAAAACAATATGATTACTCTGGATTTGTGAGCTAGCCAAATGACATTTTATCACTTTTTCCACAATCATAGCAAGGGCATAATCTAACTCATGGAATTACTATTTTTACAAGACATACCTGTCCCTAGATGAAGATCTTGTTTCCGATAAGCCAATCACCTTTTACTTCTACTACGCTGTCCACCACCGAAAAAGTCATCACCATCATCTGATCCTCGGTTGCTGTCCCAACTCCTGGAACTTCTGAAGCCTTTACGGTCCCTAGAACCCTGACGGCAAAGTGCATCTGAATCAAATTATACCAATTCAAGCAATATATGTAATCATGGAAGTATGGCTACAATGAGGAAACGACCAAAATTAAAAATGACCTTGGTGATCTTTGAAATAGTGTTTCCATGCATGTTAAGCAACTCTTTTGCAATCTCTTCTGGAAGATCAAAAACTGCTCCTTGAAATGGATAAAGAGACACAAACAGATCACAATAAAATAAATAAAAACTATGCATGCTGCATGTTGAATGCATATCTTATCATCTGCAAGTAAATGAACTTTCCCAACTTCATCTGCTGCCGTAGAAGGAACATCTGAAAGAAACCCTGTGACAGACCTAGCAGAGAAGTACCCTCTAGAAAAAGTTGGCTCACGAGTCAGTTGTAATGTTACCCAACCCTGCTATGGAAAAATTCAATTTAAATGAGACAATCTAATACAATTTCGAACAGAGGTAGCCACAAAAGACGACATATGAAACTGCCTAATTAATATTGGAAATTGTACCAGACAAACCGAGAAACAACCAAGATTGTTTAACAGTAACATGACACGCGCACACAGTTAAAGTTGCTACATATAATGACCTAAGGTAGAAAAACGGAGATTTATAAGAGATTATGCTACCTAATTAAATATTTTTTTTTGTTAAGGGATAATATAATTATTTATTTTGAAAAATATTATAAATTTAAGATATATCACATATGTAATACGATTTTATTGATAAATACAATTAGATCTATTAAATTATAATAAATAAGAAATTGTCACAATCAGTTAAAATAATGATATAATTGTTTATATAATAGTATTTATTAATTATTCAATTTGTCAATAATGATAAAAATTAAACAAAAGTGTTGATTAATTAGATACATTATTGATCCAATATTTTGATTTAATTTTAATAAATATTGATAAAATTAATAATAAATAGTTATATGCTATCTTAACAAAACAAAAATGATTTTATATTCAAAAATTAAAATGTAAAACCATGCTATTTTATAAATTTAGTTTATTATTTAAAAAAACTTAAATACGCTATAAAATATTTTTAAATATAAGATTATTGTGTTAAAAAATAAAAACAAATAAAAAATATTAGTTTATTTTTAACAATATCTCATATCATATTTATTTTTTTTATTTTAAATATAATAATAATATAAATTAGATTAAATTAAATATGCTTTTTTTTTATTTTTAAATAAAGTAATTTAAGGAGTTACTTAAGAGAGAGAGAGAGAGAGAGAGTGAGTGTGACTAAAATACTTTACTTATCAAAATAAAAAAAAATTTCTAATATCTTTTGTACCTTTTATTATATTTGCCAAAACCCTGTATTTTTTTTTAGTAATCATTATAGATCACATTGTTGTTACTTTCTTAGTTCCTGCCAAATAAACAATAAATAATATAAACTCATGAAATTTTTCAAAGACTAGAACGAAAACTTTTTTGTTTGGTATAAAATTTAAAAACAATTTTATATTTAAAAGAACATAATAAAATATATACGTTTGATAGAAATATTTTAGTGGCTTTATATTTTAATCCATTTTATTTTATAAATTAAATTTATTGATTATTTTTCTTAAATTGATACACAGTAATCATCTTATTATTAAAAATATGGACATTTTAATAGTTTCTTACTAATTTTGATTTTTTAATATTTTTTTATTATAAAAAACTTAATTTTAATTAAATTAAATTGTAGTAAATAAATATTTCAAAAAATTATAAAAAATGAAAAATAAAGCAATTAAATGATAAAAATTGACCTAAATAATTAAAATATTTAAATTTATAATAATTAAATAATTAATATATACTAATTTGAAAAAATAAATAATATATTTAATTTTAAAAAATAAAGTCACCGGTACACTTTTATCAAATATTTATGGATACAAGTTTCGGATAAAATTTGGATAATAGTATTTAATTTTATAACAAACATAGAATCAGTTCACAAAAATTCAAATACAAATTCAAAAATTTAAATAGTTTTCATATCATATTAGAGTAAATCACAACGAACGGATCCTCAAACAGGACTCCAAATCAAATATTTATTTAATATGTGTAAATGTATAATAATTGTGTATTGTGCCAACAACAAAGTACCTGACCCTTTACAGCGAGACTAGAAGTCTAGAACTACAAGCAGCAATTGTTTGCCAGTAAAGCTAAAGCAATTTTGCTTGCGCTACTTTCTATTCTTCCAAAGTTCCATCACCAAGATTTTACATTTCCGAAGCAGATCTAAGAATTTTCCCAGATTTCAATCCTCCAAATCATAATTAGGTAAGCGATTTCTTATCTCCTAAGTTTTTCTAGTCAAGTATGTTAATTTCAAATTTCGTATCTTATTCAATTATCCTCAACAGCTTTGGTATTTATCAGTTTTTTCTCTTTCCACGTTTGCTTGTTTAGATTAGTGGAGGGTTGGGGTTTACGAGTTTTGTGGCCTGCGCAGGCTCTGAGCTTTGATTCTGGTAGTCTTAATGGAATAACTTTTTGGAAGTATTGTTGAGGAGCACAGAACGGTACCTAGGTTTTATTTTTGGCTTTTCCATTGTCTGTGTTATAATGTTATTACATATTGGATGTGTTGTGGATTTTCTGATTTGGGTCATTACTGTAGTATTTAATTGCAGAGGGAGCTTGAAGGATTGGAGTTATCAAAATGGGTTTAGCAAGTTCAGTCTTTACTTATATATTTGCCTTCTTGTGTACTGCTGGAGCCATTGTTCTTGCCCTTTTGCACATCTACAGACACCTCTTGAACTATACGGAACCTACTTATCAGAGATTTATCGTTCGCATTATTTTTATGGTCCCGGTGAGTAACTTATTTATTTTCAACTTTTTAAGCTCAATGTGCTCATTGGATATATTGGCCTTGGCATCATAACTGCATCCAGCAAAAACTTTGGTCTTGTTTTTGTGTACTTTCAGGGCCCTTCAATGTGAATATTATAGCTCTTAGAACCTTAAGTAGCAAAAAATTGTGAAATGCATGAAAATTCTGATGATGATTATAGCACATGCAACTTTCATGATATATTAGATGGAAGAGAAGAAATATGGTGTACCAGAATGCAATTTAGTTTCAAATTGAATGGGTGTAGTAAGCCAATAGTTAGGCAAATAGAACTTGAAAAAGAGGACATTGAATAAGTTAATATGTTAAGACAATATAATGCATCTGCCTATATAGTCATGTAAGGTTAAAGCATAAATATGGAATTTTCCGAACCTAATTCACTGCCTTGATTCTTGATCTTATTGGTTGAACTTCAAGTATGTTATCATGCCTATATCTTGTTCAATGATACCTGAAAATCTAATTTTTTTTTCATTCACCTTGTTTATGTTCTGTGTTTCATCTGTTCGTTTTCGTTTGTCATTTAGTCTTCTACAATCTGAAAGGCTATTTTTTATTATTGATAGTTTATGCTGCATTGTGCAACATATTTGTAACCAGTTTGAGCTCCTTCATATTTCGCAGGTTTATGCACTGATGTCTTTTTTGTCCCTCATTTTTCAAGGAAGTGCAATCTATTTTAATTCCATAAGAGAAGTGTAAGTCCTTGTTTTTTTTCTTTTTGGCTAGCAGTGCAAGAATTTTAATTTAATAATACTATGTGATTGAATCTTATCAATTTGTAATTTTTTATTACATGCTTGACATTCCTTGCTTGTTTAGCTAATTTGGCTTTGACCTAGACAAGTATGGACAAATTTATTTCAAGAAGATGACAAGTTGTGCAACCAGGATATAAGCTATGTTAGTTTGCTTGGCTTTGTGGATGTTGGACATATATTACATTGAGGTACTTCAAAATAGGAAAGAATGTCTAGCAACAGCTGCATTATGACAGCTGACAGTAAACTATTAAAGCCAGAGCATCTAGGGGATATCGAATGTTTCATGCAATCTTTCTTTCTTTAGGTTTCGCTGAGTTTTTATGGATATTATAGTCAAATAGTCGAAAATGATATTTTCTGTGAAGTTCATTTTTTGGTTATGCTTTAGGTTTTTCTTTGTAATTTGCATATATTCTAAATTTTGCTACTTGATAAGTGTTGTTTAGCAATAGGGGTGGTTCACCTTGTTTTCTTTCCTTCTTATTGGTATTGAATTTTCTGAAGCTTGTGGCGATTCTCCAATTAATAATGTCCCTTTTATGACCAATAGAAAAGTAGATGACCACAAACTATAATGAAAGCCTGTCTTTTATGGGCTGGGATTATCATACTCTATCTATCTATCCATCTTTTAAAAATTAAGAAAATAGAATTATACTTGCTGTTTTTTTTTCTTTCACAATTCTTATTCTTTTTTCACCGTTTCAGTTATGAAGCTTGGGTCATTTACAATTTTCTGTCTCTGTGCCTTGCATGGGTTGGTGGCCCAGGAGCTGTTGTCCTTAGTTTACATGGTCGTGTTCTAAAGCCTTCTTGGTGTATGATGACATGTTGCTTTCCTCCTATACCTCTTGATGGGTGAGTTCACTGCTCTATTCTTTAGTTGGCTAGATTTTTTATATCAACAAGAACCTTTTGGTATCAGGAACATTGCTGAATTCTCTATTGCATAAGAGTTTCATATCTCTTTATGTGTAGAACATGTAAGTCACAGCAACATATGAGTTATTTATTTGGTGAATATGTGATGCATCAAATGGTGCTGCTTTAGATTTTGATGAAAGACTATGCATAAGTCTCATTTGTGAAGCTGTTGATACAGGCGCTTTATTCGAAGGTGCAAGCAAGGCTGTTTGCAGTTTGTGATTCTGAAGCCTATATTAGTTGCTGTGACACTCGTACTTTATGCAAAAGGGAAGTACAAAGATGGAAATTTTAGTCCAGGACAATCATACCTTTATCTCACAATCATCTACACAATCTCGTACACAATGGCTCTTTACGCCCTGGCATTATTTTATTTCGCTTGTAAAGATCTGCTTCAGCCATTCAATCCAGTTCCAAAATTTATAATAATAAAATCAGTTGTTTTTCTGACTTATTGGCAGGTAAAGTGTGATTCTGCTTTCCTTACCTTAATTCCCTAAGTTCATGGAGAATTTCTAATGCTATGTTACTATCTGATGTATTAGGTTAGTAATATTGTACATGTAGCTGTAGACTGCATGCTTGGGTGCAAATGGAAGAATGTATATTATAGAAAAGAAAAAAAATTATGTTGATTTTGAACCTGTTCTAGGTAGTCTTATCGACACTTGGAAGCTAGAAATGCTTGCAGTTAACAGATCATGGATCCTCCAAACTCCAATTGTTCTTAAGAGTTAAGACCTAAATGTGCAAAAACGCTTACAGTCTGAAATGAATCTTGATGAACCAATGTGATTCCTGACGAATATTAACTGTAACCATTATTGTACTTTAGGTTGTCTTTTTTGCAAAAAAGAGATCCTCAAATGATAAATTCTTTTCAGTACACTTTATCTACTTTTTTTATTTTGCTTTTAGGGTGTATTGGTTTTCCTTGCTGCAAAATCTGGACTCATAGAGAATGCCGATGAAGCTGCTAAGTTTCAAAATTTCATCATATGTGTTGAGATGCTTATTGCAGCTATTGGTCATCTTTATGCATTTCCATACAAGGAGTATGCTGGTGCGAATATTGGCTCATCACCTGGTTTCACACGAAGCCTTGGACATGCGTTAATGCTAAATGATTTTTACCATGACACTGTCCACCAGGTGAACCTATCTGTTTTTGTAATTTCTATACATTTATTTGCTCTAGGAAAATATATTTAGCCTTTTTACTGCTCAAGCTGCCCAATGACTATACCTATATTTCTGCAGTTTGCACCTACCTATCATGATTATGTACTCTACAACCACAATGATGGTGATGAAGGTACAAGAAAATACCGATCTCGTACGTTTGTACCTACTGGCCCCGAGATGGATGCTGTCAGGAAAAACAAACACATGATCGGAAACAAGATGGATGACATACAGCTTTCGAGTCTCCCATCTTCCAATTCAAGAACTCCAAAGAACTCTAGCTCGGTGCCTGTTTCTTCAAATTCTGACGTAATGAAGTCTTCCCTTCTTGGAGATACCTCACCTTCTCTTTCTGTGCCATATGACATGACACGTATTGACTTGAACATATCCAGTTACCCTTCCAAGGTTCCTGCAGCAAAGGAAAGTGATCCCAAGTGACAAGAGTGCCGACTTCCGTTGTTAGATGAATGCCCTTGCTAGGAAAAGACATACAATAGGTGGGTCCATATGTACTTTACCCTGTGGGAAATGTTTAATGTGGTGATAATCTACTCCCCTTAAATCTTAGGTCATCATGCGTTGTAGATATTCATTCATCTTTTAACTTGTCATACATACGAAAGAAACTCCATGAAATAGAAAATTGCCATTTGTACCGGTTGTTCATGTTTTGTTCTATTTGCAGACTTCGACTTGACTTTCCTCTTTTATAAGTAGCGAATTCCTTTCAGCATGGCCACTGGGATTGGCTCCAGAAGATTATTTTACAAGAAAAAGGTCCATTGGTATATTTTGTTGTTGCTAGGGTTTGCTATTTTGGAATTGCCAATATATTTTTTTTAATATTCTCGTAAAGTTCATTTTGTCATGCACAAAATATTGCCCGATCAAATGGATCTATTGTGTTTGGAGACTTTCATTGCGGAATAACAAAGTTTAAAAATATTCCAAAAAAATAAAAAAAATAGCACATTTTAAATTTGTAATCACAAGAATAGTACTCTTAAAATCTGTAACTAGGGGTGGGAGTGGTTTGATATTTGGCAAATTTTGCTTAAAATACTAATCGAATCCACATAAGATTTATGTTAATGTTAAATTAATAAATAAGATTTATATTTAATCAATAATT
Source organism: Elaeagnus macrophylla (assembly GCA_029378325.1). Classification (NCBI taxonomy): domain Eukaryota; kingdom Viridiplantae; phylum Streptophyta; class Magnoliopsida; order Rosales; family Elaeagnaceae; genus Elaeagnus; species Elaeagnus macrophylla. Next base: position 8,432,376 of record CM055642.1, on the reverse strand, counting down.
AATTCAAATAAGTTATAAATTAGTATTTAAATTAAATTTGTGCACTAATTTTCAAGTAGAAAATAATAAAAAATAATATTAATTTTTTATTAATTATATTAAATATTTATAATAATGTACATTACAAAAAAGAATAAGTTATTTTATTTTCTAAATTAACATAAAGATTAATTGAAATTAGATTATCATTAATTGTTCCCTCTCTCTAAGCTTTGTTCTCTATGCCTTCTCTCTATCTTTTCTTTATCCAACTTCAACATTCTTCTTCTCTCTGGTGGGTAGGTAGATTGTATTAGTTTTTTTTTTTCCCTCATTTTTTTCTTTTACTGTTGTAACTCCTTCTTTGAAAGAATTTTCATTTCATAAATATTATAGTATTTTTTTTATATATTTTTTTTTCAAACTGAACTTTATGACGGTCAGATTTAGGATATATTCATATATTAGTTTGTTGAGTATAAAGTCTTCATCATTTGAATGTTTCTATAACTCTTAGATATATAAAGATTTAGCAAGTTGTAGATATTTTGTTTAACTTTAAATTTTATTGATTTTTTTATTCAAGCAGTCATGATTTGATGAATATGATATCTACAGATGAGCTAGACGGAGAAGCTCATAATTTAGTGGTACTCTTAACAGAACCATTGTTCTCTCCGTGTGTGCTTTGCTATTTAGTTTTTGAATATATATTAGCAAGTTTCATCTTAATAAATGTTGTTTTTGTTATATTTTTCACATCTGAAAGTTAACAAAATGTCTCTTACTTTCTATCGAAAAAAGAAAGAAAAAGAAATTAAATTATCGTAAATGTATAAGATATATGTAATATAAACGTATAAAACTAAAAAATAAATATGTTTATTAGTAATAAATAGGTCAGTTCGATTAAATGTCAGTTTGAAAGCTCTAAAACCTTAACTGAACCAACAAAAATCAATTTTTGCATTTTCAAAACCAAAAACAATTTTTTTGGACTTGTAACATATAAAAATCAATTCAATTCGGCTCAGTTTTTGTCGGATAGGTTAATTTATTAGTTATTATATCCACTCTTGCTGGTAACTACAAAAATATAATCTCTTGGAATTTGTAATTACAAAAATAACATCTCTAATTCATATATTTTTACTATTAAAAAAAGCTCACATCGTCTTGGATGATGTTTAAGTTAAATTATGACCATTTAAATCAATTCAATATTTTATTTTGTTATAAGTTCTAGTAATGTTATTTTATGTAATTTTTAATTTTTTTTATATTTGAGTTTGTTGAGATGACGTTGTAATGGTTATGGATAATGATACAAGTCATAAGATACCTTAGGGCTTTTAATGTATCTCATCTAGAACTACTTTTTTGGGGTCAAGACATCTCAACTATTCTTAATCTATAGATCTTCTACCATGAAAATGGAAGATAGAAACTAGTACTTGTAGTTGACTTTTAATTGTAATATCTGCTGGATTGGTTCAGAATTTTGTGTAATAAAATTCGGGTTTTGTTGAACTGGAGTAAGACACTTCTTAATGACTTTAGATCATTTTCCATAATTACAATTAATTAAGTACATTCACATAACTCTTCATAAACAAGGAAACTTTTAGTTCATTGCAGACAATTACGATGGCATATAGAACACTCATATATCTTTCAAAAAAAATTTCTTTTTCAATTCTTAGTATTACTTTTAGATAAAAAGAGCTTTTAATAGTTTTAATAGAGTTTTAAAATGAGCGGTTTTCTTTTTGACCCTAATTTTATTATTATTATTATTATTTTAAAAGTGTCAAATGAGAATAATAAGAGCAATTTTTGAAGAACGTTATCTCATATAATATTTTCTTTTAAAATTTAGGGCTATTTAATTAAAAAATACTATAGAAATTTAGATGCATTTGATTAAAGACTAAGTACATGTTCGATTCACAAAATTCAAATTACCAACATGTTAGAAATAATAGTTACTATAATATAAAACTAGGAATATGAATAACATTTACTATTCTTTAATTTGCTAGTTATCACGGAATAAGAAAAAAAAAATGAATGAATATTATTTAATTTTCTCAATATACCTTTATATCTCACAATATAAAAAAATATAGGGAAAATAACAAAATTAACACCCCCTAAAAATTATAATAACAAAACTAGCACCCCTGTGTTCAATTAAAATTGAACGACGATAATTTAGACTCGTTCAATATTGAACGTTCAATATTATCCGTTCAATTAGAATTGAATGACGACAATTAGACCTATTTAATATTGAACGTTCAATATTTTACGTTCAAATTGAATATTGAACGTTCAATATTAAACGTTCAATTTTAATTGAACACAGGGGTGCTAGTTTTGTTATTATAATTTTTAGGGGGTGCTATTTTTGGTAATTTCCCAAAAATATATTTGTAATTGAGAAGCTTTTTTGATAAATATATATTAAATTCTTTTTTTTAAGAGATTGAATAGTTATTCTTCTCTTTCGGTAAAGAATATGCATTTCTTATCTAAATAGAATATATATTTAAGGGAAATTGCAATTTAGAACATTAAAAATTCAAATGAATAAAAGAATATAAATACTTATTATATTTATGAGTTTATTTCTACTATCGAACATGGAGTATTATATAATCTTCAAAAATAAATTATATTCAAAAACTCATTAATTCCAAACGATTTTAAAAAAAGTTAAGAATTTTTATGGATTTAGATGAACATTTTTGTTAAAATTATATCTTAAAAAATCTCTGTTCATTCTTTTTTCCAGCAAAAAATTTATAAAGACATAATTTTTATTATTTTTCTCTATAACATTTTCTCTATCTCTATTGTTGATTCCACCATCATCAATATATAGCAATCCTAAATTTTCATTGAAATAAAATCCATTAAAACCCTCATAACTTTATTAATAAAATAAAGAAAGTCTTTAACAATTCTTAAAAATCTTCAAAACTTTCTAAAACTTTATTAAAATCTTAATGAGTACACTTTCCTAAAAGTTTCGAACCTATATTTAAAAACAAGTTAGGATTACCTTCTTATTTTTTCTTGTTTGATCATTCGATATATATATATATATATATATATATATATTATTAAGTATTAGATAATTTAAATAATATTTAAAAATATAATATATTAATAATCAAAAATTTATTAAGTGCATTGGATACAAAATAAAAGGTTTAGATAAAAGCAAAGGAAAAAGAAGAGAGAATTCAATTTCACTAGAAATATATGGAGGCATGAAACATCACTTTTATTGACACACATTACGCATACGTGAACTGAATGAGAACAAATTACGTGATTCTTTTGATTGTTTTTGTTTTCTATAATTGATAACAGGGTCCACAATTCCCACATAAATGAGAATGCTTGTAAGGTAGAACATGAAGAATGTGTGAGTTGGTACACCTATCATCTTGATTGGCTAAGTCTGATTTGAGGAGAAAGTTTTATTATCCTACGCAAATTGTTGCTTCTATACTTCAAAATTTTAAATCTTTATATTATTCTTCTTTCAATTTGTTTTTATCTTTCCAAATCTTGTCCAAGTGAGCTATTTTCATTTCCACCCAATATGTATTAACAGTATACGTTAACAAAAATCACTACTTGACCAACCAGAAAAGGAAAGGAAAGACACGAAGGTCACTTGATTGACCATCTGGAAGACAAGTTTGTGATATGTATTAAATGAGTTATTGATTTGATATAAAGTTAATAATATGAGATAAATAAGTGATTATAAGATTCATTATTAATACTAATAGCAAATCAATTAAATTCTATAATGTGATTTATTATATGTATTAAGTTGTAATAAAAAAAATATTTTTGTTATCTCAAATAATAAACGAATAAATGAAGAAAAGGCCCCGTAAAAAGAATGAAAAATGGGAAAAATAGAGTTGGGCAATCTAGCTTATTGGTTCCTGCGACGGCGAACCGTCCGACTGTCCGCATACAAAGTAAAGCGAAGGCAACACGCAAGCAAATATCACATTCACGTATATGACACATCAACAACACATTAGCCACCCGGGTACAACCACAAATATTTAATCATGTTATATTTTTTATTTAATATAATTTAGTGAATTTAATTATACTAATTAATAATAATATATTATATTATTTGTGATATATTTTAAATTTAAGATATATTTATTTATTTCAAGTTATGACAAACAATAATTGGACAATACAAATAAGTCACTTTTTATTTTTATTTTTTATGTTAATTTATTTATTCTCTAACAACAACTTGAATTAAAAAGACATTTTGTTTTTTTAAATTTTATGGTCCACAATATATTATTGATTTTATGCGTATTAAATATATAAATATTGATAATTAATATTATTGTTGAGGTTTAACTTTGATAATATATCAATAGTGGTTGAAGAATTAAATTTTTAAAAAATTTAAACTATTGATAGGAGGTACGCAATTTTATTTATATTCACTAACCTAACATTTTTCACATCTTTCGTCTAATGGGTTTGCAGAATAGAGCCAAAGGAACATAAAAACACTTCCTTTAGCTCTATTCTGTTTGGCCATGCCTATACCATAATATATTCACACTTTGTGAACACAGAAATCGTTAACATTAAGTAGGAGTGAATCTTATGGTGGGTCTGGAAATTACTATCACTTTATGGAGTATAATATGAACAATATTATGATGGAGAAGAGACAAGTTTTTCTTAGAAGCTATCAGTTCAACAGAAAGAAGAGCTTGACAGAGAGAATCAAGAGGTCTTTGTTTAGAGTGAAAAGGGTCATTTGGTTGAGGCTTGGTTCTGTTCTTAAATTCAGGAAGTCACTCTGTTTCAGATTAAGATACACCCTTTATTATCGAAGAAGAAGGTTTCTTGGTCTTCTAGTTAGAAACTACCATCATCAACATAATTGCACTAACTCCTATTGCTTCTGGTAGATTTCTTTTTTAATTTTCTTATTTTTAATTATGTTTAAAGATAATTTGTAAAAGTTAGTATCTTGGTGTTATCTGATACAGTTGTGTTATGGTTGAGTGATATTGGTTAATTAAAAATGATAGCTTTAATTATTACTTTAATCAAAGTGGGAATCTCCAAGTGAAAAATGAAGTGTTTTATTTACTTATATTTATTTTAGTCAGCAGAAGCCTGTTATTTTGTTTATGAATAGGCACTTTAATTACACAAACTGCGACATCTGTGTTCCCTTTTGGAGCAATTGGGCTTGGAAATCTCCTCCTTCTCGATGAAGCAAATGGGAACTTGAGAACAGAATTCATTCAAGACGTGAACTCGTACTGATTTTATTGGTTGCTATTTTCATTGAACATTATTTAGTTATATTAATGTAAAGTATTATTTAGTTATATTTTTTTAAAAAAATAATTACATGAATTGTTAGTGTGTGTTAGGTGATATTAGTTGTACACAACTAATATTAAGTGTAAAGTTTTTTCTTTTTCTTAAAGTAGATTCCTAGAGCTGTATTTATAGGATATTCATTGTAATATACAAGTATGAATTCAAATAAGAATTTCATCAGTGATTCTGACTTGGTATCAGAGCAGAATATATATATATATTTACCTTATCAGCCGCCGCTGCCGCCGCCGTTCAGAGCGCCGTCCAGTGCGCCGCTCAGTGCGCCGTCCAGTGCGCCGTCCAGTGCGCCGTCCAGAGCGCCGCTCAGTGCGCCGTCCAGAGCGCAGCCCAGTCTCGCGCCGCCCAGTCTCGCGCAGCCCAGTCCGCGCCGCCCAGTCTCGCGCTGTCCAGTTCGCGCCGTGCGCCGTCCAGTCCAGATCCTGCCGTGTGTCGTCCAGTCCAGTTCTCCGTGAAGCCCAGTTCCCCAGCCGCTCCGCGCGCCTGACCTCCAGCAGCTTCGCCTGCCGTCCGCGCGCCGCCCCTCCAACCGCTCCAAGCGCCTTCCTTGCTCTGCCGAATCTGTCTACTCATCTCATATAAACACTACCTCTATTTATCAACCCTAGCCCATTTTAATTAAATTTATCAAGCCCACTAATCAGCTTAGTCCAATTTTTCAGCCCAGACCAATTTTTCAGCCCACTAATCAGCCCAATCTATTTTTTTTTTTCGGCCCACAGTCTAATTTTTTAGTAACCACAGTCTAATTTTTCGGCCCAATCTAATTTTTCGGCCCAATCTAATTTTTCAGCCCACAAATTTTTTTTTTTTAGCCCAGTAACCAAAAAAAAAAAAAAGGATTTTTTATTTCTACTTCAATTATTACTTTTACTTCTTGTTTTAATGGCAGATTCGAAAGAAAATCAAGATTTCAAAAATAATGAAATATTTAGCCTAGCTATTTCAAGGTCATCAATACCGAATTTTTATGGAGCACCTGGACAAAATCATTATACGTCATGTGGAGGTAACCCTACTGCTTTTATAGCTGGTCGTGGTAAGATTGGTATGGCTTCAAACGTTTCTCACTCTGTTGGATCTGATACTTGGATTATTGATTCTGGTGCATCTGATCATATGACTTATGATAAATCTTATTTTACTGACTTGTCTTTCCCACCAGTGTCTTATGTTACCAATGCTAATGGTGAAGCTTTTCCCGTGTTAGGGATGGGATCAGTTTGTATTACCCCAACCTTACAACTCACAAATGTTTTATATGTACCGGATTTATCTCATCACTTAATATCTGTCCCACAGTTAAGTCTTGAATCTAAATGTTCCGTAACTTTTTATCCTATGTATGTGATTTTTCAGGATCTTCTTACCAAGAGAATAATTGGTCGAGGGTATCTGAGGGGCAGATTGTTCCGTTTGGATCAGCACTACGTAGGGGAGAAACCAGGAGTACAGACACGCACTGCATTGACTTCTAGTTCTGACAAGCTAAGTGAAATTTGGTTATGGCATCGCCGCTTAGGGCATCCATCTTTTAGTCTTATGAAAAAATCCATGCCCACTTTATTTATTGGTGTTAATGAGTCTGTTTTACATTGTGAGACATGTGTTTTGGCCAAGAGTCATCGTATTACTTATTCTCCTAGTATTTCTACTAAAAGTACTATTCCTTTTGAATTAATTCATTCTGATGTTTGGGGACCATCTAAAGAGCCCACTGTATCGGGTATGAGATATTTTGTTTCATTTATTGATGACTGTACAAGGTTGTCATTTATTTCCCTTATTAGAACAAAAGATGAAGTTCTTTCAGTTTTTCAAGCTTTTCATACCCTTGTTCAAACACAATACAATGGCATCATTCGGATCCTCCGTTCTGACAATGGGGGAGAATATGTTAATCATGTTTTTCAAGACTTCTTCAAAACACATGGGATTATTCACCAAACTACTTGCCCACAAACACCAGAACAAAATGGGGTGTCCGAAAGAAAAAACCGTCACTTACTTGAAATGGCTCGTGCACTCCTATTTAGTGCTAATATGCCAAAGTATCTTTGGGGCGATGCTGTACAAGCTTCTGCCCATGTCATCAATCGTCTCCCATCTAGTGTTCTTCACGGACAAATCCCATTTCAAGTTCTTGCATCTCATGTACCTCTGTCATCATTTCATAATCTTCCTGCTCGTGTATTTGGTTGTGTTGCTTTTGTCCATGTTCCTAAAAATCAAAGGTCTAAATTAGATGCCCGTGCAATCAAGTGTGTGTTTGTCGGTTATGGAGGATATCAAAAAGGTTACAAGTGCTACCACCCACCTACAAGAAAGTATTATGTTACTATGGATGTCACTTTCTTTGAAGATATGAGCTATTTTTCCTCATCTGATACTGCTCTTAAGGGGGAGAATTTATATTTTGAAGAGCTGTATCATAGTGAGGGGGAGGAATTGGAAAGAACTGTGGAAGTAACACAATCAGGAGATATTTCGATGAGCCCATTGAATTCAGTAGTAGAAGAAGCAGATGCTTCAAGTATCCAAGCACCAGATCTTGTCAATGAAAATCAAAATGAAGACACAATTGTTCCCTCTCCTACCCTTGATCAACAACTCCCTAGTAATGAAGGTCACTCATCTGAGGTATGTACACCCACTGATACTAATAGCATTGAGTCTAATGTTGGACAGTATGTGTTACCAAATAGGTCTACTCGGGGTCAACCAGTCAAAAGGTATGAACCAAATATTCATGCAAAATCAAAGTATCCAATAGCCAATTACATGTCCACTGAAAGATTGTCTAAGTCATATAAATCATTTATAAATCAAATATCTGCTGTATCAGTACCTAACAAAGTGCAGGATGCGTTGGGAGATCCAAAGTGGAGGAAGGCAATGGATGAAGAGATGGAGGCGTTGCAGAAAAATGATACTTAGCAACTTGTGCCTCCACCACAAGGAAAAAAGGCAGTTGGTTGTCGATGGGTGTTTACTGTAAAATATAATGGTGATGGATCTGTAAATCGATACAAAGCCCGTCTTGTAGCAAAAGGGTTCACTCAGACGTATGGTGTAGACTACGATGAGACTTTTGCTCCTGTTGCCAAAATGAATACTATTCGTGTTCTACTCTCGCTTGCCGCTAACTTAAACTGGCCACTTCGACAGTTTGATGTCAAGAATGCATTTCTTCATGGAGAATTAGCCGAGAAGGTGTACATGAGTCTTCCACCTGGGTATGTAGCTGATTCTCTTGGTAATTTTGTATGCAAATTGAGGAAGTCTCTGTATGGTCTCAAACAATCCCCTCGAGCCTGGTTTGGAAGGTTTTCACAGTTCATGCAAAAGGTTGGTTACAGACAGAGTAATTCAGACCACACTCTGTTTCTCAAACATCAACGAGGGAAGGTAACAGCCTTAATTATTTATGTTGATGATATGGTAATCACTGGAGATGATACTGTTGAGATGGATAAATTACAAAGACAACTAGCCTCTGAATTTGAGATGAAGGACTTAGGTGAACTAAAGTACTTCTTAGGAATTGAGGTAGCCAGGGGGAGAGAAGGAATTCATCTGTGTCAGAGGAAGTACATTCTTGATCTGCTGACAGAGACAGGCATGTTGGATTGCAAACCTATTGACACTCCTATTGAGCAAAACCATTGTTTAGCAGAGTATCCAGATCAGGTACCAACTGATCGAGCTCGCTATCAAAGATTGGTTGGACGTTTGATTTATTTGGCTCATACTAGACCAGATGTTGCATATGCAGTAAGTGTGGTGAGTCAGTTCATGCATAATCCGAGTGAGAACCACATGAATGCTGTTTTGAGAATTTTAAGGTATTTGAAGTCGACTCCAGGAAGAGGAGTAATGTTCTCTAAACACAGCAATCCTCTTGAAGTTTGTGGCTTCACAGATGCAGATTGGGCAGGAAGTATTACAGATAGAAAGTCAACATCGGGTTATTTCACCTTTGTGGGAGGAAATTTGGTTACATGGAAAAGTAAGAAGCAGAAAGTGGTGGCACGATCTAGTGCTGAGGCTGAGTATAGAGGTATGGCTCATGGGGTTTGTGAATTGCTGTGGATAAGAAATTTGTTATTTGATTTGGGTTTCGAACTCAAAAATACTATGCAATTATATTGCGACAGTCGGGCAGCCATTGATATATCACAAAATCCAGTACAACATGATCGCACTAAGCATGTAGAGGTTGATCGTCACTTTATAAAAGAAAAGCTAGATGCCAAACTTATTAACTTTCCTTTTGTTCCCACTAAAGAGCAACTTGCAGATATACTTACCAAAGGAGTTTCCAAGAAGGCATTATATGACTCACTAAGCAAGTTGGGCATGATCGATATCTATGCACCAACTTGAGGGGGAGTGTTAGTGTGTGTTAGGTGATATTAGTTGTACACAACTAATATTAAGTGTAAAGTTTTTTCTTTTTCTTAAAGTAGATTCCTAGAGCTGTATTTATAGGATATTCATTGTAATATACAAGTATGAATTTAAATAAGAATTTCATCAGTGATTCTGACTTGAATTTTAAATTTTATTAACTTAAAATACAATATTATTACTTATTTTAATATCAATAAATAATTTTTCTAAATTTATTTGATAGTTCAAATCTTTGATCTCTTAAGAGAGGAGAAGCCGAAAAAGTTGAACAATTTCAAAGCTCCAAATTTGAATGGAATGATAGCTGATAAACCATAAAGTCATAGGAGGGCCATGTTTTCTTTTTCCCCAACTTTAAACAGTTGTATTCGCTTTTGAATGCTAAAATGATATGTTTCTCAAATTTAAGTTTATCATTAGTAGGTGAATAATATTTACTGGAATATTAATAAAAATTTGTAATGTTTAATAGTTCCTTTGAATATTGATTATAAAAAACATCCCTTGAAAAAAAAAATGTCATGCCTTTTCACTGAGTCAATCGAATTTTATGTGTTGGTGATTTCCACAAGTAATTTTGCGTGGGAATGTGTAAATCATAAATAGTTAAGTACGGCAATTACTGCATTTGCTTGAGAGTTCTGAAGAGGTTGTTGCCGACTCAATTTATGTCACTTTTAGATTCCTTTATCTTTTTTTTTTTTTTATAAATTTAATTTAAACCCTAGCGGTTGCAAGGGTTCTAGTTCACATAATAAGAAATAGAGTGAAGTATCCAATAGGTCTGTTATTATATTATTTTACAAACCGACCTTATCTTGGCGGTTTAAAAAAATTCAAAACCTTAGCCAACCTATAATCCCTAAAAAACCAACCTTCAAGCCGACCTACAATGTCGGTTTGAGAGAGGTTGATTTGGCGGTTTTGGACCTATAATTTTACTTAAATATTATTATCATAATAAAAAATACAAACAATATTTTAACCCTCTAAATACTTTTTTAAAAGCTAGAGCATACAAATGTGTTGCTTTCGGCTATAAGAATTACTATCCTTGCTCATATTATGTGTCATATGGGAATGATATCTTATTATTGACACTTCATGTTTGATGCTCCACTACTCACCCTCCTAAATTTAAAATCATGATTTCAAAAGCTAAATATTTCTTTAAGACTTTTACATTGTATATTTGTATAATATTAATTAATACTTAATTTTATTTATTTTTTATAACATTTATTATAAAATATTTAAAAAATATACTAATATATAAAAGTGTAGGTCGGTTCGATTTTGTCGGTTTTTATTTTTGTCGGACCTACAACCGAACCGACTAGCTCGGTTTTGTAATATTTTGGACCTATCGGACCAATCAACCTTAAAAAACAAAAAGCATAGGCTCGGTTTGGACCTAGACTCGGGTTGGTTAGTCGGTTTTTGAAAAAAAAATGCCCACCCCTAGTACCCAGTAGTCCATTTAGTTAGTCTGATGATCGTAAGTTCGAGAGATTGACTATTAAATTTCATGTCGACGGTTTTAAAAATTTAAAACTTTAGTTAATTTATAATTTCTAAAAAATGTAACTTTTTCAAACCAACTTATAATGGCGATTTAAAAAGATTAATTTGATAAATTTGAACCTATAATTTTACTTGAGAGTTATTATAATAATCAAGGATATAATAGAAAGTGTAAAAGTATTTTTTTACTCCTGCAGACACTTTTTTTTATCACTCTGTAAACAATTTATACATAAAAATTAACTTAATATCAAAGCACCACCTATATAAAATTTGTGGCATTTAATAAATATATTAATAGTTTTTCATCTGTTGAAAATTGTATTAGCTATAATATGTTCTCAAATTAAAATGAAAGATTAAGCAAGTCACAAATAATGCTATTGTGTCACAAAAAGGTTTTACTTAATTAAAGAAACATAATATTACAGTTATTCTAAAATACTATTAAAAAATTCAAACATAGACTCAAAGCATTAAGCTTAGTTTATGACTTGCCAACTTGGTATATTGTATAATATTGTATAATATTACATTTTATTTATTTTTATAGCATATAATATATATTTATATAATATAATTAAAAATATTTTTAAAAAATTAATATATATATATAAAGTGTAGATGGGTTTGGTTGTGTCAGTTTTTATTTTTTTAAACCTACAACTGAACCGACCTTATCAATTTTGAAATATTTTGGATCTACCTAGACTAACCAACCTCAAATAAAAAATATGTAGATTCAATTTGAACTTAGACTCAGGTTGGTTGATGAATTTTTTTTTTTTTAAAATCCCACCCCTAAGTCCAAATATATTGTTTAGTTATCTAATTTAAAAAATTTGTTTTTAAGTTTATTTGTTTATAAAAAATGTGTTAAAAAAGTACAAAGTTAACTTCTTTGTTTAATTTTCTATTAAATTTAATAAAATATTACATATATTACATGCATATTCATATTTTCAATAGATATATATGTAAAAAAAATTATCCAAATTTTTTAAGAAATTTTTTCTTTTAAACTATCTTTTTTAATAAAACTTAAAATAAAATTTTCATAGTCTAATATTTAATGTCACACATTAAATGTTGAAAAAATTATTTCAGTTTGATCGAAAGAATTTTTAATTTTTTCATTAGATATATATATATATATATATTAAAAAAAATACAAATATACATATAACATATGTACTACTATTCTATTATATTTAACAAAAAAAATTGATAAAAAGTTAACTTTATTATTGTCTGATTTTTTTCACAAATAAAAAAACTTAAAACCATTTTTTTCAAACAAGAGAACTAAAAAGCCCCCCAAAATCTAAATTAGAACAACTTGTACAACAATTTATATATATTATAATACTCTTTAAAATTTATAAACATAAAAATAATATTATTTATGTTTAACTCATATAATTTACATTGCAAAAAGTTTTAAATGCAAAAATTATTATTAATTAAACGTTTTCAAATTAAATAGAAAAATTACTAAAAATAACACCCCTAAAATTTATAAGAACAAAACTAGTACCCTAATAATATTAAACATTCAATTTGAAGTGTAATATTAAACGTTCAATATTGAATGGATCTAAATTACCGTTATTCAATTATAATTGAAAGCATGTTCAAGAAAAATGATATATTAATCATTTTTTTATTTGTAAAAATATAAGTTTGAATACAAGGCGTGCTATTTTTGTTATTACAAGTTTTAAATGGTGTTATTTTTGTTGTTTTCTCAGTTAAATATTGTTTAAATTGAATTCTGATGAATTAAACTTTTTCAATATCTAACTCTAATTATTTAAATTTATTTAATATTATTAGTATGTTATTTTAATTATTATAAATTTTAGAAATATCATTTCATGTAATTTTTGAAAACAAAAAATTCTAAGATTTTTTCTTAATTTTTATCATACAAATAGAAAAAATATTACTTCGTAGCTTAAGAATTGTGTAATTATTAATTTTTATCATACAAATAGAACTTAATTTGTCTTTGTGCAGAAAGATAAGATTTTTTTCCCTTATTATATATACAAACCAATAGTACAGTTGTCTAATAATTTAAGATATATATAAATATATATTATAATAGGATGAGAATCCAAGTTGATATATGGCAATAAAATTATTCTTTGTTAATTGATCCATTTTCCAGGAAAAAAAAATACATATGACAAAATCTAAAAGCAACTCTCTGGTGAAATGTTTTTATGCATGTGTCGTACTGAATTTAAAAAAAGTTATTACGGGTGAGTGTTTTTTTTTTTTCGAAAACCAACTAATCAATTCAAATTTAAGGCCAAATTAAGCTTATTTATTTTTTATTTAAAATTAATTGGTCTAAAAAGGTTCAAAAATTTGAAAAAAAGATAAGTTCGATTCCGTTATAAGTCTTAAAAAATGAAAACTAACGTAACCAAACTAACTTACACTTTAATATATATTAAATTTTTAAAAAATATATTTTAAATTTTATTACATAATATATGTAATAAAAAATAAAAAAATCTAACATTAATTATATTGCACAATATACCAACTATTAAATCCTAAATTTAATTAATTATTTTTGTTTATACAGATTTAATTATATTTTCTGTAAGTAGTTAAGTATATTCTAATTTTTTTTTTAATTTTTTCTATAATTTGTTTTGCATAATTTTTTTAATGATTTAAATTAAAAACAACTACAATTCCATATTTGCATGCGTATTAAAATTATTAACTAATTGTTAGTAATAAGAGATTAAGTAAATAAAATATGTGATGCTAATAACTTTCATGTAAAATTATAAGTCCAAAACTGTCAAGTTAATCTTCCTTAAATAGACCTCATAGGTTTGCTCAATATTGATTTTTTAGAGGTCATAAGTCGGTACTATCAAGATAAGGTCGACTTGAAAAATAACTTAGTCAACGTAACCAACTTACTTCCACTTCGAACTATATGGATCAATTTGTTATATACATTCAGTCATGTATTAGTTATTAATTGAATCTAAAGTTTGTAATGTGAGATTATGAAGTGAGCATAGAATCACTTACTAACAAAGATTAATTAAATTATACAATATAAATTGATATATTAATCAAACTATGATAAAGAATATATTAGTCATATCCATAGCATTTCAACTTTTATTTTTATTTTTAATTATCATATTTGAAAACAATATCCTCAACACAACAGTTTGATACTGAAAACTCTACTTTCAAATCACAAGCAATATTGTTTTATTTACAGAAATATCTTAGATTCATGTTCCACATGGTGTATGTGAATTTTCATAGATAAGTAGATAACATGTATTTAAAAAAAAAAAAAAAAAAAAAGCTATATTTTTTCACCGTTATAGATACCTAAATTTGGGTCCCCCTTTGACATTAATAATGCAATTATGTTAGACTTTTTAGGGTACGATTCTCTTGTTTTACTCTCTTTTTTTCTTTCTATTTTATATGAGTAACAAATATATCAACAAAAATAATTGAAAATGTATATATTTATTATATAAAAAGCAAATCTTATGTTGATGTATTTTACAATTACTAGTGTCACATAAAGTGGCATAAAAAATAAATGATTTGGTTTGAACATTTTACACTACGTAATTGTGTACAATATATAAAATTCACCGGTGAAACCAAATAATTCCTCACTTAAATGGTTAGTGTTATTAATAGATTAATTTTTTAAATTAGAATATCATGTTCAACAAAAAAAAATGATTTTACTATATATAAAAAAAGAAGAAGATATGATTGCTCTAATAAAAAGAGCTATTATAAATTTATAACTAAGTTGATGTAATGAAATACTGATTATATTCCCTAGAAGTAGAAAAGTGATTCGAGTGGAAATCAAAAATATGAGCTTTAAGGAAAATTTATTCTAATCTTTTTCATTACGTAAGGTCAAGATGACATTTTGATGGATGAAATGGAAGAAAAACAATTAACGACAGAACATATGTCACTTCTGTTCTGATCAACAACAATAATTATCAGATGTTCTTTTCTTATCTATATCTTTCAATTATGAGGGACAGATTCCATTTTCCATCAAAAATTATTATGGGTACAAATTCTACTCTGCATTAAAGTCAATAATATTCCCTTCAAATTAATTATGTTATTTTTAAAGACTGTTCATTTATGAATATTGTATATATTATTGTGTTCAATTATTTTTCAATTTATAATTAAACACATCTTTAAAAATAAAATTTATTTAAAAATAATATATGTTAAAACTTTTCTTTAAAATATAATTAAATTTGAATAGTATAATAATTTTTTTAAAAAATTTTAGTCAAGTTTTTTTGTAAATTTTATATTTTATATAACTTTTTAGGTTTTTTCTTGTATCACATTTTCTTTAAGTATTGTGTTTGAATACAAAATATGTGATACAGGTGCCCAAAAAATAGATAAAAATTTCATAAAATATAAAATTTATAAATACAATTGAACAAAAAAAATTTTAAAAAATTATTATTATGTTCAAATTTAGTTTTAAATTATTAAAAAAATGACAATTTTGCACTGAATTAAATTAACTTTATTATTATATAAAAAATTATTAATAAAATAATATTTTACTAGCCAAAAGTGACTATGTATCCCAATTTTACATAGAAAATGAACTAATTATCCTTTATGAAAGCAAAACAACTAAAATATTTACTTGATACAACCAAAATGACTTCCAAAATCTCATCCTTAAAAAAATAATGATGGATTAAAATAAAAACTTAGAAATACATGCAATATCCTAAACTTTTTAGAAGAAAACAAGTACTTTGTCATACAGCCCTTAAAAAATTCAACATATTATTATACAAAAAAAATGCCAAAAATATATAAATTTGTATTCACTTTTGTAACTACATTAATTAGATTATGATACATGAGAAAACTATTTTGAAAATGAAAAAATGATTCAATTTTATTGATAATTTTAACACATATCAAGATATAATTAATTTAAGTACAAAATATAAATATAAAAATAAGTGTAAGTTTATATAGCATTCCTCCTATTATATATTATTTGACCATACTAGGTACCTTCAAATTTATGTCATGACAAAACGAGAAGTGCATAAACATTTCTTAGAGAAAAAAAAATTAAAAAAGGTGATAATATATATAGTCAAAATTACTATAAATTTTTTATTAATAAAAATAGCTCTAATATATTATTAATTATAGACATAGAATAGTAAATTCAAAACAATAGCAAAAATAATTTTGATAATACCATTACCCTAAAAAAAAAAATTAAACAATTGAGACAAATTATAAGGACGTCATATAAGTGTAGTAACTCGTCAATATTTTTTATTTTTTAAGGATAACAAATATCTCAGCCTTTTTTCAAATATAGTTGGTGAATGAATAACAATTTTAGAGAATTCCATGGTTTAAATATCGTTCTTTAAAAATAAAAAAAATACATAGAAAAAATGAGCAAAAGAATCAATATATACAGGACAAAAAAATTAAAAGAAAAGGGAACGAGAAATTACCTTCGGGAAAAGCTCAAGAACGCGAACCCTTTTTGCCTGAGAGTCAACAGAGCAACCAAAAACGGCTAGTATTCCACACATTTTGTTAATCCAAAAACAACCCAACTAGCAATAAAGATTAATATATGGCTAGATAATACAAGGGCACGATTTTTATTTTATTTTTTATTTTCTGTTGTCTAATAAGATTTAAGGAAAAACAATTATGGAAAGAAAAAAAAAAATACAAGAATTTGCCTTTATATTTTCGGTAAATGGTGAACAAAGTTTTGTCAGAAAAAGAATGACCAAAACAGATAGACAGAAAAGGTGGTGGAGAAGAAATAGCTAAGTGTAACAAGTATTTATAGCGCCAAATACACTCATCAGTCTAGAGCTCTAAAAAGCGTGGGTTGTCTCGAGTTCGAATCGATCCTCCGATTCATGTAAGATTGATCATAATTTAATTCATTTATTAAATAGATTAAAAAGTATAATTTTAACTCAACTTATTTAATTCGTATAAATATATTAAATAATATATATTATATTTTATTGTATAAAAAAATCAAAGATATTATATCAAGTATTAACATATATTTATGTAACATCTTAACATAATAAATTCTAATTAGATTCCAAAAATTAAATTAATTTAAGTATTATTTTAACAAAAAATGTAAAAATATTAACTAATATAAAATAAAAATAATATCAATAATCATGTGATACATTAAATGTAATATGTTAAAGTCTTAAACAGTAACAAAAAAGTCTAACAAAAACATATATCATAAATTCTTTGTAAGTAAAAATTTGTTTTAAGTCTAAAATAAATAATCAATAATAAAAACATATAATATTAAACTAAATAACATATTATTATAAATTAATAAAAATAATAAAATATGAAATGAATTTAAACATCATCTCAATAATATTTCAAAGTATAAACCTACAAAATAATTAAAAAAAATAAGAATCTATTAAGACCTAATACCGTAATTACCTTCATATTGTAATAATTTTAGTTATTTACTTGTATTATTTATATGGGTTACGAATTACCCATTTAAACCATTAAGATCTGGTTTTTTAAATGGGTTAAACAAGTCGACTTGTTTATAACCTAATTTATATGAACTCAACTTAGATCTAACTATTTTGTAGGTGGTTTATATTAAGTTCATAGATTGTTTCAAAAAATACGGGCTTTACATCAGTCCATAGAACGGGTCGGATCTTTGAAAGTTCACTTCCTCTGCAATTATTTTAAGTGCTAACTGTTTACTAGTTGATAACTGGTCCCACTTATTGTCGTCTCTTTATAAGAAGCCAAATGGTTTGCAAGAAATCTGAAATTTCTGTGCTTCCTCCAATTTTCCGGTGATTTATAAAGCTCATCCATTTGGTAAGAATTGGTGCTGAGTCAGCATCTCCTCTCTTCGTTCTTACGAATAAGAAACGGTCAAAATCAAGCTTCCATCTTTTTAAAGGAGCGGTATTATTAATTAAATATAAAATAAAAAAATAATTATAAATTATTTATTAAAATAATTAATAAAATTACACAATGTGAAATGAAAATATTTTGGGAAAACAACAAAAATAATACCCTCAAAACTTCTAATAATAAAACTAGCACTTCTTGTGTTCAAACTTATAATTTTACAATTAAAAAAATGACTAATATGTCATTTTTTTTTTACACCCATCTAATTAGAATTGAACGATGACAATTTAGATCCGTTCAATATTATTGGGTACTAATTTTATTACTATAAATTTTAGGGGTATTATTTTTGATAATTTCTCGAACATTTTCAACAATCAACTTGTAAATTTATAAGAATTTTGGGGCCACTTGAAGTTACCACTGCCGTGTATATATATTTTTTTTATCCAAGATATTTTTATTTGAAGACTTTGGAGAATCACTCACAGATAATATCATAATCAAATTTTGTTTAACGTTTCACAATCAAGTGATAAAATATGTGTAATTGTAAACGCTGTCACATTATCTTTGTATATAACTCAAATCTAAAGATTGTTTAGCGTTCACAAAAAGGCAACATAATTTAAATTTGCAATGTGACCAATGTCTATATGGTATTAATTTTGTTAAATTATTAGTAGGTTCTTAATTTTGCCTGATGGAGTAAATCTATACAAACATTTTTCGGTTAAAAGAAAAGAATAATGACAAAAAAAGAAAAAAGAAAAGAAATGACAAACATAAATAAAGATATAAATTTTATAATACTAGGTGAGATAAGAACGAAGGTTATATTATTTACTTTTTTTTTTTTAAATTATATATCTTATTTTAATTAATTTATAAATTCATGTTCTTTTTCTAAATTTTTTATAAATTAATTTACATCATAATTCAAATAACCGATATACATATTATTTTTAGCTTTGTTTTTATTCTTTTCTTTTATAAAAATTATTTAAATTATTTACTTAATTTCTAAAATCTTATAACTATTTTATAATTTACTTATTATTTTGAACTAGTTTGTAACAATATTAAATCAATGTTATTTAGTATGAAAGATTATGTATTTATTATTTTATATATTTTATTTTTCTCTTTATCATATAAATATTATTTATTTTTTAATGTTTTATTAGCTTGGAATTTTCTTTTCATTCTTATCATAATTTTTTTTTATTATTGACAGTTTTTTTTAATAATTTTTCCTTTATAATATAAATAAAAAATATATTAAAAATAACACTTAGATCTCGTTCCCTATGTCTCATCGAAGATCTCTGATATGTTCCTGCAATAACTTTAAGTGAGAATGGGGACAAATTCTAAATTGGGGACGCCGAATGGGGAGCGAGTCCCTAACCTCGTTCCACTCTGTTGACAACCTTACATGTTAATGTTATATTTAGAGGTAATATCACAAATTGAATAAAACAATACTATATTAAATTTTAATTTATAAGAATTATGATGTGTTTACTCATTGAATTAATATTTTAAAATTAAATAGCTCAAGATTTTTATGGACTTCAACATTGTATTTAAGTTTCAATCAATCAATGATATAAAAACCTTGATCCTAAAAAAAAAAAAAAAAAAAAGAACAGAAAAGAAAAGAAAGAAAGTGGGTATTGCAAAAATACATAAATAAATTATTCAATAATAAAATAGATTAAAATATAAAATTATGGACTTTACATAGGAAAAAAAAAACTTTGAAGTACACCACTTTTGAAGGTAAATACAATTATAAACAACATTTAAAAATCGATGTCAGTCAAAATGTCAAGGCTTAAATTTTACGAATATAGATGCAAGTATTTACGTGGTTCACCTAAAATGATTATGAGCTATTCTACGGGCAAAGGTTAGAAGAAATTCACTATACCGAAAGATTTACAACTTTTCTCTAAATATAGAGATAGAACAATAAATATCTATTTCCTATAATAGGAGAATACAATTAACCTCTCTCTCACAATGAGTATAGAACTCTTTCTAAGTGAGGAAGCTTTGAATGCTTAGAATATATGAGATTTTGGAATGAGATGATGAAAATGAGCAAATGATCTCTCTATTTATAGAGAGGAGAAGAGATGACATATGCGCTTACATATGTTTTCTTCTCCCATTTTCTATGGTAGGTGAGCAACTATTGAATTAACTATAATATTCCATCAATTAAGTCATCTCATTTGACATTATGAAAATGGTTTCACACTTATCTTTCAATCACTCACTTGAAGTCATCTTTCACGATTAGTTCTTCTAATTGCCTTTGCTCAAGTCTTGCTGCTTATGTCTCTGCTAGGCCATTTGAGGATCGACACCATATAAACTTGTCAGGGTTGATTGGTTTTGTCATTACATATGCTAGGTTCTCAACGATGTGAATCTTTTGCATATCCACACTTCCTTCCTCTATTGAACAAAGTGGGACTGAACCCTTATGTGCTTTGTTCGGGAAGGAAAGGCTAGATTTCTTGCAATGTGTAAGGCACTTTGACTATCACAAAACAAAACAATTTTCTCCTGCTTGTGCTCGAACTCCTTCAATAATCTTTGAATCCAAATTGCTTCCTTGTAAGCTTATGTAGTTGCCATGTATTCTACCTCTGTTGTAGATAAAGCCAGAACGATTTGCAATTTAGAAACCCAGCTTACAGCCTACAAGTATAAATACATAGCCTGTAGTAGATTTACTTTTGTCGAGATCTCCTGCAAAATCTGAATCTACATAACCTTTGATAGTTAATTATGATCCTCCAAAACATAATGCAGCACTTGAGGTTTCTTTGATGTATCTAACGATCCTCTTCACAGTGTTCCAATGCTCTTTACAAGGATTTACCATAAATTGACTTACCGCACCCACTACTTGTGCAATGTTTGGTCTTGTACATATCATAGCAAACATCAAACATCCCACAGCTGATGCATACGTTACTCGAGACATCTTCCTCCTCTCTGCTTTATTGTTAGGAGACATACTTGAGGATAACTTAAAATTAACAAAAAGTGGGTTAAATATTGGCTTACAATCTTGCATGTCAAGCGTCGCAAGATCTTGTTGAGGTAATTCTCCTGTCTAGGGGAATTTGTATCCCTAAAATCTTGTTTGCTAGTCTCAAATCCTTCATATAAAACTCCCTAGCCAATTGAGCCTTTAATTCTTGAATTCGATCTTTGTTGGATCCTGCTACTAACATGTCGTTCACATACAACAAAAAGATAATAAAGTCATTATCCCTATCAAACCTTTTGTAGTACGTAAAATGGTCTAAATTGAGTCTGCTGTATCCAAGGCTAATAATAAAGGAATCAAATCTCTTGTACTAACACCTCGACGTGTGCCTGTTTGATGCTTCAACCTACAAACCAAGTCCTTCTTGCCTGTTTCAGCAAAACTTTTTAGTTGAAGCATATAGATTTCTTCTTCAAGTTCTCTATGAAGAAATGCAGTTTTTATATTCAACTGATCTAGATGTAAGTTAAACGTAGTACACATAGTTGAGACTATTCTGACGGTTGTAAGTCGTACTACTGGGAAAAATATAGTTCTGTTTGAGCATATCCCTTCACCACCAATCTTGCACGATATCGTTCCACTTGATCAATACTGTATCGTTTTATCTTGTAGACCCATTTCTTACCAATGGCTTTTCTTCCATGTGGTAATGGTACTAGTTTTCAAGTCGTGTTCTTATATAGAACTTCAATTTCTTCCTACATTGTTGTCATCCATAGAGATGCATCTGAACTACTTATAGCTTCATGGAAAGTTGATGGCTCTCCATTCTTTGTTAAAAGACAGTACACAATATTACTCTTAGTAACATACTCCGATTACCAAGTTAGCGGCCTTCTTTCATAAGTTGACCGACGTACTTCTACAGCCTCAGATTCAATTGATTCATGTACCTCATGTTGTGGTGTTGTTTAAGTAGAATCTAGAATTTCTTATATTTGATTATTTTCCACATGAACTGTTATAGTCTCTGAATTCTCATTCGACGTGCTACTGTCTTCATCTTTTCTTTGTAGTTAATTTTTTACAAAAATCACATCCCTACTAATTATAAGCTTACGATGGTGGGAACCCACAAGCCATACTTCTTGACACCATTAGCATCTCCAAGAACATACACCTTCTGAATTTTGGATCCAACTTTGATCTTTCTTTAGAATTGTACATCACATACACAGAAAATTGTACCAGTCCACATCTCTATTGGTATCTTTAATTGAATTACCTTTGATGGCGACCGATTTATCATATAACATGCAATTTTGGCTGCTTCTACCCAAAAGTAGTTAGATTGACCTGCAGTCCTTAACATAACTCTTATCTTTTCTGTAAGATTTCTGTTCATCCGCTCTAACACTCCATTTTGTTGAGGCGTGTATGTGACTATAAACTATCTTTTGATACCTTCTTGTTTACAAAGTGCAAGAAAATCGTCGTCTATATACTCTCTTCCATTATCCTTCCTTAAGCACTTAATTTTCTTACCAGACTCAAGTTCCACTTGCGCTTTGAAGTCTTTGAACACTTGGGACACATCCGACTCCTTAATTGATACACACAACACCTTCTAGAGTAAAAAAGATTTGACTCTAGGTATTTTGCACTTTCCTAGTGACATTTCTAGTGATTCCCATACATCAGAATGAATCAAGTCTAAAATGTCTTTACTTCTTACATCAAATCTACTAAACTTCAATTTATGCTGCTTACTTGTAACACAATGCTCACAGAAAGGTAGATTTATCGATTTCAGTCCTAGAGGCCTTCTATCGGAGAGAATCTTCAAAACTATCTATTTTTCCCAAAGATAATAGATTTTTCCTCAAGCCCTTCACGTGCCGTACCTCCTGAATAGTGCGAATTGTATCATCAAACATTTTTATTTTGATAGTACCAATACCAGCAATTTCCAAAGCATGATCATCACCAATGTGAAACCACTCTTTTCGACTACTGCTATAGCCTCGTTGTATAAGACTTCACCATTATCAGGGATGTCAATTCTTTTTTTTACTCCAATAATCCTTTTTGACGTGCCCTTTCTTGCCACAATTATAGCACTTAAAATTCTTCTTACTTCTTGATTTCGGTCTACCATAATTTTGACTCCCACTAGAGCCATGTTCTGTTGATCTTCCTCTCATCACTGTCAAAGCTTCCGGTTGTTGCGAATTTACTTGTCTATCTTCTTTATTTTTACACCGAGTTTCTTTTTTCAAAATAGCTGCTGTAATTTCGTCAAATACTAGATAGTCTGAAAGGATGTTGTTTGTCGGGTAGAAGTTCTGCACGTTCAGCTGTTTCTATTTTGTAACCCATTGATGTAAGTTACGAAAATAAGGTATTCAAGGTGTTGATATGGTCATTCACCCATTGTTGTGAAGTGAGTTGGCCTCGTACAGTCTTGTTTGTTAGAGCATCTCAAATCTCTTTTGATATCTTCTTTTTTGCCACATTAGATAACACTACATCAGCTAGTGCTAAGTATAGATCAGCAATTTCATTGCCATCCATTTCATTCCACTTGCTATCATCGATTATTCCAACGGACCTATCTCCAATCGCTTCCAAATAATTATCATTTCTCAAAATTGCCTTAATCTTATTTTCGACAATAATTTCATTCAACTTCTCAACATCAAACTTTGTTGTTGTTGTCATTTTGATATGCTTCTAACTTGAACTGGCTTTCACTATTACATGTGAATAGTAATTGTATATGTGAATAGTATCCGTGAACAGTACCCCCACAACCAAAGCTCTGAGAGAATGAAGACAAAATAGACACAAGTATTTACGTGGTTCACTCAAAATGATTACGGATTACTTCAGGGTAAAAGGACGGAAGAAGTTCGCTATACCGAAAGATTTATAACTTTTCTCTAAATACAAGAAGAAAACAATATATATCTCTCTCTTATAATAGGATAATACAATTGACCTATCTCTTACAATGAGAATAGAACTCTTTCTAAGTGGGTAGGCTTTGAATACTTAGAATATAAGTGATTTTGGAATGAGACAATGGAAATAAACAAATTATCTCTCTATTTATAGAGAGATAATTGTTACTATTTGGAGAGCAAATGATTCTACTTTTTGTAAGTTTTGAAAAAGTTCATATTTTCAATAATTTTGAAAAAATTTGTTATGTGTAATTTTGAAAATTTTATATTTTTTGATAATTTTGAAAAACTTTCATCATCTTGAAAAAGTATGGTAAGTTTGAAAAATTTGCAATTATGGAAGGTTTAAAAAAAATTAATTTTTTTGGTAATCATGAAAGAGATTCTTTTTTTTTTACTTTAGAAAAAAAAACATTTTCTATAATTTTGTAAAAATTTCCCCATGTGGTAATTCTAGAAGGAAAAAAAATCAATTCTTGAAAATTGGCAAATAAGTTTACATTTTGCTTTTACTTTTCAAAAAGTTTCAATTTTGGTTTGGGTAAGTTTTTCAAAAGCTTATATTTTTAGTAATTTTAGAAAATAAGATTGAAAATTTAATTTTTGACATCTTTTAAAATGGTCTATAATTCTGGAAAGTTTGTATTTTGAAAAAGTTTTTAAAAAGTTTAATTTTTTGGTTAATTTTGTAAAAATTTCTACGTATGGTAAAATTAAGGGGGGAAAAAATATCTGCATCTTAAAATTGGCAAATAAGATTATATATATATTTTTTTAAAATTTTAGAAAATTATATATTTTGTTTAAGTTTTAAAAAAATTTATATTTTTTGTTATAATTTTTAAATTTTTGTTAAAAAAAATCTACTTTAAGTAAGTTCAGGAAAAAAAAATTTCAATTATTGAAAATGAAAAAAGTGTAAATTTTAGATTTTTTTTTTTTTTTTTTTTTGTTATTAGGGAAAAGTTACTACTTTTGGTAAGTTTGTATTTTGGAAAAGTTTTAAAAAAGTCTAATTTTTTGGGTAATTTTGGAAATATTTCTAGATTTGGTAAATTAAGGAGGGGTTGGGAACATCTACGTTTTAAAATTGGGAAATAAGTTTATATTTTTTTTATTTTAGAAAAATATATAATTAAGTTTTAAAAAAAATTATATTTTTGGTTATTTTGGAAAAATTACTACTTTAAGTAAGTTTAGAAAAAAAATGTTTCTACTATTGAAAATTGAAAAATAAGTTTATATTTTTGGAACATTTTGAAAAAGTTTATAATTTTTTAATTTTAGAAAATTATTTTTTATGTTATTTGGGAAGAGTTACTACTTTTAAGTATATTTAGAAAAAAATTGGGAAATAAAATTTCTTAAATTTTGAGTAACATAGAAACAGTTTCAATTTTTTGTAATTTTGAAAGAGATTCTTTTTTTGGTTACTTAGGAAAAAAAAATATGTATTTTTTATAATTTTGTAAAAACTTTACCCTTGTGGTAATTTTAGAAGTAAAAAAATTCAATTCTTGAAAATTGGTAAATAAGTTTACAGTTTTCGTCTACATTTCAAAAAGCTTCGATTTTGGTTTGGGTAAATTTACGGTTTGTATTTTGGAAAAGTTTTAAAAAAGTCTAATTTTTCGGATAATTTTGGAAAAATTTCGGATAATTGATTAAGTTTTAAAAAATTATAATTTTTGTTATTTTGGAAAATTCTAAAATAAGTTTATAATTTTGGAACATTTTGAGAAAATTTTTTATGTTATTTGGGAATAAAATTTCTTAAATTTTGGTTAACATGGAAACAGTTTCAATTTTTGGTAATTTTGAAAGAGATTCTTTCTTTGTTACTTTAGGAAAAAAAAATATGTATTTTTTATAATTTTGTAAAACTTTCCCCTTGGGGTAATTTTAGAAAATGAGTTTGAAATTTTTGGTAAGTATTGAAAAAAAATTCAATTTTTGACATCTTTCAAAAAGGTCTATAATTTTGGAAAGTTTGTATTTTTGAAAAGTTTTAAAAAAGTCTAATTTTTCGGGTAATTTTGGAAAAATTTCTAGAATTGGAAAATTAAGGGCGGAAAAAATATCAATGTTTTAAAATTAGGAAATAAGTTTATATTTTTTTTTTAATTTTAGAAAAACATATATTTTGATTAAGTTTTAAAAAAAATTATATTTTTTATTATTTTGGAAAAATTACTACAATAAGATAGAACTTTAACAAGGCCAGGGCGGCCCAAATATTTAGGCCCAAAACTAACAATTAAAAATAGACAGACAGAAGACGTGAAGCTGAAGCTGAAGCAGAAGCAGAAGCTGAAGGGTGGACTGTGGAGTTGAAGCAGCGAAGTAATAACTAATAACCTAGTAGGCTGAGTAGAGGAGACCTACCTATCGAAGGTTGCATTTTTGCGCATAACTTCGAAGCTACAAAATCGAACAACATCAAAGCTCTTCTTCAATTGGCAAATTGTGAATTATAAAATATGAAAATAGAGAAGATTTCATTCTCAGGGGAAAATCCTCCGATTTCGGTAATAGCCGCTGCGAAGATTGCAGCTATTCCTCTGTCCGCTGATATTTCTCTTGCTCTTGAATCTCCTCCTTCTTTCCATTTTTCTAATGGGTATGTGCTTCTCGACCTTTTCCTTATTTTTTCCAGTTTATCATTGTCCTTTTCTTTTCTTTTTTTGGGTTTCCCTACTGATTCCATGATTTATTTTGTTTAGCTTTGTGATTTCGAACTCATAGGGATTCTGGTTTTTGGTGTGTAAAATGAACCCATTGAATTGTTTGCTATTGCTTCTGGGTTATCTCAGCAAAGTTTCAAATTTTTTTTCTTTTTTATTTGGAGAGGTGAAAATGGACAGTGTAAACAAACCTGCCGAATTGGATTTACCGACTTTCTGTATCGATTTTTCTATATGATTGTATAGGTTGCTTTGCTTATTGCAAGACTTAAACGTATTTTTAGCATTCCTCTTATGGACTCTACCTATAATTCATGGCATTTTATCTTCAATGTTGCTCTATTACTATTGTCGATTTCTTCCTTAGGTGATACTTTGCATGGATATGGTTAATCACGAAGTGAACTTCAGTAGTAAAGAATAGGTGCCTTTATCACTTGATGGATTAGCTGTTTTTAAGGTTCTCTTTTGGTTTCATCTTGCCTGGTGCTAAAGTTAGGGGGAAAGATATCTTCTGTTAGTAGTTTTTATTTTGTTGCATTGTGTCTTTGTCTAGCAGTTCGTTCCTTCTACTCTAAATTGTCTCTATGAGATAATCATTATGTGATTTACCTATTAACATAACTTGTATTTTAGGTTCAAATTGCATGGAACATATGTACTTCTTCGTTATGTGGGTCGGATTGCCAACATCCCCCATTTTTATGGGCAAAATGCGTATGAATCTAGCCAGGTGATTTTCATTCATTTTCTTGAGAATGACAATTTTTGTTGTTACTTGACGTTTTGTTTCTTCTCGTTTGCTGCAACTAACATTGTTGTGCTTGCCTATTTTTGTTTTCCTTTTTTCCTTTTTCAGGTTGATGAATGGCTGGAATATGCTCCCATTTTCTCATCTGGTTCTACTTTTGAGAGTGCATGCAAATATGTGGATGAATATTTAGAAGGCCGTACATTTTTGGTCTCGCATTATTTGTCAATTGCAGATGTAGCAATCTGGTCATGTCTTGCAGGTAAGGTTCTCACGTACCTTGTTATTCATTTTATATGGTGAAGCACAGTTGCAGGTTACCCTTTCTTTTGAGTTTTGATTGTGAGTTGTAGTACTTTTGGTTATAGGTGTATTGCCTTGAGCAAAGCAATTTTCTTACATGTTGACGGGTTATCTGGTTATCCTTTGAGATAGTGATCCCTATCTCAACACCAAGTTCCTGAAGCAGGTCTTGGGTTACTTATTTCTCATGGCTGTGGAGATGGAGTTGAAAACTTTCAACTTTTATTTTTTTATTACTTTCTAATGATTGTTGTGATAGAAAAAATATCTTCTAGCCTTTGGATTTCTGGTGTTGCTCTTAGAATTGATATTCTAGTGCGATGTATGATTGAGCATTAAAGTGAATGTTCCACTGCAGATGGTGAAATGTGTTTACCCGAGTTCTTTTTGGGAACCTTTAAAATTTGATGGTTTGCAGGAATTGGGCAAAGATGGGAAAGTTTGAGGAAGTCAAAGAAGTACCAAAATCTTGTGCGGTGGTTCAATTCAATATTGGCAGAATACAATGATGCTTTAACTGAAGTTACCACAACATATTTTAGTAAAAGGGGCTCGGGAAAGCCAGTACCTGCCAAATCCAAAGAGCAGTTGGTTGCAAATCAATTATCAAAGAATGCAAATGGGGATATATCTGAAAAGGGTAAAGCAGGAAATCGACCTTCATTTGAAGTAGATCTTCCAGATGCTGAGATTGGAAAGGTGCGATTGCGTTTTGCACCCGAGCCCAGTGGTTATCTGCACATTGGACACTCAAAAGCAGCACTTTTGAATCAATATTTTGCTCAGCGGTACAAAGGTCAAGTTATTGTGCGTTTTGATGACACAAATCCTGCCAAAGAGAGCAATGAGTTTGTGGACAATCTTTTAAAGGACATTGAGACTCTGGGTATCAAGTATGAAAAAGTCACATATACTTCAGACTACTTCCCTCAGTTGATGGAAATGGCTGAAAATTTGATTCGTCAGGGTAACGCGTATGTTGATGATACAGCACGTGAACAAATGCAGAAAGAAAGGATGGATGGTATTGAGTCAAAATCCCGAAACAACACAGTTGATGAGAATCTTAAGTTATGGAAGGAAATGATTGCTGGCTCTGAAAGAGGTCTGCAATGCTGTCTCCGTGGTAAGTTGGATATGCAGGATCCAAACAAATCTCTCCGAGATCCAGTATATTACCGGTGCAATCCTGTTCCCCACCATAGGATTGGGTCCAAGTACAAGATATATCCAACATATGATTTTGCATGCCCGTTTGTTGATGCTATAGAAGGTATATCACATGCTCTTCGATCAAGTGAGTACCACGATCGCAATGCACAGTATCATCAAATTCAAGGGGATATGGGATTGAGAAAGGTTCATATATATGAATTTAGCCGATTGAACATGGTTTATACACTACTTAGCAAGCGTAAGCTTCTTTGGTTTGTTGAAAATGGGAAAGTTGATGGCTGGGATGATCCTCGTTTTCCTACTGTCCAGGGAATTGTGCGCAGAGGTCTGAAAATTGAAGCACTTATACAGTTTATTCTTGAGCAGGTTAGATGCTACTCCTTGTCTCAAAAACTATCTCGTAGTTGTCTTTAATGTGAGATTTTGGTATTTAATTTGCTAGATTTTGAGAGATTATACTTACGATTCTTTTATTATTTTTCAACTCGTTGACAAACTAAAGGAGCGTGGCATAATGTTGAAAATTTTGGTTGGTTAGTTAAGTTGTTGCAACTATAAGATGGAGTATTGGAGTTGGAAGAGCCCTTATAGTAGTTGTGATAAGTATGGCCATAGCTCCATATATGGTTGGGTCTGTTTGATATGGAATGAGATTCTTATATTTTTGGCAAGTTTATTGTAGTTGATGCATTCTAAATTAATTTCTCTCACCTTTTGCACATTGAAAGGGTTGGTAACTGATTTAATTTTTAATTTTTTAGGGAGCTTCAAAGAATCTTAATCTCATGGAATGGGACAAGCTATGGACCATTAACAAGAAGATAATTGATCCTGTATGTCCTAGGCATACTGCTGTCATTGAAGAGCGACGTGTGTTGTTCACTTTAACTGATGGTCCTGAGAAGCCATTTGTCCGCATCATTCCTAGGCATAAGAAATATGAAGGTGCTGGGCAAAAGGCTACAACATATACGAGGAGGATCTGGTTGGACTATGCTGATGCCGAGTCAATCGGGATAGAGGAGGAAGTCACCTTGATGGATTGGGGGAATGCCATCGTTAAGGGAATTGAGAAGGACCAAGATGGAAAAGTAACACAGTTGACAGGGATTTTGCATCTTGAAGGGTCTGTGAAGACTACTAGGTTGAAGCTCACATGGCTGCCTGAAACAAATGAGCTAGTTAACCTCTCATTGGTGGAATTTGATTATCTAATTACAAAGAAGAAGGTATGTGATAATAACTTATGATATATAGTATTGTCAAAGCAAGTTGGGCTTTGCAAAATTATCCTACTTCTTGACCCAAAAAAAAAAACTAAGCACGCGACTCAGTGACCGTCCATGTTAGTCTTATTTTCAAGAATCTGTTGAATGTCCAATCTAAAGAAAATGACAACTTGTGGAGTGAGAGACATTGTTTATGTCAACTTTCAAGTAGTTCGCCAATAGATATTGTTTTTACTTTTTGGGATGGGATTAGTGACTGCAAAATATTACACCAAGTTTTTTCACTACGTTATCTCAACTGTTGAGATGTAAATGAGCAATTTTATCTCTCCTGCACATTATAAAGTTCAACTGTTGACATATTAGGGTGTAGAAAGTTGTGTGAAAAATTGGGGTCATTGATATTGGCCTTAACTTTTTAGATGCTGTATCAGTTGGTCATCTCATTTTAGTGCCTGATCAGAATGGACATTACAGAGTATAGTGGTATATCTGTATATCGAATGAGTTCGCACAAAGTTTCTAAGTCAAAATTTCTAGCCCATTTTCAGCTGAATTATTTTGAAGTTCATTACAAATAATAATTAAACTTTGTCGGGGCTATCTTATTTTTCTTGCAGCTAGAAGAAGATGAGGATTTCATTGATGTGCTTAATCCATGTACTAAAAGAGAGACTGCAGCTATTGGTGATTCCAACATGCGGAATCTGAAGCGTGGGGAGATATTTCAGCTTGAGAGAAAAGGATATTTCATTTGCGATGCTCCGTACATTAGACCTTCAAAGCCTATTGTTCTGTTAGCTATCCCAGATGGCAGACAACAAACCGGGTTGAAGTAATCTTTTCTGATTGAATCATCAACCAAATGTTTACTGAAGCCTTTTATTTTTCAAGTTGAGTAGGATTTTAAATCTAAAGACTTAATATATCATGCTTTTAGTTAAGTATTTATTCTTGTCAATTGTGTGTCTGGTGAGTATGTGGTTTCAAAATGAATATTGATTTGCCCTTCTGCTGTCAGTTAGAACAAGCTAGTAAGGGTAAAGAGCGAAATTGTGTCAAATGTATCTTGTCGATCTGCTCATTTCCATTGCGATGAAGAAATGTGTTTATGAAGGTTCAGTCCTGGCTCATGAACAGAGACGGTGTTGCCTTCGGTTTCAGATTTCTGTCCTTTTCTCATCATAACCTTTTTGGTTTTTAGCTTTGTTAGGTCGTTTACTAAAGTTCTAGGTTTTTTTACCAATGAGAACATTGGGGATAAATATGTCTG
Organism: Elaeagnus macrophylla; assembly: GCA_029378325.1. Classification (NCBI taxonomy): domain Eukaryota; kingdom Viridiplantae; phylum Streptophyta; class Magnoliopsida; order Rosales; family Elaeagnaceae; genus Elaeagnus; species Elaeagnus macrophylla. Next base: position 8,400,657 of record CM055642.1, on the reverse strand, counting down.
AAAATGTCGTGCCTTTTCAACCATTTTGAAATAAGGTCTAGGCTCTAACGTTGCTTGAAGTTGTTTGTTGTGGTGATCAAGTTATAATTTTGTGATTAGTCCAATGTACTCTTACAATTTGTCTCATCGGCCATAAGATGAGGAAACATGAATATGAATATTTCATTTGGTATGACGGTTTTTGATAACCTAACAGAATCTATTTTGTAAATCTTATTTTAATGCGGACGCTCTGTAATGTATGTTTTTATACAATAAATGTGCAAGTGGGTTGGCCTATTTTTCTATTTTTATTGGCTCGAAAGAATAAGATGGATTGAATCGAAGTGATTTAGATTTTTGTTGAAAAATATTCAAAATAACTATACATTATACACAACTGACATCAACAAGGCCATGATGATACTTTATGTATGCATGCGGAACATTAAGGATGCATAATTATACACTTGATACACATTTACTTATGACTTGTCATATGCAGATTAATTTTGAAAAATATTAAAATTTTTATTGGTTGAAATAAATTTTCCAAATAACAAGAATAACCCAGTATTAACATATTTCTCTTTAAAAAAAGAGAAGAAGAAGAAGATAGGATTAGGTTAAGACTTTTATTATTATCCAAATAATTAGTTACACAAAAGATGATAAATTATGCCTCTTACAGAAAAAAGAAATTAATAACATAAACATATCATTATCCTTTCTTTATAGGAATCAGAAATCCCATTAAAATCTTGCAATAACAACAACAATAAAGACTTTTACGAGCCTCAACTAAGTCCACTACTAGATCTACTTAATTAATTCTTGGGTGCAAACTTAGACTTGATTTGAGCAACCTCGTTTGTACCAATTTGGAAAGCCTTAGACAAAACATTGTCAGGAACAGGTGGATTGGCTCCAAACAGAGTGGTGGCAATGGACTGAGTACCAGGCATCTGGCTATTAAAAGCAGCAATAACAGAAGCAGCATATTTGGCATTGTTCTTTTGGAAATGAACAAGACCCTTTGGGAACACAAATATTTCACCCTTTTTGATCTTCTTTGAAAAAACAACATTTGCTGTGGTTATGAAGCCAACATCTAATTCACCATCAAGCACAAACACTATTTCTGTGGCTCTTGGGTGGGTGTGAGGTGGGTTAAGGCCATCAGGTGCATAGTCAATTCTAGATAGAGACACTCCAAGTGTGTTTAGGCCTGGGATTTTGTTCACATTGGCTGCAGTTACTAGTGAACCAAAGGTGTTGTTTGTGAGTCCTGGTTCGGCTAATCCATCAAAGTAGAAGTCCTCTGCTGTTATGTTCTCTTTGCATGTGAATCCATTCACTTTAATACCTGCTTGGTTTAATATTAATTTATCATTATTTGTTAAGGAATTTGAATTTCTGTGCTCAATAAGAACAAAATACATATTTGTTAATAACAATCAAGTAAAATAAACGCTAATATCCTATTATCCCATTTTGAGTATGAGATGTGGGATGAAACAGTAAACTTTTTAGCTAAGGACATCAATCACAGTGAGTGGGTTTCTTATGATTGAGCTACTTTTCTATCCCCAGATTGAATAAACTTCAACATTTCACTTATAGCATAATAAAGTAAATATAGAACATCAACAAAGAATAAACAGGGGAGTTAAAGAAATGAAAAAGTACCAGAAGAGAGATCAGCGACACAAACATCTTGAAGCAAGTCAGGATCAGCAAAAGAGGTGCCTAATATTGCAGCAAATGTCATCATAATTAGTGTCAATATAGCTGCAGCCATGTTTGTAAATTATTGGAATTGTACTCAAGAAAAAAGAAATAGATATTTTATGAAGAGAGGAGTTTTTAGATATGTAAGACTCGTTTCAATAGAGTAATGAATTACATGTAAATTTTAGTGGGATATGTATTTATAGCAAGAATACAACATTTAAGAGAATATGCGATAAGTTTAATCTAAAGCACGAGACATATGTCACATTACCAAACAAAGTCAAGAGTTAAGATTAAGTCTTTGTATTTTGTATAAATATGTCATAATTTTTTTTTTTTTTTTTTTTATAAAATAAGAAAGAAAATAACAAAACTTTGGTCCACGTACGTCCGTGGTCTGCCTCTATTTTGGGTGCTTGTGGATAAAGGATAATTCTTTTTTAGTCCATTTCGTTTACTTATTTATTTATTTCTCTTTTATTCATAATTAAAATTCATTAGAAGGAATGTGGTAGTTGCTGTTTCACTTTCTGGACTTTTAGGATCCATAACCCGATTGACACGTGTCTTTATTGGACCATTTGACGTTTTTATATTATGAATTTATAATTAGTTTCGGTAATATAAAATAAAATGTTAAGCCTACATTTTTTCAAAATATTTCTAGAATATGTTGCTCGAGCCGAGGATTTTTCTAATTAATTAATGTTGATCACAGAATAATTTTATTGACTATGGATGTGGACTACTCTGGAGATAACTATGCATAGAACATCAAATATGACCTTTCTTCCTATAACAGCTTTCATGAATGATGTTATAACTTTCCCAAATTATTTTATATATATATATATATATATATATATATATATATATATATATATATATATATAAGCAGAATGAATAGCCCTTTTTATTACTTAAAATGAGTTTATGTTAAAATTATCTTATAATTTTTTTAAAGATATAATTTAATCTTTTAATTTTTGAATTAAATAAAACAATAACATTAATTATTCTAAAGATCTAATTTAGTCTCATACTAACTTAATAAAAATGTTAAATAAGTCTCCCAAAAATATCAAAATAGTTGTCTAAATATGATTTTTTTTTTTTTACTTATTTGATACTTTTATAAAATTAATATCCTTATTATACTTAATTAAAAAATTAAACATTATCTTTAAAATAACTAATATCTTTATTTTATTTAATAAAAAAATTAAAATATAATGTTTAATAAAATTGTCGGACCAATTCAACTATTATTCTTTATTTAAATTATTACGTTTGTTTTTAACCATCAAATTACCACAATTTAGAAATAATTTACATGTAATTCAACTATTTAAATAAAACACGGTCAAGTAACTCAATTGGGATTTTGGTAGAATATACTACTACTATATTTCTTCTTTCCAGACTTCCAGTAGTTTGAATGTTATTCCATTTTTCCTTTGCTTTCTTCTGAATATTTACTATATGTCAAGGAAAGTTATACTAAACTCCGAAAATTAACCCTAATTACAGTAAAAATAAAAATAAAAAGGTTTCTTTGAAAAACATTTAGAACTCCCTTACTAAATAAGATGAATAGCACATATTTTCAAAAAAAAAATTACCATCTATTTTGTACAAAATAAAAATTGTATGACATGTAGATATTTTTTTCTAAGAGTACGAGTTTAAATCGTAGTAGACTTTTATTTTAATTTCAATTACAAAGGTACGCGACTATAAATTTTATTTTATCTTATATTATAAATAATATATTTTTTTCTTTTTTAAAATGTAAGAAAAATAAATTTTTTTTTTTTTTATAATGAAGTTATTTTGATGTTAATTACATAAAAAATTGCATACTATTTTAAATATTAATTAATTATTAAAATTTTTATGATAAATTTTATTTACTATTTTATAATTTATCGCTTCTAGAATATCTTACTTGGTAGGCCTTACCCAAAAACAAGCAATTATACATGTCTGTTTGAGTAAAATAAATAAAAGCACCCCAATTTCTGTTCTCTAACTTTTTTTTTTTTTTTTTGTTACATTCAAGCCTCGAACTCGAGAGCTCCACCTTATTATGATGGTTACAATGTCGTTTAGCTACTAAGGCCTTGACTTCTGTTCTCAACTTAACTTTCCAAATAATAAATAATAAAAAAAAAATTCAGTTTCTCGAACATGATCGATGAGCTACTTAGTCCATGTTAGTGAGATTAGAAAATGAGTATTATGTAGGTAATGTAGACGATCTACCAAAAGAGAGTAAATAAGGGAGGTAGTAATTTTAAGAGTGGTGGTTGAATTCTCTTTAAAACAATCTACAAAGAAAAAACATTTAATCAATCAACTAATGAGGCTGGATCCATGCATGCATGTTTGACTATATTATAACAACCCCAAATGAATTGTAGAAAGCAAAGCAATATTAACAGACTAATTTGCATTTTCAAATCCTCGGTTAACAAAATTATGACGAGCATAGACTTTTTTAATGTGTTGGTGGGTCTTGGAGATCTATGTTGGGTAGTGGGCTTAATTGAATGGGCTTTTAAAACACACAGTAGGACATGATGATTTTATTTTGTCAATGGAACTTAAATTGATTAAAAAAAAAACAAATGTGACAAATAAAGAACATGATCTGATCATGACGTCCTAATAAATGGGCTCACGTTACATTAAACTTCAACAGATTAATAATTGTTGCTTATGTCTTATGTAAGAACATGACAAGAGACAAAATTCTAAACGACAAAATTGAACCTTCCTTTGAATTGTGGTTGTAACCAAATTACCACCACTGCCTTTCTCCACTACCAGTCACTCACCCGAATAATGTGGCCGCCCACATGAGATTTGCTAATTATTAACTTATTTAAGTATTATTTGATAACGATTTTGATTCATAATTTTTTAATTTTTTAATAAGTATGTTTAGTAACGATTTCTGATTTTGATTTTTACATTTTTAAGAAATTACTACCAAAATATGGGTTAATTCATAAACCTTTAAATATAAGATTTTTCAATCAGATTTCAGATTTTAAATTTTTTTTATTTTGATCAAACATTTTTTCTAAAAAGTAAATAAAGTCTTATAACTTTTTAATGATTAAATATTGGAATAAAACGATTAGAAACTTCAAATTTATAAAAAAAATAAACAAACATTTTCTTTATTTTTAAATTTTTTTAAAAAAAAAATTTTAAAAATTGAAATCATTACCAAACAACTCAGAGATAATTTTTTCTTGAAAATTATTAAATAAAAATTATTATCAAATATATTTGTAATTATTTTTATAAAAAATTAAAAATTATAAAATTATTTATTTATTCATAAATTGTAATTAAAAATCGTTATCAAATATATAATTAAATAATTAGTTACTGATTTCCTACCTGAGGGTACTTAGTTTCTTAATTTTGCAAACAAATTGATACTCACATATTAATATTAATGATATGTCATGCGTTAAAATGAATAATTTTTTAAATTTTAAAATTATTTTAACACTTATCATTTCATATTAAATAATGTTAATGCAAATTAATGTGTACATAAATTTGTATAATTTGATCACTTACACTCAATATTTTAGATTAATACATTTTAAGAAAATGCTTGTTGTATAATTTCTGATATCTATTACAATGTTAGATTACAATTTTATAGTAGAATTGGAATAACAAAAAGGAATAAAAGAATGCTAACAGCTAGAAAACATAACAGCTAGAAACATAACAGCTAGTACAGCTGGATTTCAACACTCCCCCTCAAGTTGGAGAGTGAATATCATGAAGTCCCAACTTGTCACGTAATATTACAAACTGATCCTTCCCTAAGGCCTTTGTAAAAATGTCTGCCAATTGAAAGCGTGTAGGTACATATGAAGGACTGATTATTCCAGCTTGTAGTTTTTCTCGAACTATGTGACAATCAATTTCGATGTGCTTTGTACGTTCATGAAAAACAGGATTAGCAGCAATATACAAAGCTGATTGATTATCACAAAACAATGGTGCAGGAGCTGTTTGTGGGACTTTTAAATCTTGTAGTAGAAAACGTAACCAAATCAGCTCCAAACATGTGTTGGCCATAGCTCGATATTCAGATTCTGCTGATGATCTTGAAACATTGGTTTGTTTCTTGGATTTCCATGAGATGAGTGAGTTTCCAAGAAAAACACAGTATCCTGTAACTGATCTCCTTGTCGCACAACAACCTCCCCAATCTGAATCACAAAAAGCTTTTAGTGTAAGATTGTTGGTAGCAGAAAATAACAAACCTTGACCTGGAGTCCCCTTGAGATATTTAAGAACTCGTATGGCAGCATCCCAGTGAGGTCTGCGAGGCTGATGCATGAATTGACTTAGTGTTCCAACATAATAGACTATATCAGGTCTTGTGACAGTAAGGTAGATCAATCGGCCAATCAGTCTCCTGTATTTTGTTGGATCATTCAGTAGCTCTCCGTCTGTAGGAGTGAGTTTCAAATTTTGTTCCATTGGGAACTTGTCTGGGCGTGCACCTAAAAGTCCCGAATCCTGCAATATATCAAGTGCGTACTTTCTTTGAGACATGAAAATACCTTTCTTAGAACGAGAGAATTCAATGCCCAGAAAATATTTCAAATCTCCGAGATCTTTTATGCGGAAGCGATTGAGAAGGAACCTTTTGAGATGTTCCATTTCTTGAAGATTATTTCCCGTGAGAAGTATGTCGTCAACATATATAAGAACTGCAGTAAATGAAGTGCCTTGAACCTTGGTAAAAAGAGAATAATCTGCTTTAGACTGTTGATAACCGGCCTTTTGAATGGTATTTGAAAAGGTAGAAAACCAGTTTCTGGAAGCCTGTTTGAGACCATAGAGGGACTTGTTGAGCCGACATACAATATTCTCCCCCTGTCGGTGAAGACCAGGAGGAGGTTCCATGTATACCACCTCATGTAAATCGCCATGGAGAAAAGCATTCTGAACGTCTAATTGGTGAATGAACCAATTGCGAGCAGCAGCAACAGTAAGAAGACAGCGAAGGGTAGTGAGTTTGGCTGTAGGAGAGAAAGTTTCCTGATAATCAATCCCCTCAATTTGAGTGTAGCCTTTAGCAACAAGTCGAGCCTTGTAACGTTCAATGGTGCCGTCAGACCTGTATTTGATTTTATAGACCCATTTGCATCCAATCGGTTTATGACCAATAGGTAGTGGAACCAAACTCCAAGTGTTATTGTGCTTTAAAGCTTCTAGTTCTGCAGTCATGGCATGACACCAATGTGGATCAAGAATAGCCTGAGCATAAGATGTAGGTTCTGTGTGACCTGTAATGTTAGTAAGAAAAGCACAATGGGCTAAAGATAAACGGGAGTAGGTAAGGAAGTGGGAAAGAGGATACCGAGTACCTGATGCAGAACGAGGCCCTGAGGTTGAATGATTGACATGGTTGGACATGTGGTAGTCTTTATGCCATGCTGGAGGATGTGTAGAGCGAGTAGAATGTCGAGTAGGGATGATTAGAGGAATGGGGTTATCTGTATGGGCATCTGTATGGGAAGGGGTGGGTTCGACGGAGGTGGACAGGGGTGTAATAGACAAGGGTGTGGTGGGAGAGGTGGTGTTTTCTGTATTGGAAGGGGTGTTGTCGATGGAGGTGGGCATAGGTAAGATTGGAGGGATGGGGTTGTCAGGTTCATCATGTGTATCGATTGGTGGAGTCCAATTGTTAAGTAAATCAGAGGAAAGAGAGTGCTGAGGGCTCGAATTTTGAGAGAAAGGAAAGATATGTTCACTGAATCGGACATCACGACTGACAAAAAATTTCTTTGTCTCCAAATTGTAGAGTTTGTAACCTTTTTGGCCAGTAGGATACCCAACAAAGACACAACGTGTGGCACGAGGATCAAATTTATGAATGGGATGAACAACAGTGGCATAACAAAGACAACCAAAAACTTTTAAATGGGCAAGTGATGGGGAACGGTGGTATAATAATTCAAAAGGTGATTTAGTGGAAAGTAATGGTGAGGGTAATCGGTTAATAAGATAGACAGCAGTCAAGACACATTCACCCCAGAAAGTAATGGGTAAGTGAGATTGAAAAAGTAATGATCTTGCGACAGTGATAATATGGCGATGCTTGCGCTCGACGACTCCATTTTGTTGTGGAGTGTAAACACAAGTGCGCTGATATTCAATGCCATTAGATTGAAAAAAATTTCTCATCGAGAAAAATTCAGATCCGTTGTCTACCCGAATGGTTTTAATGTTGGCATGGAATTGAGAGTGGGCAAAACCAATAAAAGTTTTGAGAAGGTGTTGGGTTTCAGATTTATGTTGCATCAAAAATATCCATGTGCACCTTGTAAAGTCATCTACAATAGTGAGGAAAAAACGTGCCCCAGAATGTGTGGTGATTTTGTGTGGACCCCAAATATCACAATGCAATAAATCAAATGGAGATTTAGTTGATATTAAACTTTGAGAAAATGGAAGTCTTGTTTGTTTGGCCATTGGACAAACACTACAATTATTATCAAAAGAAATATTTTTAGAAGGCAATAATGGAGAGACTAATCGAAGACGAGCAGGGGACGGGTGTCCAAGTCGCATGTGCCATAGGTTGGATGAGAGTGAAACTTGAGATGAGATAGGTGTCTTTTGTAGTGGAGACATGTAATATAGACCACCACGCTGTTTACCCGAGCCAATCATCTTCCCCGTAGCCAAGTCCTGTAGGACACAAAAGGTAGGAAACAAAATGGCACAACAGTTTAGAGAAGTAGTGAGTTTGCTAGCAGATATTAGATTTAAGTGAAAAGATGGAACACATAAAACTTTGTCTAATGTGATATTTGAATTGAATGGTATAGTGCCAGTGGAAGTGATTGGGGCATGAGAACCAGTAGGTAATTTAACAATGGGTATTTGTGATGATTCCCTGTGAGTAAAAAGTGTGGGATCATAAGTGATGTGATCAGTAGCTCCGCTATCTAAAATCCAAGGTTTAGTAAACACAGAATTTATAGAGGGAATGGAAAAAGGAGCCAGACCTGTAGCATTTGCATAAGCATTACCATTACCAGAGGAATGAGTTGAACTTATCATAGAGATAGCTTGTGCTAATTGTTGGAGTTGCTCTGCAGAGAACCCATGTAAAGGGTTGGATTGAGAGGCCGGTTGGGTTGTTGCCTGGGAACCATTTGTCTGGGAACTATATGCTGAAGATGTGGCTGCTGCATGGGCAGTGGGAAAGGAAGCACTTGAATTGATGTTTTCTTTAGATCCTTGAGGTTTTGGTTTGGATTGATGGTGCCTACTACCCTGATTTCCTGTGTTAGTAGGAACCCATGTACCATTCTTGATTTTACAGCGTTCCTCAGTGTGACACCTCTTATCACAAAACTTGCAATGGAATTTGAGGGTTCGACATTCTGCAATTGTATGACCATTTCTATTACAGTGCTCACAGTGTTTGGATGATCGGCCATGAATCGCAGCGGCAATGGAAAAATTTTCGGTTGGTCCTGATGTTATCTGTCGCTGTGTTTCGTCTTGAACAACCAATGAATAAGTTTGACGAACATTAGGCAACGGTGACATCATGAGGATATTGCCACGAACACTGTTATAGGTGTCGTTGAGTCCCATAAGGAATTGCATCATCCGATCTTCTTCCTTTTGTGTATGGTGTGCTTTCATCCCGTTACATGTGAGAGGGGTTTGATATGTTTCTAACTCATCCCAAAGATCTTTGAGTTTCTTGTAGTAAGCTGAAACCGTCATGGTGCCTTGTGAGAGAGAGGCAATGGACTTCTGTATCTGATATATGGTTGGTGCATTATTCTGTGAGAATTGATCCTTGAAATCTTGCCACACTTGATGAACAGTCTTGGCATGAACAACAGCTTTGGCGAGATCGGGTTCCACAGAGTGAGCAATCCATGATAAAATCATACTGTTGCATTGATTCCAAAGAGCATATTCGTTTGGTTGTTCAGTTTCTGATGGAGGTTGAACAGATCCGTTGATAAAACCAACTTTGTTTTTGGCCGTGAGAGCGTGGATCATGGATTTACTCCAAGATGGATAATTGGTGCCGTTCAACTTGATTGGAACGAGAATGAGACTTGGATGATCTGATTGATGAACAAAAAATGGATGTGATGAATCCAATTTGTTTGCTGGTGTTGAATCCAATTTGTTTGCTGGTGATGTTTGAGTTGTCATGGTGAAGGGCTAAAATTTGGGCTTGGGTTTGGGCTTGAAAAGTTGGGCTAAAAAAAATTGGGCTGAAATTGGGTTTAAAATTTGGGCTAAAAATTTGGGCTGAAATTTGGCTGAAAATTTGGGCTGGAATTGGGCTGAAATTTGGGCTAAAAAATGGACTGGAATTTGGGCTGGGTTGTGGGCTGGGTTGTGGGCTGGAATTTGGGTTAATAAAAAAATGGGCAGCTAGGGTTTATATATGAATTATATGAGGGATAATATAATGACACACAATCAGTTTCTGCGAGTGGAGCTCTGGGCGCGGCGACTAGAGCTGGCGACTGGAGCGGCGCTGGAGCTGGCGACTGGAGTGGCGGCTGGGCGAAGCGTGACTGGAGCTGATGCTGTGACGCGGCTGGAGCTGGACTGGAGCGCGGTGCTGGAGGCGTGGACTGGAGATTTCTGTTGCGACGGTGGCTGATGGTTGGCTGCCGCGCGCAGGATCTGGTGAGCTGGTGACTGGGGCCGCGTGATGTTGACGGCTCGCAGAGAGTAGCGGACTGAGCGGCGGTCGGCGCTGGTTTGATTGGACGAGCTGGATGGGCTGGAGGCGCGCGGACGCTGGTGGCGCGCTTGGACTGGCCGGTTGGTGGCGCTGCTAGTGGCGTTGCTGGAGCGGGCTGGTGAAGTCTGACTGCGGCGGCTGATGGTATCCTTTTTTTTTTTTTTTTTTTTATTGTGTTTAGTTGTTGTTGCTGATATTGTTGATTTTGTTGTTGTTGCTTGTTGATGTTGCAATTGTTGATGCTGTTGATGTTGTGGTTGCTGATGTTTGCAAATGGAATTGATCAGATAAAGATTAGAAATTGAAAACAATTTCTAAAGTGTTTGTTTGTGTTTAGTATCGAATTTGCTCTGATAGCTCTGATACCATCTTAAGAAAATGCTTGTTGTATAATTTCTGATATCTATTACAATGTTAGATTACAATTTTATAGTAGAATTGGAATAACAAAAAGGAATAAAAGAATGCTAACAGCTAGAAAACATAACAGCTAGAAACATAACAGCTAATACAGCTGGATTTCAACAATACATCATACATATATATATTGCCAAATCAACTAATAAATTTAATTTGTTTGAAAATAAAGGGGTCTCTACTATTTATTTTTTAGAATCTATTGGGGTTTAGGGATAAGATTTTCAATTTTCTTATTATGAAGCTAAATTTGAATTCCACATGTATATATAAGTATGTTTTCTCTTATTAATAAAAAAAAAATGAATTTTTTTTAAATATATATATATATATATATATGAAATCACACAGCTCTAACTAACTAAATCAATTAACTAGCTTGAAAGCATATTTATTAATCAATATATATATATATATACACTTGATAAACGAAGGGATATGCATGCATGAGTCTAAATGATAGCTCCAAATTAACATTATATTTCTTATAAGCATGAGTTTGCAATAGTACACACACACATATATATATATATTTAATTAAATATATGCATTATCTATATTAATTAATTAAAAATTATATTCCAAACTAAAAATTAACAGCAAGTATTGAGTGTGACAAGTCATTGGTGAAAGCCAGCCTGGGGAATTCGAGACTCTTGTTCGTCTTCATCGTGGAGAAATTGCCTTGAAAGGTGATGAAGATGAGGAATATTAATATTCAAGGTCTGGGAAGACGGGACAGCATTGAAGTTGGAGGTGGTGGAGTTGTTCATAATTAGTTCATCATTCGAAGAACATGAGAGGTTATTGGAGTAGGCAGGCTGCATATGACCAATAATATTAATGTTTTGTTGTTGTTCCAAGTGTTGTTGTTGGGGATTAACTGAGCTTTCAATACCATTTGCAAATAAAATCCGAGTATTAATTAGCTGAGTTTGCACCATTGACAGCTCTGCTTGTAAGGATGCTACCTGAGTTTGTGTATATTTAATTAATTGCTATTATTAAGTTGTTATTGCTAAACGAAAAATACCAATAGTACCATGAACTCAATAGGACATCGTCCTCTCATATCATGTTAATTTTTTTTTAGCAATGAATCCTTAAAAAAAAAAAAAAAAAAGAGTAATATATGCATCGAATGACGTCTCAATTATTGATTGAATGTAAAGTTAGGATGTGAAATAAAGAAGCAATTGTGAGACTATTTGCCAACAATAAACTAATTAAATTGTGTTATATATATTAATATATTTAAAAAAATATACATATATACTAAATATGCTTGCAACTGACACTTTTGATTCAGTATTTTTTTTTTTCATTACTGCACAAGGACAAATGAATGCAGTTACGTGAGATACTTCTTATCTGTAGCTATTTTTTCGGTTTTTTTTTTCCTTCATTTTTTTTATTTGTCCAAAGACTATTTTGAATTTAATAATTACAATGAATTTTTTAAACAGTAATAAAAAAATTAAATAAAACATTAACAACATATCAATTCAATCAATTTTTTATAAATTATCATTAAACTGTAATAAAAAAAAATAAAAAATGAAACCAATGAGCCACTTTTGCAGTAAACCCTTTGTGAGAATCAACCCTCAAATTAATTAATAAATATACGAAAGTATTACTTGTCATTCTCATAATACCTTATTAAATTTTATGACCAAACGCAAGTTGTAACATTAATTAAAAAATAGAAAGATATATAGAAAGAATGGGAACCTGTTGTTGCAAGGCAAGAATGGTGGAGACACAACCATAAACGGGATCGGAAAGCCTAGCTTGGGCCTCATAAGAGATGGTAAGAACAGCATCATGTCTGCAATTAATGGGTATATGAAGCAATAACTTTGAAACATTACTGGCTCCAAACACTTTGTGTACAGCAGCAAACCTTGCAGCACCTTGGTCAGACCCAAAATGAGGTGCAAATATACAACCACTCATGCACTTCCTTCTTAGGAACTTGCAAGCCCCACATGGAGATGACGACAACGATGACGATGACGATAACGAGGACCCATACTTATGATTATCATGATCTATTGCTGCTTCATTACTGCTACTACATCTGCTACCGACACCACCTCCACCTCGTCTACTAGTTTCGTTATTGCCTTTTCTTATTCTCCTAATTTGATCTCCATTGTTATTATTATTATTGATACTATCATCACCACCTCCACCTTGTGACTCTGCAGCCATTAATTTTATTATCTTAATTTTGAATCCATATACAAAGGTCATTTCATTAAGTTTCTATCGATCGAGAGACAATTAATTAACGTACGTGTATTTATATATAGAGAAATAAAATGATAGAGAATAAGGATTTTGGATTTTGTTGAACCTATGGCATGCTGTGAGTGAGTGGCAGGAGTGCACGCAACTTTTGTGAAGATGAATGTACGTGGTTTTAAGCATGTTAGAGAGAGACTCAAAAAAGAAAGTGAGAGACGTTATGGTTGGTGAAAATTAAATTAATTAAAAATGAATTAGTATGGAAAGGGTGAGTCTTTTAGAAGAGAAATTCGGATGAAATGCATTAAAAGTTATTTTTTTTTATAAGTGGAATATTTTAGTCATTTTTTTTTTTAATAGTTTACCTCAAGTCACTTGACTTTTAAAAATAAATAAATTTACTTTCAATTTGTATTATTATATTTAAATTAGAGAAATATACTCACATTGACAGAAAGGATTGTGAAAAATCAACTAATCCATTCTATTTACTGCTTATTTTTTTAACACAAAAATTTCTTGCTCACAAATATCTCACCTTTTTATTCTTTAAGCATATAACTTTTTTTTTTTTTTTTTGCCTTTGATGCATAAATAACTCAATTATTTAACTGATTTTACTTTTAATTTCTTTACTAGAAAAAGATATATGCTCATTTTCTTATAATGTTAAAAAATATATGTTCATTTTTTTATAATTTAAAAATATATATGTTCATTTATGTTATAAGAAAAATAAATATTTTTTTTCTGAGAGAGTCAAAAATAAAATTTCATGTATGAAATGGATCATACTATGCAATTAAATATTTTTTTTTTGTTAAGAGATAATATAACTATTCATTATAAAAAATGCTATGAATTTGAGATATTTTACAAATAAAGTGACACAGTTTTATTGGTAAGTACAGTCGGACCTATTAAACTATAATAAATAATAAACTATCACGTTAGTTAAAATGATGACATATTTGTGTATATAATAATGTTCATTTATTATTCAATTTGTCAATTTGTCAATAATTATAAGAATTAAACAAAAATGCTTGGTTAATTAGACACATTATTGACCCAATATTTTGATTTAATTTAAATAAATATTGATAAAATTAATAAAAAATAATAATAATTTTATGCTCAAAAGTCAAAATCTAGAATTATGTAATTTTATAAAGTTGATTTATTATTTAAAAAAACTTGTATATATTATAAGATATTTGTTAACATGAGATTATTGTGTTAAAAAATATAAGTAAATGAAAGAGAGTAATTTATTTCATACAATAACCCTTATCATATGTGTATTTTTTTTTTAATTTAAATATAATAATATAAATTAAAGTTAATTTACTCATTTTTAAAGACAAAGTAGCTTGTGGTGAGCCATTAAAAAAGAAAGTGATTAAAATGCTCCACTTCTAAAAGAAAATGACTTTTAATGCCCTTCTTTCGATAAATTTTAAATTAGTTTAAGAGTAATTGATTTTGAGCTTCTTACGAATTTTATTGGTGGTTGTTTTTATAAAATAATAGACGATTATATTTTTTAATAAAAGTTAATATATATATATATATACCTTGTACTATGTTAGCTTAAAATATCATATAACTAATAAATTTAAACTAATGAATAATTTTTCCTTTTGGAAAGAAAAAGACGAAAAAATGCCATTAATATATTGTATCATTGTAGGGAGATTTTTTTTTTTTATGTATTATAATAATATAAAAATTGTGAGTACAATATGAAAAAAATAAAAATAAATAGAGGGTTTAATATGGGAGAGGAAAAAATATATACCTCTAAAAAATGGGAAGTTAGAATGATTTGAATCTATTACTCTCATAAAATATACTTACAATTTTTATAATATTATTATTTATAAAAAAAAAAATTCATCGTATAACCCAAAAAATGCCATTAATCTTTAACAATATCATTATTTTTTTTTTTATATAAATAATATTTTAATGTTATTTGATCATTTAAGTAAAAAAAATAAGTATTGTCGCTAACCGCAAACCATAATACCATTATTAAATTATTTCAATTATTGGTTTTTTGGTGTAATTTTGTGAATGACGATTATTAAGGATAAATATGTATGATATGTTTTTTTTTTAATCTATTAAATATAATTATAATATATTAAATTAAATTATAATTAATTTGTACATTGATGACAAATTGTACAATATAATAAAATTAATTCTAAATATTTTAATAAAATAATTTATATTTAAAATATTTTTATAAATTTATTTAAATTAAAATTTAATTATTTTTATATTTTATTACATTTTCAAAAATAAAAATATATATTTTTTAAGTTTAAGATAAAATAAAAAATTAAGATACATAATTTTATAATTGATAATTCAAACAGACTACTTTTAAGTGTTTAGTACGATTTAGACTCACACGCTTTAATTGTACAAAATTTCTTCATAACTGATTAATCGTATTATGTTTATATTGTACGATATGATTTAATTTTAGAACTAAATACATAACTGTATATAAAATAATTATAATATTTAATACTGTGTAATAAATATATTGATGATATGTTCATGCAAATGGGGCAAATATATGTATATATATATATATAACGATCTTGAATTACTGATTATGTATTAGTTTAGGATAATCACAACTTAGTAATTGAAGTTTGAATGATATAAGAAATAGAAAGCGGAGGTTATTTTGAAACCTTTAATAATATGTTATTGTTATAAACTATTGGTTGAGACTAATAATTAATAAGAGTACTAATAAGTAATTAATTGATGCCCTTTCAAAATATTAAAAGATGACGATTCAATTTTTCATGCAAGAACTATTAAAAAAAAAAAATGTTCAGGCTAGAAATTTGAAGTGCCAAATTTGTACTTTGAACAAATTTTATATTATTAAAAAAATAAATTATTTATTTAAATTACTAAATTTGTAGTAGTTCTTCAGAGATAAATGCCTAAAAGCTCAAATTCAAATATATAAGATACTGTTTTATTTTATACATGTAAGTTTTTATTAATTTATAAAACTCTTGTCCTCCGTGTAACTCAGGCAGTCCTCCACTAGGTGGTCTTATATATTAAAAGTGAAGTTAGTCTTTAAGTCATGTATTATTATTGTAACAACAGTAAATAAATAAAATAATAACAATATCATCCATTTAAAAATTATATATAAATTAAACATTACATAACTCATATATCTTAAAATAGAAGTTCAATTTTATATTTACATAATGAGACTTTGATGCCAATAAATGACCATAATCTAGAATTTAAAAAAAAAATTATATTATAATTTATAGATTTTTTTTTTTCTAAGATATTATTCCTAGATTTTGAACAAGGTTGTTTACGTCATGAATAATGATGTACCCACAATAGTTGTGCTTCCCCTGGAGTATGGGATCTTACCACTAATCTCAAGTGTCTTCCCCTTCTTTCAAATTGAGAAAAGTGTGTGCTATATTTTGTTTCATTTTTAATTTTGGTGTATATTAAAAAAAAAAAAAAAAAAAGTTGGTCCCTAAATATATATTTTGGTCTCCTTATTAATTTTTATTATAATTTGGCCCCTTTATATATATATTTTAATTTTCATACTTTATCCCCTTACTTTTTCCTTATAATTTAGTTCATTTATATTTTAATTTTTACACATTTAATTTAAATTTGAAATTAAATTTCATACATGTGAAAAAAAATAAAGGAATAAAAGCGTAATAAAACAAAAATAAATGAACTAAATTGTAAAAAACAAAAAAATTAAGGTAACTAAAGTGTGAAAAAGTTATTAAAGGACTAATTCTATTCCTTTAAAAGTTATCCCATGTTCCCATGTGTTTGAATAAAGTATAGGAAATGCCAAAACATCAATTAAACTCTCATTAATAAACATGTAAATTTAGTTTTAAGTTGACTTGAATTAGGCTCAAACAATTCTAACACAATCTTACTCGAACAATTTAAGGGTTAGCTTTAAAATCAAATATTTATATTATAAAATATGTGTATATTTAATAATTTTTAAATTATTTTATAATTTATTACATTATTTAAATTTGTATACTAAATTTAAAATTCATAAAGTTCAAATCCAAAACGACTTGTCAGGCTTTAGGCTTTTATTTGATTTGAAAAATCTAGCACAGCTTGAAAATATTTGTATTTTGGACTTGAAATAGCTACCCGGCCAGAATTTATATATCTACTTGTGAACCAACAGCAAAGGTAGCGTCATTTGTAAAATTAATAAATACATTTTGATATTTTTATTGTTGAATAAAATTATTAATTATTCAAGTTGGTATTTTTATTGTTGGACTTATTTTATGTTAATTAGATAAATTAATGAAGTTAATATTATCGAAAGAATAATAAAGATCCACTTGTTAATTGAATAACACCGTTCAAAATTATGATCTTTTTTTTTTTTTTTTGACATACAAATTTAGATTATTTGAAACTAGTGAAAGTATAGATTAATAATTTAGATTAGTTCATTAGCAAAGTAGAGTGTTGAAGACAAATAATCATTTATAAAGAAAAACTGTTATATTTAAAATGTTCAATTTTTTTTCAAATATTAATAGAATAAATTTTCTAATATTATGTAGTTTTTTTTTTTTTTACTTTGGTAAATACTTTTTTTCCCTTCCCCTTTACCTTATATATATATATATATATATATATATAACAATAATTCTTGGAAATAGAAAACTAAGAAAAGGATTGTAAATTCATTTTTTTTTCAATTGTCACTATGAAATAAGTGTAAAAAGTTTATATTAATGTTCATATTGTAAGGAAAAGGAATATAATCTATTTCTTATGATTTTTTTTTTTTTTAAATATCCTTCATCCCTATAAAAAGATTGTTATATTTCAACAATTTTTTAGTAAAAATTCATTAACTCATATTTCTTCAGGAGAATGGAAACATATTTTTCTCATTTATGAAATAGTATTTTTATATTTATGGAAGAATACAAATTTCTTCTCACAAAGAAATTGGCATTCTTATGGAATTGCAATTCATAATACTAAAACTTGTAAACAAACAAAGAAAAATAAATTTTTATTTTATTCCTTTGCCTATTATCACCAACCAAACATGCTTAACACTTTTCCAACACTTTTTTATTCTTTTATTTAACAGCATTACACTACTTGCAGGTGCAACGCTTAAAATTTAACTATTGAAGTAATATGTCGTGTTTGAATATAAAACCTCTAGCCTTGGTACATTATTAAAGCTTCTTAATACCTAAAATATAGCATATATAAGAATTGTTAGTTAATTAACTTCTTAATGTCTGGAGTTTTTAGAAAAAAATGGTTACTAACAATTTTTTAAAACAAATGATTACATATATATATATATATATAGAATTAGGCGACATAATTTATTACGTAATTTTTTATACCACCAATTATTAAGAATTGAGATATTAAAGAAATAATTTTATCTTTTTTATTAATTATAGATCTTAATGATTATAATTAAATAATATAATAATTTATGTATAAAATTAAGATTATTAATCTTATTCTTATATATATATATATAATCCTTATGGCTGTATCAAAAAATATTGTGAGATTATTATTACTTTTCTGTGTCATTAATTCACAAAATCAGAGATCTATGTTTGCTTTCTTGGGAACACCCTTACTCGTATTTTATTTTTTTTGAATGAAGATTATAATTATATTAATTAGTAATAAAGTTGAAGTCAAATTTTAAAATTGGAATAAGTTAATTAGGAATTTCTTCAAGCCAAGTCTCAAATATATTACCAGATAAAGCATACTTAGCTAAATTATGAGCAACACTATTTGCCCTCTTAGGGCAATACATACAAGAAAAGAAATGAGCTTTAAATTTCAAATATCAAATAATTTTAACAATGTGACATTCCGACGCTAACTTAGAATTTGAATTATTGCCATATTGCACTACTAGCAAAAGGTTTGAGTCCAAAATTATATTTTGACAACCAGCATTCAAGCTAAATTGCAAGTCTCATCATATTGCATGTAATTCAGCGACAAAGGGTTAAAAGAAGCTCACATCCAACCCTTACTCGTATCTACAGATTCCTTTTTATATTAGTATGGTTGATAATTTAATTGGGTGAGTTTGCATTTCAATTGACCAGAGCTTCTAAGAAAACGATATTCAAATAACATATTCTTTAAATTAGTATAAATATTGTGTGAATGTATTTTATTCATAGTAATTATTTAACTAAATACTTTTAGACTTCTACAACAAACAAAACTGTCAAAATCACATTCCACTATAATCTTTACTATTTCATAGTTGAAAGTACGACACAAATGAAAATGGCTTCAACAATAAGCAAAAGAAACATAAAATAATAAATCAAAATAAATTAATTAAAAATTGATTAATTAAATTAAAACACCTAAAAATGTGAATGTATGCTTTGCGTGTTGGTAGAGAAAGAGCAGTTTCTTTAGCAATTGCGTAAACGCAACGGAGGTGATCTTGTTTTTTTTGGCTTCATTCGTCCGTCTTCCCTATATTCTTTGAAGTCGTTATCTAACTTTTGAATTGTATGAAACTATGAATAACGGATAGGTAAAGTTTTGTAATTTTTTTTTTACTCATCTTGAACCATTCAAAAATAATATTTGTAAGAGTTCCTAAAACTTATAATCAAATAAATAATACTTATTACGTTAAGTTTATAGATTTTTATTAGAAAATATCTACATCCCAAGAATTTTACATTAATCACTGTATAGTTAAATGTTATTTAAATAAAATTTTGACCAATTAAATTCATTTAATATTTAACTTTAATTAATTAAAAAAATATTTAATATTATTGTAGTACTAATTTTATTCTTGTAAATTTGGATACTGTTTTACCTAATTTTCCAAAGAGATTTTATTTGTTTGAGGCCATACCCTTAAATCCTTAATTGAACTCCGAAAAAAGTTCAATTTTTTCTTGACTTACATAATGCACTTTAGACACAAAAATGATTTTTTTTTAATTATTTGCTAGATTTGAAATTAGGGGTGTCAATTGTTTCGTATTATTCGTGTTTGTATTGTGTTCGTTTCGTGTTATTCATGTCTAGTTTTCGTTTTAGTTAACACATGAAAAAATTTACTCGATTTTTTTTTTCGTATTGCTTATTTATAATAGTAAGAAATATCAAAACTTTTAAGAAAATGAAAAAATTATCGATCAATTCTTACTAAAATATTTATTCGTGTCATATTGCGTTCAAATTATATTATCAAGTTGTGTCAATAATTATCACCTCAATTTAAAATCTTTAAAAATCAGAAATATCCTTGGACACTTGTGGTAATTCGGGCTATAACATTATCATTATCTCTTTGAAATAAGAGGAATATGAGTTAATTTTAAATACGCTATTTTCTTGTTATGAATATTTGTATTGTTATATTTGTTATTTATTTTCTTCTTTCTATTTAGTTTGAATTAAGTATTAATTCTTTTATACTCTTAAACATATTGAGTTTCACAACCTCATAAATTAGTTAAAATAGTAATTTTTGGAAAAAAAAGGGTTTGTTTAGATTGTTGGTGTCATTTAGTATCTTGTTTATAAAAATTACTTTTAAACTATTTATTTATTAAAAAAAAAAAAAGATCATTAAAAAACAATTTGACTTTTATAAGAATATTTTAGTGTTAAAATTGTGTAATACATATTACATGATAAAAGTATGAAATTAATTGAAGATAAAAATAATATTACAATAAAAAAACTTTAAAAAAAAAATACATTAGAAAATATTAACTTACTTTATCTTTTCATCTATCCATTTAAATCCCTAATCTAAAACCAGACACTCACCATCTTAACCCACCATCTCTCATAATAAATTAAGCTACCAAATTAAACCAATGGATAAAGTTGAAGACTTATTTTTGTGATTACATTCTCAGCATGTATTAGATTTTTTTTTGGTGAAGATACAATTATGTTTGTTAGTAATTTTAAATTTATTATTTTTTAGTTATGTAAACATTATGTAATTATTTTTCAAGCAATAAGCTATATAAATATTTGTTCAATTCAAGTGTAACACAAATTTTAGATATTTTGATAATAAATATTATTGTTGATATTGAATGTTGGCATTGAATGTAGCCAAACAATAAAACTAAGTTAAGTTTCTTCATTAGTTTAACATAACAAAAACATGTTTACAAAATTGCTTCAATAAGAAAACTAACACAAGTTAGAGTCACCATGATTGTTCATTCTATTGATAAAATATACACAATTAGATAATTTTATTAGTTAGAGAGAAAAGACTTAGAGAGAAAAATACAATTTAGATAAAGAGAGAGTTAGAGAAAGAGAAAATTATTCCAATTTAATGGAATGTAAAATTAGAGGGCATAAAAAGAAAGTGGTTGAAAATGAAATAAATTTTTTAAATGACTAATATGTCCTTAATATATATTTTACTAAATAAAATATAATATTATAAAGTCAAATTGTCTACTTTTTTTATAAATAAAGGAATTTAAAAATATTTTTTTATTTATAAAAAGGGTATTAAATAATCCCAATAACTTCAACTAGGAAACTAATTTGGCTTTTTATCCTAATTTTAATAAAATTAAAAAAAGAAAGAATTTGAGAATAAAAACATGAAACGATTAATATCCATACTTTGTTGTACTTATATTGTTTGAATACTGTGGACACAGTTTGTATGGTTAGGTCAACTAATATTTTTTAATAAATCCCATTTCATAACGCAATACCAACATGGAAAATGATGCCTTAAACTTTAGCTATGACTTGTTGATCATATCCGAGTAATTGATTTTGTAGGCATTGTTTTCGCACCTCGGGAGTCATGTGGGTCTTTTTCTCTGTGTGATGTCATGAGGTCATCAACATTTCGTCATCAAATTTTTACTCACTCTCATGATTTTTCTCTATTTCTTAACTCACTTCTTATCAAATAAATGCAATTGAGTGGGAAATGGTTCATATTTTCTCAAAATTATAATACAAAATCTATTTTATCGATTATGTATATAACAAGCCGTGGTTTTGGCTTTATGATTTCGTTGTCGTCGTCTACTTTTTTTTTTTTTTCACTTAACGTAATTTATTTAAATTTTATTAATAAACTAAGGCCGTGAAGTTTCGTGTCCGAAATTTTTTATATCTATGATCTATATAAAAAGCCAAGGTTTGCCTTGGTAGTTCGACGTCGTTAACATACCTACTTCTTCTTTTTATTTATTTATTTATTTTTTCTTTCTTTAAATTCAAATTTATATTACATATTATAAATTTTAAAAAGAGAATTTTTATATAAAAGGCGCCTTGGTGGAAGATTTTTTGATCGTTCTCCCTATGCATTACAATTACAAAAATACCTCCAAAAATAGCTTATATAGTTTATAGATACAATGCTCATCGCTTCTCCCTTAATTCCTCTCAAATTACCTTTTTGTTTCTTTTATATACGCCAAGGTTTGGCTTGATAGTTCGACATCGCCAACATACCTGCTTCTTCTTTTTATTTATTTATTTTTTTTTTTTTTCTTTCTTTCTTGAAATTCAAATTTATATTGCATATTATAAATTTTAAAAAGGGAATTTTTATATAAAAAGCACCTTGATGGAAGATTTTTTTGGTCGTTCTTCCTATGCATTACAATTACTAAAATACCTCCAAAAACAGCTTATATAACTTATAGATACAATGCTCACCGCCTCTCCTTTAATCCCTCTCAAATTACCTTTTTGTTTATCTTAAATTTATATATATATATATATATATATATATATATATATATATATATATATATATATATATATATATATATAATCCCTTATTTCGTCATACTCCCAATTTTTTTTCTTTTCCTTTTGATGACTTTTTTTACACAAATAAAAAAGCCAATTATTTCATCGTTCTCCCATTTTTGATCTTTTTTTTGTTATTTTTTTCTACACAAATAAATAATAAATATATAAAAAATAAATACACTTATAAAATTTAAATAATCATTTTGTTAGTTTTATTTTGCACCATTTTAGTTATGTTTTACTCTCTCTTTTTAGTTTATGTTCTAAAATAAATACATTTCTTATAAATAATTATTTTATTAATTTTACTATGTACAATTTTAGTCCTTATGTTAAAAAAATTAGTTTACATTATTTGTTTGTATATTAGAATAGTACCAAAAATAAATACATTTATAAAATATAAATAATCATTTTATTAGTTTTATTGTTGAACAATTTAATTATTTTTACTTCTTTTTTTAAGTTTACATTCTAAAATAAATACGCTTATTATAAATAGTTATTTTGTTGATTTTATTGTGTATCATCTTAGTTATTCTGTAAAAAAAAAATTGTTTACATTATTTGTTTGTATATTAGAAAAGTATAAAAAATAAATACATTTATAAAATATAAATAGACATTTTATTATTGTATACCAATTTAGTTATTTTTTACTTCTTTTTTTAAGTTTACATTCTAAAATAAACACACTTATTATAAATAGTTATTTTGTTAATTTTATTATATACCTTCTTAGTTATTCTGTAAAAAAAAATTAGTTTACATTATTTTTTTTGTATATTAGAAAAGTACAAAAAATAAATACATTTATAAAATATAAATAGTTATTTTGTTCGTTTTATTGTATATCATTTTAGTTATTTTTAATCTTTTTTTAGTTTATGTTCTAAAATAAATACACTTATTATAAATAGTTATTTTGTTAATTTTATTGTATATTGTTTTAGTTATTTTGTAAAAAAAAAAATTAGTTTACGTTATTTTTTTGTTTATTTGAAAAGTACAAAAAATAAATACACTTATAAAATATAAATAATTATTTTGTTCATTTTATTGTATATCATTTTAATTATTTTTTACTTCTTGTTTTTAGTTTACATTCTAAAATAAATACACCTTTATAAATAGTTATTTTATTAATTTTATTACGTACAGATATAGCTATTTTGTAAAAAAAAAAAAATTTAGTTTACATTATTTTTTTTGCATACTAATAAATATAAAAGAGCACCTAAATAAATACACTTTCTTACAAATTTTTTATTGTACACCAATAAATTTAAAAATATCCTTAAGATAGATACACTTCTTAAGAATAGTTATCTTCTTAATTTTTTTTTTTTTTTTTTGTATTTTCTACTCTTTTTTTTAACTTTATGTTAATTTTTTAGTACATTAATAAATATAAAAAAGCATATAAATGAATATACTTATGAATTTTTTTGGTATACTAATGAAAATACAAAAATATCCTTATATAAAATGCATTTTTTATGAATAGTTCTCTTACACAAATAAATATTAAAATATTTCTATAATAAATACACTTATTTTGAATAGTTGTTGTGTTAGTTATATAAATGCTTATTTTTTTCATTCAAGTTGTATGTTATTGTCATAAGTTATCACACAATTTCTCATAAGATAATTTTATTGTATATTTATTATTTACTAAAATAATAAATTAATTAACTATTTATTTTAAGAGTACTATTGAAAATATTTTTATAATTTTAACATCAAATTTTTCTAAATTTATATTCAATGATTTTATTTTTTTTTTCTTTTATTCTCTTAAATGAAAATTTTTGAATAATAATAATTATTACTTGATAATTAATACTATTATATATATATGCTAAATTTGAATTATCAACCCGTGCATTTTGCACGGCTCCAAAATTAGTCTATAAAAAACTGAGGTCGGCTTTCGATTTGGTAGTCGTTGTCCTACTTGCTTTCTTTTTATTTTTAATTTATCAATAATAAATTTAATAAAAATACATTTTATTAAAATTTAATACATAAATTAATCTATATAAAATAATTTAATTTGTCCCATTTAGTAATTAGTCTCATAATTATTTCATAACCTCTACATTTTTAAAATTTTATTTTTAATATTAAGTTTAATTACATGACATAACTTTCTACATTTTTAAAATTTTATTTTTAATCCATAATATATATATATATAATTTTAACAATATGAATCAAATTTAACGATAAATCACGTATATAGCATGTGGTCAAAAACCTAGTCTTACATAAAGTTGAACAAATTTTCTGAAATAATATGTCTATATTTATTTCGTTTATTATCTCGCCTTTTGCTCTCAAGCCCAAACCATGCCATGTTGCTCAAAGTCTCAAACCATGTTATTAAGATTTTTTTTTTTTTCTCATTTGAAGTCACATGCTCAATCTATAATAAGTATCATTTAATTTTTATAAAAAAAAAAAAATCTTACTCATATAGTTGTTGTTATCATGTTAACCTTTACCTAGATTAGATAAACTTTTCAATAAAAAACATTAGATAAAAGTTTTAATCATCTGTAAAAGTCAACTTCATCCTTTGTACTTCAGATAGAGTATCCAATTGAAATGAATTAAATTACAATTTTTGAATAAAGTTAAATGAAATAGGTCTCATCCACGAACTGTATTATTAATTGAAACTTTAATTTCTAACAAAGCTTTAAGACCAATTAATTCGAAAGAAATTAATCTATTTGATTTTGGCAAGTGACCTGTTTCCACCTGTCCTTTCCTTTGTGTTGGGTAAGAAAGATATAAAAAAAGTGTCGGCCAATGCATGCCGAATTTATGCATGCTTGTATTAATGATGAAGGATATTCGTGTATTATAATGGCCGATGGCTTATTCCACTAATATTTTATTATATTTTTAAAGTAAATTAAATTTCAATGAGTTTTTTTTTTTTTTACGAAACATAAAAAATTACTTATAATAACAAAAATTATATTATTTATATTCAATACTTATATTTTTATAATTAAAAAATAACTTTAGATTATTTTTATTTGAACGCTCATTTAATTAAATGCCGTTTAAATCAAATTGTAGTAATTTAAATATGTTTAAAGTTGAACATTCAATATTACACCTTTAATATTGAATGTTCAATATTATTGAAGTGCTAATTTTGTTATTATAAATTTTAGATATTATTTTTGATAATTTTTTTTTTTTAAAAAAAAAATTATAGGTTTTTAAAGATCTAGATTTTATTTCATAAAACTTCATTTTATGATAGGAGAAAGATAAATATAATGTTAGATTAAAAGAAAACTGTTTTTTTTTTTTTTTTTTTTATTTTTGAAATTCCAATTTTTAAACTCAAGTTTAAAATGAGTGTTGTTTGGTAATTTTAATTTTATTTTTAAGTTCCAAATTAGTATGAAACTTATTTTCATTTTTGCACACACTTTAGATTGTTTTTAAACTTAAAAAAAAGTTTTAAAAATCATATTCGAAGTTCACTTTTATTTTTAGTAGTTATATTTATTTTTATTTGTTATCACTTTGGAGGGAATGAAATAAGAAAACAAAACTTTTTACTAAATGAGTTTTTTTTTTTAAAAAATGAATTAGAAAGTATGAAACTAATTTCAAACACAAAAAAGTAACTTGAAAATAAAACACACTACAAAACGAGCCCTAAAAAATCCATAGAAATATAATGGTACAAGAAAATAGTAGGTAAATTTTTTATCATTGTGTATTTTTAACTCAAGACTTCATCAAAAATCATGAATTTTAAATTTTGTTTAAAAAAATTATGCCTTTTTGAATGCATCTAAAATTTATAAAAACTTGTATAAAATCTAAATTAAATACACCAAATTTTTAAAAAGTCTTAAACTTAAAATACCTCTTAATTTTAAAACAACTTTAAATTCATAAAACTCTTAATTCAATACACCATTATAAAGTTTAGAAAACTAATCTTTTGTAATTAGTTTATAATTGAAGACATTGTTTTATCTATAAAAAATAAAATAAAGAAACAATTTGAAAACATACTTGTTTTTTATGTGTGACAAGAGGAAAACAAACTTGATTTCTTTTGCCCTTTCCTTTCCGGTTTCCTTATATCTCACTTTTCTTTTCTTTTTTGACCTTTTAGTTTTCTTTGATTCACGAGAGTTAAACCGTCTCTTTATTGTTTAGAGAAAAAATTGTATAGAAAAAAGAAAAGAAAATAACAGACTAAATTGTTTTAGGAAATAATAGGTCAATAATTTTTTTTTTTTTTTTTTTTTAAAGAAGAGAAAAACACACTCAATTCTCTAGTGGGATTCGAACTTGGATTTCTGGTGGGGGAATTGGGAGTCTTACCACCTGAACCACAAGAGATTCCCATCTTTCATGTTATAATCATGATCTCACATATTTGGGTAACAAATTTAACATCTTTCATGTTATAATCATCAAAAGAATCCTCTATATATATATATATATATATATATATTAAAGAAAGAATCCTAACGATGAAAGAAGAAGATTTTCTCACTTATGCTTGAAATTAACCGTAAACAATGTGGCCTGTCAACATCAGCCATCAAAATAGCCAGCAAGAATTTCTTGAGAAAACTAAATCCAGCTGGAAGCCTTTCAAGCATGGGTTCCACCAAAAACAATAAAACCCACCGCACTTAATTAAGGGTAAAGCCTGAACCTGAAAGCCTTAAATAAGGCAAAAAATTTAGAAGTAATCTTAAAACCCCCACATTAATTAAGTCATTTAAATACTTACACATTTCATCACCAGAAAATGGAACATGTCTTTAATAGTTTTTGACTCTGATCAGTATTGTATGCTATTACTCTATTAGCACAAAGAAAATTCAAATTATGCAAGGAATTAAATCTTTATTTTTTCAAGCTTAGTTAAATGAAAAAAGAAAAGAAAAAAAAAATTACTGCTTTGAAATGGAACCCACATGCTTATTTCCTTGTTTGTCCCTTTATATTCCTTTTCCTTTATTTTTTTAATAACACTATTATTTATTTTTATTAATGAGATTCCAAACGTGACCACTATAATTAGAGCTTAAAAAGCCCGGCAAATCGTGTTCTCTGTAAAGCTTTTCTTCTGCCGCTCTGTCCCTCTATCTCTTCTATCACATATTTTTCCTTATTTTCTTCCATTTTAACTTCTTTCCAATAAATGCATTTGAATCTCTGTCAATGGAAGTTCCTTAATGCACTTCAATTTTTTTAGTTTAATACAAATCCAGATTGATTCAAAGTTTGGCCTTTTCAAATTAAATTTATTCTTTCAAGATTTGGGTAGTGGAGTTTTAAGGAGAAGGAGGGCAAATTATGAAGCTTCTGTGGGTTAGTATCGCAGCGCTGCTTCTTAGCAGCAAATGGGCTCATGGGTTTGTGGAGTTTAGTCTCAATGAAACAGAGCTTTCTTTGATGGAAGGTTATAGTTATACAGATTCCAAAGCCCAAAATTATCTGCTGATGGTGGGACTTACCCTCATTAAAGGAGCTGGTGCAAAACAAGCAGGTTCAATTTTATTTTTTATTGTTATTTCTGAAAATTGTTTCCTTTTTTCTTCGTAGTATACATTTGCAAGGTGTTTAATTTCAACGCGGCTAGAAAGTAGAAATTTTTTCCTTTATTGTTTTGCTGTATCCATTTGGGGTTTGGAAAAGAAAACTAGCTCAGTGACTTATTTATTACTTGGTAATTAGCATTATTTACCTGCTATTGTAACTCATTTCTTTAGTTCAAATCTTCATTTAGATTTCGTTTGTTTTTATTGGTTCATTCTGTTCTGTTTTATTTCTGCATAATTTTTTTTTTTATATTATTTTTTTGGCTCTTTTTTCTTTTTTCTTACAGTTATTATTTTTCAATTTGTATTATTTTTTGTTTTCCCTTTCCATCCAGATCACATGGTACTCCAGTTCTCTTGATGGTTTTGTCTCAATCTTATTATTTGTGCCCTGCTGGAATCAATAAATCATTGTTCTTACTTCTGTGCTTGTTGTTACTAATTGAATTTCTTCAGCTTTTCCCTGATTCTTCTCCTGCTAAATTGGTGGCTTCTCTTTATCTCTATGTCTGTATATCTAGTCATCTAACTTGTGTTAAGACACATGTCAATAGCCTTTAGGAAAATCCTAAAATGGTTGGTAAGAATCCTCTGGTATTAGAGCAGTCACTGTTCCAATTGGACCTTCAAAACTATCTTATCAGCCCTCGTGAGAGTCCATTACAAGACCCAAATATGACATATAATAAATATAAGAACATAATTTGCCCAAGATTTATTTTTCTTTTCATATTCACGTTGTAGATCTCTCTCAATTGTTAGTTAGTGAAGTTGATATTATATGGTTTGCATTATTAGACGTGTCTTATATTATAGTCTAAGGTTAGTTCTTTTTGTATTTCGCTTTTACAGTTTGCTTGGATGGAACTTTACCAGGGTATCATATTCATCGTGGATATGGGTCAGGAGCAAATAGTTGGCTAATTCAATTGGAGGTTTGTGGGATAAGCAGATGCTAAAGCACTAATCATTTAGGCTTACATAGTGCTAGTTGCATAGTTCATCTTGGATACTTTAAATTTAATTTATGCATGCTCGAATAATTTTCTCCCACGAGACGAGATGATCAATAATTACAAGCTCTAAGCTGAAATGTTGCTCTCAATTCATAGATATATTATAGTTATTAGAATTAGAACAAGATGATTCAAAAATATATGGGTTATGATTCCATGTAATGAATATGATTTAAAAGAGAGCATGAAAGGTGCGAAAAACAACATGTTGCTAACTATCTATGATGCTACTTTCTAATTTATAATAATTTTCTTTAACTATTAAATCTAATAAAAATCTTGTGACAGGGAGGTGGATGGTGCAACAGTGTCAGAAATTGTGCTTACCGTAAAACATCACGACATGGTTCATCAAAGTACATGGAAAAACAGATAGCTTTTACTGGAATATTGAGCAATAAACCTGAAGAAAATCCAGGTTTTGTTTAAAGCTTAATGTTAAATAATTAAATTATCAAAAGGAGAAAAATTACACTCTTTAGTTTCCTTGGCCATTATTTCAATGTTTCTTCTTTCAGACTTTTACAATTGGAACAGAGTTAAGCTTCGTTACTGTGATGGTGCTTCTTTTACCGGTGACAGTGAACATATGGTTTGTTGCATATATCCTTTTTCCATCTACTATTTGTCTGTGCCATGTTCTAACTTTGTTAAGCCTTAGAAGAAAAGGTTGAGATCTTACATGCTTAATGCATGTAATTTTCATATTTTCTGTCTGTTAAATCAATTTGTGTTTGTCATATCTTTAGTTTAGGCGTTCAATCTAATTATGTACATGACTCATCCAAAGTGTGGTGATTGTTCTTCAGGGTGCACAATTGCAATTTAGAGGGCAGCGTATATGGTTGGCTGCAATTGAGGATTTAAAGTCAAAGGGAATGAAATATGCGAAGCAGGTTTTTTTTTTCCTCTTTTGTTGTTCCCCCATTCCTTATTTTTCTTTTATGTCACAATGACACCATAGAATTGGAACATACTAAATCATTGTTAATGCATACCAGGCTCTTCTTTCTGGATGCTCCGCTGGTGGTTTAGCATCTATTCTTCATTGCGATGAATTCCGGAGCTTTTTTTCAACTAGTACTAAAGTAAAGTGTCTTAGTGATGCTGGTCTATTTCTTGATGCGTAAGTTTTACACTTGAATATGTCTGTTAACTGCATCTCCAATAGTATACCCTGATGTTTTTTCATGCTTAGCTATTATTATTCAAAAAGTTTAATTGACAATTTTATTTGGAAATTTAGGAAGGACGTCTCCGGGGGACAGACAATCAGAAACATGTACAGTGGTGTGGTAGGCTTGCAGGTACTTTTATAGTTTGAAGACCTACTAAATTCTAGTTTGAAAATAATATGACCTTCGCTAATTTCCATGGTGTCAATCTTACACTGACAGAGGTATTGGTTAGTTGCTTTTGAAGCTAAACTTCAAGACCAATCTAATCTCTCTTCAGTCTTAACAACTTCTTAAGGTTGCAATAATTAGAAACTTAAAAGTCTTTTGTTATTATTGCTATAAATTTTTCAAAAATGGTTCTTATTTTGTTCTTCATTTCTTTCACTTTCATCATATGTGTTTTTACAGAATTTCAACAATATTACTCTCTTTTGCAGGGTGTGCAAAAGAATCTGCCCCGTATCTGTACCAACCACCTTGATCCAACTTCGGTAATCATTTTCACTTTTCCGGGTCATGCCATACATATCTGATTTGAGGATAGGTGGCAAAACAACTTTTTTTCTTTTTGGTTCTGTTTAAAACTGACTTTGCTGTCTCTTTCTTGTTCAGTGCTTCTTTCCCCAGAACTTAATCAATAGCATTAAGACCCCACTCTTTCTTGTCAATGCAGCTTATGATTCATGGCAGGTAAAGTTTCATCTTTATACGAGTCTACCTAAAGTCACATTTCATGCAACTTTCTCTGGTCAGCTTTCATTTTGGAAAGTACTTTATTGGCAACAAAAAACCTAACTAATTACAGTTCTGTTTTCACTTTTGAAATCAGGTTCAATCTAGTTTAGCTCCACCATCTGCAGATCCAGCAGGCTATTGGCATGATTGCAGATTAAACCACGCAAAATGTACACCTTCACAAATTCAATTTCTTCAAGGTGATTGATCTCACATGAATAAACTTCTTGTGTTAATCTTGTAGTGACTTGAAAAGATGCATAAAATTCTTGGTTATTTGGAACAGGATTCAGAAACCAGATGCTGAATGCAGTGAAGCGCTTTGCAACGTCGAAGCAAAATGGTTTATTTATAAATTCATGTTTTTCTCATTGCCAAACTGAAAGGCAGGATACCTGGTTTTCTGATAATTCTCCTGAAATCAGAAAGAAGGTGAGCCTCATCCAAACTGATTAATTTTAATTTAAACAAAGCCTGATCAAAAGTTCTATCATCAGTCTTGTTTTTTTTATGCATGAGTAATGCCATAGTTGCAAATTTACACTATGACTCTCGTCCACTACAACCATTCAAGCAGTCTTTTTGGCTTCATTTTGTTAATGCCACGACACTTTTAATTAGGGGTGTTAATCGTGTCGTGTTAGTGGTGTTTGTTCATATTATTCGTGTCGTGTTTTCGTGTTGGTTGACACATTAAAAAATTTACTTGAATTTTTTGTGTATTACTTATTTATAATAGTAAAAAATAACAAAACTTTTAAGAACATAAAAAAATTATTGATCAATTATTACTAAAAAAAATTCGTGTCGTGTCTTGTTCGGATCGTGCTATCGTTTTGTGTCAAAAATTGTCACCCCTACTTTTAATTCCAATTCTAAAAGGACAATGCTAACCTTTACACATTAATTGTATTGAGAATAGCCATTCAAGCAGTTAGCTTTGTCACATTTTCTGTTATCTTTGTTCCTAATTGTATATGCTTTTGACATCATGCAGTCGATTGCTATTGCTGTTGGAGACTGGTTCTTTGATCGAGCAGGTGTTAAGTCAATTGATTGTCCGTACCCCTGTGACAAAAGTTGCCACCATCTGGTTTTCCGATGAGTATGCCATTCTTCGATGTCATCTTATTGAATTACTTGTATCATTCTTGTATTGGAGGAAAGAAATACAATTCAATTAGACATCAACAGAACCCAAAAAAAAAAAGAATGAAAGCTGCTGAGAAGTGCAAATATGCTTAGTCTGCAGTTAGCATGGATATAGCAATATTTGGTAAAATCTCTTTACATCTATTATGATTATTATGTATTCATAAACTCACTTTTGTATCAATAAATTTTGTGTTACGTAATCAAACTTGTAACATCTCGTATTTATTCATAAATCAGCTGTATTTATATAAACTTATGCTTTAGGAAAAGGAATTACAGCTCAAAATTCCTATTGAGAATAATTTTTTATTAAGGGTATATTTGGTAACAATTTTAATTCTTATTTTTATTTTTATTTTTTCAAGTAAATAATACGTGCTAATTCATAAATCTTAAAAAATATATATATAATAATCAGATTCTTTATTTTTGATTTTTTCTTTTTCACTGAACATTTTTTTTCCCAATATAGTAAATAAAATCTTTTGAATTTAATTTGTATAAATATTTGAAAAATATGATTAAGAACATAACATTTGTAAATAATAAAAATATTTCTTAATGTTTTAAGTTTTTGGAAAAATAATAATTAGATAACAAAAATTAACATCAAACAATTTATAGATAACTTTCGATTTTTTTATTGAAAATTATTAAATAAAAATTATTGTCAAATATATTTGAGATTAATTTTACAAAAAAATAAAAATTACAGAATTAATTATTTGATTAAAAATTAAAAATCTTAAATAAAAATGTTGGAAAACTACTTAAATAAAAATGTTAGTCCCTTTTGTTATATGGCAGTACATTACTATTTCACTAATTTTTAAAAAAGTTATAATATTTACTTACATCAAACAAACAAAAAATGTGTACATGAACATCATATGAAAAGAAAAAAGAGAATGATAAAATTGTCATTTTGAGACAAGGAAAAATAAAAACAATAAATAAAGAAACCTCACAGTTATTTTAGACTAATATTGCAGGTCCAAGTGCTTCATTCAGTTACTTTTTTTATATTCTATATTCTCTTCCGATATTACGACAACATATCATCAACAACCTCCATGTGCTTTTTCTCTTGCATATTCAATGATCACATCTAAATTATTAAACGAAACAAGATCGTCTAATCAAGCAAAAACTTGACTTGTCACTTGCACTTCTTCTTATTGCATATTCAACGAGCCTTTGAATTTTAAAAAGTATATATATATATACATTTAATTACATATGACAAGTAATGAATTATGTGGCTGAGTGACCATCTATTAATTATATATATATGAAAATACGTATATTTGTGGCTTGTATGGAATACATTTGTAATCTGCATATTAAAACTTTATAAATAAAACTAAAAACTAAATATGCAGTTCATCTGAAATTCGACATGAGAATTGACCTGGACTTGAACATTTAGGCAGGGGCGGATATGTGCATAGTCCAAGAGGAGTACGTGCTATACCTCAATTTTCGACAAATAAAATTTTAAATATAATATTTATGAAATTATAGATAATTATACATACAAAATATTACCGTATTCTACCTGAATTTCAAATTTTAGATTTAATATTCAATAACTCAATACAAACTTAATAAGTTGCACATATTTTTACTAAAATAAAATACATATAATATATATTTTTAATTAAAAATAATTAATTATTAAAAAATATCAAATATTATTTTTTCTCTCCTGGATATAAATTTCAAATCTGCCACAGTATTTAGGTGTTTGACAGTTATGCTAATGAATAAATCTAAAGAGGCTTAAGAAGCTTTCAATTTGATAATCGCACGCCTTGTTCAATCGTTACCTCGTCAAAACAAGAACATTTGAAAACATCAAAAACCGAACCTCCTCACATGCATCATTGACACAGTAACATTTATTATGTAATTGGTTCATTATCTTAACACAAAAGAGAGGTGAGATAAATCTAAAATAGACGATGAAGATAAAACTTAAAAGAAAGAAACATATATAAAGAAAAAAACAAAGAATTAAGATGTGAGGTGTGGTGTGGTGTGGTGCGGATAAAAATGGTGTTAAAAGCACCCCTAAAGCGCTTGAAAATTGTAAAAAATGTGAAGAGAAGCCACTGTTCATTCGACGGGAATAAAATTAAATGACGCAAATTGCCCTTCTTTAAATGACTCACATAACTTACATGAGCTTAAAAAAATGATCATTTTCCAAACAATTACGAGAAATTAAATTTGTGTCTATCTTCTTATAAAATAAGAGACTAAAGACGTATTACTAAAAATAAAACAAAATTTACATTTTTTTAAAAAAAAAAAAGATTAAGGTAATGGTTATTGCAAACAAGAACTATGTACACTTTTTTAATTTTTACACTTTAATGCACTTATTTTTCTCATGATTTGATCTGTTTAATTTTTATACAATAGTTCAAAATTTGAGATCATTTTGAATTTGAACTTCAATGTTGAAAAGAAAAAAAAAAAAAAAAAGAAGAAGAAGAAGAAGAAGAGAGAACTGAAGTTTGACTATTAAAAGTTAAATGGATTAGATTATTGTAAAAAAAGAAGCTTGGAACCATATTTTAGGATGTATAAGGGTTATTTATTTACTATTCTAATTATTTATTATTATTCAATTTAATAAAATTTAAAATTCAATTATATTTACTATTTTTTTCAAATAAAAGTAAAAAAAAAAAAATAACATAACTTGTCTAGTATGTAGAATCAAGTTGTAAAATTTGAGTACAAAATTAAATAAAAAAAGTTCACCCAATACATTTAATAAAAAATAAAGTTTATGTAATAATATCTTTACCAAATATTTGTTGCACTACTCAGTATAAGTGGAATTGTAGATGTAGCTATTTTAATTACTTTTATTAATGTTGAAAATAAATAAAAAAAAATGGACATATCAAGTCTATTGTGAGTTGGAAAAGGACTATCCTAGTATCATCCATGAAAACTCACAGTTTTCTCAAGTTCAATGGGGGCCGAAATTGGTGGCTTCTTTTGGTTATGAGCTGTGACTTGACATTTGTCTGAAAGTGACGGCACTTGAATTATGAAAGAAAGGAAAGTAGAAAAATATTCAAACTCGTTGAAAATGTTAATGATTTTAAAATTTGTACTCATAACATGAAAGAAGTTATTACATGTAGACATATAAAGAAATTTTTACTATTATTAAATTAATTTTATATTTTTATATGTTTTATATAAATAAAATACACATTTGACCTCTCATGGTAATAAAATTAGGTATATTTTTATATGTAAGTTTTTTTTTTTTTCAATCGATATAATATATTTAAAAATATATATTGTTATAAACTACAAAGAAAGAGAGATTTAAACTCATGTTCAAAAGAATGTAAAACATCATCTGTTTCACCATGTTATTAGAGTGATCGATGTTAAATTTAAAAAAAAAAAATAGATAGTACAAATTTTCATGCAATTTTTGGTTTTTTTTTAGAACATTTTATAATTTTTTTAATTTCTCTAACTATTTTCTTAGTTCTCATTACATAATTTAATATTTCTCGATTATTATCACATATTTTATTTATGTTATATCCATCATTATTTTATAACAAAAATAATTTTTTTTTTATTTATAACGAAGAAAGTACAATATAGATTTTACTCAAACTATATACTTACTAGTATGTGTTACTCGGCTCCTATGGTAAATATTTTTGGCTAAAAAAAAACTTTAAAATGACCTAAATTGCTTGAATGATGCTGGATTTTTAACTTATAATTGAAAATTACTTTAATGGAAGTAATTATTTTAAATTTTTAAAATAGAATGTTAATTTATGTATAATTAAATTTATTATAAAATAGTATGTTAACTTATACATAAAGTATATATATTTATTTATATATTTTGTATATTATGTATAGTATAAATAAATAAATAAATAAATATATATATTTGTGTGTGTTAATTAAGACCTTAATTCATTATTTTATTGTCAATGTAATATAGCTCAAGAATAACTAACCTATTCGTATATGAATAAGTAATTATTATTATTCTATTCGTACAACCTAATTTATGAGTTAGGAGTAAATCAAAACCGTATTTTTCTAATTCTTGCTACGAGAATTATATTCATTGCAGTTTTATTTCTACCTTCAAGCAACAAGCATTATATTCATTGTTCATATTTATTCAGAGTTGAGAACATGTGTCAACGCATCATACGGAGTTAGAAATGTATCTGTTCTTCACAAAAGCATATTGTTTTTAAAATGTACCCGATACTAAAATAGGTATAGGCTGTAACAAATTTATCTATTTATGTTAATTAATTAATCAAATCTTATAGTAATTTTATAATATTTAGCATATCATTACGATGTATAATCAAATCTTACAGAATCAGTAGCCACAATTTTTTACACAGTTTTATCACAATGGTTAGAATTTAAATGATCAATTTTTTTTCTCTTATTAATTATAAATACCAACATTTATTATAAAACTCTGTAATTATATATATATATATATATATATATACATCTTAATTAATTACCAATTATATATGGCAATAGATATTTTATCGAGAAGAAAATCTTCCAACAATGATATTTCTCTAGTGTTATCATCATCTAATATAAGTGTTATATAATCATTAATCACATTGATTTCAATCAATAATGTCACTAACAATATTGTCCTTGCTCTTGAATTAGTGTATTGAGATTAAAATACTAAAGATTCCAAATTTAAAATATATATTTATTTTCAACTTGATATTTTATTATTATTTTCTTCTCTTCAGTGATACAACATCATGTCTTTAACTAAAATTTCAATATTTTTGGCTTTTTTCCTAAAAAGAAAAATATTTTTGTCTTTTATCTAAGAAAACAGGCAGAACAAATGGCAGAAAAGATGCCATATATAGTTTGATTGCTTAGCTGTATACTAAATAAAAGTATTTACGATGGGCATTGGATAGGATATTTATGTTTGGCACGTGTTGCTCTCACACATTCTAATAATGAGTTTTTTATTTTATTTTTTGTCAGACATTCTATAATTCTAATAATGAGTTTACGACAGGTTTTTATACTATGAATCAAAACACAGGTCGGAAAACCTTCTTAAATAATAATAATAATAATAATAATTAAATAATATGTAATTAATTATAAAAATAAAATAATAAATTTTCTATTAATAAAAATAAATTATTAATTTAATAATGCTCTTAAATTTAATAAGTGTGATATTTTAGTAAATTTTTATATCATTTTAATATATATTTTTAGAAAGACACGGAAGAATTTCAACTTGATTAGTTGAGAACGTTATTGAATCAGGAATGTTTTGATGATTAAAGTGTGCTAAAATATTACAGATTAAAAAAAATGAAAACTTGAAATAAAAATGAATGATAATTCAAAAAGAAAATTATTAAGAATAGTTACAATAATTCTTAAAATATGTTAAATAAATTGAAATATTCTTTAAAACTTTAACGTAACTTGATTTATACAGCTGCTTATGCATTGCTCACACTTCGATTAATCTATAAATATGAAAGAAAATAGTGAGCTACGACTAGTACAATAAAAATTTATTACATGAATAATTTTTTAATAAAATTTATAATACATGCTGCAATTTAAAATATCAAAGACATTTTTAATAATAAATCATCATCAATATAATAGTAAAAAAAATTTATTTTAAAAACTCGAACATAGCAATACTTTTTCACTTCCAAAATTTATTGAAAAGTACATTCCACATATTACATGCGTGCTTATATAATATAATAAATAATGCAATGTTTATATAAATTCACATGTATATTATATCAAATTCATATATATTGGTTAATTTTGAAATACATAGACACATGTAAGATCAAACGCCAATGCAAATATGGGTCTAATTTGGAGGCTCATATGTGGTCAAATTCCAAAAAGAACGTGGAACTACCACCAAAATTTCATATACAATCATACTCCAAGATATATATAGCACATATATTGATAAACCTTTAGGCACATAGACTGTCAACTCTAAGACGCATGTGAAATTCAACTCCAAGATCTCTGTGGGGACAAACTTCGAGATTTATGTATGGATAAATTCTAAGATACATATGTAAATGCATGCCTATAGTTCGTGTGAAAAAAATCTGTTTGCTACAACTAGTATTCTCAAGATATTATATCTCTGTAAGACTAACACAAGTAACAATTCTTGTAAAAATTTTATCATATACATACATAAAATATCTAATATTATGTACAATTTTTAAATATTCATCATCATATTAAATTTTTTTATCTATGGATATAAGATATTTCATAATTTATAATTGTTTTCATAAAAATATATACAAACATGCATCAATTTTGTACAATTTATAAACACATAATGCATTTACATAAAATAATACATTAATTAAAAAGTAGAGTAGAGTTGCTCTCCTATTCCTAGCGCCAATTTATTTTTCTTTTTGAGCAAAAATTAACACTATTTTTTTAAAATTAGTGTAATCTAAATATTTTCATTCACTTAACTTAGAAAAATACTTAATTTAAAACGTTTTGCCTTACAATTCTAAAAATTAAAATATAAAGTTTCGAAATTTCACACCAAATAAAAAAAATGGAAGAAAAAAATTACTAAAATCTCCCGATAAAAAAAAAAAAAAAAAACTAAAGTGTATCAAAAGCACGAAAATATATCTGTTTAAAATAAGTTTTTTTTTTTTTTTTTGCTGCTAATATCTGTTTAAAATAAGTTACCTCTTTGGTGCCCCCCTTACTCTAGCTTAAGCTTAAGCTTTAGCAACACAAATCTTATTATATTACTAACTCTAACTTCGTATTAAGCAAACAAATCTTTCTAGCTCATAGCATCATAAACAACCAGTTGTATTGCTCAGCTAGCATCTTCCTATCCAGAGCTCTTGGAAAAGCTTTAGAATTCCAGAAGCTTTCTCAAACCAGTTCAGTAGACATCTTTGAATTTTAGGGAAAGAAGGGAAAAAAGCTCGCTTGTTATACGGGATCCGACGCATCCAGCAAAGCGAAGTGTTCCATTCT
Organism: Elaeagnus macrophylla; assembly: GCA_029378325.1. Lineage (NCBI taxonomy): Eukaryota > Viridiplantae > Streptophyta > Magnoliopsida > Rosales > Elaeagnaceae > Elaeagnus > Elaeagnus macrophylla. The sequence goes on along the minus strand of CM055642.1, from coordinate 8,360,849 downwards.
TTTCAAACAAAAGTATTCTAAATATTAAGAAAAGAAAAAAAAAAAAAAAGGCTACCAGTGTACTTTTTCGCTCCACCCTTTCTCGTCCATATAAGCATATACATTTATGTTGAACTGGTTCAACTTGAACCAATGGATTTTTTGAAGTTCAAACAATAGCACTTATTTTGAATATAGAGGGTGGGGATTGGAAACTCATGCTTAGATATTTGGTCAATTGGAATATTAAAACGTTCGTGAACCATTGCATTTACACTTTAGTATTGCTCAATTTTTTCAGTTTTATGAAACATGTATTTGTGATTTACCCATGTCCTTGTTTACACAATATCTTCTTCATGATAAATTCACCCACCACCAATGATCCATAAAGAATTATCGACAACTTCTGAGCCTTATTTGCCGCAATTCTCCTTTTCTCAATCATATGAGAATTCAACATCTGGCCTGAGGAGGGACCCCCATTTTCTGTTGATGACAGAAATAGTAATAAGCTTTAGACCCACCAAAGGGGACACAGCACACGGTATCCACTTTATGATATATGGTACACCGTACACATCTTGTCACCTCCTTCTTCACTGTTCATCTCCAATAATATCCTCCATTTCTTTTACTGAATTGGAAACTTTTTCCCCCCTTATCCCATTGGCGCTACAACAAAAGTGCTTATGACGGTATCTTACGCAGTTATGCCCTTCATTTGATACAGAAAAGTCATTTCTAAATTCCCATATTTATTTTGCACTCTAACTGTTTGTTATAAGTTCTCTGTGGACTTTTTGTTGATCTCTTTCATTTATTCATTTGTTTGGATTTTTTTTTTTTCGAGCTTGCTTGGGAAATATGACTTTATTGTTATGTACAGGCTTAAGTTGAATTAAACTAAGCTGGGAAGACAACTATAATTACTTGACTTCAGGCCATGGAAAGATCGAATCTTAAAGGTATGGGAAGTGACTTAAATAATATTAATTTATAAAAGATGAAAAATATCTCCATCTGTATAGAAGACAATGATAGACACACATTGAAGTAAAATGGCCCCCTGAATTTTATGTCTGTTAATTGTGTGTATACTATTCAATGTGAAAAGCATCCAAAAAATGAAATGAAGGGTATATTTATTTCCACAGGATACCAAAACTATTTTATTTATATCTACTTATTTTAGGGGTTTAGTCCCCATCACCTTGGATTTTCAATTTTGAAAAGGTGACCACAAAGGTATGATAATATTGGTTTAAGGTACGATGATAATTCGATTATAATTTAAAATACGAACACAAATACACATTATTTTTAGTTAGAATTAATTATCCATTCTTTTTTATTTGTGAAGATATTATATTTTCTTATCATTACCAATAAATAATTTGGCCAAAACTAATTAAGTTTATAATAATATTAAAAATATATGAATTTTGGCAACAAAAAACAAAAAAAATGTATGTACAAGTAGCAGATACTAAAGTACAAAACCCTTATTCAGTAGTTCTACGTGTACTTTCCATGGCAGAAGTATAATGAACACAAAATCAGATAAAGAAACCACAAACAATTAATCTGAAAAGCCCGAGGTTGAAGTTCTTTATCAGACACATTTACAAAATGAAAAAAGATAAAACACTATCCAACACACCTGTAACCTGAAGATATAATTTCTCAATCTTTCTTAAATGTAACTCAAGTACTTGATAAATATATATTTTTTCCTCCCTTAAATAATTAGAATGCAGCACATGTTGAATCAGACACTAAAGGGTATGTCCAAAAGCCAAAGCAAGTCTCTGAAGATCTTTTGTGTATAGTTCTGACCCCTGTAATGCTTGTTGTTGATGCTGATTCTGATGCCAACTGGCACTTGTTCCATTTGTTATGAGATTGGTTTCTGGTTTCACATTATTGTACATTGGTTGTGAGCTTTGATTTCCCAGAAGAAATTGGCTAGGGAGGTATCCTGACCATTTAATGTCTTCTGGATTTCCATGTAATAATGGATTGACTTGAACTTCTTTGTCGTGCTTTACAGTGTCTGGTAGTTCCCAAGAGAAAGTAGTTGTATTCTCAAAGAAGCTACTGTTGCTACCATTGCTGTTGCTGCCATTGTTACGAAAGTTGTCAGCTTCCCAGTTTAGAATTGATTGAGTCATATTAGAATTGAATTCAGAAGCTGCCATATCCGGAGGCCTTGAATTCTGAATGAAGCAGAAACTTGTATTTTGATTTAGTGCAAGTCCCATATCAGAACCATAATATGATTGCTGAAAATTGAAATACCCAGATGAATCAGAAGGTCTACAACTGGTAGTTGACCTTTCATGGATGGGAAGAGAAACAGTCGAATTGTAGCTGCTATTGTTTTTCTTAATCTTGGAACTTGAAGAAACTTCAATTGGATAGCTGTCAATACAAATTGTAGGTGGTTTTGAATTCACTGCCTCAGTGAGATTCAGTTCATTTGAACTAACAGAAGCTTTCTCGTTGTTTTTGTTGGTAATAAGTTGCTTCTCTTTGTCCATTTCAACCTCTGAAAGTGGCTTGTGAGTATTTGGGTCAATGCCTCTTTGCTTTAGCTTCTTCCTAATGCAGGAATTCCATAAATTCTTTATCTCATTATCTGTTCTTCCAGGCAACTGAACTGCAATCCGGGACCATCTATTGAACAAAATATAAAAAGCTATGTTACTTGTACTCTTCATTTATGGTGAAGTGCTAGTGATCAAGTGACATGATATGGACATGTATGCGAGTAATTTGACAATCTAATTTGATGTAAATTTACAGAAAATTTAAAAAAATAAGCATGTCTAACATCTGAATACGTATACAAAAACTTATGACACTCTGTGTGTTAAAGACTACCTGTTGCCAAGAAGTGCATGAAGTTCAATTATCAAACTCTCTTCCTGCTGTGAAAATGGTCCTCTCTTCAAGTCGGGCCTCAGGTAATTAATCCACCTCAATCTGCAACTTTTTCCACACCTTTGCAGACCTGTTAATATTGAATTTCCCATGTGAATAAATGTTAGCCTTATTTACTTTTAGAAGTATACAGTATTTATTTATACCAGAGAGGGAGCCATTTAACAAAAATACTATACCTGCTAACTTAGGAACAGAGCTCCAGCAACCATGTCCATATTTAGTTATATAATTCAGAAGTTTCTCATCTTCATCAGGAGACCACAGCCCTTTTCTTAGCTTCTGCTTGTAGGAACAAGAGTGCCTCCCCATGTGGAGTCCAACTCTGGCAATAACTTCATAAAAATAAAAGAAAGTGGCAAGGTTCGTATAGATAGTAGACTATAGAGACCAAATGTTAATTTTCAGCAACAGAAGAATGATATGGATTTAAGGATGTGGGATGATGGAATTAGAGAGAAAGAGAAGGAGGAGGCATCAGAGAGAGAAGTCACAATCCCGGTTTTCATTCATGATTGGGTAGACTTTGTTTTGATTTTATTAAATTTTCATTTTCCAGACATAGGTCCTTTTTTTTTTTTTTTTTTTTTTTTTTTTTTAAGTCAGCGTAAGGGCCCATCTTATCGTAGGCTCCATCATTATCGAACGGCTCAGATGCAACTTGATGCTCACAGTAGTCAGTAGATTAACAGTATTATGATGTGGAAATAGAGTTCTATTTTTTATTTTATAGACAATAGAGCTCAAATTATTTTTGTTGTTTATATGTCTTCCTAAGATATTAGAATTTACAAATTATAACTTTGGAAATTTTTTTGATATAAAATTTTCGCCAATATTTATTACTGGCGTCTTACTTTTGACATAATACGTGTGTAAGAGATGGATAATGATACATAAAGGAAAAACAGAGAGCTAGAATTGAAGAAAGAGAGTTGGAATGAAGAAAAAGAGCATTTGTATATGAGACCAGTAATAAAATCAAAATGTGTACCTTATAATTTTTGTTATAAAAAGAACATGTACCTTAACATTTTTAAAGGAAATTTTTAAAATATATATGTGATATTAAATTGAATTTTTTTAATAATATAATCAAATTAAAATATTTTTTTTAAAATATAAGTATCACAAAAATATTATATTTTTTATTATTTGATTAAATTACAAAAAGAGCTTTCATATTATATGAACACCATTTAATAATATAAAATTAAAAAATAACATGTACCTCGTTATTTACTTAATTTTGACTTTTCTTGCTTTTGGGGGAAATATGTTTAGTTGATGATGAATTTGTACAGTAGATTTAGAGGTGGCACGGTTCAATTTTTGTTAGTTTTACATAAAATATTAAACTCACATATATCATTTTATTTAATTAAAAATTAAAATTAATTTATAAAATATGGTTGAAATTTTTATAAACTGACGTTTAAATTTAGTAAATTGACTTATAAACTCACATATATGTTCAATTTTTATACTATTTTATTTTTGTTCGTTTAATAAATTTGGTTTATAGTTTGTAACTAATTATTTTTAAAGTAAATTTAAATTATAATTTAATTTTAAAAAATGTACATTAACATTTAAATTAGAATAATATACTAATTTTTAAGTAGAAAATAATTCTTAAAAATAAGTTAATTATTTAAAATTTGAGAACAAAAAACATTTCATATTTTTATTAGTTAGATTAAATATTTATAAAAATGAATATTAGAGAATAATAATATTGACTATTTTACCATCTAAATTAACATAAAAGATTAACTTAAATTAAATTAAATGTGACCATAAATATATATGATAAATGAATATAAATGTATAAATTTAAAAAATAAATGTGTATTAATAATTTATAGGTTGGTTCGATTAAATGTCAGTTGACAAACTTTAAAATTTTAATCGACTGAAACCAACTTATTTAGAGACTTATAAGAGATAAATATTGGTTCAAATTAACTCGATTTTGGTCGAATGTGTTGGTTTATTGATTCTTATGTCTACTCGTAAATTAACTTAAAATTTGTCCTGAAAATATCATGCCAATATTGTAGGTGGATCAAAAAGAACAATGTAAAAGCAATATTTTTAAGAATAAGAAAATTATTATAAGGAGAAAAAAAAAAGATGATAAAAATGATTACTTTGTAAATTTTACTTTTTTAACTAGAATTTTGTAGGTTTTACCTTTTGTTTCCTTGGTTGATAATGAAATTTGAGAATTTATCATGAAAATGTCACGTTAATGTTGAATGTTGAGGTGATAATTGGACTATAATTTAAAATATAAATTTATTTATTTGGTGTATTAATAATTAAATTATTTAATTAGTTTAATTTTTAACTCATTTAAATAAATAAAAATGTTCATTTTCTTATAACATTAAAAAACATATATTTATTTACGTTATAAGAAAAATAAATGAATTTTTTTAAAATAGGATAAAAAGGAAACTCTATATATAAAGAAGGATTATGCCTTACAATTAAACTAAAATTTACCTTAATACAATTATTTTTTATTTAGAACTAACATTTTGTGCTTGTAAAATATTTAACTTTTTTATTATTATAAATAAATTATGTAACTTAAAATAATTTAATTTTATAAAAATTAAAAATGTAAATTTTGGACAGAAAGTACAAACACAGAACCATGTGAATGCATGAATTTCAAGAACGAGAAAATTGATTGCTTAATTTGTAACTATTTTTTAAAGAGAATTTTGTACATTACTTCCCCCCCCCCCCCCCCCCCCCCCCCCCCCCCCCCTCCTTCTCTTTGCTATTTTTTCCAACCCTACCCTAAGATTCATAATCCAAAAGAACTCCCAAGGTTTTGAAAATGTAAAATTTATTGGGGAAAAGGAACTACATGAATAGTAAATCTGATTAAATATAGATTACTGTAATGAATTGTATAAATGAAGCTAAAATACAAATTTGCTGTTTGTTTACGAAGAAAATACATGACATGTTGAATATATACTCTTATCTATTTAATTCCTGCTCTCATTTATTGACCAACTTTTGCTCCATACTTCTCAATTTATATTGCCATCTCCTTTCTCTTGGCTTTTTTGTAAATTTCCCTATAACATGATTACTTCAAAAATTATAATAATAAGTATTTCATCCTCTCCTATGAATAATATAAACTCTTATCAATTATTTAAAATGCTAACTTTTATCTTTCCGATTTAAAATTTCTTCTAATTTCATAAATTCAATTATTTTTTTCTTTCTCGAAACTTCAAATTGCATCTCTCGACTTTGCATGGATTAAAAAATTCATAATATTCTCGTTATATTCATGATATTTTCATGTTTATAAAGGTAATGATATAAAAAAAAATTGTTTATATATAATTAACATATTTTACATTCTTATAAATTTTATTAAAATTTCCATGATATTTGTTCAATATTTATGTAAATTTGAATTGTTGAAACATTCATAAATATTAATATTTTAATCCTTAGTTGTATAACATATAGCATTACTATGTTAACAAGCAAATTCATGCCATACTCTTCTCAACAATCACACTAATGTTGTCTCTCTCTCTCTCTCTCGGTTTAAGTTGAGTATGAATTTCTAAAAGTTGAATGAAGATAAATTTCGAGTTATAATTAAGAGTGAGTTTATTAATCGATAATACAAATCGAATTGAGAGAAAATTTAGTTCAATCGATACAATCTATTTTAAATTACACACTAATCATTCTAAACTACAACGACATGTGGTATATTTATTAGGTTTCACAAACAAAATGACATATCAAGAATATGTATATTTTTTCTTGGATGAGGCATGTGTACATATTTGTGGTATAATAACTAAAAACAACATATACTAACATGCATGGTTTTCATGTTGATAAAGTTGGGAATCATCTTATTCCAATATTAGTGCAGTAATTTCCTATAATATACAAAAATACTACAATATTGTATACAACGTTTTTCCCCCCTTTGAAAATAATATATTTTAATAGTTCAAAGATATTATTTTCTCATAACACCACAAAATGAAAGGTGAATTTAATATTATATATTTTTCGACCTTAAGTGATATCTTATAAAAAAAAAAACATACTTTTAGTGATAATTGATTAATATTGGTTTTTTTTTTTTTTTTTTGCTCAATACGGAAGTAATTCCATTGGATGATAAGGAGAGGTCTGAATACAAAGTAAATATAGACAAAACTATATTAAGCCCTATCTTGTAACAAGAGGGCCAAAAGTTGAGCAGGCGGGTTGGAAACCCAATCAAGTGGCAGCGACCTAGTCTTAGAGTTGCGAGCAACCCAATCTGCGACGATATTGGCACCACGCCTTACATGTTGTACTTGTACATTCGGGATATCCCGCAGACCTCTCCTTAAGCTAATGATTAAGCCAGATAGTTCCCATGGGACATTTGAAGCATCGCTTGTCAAGAAGTCAATGAGAAGTTTGGAGTCACTTCTCAATTGAAAATTGGTGCACCCATATATCCCGGCTAAATTGAGAGCATAGAGACCAGCCAAACATTCAGTCTTCAGGGCAGAGTTGCTAACCACTATAGAGTGCGCGCCAAATACAATATTACCATTTTGATCCCTTGCTACAATCCCGACACTTCCTTGCTTTGATCCTACACTCCATGCACCATCACAATTGATGGCGATGCAGTTAGATGGTGGCGGGACCCAAACAGAGACAACACGATCATGGATAGCAAGGCCAGGGGCGTGTGAATCTTCAAAGACATGATTAGTATGTGGATGCACAGCTTGATATTCTTGACAGCTTGTGAGAGCCAGAGAGCTGGTCTTGATCGGGTCAAGTGGAGTATGTTCAAATACCCAACTGCATCTATGCTTCCAAATAAACCATAAATGATAAACCAAGGCAGCTTGTGTTTCCGAACCACAACGTTGTTGTTCCATTCTATCAATCCAAAATAGCAGCCAACTTTCCATAGATTCGACTACTAAATGAGAGCGAATGGAGAAAGGACTTGCAAACCAAACTGCACGTGTCCACTGACATTGTAGGAAAAGGTGTTGTAAGGATTCAGCCGCCTCGTCACAACAAGGGCATATAAGAGAATTGATGATATTTCTCCTGTAAAGTGGTTCTCTAGCAGCAAGGGCGTGGTTAAGTAACTTCCACATGAAGACACGGAGCTTTGGGGGCACACAAACCCCCCAAATCCAGTTCCACACTTTTTTATGCTCCAAATAAGTAGAAGGTCCAATAACTCCGCTTTCAAGTTCGGTATGCTGATAGATTTGACGGTAACAACTTTTAATGCTAAAATTCCCATTAGAGGTGTGTGGCCAAATGAACTGGTCCTCAACATCCCCCAACCCTGCTGGAAGTTGGATGATTTCTTCAACCACAAAGTCTGGAAAGAGGTCATGAAGAACCCGCAAGTTCCAACCATTGTCTTGATTGTGAAATAGGTCAGAAAGAAATTCAACTGAGTGGTTTGTATACGCCGAGATTGGAATATAATTAGGTAACCATTTGGCCTTCCACACTCTAATATGTGCACCATTGCCGACCCTCCATCGCCCATGGCTATATAGAATATCCCTACCATGCAATAGACTTTTCCATACCCATGATGAAGCTTGTGAAGCTTGGACATCCCAAAAAGATGAGTTTGGGAGATACAAACCACGCAAAACCCTTGCCCAAAGAGCATTAGGACTATGAAGGAAGCGCCAAGCCAATTTAGCTAAGAAAGCTGAGTTAAAGGACTGCATATCTTTCAAACCTATACCACCGTCATCTTTTTGTTTGGTCATCGTCGAAAATGACACCCAATGTAGCCCTCGCCTACCCTCTTCCTTATCCCACCAAAACCTTAACATTAATGAGGTCAGCTGTTGGCAAAAAGTATTCGGCAGTTTGAAGATTGACATGGCAAACGAAGGACATGCCTGCAAGACAGATTTCAACAACACTTCCTTTCCAGCCTGGGATAGAGATTGACACTTCCATCCTTCTAAGCGGCATTGCACACTTTTTAAAATATAAGAGAAGAGCCGACACTTATTCCTCCCCCAAACTATGGGCAAGCCCAAGTAAGATTCAAACTGTGATCCTAATGGGACACTAAGCTCTTCAGAAATGCCAAGTTGCAATTGTTGAGGGGTATTATGGCTAAAAAATAGCGTAGATTTTTCTTTATTAAGAAGTTGTCCCGATGCCAGGCAGTAGTTAGAAATAATCTCCATTAATGTCCTGTAATCACCTGTAAACGAGCACAAGAGTTATGTGAATGGACATTAAAGTGTGGGAAGGTGATGCATATGAGAGCAAGGAAAAGTTAGGGTAAAAATGATAAGGTTATTTGTACTAGCCTGAAATAAAAAAGGAAGAAGAAAGTACAATTAGAGAGCAAAACCTAAATGAAGGAAAGTAGGAGTATTAATATTGATAAGGATGACAACAACGAGAAAATATCAGGGATTGAGATAATAGTAGTAACATGAGTAAGAAGGAAAACATAGTAGATAAATTAAGAATGATAATAATAATGACAAACGGTTAAACATTGGCATTACAAATAAGTATAATACTATTAATAAGAAGAATATCAGTAAGAGAACTTAGAATAATAGTGTAAGGGTAGACTATTTTTTTAAAAGATAGTAGAGAAATAATTAAAGGAATAATTATGAATATATATATAAATAACGAAGTGCATTATAAGGAGAAAAAAAAAAAAAAAAAGATTATGCAGTTGCAATACAAGGTAGACCAAGATAAGTAATGGTAAGTGATATAAATAATTTTGAGAAGAACTTGTTGTATGGTACTGAAAAGTGGAAGATGTGGAATAATAGTGTGTGGTACAATGATACTAGTAGGAAGAACAACGACAAAATAGAACTAATATCAGTAGGGAAAGTAACCTAGGCAAACAGTGTAAAGAGGAGCAACAGAAAGAGTCGCAAAATATGAATAATGAAATAGGGGATAAATGTGATAATGAAAATTAGTGTTGTAAGAGACTATAATTAAACAAATTGTAGGTACATCATTAATAATAAAAACAAAAATTGAATATATAAAAAAGTGTAGAATGGAATGGGAACCTGAGTTAACATCAACAAAGAAGAGACAATTATCTGCAAATAGAAGATGTAGAATTTGTGGGCACTGAGGGTTGAGTCTTAAACCCCTTAACCGACCCTCCAGAAGTGCGTAGTTAAGAGCTGCAGAAAGAGAGTCAGCGACTAGAATAAAAAGATAAGGGGACAATGGGTCACCTTGTCTGAGGCCACGAGATGGAAGAATAGTAGCTGTCGGCTCCCCATTAAGTAGGATAGAATATTCCACTGTGGTAACACATTGCATAATTAATTTAATCCATCGGCCGTCAAAGCCCAATTTTTGCAAGAGGGCTTCCAAGTAATCCCACTCAATCCTGTCATACGCTTTGCTCATATCTGTCTTTAAAGCAGCAGCATAAGAGCAACCGCGCTTTTTCCTTCGTAGAAAATTAAAAGCCTCCTGAGCAACAATAATGTTATCATGTATGAACCTACCTTCCACAAATGCACTTTGATTATCAGATATTATAGAACCCAAAAGAGGCTTCAATCGAAGAACCAGAATTCGGGCAATGATCTTGTAACTGAAGTTGCATAAACTGATGGGTCTAAAATCTTGAACCAATTCTGCATTTACCTTTTTGTGCAACAAAACTATATTAGTTTTATTGAAGCGCCTCATGAGATGGCCTGTATGAAAAAAGCTAGTAACCATATTGAAAACTTCATCTTGGCATAGATCCCAAAGGTGTTGATAGAGCTTACCATGAAGACCGTCGGGTCCAGGGGACTTGGTAGGACCCAAGGAGAAGGCAGCCTCTTTTACTTCTAAACGGGTAACAGGTTTTAAAAGAGAATTGTTCATGTCGAAGGTTACACAAGGGCATACTGTATCAAGGATAACGGAAAAATCTCGTGGACCTGAACAGGTGAACAGAGATGAAAAATATGAGGAAAATTCAATAATCAATTCAGACTCCGATGTGGTCCATCTACCATTTGGTGTTTTTACCCGTACAATTCGATTATAACTCCTCTTGTGAACAGCTGAAAGGTGGAAAAAATGAGTATTACGGTCACCCAATTTTAGCCAATTTTCTCGGGAACGTTGTGCCCAAAACATTTCCTCAGACTGCCATAATATGTCAAGTTCACCCAACAGTTGGAAACGTCTCTCCCTGCTAGAAATATCTGGGCATAAAGATAGACTTTGGATACTCTTTTTTAACACTGAGATTTTTTTGCGTGGATTGTTTGTGTGACCTTTTGCCCATTGTTTAGTAGCATGTTGAACATTGCAAAGTTTTTTCCATAAAATCCAAGCGGCAGAACCACTAGTAGCTCTCTCCCATGTGGCACGAATTGTTTCAATATAGTTAAAGTCTAGTAGCCATTTTAACTCCAACCGAAAGCACTTTTTACGTGGCGCATTGATTGGGTGACAAAGGATCAAGAGCGGACAGTGATCACTGCCAATTGCAGGGAGTGCTTCTACAGATAATTCCGGGAGCATGGTGAAGAGGGAAGGATTAACAAACACCCTGTCCAATCGGACTTTCACAAACGCATCCTCAGTTCTTCTATTTGACCAAGTAAAAAACTCACCAATTGAGGGAATATCAATGAAATTACAAGAATTTTTAAAAGAATGAAAAGCATCAACTTCAAATGTAATTGGAGGACATACACCATCCTTCTCATAATCATACAGAACATCATTAAAATCACCAATACAAGCCCAAGGGAGATTGCAAGACTGTGTAAATGATATCAAATGATTCCACAATTTGACTCTGTCATATGAATGTCGTGGACCATATACAAATGTGAGACGACACCAAGTAGAGACAATAAAACATTGAATATCAATATAGTACCTACCAGAAGAGATGGTTTTAATTTGTACAGACTTATGCCAAAACAAAGCAAGGCCACCAGAAAGTCCAACAGAATCTACTACATAAAAATTACAAAAACGGCGAAAAAAAGACCGCTTGCGAAAAAGATAACAAATTTTGCTTTCCTTTGCTTTTGTTTCAAGCAAACACACCAACGAAGGACTATGACTAGACAACAAATCCCTTAAGGCACGTAATGTGGTGGAAGGCCCTATACCTTGGCAATTCCAACAAATAAACTTCATGGATCTGTAAAAGGAGGCAGATCAGCTGCTGAGATATCCGAAGGTTGGGTTGTGTCAGAGAGTGAAATATTATTGAGGTACAGATCATCAGTCATATCACTTCGGGAGAGACGAGCCTTCTTCTTTGAGCGGTAAACTTTTGGAGAAATCTCTGCTGGTTTCTCTTTTAACTTTAAAGAGAGCTTACGGTTGTGCCTTGGCTCACCTACAGTATCCTCTCATAATATTAGGAAGAAAATTAAGTAAAGGAAAAGTTTTAAAAATGCAGTAAATGAACTGGAGAGTATTTGAAATTAAGAAGGAAAGGATGTAATAAAAAACATATGAAATGCGATTGGGAAGAAAACGCAGTAAATTGGGAAGCATGTGAAAATAAAAAGAAAGAGATGTAAATAAATAGAATATTGAGTAACTGCCCTAACTGCAGAAAAACTATCCAAAACCTGTTAAGGTGATAAACATGACCAGAAAAACTGTGCAAAAACTGTCCAAAACCGTTATGTTGATAAACATGACCAGTTATGAAAAAGTAACTAAAAGCGGTTAAATGAATAAAGTCCTAAAAAAGAACTTCATATAATTGATTGATAAAAATGAAGTTGATTTTATCTAGTCATATATAATTGAAATTAATTTCATCTAAATTTTTAAAATTTTACACTTAAGTTGTTAAACATTTAAAAATTTACATCTTAAAATTTTGAACAGTATCGTGTTATATATAATACGATACCATTTATAACATTATCTTAGTGCAAAATTATAAAGCCTTTTTAGAACAACTTTTGATGCAAAAATTATACTCAAATAGAGATATAAAACCTCCTCGAAGATGCTGTAATTATTTAAATTGTTTCCTTAACACCTTCAAAACTTTATTAAAAGTTACAAATGAAAATTAAATAATTAAAAAAAACGTTTAAGAATATGGTATGACCCATGTTCATATATGGAACTTCATTATTTTAAAATTTTGAAACATATAATCTAAAAACTTTGGGTGCAACTTCTTGAAATAAGTCATAGTAATGAGTTCTTGCATACTACTACTACTACTATTATTATTATTATTATTATGATGATGATGATGATACGAATAATAATTAAAACAATCCCTATAAATACTAACAACAATGATTCATACCTTTATTTCATAGCCTGTCTGCTATTGTAGAGGTTGTAAAGCTTCTGACATCCTATTAGATAAACAAATATTACATATGAGCTGTTTTGTGAAGTCAACTACAAGAACATATGTAAACTTCGGCTTCTTCTTCCTCTTATATTTTTTTTAAAATAATTTTTTTTTTTTTTTTAAATTTTCACACAATTCTCATACACTGTAAATGAACCCATCTTATAAAGAGGTTTTAGTTACATTACAACAATGATGGCAAACAAACATTTTTTGTTTGATGTTAAATGTTATGTCTTTGCTGTCATTTGTACATTTCCCTTTTCATTTTATCAATTGGGTATTTTAAAATTTCATCAATTAGAAAATATATATTCAGTTAAAGACTGCTTATCTTTTCATATAGCACTTTCTGTTCTGTTCTGTTGAGTCATTTTCTAAACTGTAATGTCTAATGACTTTGTACATTGCTTTAGGCAATTGAGCATTTAGTCTCGTAAAAAATGTGCACTTTAATTAATTTCTTAAATTTAGTTTAGAATATGCATTTTAGTTGGATTTGGATCCTATATGTACATAATAAAATTGATTCCATATAACATATCAGTTATACATAACGTGTACATAATTTATAGAGTATATATATAATAAATAGGAAAAAACGTTGTAAATGTTCTTTTGTTATTGTAAAATGTGTTATTCAATTTACTAACTTATAAAAAGTGTCTTTAAGTCCCTTTGCTTACGAAAAATGTGTTTTTAAGTCTCTTTACTTGTAAAAAAATGTGTCAGGTAAGGACAAAGTTAATTTTTCATCCAATTTTTCGTTAAATCTAACGGAATAATACATGTGTTACATGTATGTCATATTTTAAGATAAATATATACATTAAAAATTAATTTTAATTAAAAAATTACTCAATTTTTTTTAATTTAAAAAAAATAAATAAATTTTTTAATGTAATTTAAATATTATTTTAAATGATTTTTCTAATAAAATTTAACTAAAATTTTCATTGTCTAATATCTAAAGTCATAACCTAGACAATAAAAATTTTATTTAAGTTTGATCGAATTCAATAAAATTTAAATAGAATTTTTATTGTCTAATATCTAAAATTGATAATTAGATAATGAAGATTTTATTTAAGTTTAATCAAAAGAAGTTGTTAAAAATTGGTGTATTTTCTTAATTAAGAATTATTTATTTTGATATATATATATTTATCGAAAAATATAAAATGCATATGACTCATGTACTATTTCGTAAAATTTAACAAAAAATTGGATGAAAAATTATATATGACTTTACCTTGCACATTTTTTTACAAGTAAAAAGATTTCAAAACACATTTTTCATAAATAAAGGGACTTAAAAATATTTTTTATAAACTAGAGAACTAAATGACACTCATTGCCTAAACAAATGACTATTTTGGCTCTCCATCCTAATAAATATATTCACTTTATATACAGTTAGTATGTTATTTAAAAATAATTCAATTATATACAAATGTATTATTATAGGATTCTAAAATTACTTTATTCTTATATTTTTATACAAGTACATACTTTTGTATAAAAAATGAGTATAAAACACTTTAATTTAAAACTTGACGCTGAAGTTAACATTTTTTTTTTTTCCTAAAGAAAGTTAACATTTGTTGAAAACTATAGAACGGTGCATCCCAAAATTTAAATAGCCTACATTTTCAGGAATGATTCTCTTTCTTAATTCAAATGATAGGAAATCATTAAAAACTCCATTAGCTGCATTTTACTTGCAATAATGCAACACATTTTTTTTTTTTTTTATTAGGACATATTTGATATTAATTTTAATTTATAATTAAATGATTGATTTGTGTGATTTATAATTCTCTCATAAAAGAAATTACTAATGTGTTTTATAATAATTTCTATTTAATGATTTTCATGAAATTTAAAAAAGAAAAATCCCAAAAAAAAATAAATAATTAAATTTTATTTTTTTTATTTTATTTTCAATATTTGTCTTAAGAAAGTCATCACTCGTGATTTTCTTTATAAAAAAAATGTTTAGTTAAAATAAAAAGAATAGATATAAGAAATATGATTTTTTTTTTTAAAAAAAAAAAAGTTATTTTTAAAAATTTATAAATTACCACAGATTTTTTAAGTGATTTCTTTAAAAAGTTAAAATAAGAAAACATATTCGAACAAACCTTATCAAGGCAAAGCCAAAAAAATATTTGTAAGGGGGGCCTTGAGCTTTTGATTATGTCATGGTACGAACACATGCAAAATTTAGAAAAGTTGTCCAATACTCAAAATCATTTAATTTGTAATAAACAAACTGAATGGAAATCTCAATATTTTGATTATAAAAAAAATAAAAAATAAAACCAGAGAGAAAGAAAGAAAGAAACTGCAAACTTTATCAATCTTTGTATCTTGAGTATGTTTACTGACTCTAAATTAATTCGGAATAGAATAGAAAACATCATTTCTATTTGGAGAAAACTCATTCTTCCTACACTATTCATACATATGTTAAAATGCTTTATTTAATTTACATTTTATATTATCATTTATTTCACATTTAAAAATCAAAACTTAATTTATAATTTTATCATTATTTTAATTACATTCTTCAAATAAATATTGTAATATTTCATTAAGTTTAGTGAATCAAACATAATACCAATGCTGGGATTTTTTTTAATGATTAAAGATAATCAAAACCTAAAAAAGGAATTACATTTAGTGATGGTTTGTTCTCTTGGATTACATTTACCTGTTGTTGCAACTTGCAAGAAAATCATGTATATAAAGAGAAATTGCATTAATCCAAGTAGGACCTTAGATTTAAATAGCTTTATTTTATTGATTAATTAGGACTTTCCGACTTGGCCCACTCTAATTGGGCAGAAAAGACTGGCTAATCATCTATTGAATCACTACTGTTGCAGAGCATTTACACAGTTTTTTACCATTATTTTAATAGCAGCAACTAAATATTAAAATTGCTAGTAATTCAATTTGCATCTAGCTCCATGCCTTACTTGTACTTTTACTTGAATTTCCTACTCAACTGTTTCTACCAATGACAAAAAATCAAAGTGAAAACATTGGCTTCAATGCACTTTTGTTTAGAGTACTCGTATTATTCATTATTTTTTAAATATATTTTACATTAATTTAATTTATTATTTTATTTATTAAGCATTAAGTAGTTATATTTTTTTAAAAAAAATAATTACAAAATTTTTACATTTCATCAACTTAAAAAACAATAAATAATTTCTAATACATGTATATTATTTTAGGCTTTTATGTCCCTTAACATTTGAGGTATGTAGAAAAAATGTCTCCAACATTTAATTTATTACAAAAATATCACAGACATATAATTTTATTAGCATTTATGTTATTTTGATCATTTTTATTAAAAAATTAATTATTAAATATGATATTAAAAAACTAATTCTAGTAGAAAAAATAACAAAAAGACATAAATGTTAATTGAACTAAACGTTGAAATCGTTTTTGCAAAAAATTAAACATTAGAGATATTTTTATTACCGATCCCAAATATTAGGAATATATATATATATAAATAAGACATATTTAAACCATAATTTTAAGATAAGGTTTATTTACATTAACTTATTATTTTATGTCATTATTTGATATGTTTTAAATTTCATATTATGATTTAAATTAACATTTAACATTTAACATTTATTAATTATTTAATATTTATCTAATTAATTAGCTATTTGGTCATATAGATATAGGACACAACATTATGCTCAAATGTCATACCAAAATAAATTAAAATTGTAATTTATTAATTTCTTTACTTTTTTTTCTATTAGTCAAATAACTAATAACATCAATACTTTAATTTCCTAAAAAAAAAATAATCCTATCATTCTATCCTTAAAAAGACCTGTTAAATTTTTCAGAACCGATCTGAAAAGCAAGCTCATCTACCAATTTTTTCGTAGCCAATCTAAAAAAATCTATGTATCATTTCTTTTTTTTTTATAACCGTCGAAAAAAACATACAAAATTTTAGCAAGTTCATATGGAGCAAGCTGCAACCAGCATTGAATAGCTCAATAGGTAAGGTTACTGAATTTCATGCACTAAATCATAAATTTAAAAGATAAAATAGTCCTAATTGTGCATAAAGAGTTAAAAAAATTTCTAACGACAGCCTAAAGTGTTAGCCACTGTTGATACTCTCAAATAAAACGTTGATCTAAATAAATAAAATATAGCAGGCGTTATCTCATCTCCTCTTTAGAAGTCTTTTTTCTGTTAATATATATATATATATATAAAAAGCAAGCTGCCAAATTTGCCAATTCCCATAAATGAAAAGTGAGCAAATTACTGTTTTTATAATCTTTTACCAATAGATTAAAAAGAAAACGAACAAAGAATAATTTAGTTGAGATTATTTTCTAGCATCAAAGGAATGAGATACTATAAATGTATAAAGTTAATTACTTCGGTTGAGATTCACTTAGCAGAAATCTTCTTAATTGGGTAATATTCGGACACAATTCTGAAGAGAAAAAACTAGTCTTGTCAGAATGATCTTTTCTCACGTACCTTCAAGCTTGACCCACAAAAGGGGCAGGCTTTAATATCCTTCCGTACGTTCTGGTCTTATTATTTTCATCATCAAATGGAAATATGAATCATAAACTTATCTTTAATAATGTCATTTGTAAAGTAAATAGTGCTTTACCTATTGTGTTTGATGGGAAATTTACCAAAATGCGTTTGGTGAATATAGATGTAACATTTTAAAATTTTAAAATAATATTAATTATTAAAAAAAATTATTAGAAAATAAATTATACTTCTTAAAATAAAATTATAAGTATAAAAGAACTCTTAAAGATAAAATAAAAAAATAAAAATAAAGAAAAAAAGAAAGAGAGAAAAAGAATAAAGCATGTAGGTGTGGACATAATCTTCAAAATATATTAGACTCTTATTTAATTAAAAGATAATAACAATAATAATTAGAAACTTTTAATTAAATTATGTTTGTATACACATATAAACTCTTTATTAGGCACAAAAAAAAAATTTAAGTTTATTCTTCTCATATATGCCTCCTACAATAACAATCATAAGAGAATAAAATTTTATAAAAATAAATTATGTAAACTTATTAATTACTCTCCCTTACTTTATGAGTTATAATTTAAAAGTTTATGATTAATATTTGAGAATTTTTGTAAGAAATTTTATAAGGCAATTGTTTGCAAAATTTATACAAAAGCGTGAAAATAAATTATTTTTCAATCCTTATACTTTTCAAGAAGATTTTAAACTATTTTTATATCAAACTATACTTCTTTATGAATCCAACGAATATTTACTTTTAAAAAACTAAGATATATTGAATTTTCAATTTTTATTTGAAGACAAATTTTTTATGTTTGAAATTAAACACAATAAAAAAAAATTTGGCTTTAAAATCATTATAAAACTCTATGTATTTAATTTTCTATGATTTTATGAATTATAAATTTTTCTACTAAAAATAAGAAACTTGACATATTAAAATAAAATTATGGAACTAGTTAGTGGTGTTATAGATGTTAAAAATATGTAAAAAAATTTACTACATATTATTTGTATCTTATTTATAACTTTTTAAATTTTGGTAATTTTTAAACAGATTTAAAGATTTTATGAATTTTTTATTTACAATTGTTCATTACTAAAAAATTTTCAGGCAGATTTATATAACCAATTTCAAAACGCATTTTACCTATGAAAATAGTTTCCAAATTAATTGAAATATTTTTATATAATTATATTTATGTTATAAAACTATTCTAAATTTTTTAGCTTAATATGATTTACCAATATATTTTTAAAAATGTTTAAGTTTATTAATATTGTCAATTTTTTTTATACTAACTGCTTTAAAAGCTAGTGAATAAAAATTATTTTTGTAATTAATATGTATTCGATTTTATTTAAAAATTTTACTTGAAATTATACTATATCTTTATGAAAATTATATAAACTTTCGTAATTTTATGACACCAATTAAATCCAAAATAAATTATATGTTTTTACTGATCGTGAAAATATTGAATAACCTTGTGATGAAAAATATGAAATGTTTTTGAAAAAATATTAAGTCTAAAATAAAAATTGGACCTAAGTATTAAAATAATATTTTTTGATTATTTTGATTAAGTTATAAAAAAGGGGATAATTTAAAATATTTTGAAAGTCTAACATTTATACAATTATAATTTATTTAGACTAAATCTAAGTAAATTAGTTGGTGATTTTAGTTGTGTTAATTATTTATATCAGGTAACTAGACCTATCTTACTTCCAATATTAAGTATATTTTATGTCTTCATGCTCTTATATGAATGTTCAAGTACCATGATTATGTGATACGTGATATTGTGTCTATTTAAATGAATTAAGTGTGCTTACAATTACATAATCATTGATAGCATGACATATGCATTGTTCAATCATGGCATCACAAATACAAGTTTTAAAAATATTTCTTTTGTGCTTAGTTTTTGAAGAATGATAAGTTTTATGCAAGATTTTTAAAGCAATAAGTTTTATATGATATGTTTTATGTGATGCTTGAATTATCATTATAAAATTTTTATGTTTTGGAGTAATATGATAAGTTAAGTGCACTATAATAAGTTAAAGATTGCGTACGAGAATGTGTCTCTAGTGTAAGTCAGGATACCTGAGAATATAAGAGTTCTTACTTTTTGTTTGGACTCGTATATGCATGTGAAAATTATGTATAAAATTTCAATTTTGCTAAGATATAAGTTTTCTCACTTGTACATACATTTCATACGTGTTATTTGCCAGTGGGTAACTTATGTAAAACTTAGCTATGATAAGTTTTTAAGTAGATGGTTCAGGTTATTTAATTATGATGAAAATTTTATATATTTTTTAAAACATGTGTATTAAAAGCACTACTTCATAAGCATAAATATAAACATAAATATGTCATAATTACTTGCTTGTTTTTAAGTGTTTATATATGTCGTGCATGTTTAATATTTCAAGTAAGATAAGTTTACTTACCGAGTGATATCACTCATCTCAAATTTTTCTTCACTTTTTTTAGGAACTTTACGAAGAAAATTTGATAACATTATTAGAAATCATTGGTCCATTAGACTAATTTTGATTTAACGTGTTAGGTTGAAGAATTTATTTGGCTAAATTGTGTAACTATTAAGTTTTATAAATACTTAATTTTTAATATTTTAAATTGATAGTCTTTTTATTGGGGACTTTTTTAATATTTTATTTTATATAATTGATTATAGTTGTAATTTACACTACTACAAAATAGGGCTTTAGGGACGGTTATTAACCGTCCCGAAAGACATTTAGGGACGGTTCTTTTTTGAGACGTAACCGTCCCGTATGTGGGCGTCCCAAAAAGTCATACTTTTAGGGACGGTTATTAACCGTCCCTAAAAGTAGAATGTAACCGTCCCTAAAACCCAAACAACCGTCCCTAAAAGTCTTTTGGGAGGGTTAAATTTCTACTTTTAGAGACGGTTAATAACCGTCCCTAATTGTATACCAGTAACCGTCCCTAAAACATTTGCTTGTAATCTTTAGGGACGGTTAATAACCGTCCCTAAATGTGTTTTTTTTTTTTTTTTTTAAATTTCAATATATTATTGTTTTCATTGAAACATTTACCATGCACAGTCCTGTAAAATTATGAAATACTCAATATATATATATATATATTCAAAATCACCAATAACAATATCATTGTTTAAGTAATATTATCAATTAATTACTATTTAGTCTAATTCTAAATAAAATATTAATAACCGTCCTAAATTATATATCAGTAATCTCAAGTTCTTATTCTGTTAATGATATTTTCAGCAATAAAGTCTTCTCCTTCAACAATAGTGCTCCCACAACCAAACGTCCCAGTACCAATTATACGAGAAGTCTGCAAAACAAAATCAATTATCAGCAACATAACTATACCTCTAAGAGTAAAAAATGTGTGAAAGGACTTTATATTAGAAATAACAATATAATTAACAATATGCTGGAGACATTTCTAAAACTAACAATGGATGAAAAAAGCAGATGAACATTATAATTAACATACTCAGATGATGGACTTTCAATCCAATGAATTTGAGAAAATAGCCATTAACCTACTTTTCAGGTGAGTAGAACACTTTCACGCCCCCCCTCCCAAATAAATAAATAAACAAACATTAAGTCGGCAAAATCAAATTAATAAAATTTCAAAGATAAAAAAAATTAAAACCTTTTTGACATCATACCATCAGCTTTCTGTATTATCTTCTTAATTTTCTGCTTACAGTCTTCACAAACACAAGGTATGTTCACTCTTAAAATACAAGTATACGATAAAATATAAATGAAGTTACTATTAATCAATTGGTAAGAAGAAAAATGGGTCCTAAATACTTAGACCGAAGGTCGGTATAAGTATGAATTGAGAAGGAAAGTAAAGAGTCACTTGAATATTTATAATTATATATATATATTTTTTTTTCAAATAGATATTTGCTTGCCATGACAAAATTTCGATTGGAATAAAGAGTTAAAACAGAAATTGAACAAAATAAAGCACAAACTAATAAACATACCTTAAGATTTCCATATCTAGTTATAAATAAAACATTCATATCAGCAAGTGCAAATATGATCCTGGATTTATTATTGAGTACCAGCATACTACTATTTTGAGAACAGAGCTACTCAATTTGCTTATATTCACCATTAAGAAATGTATTCCAGATCATCAGATTTAAAAATGACATTGAAATGATTACAGCAATTCAATTTTCCATAAACTTTCCTCCTGATACGGCCTCTATAACATCTAAGATAACCTCAATAATGTCCATGCAATACATTTCTCAAATTTTGTTGCATTTTATTTAATATTAAAGCAAATGACACATGCAATCAATTTAGGAGTACCTCAGGGGCTGGGCTTCTTGGTGATTTTCGCTCACTGACTTTAGGGCTTCTATCTTTTGGTATTCTACTAGCTTGACTAGAAGATGCAGAATCAGTATCCAATGCAGTTGGCCTAAGTTTCCGTGCAGCTCTAGAAGAGACCTTATGAGGTACTTCAGATGTACCAATTCTAACATAAAATGGAAAGAATAATCAGAGTAAGGTTCACAAATGAAGGCTGAAGCTAAATGAAACAGAGAAGTTTCAGCATCTGCAAAGAAATTGCAGAACTAAATACTATAGCCATCTATTTCCAGCAAAAAATGACAAGTATGTATGGACCGTTACCGCAGAAAATGTATAATCTTTTTTGTGGTTATATTATCATGATGGTCTTAAAAACCTAACCGCCAAAACCAAGCAACATTAAAATGTCTATATAAAGAGGGGAAAGCAATTTTAAAAAGGGAATTCAAAGTCACCTTGCTTTTGGGTTTGGGGTCTGCATAATTTCACCGTCTTTCTAGGCACAAAGCAAAAATGGATTTAACCTAAACTTCACTGCTTAAATGCTCTGTGACCCACAAGCCCTGAACGTTTCAGAAAAAGATCACAAGATGGGTCAGGGGAATCCAATATAAAACATGAAATAAATGTTTTCATGGAGGGCATGTGCTCCTTATCATCACATATGAGTGAAGCTTTCAAGGCAGAAGATTTCTTGCCATGAATTGGATGATTTATTCAACTTGAAAAGAAGATAAAAGTTAAAGAAGAACATGGAAAATCATTTAATGCTTGCTAGTTACTTTCAAACTTTCTACCATGTTTCCTTAAAGGATATACATAGAACAGATTTTTCAACTTTTTTTTTACCAAAATATGAGATGAATATGGCAGCAAGCTAGGCTAATGGTTACCAATTTGACCAAAAACATTCCTTTGCAAGCAGAAAGTCATAGTTCTGGTTCAAAGCCAGCAGCTTCTTTCAAGGTCTACTTATAAAATTTCATTCATGCACTAACTACTACTAATCCCCTGAAAATTCTCAAAGCACATATGGCTTATAACACCGTGACTAATCGTCTAGGTCACAGAAACACCATAAAAAACAAGCATAACAGTGCCATTAAAACAGTAAATCAGCAGTTTTTTGGGTTCTAATAGAGTGATAGTCATTCGTTAGTAGAACACAAATCAAATTTATAGGAAGAGTATTTGAATTAAACATAAACATGCCCTTTAATTTTGAAATCCCTTAGCTGCATATTTTTAAAGAAACTCCAGTGGATCATAAGCTTAAGCTCAATCACTAAAAAATATACATGGATAAGTAAAACGAAGAACATTTTTTTTAAAAAAAAAGAAGCAAGCTTTAATCACAAGAGAACTAATTAACTAACCTCCCAAACAAGCATAGCGTTTTGATTGGTGCCTTTCTTACCCTGCTGAGTATACAAGCAGGCGACTTCGCTAGAACCATTGCTATACATCCTCCCAGGGATCTTAATCTCACCATAAATAATTACCTGCATACTTTGGAGCCATAGTCCACGGAAACTGTGAATAAAAAAAGAAAAATAAATGCAGTTGATAGAAAAATAAGAGGAAGAAAATGGTTTATTAGAGAGCATATTTGGATGCAATACTCAAATAAGCATGACCTGTCTCTCGAGCCTGAACGAGAAGCTGGAGTCACACGTGGCGGAGTTGGGCTGGCATCACACGGAGTTGGAGGAGTCTGAACCTCCCAGCGTTGTGGCTGGGCTGCTAAAGTTACCGCTGCTGGAGGTAGCTGCAGAAGACGCTAATGGAGGAGCAAGGCACGACGCTAGTCAAAGCAGGGGCAGCTGGATCTACCGTAGCGGGGAGTGGCGCCGGAGAGAGGATCAAGCGGCCGTCGAAGAAAAAATGGATCGCACGAGTAGATTAATTTGTGTCTTTTTACTTTCTAGGTTTGATTGAAGCAAATGGTAAAACGCAGGCGTTGTATTATTATGCAAGAGGTTTTTAGGGACGGTTATTATATCTTATATTTTGGGACGGTTAATAACCGTCCCTAAAACACCTATTTAGGGACGGTTGACCGATTTTTTGCAATTTAGAACCATCCCTGAAGCCCATTATTGTTGTAGTGTTATCAAGTGTTAAAAATATTGAGATGTTACATTAAATTTGGATAATCAAAACAGGATTTGAAATGGCGGGAGATGTGATCCATATGTTCTTGAAAGATATATAGAGGTGCAGCCAAGTGTTACACTATGTTTAAAAATGTTAAAGTCACTTAGAAATAATATGTTAGAAAATCATTGGCTTACATTCTGAAGGTTTAAGCTTTTAAATAATTAGTTAATACCAATTATTTTTTTCTATGGTAATACCAATAATTAGTTACAGCTTTGAAATAATTCTCGAATATAATTATTGATAAATTTTGATTATTAGTTTTAAAAAATAAAAATTAATATTAAATATATAAATAATATTAACTACGAGTATATAATATATTATATATAAAAAATTTCCATGACTAACAATAAAGTTTAAGCTTTTGAATAATTATTTAATGCTATTTATTTGTATCTACAGTTATAGAATTTGAAGTTATGCGTTCCGACAATGGCGGCTCATGACTAGAAAACATGTTATATGCATCTATTTTAATTGGATTGTGAAAATGTGCTTTGAATTTTCTAGACAATTTTTTAGATGTGATTATTGCATAATTTATTAATTGTTAAGGTTAGAGCATATTATTTTCAGTCAATTTCGTATTTTATTTAATTAGTATATAATTAATAGTTTATTGTGAAGATTTTTGTATTATATGTTATATTATTTAATTTTTTATACCATTCGTTCTCACCTTAATTTAAAAAAAAAAAAAAAAAATCACATCAATGTATCTTTGATCTAAAAAAAATTAAATTAAATTAAAAAATTTCGTTTTTTTGTTTTTTTTTTGTTTTTACATAAATTTCTGTAAAGTTAAATGCTGTGAATATATTTGTATAAATAGATATTTTGTTATCTTGCTTCAAAGTAAAACTTTCTTGTAGTATCCATTTAATTAACTTCTTCTAATATAATCCAAAAATGACTGAGAATGGATTATTGGTATTAAAGCTTAACAATATTAAAGAATTTTAACTGTTTTTTATGAATATTGTTTAAGATAATAATACGATATTTTAGCTTTTATACGCATATTTTGTATGTAAATTATTTTATTTATTTTAATTAATTTTTATAAAATATTTTAAATAAATATAAAATTAATTTTTTGTATTTTTAAATTAATTAAAAAAGTAAAATAATATTTAAAGTGTGATAATTGTAAAATTTTTATTGGATGATAGTCCTTATTTAATGTGAACATGTAATAATAGAGTCCTAAAATAATAACTAATGTCAATAATTTAAAATATATAGATAATTTTGTTAAAAAAATATTAAACTAGAATTTTATATATATATATAATTAAAAAAAAATGAGTGCATTTTACGTGAATTATTTTAATTTTTAATTTTTATAATATATTTAAAATAATATAAAAATTAATATTTTAAAATTTTTAAATTAATTATAACTTTAAAATCCTTAAGAAAATTATTAGGCTTATAGCAGCGTAGCTTAGCTGGCCTGGCGAAAACTATCCCGCTTTTTTTTCTTCACTAGACAATTGAATCAAACAGGGTTTAGAAAGGTTACATTTGAAATGACCTTTATGTATTATACTCAATTGGCCCATTAATGCTAGTTGGAAACATTGGCACATGGCATTCTTTTGAGTTATAAATCACAGCTAAACTTAATTATCTGGTCCACAGAAAAGAAGTGAAGCTCATAAAAACACGAGCATCACTATCATATGACATTTGCTTAACCTATACAATAAATATAATTAAAGTTACAAAGAAAACCACCGTTTATTAGTTTAAAAGTTGTGGAGAAATCAAGATACAAATTAGAGTAAAAAGAAAAAAAGAAAATGGCTTTGTTAAGAAAAGAAAAGAATGAATGAAGATGTGATTTAACCCCATTATCAATTAACTATCAATGTATAAATAGGGTTGTCTGGTTGAAATTCACCCTTTAATTTGTATCCCATATTTCAAATAATTATATATTTGCTTTTGCTTTATAGTGGGGAAATTATAGTCAACTTGCTTGCCTCATTTGCATCATTACTTATAATTTGAAAGAGAGATTATGCCCTTAAACTCACTGTTTGAGATTCTAATGAAGTGTCCTAAATTTTAGGTCTGATCATCCAATATGACCTTAAAGTCACACTTTCATTAGAATTTGAATAACTGATTTTCATTAGAGGTGTCTAATCAAAGGCAATCCTATTAGAGAAGAAGTGGTTCAGGATTAATATCTAAACTTTCATTTATTAATTTCCTAAGGACAATTATAGTCAGTGAACACATTTATTTCTTAAAAGTATCATGTCCCCCTTAACTATTCCTCAACTTCTAAATTCAAAATGCCAATACTACCCTACCACCCATCCATGAAAATATCATATGTTTCCATTGAAATGAGAAATCATGTTTTCAAAATATCATTCAAATATTCTATTTTTATGAAAATATTAAAAATATGTTCATATATATTTTTTTTTTGTATTTTTCTTGAAAATATCGAAAAATATCTATAGCACTATATAAATCAATAAAGTGATGAATATAATTCACTAAAATATAATGCATGCACTTTTATTTGTGATACATTTTTTATAACTTTGTTTCCATCGTCTGTCTTCCACTCTATCTAGTTATTTTATTAAACTAATCTATAATTTTTTTTTTAATCAAATAATTATATGCTTGTATTGTTCGCTCTTTTCATTAATCTCAATGCACATAGTTGTCCTTCATGAGATTTCAAATTATATATTTATTTTTTATCAAACAAAAAATGATTATTAATCATAATATTCTAATATATTAAGTATTATATATATATATATATATTATTTGAGACATAATTATAATGCTTAAATGTACAAGTCAATCTAATTTTCCTATTATTAATATTTCAAAAACTTATTGCTAAATAAAAAAACTACAATTTTCACAAATTTTTTTTTATGTAATCTAAAGGTTAGAGAGTACTAGTAATCCCACACTGAATAATATATTAAAGTAAAATATACGTTAAGAGTAGCCTTTGAAATCTTCACAAACTTTGATAGCTATAGAGCACTTGTTTGGAATATTCCCCGTGATAACTTCCCTAAAATCACTAAGCTATATGTGGGGCAATTTGGTAAAAGTCCTTCACAAATTGTCTGAGATTCTAATTCATTTTAGTGTTTGTCTAATTTTCCATTAACAAGAGCATGTGAAAGTGAAAGGCTATCTGGGCAGTACTTATATATAGCTAAATTTGGAGGCCCTTGTTGAAATGCATGCGTAGCTAATCACATTTTCTTTCCTTTATTATTATATTTTTTTTTTAAATTGACCTAACATGTATAAAAAGGAGTTAAATTAACATTTTTATTAATTGAGTTGGGAGCTGATTTAGAAAAAAAAAAAATTATACAATAAATGTATTGAAAAGTTAGTACATTTTAGGAAAGAGATAGTCTTAATTTCTTTGACTCCTCATTTTTTAGGATTTAATATTTTTCTCTCTCCCACGTTAAATCTTCAATTTGTGTCCATCTCTTTCTTACTGTATCCACAATTTTTATATATCCGTAATACAGAAAAAATTCTTCTTTAATTCATATCATGAATTAGGACAATTTAGTTTCAAATTCTATCAATTACACGTATATTTGCGCATGCGTAGGTGAGCAAGAGAAGATTTTTTCACAGTGTGCCCCTCCTTGAATTATTCGATAATGCAATACCTATTGAATACAAAAAATTATTTTTTTCCTATCGTAGTTCTCAATCATTTCGTGGCTGAACAATCTATGATGAGAGAAGCGAGTGCACAAAAAAAAAAGCTTAGATAAGATAATACGTTAACGCAACTTGATAAAATATATTATTTTGTAATTTTTATAAAAGTCATGTCAGTGCACAACTTAAATTTTAAGCTCATTTTTAGTATAAAATGTTTTATACTTAATTTTTAAGATATTATGATAATTTGTTCAATTTGCTTTTACAAATTGATTACATTAATTATTTTTTCTTTAAATTGTAGCATTTTGATTACCTAATTATTATAAATATGAAAACTTTAGTTATTTTTAGCAAATTTTGATTTTTTGGGTCTTCTTTTTTTTTTTTTTTTTTATAAAAATGCTTAAGTTTGATCGAATTAATCTTTATTAACCGAGGATTGACAGATGTTTAAAGAGAAAAAAATGAAAAATAAAGTGATTAAAATAACAAAATTTGATCTAAAATGATTAACGTAATACTAAGGTAATTAATGTGCATCAATTTAAAGAAAAATAATTAATATGTTCAATTTATAAAGTTAAGTGATCACAAATGCTTTTTTTTTTTCTAAGTTTTATGTGTAAACTTAGTTTTTGTTTTTTTTCAATTAAAATTCAATAAAGTTATCAGAAACTCCACGTTTGAATACTTATTTGTTAAAACTAGCGAGGCGCTCTCTCTCTCTCTCTCAAAAAAAACCCTAGCGCCTCTTTAGGGTTTCTTTGCGCCGCGTGGGTTTGGCCGACGGCGGGCCGCTTTTGGCCGTCGGCCAGACGTTGTTTTGGGTCGCCATTCTTGTGTGCGACTCTGTTTCCTGGTTTTTTCTTTGTTTTCCTTCATAATAAACTGGTTCGACGCGACGGTGGGTGTTGCTGGCTCCTTTGCGCGCGACTCCATTTGCGTCTTTGGTTGCTGACGCTCTCATCGTTGTGTTTGCCGTGGGTGTTTGCGTGGTGGTGGGTTTTGGCGTCGTCTTTGTTGGCGCACTCGCCGTGGTTTTGCCGAGGTAACGTCTGCGTGGTGGTGGGTCTTCGCCGTCGTCGTTGGTTGCCGTGGTAGGTTCTGCGTGGTGGTTGGTGGGTTGCCGTGTTCGTTGTTTGCCGTCATTGGTTCTCACTTGTGCGTTCTTGTTAGCGCGCTCGTGTGCCGAGACGGGAGCTGTCGGTTGGTTGTCTGCCGGCCCATCGCGTTTGTTGTGAAGTGCGGGCTCGTCTCTGTGGCTGGCTCGTGTTTGTGGTTGGTTGTTGCCGGCCCCTACTTGAAGGGGTTGCGGGAGTTGTTTAATAAGCCTGTTGTCGACGGTGAGGGAAGTGGCGTTTGTTTCGCTAGATTTGAGTACGGGTGCTTCACTGCCACCGTGGGTGGCCAAGCTTGCTCCGGCGCAGGTTGTTGGACTGGTCGTGGTGGCTGGTCGAGGGTGGTGGTTGTGTTGGTATTTCGGTACTTCGTTTAGTGTTCAGCTCCTTTTCCGTTACTGTTGTGTTTATTTTGTCTTACAGTACTGATTTCGATTAGGGCTTGTAAGTTTTATTTGTGTATGTTGTTGTCAGCTGTTAGACAGCTTGTATCGTGTTAAGATCATCTGGTAAATCAGGTGATGGTATGGTTATGTTGGATAATCTTTTTTTTGATGATTCTTAACAGTCGGTTAGGTTTTATTTTTGGGTATGTATTTCTGGATCTTTTGGGTAATTTATCCTTGACATTTTTGAGAGCTGGTCGACAAAATGAGCTATGCAACGCTTCGTATATGTCACCTGTTAGTGATTCTGATTCACTTTTACTCTCCTTAGGACGTAATTGGAACTTTAGTTTGAGGTACCCTTTAGATACTTTTATGTGTACTTGGAAATGGGTCTTTCTCTGTGATGTAATCCTTGAATTTTGATTATCAATATACTATACTTAAGATCAAAAAAAAAAAAAAAAAGAATACTTATTTGTTAAAAAAAAAAAAAATTGCTTAATTTATTTCTTTAATTGTAAGTATTTGGTGCGAACTGTGCTTATTGACTAGTGTCCTCTAAGATTAACACCAAGCTTCATCACTGTTGCGACTTGCGAGTGTATAGTATTAAAAAATAAGGTTACATATTAATATATTATTCTTTAGTAAGCTGTTAAAAAATTAGATTAAATTAAATTATAGGAGTTAAATAGTTCAATTTAGTTTATATTTTTTCAAATTGCTTTTCAAACAATTCGATTTAATTTTATAAATTTTTTAATTATCCAAACTGAATTTAATCGTATATAAAAAAAATCTTTTTTTAAAATATAATGTATTAGTATTTATTTTGAAAAAAAAATATTTTATATTATTATTAAAAAATTAAATATTACATTTTTTTTTTTTTTTTTGCAGTTTCAGCTTTTTAACATATATTTTGTAAT
Source organism: Elaeagnus macrophylla (assembly GCA_029378325.1). Taxonomy (NCBI): domain Eukaryota; kingdom Viridiplantae; phylum Streptophyta; class Magnoliopsida; order Rosales; family Elaeagnaceae; genus Elaeagnus; species Elaeagnus macrophylla. The sequence goes on along the minus strand of CM055642.1, from coordinate 8,330,281 downwards.
TTTCAGTTGCATGTTTATTATAATGATTTTCTCTTTTATAAATTTTATAGTTAGTTTACATGAGATATTATATAATTTATATTTTTAACATATTTAAAGTAATTTGGTTAGAGTTAAAGCTTTTTTTAATGTTAATTTTAATTTTTAACAACATAATTTTGAGAAAAAAAATTTAAAAATAAAAATCATGCAAAATCGTTAACCAAATTTGACCAGACTATCTAATTTTAATAATTTTATTAATCAAGCGGCCCAGTCTAATTTTATTAAATTTATATAAACAGTTTGATTTGGTTAAATTTTATTTGTTAAAAATCAAATCGTATTGAACCATAGATACATCTAGTCTTTACATACACAGTGGTGAGCATGATAACTTGTGCAACTGTGACACAATAGAGCTAAACAAAACATCAATGGTTAAAACTTTCGAGAGTCATTTTGAGTAAAAGATTGATATAGCACATATTCATAAGAAATAATAAAAATAAAAAAAGTAACATATTTAAGAACTAAAACATATATATTTTAGAAAGTAAAGTTATTATGTTACCTAGAATATCTCTTCACTAATTAGGGTTGTAATCGATTCATTCTATTAACTTTAATTAGTAGAAGGATATTTTAGGTAAAGTAATAATTTTGTTTTAAAAATATGTATTTTATAATTTTTAAATATGTTATTTTTTTTTTTTTATTATTAGATGTAAATATCTTCTATATTAGATCTTTTATTCGCGTTTCGTCACGTCACTCCGCATTTAATGGGCTTAAATTTAAGGCAGATTCAAAGAAACAAAATCCAAAAGTTAGCCTCAGAACCTGACTTGCTTCTTGCAGATATTGGGGCCCAAAGTCCAAGCACCGAGCCTCAGACTGGACATGGTTTCTACAAAAGGAAGGCTGAACCATGTCCAGAAAAGCACTGTTTACTGTAGGGTCTCCAATGTGTTATGCATTCCACAAAGCCACAAAGGAGTGTAGCTTTTATGTTGGGCTTTGAGGCTCAGTTTGGTCTTAAGTTAATAATTTCAGTTTTCTTATTTTAGAAGGTAACTGTTAAATAATCCTCTCAGATAATAAATTACCCCTACAACTTTACAGAAAATTATCAAAAATATCACCTTTAAAACTTACTATAATAAAACTAACACTCCAATAATATTAAACATTAAATATTAAATGGGTTTAAATTATCGTCGTTTAATTTTAATTGGATGGGTGTTAAAAAAAATGACATATTAGTTATTTTTTTAATTATAAAAATATAAATTTGAACACAAGCGATGCTAGTTTTGTTATTAAAAATTTTGAAGAATATTAATTTTGTTATTCTCTCCAATTTTATTTATCTATTTATTACCCTGAAATAAACACAAACATTCTGATCATAAATAAATAAATAAACAAACATATAAACATTCTGATCAAAATAAATAAATAAACACATAAACATAGATATGCATTATAAATATATTACACATTGAACCTCAGATGGGCCAATTAAAAAAATATTAATTTATTGATTTTCATTTTAAGTAAAAAAAAATTAAAGCTATCACTTTTTAATATTAAATTGCCTGTTACGGGAGAATATATATATATATATATATTTTAATTTTTCTTTTTGATTAATTTTTACACCATATTTAAAATAAATATGAAATTAAATTTCTTATACTTTTAAATTATTTGTGAAAGTAAACTAATATTTAAAATTTTTATTAGATGTAATAATCATTATTTGATTAGAGCAAATGTGATTCTTATTTCATTATCATATTTAAATTCCTTATTATATGTAGTAATCATCATATAATTAAAATTCTTAATTGACATGATCATTATTAGATAATGTTTTGAGTATATCTTAAAAGTGCAATTATTGTTGTAAGGTTTATTTTGTATTGGCAATTTTCGTGGACAAAATGTTTGATTGTAATCTAGAATAGGAATTCAACGATTAATCAGACGATACAAGATGATGGAGTCACCAAGCCTTCTACGCCCATATGACAGGTATAATATTCCATCATGCATACATCTGCACACAATTGAGCACGACACTTAGTATGGATCGTAACGTAAAATATTTTGTGCACATGTTGGTCGATCGATCGAGAGTATTGTTCGATCGATCGAGTGATCGATCGATCGAGCCTGAGACAACTTCGATCTAGATTCTCTCTGTTTGGATTGGATCGATCGAGAAATTGGATAGATCGATCGAACCCTTTTCGATCGATCGAGTATAGATCTATCTTCGATCCAGGTTCTCTCTGTTTGAGTTAGATCGATCGAGTGTAGTGTCGACCGATCGAGAATGGTCTCGATCGATCGAGACAGTCGTTCGATCGATCGAGCGAGTATTATATTCCTACTCAAACTCCTTTTCTAATTCGACCCTTATGTTTCTTTTACCTAAATGACCACATTTAATGTTAAGGACAGAATTCTTATTTGAGGATAATTATGGTAATTAATAAATCCTGATGTGAATAGAATCATAGTATGAGAAGAATTCTTTTGAGAACTAAATCCTAATATGAGTAGAGTTATAGTGAATTGCAAATCCTATTTGAAGTAAAAGTTGGACTCTATATAAGGGAGGTTAGTTTGTGCATATTTTAATATCTTGAATCAACCTGAATTAATATTCTCTATCATCTGAGTTGCACTTTAACTTCTTCTCTTCATCTATCTTACTTAGGCATTTTCATGTTATATTCATATGCCTAATTGATTCGCATGATACTTGAGCTTTATATGAATGTTCTAGGGTTTTGCTAGATGATTTTGTTTCTACATCGCATGCTGATTGAATCTGTTAGTTAGGATTGTTTATTGTTTGAATCCGCTCTAGGACACACATTGCACTTGTATTTTTGTGCTAACGTTACAGGTGACAGGTTCAGTATTTCGTGTGACTCGAGATTACTGAAGGTGACGGGTTCGGTTGATCTTGTGTGACTCAAGTAGATCGGAACGTTGGTCCGGATCCAGACATCTAACTATTGGAGGCTGTGAAAGGAGCAAGCGGCTCGTAAGTAAATTACAGAAAGGGGGATCTATCTGCGACGGGTAGTTCTGGACTCTATGGTTGTAATTGAACATAATTTTCATAGTGGATAGTTAGGTGGTCCGGTGGACCTGTGGTTTTCCTCTTAGGTCATTGTTGTGGCCTAGGTTGTTTTCACCTAAAAATATCGTGTGTCGTTTTATTATTCCGCATTTATCTTTACACACGATTGCATGTCTGGCCGTTGTGATTAGTTTATATATATTTGTTGAAAATTGAAAATAACCTATTCACCCCCCTCTAGGCTTATTAGATCCGTAATTAAAAACTTTTTCAATTGTCATTAGTTTAAAATATAGGAATAATTTTGTCCAAAATAATATTAAACGTGATTCAATTTTTTTAATATATATATATATATATATATATATATAAAGAAGCTAGAAAAAATTTGCCAAAAATAATCTCCTTCAAATTTATAATAAAAAACTAACATTATAGTAATATTGAACAGATATAAATTGCTGCTGTTCAACTTGAATGACATCTAATTGAATGACATTTAAAGAAAAATTATGTAATAATCTTTCTTTTTTTACTATGAAAATATACAATTTAAATACAAGTGGTATTATTTTTGTTGTTATAAGTTTTAAAGATGCTATTTTTGTTATTTAAAAAAAAAAAAAAAAGAAGCTAAATTTCGAAATTCTAATAATAGATTACCAGAAAAAAGTTGTCCTAATCTGTTAATATTATTGTTTTCAAATATGAAAAATATCAAAGTATATATTTATTTATAATAAACAATATCCTATTACATTTTTATTCTTAAGACTTTCAGTTTACTTCATAATATAATAGTACTTTAAATTTATTGAAAGTAAAACTATACAAGAAAGATAATAATATTTAGCTCTCCTAAAGAAACTTAATGTTAAAGAAATAAAAGGTCAATTAAGAGATAAAACTCCTCTGATTAGTGACCTAAACCCACCTTTTTGTGGAATCCTGTGGAACGTTAAAAAAAACAAGATGTCTCTGGTCGGCTGGTCCCCTCTTTCAATTAAAGTTTGTCACTTTACAATAACAACTTGATCATTTAACATTAAAAACATAATATTAATTTTTTGAATTATTTAAAAGGAAAAAAAAAAAAAAGAAGAAGAAGACATAGTGGGATTAGTAATACTAATCATTCCAAGCATTCCAGATCATGTGACATAGACTGTGTTCAGTTCTTTCTTTTTTGAGGGAGTTTCTGCTTAATCTTTTTCTTCACTAAAAAGATTCATTTGAGCTTTCGGGTTGTTTTCAATCTTATCATTATTTTCCTCTCTCTCTCTCTCTCTCTCTCTCTCATCAGCTTTTAACATTAAAAGGCTTAAAGCATCTCAATTACTTGAAGTTTCATTTTTGCTCTGGAAAATTCCTATGGCTTCTGAGACTACTGTTGCATCACATCAAACTACTATCTTTGATGAGGTTTGTTGCTCTACTTTCTATTTTGTTTTTCTTTCATTTTTGTGATTATTTACTTCAATCAGTAATTAAAAAAAATCCTTTTTTTTTTTTGTTGTTGTCCCCTTTCTACTGGTTTTGGATAAAATCATAACTTAGTTTGTTAAGAAAGTAATTTCTATATATAACCACCTGTAATTTTTGCTAAGACTTGTCTGGTTACTGAATATACATAGAGTTTGGTAGTGATATAATCTTGGGTTCTTATCTGTTCCCCTTTGTGCTATGTGTCTTGAATCCCCTACAAGCATATATGTTCATATGCCTCTTTTTTTTGGATAACCAACAGTAATTAATCAGATGGTTTCTTTCTTTGTTTTTCGTTTCTTTTATTTATTTTTGAATCAGCAATTTCAGACATAAAAAAAAAAAAAAAATTTACTATTGTGTTATGTTCTCTGTTTTAATGTTATGGGAAGTAGCATGTTGACAGATTTTGATTAAATAACCTTTGATTATGGTTGGAGACATCATTTGTGGACTGTGATCTACTGTAAAAACAAAAGCAAGTTATTGTATGCAAATTATAAATTTTGTTTTTTGGCTTTTTGATAACGTGTGGTTATTCATTACTCAGAAGCACTTTGTGATTACAAGTGATCAGAAGTAAAATACCTTTTTCTTTTCTTTTCTTTTCTTTTGATAATATTATAAGTAAACTATAAATACAGTCTTGGCTTATTCATTAATGATTAATCATTAGTGTTGTATTATAGGTATAGAAACTTAAAATGTGAACCTCACTTGAAATACAATTTATTTTCTCTAGTTTTTGTTTTCCTCAAACGATAAACACCTAATTTAATTGGGGTGTTACCTAACTAACTTTACAAATGGGATCAAAATCTCGAATCTCGCTCAGTTATGAGGAAGAACACCACTTAGCTACCTCTACTAGAGGGGCATGGGCTATTTTATTTAGAGTTGCTCAACTTTGTTTTTTCTCCTGCAGAAAGTTGAGCCGGTCAAGGAAGATGAAAAGACTGTAGTTCAAGAGAGTCCACCATTGACCAAGAAGGGTGGAGAAGACAATTCCAAATCCGAGGACTCTTCAATTCTGCCAACAGATTCACCTGAAACAAAAGCTGCAGAGGATAACCAGATTGAGCCTCTGGTAGATGAGGTTTTGAAGGCTAATGTTGCATCAGAGTTGGATATAACAAAAACAGAACCTGATAGTTCTTCATTATCCAACGAAAGTGCAAAGACATTTCCGTGCCTAACAATACCTCCCGCTGAGTTTGAGGGTCAGGAAGATAAGCTGATTGAGCCTTCTACAGTGGAGGTTGAGATGGCAGTTGATGCACCAAAGTTAGATGTTCTACTGGCTGCCCCAAAGGAAATTGCAGAGGAAGAAAAACCCATAACGGAGAATTTAAAAAGCGTTCCGGAGACTTTACCTGAATCTGGAGACTTAGAATCAAAGCTGATAGAGCCTGAGGTTGTTGAAGTTGAAAAGATTGTTGAGGATGCAACATTAAATGCTCTGGTGATGGATGAAATCAAGGTTGGAGAAGAACAACCAATTAGTGAATCAGAAACACCCCTAGCTCCAGAGTCAACTGACACCGTTAAGAGCCTAGCTGAGTATGAAATCATCAGCGAGTCTATAGAAAAAGAAGAACCAAAACAACCGGCGACAGAGGTTGAGGGAAAAGGCAAGCAACTAAAAGTAGTTGATGATCTCAAGCCATCAGTTGAAGCCACAGAGAAACCAACCCAAGAGTCAGAAGTGACAATAACGAAAGAGCATGGATATTTGGAAGCAAGATCAATGGAAGTAGTGAAGCAAGAACCTGAAGGTGAAGAAGTTGAGGAAACCCAGGGAAAACCACTGGAACATGAACAACAAGTTGAGGAAAAAGGTAATAAGCTTGAGTCAGAGGAAAAACAGAGGAATGAAGTTGTGAAAGATGAAGAACCTTTGGCTGATAAGGTTGAACATCCCGCATTACCGGAGGTCATAGCCTCTAACAATGTTGATCAGTCTAGTCCAATTTCAGTTGATCAGAAAGCTGAAAGTGATACAAAAGATGAAGGGACTTCTCTTCGCAGTCTGGTGGAAAAGCCTACTGCAGAGGAAGAACAGAAAAAAATAGGCAAAGCAGATGTGATAACAAAAGAGGCAGAAGTTAAGATAGGAGAAGTTATAGAAGAGAGTGATGCATACGAAAAGAGTAATAACAGATCCGTTTTGACAAATGAAGTTAATAAAAATTCAATTGCGGATACTGACAGAGATGCTGAGCTGGTGCAGGAAAACAGAACAGCAGAGCACATAAAAGATGAGACATCCACCCAAAGTGAAAGTCAAAAGGAGAATGATGAAGAAACTGTAGTTAAAGAAACACCAGGTGAATATAAGCAACCTGAATTTGAATCGAGTCAGGAAGCTGCAAAAAAATCAGAGCAAGAGCAAGTTGAGAGTTCTGAAAAGTCGGATTCGAACATAGAACCTCCTGCTAAGGGTGGTGATGGTATAAAATCAGATGAGACGCCAGATGCTGCTGAAAATATCAGAGCTGAGCACAAGCAAGAAAAGCAAGGTGAAGTAACCACTATTATTCATGGACCAATTAAACAAACTGAACCACCTTTATCTGAAGAGAAAGAAGAGGAAGTTGAGAGTTCTGAAAAGTCGGATTCAAACATAGAACCTCCTGCTAAGGGTGGTGATGGTATAAAATTGGATGAGACACCAGATGCTGCTGAAAATATCAGAGCTGAGCACAAGCAAGAAAAGCAAGGTGAAGTAACCACTATTGTTCATGGACCAATTAAACAAACTGAACCACATTTATCGGAAGAGAAAGAAGAGGAAACTGCAAAGAATGAAGCACAGAAATTAGAGAAAGACCAAGTTGACAAATTTGATGAAGGACTTGTATCCACTAAAGACCGGCTAAAGGAAATTCCAGCCAAGGGCACTCAAAAGCAGTCAAATAGCATTATATCAAAGGTGAAACATTCTCTAGTGAAAGCAAAGAAAGCTATTATTGGGAAATCGCATAGCTCAAAAACAATCGTCTCCGAAGCCAAGAGTGATATAGAAGTCAAATAATGGAGGTAATAAATTCTCAGATGATGTTCATACTAGTTTTTGTGGTTTCTGCTTGATTTTAAGTATTGGTTGTTGATTTGTACTGTTGATGGTATAAAATATAAGGGGTGTGTACATAGGTCAATGGTCTGATAAACTTCACATTGTAAAACTAGATGATATTTTATTGATTTTATGTTGGTGTATTGTTTTGTGTTGTGGTGCTTGATTCTTGTCGAGTATGAACGGAAAAATTACAATTTTACAAAAATGTTATGATGAAATCCGTTACATGAGTTGGTCATTATTTGTATTCTACTTTCTATTTATAATAATTGATTGTGCATCTCAATTGACATTACATTACACACACGTGAGATTTTGCAAAAGCTGCACAAGAAGGAGCTTATTTCATTAAATAAAAGAATTGTTAAAAGGGATTAAACACACAATTTAATACATAAAATGGGTAAATTAGACTCTTACGTTGTATTGACTGCAAGGCTAATTAGTAACATGTACAAAGGCAAGATAGGCTCTTAGCATTTGGAGGAAACCAAAACTTGCACACGATGGGACTCGTATCTTCTAAAATTACATTAAGATTGTCCGAGTAAATGTCAACCTCATCACCTCAAGTTACTATTCATTCTGTTCTCTAATTTCAATTTGGCCATTACCTCAAACAAACGTAAGTTTCCATACCAAAAGGCTGCAATGGGGGATGAAGCACTTCAAATCACAAACCAGAGAACTGGTTGGTAAGGTTAACTGAGTATACAGGTCAAGCTTAAATTCATAACTCTTCCAATAGCGAAGGTACATAATTTGCTTTGTGCAGCATGCTAGTATGCATGTGTGAATGATTGGGAGCGTTTCAGTATTTTGCCAGCAAAATGAAAAGATTGCAGATTAGGTTACTCACTTGCTACTCTACTAGGCCCAACATCATTTCTATTGGCAGAGGTAGAAGCTCTGTTGCCAATCACAACTTGACCGTTGTTTTGCTCCATTTTAGAATGCTCAAATCGTTCATTGGTTGCTTCACGCTGGCATCAAAGAAAAAAAATGGACTTCAGTTGTCGTGACTCATGACAGGATAAACTATACAGCAATGAAGCCATTATGAAATTCTGATGCTTCTGAATGTCGAATTTAATGGAAGAGACATCCCTCTTTGATGAATTCATAATTCATGTGGAAATTTCGAGGAAAATTCTTCTAGCATCTACTGTTCTGTATGTTGCTCCACTTTTCTTTAATAATGTTTCATGTTAAATCATACAACCCCACATATTCATACTCATAGTATTATGATCCTTTTTTCCAATAGTATAGACAGATATTTCTTCTCACAAAAAATATTGCTCATAGAATAAAAGAATATGAATTAACCTGACTAACTGTTGGATCCACGGGAGGGATTATGTTCTGCATTGGATCTTTTGACGTAGGGGTTAGAGCTGACTCGACATTTTCCATAGAAACACCAGTGAAACAACCATTCAGGCCCGTAGATGAATTCACGAAAGGCCCTCCCGACACAGGATGCATGGGTGCACACTGCATTTGCATCGGAATTCCTTGACCAGACACACCAGGGACCCCACACACTTGAACGTTAGAACCTGTCATCCCATGCACAACATTATGCCCTGACATAGGTGGACCAGGAAAAGGTGTTACTTGCATAGGCGGCACCTGCATCATGGGATAACTGGACCCATTGTTCATAGCAGGCATACACATACCATAACCCACGCCCATTCCCATTCCCACTCCCACTCCCACACCCATAGGCCAGAAATGAGCCATGTGGGGTAAATGCATTTGTTGCATTCCTGTTTGGAACATTAATGGTGGCATATATAAACCAGCTCCCATTGACATAACCTGCATAGGGGTTGAAAATAGGACCATGTTATAAATGAATATTCATTTCTGAGAAATAAAACTAAAAAAGAACTGGTCAGAGGGGGGAAGAGAGAAAGTTTACTTGAACTTGAAGTTGAAGGGTCTTCAGATACTCGATAGCCTCGTCAAGCATTGAAGCTTTGTCCACCTTGTAAGTAATTATTAGAATGTCAGCCAAACCAATATTCAAATATAACAAGTAATATAAACTAATTTTCAAGAAAGTAGCCTTCAAGACTTCCAAAAATGTCAAAATCATCAGATCATATTTCAATTAACGATGCAACTGGATTTCAAATAAATATTCAAGTTAAAATCTCGCCAGGGCTTTTAAGTTATAGCATTCAAATAAGTGCATAGATTTCTACATATTCACTCAACTCAAAAGGCAAAACTTAAAGCCTTGAGCATCTAAATCCTTGATTTAATTAAAAGATGATTGAGCAAATCTAAAAATTCAAGATAAAGCCACCAACCTTATTGCAGTTTGGTATGAGTTCTTGTAATGCACGCATTTTCTCGTTGATCCTATCCCGTCGCTTCTGTTCACATAAATCCAAAGACAGTTCCACTTTACAATATTTAATGATATCAACTTATCAGAAAAATGCCCAATGCTACTGAATAGTTAACTTTACCCTTTCAGACAAATTATGCACGTCTGCAGCTCTGCTTCTTTTGGAACCTGTAGCTCGAGCTGGAGCTCTTTTTTTCACACCAACTGACTCTTCCTCACCATCCTGCAGATTATGAGGTTATCTTGGCATATAGAGCAGAATAACGGAAGCATTACATAAAAACAAGAAACTTTGGAAATAATGAAAAACCAAATACTTAAACTCACTTCGCTATGGCATTCAGACTCCTCCGTATCACGACCTTTTCTCTTCAGATCATGTGTTGGATCGTCAGATGTTCTTTCCACGCTATTTCCCGAGCAAACAGAAGAAGAACCAACTACAGGCTCCACTGTCTTTTCAATATCCTGTGGTCCTCTAATTGCACTTTCACAAGGAACTTGATTAGATTTCATTTCATTCTTTGAGGCATTATCATGGCAAACTGTCGCAGACTGCTTAGCAGCACATGGTTCCTTGGAATATCTAGCTTCCAAAGGTGTCAAATCAACAACTTGGCATTGTGAACTAGTTTGCTGCGTTGTTCCCTTACTTGCATTGGTGGCTTCTAACTCGGGAGGATTGTTACTAGCACAAGTATCCTTACCCCCTTTTGCAATCCTCTCCTCTCTTGGCAAATCTGATGGCAGTTTCGCACCAACATTCTGTATATTAGCTTTTAAAAGAGCCACAGGACGTGAGAAATGAGAGAAATTCATTATACTGGAGCTACTTCTAGGCTGTATAGGATCTTGGTTATGCATCTTTGAGCTAGGAAATCTAGCCGGAGATGGAACACCAGCCAAAGCATGATTAACAGCATGATCAGCGGAACTTGTAGCTTTACCATCAATTATATCTGAAGCCCCTGATCTAAGATGTGGAAAGAATGATTCACATTGCTGAGATGATAATGGATACAAATGAGTACCACCATTTCTAGGTCTAGTAACCTCAGCATGACCTACTGGATTAACCTTTGACACATCATGTACAGTATTTGTACTGGAGTTCCTATATAATTGATTACATCTACTTCTGTCCATTGATAAAAAATTGTTACTAGTGGATAGTTCATTTACAGTAACACTGGATAATTCAGGCATAAGACAATACTGTTGCTGAAAGGAATCATCAATTGGATAACTCAACCATGGCATCATATCTTCATCTTGATTCATACCAATTTCGCCCGATAGCACCGACGACGATGGGATTTCATCGAAAAAAGAATCTAAATTCCCAGACTTTCCCATCTTTCCATTGCTGCCATTTCCTACAACCTTATCTCTACTCCTGGGGTTATAAGAGGGTAAACAATGAGAAGATGGTAAGCTGTTATAACCTGGACCTTTCCTGGGTCTACTGGACTGAGCTTGCATCATAACCTGACCCTTTTCCCGTACAAGCTCAAACAAATCCTTCCCAGGTCTGCATAATTTAAAGAAATAGAAAGAGCCAAAAAAAAAACAAGAAGAACAATTAGGAAATGTAATAGAACCCATTGACATGATTAAACATAGTTTAAAAGAGAGTAAAACTGAGTGAAACTAAACATACTCAAAATCATGATTTGAATCAAGCTTCTCTTTAGTCATTCCGTAAAGCTCGGATAAAGGCATGATTATGAGGTAATGAGCTACTGCTTGTTAGTTGCTACTGAAGAATGAATCCAAAATGAAGGACTTGGCCTTGACCATTTTACTCAGAGCTTCTACACACTACTCTTGGCTCAAGTGCTCGGTTCAAAGACCCCAAAAACAAGTGGAAAAACTCAAGTGTTTAAACATGAAAAGGCCCACTATAAGACAAAACCCAGATGAACTAATAAGGGATAAAGGAAATTGGTATAAAAGATCTACAGAATAAAATCTTTTATAATCTACAGAATAAAATCTTTCTTTAAATGCTAGTCACTATCGGGTAAAAAATATATAAAATTTAGGAAAACAAGTAAGGTATCAGTCAAACCAATTTTTTAATTGCTACCAAAGATCTCCTTAAACCCCTAAATTAAGCTTCTTTAGGTTAAAAAGTAATTATTTTCTACTTTCCTCATCATTAATAAGAAAACACAGATTAACCCAGATGATATTTTCTTAACTAATCAATGATTTCATACGACTGACACTTGGAATTAAGGGGAAGCGTGTATTTAGAGAATAACAAACATCCTCAGTATTCGATACTAATTTTGTATTTTTCTAAGCAACTTAAATTTGGATACAGTCAGAGTTCCTTGAATTAAGTAGAAAAATAAAACGCTAATCCACATGCATAAAAAATTCCACATATAGGTTGAAAATCAGTGCAAAGTTCCGAGAAGTAAAATCTAAAAAAGAATTTGTAACTAAGCTCGAAGAAAGAGAAGTATAGAGAACCCAATTGCGATAAAAGATAGGAGGATCCAAATTACGAAGAAGAGGGCGAAAGACTAGCAAAATTACAGGAAACCAATGTGCAGAGTTCAGAGAGACGCAGAGAAGTTTCAGCTTATGCCATTAGTTCAACTTCATGTCTTCTTCCTTTCAAATAACCTTGTTCACTATGATTTAGGCACCTCTTTGAATAGCTTTTATTATTTTTGAATAGCTTAACATTTAATTCCTTTATTTTTAATTTTATATTTGGTATCTTATTTTTTAAATTACAATTTGGTCTTTTTATTTATAAACTTTAATTTATAATTTTAATGTTTAATTAAGTTTTTTTTAATTTATCATATTGAATAATTATATAATTATTTTAAGAATAGACGTGTTGCGTCGAATTTAATTTATTTATTTTAACTAACTAAGACGTATTGGTTAATTTACATTCATGATCGTCGGATTAATTAATAGTTTTTTTTTTTTTTTTTTTTTATAGATAGAAAGTATGATGAGCCAAATCATTATATAACATAGATGGATTGGTTTTGTGCCAACTTAAAGGTATTGAAGATCTTGGATATCCCTTTTTAATATTTTTGCTTCATTCTTATCCCCATTATAAATAAATTAAATATAATTATATTAAAATATATTATATTTAATTTATATAACATTTAGTAACAATTTATATAATATATTTGAATAAAATTAATAAATTAATAATTTAATAAAATAATTTAGGCAACCAAAATTATTATTATCACAACTATTTTTTATTAATTATAATTTTATCAATAAAAATAATATTAATATGTAATTAATTATATCAATATAATAATAAATTCATACATTTTTATTATGACAATAATAAAAGTAATTGTGGCAAACTCGCAATATCATTACTCATAAGTTATATTTAAAATAATATATAAATTATTTTATATACTTTGCTTATATATAAAAACAATTTTATTATAAAAATTTGTTTAAATAAGTATTTAATTTATTTTTATTACATTAAGAAGAAAAAAAATTATTTTCAAATGATATAAAAAAAATCAAAACATATATTTTAAAATTAAAAATTTAGACCGATTAAATTAAATGTTCAATATAATTTAGATCAATATTTTTTGATCATATTAAATTTTATTTTAATATACTATTTTTATATTATATAATACAATTTAATTTCATAATTAAATATATAATTATATAGAAATTATGCCGTAAAACTTTTAGTTTAGCATTTAATATTGTTTAACAAAAGTAAAAAGTTCTCCTCTTCTATGTACTTGATGGTAGAATATAATTTATATATATTGTTATTTATATACATTATCTTTGAAAAATTTGTTAGATTTGAATTTGTAGTAATTGTGGTCTTTGTTTTTTATCATCCCTTTCATAATGAAACACAACAATATCATAACTGCATTATTAATAATTGTGGTCTTTGTTTTTTACCATCCCTTTCGTAATGAAACTCGACAATATCATAACTGCATTATTAATTATAATATATTTTTAGGGGTCATGTCTATCCTTTCTTCCAACTCTTGAAGTCGTACTGGGGTTTGAAATTATGTTTTTTATCATCACTTATGGGTTCTCTTTAAAGTCTTGTTCACTATTTATGAATAGACTTTTTATTTTTGAATGCATGACTACCAAGCCTCTCAATGTATATATATGAGTATTAGGGTGTATCTATCACAAATGAAAAAAAAAAAAAAGACGGCTGTTTTCCAATAAGTTGTTTAACTTTTAACTTTTGAAAAGTTGTTGATGAGTTAAATATCATCTTCAATTTATAATATTATTTTAATATAAAAATTATAATATTATTTTTTTCTCCAACCAACCATAATAAATATTACATTAAAAAATATTATTTTTCATAATATATTTTTTATTTTCAACTAATTACGATAAATGAATAATTTTGTGTCAAATATAATTAGATACTATTTATTGTACTATTTAATACAAGATTCTAGAATTTTTTTCTAACAATTTTGCACTATTTAATGTTTAAAATGTGATTGAAGATGTTCTAATCTAATTAAACTGAAAGCTCTGAAGAAACGAAAAACACATTGCTCGAAGTTGATATTTTAAATAATGATCTTTTTTAATCGATTAGAATTAATAAGGCTATCAAACCTTATCTAATTTCAACCACTTTGTGCTCCCCTTCATTAAGGCCTTACAACATAATGTCGTTGTTGTCCTTGATTTAAGGGAGCATAACGCATTACTTCAAGGACAAAATAGTCTGTTTTTTAAAGGACTCATCAAAGGCAAGAACTTTTTTTTTTTTTTTTAATAACATCAAAAGGCAAGAACTTAATGTCGCCAAATAATGCAACTTTATGTTCTATCAGCTTGGTCTTCAATAGGAATGGACCCAGCCGGCCATCACCTATAAAAGTTTTTTCCAATTAGGAAAAAAAAAAACAAATTTGAAGTTTGTTGGGTGTTGACCGGAGTGATTCATTTACTTTGCAATAAAGTATAATCAATTAATTATTATAACTGGTGTGCTTAGATTTATTAGTTTTTTTTTTTTATTGGTTTAGTTCACTTGATTTTAAAAAATAATATGCAACAGAAGAGCTATTTTTTATTTTTTATATCTACATTTGACAAAACAATTTTTGACATGAATAATAACTAAAATATTTTTTAATTATAATTAAAAAAAAAACATGAATAAAAAAATATTATTTATATTTTTAGTGTCATATTTTTTAAAATAAATGGACTCAATTACTTATAAAAATAATTAAAAGACTTAAATATAATAGTTAGTATGTCACAATGTATTTGTCTCTTGTTTGAAAGGTTGAAAATGTAAGTAAGTTTAACCAAGATATCAACATATGACAGAAAAATTTTTTGGAGATATTTGAATAACGATTTTAATTTATAATTTATAATTAAATAATTAATTTTTTAATTTTTTTATAAAAACAATCATAAATATATTTGGTAATAATTTTTATTTAGTGTTTTCAAGAAAAAAAAAATTTTAATTATTTTTTTTAATATTTAATCATACAAAAAATATATGATTTGGTTTACTCTCTATAAAAAATATTTAGTCAAATGAAAAAAATTAAAAATTTGATTAATTTTTTTTTTTTATAAAGATTTATGAATCATTACATATTTTGGTAATGATTTCTTAAAAATATTAAAAATAAAATTAAAATTTGTTAACAAATTTACTTGAAAAATTAATTAAAAAAATTAAAATTAAAATTATTATCAAATAATTTTTTTTGTAAGATTTGGTTGGTTTTATGGAGGGAAAAAAAAAAGATTTAGTTGGGAGATAAACAACAATAAAACAATATGTGTCAAATCATCTTGCTAAGGCCTTAGTAGCCAAACGGCATTGTAACCACCATAATAAGGTGGAGCTCTCGAGTTCGAGGCTTGAATGTAGCAAAAAAAAAAAAATAAAATAAAATAATATGTGTCAAGGACAAGTTTCACCGACTGAGCTTAGCTTGAATGGTTAGTTATGATCTATGATCACCGACTATATTTAAACAGGTGTACGTGTTGAGCATAAGATTCTCCATCATTTGCTTGGATAGATTTGAGCCATAATGAACTCTAGATTGGTAATCTAAAGAAAAATAATAATAAAGAGGACAAGATCATTCCTTGTTACTTGGGAAGGGAACTTTTGTTAAATTGGGAAATTTTATAACTCAAATAACAATTACAAATTGTAGACATTCAAGCTCTACTTATTATTATTTTTTTTTAAAAAAGGCATGTTTATTAGATTTAATCTATTTTAAATTTATACATTTCACAAGATCACTAGCTAAGAGCAAGTGAAAATGAAAATTTAATGTATGTGCTCATATGAAAATGATGATATTTAGACAATTATTTTTTTTAACCAAGTTGATTACTTTTGTTTCTCTCAACATCGATGACAACTTGTGTCTTGCACAAGCTAATTTTTTAAATTTTGAGCGACCTCACGATGTATTAATGGCATATATGTTAAGTGTATTCGTATTTGATTGAATTGTATTATATTATATTATAATTAATTTTTATAATATTTGTAACAAGTTGTATAATTTAGTTGAATAAAATTAATTATAAATATTTTTAAAAAATAATTTATATTTAAAATATTTTTATTATAAAATTAATATTTAATTTATTTTTTATTACATTTTTAAAAAATAAAAAATATTATTTTTATTTTAAGATAAAATAAAAATTTAATACATATATTTTAATAATTAAAAACGTTAAATTAATTGTTCAAATTTAGACTAATATTTTTTTTGATCATATAAATTTTTTTATATAATTATATTATTTTTATATTATATAATATAATTTGATTTTATTATTAAGATATTTCATATGTAAGAGCGTATGATTTTTAAACATCTAAGTTGGAATATTTCCGACTTAAAATGTTTAAAAAAAAAATTATTCAGCTTTTCAAGAAAAATGGAATTATGTAGTTTCAGTACTACAAGTTGGGCTTGTAATGACAATTATGATTTAGCAGGACTAGATATCATACGTATGTTGGGTGAGATCGGACTCATCATTAATTTGGCAGTAATTTATATTTTATTTTTACCAATTAAGTTTTGACATTTAGTCTATGTTATTTCAATTTTTTTATTTATTTATTTTTAAAGTATACTTATTCAAATATATTATATCTATATTCATATGAGTATTTAAATACTTTAATTTAATATAAATTTATATAAAATTTTAAAATAAAAAAATAAGTATATTTGATATACGAGGTAACCAAAAATTTACACTCTCAATTTTTAAAATATTATGGAATTAAGGTAATTATACATAATTAAATTAGTTTTAAAATAATATATTAATCGTACATATAATATATATATATACATGACATGAGCGGCTTAACAATATTTGTGGTTTAAGACAAATATAAAAATGAGGCATCAAATATTTTTATAAATCAAATTTTTATATGTCGATAAGAATTAATTAATGATATTAAAATATTTTATGTGTCGAAGTAAATAATAAATTATAAAAATTAAATGAATAAATATGTAGGTAGAAAGTATATATTTTTATATTTATTTGATGATGAATTAAATTTATTTTGGTTTTAACATAATAGAATTTAGAGTTTTAAAACTTTGAATATATCGATCATCATAATATTAAATTAAATGCAATATATTTTTTAAAAATAATATATTTTTAAATTTTATTTTAATAATTAATTGAGGATGATTGAATATGAAATTATTTATTTTAAAAAATATAATATATGTTATAAAAAATTAAGACGTTTATCTAATCGATACCTGAGGCCCGTATTATTCCTTTAAAGTTGAGCCACTCTTGGTACATAATATATAAAATTAATTTACAGAATGTTCCTAAATATTTGTATACTTTTTATGCATAAATATAATATTATTTTAGAATTAATTTTATTATATAAAAGTTAATATATTATTATTATTATTGAGTTTTAAATCAAGACGTATGAAGGATGAACAAGGAGCTGTCGTGACCCAAAAATGGAAATGGGACAAATGTAAACGTGGACGGTGGACCCTAGCTGAGCCTGTAAGTGATCAGGTACATTTGGGACCCCCTCTTATAACTCGAGCATCTTTTTCTGCTTCGCTATCTCAATGTGGTTCATAAACGTAATCCTATCATATCTAACAGAACCAAAGTGGGATGTGATTTGGTTTTACTCTCAGGCCAGGGAAGAGAATTGCATGGGACTACTCACAATGACTAATGAGGAGCTTCTTTTTTATCTTTATTTGGATGGTGTGGATTTCACGTGGCGTTGCTTCCATGTCTAGGGACTTGTATGCCCAGCAACACATTCTATGTTTCTAACGTAAGCCCACTAAGTCTTTTTCACGTACATGATATAGTGCCATGTGCCTTCAAATCAAGATGGAATATTAAGCTAAAGAAACTTTAAGCATAGGTATCATTCGGGTACCAAGCAAAGTGACAAACTCTGAAATTATTTCAACAACGGAACAAAAGAATATTATAATAAATGAGAAATGAAATCGGTTTCAAATCTGTTTTTAAAAGAATCATTTGATATGAGTTCAAATCATCTTTACTGCTTTTCGTATATTATTCTATGTGTTATTAATATATGAAAAATACTTAAATTTTTTTATACACATATTTATTAATAATTAATAATACATAAAATAATTTATCAAAAATAAAATTAGTAATCCCCATCCTTTGATATACTAGTTATGCACAAGATGTCAAATGAGATTTGGTGAATTGTTGCTCGTATCAATTTATTTAATTTGAGTTGAGTTCAAATCACTTTCAAATAAAGTAGATTGACTTTTATATATATATATATATATATATATATATATATTATATATTTTATTTTATTTTTTTTTTTTTGAAAAAAAAAGTATACATATATGAATTTTGTTTAAGCATAAAAATGTAAATATAAATATTATTTTTTATTATATTTTTTTGAAACAATAAAAATATTAAATGATATGATGATAATTAATTTTTTTAACAATAACATTTTATTAAATAAGCTTATGAGCTACTTGAATACTAGTTGAACTATGAGCTAATTGAACTTGGTTTTTTTTTTTTTTTTATCTCACTTGTTTTATTTACATTTTTGAAAATAAAATATATCTATATAATTTTATTTACAGATAAAAATATTAGTATAAATATTATTTTTTTTTTATTATATTTTTATAAATACAAAGAAAATAAAAATACTATATTTTAAGGATTTTTTATTTTTTTAAATAAAATTATGTAGTTATATTTTTGACAATCACATTTTGTTAAAGGGGGCGAGGTTGTAGAAGTCTTTTATATTATGTTATTTGTATTATTTGATCCTTTAAATTATAAGTGTTATCATTTAGCCATTTAGCTTAAAAAAATCAATTAAGAATAAAACACATTATTTTAATAATTACTTAATTATAATATTATTTTTTAAGTAATATTTTAATAAAAAAATATTAAAATAATATAATTTGTATATGTTTCTTAAAAATAATATTTTAATAAAAAATTATTAAAATAATATGTTTTTTTTTAATAGACTATATTTTTTTTAAGTTTAAAAATTAAATAGCACTATTTATAATATAAAATATTCAATAATACAAATTAAATAATTTAATTTAGTAACCTCTGTCACATTTTTTTCATTTTTAAACTAGCTGGTTACTTGATCGGGAGTAAGCTGCAGTTTTTCAACCTCTAATTGTTTTACAGATTAAGCAGAGATCACAAAGGTGCTGATAAAATCATAAGAAAGCTAAAAGTACAGCACGCTCAAGGAGGGTATAAAGATGTGGGAAGAGCAGAAGAAAATATAAATAAGGAAGAGTTCTTTCATGTCGACTAGAGATGTATTATGATCAACTTAGATGGCAGATTATAATTGGATGAAAAATATGGACCTACTCTTGTGAATAGAAGGTGAAGGTGACCCTTTTGAAATGATAGAAGTTGTACTGACCTGATAGTTTGATAATGCCTTCTTGACTGCGGAACCTTATTAATTGGACCGTAACTTGTTTTTTTTTTACAGAACTAACAGTTTGATTCCCTGCAATCTGCACAAGAACGTTACAACCATCTAATATGCTATACTAATTTATTTTTAGTATTCTTAAATATAAGTGGTAATTTAAATAAAAAAAAAAAAAAAAGAGTATTATTCTGTTTTCTCCGTATTGAAGAGTTTTTTTAATGAAAAAAATATATATTGTACCAGTGGTGGGACACCAACACCACTAAGGTGCATACATATTTCATATCAAAATACACAAAACTTTTAGATATATGACACGCTGACACATAAGTAAGTAGCTTTGAGTAGTTGAATGGTAATACCAAAGGTAAGCCTTGCATTTCTGTTAACAAACTTACTTGCTATCTTTTTCC
The DNA here is from genome assembly GCA_029378325.1 of Elaeagnus macrophylla. NCBI lineage: Eukaryota > Viridiplantae > Streptophyta > Magnoliopsida > Rosales > Elaeagnaceae > Elaeagnus > Elaeagnus macrophylla. The sequence continues at coordinate 8,309,818 of CM055642.1, read as the reverse complement.
CTTTCTGATTTTTATTATCTTTAATATTATGCCTCTTTTTTCTACTGGTTCACCAATTTAAATATTAGATATTTTTCTGCAAGTCAAAGTGCTCATTAAACACGTACATAAAGGGTGGCCATATTATCCAAGTAATAAACCGTAGTATTGGCAAAGCAAAATGAATTTTTTTAGAAATGCTTGATTGTGTTTATTGGTAAACACATAAACGATGTGTTTGTTGCACTGTAAATAACAATCTCCTAAATAAAACATGAAAAGTATGCAAGAATGTTTTACAAAATGTGGGACTTTCAATTACGTACCTTTATTAATCTACTGATCATCAATATATTATTCTTTTCATTTCCTAAGTTACAAACACAAGCTACTGGCTTTAAACACTAATATTGTTGACAGCAGAATGTGTTTCCAACTTGAAGGCTGTCGTATATATCTAAGTACAATTAACATTCAAACATAAATTTTTTAGATCAACCATTACTGTTTTTAATGTTTGCCAAAGGGTGGTAGATATTTCTAATGCACAAGGACTTCTTACCAAAAAATACCAAATTTTGATAAAATAGACTTAATTGAACTTCCCAAACTCTTTGAAGTGTGAATGAAAGAATATGCTATTTTAACATCAATTGTCTTCGGTCAATTTTATTCCTAAGTTCATACTAATTGCAATAGGGAACAGCATTATCTTTAAGAACATCCCTCACTATTTTATAAGGAGTAAAAGAAATTGGAAGGGACTTAGTCCAGGATTCTAATCATCAGTGTTTTTCCCTATTTTACTTAGTCCAGTATGGACTTGATTTATGCATTCTGTAAAAGATTTCATCAGCAGTATTTAAGTTCTAAACGTGTTTTTAAGGGGCCATTTCATGAAGATTATGGTTTCTGAATGTAATTTCATTTGCTGTTGTAATTAGTTCTTAACATGTTGAATGATTTCTATGTTCTCATCACCACCAAGTTGCTTGTTTGTTGTTATAGTTATACAGATTAGCAGGGAAGGAATGCCTTTTACAAATAAAACATCATTAAGAGGACACAGAGCATTTGGTCGTACCAAGCCACTGAATTTCAAATCAAGCATCTCAGAAAGGAATTTAATGGGCCTCTGCACATGCTTTGCCATGAGTTTGTCTCTCTTGGCCTGATCCATTAGAATAAACATACAAGTTTTTCATAGAGTAATAGAAAGAGAGAGAGACAGAGTGTGTGTTCACGATCACACTGGGCTATAGTGCTTCTTAGACAATCAAGAATATTAAACGTACAAAAAACCTATCAGTAACTGTTGAGCATACCTTTGCAAGCGCACCACATGGTCCACATCAAATAATCTTTGGAAGCTCTGGTGTCATAAAAAATATCACAGATTATCTCCTCATAATAATTCATATACCAAATAAAACAGCAAATAAGCTATATGACTTATAACCAATCATAGTTCCTTTTGTGTGGTCAAGACGTGATTCACAGGGTTTGGCATACCACATTGCCCACTGTTCATCATGTGCGCAAAAAGAAGAAATAAACACGAATAAGATCATTTATGCTCACTAAGAATAAGATATTTTCTCAAAGGACATGCACTTCAGTATTAAGCTTCTTGGGAGCAGAGATTTATTTTCTTTAAAAAAAATTCAAGTTAGTAGAAAATAGCATTAACAATTGATTATCTAAGTACTGAATGAAGGTGTTGAAAATTAACATCCCAACATCCATAAGACATAATAGTATAAACTGATGATTGTCCCTTACTATAATTTCTCTATAAAAAAAAAATTCTAAGACGGCTTTGTAGCTGTATGGCAGTTGCCATAAGTCCTTTAATGCTCTTTATCCTACTTGAGCTATAACTGGACAGTTCAATAGCCCAAATGCAGGAGCTAGCACTCGGTGTGTTTCCAAAAGCATGTTCCTTCAATTATTTCAATGTTCAGAACATCTCATCCGCTTGATGCATCATTGAATCAAATTGTCATGTCCTTTGAACAAGGAGTTGAGTTATTCATGTTAACCCAACTATACCCTACTAAATCCAGTTTCCTTTCTTACACCATTCACCTCCATCATCCTCCTAACCTCAGCCGCTTTTTCCGACCTTCGATTACGTGCATACATGTCAAAAAGAAGCATGTAATTTCCAGGGTTATCGGGTTCCAACTCAAAAAGCCTTTCTGCTACTTCTCTGCCCATTTCAATATTGTTATGATTTCTGCAAGCCCCAAGCAAAGCTCCCCAAACTGATGCCTTAGGTCTTATTGGCATTGAATCTATAAATCTCTTAGCTTCATCCAATCGACCTGCGCGACCAAGCAAGTCAACCATGCAAGCATAATGTTCTTGCCCAGGGGTGATATCATGCACTTTGGTCATAGAATCAAAGTACTTTATTCCTTCCTTTACACTCCCAGTATGAGTACATGCTGATAGAACAGAAACAAAAGTGATGTAGTTAGGTTTCTTCCCCATCCTGAGCATTTCCTCAAACAGTTCAATTCCTTGGCTTGCATAACCATGCTGTTGGTAAGCTGCAATTATGGCACTCCAACAACATATGTTAGGATCCTCAGTTTCTTCAAATACACGATAAGCATCAACCAAGCTCCCACATTTTGCATACATATTAATTAATGAACTTGTGACACATGCATTACTCAGAAACCCATATTTTGTAATCTGATCATGGATCAAAGTTCCATGCCACAATGCTGCAAGACTGGCTGCAGCACCAAGGAAAGAAGAGTAGGACGATTCATCAGGTGTTATCCCTGCCCTTCTCATAGTCCAAAAATAATTACAAGCATCCTTGAATTTCTCATTATAGACACAGCCGTTTATCATAACGTTCCATGTAACGATGTCTCTCACTCGTATGCTCCAAAACAATTTAACAGCATCATCAAACAGCCCACATTTACTGTACATGTATATGAGCGAGTTACTCACATAAGCTAAGGTTACCAAACCATGCTTGCTAACAATGCCATGAACTTGTCTACCAAATTCTGGGGCACACATATTGGCACAAGCACTCAACACAGTAGAGAAACTTACTTGATCGAGACGGATCATATTCTCCCTGAAAACTTCTCTGAAAATGGCAATAGCTTTATCATAAAGTTCATTCTGCAAGAAACCAACAATCATAGAATTCCAAGAAACAACATTTCTCTCCGGCATTTCATCGAACACCTTCACAGCAGAACTAATTTTGGAGCACTTGCCATACATGTCAAGCAAGGCACTCCCAACAAAAACATGGGTTTCGTAACCAAGTTTACAAATCAAAGAATGTATTTGTTGCCCATGAACAACAATCAAGGTGTCTGCACAAGCTGGCAAAATTGCAGACAAAGTGAATTCGTTTGGTGAGACACCAGAGCACCTCATTTGGTTAAAGAAAGCAAAAGCTTCAAAGGGTTTGTTGAAGCGGGATAGTTGAGTGATGAGAGATGTCCAAGTGGCAGAGTTGTTCGGGACTTGATGGGCAGTTGAGAACAATAGCAAGCTCTTATTGATAAGGCCGCATTGAGCATAGGAATTGAGGAGGTTGTTGAAAAGGAAAGGGAGGCATATATAGGCGTTTGTAACAAGTTGGGAGTGAATTTGCGTGACATGTTTAAGGTTCTTGGTTCGGGTGGTAAAATTGAGAAGATGATTGAAAAGTGTGGGAGTAGAAACTGATGAGTAATTTTGGAGACTTTTCAACAAAGAAGCAAGATAAAAAGATGCATTTTGGTACGCAATTGGATCAAAATTAAATTTCATAGTACAACAAATATTAGAGGGTTAACTACCTCCTAAGCCAATTCTCCCAAAAAATCAAAAAAGTACCTCCTAAAGCCAGACTAATAATAGGAATATAGGATATAGAGGAAGACCGAATTGCATGTAGGAAATAAGCACGTACATTGTACAATTTTTTTTTTTTTAATGATACACCATATAGCATGTTTTCTATACAATATTAAAAACTTCATTTTTATTTACAAGAGGGTTAAAAAGAAATTTGCATCTTAGGCATCGAATTTTCTCTCACCAACTAGAAAGATGTAATCTTGAACTCAATTGCAACGGCATTACTCAATGCAATGTTTTTTGCTTCCTCAATAAACCCAACCTCTGTAATGTTTTTTGTGCCCATTTATTGAAAATGGTCATGAAGTTTTGGTGGGGTTCTTCGGATATTAAGAACAAAATCAATTAGGTGGGTTGGAACAATTGCAATATTGCACTTGCAGAAGGTGAATGATGGGTTGGGTTTCAAAGACTTATGGTTGTATAATTTAGCTCTTCTTGCAAAGCAGGTTTGAAGACAAATGTTAAATACTTAATTATCATAGTAAAGTAATATCATTAGCGGAGGTAAGAACTCACAATAATAAATATAGTTGTATTTATATGTATTAAATTATATTTTATTTATTAATTAAATATTAAATTAATATTATATGACGATAAAATTATTATAAAATTACTTACTATAAATAGCCAATTTCAACATGTAAATTACATTATGCATCAACTTGGAAAAAAATTTAGAATATTACTAAATCATTTGATACCACTTATATATTACAAATATAAATATTTTTAAAATTGTAATTCTTTCTGTATATATATGATTTACTTATTTATGTAGTTTATTTTTAACCTTTTAAAAAATATAATAACATAAAATAATGTATGTTTTTTATAAATTACATATATATATTGTTTTATGTAACAACATTTTAAAAAAAAATTATATCATATAATTAAATTAATTTTAATTAAATCTAATCCATAATCATAAAATTAGTCATCTAAATGATTTTAATATCTCAATGGTTTCATATAAATTTACCACTAATATAATAAAAAGCACTCTTCTGACAAATAACATTACAGAGGTTGGCTTCACAAACCACGCTGGCCCATCCGTGGACTGAGCTGTAGTCATCGGATTCTCATTTCTCACAAAACCCAAAAGTTAGATTTTGCTTCAGTCGAGCCCCTTATTATAGTAATAATAATATACGTATTTACTCTTATACTAATTATACTGTTTTGTATCAGATTTTTTTTTTTTTTAAATTAAGTAATTTTATTATTTTAAAATTATTTTAACACATGACATATCATATAGGATGGTAATTTTTAATATGACAAATACAGATAAAATTTTTAGTAAGAATTGGTTGATAATTTTTTTTTCATTTTTTTAAAAAATTTGTTATTTTTTATTATTATAAACAGGTAACAAGAAAAAAAATCAAATAATTTTCTCATGTGTCAACTAATACAAAAACTCAACACAATTAATGCTAAAACATGACATAAATAACTCGAAATGAACACGATTAACACGAGACACTTGTCACTCATAAATATTCATAATCAAATAAATATAAATATATGTATAAATTTATATATTTTAAATATTTTTCTAACAATAATAATAATAAATTATGAGAAATTATTGGTTGGTGTAGAATATATTTATCAAGTTAATTACCAAGAGGAAAGATAATAGAGATAGGTAAAAATGTTATACATTTTTTTTTTCTTTATATTTCTCACTAGACTATATTTTCTATGGTCCGAATTGAAATGTCAGTATTCAACAACACAAACAAAAAATGAATAATTAATTATTCTCATATTATTGTGGGTTTGGTTTTTAAATAACATATACAATACATATTGCACATAATTATTTAATATGCGTATGTTAATATTTCATACCAATTTAATTTAATTATGTAAACAATTTTAGGCTTATTGTACTTGTAAGTAATGAGTGATCAACACGTGGGTTCTTACAAGTTGTATAAATATCACCCGCAGTCTCTTGCAGTTTCAATCAGCCTTGAGACAGAAAACCTTAAACTTTGAAGTGTTTTTGTCTTTCTGAGTTCTCGAAGACGTAACCCACCAATTCTTGTTGTGGAAAAACAAAAAATGGCAGATGAAGGAACAATGACCTGCATAAACATCCTTCTGGCTATCTTCTTGCCTCCTCTTGGCGTCTTCCTTAAGTTTGCTTGCAAGGTCATTTATTATGATCACCATAATTAATTAATTAATTATTATTATTATTATTACTATTATATGTGATGAGTTTAGAATTTGAGAATGAAGGTAAGAATGTAGCAGTGAAGTGAAGTAATTGTGTGTATTAATTCGCAGGTTGAGTTCTGGGTCTGTTTGTTTCTGACCTTCTTTGGCTGGCTGCCTGGGATTATCTATGCAATCTGGGTCCTCGCCAAAAAGTGAAAGCTTACTCTTCTCTAACTGTTATGTAAGTATGATCATATGATAAAGTCATAACAACTTTCAACTAAAACATGTCCAAGTTATTAAGAATCATAGGCTCTAATTAACTTAATGGATACAGAGACTAATTTAATTGTTATAAACTGCACATGATATCAATCATTAATTACTTCTAATATTCTTTAAATTATGTGTTTTTCTCTTGCAAAATCTTCAATTTATACATATATTTTTTATCATTTAGTTTTTTAAATGCACTTTTTTTTTAGAGGAGATCACTTGTTTTTAGTCGAGAAACTTCAATATTATGTTAAAATTTTAATAATTATAAGTTGTCTAATTTCAAAATATTAAATTAATGCTTTTAGGACTTATAATTCTTATAAATTTTATTATAAATATTTATTTTATTTGCATTAAAAATTACCTCAAACATCATATCCATAGTTGTATTTGGTAAAATATTGGATTAAAATGAAATATTTATTGATTTATAAGGTGTCTAGATACAGTTTTGAAGGAAAAGTATAGTTTTTTTTTTTTTTTTTAGATTTAGCATTTGATTTTTATGTGCTTTTAGCAAAAGTGTGTTAGATTTTTTATTTTATAAATTCTTAAATTTAAGTATTTAACTTTATTTTTATTTTTATAATAGAGCTTATTGTGAATTTTTTTAGTGATTATTGTGAAACTTGATTTTTATTGGCTGAATTAGTGTTGTCGTACGTGTGTGTGCACATTTAATTGGTAAATGAAAAAAATTATACAATGGTATTACATTAATTAAAAACTTGTTTGATGACGAATTTAATTCTTAATTTTTTAATCATATATATTTGGTAATAATTTTTTATTTTTATGTTTTTAAGAAATTATTAATAAAATATGAAATAATTCATAAATTTTTAAAAAGATGATTTTTTAATCAGATTTCATATTTCTATTTTTTTTTTCATTTTTATCGAATATTTTTTTAGAGAATAATTAAGTCTTATTACTTTCGCATGTATAAATATTTGAAGAAAATGATTAAAAACTTAAAATTTGTATTTAAAAAAAAAAAAACAAAAATTTTCTTTATTTTTAAAGTTCTCTGAAAAAAATAAAAAAAAATAAAAAGCCTTAGCAAACAACTTGAAAATAATTTTTGATTTTTTTCTTGAAAATTGCATAATTTTTTATCAAATACATTGACGATTATTTTTATAAAATAATAAAAAAAATTATAAAATTAATTATATAATCATATATCAAAATCGTTATCAAACATGCTCTCTATTATGTTGATTCAATCTAATGAAAATTTAGAAATAAAAATTCAAGAGTTAAACATCAGGAAAAAAAAAAAAAAGTGGAACTCATTTTTTTCTTTTTCATTTCTCTATTTTATATTTATGATATGCCATACCATTTATCATTAACTCATACATTTATCACCCTACAATTAATATATTAAAGAAGAACATGATTCTCTTTTATTTTATTTTTCTCTCTCTTAATTTTTCTTTATCTTTTATCTCAATTATATATTACATATTCAAATACACTTGGTAGGATTTAGTATCTTAGTATTATTCATATTATTATTTTGATATTTATTCTTATTTTTATTAAAGGGTGTCAATTTAGTATCCAAATTTATCTATTAGTACTCATTTTGTCAAAAAATTATAATAAATCAAAATTTTAATCAAAAAAAGAGAGATAGTTTTGACATTTAGATTATTTTCTTTAAAAAAAAAAAAAACCTAGGTGAATCTTTTAATTGTAAACAACATAAATAGATTGGAAGAAAAATGATTTTTTAAGGGCTCCGTATAGTTTTACAAAATAAGTAAAATAATTTTTTATATAAATAAGAATAAATATTTTAGTAAAAAGAGTCGCTCATTCTCAAAATAAATACATATACTACCTTGTAATTGCTTTCACCAATCCATTTTTTGTTGTTAACGATTAAAAATTTTTAAATTTAATTTTTTTTAATTAAGAAAATATGTTGTTAATAATTACAAAAATTATCTTACGAATATAAGAGTAATGTAATAATTTTTAAAAATTAATTAAAAAATTATAAATCATATAGTGAAATAGTATATAATCCTTGTGGACATTGAGAAATATACGAGTTTGAACTTATCAATGTATATATGTATGTGTTATATATCTATGTGTTAATGTGTGAAAGTTATTTCAAAATTAGAAAGAAAAAAAAAATCACCATCATTAAAAATAATAATATTAAATGTCAAAAATAACCTTATTTTTTTTACTAAAATTTTGAGTTATTATAATTTTTTTTATAAAAAAAAATATCAACAGGTGAATTTGTGTATTAAATTATTACTATTTAATAATATGAGTTAAGATGAAAGAAGACGCTATTTAGTAAATTTGTGACTATTCATAGATAATTTATAAAAAAAAAAATTAATAATTTCGATCATCCAGCACCGAAGATAAAATATATATCATAAGAAAAAATAATAAGAAAAAAAATCATAAAATCCTAATTCATTAAAGAAAACACACAAATTATATATTTTTTAATCATAACTTGTATTAATAGAGATTTTCTTTTTCTATCCTGATATACACGGATTTCTTTGAAACTTAATCCTTATCGCTTTTCATTTTATGTGGGCAGGTGGACAAATTTGAAAGGAGTTGTATTTCATTCAGGATTATGATCTCGTCTTCAGTCGTTTAATCGACATTTACTTATTGAATAATTTCATTGTATTCAGTGTGCCTTTAAATGCATTCTCTCTATTAATCTGTCAACTTTTTATCAACGGAGTTGCTACTAAAATAATGCTAATATTAAAATAATTTAAATTTTTATCTCATAATTTAATAATTTAGTATTTTTAAAAATAATATTTCCTTTAAAAATAGAACCATTTTTATTAATTATCATATATAATTCGTTAATAAATTAGGTAGATTTTACAATAAATAATAAGATATTAAGTTTATTTTTTTAGTGATAAAAAAAAATGAAGATATTAAGAGTTTTCGTGATTTATTTGGTATAGTCATGAATGAAAATATCTACATTCATTGAAATATCAAAATTTAATTTAATTTTAGAAAAATATTAAAAATATCATCTACAAAGCGCATAAGTTTAAAAATCAAAGCATACACTTTGATATTGAACTTTAATCTATCATATTGTAAATAAAAAATATATTTTAAAAATATAAATATTAACCATTTGAATTGAATTGTTATTTTTTCAAAGTTAGTGGACCCCATCATTGTCCCAATTTTATAATGTAATTTTTTGTTGTTGTTGAGAATAATTAGACATTCATACAACTACATAAGCTTAATTTTATACTAGCCGCTAATGGTAATTAAGGTTGTATCAAAAGGTAACAGTATTATCTATTGTGCTGTCGACTTTCATGAATCTTTTAATTTATTTTAAATATGATTATACAATTCATATATTTTGAAATCAAACCATAACTTTTTATTTACATATTTTACAAAAAAAAAAAAAATTGGTATAACCAAGCTACAACTACTCGTATAATTTTTTTGATTTTTTGCTACTACAATTTATAAAATATGTTTTTAATCGACACAAAATGAGTACAAATGTCGGTTTAAAAAATGTTAGTTTAGAAAAAGCTTCAAAATTAAGAGAATAATTTTTGGTGAGAAAAAGACACAAATGGTAAATTCAAATATGAGTGAGCAAAATAAAGAAAATCCAATAATATAGGTGAGTTAGCTATTTGAATTTCTTTTTATAAGATGTAGATTTTTTTAGTATAGAAAAAAAAATTCCTTAAGTGGCAAAATTGAAAATTAATTAATATTATTTTTTTATATCTTTTATAGATATATCATATTTAGCCATTTAGGTGTATATTACCATATCCGAAGTATTTACCATAGAAATTAAAAAGGGTTTGGTAAACTTCAATGTCTGAATAAGCGACAGCAAATTAATAATAATATTTGTTTAAATGTGGAAATACACGAGAGATATACATTTTATTACAAATTTAAAGCCATCAATCTCATATTAAGTTTGTAACCCACGGTTCTGATTCAATATTAGATATCATTACAATAAGAATATAAGGATAACAGGCTGTATTGTGACAATATAAATAATCATTTTTAAGTTTTTATTTTATTTTATTTTCAATTTTGTAGTCATTATTGTTTATGCTCAATATAATAAAAAATAAAAATAAAATTAAAAAATTGATCATTTGATCTTGTATTATCAAATTTTTTTTTTATAAAAAAAGAATTAAATTGTTTAAAAAATAATAATAAATTATTTTAATTGACATAAGTGGGACATGTGCCGTCGCCCACTCTTATTTAAAATAAAAATCAAACTCTACAGCTTTGTCTTAGATTTGTATTGGAAAAAAAAAAAAAAACATGACAAATGAAAAATAATTAAATAATGCAATATATTATCATGAGTTTATTACTGTACAAAGAGAAGAGTTTATACAGCTTTGTTTGGAACTTCATTCTCTCTTATTTTTCTCAAAAAAAATTTCTATGGATCCAAACATATCCAACAATATCTCATACTATTAATTAGGTATTGCTACAAATCTATATATATAGCATTAGTCTATTTGAGGCAAATCAAACCCACAAAGGGTATCGACTCAAATTTTGTTTGTTTGTTTCTTTATAATTGTGCCTTTTGTTTTCCTCCTAAGTGATGACTAGAAAAAAGGTGAAACTTGCATACATAACAAATGATGCTGCAAGAAAAGCAACCTTCAAGAAAAGGAAGAAGGGTCTATTGAAGAAGTTAGATGAGTTAACCACTCTTTGTGATATTGATGCTTGTGCTATATTGTTTAGTCCTTATGATTCTCAACCTGAAGTTTTTCCTTCTCAATTGGGAGTTCAAAAAGTGCTTTCCAAATTCAAAAGAATGCCTGAAATGGAACAATGTAAGAAGATGGTTAACCAAGAGACTTTTCTTAAGCAAAGGATTTCCAAAACCAATGATCACTTGAAGAAAATAAGAAAGGACAATAGAGAAAAGGAATTGACTAGAGTTATGTTTCAATCCTTAACTGGAATGGGATTACAAGGTTTCAACATGATGGATTTGAATGAACTTAATTGGTTGATTGACCAAAACTTAAAGGACATTGATAAGAAAATGCTAAGTCTCAAAAAAGAGGCTTCTAGTTCTAAACAAATCCAAGTGCTTCCAACATCAGATCCTGGTGTGGTAATCAATGGAGAGAATCAAATCAAGATGGAGATGCAGAAATCAGCTTTCGAGATGAATATGGATGTTATGCAGAGGCAGCCTTGGTTTATGGATCTTGTCAATCCACAAGAAAATGTTGGTTTTTGTGGAGAAGATATGATGTTGCCTTTTGGAGATCAAAACCATAATGATATTTGGTCTCTTATTCCTTTCCAGCCTTGAAAAAAAAAACTAAGTGCTGAATTGAAGTACTGTTATTGCTTAAATTAGCCTAAAATAATGTTGTTTTCTTTCTGCCTTGTGTTGAATTTAGTGCATTATTAGACTTGAATCCTTATGGCATTGTAATTCTCTTATATATGTCCACTTATTTTATATATTCAATGTTTGGTTTCTGGTAAAGAGAACACCAAATCAGCAAGTCACTATCTGATATTTGTTGTCCTGATGCAGACAAATGATTAGAGATCATTTTTATCCATCCATGACATGTATTGTGTTGTAGCCTATATAAACCAAGTTAGTGTATAGTCCTCAGCAGTTTGCACAACTTGGTACTAAACTACTAACTTTAAAAGTAGCCAACTGACTGAAGCAATACCATAAATTTTATGTTTATGTTATGAGTAATTTTATTTGTATTTGATGGAGCACGAAATTATCAACGTGCTAATTTTATATTGATTTTTAAAAGTAGGTTCCATCGTTAAATCAAATAAGACAAACAAGTATTTATGGTACATTTAGTTTGTTTTTGAAGGGTGAAATGGGGATGGAATTTTAAGGATGATATGTTGAGTTTTCCTTATGCTATATAGTGAAGGTCCAAGATGTAGCAATCTGACGCTGCACTCCTTGTTTTTGGCATATCATTATGCAAACCAATTTGCTCATTTCTAAAAACAGACTCACACATCACTAATATGCTAAAACCAACCAAAACGACGAGTATTTTCTTTCTTTCAAAAAAGAGATTGCGAAGTGCCAAAGGGTTACTTGACCACAATAACTAACCAATCCGAACGAAAAGAGAGATTCTAAGTTCCAAATCTTTGACTTTTCATTCTAAAGGACATAGTTACCAATAATATACAGCCTAATTATTTCTAACTTGACTGTGCGTTTGCGCTAAAGTTGATAAACAATATTGATATTTGATATACATTTTTTATATAGTTCATGAATAATGGATATGCTTTTAGTAAAAATAAATAAAGGAAGAAATAACAATAATGGTTATGCTATAATGTTGGAGTTACATTCCTACATAATAGTTATGCCTATGACAACCGTTTATGAGAAACAGGGAACATCTAACCACCCAAGATTTGCTTTTAAAAAGAAAATAACAGAAATAAACTCAATTTCGGAAAATAAACGATTACAACCCTTAAAAAGTCTTAAAAATACACTATGTAACTATTATTTATTAAACCTGAATGGAATGCGTTTTTGTTATTTCAAAAAATACATATACATATATTTGTTAAAGGTGTTCGCGGTCCGATTCGGTCATAATTTTAGTAAAAAAAAATAACCAAACTAAATTGGACATATTGCTTTAACGAAATTGAACCAAACCGTTTGGGTAATAAAATTATTAAAATTGAACGATCTAATTCGATTTGATCTAATTTGGTTAATAGTTTTTGACGGCTTTCATTTTTTTTTTTTTCAAATTTGTTAAAACTTGAAAATAACATTAAAAAAAAATCTTTAAATCTAAACAAATTAATTAATTTATACTAAAAATATAAATCATATAACATCTTAAAAACAATCATAGAATCAATTACAATCTAAAACTAAATATTTTCGTAAATTCTACGATAAAATATAATAATAAAAAATTAATCTATGAATAATAAATTAAAAATAAATTAGGGAGTTATGGTTTCATACTCTAGTTCTGAGAATATATATAATTAATATATAGTTTTTAATTTTTTTAAAGAATAATATATTAAAAATAATTATAAGTAACGGTTTGATTCGGTTTAATTTAAAAATTCGTATAATTGTACCAAATTGTTTGTAAAATAATTTAAAGAAGCAAAAATTAAATCTGATCGTTTGATTTACAAAATTGTTTGATTTAGTTTGATTTGATTTAATTTTTTAATTTTAATTAATTTGATTCAATTTTTGTATACTTTTACTATTTGTAATTCACTTAAAGAAATAAAAACAAGAAAAGTGTTAATTTCCAGCTGATTTGGGTTTTATGACAGATATCATGTTTTTATGAATTCTGGGAATAAAGTCATCAGTGGCAGGATCTACTAATCTCTATTTGGTATTAATAGAAAAACATATTTTGTTTATTTAGTAAAAAAAAAAAAAAATCAAAGAAACCCCAAATGTTGTTGTCGAGTGCTACTAACTCATATTTCATCAAAGTTATGAAGCTAAATACACGTAACGCGGGCTCACTTAAGACATATGTGGATTAATAAAAACACTCATTGTTGTCTGTAGTTCGAAACACAGTCCAAGTTTGGTCCAAAGCATTCAAAACCAACCCAGAAATATTGAACTAGCGTACTCCATTATCGTTGACTACAATTGTTTGTTCCATTACGAACACGCCAAAGAAGTTAAATACCACGAGCTCGAGATCCACCTGAAGGTTTATTAAATTCTCACTTTGTCCTAGCATTTTCAAATTTCTCTTGAATTTCAAAGGTAATTCAATTTCATCTATCTCTTTTCCGGATTAGTTTTTAAGTTAATACGATGCTTTAAATTTGATGTTCTCATTTATTTGTCAATCATGAATATTTAGAATATATGCGTTGCACCCAAAAAAAAAAAAATAATGGCTTTTTAGAATTAGATATGCTTGTCGAGGTTTTTACATTTGATTTTATTTCAGGCTAATCGAACTTTTGTTTTGCTACAAATTTTTTCTAGCTGATTTTGATTTTGGGTCAATTCAGAGAATTTTGATTACTTTTTTTTTTTGTCATTTGATAATTTGAAGCTAGTGTATTTAGGGTAATCTCTGATATTATAAATGATGTGCTTCTTTGATATGCTTAATCTTTGTGTTTTTATTCATGGTTTTCCCCAAGAATCTCTTTCAGAATTGGTTTGAAGCCCTTTGTTTTGCTAAGCCTTCTGTTGTTATGCATATTATGGATTTCTTTGATTTGACGATTATGATTTGTCGTTGGTTTCTTCTCACAAGAGGCAGAAGTTCCAAGTACCTTAGACCTGATTATATGAAGGGCAACTCTCCCTTCATGTATTATCCTAACCCAGGAATTTACTTTCTTTGTAATGAGAGATCTTTCATGCTCAATAACAGTGCTGGAGAAAAGTGGATAAACAATTGGGTTTTCATTTCCTGTTGCCTCTGGCACAGGGGATCATGTAGTTTGTATTTTATTTTTTGTATAAACTAGTTATTATCAATGGTTTTGGACATTGCTGTATATGATGTATGCCATATGTACCCAAATTTGCACTTAAATTCGAACTCACACCAATCACTTTGTGACATATCGTACATTAATTTCATAAATTTTTAATTTAAAAGTAAATAATGCCACGTGCCTTGTGTAGATGTGTGACAGTGTAAGTGCAAATTTGGGTGTAATTAGCATTCCTAAACTAAATACATTATATGCTGTGTAATTTTGTTTGCTTCTAGTTTTAAGGAGCAAGTTCTTAGTTCCTACTTTATTTCGTTTTACCTCGCTATTTACAACTATGCATTTTATTTTCAACCTGACTTAGGCGTAAGAAATGGATTATCGGCGGTACAACAACAGACTTGAAACAAGTATTCGAGATAAGCAGCAAGATGTGAAGGAGCAGGTAGTACTCTCTTGGTTGAATCCTAGTTTTATAAATCACAGATTGAATATTCACTTCGTCTTTTAAGCTGGTGGCTTTCTGGTCTGATTTTCTGCAGACATACTTAACAGTTGTGTATTTCATTACTCGTGAATATAAATTAATCTATTTAATTTGAAGAGATCTTCTTTTGGCATACTTAGGCTTTAGCTGTAGTTGTGGATTAACGAGTAAGCTAGGTTCATATTCATTCTTAAACATTATCAAGGTATATAAAATTTGTTTTTTCCAATTTGTGGCATTCTTCATAATAAGTTAGTGGTACATCAGGAGTCGCTTATTGAAGATTTGGCAGAGGAATTTCGATTGCCGATGAGCCACAAGCCAACTGAAAACGTTGATTTAGATAATGTTGAACAAGCATCAGTTGATACTCAGTTGTCTTCATCTAATGTTGGGTATAGGCTTCTGGAAAAGATGGGATGGAAGAAAGGGAAAGGTCTTGGGAAGGACGAGCAAGGTATATAGCTCTGCAGTCATACATACTTGCACAGTTGCAGGGTTAATTTTTCTTTTGAACTTTTCTAACACCTGTTTTTTTCTCTCTCTCTCTCTCCCCTCTATTTCTAACCTTTCATGAGTTCATTGTAAATTCCTTGTAATCCTTCTATATTCCTATTATTTTTCTCATGCTGTCTGTGTGGTATATGGTCATATAATTTTAAGTCTGAAGGATAACAGTGTATAGTGGCTTTCTTTTGTGTGCATGGATGTGCATAGTAGCTTTCACTTCATGATTTCTCTTGACTTTTGCATTGTTCTGCTTGTGCCTTCGCCCTTTCCTAGTCTAACAATCTTTTAGACTAGATACTTGCATAATTTGTTATTCTCTTTCTCTAAAATTGTTTTGTGCCTCTTCTTTTACTTTCTTTTCTTTCATACTGATCTTGGTTACTGGTAAGGCAACTTACTGAATTATCATTTGGTTTGAAGTTTTCCCTCGATTCCACTGAGCTCAAAATTTGTTGAACCTTACATCTATTACCGTTACTTGTGTATAATTTTTGGGTAGTTCAAGTAGTCTCATAGTGATCCTTTTAATGTCTTTTTTCCCCCGAGTTTCTGTAATAATTTTTTTTTTTTGATATTTTCTGTAGCAATTTTCATGGATATCACTAAAGTACTGTCCAATAAATCCTTCAATTTAACAATATTCAGAAACTGAAGTTAGTATGCCTAAACAAGTGGGGTTCATGTCTGTTGTCTTTACAGGAATTGTTAACCCAATAAAATCAGATATGAGAGATCCAAAATTAGGGCTTGGGAAACAAGAAGAAGATGACTATTTTACTGCAGAAGAAAATATCCAGCGTAGAAAACTCGATATCGAGGTCGAAGAGACAGAGGAACATGCAAAGAAGCGGGAGGTATGCTTTTTTCCTTTAAGTTACCTTAGGTCTCTATAATTGCAAAGATTGGGGTTGTTGTTTTACTTTCTCTAAGACCCTGAAACCTCGATCTAATAGCAGAAGGCAGCATATAGCATATATGCATGTCTTTTGACGAGAATGGTATATCATAGAGGACCATCAAGTTTGAAAAGGCTTGAGAATTTCCTGCAGTTTTTATTACCTGGTGGCTTCTGCCTGCTTCCTGCACATTATGAAAATCCAGGTCTTAGCAGAGCGTGAGCAGAAAATTCAAACTGACGTAAAAGAAATTCACAAGGTGTTTTACTGTGACCTCTGCAATAAGCAATACAAATTGGCCATGGAATTTGAGGCTCATCTTAGCTCATATGACCACAACCACAGAAAGGTACGTGGTTATTTGTGTCACCGAATTTGTTGTTAAGTCTGTTAACGTGTCATAAAGATTTGTTTGACTTGCAAGTCCTTTTACTGGGGCTTGTAGCGTTTTAAAGAAATGAGAGAAATGCATGGTACAAGTGGTCGGGATGACCGACAAAAACGAGAACAGCAGCGCCAAGAAAGGGAGATGGCTAAGTTTGCTCAACTGTAAGTACTCAGTTGCTTGTTGATATTTGCGTATTTATTGGGCATGAATGTTCTAGTTTGTATGTGTGTGTGTGTTTGATTTATGATGGGTGTTTTTTAACCCTACTTTTCAATTTATCCTGGCCTTAAACAATATGTTTTATTTTCTAAAAAAATTCAGAGCTGATACTCGCAAGCAGCAACAAGAAGAACCTGGGTTTACATCTGTTTCCAGTGAACAGAGAAGTGCTTCTGTACTTGTAGAACAGGATCAACGGAAGACTTTGAAATTTGGGTTTTCTTCTAAAAGTTCTACTTCTATGGTACAAACTTAGTCTATGATTTGGTTTTAACTTTAAAAATGATGTTTGGTTTAAAATTTCAAGTAGAAACTGAATTTTCATGTTAGATCTACTTGCATATGAGTTTTGAAACCCAACTTGAGGAAACCATGAATTAAACATTTACTTATAGTTGGTCTCAACATTGGTAGATTTAAGAATATAATACATTTAGACTCCATATCTGCATGGCAATTTGATATTAGTCTTTTATGTTTATATTATTTCTCTTTTGGAGACAACTTTCCATTTAACATGCACCTGTTTTTGCCCGGTATGTACAGAAGTCACTCGGTAGTGCTGCAAAGAAGCCAAAACTAGTTATTTCCTCAGTTTTTGGCAATGATAGTGATGAAGAAGAGAAGTGAGAGGAGTCCAGTTGCAACTGGAACTTTTCATTGTGCTCTGTAACTTAAAATAGCTTTTGCATTCGTTTTTTTTTTTTTTTTTTGGGGGGGGGGTTAAATTAATGTAGTATATGATGAATCTGCCTTTGCTTTTATTTTGTACCAAATAATATTTGACAAATTCTATTATTTGTGCACTTTCCTTCAATTCTATTATCTCGGAAAACAACCAACTAATTTCTCAGTTTGTTTCGAGAAAAGCAAATTAAGCATTTTTTTGCTTTTAATTTCAAACTCAAGGGTTAAATAGGTTAAAAATAAAAGCTTGAAACCCAGAAAAGAAGAATAGAAATCACGGATACGATGATTGTTGTGTGATCTATCAACTTAAACAGTAGTCATCATAGGTAGCTGAAATGCATGTTCATTTTGAAGTTTGATGTTAAATTCCTTCGTCGACATTTGCTACTTGGTCTCCTAGGCTATGAATGACAAGCTTTTCTTTTTCCTTGGAATTTACATTTTTAGCTTGTACCGATTCAGATTGCAAAAGTGACCGTGTATATCAATCTTTTTAACATTTTGGGGCGTTTTTCCCTTTATTATCATGGTTGCCAAGCATATGAACCAAGGTAACATTTTTTTATACGTATAATTACATGCTAAGCTTCCAAATAATATACTAATAAACATACCTCGGTTAGCATTTGCAGTAAAGGAGTCACATATAATACAGTACTATTATTGTTCTTAAGTTTTTGAAGATCAGAATAAGGGGATAGGCAGACAGCTCAGCATGGAAGCTAAGCAGCTTCAGCAAAACCCACTTGGAGATTACCATAGTCAAAAACAGTGTGATATGCTCCCATAAACACATCTCCCAGTATCCTGCAACCACGAAATTATCATCTTAGAAACAGGTCCTTATGAAGATTAGCACTTCGCACATTTTGTGCAAAAAATCACAAGAGATTTTGATCATTCAAGACAAAGAGGACATACCACAGAGGACCCCGGGGACGAGGCATGTCAAAAGCCATGAACCCACTGATACAGACTGTAGCAATGCCTGCTTCGGTTTTTAGAATGTACTGCAAAGCATAGCAAAAGGCTTACAGGACAATGAGCAAGTAAATTTATAGGCAAAAAAAAAAAAAATTGAATATCTAACCTGATCAGGAGTGAGGGTAAAAAGCCTATCTCCTATAGTAAATGTCACATTTGGCATGCTTGAGATGCTGTTGCAGTCAATTACTGATTCTCCTGATGGACTAGGCAAGCTCTCACACAGCTGTTATGAATCAATACCAAATAAAGATTAATAAACATCATTAGTTTTGACATGAGAAAAGAAGACACAATTTGGCCCTACCGGGACCAGGGGAGTTGGGGAAACTGACCTCAGTAACATAGTTAAATACTTTATCCTTTATTCCCTTTTGTTTGAGCTGATTCTGTACCCAAACCACCAATATCTCACAAGCTGTGCACAAAGAACTATCTTTTGCTGAAGATCCCTCTCTACTTTCTTTATCAACCACTGTCTCAATCCCAGTACTGCATTTATGTGGATTGAACTCTCAGTTTGGGGTATTATTTAAGCAACTTCCTAAAGTACATCTTAAGAATTTTGCACACAAAAAAGAAAGAAAAGGAGAGACATGGATGTATCAGCATCAGAAAATTATACATATAACAGTCAATTATTTAATGTAATTATGCATTAATATTAAGAAATTCAAAAGGAGGGGAAGAACACGAAACGATTTCATCGAACAATAGCAAATTGTTTTTTACCTTACATAAATCTCCCCATCGAAAACACACAATCCAAGCTGTGAACATACTTGGTCAGGTTTTACCTGCAAGCCATGGATATAAATATTTTATATATCCGTATTTTCAATTATACATAAAATATCATATGAAGATCAGAACAAGAATTTTGATAACAATATAAAATGGGAAGACAAGAACCTACCCCTGATACAAGCATATCCCATATTTGGTCTCCATATTGATAAACAACTTCCTTGCATTCATTACTCACTATTCCTTCTGCTCCAATGGCATGGTTGATTTCAGTCACAACGGGCTGCAAAATGGCCAATAAAAAAAGCTTCAATATAAAACGTATGGGTAGGGATTTCTTCCAAACAAAAATTCTTTAAGAAGATTGAAGCTCATACTGTTGGACCAGCAAGCAACGATGTTCCTGAATCCACAATAGCAGAACAGCCCTTCTCACAAACGCCTGATAAATTAGTATTAAGCTTCAAGCTTTGGTAAATTTTGCAGTCACCATTAGAGGCAACAGATTGAACTTTGCTTTCTACAACCTTGAAGCTTCAATAAGGTATTGTAGTTTTTAACAGTTCTAAATGCATGATGTAAGGAGCTATCACTTGTTTTTTGGTAGAAGGAAGTTTCATAAGAACATAAAATGTTATAAAAAGCGCAGGCTCTAAGATGATAAATTGATACCATGTTCTCTTGGGCCTTTAATACTCAAAGATAGCAAAAACTCATCAAGTTTCATTAACAAAAAATCAAGTTTTATATGGAAATTGCACAAAGTCAGGAAGTTGTGAGATCACCTGTTGACTGGTTACCAATTAAAATATCTCCCATTTCAATCTGAAAAATGTGAAATATGTTTGGTAAATTAATTTAATTTTTATTTCCATGGAAGAAAATAAGATAGAAGGACCAGTTGAAAACAATATATTCACTTCCACCGACCTGCCAGTAACCTTTTTTGGTGACAGGAACATAAGTATGCTTCCCTTTGAAATGATTATAATCAATACCACCAAAAACGATTTCACCTCCCGTTTCTGCGTCTGGATCTCGATTAAGCCAGAACGAGAATACCTTGTCTTTTACAAGATCTTGCTGCACCATGTTGTACCTGTTGCATTGAATAAAGAGACCAGTGTCTGTCTAGTTGCTTCATTTCAAAGATTGACAGTTTAGAGTTAAACTTTTACTAAAAGTTTAGACAAAAGAAATACCACACTGGTGTAGCATTCCCAACTGAGATTTCTTTAAATCCAAGTCCAAGGATTCCATCAAACTTCGCTAACACAAATGCTACACTTTTTTCCCTTTGAGCTTCAATGAATACCTAAACATGCAAAGAATGAACATATATGAATAAGACTTCCTCGGATCCTGACTGACACTGCGGTAAGAAGAAAAGTACTTCATAATTGAGTCAAAGCAAAGAAAGAACTCGCCTGATCTTTGACAACAATATCACCAACTTCAACATTGTCTTGGCTGAAGAAACCAGATATTGATCCAGATCCATAGTTTATTTCACAGGATTTTCCTGATTAACAAGTCACAAGTTTTTTTTTTTTAACTCAAATTTCATAGATGAATCATGACTAATACTTTTCTATATCTAGAAACAGGACTACAGTAACATAGATAAAGTACTACATATGCCACCGAATTGATAACCTTACCGACTTTGTTATATGTGCTGGACCAGCTTGATTTGTACTTGGTATGGAAATAGCAAGCAATCTGTGTGGTGGCTTTCATTAAATGATTGGGTTTAAGTAAAGAAGGATGTCAAATATAGTAACATACAACCCCCCCGCCCCCCCCAAAAAAAATAGTGAAACTTACAGAAAAGTAGCATTTTGATGATGGTACCCAAAGATTGGAACTTCCAGTATCAAATATAACAGTGAAGTTTTGAGGTGGGGAACCAATACTGATCTCTCCATAGTATTGGGCATCCAAATAATTGCCTAGAGGTACTATATCTTCATCTGAATTACTCAAATAGTTACTCTTCATCCTCAGTAGTTTTTCTTCCCTTGCTGCTCTAGCAGCTTTGACACTTTGAATATCAAGAGCATGTCTCTTCAATCCAATTCTCACAAGACCATTAGAAGAAGCAGAAAGAAGCGAACATGTTAAAGCCCACATATAGATTGCCACCAAAAGATACTTACGCCTCATGTTTATGAAAACCCTATTCACAAGGATGAGCCAGAGTGAGGTGGACAATCATTTACATCCACATCAGATCAGATCAGGAATAACAAGAACAAGAGAAAACAACACGCCTTCAAAGTGCTAATCCCACAACAACATATGTTTAATGAAAGTTTATCACCATATCCAATCAAGTCTTCTTTTTTTTTTTTTAGTAGAAAATCATCTTCTTTTGTCATGTGATTTGAGCAGGTAGGTCAAAAATTAACTCAGATAGCAGATAAAGAGAGACTCAAATCAGAAGAGCTTTTGTAGAGTGGGAAACAACCACTCAAAAAGCTTGTAAAAGCGGGAGGGTGGTTCATTAAACTAAGGTAACATAGAAAGTCAACTTCTCAAGTATCAAATTTGTAAAATAAGAGAGAGAATTTATTTAGTTCAAGCATAAATTCAAACAGTTCATATGCATACCACAAAAACCAAGCAAGAAGCCGTCACTCTCAGACACAAAACAACATCAACCACTCAAAAGATGATCATGAACTCTGTGAAATATAACTGGTAAGTGATAACCCACGTGTACAACCAACCCATCTCAATAGAATCTATTAAAATCATAATAAGAAACTAAAAGATCAATTAAACTCATGATATAGCATGGATGACTTAAAATCATTTGATTCCATGATGATCAATATTGACCCCTACCCACAAATACTAAACACAACCAAGATGAGCAAGTGAAATTGTAACCTTCGAATACTTGGTTTCTGCCAAAAAGGAGACTGTGGGGAAGACGATAAAGCTACCAAGAGGGTCCAGAAAGATGTGCAACCTAAGAAGTAGGAGCAAGCTTGCTCTTTATAAAAGGGAAACTACCCTAATAAAGTAGTGGGATTGCATATGCATAGAGGGTCACTTGTGTATTTGACTATTCGTCTGATTAATTCTATATGGCATTATTGGACACCAAAATGATTAAAGCCGATGAATTTTTAGCAATCGATTGTATCATTAAACTAATAAAATATAGGATGAATAGTCTAGATGATTTTTGATTATATAATAGGTATTATTTAATCTTTTAATTTATAAAATATATTTTTAAGTTCATTAGCTTATAAAAAAAATATTTTAAAGTCTCTTTACTTGTAAAAAATGTGTCAAGAAATGACAAAATTAATTTTTCATACAATTTTTCGTTAAATTTAACGGAATAGTATATATGTTATATGCATATTTATATTTTGCGATAGATATATATCAAGTTAAATAATTTTTAATTAAAAAATTATTCTACTTTTTTATAATTTTTTTTATTAAATTTAAATAAAATTTTCATTATATAATTTTCAATTTTTGATATTAAATAATGAAAATTATATTTAAGTTTTATTAAATTTGATCAAACTTAAATAAAATTTTCATTATTTAAGTTATGACTTTAAATATTAGACAATGAAAATTTTATTTAAGTTTTATTAAAAATTGTATTTAAGTTTTTTTTTTTTAATTTAAAAAAATTGACTAATTTTTTAATTAAATATTAATTTTTTTTATGTTTATATATATATCAAAAAATATAAATATGCATATAATATATTTGCTATTTTGTTAGATTTAAAAGAAAATTAGATGCAAAATTACTTGACACATTTTTAAGTAGAGAAATTTAAAAATATATTTTTTAAAAGCAAAAAAATTTAAAAATATTTTTTATAATTAAAAAAATTAAGTACTATTTTTTATAAAAATAAAAAAAAATTTACGACACTTTTTCTTATAATATATCTAATATTTAATGAGGTAGTGGTATTCCAAGCATTCTACTCGGTAAGTAACCAAAATACCACGGGCCGCTTTAACTCATTAATTGAAATGGGTTTTCATTTGGACTTCTTTTTACCTCTAATTTCATAAATGTTTGAAACACAGTGTTATGAGTTTCCAACGAATCTTAATTGATATTTCTAAAAAGTCCATTTGTTTTTTTAATGATACAATCCATTCACTAAATATTCTAAACAAGATACAAGATTAAAACTATTATGAAATACTAACTTTACTACTATATTAGATTATTGAAGTGATAAAAAATAAATAAATAAAACTTAATCAATCACATCCAAAAATATTAAACAATAAATCTTCGGTTACTCAAAATACTTTTAATTAAATCATAATCATGAGCAATAAATAGCGCCAGTAAAAATTATCAAAAAACTCTTTTTTATCAAGTTATTGCCTGATTTGAAAAGTTATTATTGGGTAAAAAAAAAAAACGTAGGTTCAACCATATAAATATAATCACTAGCAATCTGCAATAATTTGGTTTAAGAAAAAGTGCTCAAAAATTATGTAAATAACTTTACAGGAAATGTATGCAATAAATAAAGTGACTTAAAATTTTTGTACCCAATATTGTTTTCCTTCCACTTTGTCTGCTCCACTCGATATGATGGGTTCCAAAAACACTTTGTTTCATTCTCCATAATATATTATATGTAATCCCTTCTCTCGTCGTTGATTCCAATTCCCTTCATCTTTTATTATGATTTGTTTTACTTTACGGCAAAATTAACGGGCAAAAACCTTAAAATATATGTTTCTAAGTGAAAAGTTTACTTAAGAACCATCAGCTATTACAAAAGAAATAAAAGGCTTATAAGGCCTTACAACACAATACAAAAAGTTCAAAAATTACAATGTCAGAAATGACAGACATAATAGTAGATCAGGAAATAATGGACGTAGAAACACAAGACATCTTAGGATGTTTTTCACAAAAAATGATATTCAGCAAAAAGAAATTTGAAGAAATTCAAAAATCAAAACTAAACTTAAAAGAAAAAGATGGATTTAGAGAAGAATCATTCTCAAAAATAAGGAATTTATTCCCAAAAAAAGACATAATATATTACGGCATAAGTAACAAAGAAATGAGTATAACTATAGCAGACGCAAAAGGAAGGTTTAATATACCATTAATTAATAAAGAAACTATTATAGAAAAAATTATCAAAAATCCCTGAAAAAGATAGAGAAAAAATTGGATACATCCATTTAGGAGGAATACAAATATTAATAAAAGCACACTTTAGAGAAGGAATAGATACACCAATTAAGTTAGCATTATTAGACAATAGAATAACAAACAGAAAAGATGCTTTGCTAGGAATGATTAATGGAAATCTAGGATACCAGAAACTAAAGTTTACAGCATATCCAAGATTTGCTGTTAACATCCATGACAAAAACCTAAACCAAGTATTAAGTCTAGCCTATGACTTTGAACGAGAAAATTTAATGAAAGATGGAAACCATCCATTTTCAGTCCACTACCTAGTAGGATATTCATTAACAAACAGCCATAACAGTTCAATATATGGACAAAATGAATTCATAGAAAGAGATAAAACTTTTAAAGATATAGGACAAGTAATAAAAAATCCAGAAAAATTATTAGAATACAAAGTACCTGATGAATGGAACCTAGATATTAAGGAAAAACCTTTAATACCATCAAGAAGAAGTAATGTACAAACAATAACATTTGTAGATACCCAGGCAGAAGCCAGTAAAAGAAACAGAGAAATAAAAGAATTAAAAGAAGAAATTGAAGAAGTAAAAGATTTAGTTTATACAATGAAATAATTATGATAAAAGAAAAACTATTAGAAATACGATTAGAAGGAAATAATAGTTTAACAAGTATAAATAACAATCAAATATCCATAATGAAAGCTTTAATTCTTATAGCAGAAAAAATAGATATTACAGATAAAAACATACAAGAATCAAGAGAAATACAATTAAAAATATATAAAGAAATCATAGAAATAAAAAAGGATATTAATAACATACCAAAAGGAAATAAATTAAAATTTGATCCATTAAAAGGATTAAAAGATGAACCCCTAGAAGATCTGATGCATTAATATCTAAAAATGAAAAAAGAAAAGCCGAAGAATCTAGACAAATAATAACAACCTAATGGATTTAATAAAATACAGAAAAAGTTTAGAAGAACAATTCATGAATCCTGAAAATAAGGATATAGGAAAATTAATCAGTCTGTTAACATTAACAAATAAAGAATTAGAAAAACATTATGAAGAAAAATCCTACATAAATAAAGAAGAAGACGATATGACAGTAATTAGTGAAAATGAATCTGAACAAGAATATACAACTCAAAGGATTAATATGGAACCAGTATTAATACCTAGAACAGAACAAGAAAAATCAACTCCAGAAGAAGGAGAAACATCTAATCCACATAGAGAACATAGATATAGGCCAGAAGAGCCTAATCCACCATATAGAAGAAGACAACCACCTAAGATGGAAGAAGGATTACATTGGGGTACTAGAGGAAGTATTCCATTAGAATTCAAACCACATGAAAATTATAAAACAGATATTTTAGATTTAGATTGTATAAGAGATAGGAAAAAAGCCTTAGATGAATGGGCTAGTGGAATGAGTGTAATAATACAACATCACCAACTACAAATACAAACCCTTCAGTTTGTAAAGTATTAGTAGCTCACAAAATGACAGAAAATGTAAAAATATGGTTTTCAAACCTAACCGATCAACAACATTTATTAATGCAAGGAAATGCTACAACAGGAAGAGATTACTTAAATACAGTAATAAATGAAATATACAAAGAATTCATAGGAGAAGATAAAGGAAGAAATATAACAGAATCCAGTGAACATGAAATAGAAGAAGCCAAATGACATCTAACAAATATGAAAATATGTGACATGTGTTACATAGATTCTTTCATTTGTGAATATGAAATGTATTATCATAAACTACCACCATCCATCCAAGAAGTCTATAAGGAGATGTTTTACAAAAAATTGCCTGGAACATTATATAAAACCATGACAGAAGAATGGAATAATAGGAATCCACAAATCATACCTGACACTTTAGGAGGAAGAATAAAAGGACTTAAGAATTGGATAATAATAAAATGTCAAGAAAGAAAAGAATTCAAACAAATTAAAGGAAATGATAAAATCTGTTGTGACACAAGAGATTTTAAAACACCAGGAAAATATGGTTGTAATATAAAACCATATAATAAATATAAAAAACATAAGAAATTTAAAAAATTTAAGAAATATAGATTTAGGAAACAAAATTTCCAAAAATATAAAAGAAGATATAAAAGAGAACCTTACAAGAAAAGATTTTTTAGAAGAAAAAAATATTATACATCCGAAAAGAAAAATTATTGTCCATCAGGAAAAAAGAAATGTAGATGTTGGATTTGTAACGAAGAAGGCCATTATGCTAATGAATGCCCAAGTAGGCTCCAACATAGAAAAGAATTTAAAAAGGAATTTCTACAAAAAGTAAAAATATTAGAAGAAGCTTTTAGAATGGAATTAGAACCAATAGAGGAATCCGACATAGATGATACATGCAGTATTTATCTATTAGAAGAAACAGAAGAAGAAATAACAGACTCAGAAACGTCTGATTATAATTCTGATTCTGAATATGATTCAGAATAATGAATGAATTATTAAGCATAACAAACCCAAACAGTACCTATATAAAAATAGGATTAAAATTCAAAGGATATAAAAATTATCATTTACATGCATATATTGACACAGGTGCAAGTATGTGTGTAGCCAGTAAATATGTATTTCCAGAAGAACTTTGGAAACAATCTCCAAAGGAATTAGTAGTAAGAATAGCAAACAATACTACAATAAACTTAAATAAAGTATTAAAAGATACAGATGTATCGATAGGAGGAGAAATCTTTCATATACCTACAATTTACCAACAAGAAACAGGAGTTGATATTCTATTAGGAAATAATTTCCTAAACCTATATCAACCATTCACACAATACTTAGACAAAATAAGTATAACAACCTTAGATGGAGAAACAATTTATGTATCAAAAACTAGGAAAGCATTAACAGTTTCATCACCAACTTTTATATCTCAACATAAAAAGCGAAAACGTGGTGAGGATATAGAAAAACAAAAACCATATCTAGAAAATATTTCTTTAGACATAGAGGTTAACCAAAACCCCTTTCTAAAAGAAATACAAGAAGATAAAGCCTTAACAGGAATAAGAAAATTATTAAAAACAGTATGTTCAGAAAATCCTTTAGATCCAAACATAAATCGATCTAATGAAATAACAAAAATAGAACTAAAAGACCCCTTAAAAGTCATAAGAGTAAAACCAATGATTTATACTCCGGAAGACAGAGAAGAATTTGAAAAACAAATTCAAGAACTTTTGGAATTAAAAGTAATTATTCCTAGTAATTCACCACACTCTAGTCCAGCATTCTTAGTAGAAAAAGAAGCTGAGAAAAGAAGAGGAAAAAAGAGAATGGTAATAAATTTTAAAGCTTTAAATAAAGAAA
This sequence comes from Elaeagnus macrophylla, assembly GCA_029378325.1. NCBI lineage: Eukaryota > Viridiplantae > Streptophyta > Magnoliopsida > Rosales > Elaeagnaceae > Elaeagnus > Elaeagnus macrophylla. Next base: position 8,281,480 of record CM055642.1, on the reverse strand, counting down.
CAATTGATGATGGTTATTTCATACCAAAGAAAGAAGAATTATTATCATTAATTAAAGGAAAGAAATACTTTTCAAGTTTTGATTGCAAAAGTGGATTTTGGCAAATAAGACTTAATAATGAATCACAGAAATTAACGGCATTCAGTTGCCCTCAAGGACAGTTCCAATGGACAGTTATTCCATTTGGACTCAAACAAGCACTAGGTATTTTCCAAAGACACATGGATAATATCTTTAAAAAATATCACAATTTTTGTTGTGTTTACATAGATGATATTCTAATATTCAGTAACGAATTACCAAAACACTATTTAGACATTATTAATGTTCTGCAAGAATGTAGAAGATCAGGAATAGTATTATCATAAAAGAAAGCAGTAATTGCTCAACAGAAAATAAAATATTTAGGGTTAGAAATAGAAGATGGAAAACATCATCTACAACCCCATATATTAAATCACATACAAAACTTTCCTAGTATAATTAAAGATAAAAATCAATTACAAAGATTTTTAGGATGTTTAGCATATGCTGAAGCATATATAAAGAAACTAGTAGAAATGAGAAAACCATTACAGGCAAAACTTAAAAAAGATTATGTCTGGCAATGGACTGAAGAAAATACCAAATATATGGATAAAGTAAAAGCACAGGTAAAAGATTTACCAACTCTATATCATCCAGGACCAGATGATAAAATGATAATAGAAACAGATGCTTCACATGAATATTGGGGAGCAATATTAAAAGCAAAAGTTGATAACGAAGATGAATATCTTTGCAGATTTACCTCAGGATCTTTTCAAGGACCTGAACTAAATTACCACAGTAATGAAAAAGAATATTTAGCTGTTAAAAAGGCTATTAAGAAATTTACAATATATGTAATAAGTTCAAAATTTATTATTAGAACAGATAGTAAAAATTTTGGACATTTTTTAAGGACTAACATTGCAGGGGACTACAAACAAGGAAGACTAATAAGATGGCAACAATGGTTTAACTACTACAAATTTGATGTAGAACATCTACCAAGAAAGAAAAATTGTTTAGCCGATGCTTTAACTAGAGAATTAGCACATTTAACTATGTTTTTCATGACAGGAACAAAATCTGCAGGAACAAAATTCACATAAATGGATTCTCTCGACATGGAGATTATGATCAAGGAAAAAGAAATTTCAATACATGAGACACAAATCAAATGCCTCAGGGAACAACTAGAGGTATTAGAACTTAAAAGGAAACTACAAAACAGAGAAACCATCACTAATCCAGAACTCCACATGAAAAAATCTGAAGGAGAAAAGGAAGTTGGAACAAAGATGCAGATTGAAGAAACTGCCAGCAACAACCCAGAACCAATAAAAAATTTAGAAAAGAAAAAACAAAAAATGAATTGGGCTGATGAAGCCGAAAAAGAAGACTTAAGAAAAATCTATGTAGTCTACAATGGACCTAATCCAGGAATTTATACCAGTTGGCCAGAAGCAAGTAAAGCAGTAAATGGAATCAGTGGAGTCATCCACAGATCCTTCACAAACAGGATAGAAGCAGAAGGAAGTTATAAAAATTTCAGAGTCCCTAAACTCATAACCCCAGCAGAAATAACCAAGAACTATTCCCAAATAGTACAACAGCCAGCAATAGGAACCAGGAGGATGAGAAACCTTGAAAAAATTCATAAACCAATAATTTTCAGAGAACCAATTAATAATTCTTTCGAAGAAGAAAAAGAAAGGTACAGAAATTTGACTAAACAGGAATGGCTAGGATTATATAACCTTGCTAGAAAAACAACTCAGGAACATATTGAAGATATGAAATTTTACACCACCGAAAAGGACTTCCCCTCAGGTAGTAAATTTAATATTTTAGAAGGAGCTGATCCAATATTTACTTATAAAACCTTTTATGCAGGACTCATTGAAAATATATATCCAGGAAATGAACTAAGAGAATTAATATATTTTTCTGATAATTTTAAAAAGGCCATTAGGAATTTTAAAAGAAGAACCAGGGCTGCAGAAAAGCCTATTTATTTAAGATGTTTCAGTTCTTTAATGGATTGGAACCAAGAAGAACCAGTAAGTCCATATCATTTTATTAAGCTTGGTGTATCAAGCAGCAAAAGAGAAGTAACTCGCCCAAAGGGCTTACCAGAAAAGGAATTCAATACTGGTGAATTGGACCTCGAAAGAGGACAAATGCTAAGCCAGATCTATTATGAAATAAGAAGAATTACTAATTCTTCAGAAATAAAAGTAAATTACTGTACAAGTAAAACCATAATTACTTCCCAAAGTAATTCGGTTATCAGTAATGAAGACAGTGAAAAAGTAATTTCCTATGAAACAAACTTCAACTGTGGCAACATTGAAGTAAATGAAGAAACAAAATTGGCATTTTGCTATTATGCTACACAGCAATCAGCTGATCACAAGTGCAATTATTGCATCCGAGGAAAAATTCCACTACAGACAAGCTCATCCAGTAGCAGCTCAATGTCGGCAGAACCTACTCAACCAAACATGTAGGACCCTCCTCAACAGCTGAAGGCAATAATTCAAGACAGCAATAATGTAAGGCGTCTTAACGCCAAATAGAAAAAGTAGGAATAGTGTATTCCCTTCATTGTAAATAGGGAACCCTTATGCTATAAAAGGGAACTCTTTAACTCTAGAGAGGACAGACAGGAAAGACACGAGTAATTAACACAAATACCACAACCATCTATCACCCCTCAAGCTTTAAGCTATGTATTCAGAAATTAGGAAGAACTAAGAACCTCTTCAAGGTTACTAGTTCTCTAGTTTGTAATATTACCTATTAATAAATAAAAAGTCCATTTCAATTCCAAACTATCTTTCCCATTTTCATTAAAATTAAGTACGGATCTCAGAGGATCAGCAGGGTCAGGAGGACTAAAAGCTTGGATCCAGGAGTGAGGCTTAATTCTTGAAACAAGAAGATAGCAAAGAAAGCGGAAGAACGCGGTGGACCCATATTTACAAAACAGGTAGATCTACAGATAGAGACTAGTATTCCTTGAAGTTTTATTAATATTGTTTAAATTTAATTATACTACATATAATCATGAATGATGAACGAATAAACATGAAAAGGAAATCAGAAACTATTCTCTATAGAAGTAAAAGCAGAAAATATTCTGAAAATCAAGAAAAATTAAAAGATGCAATATATCTAAAACAATCACTTATCTGTTTTAAAACATCTATAAAAGAAAACTTTGAAAAAAGTATAGGAAGATCAAAAGTAATGGAAAATTTGCAAGGATTAATTGATTATTTCACTAAACAAGAACAAAGAAATAATTTAATAAAAGGACAGGATAAAGAACATTTAGACCTAGAAGCAAGTCTCGAACTTGTACAAATTGATATAGAAGAAAACAAGAAAATTATAGAACTAAGTCGTTGGATAGAACAAGAATTAGGAGAAATCAACTCTGAAACTCAACCAGAAAATAATGATTAGTATAAAACATTTTGAAAGAAAATATTTAGAACTACTAGATGAATACATGGATAATGAAGATTATGAAACATGTTTAGAAAATTTTACAAGGTTTGACACCCTATTAAGTGATTACACCGACTATGTTTCCAGCATAGTACATCTAATAAACCATCCAGTAGGAAGAATTCTAAAAGACTATTTTAAACATTATTTTGTACAAGTAAACAAAGAAGAATTTGATAATTTAATCTTTGGATTTTATTTATTCAGAGAACAAATAGGAAGATAATCAAGTAACTGAAACTTAATAAATTCAGCCCCAATTTGGTATCAGAGCCAGTTTTTAAGAGAAAGATATAAATAATCATAATAAAATGTTTACTGAAATACAAATAAATAATTTGAAAGAGTTAATAAATCTAATCATAAATACAAATAATAACAAAGAATTTAATAAAGATTTTATAGGAATGTTTTTAGCATGTATGGAAATAAAAATGAATAAAATAACCTTATCACATAAACAAACAGAGATTTTAAAAGATAAATTAAAACATTTAGAAGAAATAAAAACAGAAGAAATCTTTATAAAGGAATATAAAATTTTTATGAACTATATTCTAGAGAAATTAATAGAAAATATATAAAAGATATAATCCTTTTCAAAGAATTACTACAAAAAGACCATAAGTGCAAGAATGTCATATGTAAGGTCCCTTTTAAACAATTACCCAAAATTAACCTTATAATAGTAAAAAAGAAATACATATTTATTAATTGTCTTAAAATATAAGAAATACATATTTATTAATTGTCTTAAAATATAATAATATATGATAATTGTAAGGTTGTATATATACTCATGTAAATGTGTAACTTTTATTTTAAAAAATAACACATATTTATTCCCACTAAAATTTAATATTAAACTATTCATCTAAGTAATTATTTTAACTAACCATATTACTTAGGTATGCAATTGAAGCTTGAATCTAGACATTATTCTTTACCAAATTAACTTCGTGTCATATTCATTTGAATGTGTTAAATAATATAATTTTTTTTTTTTTTAATAACGACGTAACGGGCATAAAGGTAATTTCAAAGCTATTTGTTGCCATTGATAACCATCTCCTTACTGGCACTCTTTCTTTGTGATTTTCCTGCCGCCAGAGTACTCCTCTTCGGTGCTTTCTTTTTCCTTTTTGCTCCTTCTTCTATATGTACGGACTGATTTGATGTCATTGATTTTTTTGGGGTTTTAGTTGCAATGTAATGCTTCCTTTGGTCCTCTTTGCTTATTGGTCTTTGAACTAATTTTTATTCATATATGTTTCTTAGCTAATGAAAGGGTTTTTGTCTAAAATAGGCAAATCGTATAGAATAGTTTAAAAAAAGGCTCATTTAAGTTTTAGTTTAGAAATGGGCAACTTTTGACTTAGAACCTGAAATTTTTAAGTTAACAGGTCTTCCTCTTTCCTCTTCGTCTTCGTCTTCGTCTTTCTCTTCCTCAATTCTCTCTTTGTCTTCCTCTTTGTCTTCCTCAATTATCTCTTCGTCTTCCTCTTTGTCTTCCTCAATTATCTCTTCGTCTTCCTTTTTCTCGTCCTCGACATTGAACAGAATTTGATAAAATCAAGGTCTGAAGTAAAATGTCAGTAGACTTTGTATTTGACATTTTGTTCAAGAGAGTTACATATGTTCAAAGTAAAACCAACAAACGTTTTCAAATATAAAATCCTCAATTGTTAGGTTCAAAACAACAAATATATTTTGTAATTTAATAAAGGTTTGAACTTTGAATTAACAACATTGCACTGTTCATCATCTTCTTCAAGATATACCAGAGATATACCACAAATATACCAAAGATATACCAGATATATCCTGGTATATCGAGATATACCAGAAAAATACCAGATATATCATGGTATATCGAGATATACCACAGATATACCAAGGTATATCGAGATATACCAGAGATATACCTTGGTATACCCTGGTATATTGAGATATACCAAAGATATACCATGGTATATCGAGATATACCAAGGTATATCGAGATATACCAAAGATATACCTTGGTATACCAAGGTATATCGAGATATACCACAGATATACCTTGGTATACCATGGTATATCGAGATATACCACAGATATACCTTGGTATACCAAGGTATATCGAGATATACCTTGGTATACCAAGGTATATCGAGATATACCATAGATATACCAGAGATATACCTTGGTATACCAAGGTATATCGAGATATACCACAGATATACCTTGGTATACCAAGGTATATCGAGATATACCACAGATATACCAGAGATATACCTTGGTATACCAAGGTATATTGAGATATACCACAGATATGCCAGAGATATACCTTGGTATACCAAGGTATATCGAGATATACCACAGATATACCTTGGTATACCAAGGTATATCGAGATATACCACAAATATACTAGAGATATACCTTGGTATACCAAGGTATATCGAGATATACCACAGATATACCTTGGTATACCAAGGTATATCGAGATATACCACAGATATACCAGAGATATACCTTGGTATACCAAGGTATATTGAGATATACCACAGATATGCCAGAGATATACCTTGGTATACCAAGGTATATCGAGATATACCACAGATATACCTTGGTATACCAAGGTATATCGAGATATACCACAGATATACCTTGGTATACCAAGGTATATCGAGATATACCACAGATATACCAGAGATATACCTTGGTATACCAAGGTATATCGAGATATACCACAGATATACCTTGGTATACCAAGGTATATCGAGATATACCACAGATATACCATAGATATACCAGAGATATACCTTGGTATACCAAGGTATATCGAGATATACCACAGATATACCACAATGCAATGCAACTTGAAGAAGATGATGAATAGTGCAATGCTGGTTAAATTTGATTAGCACGTATAATCTGAATAATATAAATTCCAATTAAATGGTAAATTAGTTGGAGAATATTTTGCAATTGATAGTTCTTTTATATAGTCTTATTCTTCCTCTTGCAGCTGATTTTCAATGTTAGATAGTGACGCAAATTGTAAGCACTATTATATTTGTATGAGCTGCGTAAATTTGGCTCATTTAAAATTCAATAGTCTATATGAAGACCTCTCCTTCGTTGAATTTAAACCAATCAAATATTTTTTGCATGTTGTTAATTCAATAGTCTATATCTCTGGTATGCCAGATAACTTGAAGAAGATGATGAACAGTGCAATTTGATTAGCATCAACTTGTGCAAGAAATGTGAGGCGTTGTTTCTGTTAAATTACCCACGTGTTCTCTGAAGAAGAGGAAGAAGAAGAAGATGAAGGGGAAGAAGAAGATGAAGGAACAGGAACAGGAAGAGGAAGAGGAAGAAGATGAAGATGAAGAAAGAGGAAAAAATGAAGAGTGCGTAAAGAAGGAGAGAGAAATAAACTTTGGTGGGAAATAAGAGGTGGGAACCGGCAACTGGAAGAACCAATTTTAATTTGCCCATTTGTAAAGTTTAATACAAATCTGCCCATTTCTAAACTAAGCTATGAGATTTACCCATTTTAGACAAAATCCCCTAATGAAATGTCTTTCTAGGTTAGTATTTGTCGCTTCACTGTTTATTTCTCTTATTAATGGATTTTGTGGGCAGTGAAGAGGATTGAGAGTTTAGTTATTTGCAATTTGCATTTACCTATTTTTATTGCTATTGTTTCTATTGTGGGTTCCCATCTTAGCAGAGGAAGTGTAAGAAAAATTGGTTTTTTGCCCCCTTTTACTTTTTGGTTGATAATTGTGATTCTTAGCCGTATACTGTGATTAATGAGCAATGGAGAGAACTTTCTCCAAATGTCAATTTTATGTTTCTGCTTAGTAGCATTACTCTCACTAGAGTAAGTACATTTTGATCTATTTGATGTGTTTAAACTTTTACTTCTTATGGTTACTGAGTTTTTAGATTTAGGAGCTGTTGCGTTTGATTTTAATTATCACCGTCACATTCATGATGTTAATGAAAATTCTTTGGATATGGCTAAGGAATGATGAATTGTGAGCAATTTCATACAAGTTAGGTAGCGTTTTTTCAGTATCATTTAAGCTCTCTTTTTTTCCCTCCCGAATTCATTAGATATCAGTCATCCAACATGCTCCCATAGTCCTCCGATGCTTTCGAAAAAGATTTTGATTGATTGAGACTAACCATGGATAGCAACAAACTGTGTAACAAAACATGATGGAAAGGAACATGCTGTCATTTTCTAATAACATTACACAACTCACACAAATTGTGTAACAACAAACATGCCTTCAATGCATTTTGAGCTTGCCTTTCAAGTGTTTGAGAAAATGATGCAGTGGGGAAGAGCTGCATTCATCAGTCTAATTTTTTTACTTTCTTCTTACAAAACTAATGGTTTGTCTAATTTAGAACTATCACTATTGTTTCTGTGCTGAACTGAGACAACAGTAGTAGTCTTGAATTTTCATTTCATGTACTCCATGTTTTTTTTTTGGGGGGAGTGGGGGGAGGTAAAGCAATAGAATTTTCAGTTGTAAAATGTCGAAGCAAGATGATAACTTGGTTACATTTAGTTTGATCTATTAGGGTATTTCTACATGTGTTTATTTCGGTCTTATATGGGCTTCATCATATATTCATGCTTTTAATTAGCAGCTTCTCAAATAAACTTGGTTTGTTCCACTTTTCAGTTAACTAAGGTGATAAAAGTCCTGGGTGTCATTTAGTTTGATCTTCAGCATCTCTGGGTTATAAAAGAAAAGCAAGTGCATAAATGGCACTGAGGCGGCTTTTGGGTTTTTCTGATGGTGAATTAATGAGGACGGATGCGAAACCTTGTTCCAGACTGATGAGACAAACTGCTGGAATTTTCACTGTTGGTGGAGGTTTGGGATTCTGGATTCTTTGCAGATTACATTATGGTTAGTTTTACCTTGTGGAGTAATCTCAGCAGCAACTACACACAAATAGCTGTGTCTCTTCTATACCTATCTATGCTCTTACGTTTCATCTTGAATTAATGGTGATTATGCACAGTTCAAACATTATATTTTATAAGAAAGTTACAACATTTGGGATTTCTGACCTTGTGCAGGTCCAAGAATAACTATTCCTCGGAGTCTCCGGTGGGCCGCTTGTGGAGCAGTGACAGTGAGTTCAACCTCAGCCTTTTGGTTAGGCTGTTTAGTCCTGAGTGTGAACCTCAAAATATAGTTGCTTATGACAAGGAAAGATAGTCAGGTTTGTTTATTTAGGTTAATTACTGCTATTCTCAAGTCATCTTAATCTCTGACGGTCAAGAAATTTCGAGAGACTCAAACTGATCAACAATGGTTCTGGTGTCTGCATAATGACCAGTTTGGTAAAAACCCGGTTGCTATCACTGGGCCAGTACTTTTGCATTTTTGATTTTGGGCTCTGTATAAGCCCATGAAGAATGGGCTATAACAAGTGTTGAAACAAAATACGTAAAAATAGATTGGAACGAGGTTACCAATTTACTGAAATAACTGCTTGGGTTGAGTCACGGACTATGTCGCTCTCTTTAAGACGTTTCGCGGCTCTGCTCAAAATTGTGCAAGCAAATACAACCTCGTCGTCTCCAGGATAAAACAGCCCAGCAAGATTCTGTCTTGGAGTTACACTGCATTGATGAACTCTGGAATACTACATCCTGTAAAATAATTTGTTGCTCGGAAACTAGAAATTATATTAATTTATATACTGAAAAATGTTTCTGGTATTCTGGCTTTCTTTGCTGGATTTTTTGCGTTGCTCAATTGTTTGCGAGAGAGAGAGTAAATGAGAGAGAGCTGAGAGTTTTGGAATGAATTGAAACTGAGAGCTCTATTTATAAGCTGAGAGATGTCACAAAAAACGGAGCCAAAACGGTCGTGAACGTTCCGTAAGACTCGGTCTGGAACGGAACGGAACGGAACGGTAATGCAATGGTCACAACGTGGTAACGGATAAGAACGTGTAACGTTCGAAGGCAATGGTTCTGTGAGACTCAGTCTCAACGAAACAGAACAGTAATAAAATAACGGTCATAATTTGGGTAACGGAACTGTTGGAAAAATTAATTTTAATAAATAAATTTTTATCAAAAAATAAAATGTCGCACTCTCACGCACTTGACACGGTGCGGTCGGCCGGTCGGACGGACCCACAATTGCTTAGGTCTTTCTCTCTTCCACAAAATTTGGTACCCTTGGGATTCAATCTCACTTGCTAATTTTTTTCTATATATATACTTCTAAGAAGAGATAAATTAGCAATGTAAGACTTTGTATTTTTTGTACTTTTTTTCTTTTCTCTTTTTTATTCAAATTCATAATAATTCCAACAACAACAAGAGTGCCACAAAAAAAATACGACGCTTATATAAAATACACTTTTCATTCCTACAAGTTTTTTCAAGTCTTTTTTTTTTTTTTTTTTTTTCCAGCTTCAAATTCCATTTAAGTGATTTTTTCTTGGAACAATTGCGCTCCCTAACTCGGTCACAGTGACCGAGTTTCCTCCTCCTGCACTCGCTGAGTGTATTTTTTTTCCTTGCGCTTGGCTTTTTTTTTTTTTTTTTTTCCCCTCTATCTGTGCCCTTCTTTGGGCGTTTTTTTTTTCCTTTTCTTTTTCTTTTAATTTGTATTATCAAATTACAATTTTTTAAAAATAACTATAATTGAACGCGAGGATTTTTTCTTTCACCTTTATAATTGGTCATATAATCATAGTTCCATAGACAAATACGTAGGGATCGCGCTAAAACGCAACCCATCTAATTTGCCCCCATTTGCTTGCGTGGACTCTGCATGAAAGACAAGGGTTTTTTTTTTATAACCCAAAAAAGACAACTTGTGTTTTTTTTTTTTTTTTAATCTTCATATTTATTGTTTTGCTACAAAGTCATGTTGGTTTTCTAACATAGGAATAATCAGCTGCATAATAAGGCACGCATATAACAGCCAAATACACAACCAATGACCCAAAATTATTTTGAGAGGAAATTTGAAAGAATTCCAAAACACCCTCGAAAGCTATGTTGATATATTAGTCAATAATATATTCTATTAGCCAAATAGCTTGTAGCTCAAAAACGATTAGTTGGACATAGTTACTTTGAACATTGAATCAAAATTGCTTACTTTTACTAATTTAAATTTGATCTGATTGGAATCGAACTTTAAGATTTTCAATCAAAATTTGATTTGATAATGCAATCAATCCGAATCAATTCAAATATGAGTGGATTAATTTTTTTTTTTTCTCTCGGATTACTTCTCAATTTAGGAAAATTGATTAGATTATTTGCACGCTCTTAATTTTGGGTTTGTAAGTTGTGTTCTATTTAAAAAAGAAGGTATTCTATTTTTTTTATTGAGAAAAAAAAATCTAAATTCTCCCGATCCCACAAATTTTTTTTTTTTAAAATGTTCCATTATTTTAAAGTTATTGTTATCTAAAAACCAAATTGGAGAACTTAAAAAATTGAATATCATATTCTTTCATTTTGATCGATTTCAACAATTACAATTTGCTAATATGGTCGTTAACTCAAATTAAAAGAATAAACAGTTTTCAGTTTCCTACGATTGAGATGGTATAGATTGATTTGATTCCTTTCTTAAAAGAAGCTTTAATCTCAAATTCTCAATCTTATTACATTTACCATGAAATGGTTCTCAAGATGACTTTTGAATATCAACTAGACAAATGATTCACAAAATAAAGATTATCAACTAAATTATGTATTTTAGAAGTTTTTTTTTTTGCTACATACAAGCCTCGAACTCGAGAGCTCCCCTTTATTAGGGCGGTTACAATGCCATTGGGCTACCAGGGCCTTGGCATGTATTTTAGAAGCTTAATACATCATTAAAATAAAAATTGTTTATAATTTTTTATTGCATGGACTGAATCCACCTAATTCTAAATAATAATATAAAAAAGTGATTAGTATTACATTTGTGTTTTTAGGATAAACTAGCTCATTAACTTTTGTAAAAGGTTGTTTGTCCCGAACTGTTACATTATTAATACATTAACTATTTTATTTTGAAATTAGATTAAAAAGTAACATTGTGAAAAAGTTTATGGAGTTGTTGTGCACTTCTACAAGAATTCAAGGACTTAATTGTGCAAGCAAGTGTCTAAACTTTTGATAATAATAATAAAAAAGTAACTGAATTTTTTCTATAATTTTATCAAAGTTAATGGGTTAATTGTCCACTAGTTCAAAAGTTGTAGATAAAATACTATTTTACAAGAGTTAATGAACTGTTCCTTAATCCTATACTTTTTGCACTCCTATTTTCTCTTTAAATGTATATTTGGTTTGGTGGTATGTTGTAAAAAAAAATTAAAAATGAAATAAACTATGAATTCCTTATTTCCTTTGTATTACTATTACGTATTTACGTCGTGTGTTGGCTGTTTTAAAAAAATTAGGTCAATCACGGGAAGAGCACGTGAGAGTAGAGATTTGGCGGCATCTGATTGCTGACTCCATAGAACAAGAATGTTAATGGGAGCTCCAATGCCTCCTACTTTCCCCATTTCTTTATTTATTTTCTTCAATTTTCATCTCTCCCCTCTCTCTCCATTTTTTTTTCATGTAGATGAGTAGGACCCTTTTTGTTGTTGAACATTCAGCAAAATCCACTACTCTCTCAATTTCGTTCTCCCTCGCTCATCATCTTCTTCCTCCCAAAACCCTAATCCCTCTTACACTTCCTCTTCTACACCAATTTCAATGGCTTCCTCACCCCAAAAGCGCCTTGACGACGACCACCACAACAGCAATCACCTTGATCTTAGCCTCAATCTCAACGGCGATACTAAAACCCACGTAGCCAAAAGACCGAAGCTCAGTTTCCCCATCACTGAGTCAGAAATCCTATCCGAATTCGCCCACCACGACCCATATGTCGCTCGAATCAACAACGGAAGTTTCGGATCTTGTCCAGCTTCAGTTATCGATGCCCAGAGGCGTTGGCAGCTCAAATATCTCTCTCAACCCGACGATTTCTACTTCAATCAGCTTAAGAATGGGATTCATCGCTCCAGGACGATAATCAAAGACCTTGTTAATGCCGACGACGTCGACGAGATATCCCTCGTTGATAACGCCACCACTGCCGCTGCTATCGTGCTTCAAAAGACCGCTTGGGCTTTTTCTGAAGGGAAATATGACAAAGGGGATGCCGTCGTTATGCTTCATTATGCTTATGGTTCTGTGAAGAAGTCTATTGAGGCTTATGTTTCGCGTTCTGGTGCCTATGTTATTGAGGTTCCCTTGCCTTTTCCTGTGAAGTCTAATGATGAAATTATTACTGAGTTTAGGAGGGCGTTAGAAAAAGGTAAGGCTAATGGTAAAAGGGTTAGACTTGCTGTGATTGACCATGTTACTTCTATGCCTTGTGTTGTTATACCCCTTAAAGAGTTGATTAAGATTTGTAGGGAAGAGGGTGTTGATCAGGTTTTTGTAGACGCTGCTCATGGAATTGGATGTACAGATGTTGATATGAAAGAGATTGGGGCTGATTTCTATACGAGTAATTTGCACAAGTGGTTTTTTTGTCCTCCTTCTGTTGCATTTTTGTATTGCAGGAAGTCGCCCAAGTGCTTGGATTTGCATCATCCTGTGGTTTCACATGAGTATGGTAATGGGTTGGCTATAGAGAGTGCTTGGATTGGGACGAGAGATTATAGTCCTCAACTGTTGGTTCCTTCAGTTTTGGAATTTCTTGATAGGTTTGAAGGTGGTATTGAGGGGATTAAGAAGAGGAATCATGATACTGTTGTTCAGATGGGAGAGATGCTGGCAAAATCCTGGGGAACTAATCTTGGCTGCCCTCCTGATATGTGCGCAAGCATGATAATGGTCGGGTTGCCTCCTTGTCTAGGGATTGCGATTGAAAAGGATGCTTTGAATTTAAGAACCTACTTGAGAGAAAAATTTAACATTGAAGTTCCCATATATTTCTGTGCACCTAAAAATGGAGAGGTGGGATCAGTGACTGGTTATGCTCGGATTTCGCACCAAGTTTACAACAAAGTTGATGACTATATCAAGTTTAGGGATGCGATCAACCAACTTGTAACTGATGGAGTTACTTGCGCTCTTCTCACTAAATGATCAGGTATGTACTTTGGTCTCATCCATATTAAAATGTGATGAAATACTAATTTACTCTATGATTTGTTTTCTTACTTGTTGCTCTCATATTCAGCTTGAAAAATGCATTGTAATTTCACGTGTACTTGAGTTCATGTATCTGGTTATTCTATTTTGGTCATTCATAGATTTTTCTCATCAATTCAACTATAAAATGTGATATGCTGACTCATCTTCGCTATTGTCATTATCATCTTCTGTCATTTTGACCTTGGGCTGAATTATGAAAGTTCCACTAAGAGGATAGGGGTGAGGGAGACTGAAAAATGGAAACTTGATACTGACATAAATTATTCATATATGTAGTAAATGCCTGCATCAGACCACTTTATTCCTTTCCTAGTTCTTTCCTTTTGTTTCTAGTTTGGAACCCTTTCTGTTCAATTTATATGGAGATATTGGTCAGGCCTGTGATGAGAATACATGTCTCTTGTCTCAATTCTTTGATTATGTTTTACAACATCAATTTAACTGCTCTTTGTAGCGGCGTGATTATTTTTCTTTAGCTAGGAACCATTTCAGCTCAATTTAGCCTGGGATATTGATCAAACCTGTGATGAGAGTGAATGGCTGTCACTACTATCTAGAAGTGATCAATTTGTATTTATGGCGACACTGCTTGAGTTTCTCTTTCCTAGATGACCTTGCTGCAAGTACAAATTTACTTGGTTAATTTTCATCATATTTAACACTTTGAAACATGAAGCCCTTATCGCCATTAATTATGTAGGGTAGTACTTTGTTCTTTCTTTATGCTTACATTCTTGCCGATGATAATTTGCATAAATTATGACATGCTATGATCTAGCCTTCCGTTTATTTGCGACCTATCTTTTGCTGAAGTAGTTGAGCTGCAGGAGAGTTTGGAATGAGAAGAATTACCACAGAAGGTTGATAATGCATGATTACCATTTGAACCGAAATCATTCAAAAATGGAAAAGCTTTTTTAAAACTTCTAACCACAAAAATAAAACCACTTATTTCAAGCTCATGTATTTTCACTACATAGAGAAAGCCTACTCGACACATTCCACATTGAACACAGGTTAGTTGAACACGCTCAAATTTTTCGTTCAATGTTAAACTCTGACCAATTTCACCCCGTTCAATGTTATTAAGGTGTTATTTTTATCGTTATAAATTTTATGAGTGTTCTTTGAGGTAATTTTACGTTTTTGTTACCATACTATGTTAGCCAATGAAATCAGTGCCATAATTTGTTAATCTGACTTATCTCTTATACGTAATATTTAACATGTATTGTTTTATGTAGTTGTAGTTCAAGGAGACCAAGAAGGAATATTTCTGTTGAATAACCACTATGGCTCTCCATATTTCTTGCGATCTTGACTGGTTGAAATGGTTTCGATACCATCAACTCTCAAGAATAAGGAGAGAGAAGAGCTGTAGAATTATGTATGAGCCCAAATAACTTTTCTTTATCTTAAGTTCTATGATCTGTAGCTTTTAGCTAAGTTAATCGAGCTATTGATCCCTAGCTGCTGTAAATAAGTTATGACTTATTTGTAATCGCCTGCTTTTAAGTCGTTGTCAATTGATAAAAGACTTTTTGGGCTCAGTACATGATGCAGACTGAACAATCATTATATGGCTGATCATTTCTTGATACCGTGATGCTTGCAGTATGATAAAGCCTTCATCTTCTTCATATGTTAGTATTTGGATGATTTTGACTGAATAGTGAATATTTGCAACCTGTCCAATACAGCTTACCAAATCTCGTGGTTGTGGACACTGATGATTAATATAATTTTGATGTGACGAGCACCTTAATGATGACACCTTCTGAACCGTGGGCTAAACTGGTCACTTGTATAAAATTATATTGATTTTTTTCATTTTGAGGTTCAATTTTCATGACAGAGTTCATATTTTCACTAATTGTATGTACTTTGTTGATTTCTCTTTATTTATAATTTTGTTTGAAGTTATAGGTCGACCATTCTGCCCATTGGCCCGACATGAAGGTGTTCGCCATGTCATAACTCCTGTGTAGAAATTAAGAGCAGTGTTATATGCTTTAAACTTGTGGTGTGGTATGCATCGAGTGTTTTAATTATATAATTAATTATTGATTGAATATAAAATTAAAATGTAAATATGATATTTTCATTTATTTATTAATGTGGCTGTGTTTATTGACATATATAAATAAACATTTTTGATAAATTAATGATACTACCCAGTAGGGGTGAGCAGCGGATCGAAATCGCCTGTTTTTTACCAATCCGAATCCGATCAGATCCGAAGCGGATTTGATGATTTTTAATCCGAATTCGATTCGATAATGTAGTCAATCCGAACCGATCCGAATTCGAGCAGATCGGATTTTTCGGATCGGATAGGTCGGATTGAGATTATAATTTATTTTTTTATTATTATCATATATAAAACACAATATATACTAACATTTAAATTTTAAATTGGTATATTTTTTAGTAAAATTTATTTATTTATAGTCACAAATTAGATAATCAAAATAATAAAAAGTATACTGTTGAATATTATTAAATTATTATAGAAAATTTAATATTTTTATTTTTTAAAAAAATTAAAATAATAATTTAATGTAATTGTGGTATGTATAATATTTAAATATAACACATTAAAAATAAATATATATTTATTTATAATTTTAATAGTAATTCAGTCCGGATCGGATTACAACGAATTATAAAATCTGTCGATCCGAATTCGAACGGATTATATACTTTTCAATCCGAATTCGATCTGACTATAAAATATATCAATCCAATTCGATCCAAATCCGACGGATCGAATCAAATTTATTAATTTAAACGAATTGATCGAATTATTTGCTCACATCTACTATCCAACACCTTACGAGGCAACTTGGTTAAATGTTTCTTAGGATGATTTAGTTCCATTTTGGATTGATGGGTACCATTTAAACGTTTTTTTTTTTTTTTAATTAATATATATGATCTATATTATATATAAAAAAGTTTAAATTATGCATAATTTTTTTTTAGATAAAATTATTTTTATATTTTAAATTATTGTTATTAATTATCTTTTTAAAATATATTATCATATTAAATATTAAATAAAGATTTTAAACATAACAATAAAATAAGGACTACATCTTAGAATTATAATTATATGATGATTATCACATTTAATAAAAAATTTAAACATGATAATGGAATAAGGATTGCATTTTATATGAACTCTAATCATATGATGATTATTACATTCAATAAGAATTTTAAACATGATTATAAAATAAAGATTGCATTTTATATGGGCTTTAATCATATGATGATTATTACATTCAATAAAAATTTTAAATATGATAATGGAATAAGGATTGCATGACTCTAATCATACGATGATTATCATATCTAATAAGAATTATAAATATTATTGAAAAAATAATAAAAATAACATCTTTGTTCAAATTATATATTTTTATAATTAAAAAATGACTTTTATATTATTTTTTTGAAGTTCATCTTCGTCCAATTGAATGTCATTTAATTTATTTTGTTATAATTTAGATCCATTAAATGTTGAATGCTTAATGTTATTAGGATGCTATATAAATATTATTTTGGTAATTTCTCAATAATATTTTACTTTCACAATTAAATTCAAATTACACTTAATATATTTTTGGATAAATTTATTATTATATTTTAATTTATTGACATTAGTTATTATTATATGATATATTATCACTATAACTCTAAACATAATAATGAATAATTATCACATTCAGCAAATACTCTAATTATATGATAATTATTACGTTCAATAAATACTCTAAACTTTTGACAAAAAAAAAAAATAAAGATTCTAAACTTAATAGTAGAATAATTATCATATACGATTATGATTATTATCGCATCTAATAAATATTTTAAATATTATTTTATTTTTAAAATTAATTTAAAAGTATAAAAAATATTAATTTCGTATTTATTTTAAATATTTTATAAAAATTAATAAAATTAATAAAAAAAAGTAAAATAATTAATGTAAAATGTAACTATTTTTAACTAACATCTATTTAAATAAAATAACAATAATAATAATAATAATAACAAACACCTGTATACGATTCAGGCCACAATCAGTACAGAACCATAATGGAAAGTTTGGGTTGGCTAGGTAAATTTATTTTTTTTAAATAATAAAAGTATACTTTAAGTCGGTCGAAAAAATCGATATGATCAAGATGCATAAAATAAAATATTGGCTCATAAGAAGTTTAGTATTGCGACCCCTTTGAAGCTTTTTCGACATATGTCCTAAAAAAGTGAATGCAAGTAGTAGGGGTGAACAAATATGGGTTGGTTTGGGTTTAGACTAAAATTGGAACCAACCCAATATGATCGGTTTTTTAAAAACAAGAACCGAACCGAACCAAAAAATTTGAAAAACCAATCCAACCCGAACCAAATTTTTTGGTTTGGTTTGGGTTGGTTAAAGGAAATTTCTTCTACGGTAATGAATTTTCTTTATTAAATTTTTTTAAAACTCTTGTATTATATATAATTTCTAACATTTTTAATGTTAATTTTATTATAATACCTAAATTTAGAAATATAGATATCGATTACTTATCTAATACCATTATTCATATCAAATACAAAGTGTAAGAAAAATTTAAAATTAAGACAAATAAGCAATAAGGAATAGTAATCACATACTTGACAAAATTTACTAACTTTTAGATCTAATAATATTGTTCACCAATGTTATTCATGCAATGAAAACTCTACCAACAAAAATATGAAAGATGATGTAATTATAAATTTATAATGGATAAATAATTAAATAATATCAAATTCGTGTATCATGTGAATAAAAGATAAAATAAATGATAGTACTTGGTAGAGAAGTGATTGCACGAATTCCGTTTAAATATTTAAATTGTAATGACAAAAATGGACAAAACTTGTTTATCTCTCACTAACAAAGTAGAGGATAAATTTTTCTAAAATATTATCGAAAATAAAAAAGGTTGCCCTCATAAACATAACTAATTAGCAACAAATAACAAATCCAAACATATAAATTCAAATCTTTAGTACATATAGACAACAGTATATTACAAAATAGAGAATAAAAATAAAATACTTAAATTATCACAAAAAAAACATAAAAATAAAATAAAATTTCAAACATGTTCCAAGCTCCCATATTCTAATATATTAATAAAACATAAATATTATATTAAAATCATTGATTTCGCTAACTCGCCATTGAGTTTATTGAGGTATGTTATTTTCCAAACATGTCTACAAAAATAGAAAATTAAGTGTAAATTATGAATTAAATAAATTAAATTGTAATGATTATATAAATATTTAAATATATATATATATATATGGGTTGGTTCGGTTTTTTTAAGATGTTAATAAATGAAAACCAAACCAACCCAATATTAATCGGTTTTTTATTATGAAGAACCGAACCAAACCAATAAAACTTAAAAACCGATTTTTCTGGTTTGGTTTGGGTTGGGTTGGGTGGGTTGGTTTGGTTCTGTATTTTTTTGTTCACCCCTAGCAAGTAGATCCTATTCTCTCAAAGGAAAATTTTGTGTCTCCCTATTACTCACACATTTTCATTGTATCTATATTTAAAAATAAAATATTTTTTTAAACTAAATATTTACCAATTGTTCTGAATTTTGTCTAATTTGATAATAAAATTCAAAAAATACACTAACACATCCGAATAAAATTCAAACTTAAATTTTTTATGGAAGAATTTAAAGTCTTACCACTTAAACTATAAAAAATTTTCAAATAAGTTTTAATTCATATCCGAACAATGTAAGTTTTTTTAGATAATTGATAGTTAAACCTCTTTTAACATATAATAGATACAACGAATATTAAGAGTGTTCATGTTATGAGTTGAATCATGTTTCAACAAAAATCGAAATCAAATAAATGAAGTTTGTTTTTAAAAAGTTAAGATATAACTAATACAAACTATAAAATTAATTTAAATTAAATCTTTTGGATTATATCGGGTACATTGATTATTAGGTTTTAGTTTATTTTTTATTTTATAGTAAAAAATATAAATGTTAGAATAATTTAAAATTTTGTCTCATAATTTAATGCTATAATATTTTTAAAAATATAAATATTATTTTATAATATATTATATTTAAATATTATAATACTATCGTTATTAAATTATTATTTTAATTTAAAAAATAATTTTTTTTAATAATTTAATAAATGTTAAAGTATACTTCTTATTATAAATAATAAATTTTAATATAAATTCGTTTCGAATCAGAATGGAGTCGAACTGGTGAATTGATGATGGTAACCTGGGGATAGCAAATGCAAATGTGTGCGTACAATATATAACATCTATGCAGCTACTCTCCTGCTGACTTTATCTTTCTCCCTACGGTTACAGTCGCCTCTAAGTATTTGAATGCAACCTCGGGGTTTGATCCCTTATCAAAATCGAGGTCCAATTTTTGGGGATTTTAGGTTCAATTCCTGCTATTCAATTCATCATTCCATTTGAAAGGAAATTCTCAATTTAAAATTTCGCATCATTCCAATTGCTTATGACATTAGGGTTTTCACATTACCTTCTTTTTTGTATATTATTTATTATTCTTTTACTTCAACTCTTTGGGCATTAATTTGCCTCTGATCTTCGTTTTTGTGTGTGTGTGTGTGTGGCTAATCTGCTTTTGATCTTTGTTGTTGTTTTAGGACTTTTCTTTCTGTAACTCTTAATTCTTTCTTCGTTACTTGTTATACTTTGCTTGTGTGTGTCGATATATGGAGCATTAGTTTCCCAAAAGTAAATATAAAGAGGGAAAAATACTGGATACAGAGCAATTGGGTTGAAAGGTGTTTAATTTTTTGGTATTTTAATTTTTGTGAAATGTTTAATTTCATTCTCTCCATCTCCAACACAGACGCCGGTCAAGAATTCTCCAATATGCTGTTGGGTAAGCTCTATTGCAGGCATTCACTAAGCCAATAGTCTCCACAGTCCACTCTCTTCCTATTCACCATTGTCTATCAGTCCATCTCCTTTCTGTAATATGTAAGACACCTCTCTAGACTCAGTTTTTCATTCTCTAATTTGGGTTTGTAGCTCGTCATTTGAAATGATTTCTTCCTTATGTTTCATGATTATTGCTAATTAAAGAAAACCTATCTCAGTTACAATTGTGTCGTTGTCTATTCCGCTTGAGTCTTTTTCCGATTTTATGCTTGCTTGGCTTTTAGTAATACATGATGTATGTAATTGGGCTTTGTCATATCATGACGGTTTTGAATTATTGGTTTCAGTTTAATTATTATTATTTTTGTGAGAGTTTATGTTTACATTTTCTGATCTGTATGAAACTGTGTTATTAGCTAATTTAGTGATCTGATGTGATGCTTTATGTTCCTTTGAATCATTGAAAAGTGTTATTATGAACTTTTCAATACATTTCAAGTTTTTCCTTTTCTTGATTTGTTGAATGCTTGAGATAATACTTCATCAGTTTTATTGAATGGTTTCATGCAACTTTTCAATGTTGAAACAGGCTTGAGCCTATTCATTGGTAATGGTTCTTGTTTCAGAATTTTCTCTTTTGTTTATTTTTATTTATTTTCTTAATTTTTTTCATTAACCTCTATTTGGAATCGGTTTGTATGTGACACAGGTCATGGCAGAAAAGAAAATTATAGTGATATGTCAATCTGGGGGTGAATTTTTGTCCGAGAAGGATGGGACCTTGATGTACACCGGTGGCAATGCTCATGCTATAGATATTGATGACCTAATGACTTTTAATGAGTTTAAGATAGAAGTTGCTGAAATGTTTAACTGTAGCATTGATAGCATGTCTATCAAGTACTTCCTCCCAGGCAACAAGAAGATCCTCATTACAATTTCCAATGATAAGGATCTAAAGCGCATGGTAAAATTCCATGGGGAGTCTGCCACAGCTGATGTATTTGTCATCATGGAAGAAATGGCTGCTCCTGAGGTCTCAAACATGCCTGCCAGTAGGTAGTTTTCTTGTTGTCTGAGCTAGTATTTTATTGTCACTGTTTGCTTCCTTGCTGACATTTGTCAACATACTAAATCTTTTTAGGTCAAGTCGAACAACTTTGTCAGAATATGTGGTTCCAATTGATGCAACTCTTGATGTCATGGATGATATGGCTGATACCACCCCACCTGATATCCCAGTGCATGCCCCTCCTCTTGATATTGCAGATGTTAATGACCATGTAAATGCAGACATTGATATGCCCACTGCAATGTCAACAGATTTTCCTCTTGTTGGTTCCACTGACGAGAAGCATGCTAAAGGTGCTCAACAATGGCAGAATACTATTGCCGGTGTAGGCCAAAGATTTAGCAGCGTTCATGAGTTTCGTGAATCATTGAGGAAATATGCCATTGCACATCAGTTTGCATTTAGGTATAAGAAGAATGATAGTCATCGTGTCACAGTCAAGTGTAAAGCTGAAGGTTGTCCTTGGAGGATTCACGCATCTCGGTTGTCAACCACTCAGTTAATTTGCATTAAGAAGATGAATTCAGTACATACATGTGAAGGGGCCGCTTCAACAACTGGTCATCAGGCAACAAGGAGTTGGGTGGCAAGCATTATAAAGGAAAAGTTGAAAGCTTTTCCAAATTATAAGCCCAAGGATATTGTAAATGACATCAAGAATGAATATGGAATACAGTTAAATTACTTTCAGGCCTGGCGTGGGAAGGAAATTGCAAAGGAGCAACTTCAGGGATCATATAAAGAGGCATATAATCAGCTTCCGGTTTTCTGTCAGAAAATAATGGAGACCAATCCAGGTAGTATTGCTACTTTTACCACCAAGGAAGACTCAAGTTTCCATCGGCTCTTTGTGTCATTTCATGCCTCATTGTATGGGTTCCAACAAGGTTGCCGGCCTCTCCTTTTCCTTGACAGCACACCTTTAAAATCAAAATACCAAGGCACTCTGTTAGCTGCAACAGCTGCAGATGGGGATGATGGAGTTTTCCCTATTGCGTTTGCAGTGGTGGATGCAGAAACTGATGATAACTGGCATTGGTTTTTGTTACAACTCAAATCTGCTTTGTCAATATCTTGTCCAATAACATTTGTGGCAGACAGGCAGAAGGGCTTGAGGGAGTCAATCGCTGCTGTATTCAAGGGTTCTTATCATAGCTATTGTCTAAGGCATTTGACTGAGCAACTTTTTAGAGACTTGAAAGGACTGTTTTCTCATGAGGTGAAGCGCCTCATGGTTGAGGATTTTTATGCTGCTGCCTGTGCACCAACACCTGCAAGCTTTGAAAGTTGTCTTGAGAGCATCAAAAGTATATCACTAGAGGCTTATAACTGGATTGTACAAAGTGAACCCCAAAATTGGGCAAATGCATTCTTTCAAGGTGCGAAATACAATCATATGACATCAAATTTTGGGGAGCTGTTTTATAGTTGGGCATCAGATGTACATGAGTTACCAATAACTCAAATGGTTGATGTGATAAGGGGTAGAATTATGGAATTGATCTTTACACGACGAACAGAATCTAACCAATGGTTGACGAGGCTGACTCCATCAATGGAGGAGAAGCTAGAAAACGAAACTAATAAAGTCCGATCCCTTCAAGTGCTACTGACAACTGGTAGCACATTTGAGGTTCGCGGGGAGTCCATTGAAGTTGTTAATATTGATCGTTGGGAATGTAGTTGTAGAGGGTGGCAAATAACTGGTTTGCCTTGCTGCCACGCAATTGCAGTTGTCAGTTGTATCCATAGAAGCCCACATGATTATTGTTCAAGATACTACACTACAGAGTGCTACAGACTTACATACTCAGAGTCGGTACATCCTATTCCAAATCTAGAGATTCCTCTGCTGCAAGATTCTTCTCAGGTTCTAATAACAGTAACCCCTCCTCCCACTCGTCGTCCGCCAGGCCGTCCTGCTACAAAGAAGCATGGATCCGATGACGTAGTGAAGCGTCAACTGCAGTGCAGCAGATGCAAGGGTCTTGGGCACAACAAGTCAACTTGCAAGGAATTATTGTAGGGTGCTAAACATAGTAAGCATAACTTTGTATATGTGCTGTTACTCTAACCAATTTACTTGTCTCACATCTGTTCACTAGAGATGTAAGTTAAGATAAGATGTTAATGAGATTTATGGAATAATTCATTAATTTTTAAAACTCATCTTGTCTCACTTGATTAAGGAGATGAGATGATAATGAAATAATATTAATTTAGATATATCATTTGTACTTAATGGGCCTAAATGAGACAAATAAAAATACAAAAAATAGAAAATATGATACATAATTATTTATAAAGTGAGCTTCATAAGAAAATTAATTCAATATATATTTAAATTTATGTCTACTAGGGTTATAATCTAAATGAGATGCAATGAGATATTTAAAAGAAATGGGGTAATATTGTACTATGAGCCCGAGACACTAAGTGAGACACGAGATGAGATGAAACATCCTACTTTACATCTCTACTGTTTAGCATGTTGATAACTTTCTTGAAAAGTATATCATACAGCTGTGTTATCATGTACACACAAGTGGTTCAGTGTTAATACTGAGCATCAACAGATATGACTTCCTCTCATATTACCGTTTGGTGGACGAAAGTGTGAATATACATTGTACACGCAGTTATGTGTTATTTACTTATCTTCTTGCATATTTCTGTGTAGATTATTTGTGTGTTTTCAAGTTCTCGATTCTGGCTGTCATATGCTTATTGCATGCATGTGTTCCAATATGACTTATGCGTACCCAATTATGATAAACGATACAGGTGCTGTTATCTTGTCAAGCTTCCTTTTTAGATGAATCGGATAAGTTTTATAGGGTACTATAAATTTTCCGTTTGACTTGCTTTTATTCTGTTAAGAATTTTCCAATTGATGCCGTTTTTTAATTCTGTTGGTAGGATTGCTTCAGAGTTCGAGTGCCTGGAACATCATAGACTGTAGTACATCCAATCGCTCTACTGGGAGACTGAAATGTTTACTGAATCTGATTGTATCAAAATAATTACCTATATTTACCCATCTCCTTCTCGACCTCTGCTAGTTTATTGTTTACCCCAAATACATGCTACTTTGAATGTATTAGATATCTGAGATATTTCTCCATCACCCTCTCAACCTCTGCTAGTTAATTGTTTACCCTAAATGCATGCTACTTTGAATGTATTAGATATCTGAGATATTTCCCCATCACCCTCTGGTAGTTTATTTTCCCAACTTAATGATAATTGAAGAAGTAAACCTTGCCTTTAGGATCTGAGAGTTTCTACAAATTGTTTTCACTTAGGATGTGAGAATCCGAACGGCATTTCTTTGGCTACATCAATTAAAGGGTGATTTGGAATTCATAGTTAATGATCTTTCAAGTTTCATAAGATTGAAGCATTTGTCAGTTGTCACATTGTGATTCAACAGTGGCTTGAAGAGAGAAAAGGGCTTTCTTCTTGTGGGAAGATATGCTGGTAGAAGATGCTGAATGCTATTGCCTCGTTCATGAGAATTGGGAACAGCTTAAGAATATCTTGTTCAAACACTGACCTAAAGGTTATGACACTACAATACATATTCAACAGAAGTGAACCACCATGTAGTAGAGATGTCATCAATCCCACGGCTAAAGTGGTTTCATGAAAGTTTTGTTCATGGAAAACAATGTTCACAAAAGTTGAGATAAGGTCTGTAGCAGACTTGTGCGTGCGCTGTCACTTGGTTTCCATTTTCGTTAGGAAAGTGCGATTTGTGGCGGAAGTTTTTTTTTTCCCCAATGTTTGCGGTCTCCTCCTGTTGGGGCTTCAATCCAATTTTGGGATCCGGTACTTTATTATTTTTTCCGGCATTCATTGTGCATAAGTTATCTGTTTGTACTAAAAATCTTGTCTAGAAATTTTTTATATAATGATGTATTTGCTTATGAAATTATATCATATTGTACAGTATAAAAATAGTATAATTATGTAGAAATTTTGTACGATCAAAAAGTATGAGTATAAATTGTATTAGATACTTAACTTAGCTTGAATTTTTAATTAAAAAATTATGTGTATTAATTTTATTTCATTTCAAATTTAAAATAATATATTTTTTATTTTTAAAAATGTAATAAAAATATAAAAACGAATTAAATATTAATATAAATAAAATTTATAACAAAAAATTATTTTAAATATAAATTATTTTATTAAAATATTTATAATTAATTTTATTTAACTATATTATATTATTTGATAATAAATTAATTATAATATAATTTAATATATTTTAATTTAATATAATTATATTTAATTTATGGATATGGTGTATCAGTTAAAGTACTAATACACTATTCGAAGCTTAACAGTTCTTTGTATTTTAATGAAAATTAATTGCTATAAAATTATACACTTTTGATGGCTTTGGTGGTAAATAGAATTACTATTTATCCAAAAATAAATTATGTTCTTAAAAAATAAAGGTCAGTTAGTCATTTTATATATATTTAGAAAAGGCCATCGTATTAATTCGTCAAAGTGTTAGGCTCGTTAAGTCTGAAGCTCGCGACACCGGCTTCATCTCGCTGTCTTTACTGCCACGTGGCAAAATTTAATTAGTTGAAGTGAAAATTTGGATTTGCCGCGCTTCTAGTCAAACTCAAAGCCCAAATAATAGATTCGGAATTCAGAATATTTACGAGCCCAAGGTTTGGAATATACGAACCACAGTTTTGCCATCACATGCCAACTGCCAAGTCCATCTCTCTGCTTGGACACGTCGCTGAAGGCCTGAAACACAGCCACTCTCACTAAATAAAGACGAATAAATTTATTCGGAATTTATTTGTTTAAATAAAAAATCCGATATTTACGGGTCTGTTAGTTATGACTTATGATTGGATTATATTTTAACCCTCCGATGATATCCTAACCTGAATCAGCGCCGTCAGATTGGGTCGCCTACTTGTCATGTGAACAAAAACAGAGTGTTCTGTTCTGTCAACATTTGAGAGAAGAGATTTCAAACTGGAACTGGGTTTTGTTCATAATTTAAATCTCTCTATTTCTTGAAGGTTCTTGAAATTCTGAATACCTTGGTTAGGCTTTTCTTTTGGTTAACAAGTTTTGATTTTGATTCAAAACATGCTCCGTATATCTCAAGCTGCTGTTTGAGGTAAGAAGCCAAAGACTACTAATTTCCCTCTGATTTGCATGAATCAATTCTTCTTTTGCTAAATCTCTTTCTTTTAACCTATTTTAATAATTTGCATGTAGGTTTTTTTTTTTTTAATTAGTTGAAAATCATCTTGCTTTTGTTTTGCCTTTTACTTTCTTTTTGCAGATAAATTTATGATGTGGGTCAGTACGAACTTGCTTTGATGAGTTGAAGTAGTGAATTCATAAAAAAAGTGGATTAACTTTTATTATAGAAAATCTGCGATTTAATGCATGTTTGTTCAGTTTTTGGACCCATTTAATTACTTATCCTGTTTTTCTACTATTATTTAATTTTCAAAATGAGGGATATGGAATTTATTTTTGTCTGTTATTATTATTTGTTGGTCACTTGGTTGAGACTCGAGAGTGACAGAACACTTGCATGATTCTCATTCTAGCATTTTCTTTCATTTTCTATTTTTCTCTCTCTTCATAATAGTGGGATAGCTGGGTCTGAGGTAGAGTTGAGGAATATTAATTGCCCTAAATAACAAACGATATTTTCTTGGTTTATATTTTTCCCTATAAAAAAAAAAAATTTGTTGGTTAAATTATAATTTTTCTTGCTCCGTAAATGTTCCTTAAAAGTTCAATTTTTGAAGTACTAAAACGTCAACTCTTTATTGTGCTTTTGAAGTTATTATTTATTTATTATAAAATTTAATGCATAACAACGATTTTTCGGATGCAGCTTTGAATTTTCCCTGAAGATGATAGCTTTCACAGCAATAACAGCACACCATTCATTCTTGAGGCTTTGAATTTGATTCAGTGTATAAGGATAAGTCCAGATCCTTAACAATCAAACCAATTCACTCTGTCAATTTTGGATCAAATATTTTCAATTTTCCCATGACAAGTTCAGAGAAACAAATGTCTTCTTTGTCCTCATCATCTTCATCTTTATCCCCACTATCACTTCATGAGATTGACCCTTTATTGAAGGATTTGAATGAGAAAAAACAGAGTTTTAGGCGCAACGTGGTGTCTTTAGCAACAGAGTTGAAGGAGGTTCGGAGTCGTTTGGCTTCTCAAGAACAATCATTTGCTAAGGAAACTCTAAATAGACAGGCATGTAGTCTTTAGTTTTTTTGGGTCCCTTTCTGTAATTTTGTTAACAGTTTAGGGAGTTGAAACTCAAAAAGTGATTATTTGGGTATCTTCGGGTTGGTCTGTTTGTTTGCTTGTACTTTTGTTAAAAGTTGTTTTAGAAAAAAGCACTTTGGACTTGCTTGCATTTGCTTCTTTCAGCAATATGAGCCTTGAAATAACTTCTTAAAAAAATTTCTTGTTTTGTCCTGAAGCATTCTATCAAAACAAACATACCCTTAGTTTTTCTTCTTGGAACTTGGGTGATTTTTAAATGTTTATGGCAGGTAGCAGAAACAAAGGCTAAAACAATGGAAGAAGAGATTGGTAGGATGCAGAAGAGACTAGCAGAGAGGAATAAACTACTTCAGGCTTCAGCAGCTAATGCTGAGAAGGTCCCACTCATATCTCAGTTGTTGATATGATTTAAAAATTTGTTAGCTTTTGAGTTTAGTGCATGATTACTCATATTCCATTTGTTGATATCAACTATTAATTATCTTTTACTAGGCACTTTTAGATTTGTTCTTTATGTCCTAATTATGATAGTTAGATTTCTTGCTTTTAACGTTAAGAATGAATGAAGGTCAACCACAGGTAAGTAAGAGTTAGGAATGAGGGGGTTCAATATGCTATAAGCTCTAGTATGAGTTTGGTTTATTTATCATTTTCCTTTTTCAAGTCTCTGCACACTGCTACATTTGGTCTTCATTTTCCTTTAAAACAGAGTTCCATTTGATCTTGGTTTCAAATGCTGGTTATCGATTTCAAAGTGAGTTTAATTCAATAACTAGAATTAAAAAGAGACTTTTTGAAAGAAAAAGGATCCAAAACATAAGTTAAAGTTACCAAGGGTCTATTACTTGTGTTTCTATTCAAAGTGGTCTCAAAAAAGAAAAGAAAAAAAAGGTTTCAGGCGGTTTCACAACATATGTTCTTTTGTCAGCAAGTACAAAATTGCTTTCTAAGCTCTAAAAGCTTTTCTGACAAATATTTTTTTGTTGAGTCCTTAAGCTCTTTTTTACTATTGTAAGTGTTTTATAGTGTCACAGAAGCAAAAACAGACCTTAAGTCTGCATGCTTAATGACTGTGTGAAGTAGCTTCAAAGCATTTATAAACAGTTGAATTTATTTTTGAAGATTTGTTTGCAAATGTAAGGAACTGCCAATCATAACATTTTTATTATCTAATGCAGTACCTCAAGGAGTTGGATGGTCTTAGGTCACAGCTTGCATCTACTCAAGCTACTGCAGATGCTAGTGCTGCATCAGCTCAAGCAGTACAAGTCCAGTGCTCGTCACTTGTAAAGGAATTAGATACAAAGAATCTTTCATTAAAACATCATGAGGAACGTGTAACGAGGCTTGGAGAGAAATTAGAAAATCTGCAAAGGGACCTTCAAGCAAGGGAATCTTCCCAAAAGCAACTGAAAGATGAGTTTGTGAGAATTGAGCATGACATAATGCAAGCTGTTGGCGAAGCTGGAGTAAACAAGGACTCTCAACTTAGGAGGATAGAAGATGAGGTTTCTCCAAAGGATATTGAGAAGATTAACGAACTTTTGGTTGTGAAAGATGAAGAAATTGCTAAACTGAGAGATGAAATCAGGGTAATGTCTGCTCATTGGAAGCTTAAAACTAAAGAATTGGAATCACAGGTACTGACACACTTAGACTTTGTTATGTTCTCTCTTTTTCGTGTGTTATAAGTTCTTTTGTCAGGTGCTTAATGCAAATTAATTGGCTTGAACAGTTAGAGAAGCAACGGCGAGCTGATCAAGAGCTTAAGAAGAAGGTATTGAGGTTAGAATTCTGTCTCCAAGAAGCTCGTGCTCAGACACGTAAACTCCAAAGGGTAATCTTGACTTTCTCTTTTGCTTCATATTAACTAGCACAATTTTCATTTGCATGCTATCAATTGGGTCGCACTAAACAAAAATCGTGCTTACTTACAAGTTGGCCAGATATCTGATCCTTTAGGGTGTTACATAGATTACTGGTGGTAGACTAAACTGCTTCTAGGCCACTTGTGAACCAAATAGCAAAAAAAATTACTATTGGAAAACACTTTTGACCAAAACCGATTTTAATAAAAACACAAACAAAGACAACCTAAATAATCGTTATTGTATCGTGTGACCTAGACTCAAGATAATTCGACTTGAACATACCTTAAACGGCAGTTTACATTGTTCTCATTATTTGATAAACTCCACTGATTGTGACAGATGGGTGAACGGAGAGACAAGGCTATAAAAGAGATTAAAGATCAGTTAGCAGCAAAACAACATAGCAAAGCTGATGAAGCTGAGAAACAAAATTTTTGGGAAAGTTCAGGTTTCAAAATTGTAGTATCTATGTCCATGTTAATATTGGTTGTCTTCTCTAAGCGATGACAAGCATCATTGTATTATTATCTGTTAGCTGGTGTAAAAAATATCCTCAATTTTGTTCTTAGCTTAGTTAGGACTTGGGACTAAGGATTAAATGCAGGAGGGCTCATTATAATGTCCCTGTCCTTGTCTCCCCCATATTAGCAACTAAAAGTTCAGTATATTCAATAGTGTATGTATTGATTAATAGTGATTCTCTACCATAACTGTTATATTTAATGAGATTGTATCCCTTTTGGCATTAACTTCTATTGATCTCATGTTGGGATGTTGGCAGGAGGCAATACCCATTTTCCATGGGAGATTCATGTATATTACAGGAAATTAGTTTTTTTCACTAATAAATAAATTAGATCATATCGTAAATAACCAAGTGCTTGTTTATTATACAATTAAATATGATAAATTTTTATTTTGGTGGTTCAAAGATCATTTGTCTCGTAAATCATAGTGTTTGAATTTTATAATTAAAATACTAATTTATTGATACAAGTACTATTTTTTTTTTATCAAAATTCATTTAACGTGACTCTAAATATTTTTTAACATAAATATATTATATGTTTAAAAATAAATTATAAGAATGGGATAGAAGAATAGGCGAATCTCCATGAAAGCAGTGTCAAAATGGGAATTTCCCATCAAAAGTCAGCATTTGGTATAATATAATTGTTTTAACTTCAGTCCTTTGCGTCATCAGTTTGGCATGAACGTGATCAGTTGGGCCTTAAGTGTCTCCTAGGAATAGCTACAAGCATCACCATTCACACACCTAGTGAGTTCCGACCCTAAGGTTTTGTGGAACAAATTTCTTATCTAATGTCAACCTGGGAATCATCCAAGTATAATTAACGTAATGTTGAGACTTGAGAGAAATTGTTAGAAGAGTCAAGAGTGAATTCTTAATATTCAAGGGTCATAGCCTCTTCAAAAGTATCATTAACACAGTGATCATCCCCATTCAATTTCCTTAAACTGACCATACATTCTCTAAACTAACTAAAAATACATTAACTGGGCACATTTGTTCAACAAATCATAAGCTTACTCTGAATGGAACTTTTAACAAAAAAATTATGGCTATTTGAACATTTAGTTAGTGGAGGAATCACACATACATTACCCCGATCAGATACAAATGAACAATCAAAGATCCTCTATTTCCTATTAATCCTCATTGCTACAATAGCTTTTCCATAGCATCCCAACATTAGATATTGAAGTTGTAATCATGTTCCAACTATCTCACATTTATTCCATTGTGTTCATTGTGAAGACCAAGTAAAATTGAGGGATATAGGTGCCATCAATCAGGGGTTGTAGAAGATGTTTCTTGTACCTCCAAGCCAATATAGTACTAACTGTACACAGCTGGGCAGCAGTAAACTCTTAAGTTATAGCCAGAGTAATAAGCTTCTTACCATTAGTGTACATGAAGATGCTATACTCTACATGTACAGCATTATGTTCCTAGTAACCAAGGATGATACTAGAAAGACACATCCAATAAAGGGTCGCAATCCTATGGCTTGAGAAGTTGTGCTGTTGAAACCAGGAGGACTATCAAATCCGGAGTCTGTGGAGGTTCCTGAACCTGGGATGCTGCTATTTAATACTGAAGGAGGAGTACCAGAACTGCAAGTAGGGATGGAAATTATACCAAGTTACTTATCCAGTAAGCCAATGACAAGGAAGGTTTTGTGAAGTCATAGGGCATAAAACCTTACCCGGATGAGCCTGTCCATGTTGGTGATGGTACTGTGGAAGTTGGAGTTGTTGGTGTTGTTGAAAATGGGGACGCTGATGGGGTTGATGGTGGTGTCGATGATGGGGTTGATGATTGTGATGATGATGGGAAGATGCAAGAACCAGTACCTGTATGAAAATTGAGCAGGTTTTAGATAAGATCTTTACATGCAATAGAAACTATATATCCATGTCTAAGATGAAAAAGTAATCAATGAAATTTTTTATCTTACTCGGATTGGCATTGACTAATGTGGCAGTCCCTCCAAAATCACAGCTAGTTGGTGCAGGATTCTTTTGGTAATAGCTATTGAAGGCATATGAGGCATGATTTTGCAAAGTATTCGGATTGTAACAACTTGCACCCTGCTGAATCTGCGAACAATCTGCTCCTGCTCCACATGCATAGTCCAGTGCAGACTGAAGAGTTGTTTGTGGTGCTCCAGACTTGGCCACACACCAGCTCTTCCCAGGAACTGTAGGAGAGTTAGTAGTTGCAGGAGGTGTTACTGGGTTTGTGGGGGGAACATTTCCAGGAGGTGCCACCGGGTTTGTGACGGGGTTTGTGGGGGGAACATTTCCAGGAGGTGCCACCGGGTTTGTGACGGGGTTTGTGGGGGGAACATTTCCAGGAGGTGCCACTGGGTTTGTGACGGGGTTTGTGGGGGGAACATTTCCAGGAGGTGCCACCACCGGGTTTGTGACGGGGTTTGTGGGGGGAACATTTCCAGGAGGTGCCACCGGGTTTGTGACGGGGTTTGTGGGGGGAACACTTCCAGGAGGTGCCACAGGGTTTGTGACGGGGTTTGTGGGGGGAATATTTCCAGGAGGTGCTACAAGGTTTGTGGGGGGAACACTTCCAGGAGGTACCCCCGGGTTTGTGGGGGGAACATTTCCAGGAGGTGCCACCAGGTTTGAGGGGGGAACATTTCCAGGAGTTGCGGGATTTGTAGTCACAGGATTACTAATAGGCTGTTGGCCCGGAAGTGTGGTTGGAGTTGTAGCTGGATTGGTAACTGGTATTGGGTTATTAACAGGGTTAGTCGGGGGTACATTGACGGGAGGGGTGGATGGAATTGTCACTGGTGAAGTAGGATTTGTCGGAATGATTGTAACTGGGTTTGTAGAGGGAACAGTGACAACAGTTGGCGTCGCATTATCTGGAGTTGTGGGGAAGACTGTTGTAGTTGGGTTGACTGAGTTGTACAAACTGGTTTCAAAGTGCATTTTGCTAAGGAGTTCTCTGCTGAAAGAAGGAAAGAGTTTTTCACGTTCCATATTAATCTCTTTTCGAGTAAAATCTATAACAGCTACTCCAGCATATAAACCAACCACCTTTTTTGTAATTTCATGGTTGTTTCCCAAAGCTTTCGAAACCTTGTCAGTGAATTCAGTCACTTCATTATCATTAGGAACAGATGGGCACTTGATAGTCAAGACAAGAGGAGCACTATTGCTAGGAAGAAGGGAAGTAGCAAGGTTCGCTTTTTCGATCATCAAATGGACAAACCTATCACCCATGCTCAATTCTTCTTCAGCAATATTGGCTTCTAAAATGACAAAGGAATTCACTTCCTTAATGTAATTAAAAACTCTGTGCAGATCTCTTTGAAGTGCTTTGCTCAAGTGTTCAAAAAATGATAGAGATAAAGCAACAGAGACTTTAACTTTTCTATCAAGATGAACACTGCTTAGGAGTGAACGCATGAATTTCAAGGTGGATAAAAGATTAAGTAGCCCATCTTGTTTAGTACTATCATTGATGCTACTTACAATAATACTTTCGATTTTTACATGAGGAAGAAAGGCTACCAAATGGGTTTTCAACCATGAGACAGCTGAAGATTTGGACTTTACTAGATTTTCTACATGGCTCTGATTCAAGTAGAGATGAACAGAAACACCAGTATTTCTCAGAGCACTTAAATCTTTATAATCTGCCACTAAAACCCTAATCTGAGATGGGGAGACCTTATTTTGCTTGAAGAACGATATTGCTCCATCTAAAGATGATGATTTAGTGATTTCTGCTGCATTATATGAGAAACCCACAAGAGTTCCTACAAACACAGAGTAAAATAAATCACTTATCAAAATCTAAAACTAAAAGCTAAAAATTAACCAAGAGCTAAAAGATCTACATACAACTTTTGACAAACAAGTGAAGGGTAAGCTAGTAAGTAGCAAGAAGTTCATAGTTTCAACTTTTAATAACCTAACAAATCACAAAACAAGAAAAGCACTTTGAGTATTACAGTTACTTACCAGAAGTGGAGACTGTAAGGAGAGACAGGTAGAACAAGAAAATCCATTTTGAAGCTTCAGTGGCCATTAAAACAAGAGATTTTTCTGGGATTTAGGAAGAGACCCAAATGAATTTTGTTTGATTAATGTGATGAGGGTGTCTAATAAATTCATGCTCAAATGAGTATAAAAGCTGTTAGAGAGAGGGAAAGGTGTTTGAGATAAAAGTAGGGACTGTGGGGGAAGAAAGAGGAGAAAAAGAGAGAAAAAAAAGTTAGAGGACCAAGTTGAAATGATAAAGAAATTATGTTACTTTGTGACTAAAGGAGATATGGGGTTGGCTCTCCAGATTAGCTATGCTTTTGTCAGTTGTTGTTTTCCCTTCCTCAGTGTAAACTCAAAAAATAAAGCAACTCCGATGACAGAGGCACACATGCTTTTTTTTTTTTGTGCGCTATGCGCAGTTTGTTACATGAAAAATTACAAAATCAACACCCAAAACTTATAATAGTAAGAATACAATTCTAAAACTAATTTATATCTACTGATTATCTCAGTTGGTCTAATCCTAGAATGAAATTAATTTTGTAATACAGAAATGACATTTTTAATCTACTGGTATCTTTTGGAGCAGAGGGAATGTTTTGTAAGTTTAATCTTAGTAGTGTACTAGTGTAGGTGTTTTATTTGGTTTGCCATCAAAAATGATAACCATATAATAGTAAAATGATAGTTTTTTTTTTTTTTTTAATAAAATGGTAGTTTGGTTAAATCAATTATTTAAGAAAATAATAATAATATTTGTTCATACTATTTCTTTAAAAGAGCTTAAAACTCACAATATTTTAGATATGAGAGTACTCTTATTTATTGTAAAAAAAATTAAACACTAACTAATTTGATGATAAATTAAGAAATTTTATAACTTGTAGTTCAGTTGATATTATAGCTCGTTAAAGTGAGTATTTATGATTGTATGATTAAGTCTTCGCTACATGTGTTTGTAAAATTAGACTTTGATGGAAGAAAAGAAAAACAAGAGACCTATAAATCCTGCAGGCTACAAGACAATTGTTAAATGAAGAGGATCGACATAATGTGAACAGTTATAAGGATTGAAATTATAAATGAAACCATCATAAGCCATTTTTTTTTTTTTTTTTGAAAGTATCTTCTAAAAAAATAAAAAAGCCAGTTTTGCAAAGATCAGCAAAAACCATAAGAAAATTAATTATTTTCATGAGTAAAGTCTTCCTCGGATAATCTAGAATCTGATCCAAGTTTTGGATACATAGATAAGATTTTAAACAGTGTAATTTGATGAGTTTGGAGATATTAAAATTATAACAGCATGTGTCAAATTGATATGGGCTAGGCTAGTTAGTTAGTGCATTCTTAATACAGTAGAGAAAAATTATGTGCCTAACAAACCTTTCTATAAATACTAATTAGCAGAGGTTTCTTTATGCAGACTAAAATATATTATATAATACAAGTGGAGACAACCCATGTGGCATAATTTATTACGTTTTTTTATTTCAAAGTGGTGATTCAAAAGCGGCTTCTCTGACTAGGCTACAGCCGAAAGCAAAACCAGCAAGATATAAAGAAGATGAACACGTAAATTAAAAAATAAAGTTACGTTACTTACAAGTTTATAATTAAACATTTTTTATATATTCAAATAAATTATATATAATTAAACTACAAATTCCTTTAAATTTATACTATAGCAGTATGAGATTGGGGAAGAAAAAAGATAAATTAAAGCATTAAAATTGCCTTATATCTTTCTCAATGTTTACTGAATGACAAAGTGATAATAAAACGATAATAGAGTTTAGAATAATACTATAAGAGTAAAAAAAAAAAAAATAGTTCTTGTGAAATTTACTTAATCCTTAGGTTAAATACTAACTTTTTCCTTAATTGAGGAAATGGTTATTTATTAAATATTCTATTGTTTTTAAATGTTTGGATTCGACGACTTGATCAAAAGCCAAGAATACACAATGAGAAATTTCTTTATGAAAAAATCGAAATTTTTTTATTCACTTTTGCTATGATATTATATACCTATCAAACAACTAATAGGCATACACGTAAGCGTAAGTAAAATATTGAAATTTCATTTTACAAAAGCATAAAGATATACCTAGATAAATATTTTTATAAATTTTGTAAAATTAAAAACAATTCAAACAAAATTCAATTTTTTTTTTTTTTAATAAGCATAAGAATAGGATATGTAAAATATTGAAATTTCAATTTTACATAAACATGAAGAAATATCTCGACAAATATTTTTATAAATTTTATAAAACTTGAAAACAATTCAAACAAAAGTTAGTAAAATTCATATTTCTCACTTACCTCTACAAAGCCAACTTTTTAATTCAATTTTTTACAAATGGACCAAATGTGTAATTTTTAAATTAGCAACAGTGGAAAATATTGATACTAAAGTACCCATAATCCCAAAAAAGGAGTAAAAAAGCAGAGACCACGAAAACCTTTCGCCTTTTCTTCTGTGCATGTCATAACATCGCCTCTTCCTTGAACTATAACTTAGAAGATGTGGGGAACAAATAAATCACTAAAGAAAGGATCAGAAATAGCTTCTTTGGCCGACTGATATTTGTCAAGACGCTTCTTCAAATACCGCAACTCCCTTTCATCTTTCGAAGTACGTTCCTATTCATCAGACAAAATGTAGAAAAGAAGAAAGTGATATTCGTTCTGAATATTTCACTGACTTGTATTGCTTTGTACAGATTACATGAATTTATAATAGAAATAAAACGACATAAAAGGATAGTAATTAAATACAAAGATTTCTACCATATTATGAATGATCTTTACCATATTATGATTTTATTTACTTTCCTATTTCAAAATGAATCTCAACACTCCCCCTCAAGTTGGTGCATACATGTCCCACATGCCCAACTTGTCTAAAAACTTTAAGAACACTCGATTTGATAAATGCTTTGGTGAGAATTGCTTTGTTGATAGCCAAATTCTTTCATAGACTTTGTGAATTTGCTTGCTACTGCAGAAAGTGGGTTTTGGGTTTTCAGGGGTGGCGCGATTTGTGGGTGTGATTTTGGTCTGATTTCTGTTTTGGTCTGTGTCTGTGGTGGTCTGTGGGATCTGCTTTGGCGGATCTGTTTTTTGGTCTGTGGGATTTGTTTTGGTCTGTGTCTGTGGTGGTCTGTGGGATCTGTTTTGGCGGATCTGTTTTGGTCTGTGGGATCTGTTTTGGCGGATCTGTTTTGGTCTGTGATCTGCAGTGGTCTGTGGGATCTGTTTTGGCGGATCTGTTTTGGTCTGTGGGATCTGTTTTGGCGGATCTGTTTTGGTCTGTGGTGGCACGACGGAATGTGCCGTTGTGTAAGAAATCTTTTCTCGTTCAACAATATGCATCTCCATTAATTGAGACCACACATTGTAATTTTTTTCAGTAAGTAAAATGCCAGCATTAAAGGGACTTTCAGACTGAACAAAAAAAGAAACTGATTTGGTTTCAGATGATTCAATGGAATCACTCTTTTTTTTTTTTTCTTTTTTTTTTTTTTCCCTTTTTTTTTTCTTTTTTCTTTTTTTTCTTTTTTTTTTTTTTTTTTCTTTTTTTAAATAGATATATATATATATGGAATAGAAAGAAACAGAAAACAAAAAAAAGAATTAAAATACGATGAGGCTGAGCTGGGACAGGGCGTTAGTGGCCACGAAGGGGCTGTGCACGGCGCGGCGGGAGGTGCACGATGGGCGCGAAGCTGACTGGTGGATCTGGGATGCGGTCTGGTGGATTTGGTACGCGGCGCAGCGCAACGCTGATTGGGTGGATCTGGGATGCGGTCTGGTGGATCTGGTGCGTGGCGCGACGCTGATTTGGTGGGGTGGTCCGGTTTTCATATCGCTGATTTTTTTTTTTTATATGTTTTTATGGTTGATATGATTGGATCTGTTTTTATGGTTGATATGTCGGTGGTTTATCTGTTTCAGATCACTGAAAATGTTGTGATCGAGTTTCTGGGTTGATAGCGGCTATGGATTTGCTTTACGAGTTGGGTTTTGATTTCTGTTGGGTTTGATTTTTTGAGGTTGATTTCGGTTTGATTTTTGTTGGGTTTTTGTTTGATTTCTATTGGTGGTTTGACGAGTTTGATAAGTTTGGTTTGGGTGGTGGTGATTGTCTGTAGTGTTTGTGGGATTTTTTTTATTCAGAATTCTAACTTGGCTCTGATACCATGTAGAAAAGAAGAAAGTGATATTCGTTCTGAATATTTCACTGACTTGTATTGCTTTGTACAGATTACATGAATTTATAATAGAAATAAAACGACATAAAAGGATAGTAATTAAATACAAAGATTTCTACCATATTATGAATGATCTTTACCATATTATGATTTTATTTACTTTCCTATTTCAAAATGAATCTCAACACAAAATCCCGGTCATTGTTACACATTCAATGGTGTTTAGCTTTTTTTTTTGGAAGACAACCTCATTAGGATTGTCCATAACCAATACTATGTATCAGAATATTAAAATCAAAATACATGTATGCATAATTTCGAGTTTCTAACTTTGAAGGAGCCTTGTTCGAGTTATATGAAGCAAAGTAGCAAAACCAACATGTAAATAAATCTAATTAGTGGTATGTTCTGTTTAAATTTGTGCAAAATTTGAATTACCACACTTAAGTTCAAGCAGCTGTTTTGTAATCACAAAATGTACAAGAAGTTTATGGTCGATTGGAAAAGATATGAAACTTACAAATGATTTCTTCAGGAGTAATATGTCCACCAAATACAGCAACCATAACAAATTTGTTTTAGGAAAGCTGTAAAATTATAAAGATAATATAATTAATCATTAGCCTCGAGAAAGAGAAAAAGAAAAAAAGAAAGATAAATGTTCTTTTTTAAGAAGTGCCAGTTCACGTTAATCCCATCAATTATCAGCATCTTCTATATTCAAAAGTGGAGAAAAGGATGTAAACCAGGCTGTTCTTCACAACGTTCAAAGAGTCACCACGTTTAGAGAAAGTATTGGTTAGCAAAAAAATTTTGGGAGTCTAGGCCTTAAAGTAGCATGTATAGGTACTAAGTAATTAAATTGGTTCAAAATAACATGTTAATTGTACGTACATGTATACTATATACACAAATGAATGTAAATTATATATAAATATATATGCCATGTAAAAGGATAACGATATTGTCACAACAATAATTCATTAATAATAACTTTATTCAATAATAATGACATTAATGTGTAATTAATATTAAATAAAAAGGATATTTAATACATTTTTATTACGCTAATAACAAAAGTAATTATAACAATATCTCTTTTGATTATTTAGGGACAAGTCCGGTTAACATTTCAAGTAAACTAACAAATTAATCGCCAAACAAAGGAGTTTTAATATTTGAATTTCACATTTTTGCTCGTATTTACACCAGTAAAATATTTTACCCTAAATAACATCTCAAAAGTAAAATTTTGACTAAAGATATACCTTCCCTCCCAACAATCTTCTGTTATCTCCTTCATTTTCCGGTATGTTTCAGCCTGTAGTAGAATGAAAAGTCAATTGCATGACATAACAAAGATAAAATTTATAAATACAATTTCAACTCAAAATCCTTACTTGCTTATCTCCTTTTGGTCCTTTAAATAGATAAGGATCCGAGGATAGGTCTAAAAAGAGAATGTCGTCACCTGTGCATCGCCTATGGTGTTTGTTAACAATGCCAATCCGAATACAATATAAGTCTTCAACCAACAACCAATGAGCAAGTCATGGAAAGAAAGGGTACCTGTGTTCATTCTTGAAAGAGTAAAGTCAATTATTGATACTGATAATCCAAAAGTTTTGACAAGTATTTGCTTCCCCTCAAGAATGAATGGCAGCGTAACAGAATCATTCCTCTTTAAAAGTATGTTTCCCCTGTAACATATGCATTTTTGTTAGTCAGAAACTATAGATTCATCAATCATTGCTACAATTTGTATTAGCAAGTATACCAATGTAGATCCCGGTGTTCAAACTCATAAGCAGCTTCAGCCACAGCAAGACCAGCAGTAACCTAGAACACACAATTTAGTCATAATGTCATATTATAGAAAAACAAAAGTTCCATAGTTGTCTATAAAATGCAATTATGATTGCAGCTTACCTGAACTAGTAAGGTCCTTGCCTCGTTAAAGTTCAAGAGCACAAAACTTTCCAGGTCCTTACCGCCATGTTCTAGGACAAACACAACATATCGCTGAATGCACCAAAAAGACAAATCACAAATGTGAATTAATAACACAATTCATCTTGTAAGACATCTCAATTATATTCTTCTTCAGACCCAAAAATGTTTTGTATGATGGATGTGGGCATCATATTGTTTTGCAGGAAGTAAATTGATGGAAATTAAGAGAGTTCAAACATTGATTATAGAGGTAGGGATAAACCTGTTTCTCTGGAAATGCCTGGGGGTGGTCATTTTCTGAACCATGTTCTTCGTCCCAGTCTTCCCACGCTTTGATTAATTCAGAATCATAGGGACCCTGGCATACCTTCAAACTGTAGATATCACAGATCACTGTTGGTGATGGAATGGAATGTAGAATACTAGAAAATGTTGCAGGTAATAGCATACAGTATGCATCAAAATTGTACACTCATACTTTCCTTGTGTCCGAAATATAAATTTGTTAAGGGCAGCTAAAACTATCAAAATCTAATATTGGTCCAACACGTCCTGTGGTTGCAGAAGAAATTTAAAAGTACTAGGGAAAATGCATACTCTGTCGTTTCAATAAACGTCGTGCAAATATTATGAGCATTGTCCTCTTGTCCTTTTAAACTATTAAGAGTTCGGGAAAGTACAACCTCCTCGAGCAATTCTTCTGATCTCTGGAGTATGAAATCACACAATAAATATCAGCAAAACAGCAGATCACAGTAACTTTACCTCTCCATATATTAATCCTAATAAGTTGATAAAAGTAATGGATGTTTCCAGTAAATGGGTGTCAAATATTATCAAAAATGATTCTCATATTTTGTCCAGAATAACTATCATCTGATCTGAAGCACTTTAATAATTCGTGAGGTTATTAATTCTATTAATAAATCAAGGAACAAGCATTAATATTCATTATTTACTCCCTACACTCTTAGGTGCCTAGTGCTGTCACACCATCATATGAACAGAATTTCTGCATTCTAAATCCCTTAGCCAGTTAGCCATTTTCAATAGCAAAATATATATACATACTAAAGCATGATATGCCATTATGACAAGTACCTTCTGTACTTCACCATTCACTCGTAGGTCCCCATCCACAGGAACTATCTTGCAAACATGGTTTCCAGCCATAAAAGCTTCTCCAAATGTTCCTTCTCCAAGTTTAAAGATCCTCTTTGGGCCACTGGACATTAATTAATTATTAATTAAAAGAATATATATTTTGGTAGAACGGTAAATATTTCTCTAAATAGATAAAAATGAAAATGAAATTTAACCGGTGTAACAAAACATCATAGGAACAAATAACAGTGGATAACAACAGATTAAAGAAAAGGCTGACAAGATACATAGCAGATCTATCGTGGTTCCCTTCGTTCTGAAATAAAAATATAACAAGATACAAAACCCCACACCAACAGACAGGCTTATATTAGGAATACGAAACAAACCAGTATTTGGAGAATACATCAAGCAATTTTGTGGGAGATGACTGTCCACAAACTGCTAACAGTGCAACAAATGGATCTAGCTCATCATTACTCAATGAAGCTGAAGTTGGTGCTAGAGACAGTTTCTTAACTGAAGTTTCTATATCTTCAAACCTCTCAATACCTGCCCCGTCTGATATTGCATTAGTCTTATTAGATCTAATTATATCATTGTCGATAACACTTTGATCGACCAAGCTCAAGTTATGTTTGCTTTCAACAGAAAACAGTGAAAAGTTTACTTTCTCGTAAGATTTCTTTGGGGTATTCAAGTTTGAAGGATGAAGATCACCAACAATAGGTTCAAGGCTCATGGATGGACTTCCTTGAATGGAGTGTAGGCTTAAGGCTGGAGTTCCTTGGATGGAGTGTAGACTTAAGGAGGATGGAGTTCTGAGTAACTTGGACAGTGTGCTAGAAGGCCGGAAAGTGTAGTTTGACTTTTTGGAGAATAACCATTTTTCTAATCTTGATGACAAATGAGGTATTGGAACATCAGTTTGATTGCCAGCAACCCATGTACCAAAGTTCTTAGGCGAGGGGCTTTCCTCCAACAACTCAAAGGCATCCAGCTCTTCAAAGTACACTCGTTCCTTCTCAAAGTTAGGAGGTTGTAATAAGTTTCCCTGACAATGCAAAAAACATATGGTATATAAATTCTCTTAGATATACTTTTGCATTAAAAGCCAGGCTTGAAAATTTTAAATTTGCCTAAAAAATGGCTAATAAAGGAAAAGTGGTGGCAAATCAAAGACAAAATTCAAGGCAAAAATTACAGGCAACTACTTGCAAAGTAGGCAATGCTGTATATTATCAACAGCATAGACCAGAGAAAGGGAGCATGATACTACAATTACCTTGGGTACAGTAGGTGGTTTTCCTTTTCTTTTAGGCTTCTGAACATGAGTTTGATAATCAAAACAGGCGCCAATAGCAATACTTATCCTCCCTCTGTATGGTAGAAAAATATAAGAATAGTAAACAAATTCACTCACTACTGATATGGTGTCAATCTTTAAACATCTAGATATATTCTTTATAGCAAAAGAGAAGAAAAATAAAATAATATGAAATTCAGCATAGACCCAAAAAACCAGACAATCTTACTATGCAAATTTAAACCTATTTGAGCATAATTTAGCAAGAGCCTAGCGTGTTCCAGAAAACCCTTAAAAACCTACTAGGCTACTACAAACTAATAAACTTCATGCAGCAAAACCCAAAAAATAAAATCACAAGCCAAGTCCTCAAAACCACTAATTAAAATAAGAAAGTCAGTATTAATCCAAATTGGGTCATCGGATTCATATCAGATTCAGAAATTTGGAGGCAAACCTGGTGGAAAGAGAACGATTCCAACTGATTCGCTTAATGGGAACAACAGGAGCAGCCAAACTCGCCCTTGGACGATTTTCATCACCATCCAAATCCAACTTCTTTCTAAAACCATTAAAAAACGAAGACGTTAGAAGACGATTTTAAATTGCAAACAATGAGACAATTTCACCCCTCCGCCAAAAAAGAAAAATGAAAGACGGAAAACGAAAAAGCAAGAATTATGAAGCTTACGAGGAAACACGGTCTTGAGGGGGTTTGTTGGGTTTTCTCCTTCTGTAAAATACTTCGACCTGTTTATCTTGATGTTGATCAGCGGCATCTAATTCTGACCAAAGGTCGACGCAATTTATACCTGAAACATGTATAAATTACATAGTGATACGCATGTAACTCGATAGAAAAGAGAATATGAAGTTTATAAGATTTTGGATTTGAACTCTTGACCTGCTCTGGAACCCATTACTATTTACTTTGATCAGAACAGACAACAGAGGAGAGAATGAATGCGTTATTGCGTTTGAATTGGGCGGGAGTTGAATCCTCTGTCACATCACACCTTAGAGTAAACGATGCGTCTCCGCCCGGGAAACGAGAAGTAAATCACTCAACGGTGTCGTATTGTAGAATAGCTGGTCTATTACTCGAGCATTATGGGATTTTGTCTAAAATAGGCA
Source organism: Elaeagnus macrophylla (assembly GCA_029378325.1). Classification (NCBI taxonomy): domain Eukaryota; kingdom Viridiplantae; phylum Streptophyta; class Magnoliopsida; order Rosales; family Elaeagnaceae; genus Elaeagnus; species Elaeagnus macrophylla. Next base: position 8,237,269 of record CM055642.1, on the reverse strand, counting down.
AAATCCTTAATATAGTTTAAAAAAGAGCAACCTTGTGTAAAAGTTTAGAAATAGGCAAAATTTTATTTACTCTCCCGGTAGCCGGTTTGGTTGGGTCATTTAGTTTCCCACCAAAATAATTTTCTTTCTTCTTCTCCCTCCAACTACGCACCCTCTCTTTTTCTCTTCACTGATCTTCTCACCATTGTTGCGTGTCATCGTGGAAAAATTATAAAAATGAGGTTAGTAATATCTTCCAACAATATTTGCAATTTTTATTAAGATGTAAATGTTGCAATTTGTACCAGGATTTTTAAATAATAACTACCAGAAAAATGCGATTGGGACTGATATATTTTCGGAAAATTTCCAACAATTTGCTTCATACTTTCGCGAGGAACTGATATGGGTATTATTTAAACAGATTTTTGGTTGAAAAACCGTATTAAACTGTTACCCCAATTCAATAATAATTAATAGAAACATATATTTTTGGCCGCGTGTAATCGAAACATTTATGAAATGCTATATTCAGTTTTTTATATGTGGGGGTATATGTGGTATATCTGAGGGTATATCTGGTATATCCGGTATATCTGGGGGTATATCTGGTATATCCGGTATTTCTGGGGGTATATCTGGTATATCTCATGGTATATCTGGTATATCTCAGGGTATATCTGGTATATCCGGTATTTCTGGGGGTATATCTGGTATATCTCAGGGTATATCTGGTATATCTGAGGGTATATCTGATATATCTGAGGGTATATCTGGTATATCTCAGGGTATATCTGGTATATCTCAGGGTATATCTGGTATATCTCACGGTATATCTGGTATATCTGGTATATCTCAGGGTATATCTGGTATATCTCACGGTATATCTGGTATTTCTGGGGTATATCTGGTATATCTCAGGGTATATCTGGTATATCTCAGGGTATATCTGGTATATCTGAGGGTATATCTGGTATATCTCACGGTATATCTGGTATATCTCAGGGTATATCTGGTATATCTCACGGTATATCTGGTATATCTCAGGGTATATCTGGTATATCTCACGGTATATCTGGTATATCTCAGGGTATATCTGGTATATCTCACGGTATATCTGGTATATCTGGTATATCTCAGGGTATATCTGGTATATCTCACGGTATATCTGGTATTTCTGGGGTATATCTGGTATATCTCAGGGTATATCTGGTATATCTCAGGGTATATCTGGTATATCTGAGGGTATATCTGGTATATCTCACGGTATATCTGGTATATCTCAGGGTATATCTGGTATATCTCACGGTATATCTGGTATATCTCAGGGTATATCTGGTATATCTCACGGTATATCTGGTATATCTCACGGTATATCTGGTATATCTCACGGTATATCTGGTATATCTCAGTGAAATTATGATATATCTCACGGTATATCTGGTATATCTCAGGGTATATCTGGTATATCTCACGGTATATCTGGTATATCTATGTATATGTTGGTATATCTCCATCTATTACACATTTAATCAGGTATATATGTTATATACTAATAACGCAGTTCAATATGTTGTATATTATTTGATATATCAATTAAACTTTACGTATTTTTGAATGAGATAGACCTAATTATTTATAAACATTTTACAGAATGGATAGCCTTAGTATTCTAATCATTCACAATGGTAAATGGTCATTGAAGGATGGTAAAAAAGTATATCAAGGAGGTGAAGGTTTGGTGATGAAGATAAAAAAAGGATGGTTGTATAATGAACTTAAAGAAAAGTTGTTTCTCAAGTTAAAGATGGATAAGTTCAAGTATGAACTTGAAGTGAGATACTTCTATAAGAATGATTTGACATTACCATCTGTTTTAATAGGTGATGATGAAGAATTGGAAGAGTTTTTTGACCTTCACGTTGAAGATAATGAAAGGAAGGCTGTTCTATATGTCACAAAAAATGTGATAAGATCTGTAGGTACAAGTAATTCTATTTGCCATGAGCAAGTTTTTAATACCGGAGGCCGTAATGTAAATTTCTTGAGCGATACTAATATGCAAGAAGGATCTCAAAATCCAAATGGTGGTTGCGATAATGTACTTGATAGTATTCGTGATGATGTAGATCACAATTTAGTTCCGCCGCAAATGGGTGATGAAGGAGATATTGATATGATTAGAGAATATGAATTACCAGATATACCTGTCAACGAAAACGTTGATCGTGATATGTCCTCAATGGGAGGTTTGCATGCAATTCATAATGAAAGGACACAAGTTGAAACAGAAAGGGTCATTGTTAGAAATCATGAGAATTATGGTTTATCCCAGTCTGAAGGAAGAACTGTAATTAGAAACAATAATGAATTAGGTATCGGTCCATCCAGTACACCCACAGAGATTATTTCTAATGGTGACGTTTCGTCGTCTGTGGCACATGTTGAGCTTGATTTGAAAGTTGATCAAGTGTTTGACAATAAGATAGATTTCACAACACATGTCGGTCTTTATGCCATAAGAAACAGATTTGAGACGAGGACACTGACTAGTAGGAAAGACCGTGTTCTAATACGTTGCATTCAATCTACTTGTAGTTGGATGATTAGATGTAATAGGATCACTGGATCTGATAGGTTCAGGGTAAAAGAATACGAATCAAGACATACTTGTGATCCTAACAATTACATGAGGAAGAATAGGACTGCAACCTCAAGAGTGATAGGAAATGCCATAAAAATGAAGTTGGTCCGACCAGGAAGAATTTATAAGCCCAAAGATATTATTGATGATTGTCAAAATGAGTTTGGGATTGAGATTGGTTACACCACAGCATACAGATCGAAAGAGAAGGCTCTTTATTTGCTACGTGGCAGTGAAGAGGAATCATTCCTGAAGCTTCCTTCCTACTGTCATGTTTTGAAGGAAAGAAATCCTGGTAGCGTGACACATATTGAAGTTGACCAGTCCGGAAGATTTAAGTACTTTTTTTTGGCACTAGGTCCATGTATCAGAGGTTTTTTATCTTGTATAAGACATGTAATTACAGTCGACGGTGCATTCCTATCAGGTAGGTATGCTGGGACATTATTCGTAGCAAATGCTTCAGATGGAAATAACAACATATATCCATTGGCCATTGGTGTTGGAGATTCTGAGAATAATGAAGCCTGGGAATGGTTTTTGTTAAAACTATCCGGTATATTTGGGCACATTGATGATCTTGTTATTGTTTCAGATAGACACCAAAGCATTATACAATCTGTTCCTAAGGCATTCCCCAATGCTTTGCATGGATATTGTGCATTTCACATGGAGATGAATTTGAACCACAAATTTAAGAATCCTGATATCACACCTTTGTTCAGATGTTGCGCAAGGGCATATACGAAGCGTGAATTTGACAAATACATGGGGGATTTGAGACTGATCGATCCTGATATAGAGAAGTACTTATTGGAAGCAGGTAAAGACAAGTGGTCAAGATTTCATTTTCCTGGGAACAGATACGGTATAATGACCACAAATGGTTCAGAGTCATTTAATAATGTCATGAAATCTGCTCGTGAGTTACCTATAACCATGCTTGCTGAGTACTACCGTAGCAAAATACAACATTGGTTTGTCGAACGTAGGGAGGTTGGGATGAGATGGGGAACTCGATTACTTACCGATGAGGTCGACTCAATTATGCGTGCAAATCACAATAAGTCCTTAAGGTACAGGGTTTTCAGAATTAATGCACATGTTTTCCAGGTATGGGATCGTACATCATTATATTGTTATTGAATTTTTAAATATGTCAATTTAATAGCGCATGTGTTTTAATTACTTCTAATGTTTAAACCATCTATTTAACTAGTTCATTTATATGATGTCAGGTTGTACACGGTGATACTAGTCAAGATGTTGATCTACTGAACAGAAGTTGTAGCTGCAGGGAATTTGATGTTCACAAAATCCCCTGTTGTCATGCCATTGCAGCGGCCCGTTTTCAAGATGTTGATGTCCAGTCCTTGGTTGACCGATTATACACAGTCAATTGTTATATTATCGCATATGCGGAGGCAATTTTTCCAGCAACTGACAATGGTCAGTAGGACATTCCAGAAGAAATCATGGACCTAGTTGAACTTCCTCCTAACACAAAGAGAAAATCTGGCAGACCACGAAAGCGACGCATACGTTCACATGGGGAAGTAATAAAGAAGTTAATGTTGTGCAGTCGTTGTGGAATTAGTGGTCATAACAGAAGGACTTGTAATGTTTTTCGTCAGATGATTGTAGAACCTTCCCTACCTTCTCAAGAATGAAGATTTTCATGTACCCTGTAATATTTTATGCTGATTTCAAGTTGAACATTTATGTATCTGAATTTTGCATTAATGATAGTGTTATATTATGCCCTGTCTCTAAATTTTCATGTACCACGTATATGAGATATGTGTTGTTATATTATTTTATAAGATATACCATGAGATATAACCCCATATACCATGAGATATACCATAATTACCGTGAGATATACCATAATTTCACTGAGATATACCAGATATACCCTCAGATATACCAGATATACCCCCAGATATACCAGATATACCCTGAGATATACCAGATATACCCTGAGATATACCAGATATACCCTCAGATATACCAGATATACCGTGAGATATACCATAATTTCACTGAGATATACCAGATATACCAGATATACCGTGAGATATACCATAATTTCACTGAGATATACCAGATATACCAGATATACCCTCAGATATACCATAATTTCACTGAGATATACCAGATATACCAGATATACCCCCAGATATACCAGATATACCCTGAGATATACCAGATATACCCCCAGATATACCAGATATACCCTGAGATATACCAGATATACCCTGAGATATACCAGATATACCCTCAGATATACCAGATATACCGTGAGATATACCATAATTTCACTGAGATATACCAGATATACCAGATATACCCTCAGATATACCATAATTTCACTGAGATATACCAGATATACCAGATATACCCCCAGATATACCAGATATACCCTAAGATATACCAGATATACCCTCAGATATACCAGATATACCCCCAGATATACCAGATATACCCTGAGATATACCAGATATACCCTGAGATATACCAGATATACCCTCAGATATACCAGATATACCAGATATACCGTGAGATATACCATAATTTCACTGAGATATACCAGATATACCAGATATACCGTGAGATATACCATAATTTCACTGAGATATACCAGATATACCAGATATACCCTCAGATATACCATAATTTCACTGAGATATACCAGATATACCAGATATACCCCCAGATATACCAGATATACCCTGAGATATACCAGATATACCCCCAGATATACCAGATATACCCTGAGATATACCAGATATACCCTGAGATATACCAGATATACCCTCAGATATACCAGATATACCAGATATACCGTGAGATATACCATAATTTCACTGAGATATACCAGATATACCAGATATACCCTCAGATATACCATAATTTCACTGAGATATACCAGATATACCAGATATACCCCCAGATATACCAGATATACCCTGAGATATACCAGATATACCCCCAGATATACCAGATATACCCTCAGATATACCAGATATACCCTGAGATATACCAGATATACCCTCAGATATACCAGATATACCAGATATACCGTGAGATATACCATAATTTCACTGAGATATACCAGATATACCAGATATACCCTCAGATATACCATAATTTCACTGAGATATACCAGATATACCAGATATACCCCCAGATATACCAGATATACCCTAAGATATACCAGATATACCCTCAGATATACCAGATATACCCCCAGATATACCAGATATACCCTGAGATATACCAGATATACCCTGAGATATACCAGATATACCCTCAGATATACCAGATATACCAGATATACCGTGAGATATACCATAATTTCACTGAGATATACCAGATATACCAGATATACCGTGAGATATACCATAATTTCACTGAGATATACCAGATATACCAGATATACCCTCAGATATACCATAATTTCACTGAGATATACCAGATATACCAGATATACCCCCAGATATACCAGATATACCCTGAGATATACCAGATATACCCCCAGATATACCAGATATACCCTGAGATATACCAGATATACCCTGAGATATACCAGATATACCCTCAGATATACCAGATATACCAGATATACCGTGAGATATACCATAATTTCACTGAGATATACCAGATATACCAGATATACCCTCAGATATACCATAATTTCACTGAGATATACCAGATATACCAGATATACCCCCAGATATACCAGATATACCCTGAGATATACCAGATATACCCCCAGATATACCAGATATACCCTCAGATATACCAGATATACCCTGAGATATACCAGATATACCCTCAGATATACCAGATATACCAGATATACCGTGAGATATACCATAATTTCACTGAGATATACCAGATATACCAGATATACCCTCAGATATACCATAATTTCACTGAGATATACCAGATATACCAGATATACCCCCAGATATACCAGATATACCCTAAGATATACCAGATATACCCTCAGATATACCAGATATACCCCCAGATATACCAGATATACCCTGAGATATACCAGATATACCCTGAGATATACCAGATATACCCTCAGATATACCAGATATACCAGATATACCGTGAGATATACCATAATTTCACTGAGATATACCAGATATACCAGATATACCGTGAGATATACCATAATTTCACTGAGATATACCAGATATACCAGATATACCCTCAGATATACCATAATTTCACTGAGATATACCAGATATACCAGATATACCCCCAGATATACCAGATATACCCTGAGATATACCAGATATACCCCCAGATATACCAGATATACCCTGAGATATACCAGATATACCCTGAGATATACCAGATATACCCTCAGATATACCAGATATACCAGATATACCGTGAGATATACCATAATTTCACTGAGATATACCAGATATACCAGATATACCCTCAGATATACCATAATTTCACTGAGATATACCAGATATACCAGATATACCCCCAGATATACCAGATATACCCTGAGATATACCAGATATACCCCCAGATATACCAGATATACCCTCAGATATACCAGATATACCCTGAGATATACCAGATATACCAGATATACCAGATATACCGTGAGATATACCATAATTTCACTGAGATATACCAGATATACCAGATATACCCTCAGATATACCATAATTTCACTGAGATATACCAGATATACCAGATATACCCCCAGATATACCAGATATACCCTAAGATATACCAGATATACCCTCAGATATACCAGATATACCCCCAGATATACCAGATATACCCTGAGATATACCAGATATACCCTGAGATATACCAGATATACCCTCAGATATACCAGATATACCAGATATACCGTGAGATATACCATAATTTCACTGAGATATACCAGATATACCAGATATACCGTGAGATATACCATAATTTCACTGAGATATACCAGATATACCCTGAGATATACCAGATATACCCCCAGATATACCAGATATACCCTGAGATATACCAGATATACCCCCAGATATACCAGATATACCCTGAGATATACCAGATATACCCTGAGATATACCAGATATACCCTCAGATATACCAGATATACCAGATATACCGTGAGATATACCATAATTTCACTGAGATATACCAGATATACCAGATATACCCTCAGATATACCATAATTTCACTGAGATATACCAGATATACCAGATATACCCTCAGATATACTAGATATACCAAAAAATTTCACTACGAATGAGTTCCAGAACTACAAAAAATTTATCCCAAAATTTGGATATTACAATTTCAGTAACAGATGGAATAAATCATAACCAAAACCGATTTCCTTCATTTCATTATTACACCAAAGTAATGTATGAGTACAATTTTACATAAATTGATCACATATATAATTACAAACATTACATAAATGTTCTCATAACCATTACATTTACAGATAGTAACCGATTTACAATATTTGAAGCACGTAATCCATGATACTAAGCCTATGTCAAGCTGCATAAAAGTTCACAACAAAGCACTCCAGAGAAAGCCTAAATAGGCATTGTTGTTGCCTCTGTTGAGTGATATACCAGTTAGTCTTTACAAGAATGAAGCAACATCAGATACCATTTGGAAGTTGCTTACAACCTACCAAAAAAGTGTTATATTATCAGATAAGCCAACAGAAAAATAACCAGATAACAGATATACCAAATATGGGCCATAAAAAATAAAACTAATAAGTTTATATATATGCCATACCCGTTAAGTTGTAAAATGCACAAAAATACCTTAACACATAAAGTCCATACGGTATAATACATAAATGTTCTGCAACACAGAATCATAATCAAGTAGTTGATCAATTATATAAAAATATAATCTTTATTGCATACCAGATTAAACAATTATGTATTCATCGTCCGCAAAGAAAAGTTCACAACAAAGTTTCTTTCTGAAGAAACCTATAGCCTCGTCTTTGATGTCAGTCAGTGGCTTCTCATTTACTAAATACTCAATGAACTTCAGTGCATATATGCCACAGTCACCCCTGTGTAATATATTGAAGTAAACAATAAGTCCGTATAAGTAATGCAATATAACTTATGGTATATCTCACTTAAATCGATGTCACTAACCAAATAATAAAATATACTTACACTTGAACTTGCTGTGGAACAGCTATTGCATTACGATATATGGGCCACTTCTCTATGATTTTGTCATGTTCAACCACATCCAAGTTATGAATCAAGTTTGGGATCATGACAGATAAATTATGTAACCTTTTCTTGAGAGCTCCATCTCTTATGTGTTTAGGAAGTGAATCATATACGTTAATTTGTTGTTGTCTGATGTCAAGTCCGATAGCGATCCAATGACCCTTCTCCAATATAACACCATATATATTGGAGACACGAATCCATGGTTTACCTATATCAGGCCGGACACCTGTTTCAAAACAAACAAGAAATTTATATTATCATATGAAACGATAAAATGTTCAAGTTTTCCCAGATATGCAACACAGAATCATAAGTTTAAAAGTATTTTACCAGTCACGTAATCAAACCACTTCTTATCATTCAACCAAAAAGACAAGTGGTCATTCTTCTTCAACTTCTTCCATTCACTTCCACTTGCATCGATGTAAGCCTACATTTTAAAATATAGTAATTTTAAAGAAAATTTGTTACATCATCTGCAAATTGACCAGATATGACATAGAAAAGTACGATATATACAACATATTTTTAAATTTACCCTCAGATATACTAAGTAAAAGTCTTACCCAAAACGACGAGTCTACAGTTGTCCAATTGTTATTTAGGAACAAGTGCGGATGAAGTTCCTCTTTCTTCCTCAACAGCCATAGTCCGCAATCTATGTGCTGAAGTTATTTTGCCAATTTAAAATTACGCATCGTTGATACCAGACATATGAGATATATGTGTTGTTAGTTTCACTTTAGAATACCAAATATATTGAATAACAATCCATAAACCAAATAACAACATATAACCAGATATATCCATAAATGAACATAACCAAAACATGTACCTCATTGAGTAAAGATGATTGTGGTTTCAATATACGATGAAACCAAGTAGAGTTAGCCATACCCTTACTTGGGCAACCAACAATAATACTTTCCCTACATTTTGAAGAATAACAAAGACATCAATAATTAACCATATTACGTGGGTTAAAAAAAATACCCTCAAATTGGATGAATAAATAAGACAATAAGTAGTAGGAAATACATACTGGTTGTCGTTATAATGTTGATATAACCATTCCAAGAAGTAGGTATATCTGGATTCATCAAACCCTCTCATCGGATCATACACACCAGCTTGTTGTGCTTGGTCCGATTGGTGGGACTTTATTGATATACCTGATTTCCTCTTCGGCTGCACATATGGGGATTTTAGGGAGGGACCAACTTTTCTCTTCCTCCTACTATATATATTACCAAAGGGTGCGGACGTGCCAGTCGAACTAACGCCCTTTGATGGTATCGAACCTAATCGCACTGAGGTGGTACCGGTGCGGATAGGGGCAGCCTCTAAAATATATTCCAAAGTAGAAAAATCCAGACCTGCCAAGTTATCATCTACTTCGGTTGCATGGACTGGCTGCTTTCCAAGGTTCAGTTCAGTGGGACATTCTTCAGTCACACCCACTGATTCTTCCTGATGATCAGAATGAACCTTGGTTGTTTCCTCCCCAATTTCTTCTGTGCTCAACAAAATCATTTCTCTGCATGTATCAGTACCCACTACTGCTTCTTCCGTGGACGTCACATCATCTTCGTCCACTAAAATATGTACAGAGGCCACCTTACGTGGGTCAGTAAGTGGGACACTTTTTTTCCTGGACGAGTTCCCACCAGGTTTCACTGCATCTATATCTGTTGCAGTCTTTTGTTGTTGTCTCAACAACTGATTCAACACATCCTTCATCCAATTTTGGTTTTCTTTTATTGAGATGACCTCCTTCTTCAATTCTCGAAGCTCTTGCAACACCTAAAATTACAAAGCATAAAAATTTATTCGTACAAGGTTGCAATTAATGACATAAACTAATTAAAAGTCCAAGGGTTTTATATGTGCCGTATTATATTACCTCCATAATGGAAGTTGATGAATGAGATGAAGGTTCATCTTTTTGGACTTCAGGGATAGGGTCACTTTTATCACCACTGTGACCAGATGTGTGTTGATCTTCATCGCCTTTGGAAGGCAACTCATGAGATAAGCCACTAACGTTTGGCACACCAAGGCCAGGTTGCAGCCTCGCATATTGTTGTGCCGAAATTAAGTACGGACTCTTTATCTCCGATTCATTAGGAGTGAGTCTCGTCAGCATATGAAACTGTATCATATACAACGGAAACATATACCAGTTAGTTAAGTACAATCGAAAATATAAATAAAATAAATTTAATAACAAAAACATATAGGCAACAAACTTACATCTGAAGCCTGGAATATTTTATGGTTTATGTCCCAAAACTTCAAATAGTGCCCCTTCTTTTGATTCTCCCAGCGTAATATCCTGGGCAATGCATCTGGAGACGTACAAGTTGCTAAATCAGTAATAGGCACTTGTATGGCCTCGTAGGCCCAAACTTGCAGTGCCCAAGAAAAACCATAGACACTGTAAGTTGAAGCGACCCCTCCAACTTTTTGAAGATTAATATTCTTCAACCTCCTTACGGTGAAGTCATAGACTATCTTACCCCAGGGGTAGATATTAAACTTGTCAACGTCTTCAACTAAATCCAAATATTCATCATTAATGGCCCTCAAATTATGATCGGCCAAAAGAATTATTTCCAGAGTATATATCAGAGCCAACCTCAAAACATCTTCAGGCTCTGTGGACAATGGAAGGTTTGCAAATACCTTCTCCAACTCCACTTTCTTTATTGGCCTATCGGTCTTGAAGAAATTTTTACGCAAACGGCCACTTTGAGCTGGACTTCCTTCGTCACCGATAAACATCATACCGGTGATTAGGCTAAACTCTTCGTATCCAAAGAGGTGGGGTGCACCATTTACAATAACTCGGAGTTCTTTCCCCGATTGATCTCTATCTTGCATCAATAATATATGATGCAAGAATCCAGCTGTAAACTCTATATGTTTCATCCTTGTGATGAAACCAAAACATAAGCCCTGAAATCTATTCAGTAACCCAAATCCTTGTAGGGTCGTCTTCAATGTTGCAAAATTTTGAAGACGTGATATGTTGGTTATTTTACCAACATAATAATCGGATGAGGAGACATAAGGCACGAATGAGATTTTTCCTGCCATTTCCTGCATATTTAACATTTACGGAAAACAATTTCATTAATACTTGTGAACAGGTATACAAAAATTACAATATATATGCGAAAAACATCAATCACATTAAACCAACATAAAAATACATCAAATTTAGGTTCATATAAATGAAACTTATAGAAATACACCAATATATACCACATATACCTTGAGATATACCAGATATACTCCGAGATATACCAGATATACCATGAAATATACCAGATATACCATGAAATATACCAGATATACCAGATATACCATGAGATATACCAGGAGATATACCAGATATACCAGGAGATATACCAGATATACCAGATATACCGTGAGATATACCATAATTTCACTGAGATATACCAGATATACCCTGAGATATACCAGATATACCGTGAGATATACCATAATTTCACTGAGATATACCAGATATACCAGATATACCCTGAGATATACCAGATATACCCTGAGATATACCAGATATACCCTGAGATATACCAGATATACCCTGAGATATACCAGATATACTAGATATACCGTGAGATATACCAGATATACCCTGAGATATACCAGATATACCCCCAGATATACCAGATATACCCCCAGATATACCAGATATACCCCCAGATATACCAGATATACCCTGAGATATACCAGATATACCATGAGATATACCAGATATTCACTGAGATATACCAGATATACCATGAGATATACCAGATATACCAGATATACCGTGGGATATACCAGATATACCATGAGATATACCAGATATACCAGATATACCCCCAGATATACCAGACACAACACAAAATATACCAGATATACCAGATATACCATGAGATATACCAGATATACCCCGAGATGACCAGATATACCCCCAGATATACCAGATATACCATGAGATATACCAGATATACCAGATATACCGTGAGATATACCAGATATACCCTGAGATATACCAGATATACCGTGAGATATACCAGATATACCCTGAGATATACCATAATTTCACTGAGATATACCAGATATACCAGATATACCCTGAGATATACCATAATTTCACTGAGATATACCAGATATACCCTCAGATATACCAGATATACCGTGAGATATACCATAATTTCACTGAGATATACCAGATATACCCTGAGATATACCATAATTTCACTGAGATATACCAGATATACCCTCAGATATACCAGATATACCGTGAGATATACCATAATTTCACTGAGATATACCAGATATACCAGATATACCATGAGATATACCAGATATACCAGATATACCGTGGGATATACCAGAAATACCCCCAGATATACCAGATATACCATGAGATATACCAGATATACCGTGAGATATACCAGATATACCCCCAGATATACCAGATATAACACAAAATATACCAGATATACCATGAGATATACCAGATATACCGTGAGATATACCAGATATACCCCCAAATATACCAGACATAACACAAAATATACCAGATATACCAGATATACCATGAGATATACCAGATATACCCCGAGATATACCAGATATACCATGAGATATACCAGATATACCGTGAGATATACCTCATATATACCAGATATACCCTGAGATATACAAGATATACCAGATATACCCTGAGATATACCAGATATACCATGAGATATACCAGATATACCGTGAGATATACCTCATATATACCAGATATACCCTGAGATATACCAGATATACCAGATATACCCTGAGATATACCAGATATACCATGAGATATACCAGATATACCCCGAGATATACCAGATATACCATGAGATATACCAGATATACCAGATATACCCTGAGATATACCAGATATACCCTGAGATATACCAGATATACCCTCAGATATACCAGATATACCAGATATACCGTGAGATATACCAGATATACCCTGAGATATACCAGATATACCATGAGATATACCAGATATACCACTGATATACCCCCAGATAATGTTATTCATGATTAACAACCAGATATACCAGAAATCAGATTATCCATCCATAATTACAAAATCCCAATATTACAAAACCTACATTTTACATAAACATTTAACCTTAAACCAACATTTTACAAAAAACCATACAAAAATAAGGGGTTTTCGTTGAGTTTCAACGAAAACCCAATTAAAAACCAAACTGCATAGCTTCAAAAGGTGAGTAATGGTCGAGTGTTTTCGTGCAAGGAAGACAAATTTGTTTAAAATACTTACCGAATAATGCAGAGCTTCAAAAGTTGATAGTAATGGTCGAGTGTTTTCTGCGTTGATACTGTTCGTCTTCTTCCTCAATCGAAAATGGGAGAGCTTCGCTAATACCAGATAGTGACGAGGGATTCTTGAGAGGTAGAGTAATGCTAGTTGTGGGTTTGTTTGAACTGTTCGATTTCTTTATTTCAAACGGTTTAAAGAGTTACCGGCTACCAAATGGGTCTTTGGGTGGGCGGTTAAAAAAAGCCCATTTTTAAACTTTTACGTAAGGTTGCCCTTTTTTAAACTATATTAAGGATTTTGCCTATTTTAGACAAAATCCCGAGCATTATTGTATAACTTAGACAAATGTTTGATGAGAAACAGAATTCGAAACCATGATCATGGACAAAATTTACGTATTGGCCCATTGGCAAGCCATGAGTTACAGAGAACTAGTACTAAACTTGGACAAATATTAATACGAACAAAATTTACACTCAATTTTTCATTTATATTAATTATGTTGTGTTACGGTTAGACTTTTTAAAAAATAGGTAATCACATTATTTTAAAAGTTTTATTTTATTATGTGTCATGTGATTTTAAATTTATTTATTATTAATATTTTTTTTTAATAACTTACAATAATAAAATATTTTTTATTAATACAAGTTCATATTTCATAATATAACTAACTATTTATTAATAAATAATAACAAAATATTTTAACATCTCACCTTATTAATTTAACATTCAATTTAATATTATATATCACTTATATACATATATATACAACAACTTAATTCAAAACATTACAATAATAGTGTAAATTTTATATAATATATAAACAACATGAGACATATATTCCTTAAAAGATTAACCTTCAAGATAATTAAGTCTCATAATTACTTATAAACTTTAGATTAATACTATATTTAAGCAATGTAAGACAATGCCTCTAACATCTCCCTCAAAGTATAAGTCTTTGTATTTTGAAAAGCCCATCACTTTGCATTTTAAACATATTATATTATATTTAAGTCACTTGTCTTCTTTTATTTTGCAAGGCTTTTTTTTTTTTTTTTTGCAAGGCAAAGTCTAAAGTATTTAACTCATTGATCGACTGAAATTTTGATGTCATGTAAATTTTATATAGTGTATAAGAAATATGAGACATATACTCCTTAAAATGTTAACCTCCGAGATAGTTGAGTCTCATTATTACTTATAAATCTTACATTAGTATCATATTTAAGTAATATAAGACAATACTTCTAACAAATAGATGTCAATCTTGTATTATGTGTTCAAACATGAAGTATATAATTTGGTTAGTATTCTGATGATCATAATCATTTTAAATATATCCATAAAAAAAATCATTTTAAACATAAATTTAAAATTAATAATATATCTTGAGAATCTAGGATTTTAACGTTGTATTATATTCTGAACTAGAACAATAAAAGATATTAGTCGATAAGGCACCAAAAATATGCAAACATTTTTCTAAAAATAATGGATTAGCACAAATAAAATAAATATAAAATATAATTAACTTAGATCAGTTGTTATTTATGCTAGTGATTTTCATTGAGCAAGATTTATTTTGACAAATAACATAGCAAAGCTAAAGATTAAGCACAAGATCGAGTATAAATATATATTCCAAACTACTTAAACATGAAAGCTAATACATGAGAGGTAAATGTAATCATATAAATCAATGAAAATTTAGAAGCAAAATGACCACACAAAAAAAACATAAAATCATTACAAAAAAAAAATTGTGAGGAGAATGATGCATTTGGATGTGTTTGTGCAAAATGTGGTGGAACATAATGTAAAACCTACCATTTTATACAAATCAATAAATAAATAAAGAATTTAATAACTTGATCATAAGTGTTCAGTTATGACAAGAAAGCATCTTGAACCAAAAAACATTAGGGAGAATAACAAAACTAACACTCCTTAAAATTTCTAATAACAAAATTAACGCCCATTGTGTTCAAATTTATATTTTTACAATTAAAAAAATGACTAATATGTCATTTTTCTTTGAACACTCATCCAATTAGAATTGAACGACGATAATTTAGACCCATTCAATATTGAACGTTCAATATTTTACGTTCAAATTGAATATTGAACGTTTAATATTATTAGGGTGTTAGTTTTGTTACTATAAATTTTAAAGGGTACTATTTTTAGTAATTTTCCAAAACATTACAATAATAGAATCTTAAAACAAATTACCTCAAAATTGTAGATAGTGTACTTGATTGTCTAGCGAGGAGCTCGCCTCCCTCGTTCAATTAAACCAAGTTGCCCAAGCACTTGCTCCTTTTTTCCATACTTAAACTTAAACGATTAAAAATTGATTGAATCGAGGTGCAAATTGCCTTACAACAAAAAAATTATACAATGTTTGTAGTTGACATATAGTTAAAATTCTACTAAAGGTGCCGTGAATTGACATATTTCCTCACCAAAGAGGTTAGCTTTGGGTTTCTTTGACATGTTGCAACTCAAATAACACTAAGAATCACTCAAACCATGAAAAAAAAAATAGTAACACCAAATCTTAAAAGTTAAGTTGTACATTCCAAGTCCTTTCAAATACTTCTATACATTCTAACATTTCATCTTAGCTATGCCATCATTATATGATCATCAGGGCTACATATTTACTTTATTTTTTTAGGAATTCGTTTTAGTATTTTGCTTATAAGTTTAGGAATGATTAAACCTTTTACTTGTAAAATATGTCTTTTAGTTTTGGGTTATGAAAATGAGTCATAGAAGGACAAAATTCACTCTCTCGTAATTATTTTAGTATTTTGTACACTTTAGTAGTTAGTGATATTCATTAAAGGAAATAGTTTGGTGGTTATTATTGTATTTCTATCAAAATACAATTAACTCAGCATTTTAATGTTTATTTTCCGTCATTTTTGAAGCTCAGAAAGTCAAATAGAGGATTATGCTATTTCTCTCTCTTTTTTTCAAGTGACTGATGAAAATTTAAAATTATTAAATAATATAAAGTATTAAAGTTTGTTTTTAATTAAGACATTTTTTAAGAATAAAAAAATTTAAATGACATTGGATAAAAGTAAATGAATTAAGTAACATCTAAATTTTAATCAAATTACTATTCTGACCTTTTACTCTTGATTTTAGCACTTTAATTAAAGTGTATGAAAACTCTACACAATCAAATATACCATTCAATTCCAATTACTTTGCACTAATTCAATAATTTTGTGCGTTTAAATAAAATGTAATTATTGTATAAATTTATTCAGGTGAGTACTGTCTGTCTCAGTGGAGCTTTATGAAATTACTTGAAGGGAGCTGCTGAACATAATATATATATATATATATATATCTTTTTATAAAAGGAAAAACGATATTTTTTCTTGCATATATTAATATTCCTCTAGTTTTTATATATTTATTAACTCTTTAAAAAAATATATTTTTACATTATTAAAAATATATGTGTTTTTTTTTTTTTTTTTTTTACATTTTTAAAAGAAAAGTATATATGAGGACTTAAAAGTTTTATCCATAATGAATGTTATATTTTGTACGCTTAAACTTATTAATACTCATAACCGCTACAATATCAATTTCAAAGGTATATAAAAATCATATTGTACTATTTGCTAAATTAAAATACATAGATAAAGGAGAAAAATGAACTCAGGATTTTTATAATATGAGTTTAATTTCTCTGTTTTTTTTTTATTTATAATAATTTAGTTCTTTTGTTATGAAAAAATGACATCATAAAAATAAATTATCAAAATTTTTAAAAAAAATATTTTCATTTTCATTTTATCTTTATTAATTTTGTTATTATTGTCTAATTTTAAAGACAATCTATGAATTTTATTTTTTGGTCAGCAATCTATGAAATTGATTACTCATTAATAGTTTTAAAAAATATTATAAAATATAAAATAAAAAATTGATTATTTGTCCTTGTGATGTTACTTATTCTAAACAAAATGATTAAATTGTTATAAAAATAATAAAGGGTCCAAATCTGCTCCTTTTGATATTATTAAGGCTTAATTGATGACTTGTTTTCTTATTTAGTTTCATGGTTAATTTCTTAAAAAAAATAACATATGTTTATTTTTTTTTTTAAGAATGTTAAAAATAAAATTACTTGATTATATATTAGTTATATATACTCTGATGAAAAATTAAAAAAACTTTTACTATCACCCACCTTAGTATAATATCGTAGAAGTGCATCTTTTAGGCTTTTTAGCTAAACAGAGAAGGGGTTTTGAAGTACCGAACGTATAATATTTTCATTAAAAAATATAGATTGTTGTTTTTAGACCAATCAATAGTTTTAAATAGACTTGGTTCATGGTATTATATTAAAACAAATGTGATAACAAGTCCTAGGTAGCTACCCACTTGCGTTTCAATGACCTAGTCAGGTTTTTCTTCTTGTTCT
This sequence comes from Elaeagnus macrophylla, assembly GCA_029378325.1. Classification (NCBI taxonomy): domain Eukaryota; kingdom Viridiplantae; phylum Streptophyta; class Magnoliopsida; order Rosales; family Elaeagnaceae; genus Elaeagnus; species Elaeagnus macrophylla. The sequence goes on along the minus strand of CM055642.1, from coordinate 8,218,576 downwards.
GCTTCTGCAAAAGGTATACATATATTACTAGAAATCTAGAATTTCATAAAGTGCTTTGTTGCTATTGAGTAATTAATGCTATTAATTTTGCTTGTATAATTGGGTTCTAACGCCAGAATAAATTTGTTTTACCTTAATAAATTGGCTATTGCTAATTATACTCCTGAGTCATGATTATTAAAAAAATTATTTTATATTAATAAAAACTAATATTATAAAAAATATGAATATTTTTATTCATAAAATTAACCTTTTAGAATTAAATAACTTATAACTTCTTATAAAATTTTATAACAAGTAGCTAACAAATTGTACATGAAACTTTATATGCCTGTGTATATATATATAAAATGTTTAGAATTTAAATCTTTTTACTGTGCGTAAATAGTATAGCTTTTTGAGAGAAAGAAAAATATACTCAAGTAAAGGTGACAATTGTATAGTGTTTTGTCATGATTGATTGCATGCTTTGGTTTATGTTTACCTTATTTAAGTGTTAACACTATAAGAACTTAGACAAAATTTAACAAAAAAAAAAAAAACTTAGACAACTTTTTATCATATAATATATTTAGAATAATTAATAACAGAAAATTTAAATTTGTAAAATTAGGCGATATATATATATATATGTATCATATTTTCATATTTTGTATTCTTGTTTGTCACCTAGATTCAAGGCCAAATATCATAGAACAATTGTTTCAATTATAAATTTAAGAAAAAAATAGATTCAAATTTTTTGACTTTTTATTTTTTAAGATTCAATATATCTTTCTCTCCCACATTCAATTCACAATTTATATCTATCTATTTGCTTGCTGTTGTATCCATAATTTTTATATACTTATGATATATAAAAAATTCTTAAATATCATATAACAGTTGTTCCAATTATAACGGTCTACAATTATATATATATAATTTATATATATATATATATATATTATGAAACAATTATATAATATTAATGCTGAACTAATCCCTGCTCGTTCACAGTAAAATAAAAATAAAAATTCATGGCTGCTCGTTTGACATAATCCATGTGCTTGTCGTCGCTGTCATAATTGATTAACGACGAAAACGAAATAGGATTTTTCTTTCGTCAATTTTATAAAAGAATGGGAAAAAAGTATTGTCCCTATTAAAAATGTCATAAATACCCCCTAATCATAATACTTTAGATCAATACAAAGAGGGCTACTTCAGTAAATTCCAGTCATCTTCACCGTTGCCCGTTGATTGTTTCTTAGAGAGTCAAATATAATCACCAACCAAACCTCTACGTACAATCACATGTACGTTACGTAAAAGAAAAATTATTCACTCATTAATCATTATGTATCAATGTTGGTGTACTAATCAGACTAATAAAAAATTTAATATTATAATTTTTAATAATAATAATAATAAATCATTTCCAGCCTTCTTTATTCTTTTTCATCTATAATAATATAATATTATTTATTTTAAAATATTTAATTATATGACATAATTTATTTTATATATAGAATTTAATTTTTAATTTCTTTAAAAAATATATATATATATTTATTTTTCTTATAACGTAAATAAACATATATTTTTTAGTATTAGAATAAAATGAACATATATTTTTTTATTAATAGATGTAAAAAATAAAATTAATTGAATAATTAAATCATTCATACACTAAAATATTGTTAGAATTATTAATCCTGAACCAATAAATAATTTATCTAAAAAAAAGTGTTTAATACATCGATTAATGTGTCAGGATATACAGTTATTATATGGATTGCACCAAGTTGGGTGAAAAATATTTTTCTAAAAAAAAAAAAAAAAAAGGTGAAAGTTTATTGTTGATACTTGACAATGTCGAATGTGATCAAAGTTACTGTATATGAAAGTGTTCAAACATAGACGGCTTTCAAGTTTCAACTTTCAACTTTCTAAAGCACTGCTGTCAATTATACACACGTTTTGGTTTACAAAGTAAAACCAAATAGCCAAATACCATAACTTCAACTCCTCACTATTTCTGAAACTATAAATACCGAATCAACATAAACTCTTATTTTCATCTCCAATTCTCAATCAATACTGGTACTACTACTTCATCTTGTTATACTTGAAATACCGTCCTTTTGTTTTAGTTATCTCTGTCTTCAAATGATAAGTATGAAGAATCTACAATTTCTCATGACCTTCGTGTTAATAACAATAACAATGATGGCTTCTCTATCATCAGCAGCTCTGAAAGTTGGTTTTTACCAATCAACTTGTCCACAAGCTGAGGCAATTGTTAACAAAGCTGTGAACAAAGCCGTGTCCAAAAACCCTGGCTTAGCTGCTGGCCTCATTAGGTTGCATTTTCATGACTGTTTTGTTAGGGTATGATCCTTTTCCACTCTATATATTGTAGTTGTACCAATCATGTCATGTTATGCATGTTCATGTTTGCATGTATTTTCCGGCTCAAATTCATAGTTTTTAATACTATGAAGAACTCAATTATTTTTAACCAAATTATTTATTTATAATGGTAAAAAAATTCAACATATTTACAAGCATAAAAGAATTAATAATTAAATATAACTAAAAAGTAATTTATATTGTGTTATGAATATGTTGTTAAATTTTATTCATCATTGATTTAGCTAGCATTTATATCAAATTGTGACCTTGGCTCCTAAGAACAATACTCTAAACAACCTGAGCTATAGAAAAATTACATGTTAGTTGAATAAAAAATAAATTAAATATGTTTATTTTCCTCAATGACACATAATTACATATTATATTGTATACTGCAGGGTTGTGATGCATCTATATTACTTGATTCAACACCGGGAAAACCATCTGAAAAAGAACATCCAGCTAACAATCCAAGTTTAAGAGGCTTTGAAGTGATTGACAAAGCAAAGGCTGAAATAGAAGCTAAATGTCCACAAACAGTTTCATGTGCAGACATTCTAGCATTTGCAGCACGTGACAGTGCTTACAAAGTTGGAAACATAAAATATTCAGTGCCTTCAGGTAGGCGTGATGGAAAAGTTTCACTTAAAGATGACCCTTCTCAAAATCTTCCTCCACCTTCCTTCAATACCAAGCAACTTCAAGAAAATTTTCAAAAAAAAGGACTCAATTTAGATGAAATGGTAACACTGTCAGGTGCACATTCTATTGGTGTGTCACATTGTTCTTCATTTTCGAACCGTCTGTATTCCTTTAATTCTACTCATCCACAAGACCCTTCAATGGATCCTAAGTTTGTTAAAGAAATGAAGAAGAAATGTCCTCGTTCGTCTAGTAATGGATCAAATGATCCTATAGTGCCTCTTGATGTTCTTACACCAAATAGACTTGATAACAAGTATTATAATGATTTGAAGAATCATCACGGTGTATTAACATCGGATCAAACTCTTATGAGTAGTCCTAAAACAGCTACAATTGTGAGGAATAATGCTAGGCATGCAACTGCTTGGGCTAATAAGTTTGCAGCAGCTATGGTGAAAATGGGTTATATTGAAGTTTTAACTGGAAAGCAGGGTCAAATTAGGAAAAATTGCAGGGTTGTGAATTAATTAAGTCATTTGGGATTGGGTGTCTTGATGGACTTGGAAATGGGTTGATTTCTTTTGTTACATTTTTTTCATTGTAATTCAAGTGCAAATTTGTTGCACTATGTCATTCAAGTGTAAATTTGTTACTTCATGTCATTTGTTTCGTCGTAATTCAAGTGTAGATGTATTAATGGTTGAAATTCAGTTCAATTAATAATTGGATTTGTTTAATCAAGTTGGTAAAGCAGCTTAAGTTTTCAATTCTTTTAGTAAAGGCTAAGAATGATTTCATTGCACCTTGGATGTCAGCTCGTCCATTTGTTTTGAACTTATATATGTTAATCCTTTTAAAATTAAAAAAGGACCGACCAGTTGCAAGCCATGTAGAGGGAATGATGCTACATTGGAATGGGCTAATATGCTAATTGAGGAGTTTTGGAAGATTACATGCTAAGGATAGTGTTGTTGTAGGAATAACCTGCATTAGGCATGCTATTGCTTGGAGAAATACAGGTTTGCATAAAAATCAATACTGATGCAAGTGTTAGAAAATGGGTTATATTGGGCTAGATGGTTAACTGGAAAGCATTTGGGTCAAGCATTAGGAAAAATCTGCAGGTCTTGAAGTTAATTACACCTCATTTGCTGTGAATTGGCTATTGTGTGGGCTTGATAGGACTTGGCAAAATAGGCAGTGATCGGTCTTTTGTTAATCAGATTGTATGCAACAATTTCATTGTAATTCAAGTGCAAGATGTTGCTTTTGCACTATGGTGCATTCAAGTGGTAGGAAGTTTGGATGTTGGCTTCATGAGATGGATTTTAGTTTCGTCGTTATGTTCCTAGTGTAGCATATTAATGGTTGCACATAGGGCTGCTAGAATCGCACTTGGTGGGTCTGAGGTATTTGTTTAATCAAGTTGGTAAAGCTTCTTCTAAGTTTTCAATTCTTGTCTAGTCTGAGGCTTTGACATTGGATGTTCCTGATTGCACCTTGGTATGTCAGAACGTCCATTTGTTTTGATAGTTAATATATTACAGATCCTTTCATCAAAATTAAAAAAAAAGGACCGACCAAGTTATAAAATAAAATAAAATAATTTATTATTTAATAAAATAAATACATCATTAAAAGCAATATAACTAATTGACTCCAAATGCATTTAAAAAAAAAAAATCACTATTTCGACACTTGATGAATGCGTGGGAAAGTGACTATTGATCTGTATTTTTAATCTACTTTAATCAATCCATTTTACGAACCGTTTGATTTAATTTTAAATTTTTTTTAATCATTCACATCGAATCATTATATATTATATAAAAAAAAAATTATTTTAAAAAATATGTTATATTATTATTTATTTTAAAAAATAAAAAATATATTATATTATTTATTATCAAATATTAAATATCATATTAAATTTTTTTTTCCGGTTTAAACTCTTTATCATGCAGCTTGTAATTTTCAGTTGCATGTAGTTTATAATATTTTATATTTTATCAACTTAATTTGATTTATATAATTTATGTTTGGAACATATTTAAAATAATTTAGTTAAATTTAAAGTTTTTTTTTATAACATGATTTGGTGGGAGGGAGGGGGGGGGAATAAAATTTAAAAACCATTAAAAAAAAATCATTAACTAAATCGAACCTGGATCGTACCGTATGGTTTCAATAATTTTATTAAGCAAATAGTAAGATCCAATTTGGCTTAAATAATATAAATGGCACGATTTGGTCAATTTTAGAAGGAGGGGAAATAAAATTTAATTATAAAAAAAATTTTAAAAAATCGTTAACTAAATCGGACATAACTGGATCGACCCGTTTGGTTTCAATAATTTTATTAGGAAAATAGTAAGATCCAATTGGGCTTAAGTAATATAAATGGTACGATTTGATCAATTTTTTGACTAAAAATTGGACCGAATTAGACCATAAACATACATATTTAAATTAATAGATTAATTTATTAAAATAAATTTAATCAATATTATAATTTTTAACTTATTTAATAAATGAGTTGAATTTAAGTCAAACTCATACATATTAAGTTATACATGGATGGCTTGAATTGATGAATTCACACAATCCACTCCATAATTCTACTGTTAACACATCCTTTAGAGTTAGGTTATTAGGTAGGTGCATCATAAATACACCATCAATGTTATAACTCCATTTACACATATCATTAGAATTATGGTGATTTATTAACATTTGCATCTCTTATCAAATGATTTTAATTCATCTAATAACTATACTTAAGAAAAGGTCCAAATTATTAGCATTAACAATGCAAATTGGATTATTGACTCCCTTGCTCTATTGTTTTCTATTTTGAACCCATCATTAGAACGCTTTGGACACTACTGCACATACCCAAACTTTTGGCCTAAAATTAAATTATAGATCATTTACTTCACTTCACTTGCTTCCTTATAGTCCTATTTTCTATTAAGCAAAATGTTACAATGAATTGACAAATAGCTTGTGGCTTTGCATGTAGTTTATTTTGAATATATAAAAAATATAAAATTTGAATTTTTACTGTTGTGTGAATAATGCCGCTATATTTCAAAAGAAAAAAAATGTTAAAATAAATTATTTTAAGGAAAAAAATACACTAATTAAGCTAGACAAGTTAGACATAGTCTGCTAATTTGAAGTGGTATCTTAAAATTTCATTAAATTGGTGACTAGTATACCAATTTTAAGTTTGAAAATGGCACATTAGGGCCTAGAGGTCCATTGGGACTCTAGCATACTAAGTAACTTAGTGTACCTTTTGATACTACCTAAAACTAATGAACTTAAAAGTGTCTGTTGCTCACAATGGTGTATAAGATTTTACCCAAGTGTACGTGTCGCAAACAAGTAATATAATGATAAGAAAAATCGTTCCTACAGAGATTGAAATACTAGAAAATATCGTAAAAATTAACTATTAAAATCAATATTTGGTGTTTTTGTTTATTAAAATAAAATAAATAATACAAGAGAACAAGGGTGAAAATATTGAAACAACGTTCAACGAGAAAGATATCAAGAATCGCAAGTAGATAAATCAGTTAGGATTGCAGATGTGACAAGTGATGTAGACAAACTGCGTTGCTGTAGCAAAGTGTACCAATAACTAGAATTGCAAAAAATCACAAAGGATTCTTCTGAACCTGCAATGTTTATATATTCTATGACTCAATGAAACATAGTCCTATGCAAAACTGAATCTAAGAATAACGTTCATGCACAAATTCTTTTGAGTTATGTGAGATAATTATATATTCCTATATTAATTCTTTCACACTATTCTAGCTTCATCCAACTTAAATTAACCTTTTCAGATTCAATTTCAGTTTACTATCCTATCAATTATTAATCAAGCAATCAATAAGAATAAATCAATAAATTAAGCATAGAATAACTAGCACCCTTTGTCAAGCAAAGCATAAGTTTTTAAAATTAAAGCATAAAGTCTACATACACTTGCACATCCACAACCCTAACTGAATGAAAATTTAGCCAAGCATATTTATGAAATCAAATATTAAATCATTCATATTCAACATCAGATCCATAGAGTTATAGAAATTTGAAAAACAATAAAAGAAGAATAGAAGAAGGAATAAATTAATAAAACTCCCTTTTATTGAATCTCAATCAATTGGATTCCAAATCCCTAAATCTCTCTTGCTTTCTTCAATGATTATTCTTGCAAATCAAGCCTTCAATTGGTCTCTTTTCAGATCCCCCTTGATGCTCTGTTTTGCCTCTTCTTCTCTGCGAAATTCTGCAAAACTGGTGTGCCGAATCTGTCTCTATTTTGTCAGCCCAAATCTGCTTGTTCCTCTTCTCTTATGGTGTCGCAAATCTGTCCAGAATTCTGCTGTTTATATATATTTATTTGCTGTCGCAGTCACTTTAAAATCAACCCCTGTTTTGCCTTTTAAACCCTAGGTTTAATTAGAGATAATTTTTCTTGTGTTATCTTCCAAAATTATCCCTAAAATGTTAGTTAATAAAAGCCCGAAATTGTCCTTTTGTTGAGAGTTCAAATCAGCTCTTGAATTTTTATTTCCAGATCTGCCTCTGTTTAGTAATCTATTTTCCTGATGTAATTTTGCTGCAGCAAAGTTGAATTCTTGCATTTTTGTTGTTGTTTTCTTTATCTCCTACAAAAGGCAATAAAAATCTAATGAGTACACATCAAAATATAATTCTTTTAACATATTTCATGATTATTTTGGATTTATTATCAAAGAGTTTACTTAAATCCACAAATTCCATAATTATTGTATAAATGATTATAATGTGCAAATATTCTTAAAAAAATAAACAAAGTATTTATGAATAAGAGCTAATAATACTATAATAAATTAGAGTTATCAGTGTCAAATTGGTATACTTGGAATTATCTATCTTTAATTGAAAGTACTTTTAAATATAAATATAATTTAAAATTTTGTTCAAAAAATGCATTATAAAAACTGTAAATAATTTTTTTACTCATAGTTAAAGCGATAGTAATTCAATAATATTAAAAAAAATTATCAAACATGTAAATATAAAGTAGAAATTCGATTAAGGTATATAATTTGTGTAATATTATTTCAAAAAAAAATTAAGAAGAACTTTAACGATATAAAATAAAATGATCAAATTTATATTTTTGTTAAAGAATAATAGAAGAAATATTTAAGAATATAATTTGTTAAAAAAATATATAAACAAAAAATTATAAATACTAGTTATATTGTACTAGAGAATAATATAGAAATCAACTTAAATTTTTTATAATTTAATTTAGTATTAAAAAAATTGTTAAACTAAATGAAAAATAAACTAAAGAATGATTAGATTTTTTTTTGAAATATAAAAACTAATTATATTGTTTAAAAATATTGTTTTAACCTTAGTTTTTATCCAACTATAATTAATGAAAATAATTTCAATTATGATATTTTTTTTTATAAGAAATTAAGTTTTATTGCACTTTGTATTCATAAATAGTAACATTTATTCTTTTTAATGTTGAAGAATTTAAAAATAAATTAAAAAATATAACTTTTTTTAATAAGAATTAAAATGAAAAGAACATTTAGCAATTATATTAGTTATTATAAATAAAAATACGTGATATAAAATTATATTTTATATAAACGTTCATAATATTATAAACAAAATACATATTTTTAAAAATTAAGAGCAAGCACATTCAAATTTTGCACTAAATAAATACTAAAAATATACAAATATTACATGCACAATATACATTTTTAAAAATTAAGATGGGGCATGTGTCCCTCTTAGGATACGTGCCTCCGTCCCTGCTTTTAAATGAATCAAATTATTTTTAAAAATATTTAACGATATTTATAAGAAGTAATTTAAAAAATTTAAAAAATATTATTTATACTTTTAAAAAAAATAGTTTTAAATATATGCTCTTATCTTAAAGTAAATATCAAAATGTCATTTAAAATTATTTATAAGATTTTTTCTAAACACTTAAATATAATGTAACTTGTATAAAAAATATAAATTTTATAATATTTAGTAAATTTTAGGTTTTATAGTTTTTATAAATTAATATTAAAATTATATTTTGTCCGTTAAATATAAAATTGGATTAAATTTTATTTTTTATTGATTATATTATTAAATTTCTAAGAATATTTAAAATAAAATTTTTATAGAAACTATTGGAATGATAATAAATAAATAAAATTAATTATATAAATTTAATTATATCATAAAATTACTAAATTTTGAATTAAGAGTAAAAATAAATTTTTAGTATTAATTTTTTAAAGTAACTTATATACTCTACAATCCAAGTGACAGAGTGACCCAGTTTCTTCTTCCCTGAAGCTTTAAGAGAGGACTTAAGATTTTGTCCACGTGGTATACCTTTGTTCTCAGCTCGGGACTTGTCATCTGCTTCCGAAGTACTTGCCCATGAACCCTTTTGAGAAGTTACTGAAGTTGAAGGCACCACCTGGACTCCAATATCATCTTTGATGACAGCTTTGCTACTCTCCTCTTTTTGTTGGATAGATTTCCTTTGAGAATCATTCACTGTCGAAGTAAATGATCTTTTTGCAGATACAGATAATTGATCCTCTGCATCTTCTATAATCAAATTTCCCTTAGGTTCCCTCAGTTCAACATCAAGTCTGGTCTCCGTTGAATGAGACGGCATTTTGGACACACAGTACTCATCATTAGTGATTATGGTGCTCATGAAATCCATATCATTAATAAAAGTATGCTTTACACTGCTCATCTTTGTATCATTAGCTTTGGACCCTACAATATGTAATTATACCTCATGTTCATGAGCACTGATAATGGACAAAACTAAGAAACTAGAAGGAAAAGCAATATTCGTCGTCCACAGTCCACATGCAACAGATTCTCCATCATACTAACAGCTTTATGAATGCATTATTATACTCATTGAAATGCACACATGCACACCTTGTTTGGGACTTCTGGGTGCTAATGGCTTGGACAATCTCTCGCTCCTAGGAACATAGCCTTCAATAGCATTTGAAGGACTAATCCATTGTTCAAACGCTGCTTTACCCACAGGGCCAACCTCCTTTTCCTCAATCTTCAATCCAGACAACCCTAAATTCACATCCTTCCCCAATCCCACTTCACCTTTTGAGCCTAAGTCCTGAAACAACCTCAAAACCCTCTCAATCTTGGTTCAATCCAAAACTGAACACCATTGTTCCTGCAAACTCCCTGCAAATGTCTTGCCGTTGATAAAACAACCAGAAGAGCAATACATGTAGGTCTCATGGAGATCATAGACCTTGTGTTCCTTCAGAGATATTCAGTAGCGACCCTTCCGAGGCCGATCAGAGGGTATCCACAAAGGTGGGCTATGGAACGCTCGGTCACAACATCGTTATAGTCGGAGCGAGACATGAGAGACCAGCAGCATATAGCTGGTTCTCATTGTGAATTCCTTGGAGAAGAAATAGTTGGAGGTTGTGTACAGTATCTTTGACAGAGATTGGTTTATAGTCCGTTGTCATCATAAAACGATCTTACTAGGGTTTGTAGAGATCTTAAGCTTTGTTTCTTACAAATTGCTTTAAGATTGGAGTTTACATTCGAATGTCACGGCCTTCGCATTCGCAGTAGTCCAGTCAAATAACTCAAATGAAGGCGAAATACCCAAGACGGATAAAATAACAAGATAACGATTTTGGAACATCATAAACTTCACTTCCAGTTCCACACTAACACATGATAACGATTTTGGAACTTAAATAACAAGATAATCAAATTGTTCCAGGTAAAGGGCGTCAGTTTTCTGTAATTTAAGCAAGCATGTAGAGCAGAGAGATGTCAAAAAAGACGGGCCAGCCCGGTTCGGTACGGCACAGCCTGTCAAATTAGCATGTAGGCCCATGGCCCGTTAGTTAGCGTGCCGTGCCGGCCCTTGGCCCTTATATGAGTTGTGTTGTACCTCCATTCTTGACCTGTGGGCCTTGTCGTGCACGGCCTGTTGGGCTGTGCTTAACGAGTTGGCACGACCCATAACCCTTTTATTTTATTTTTATATATTTATTTAATTATTTATTTAAAAATTATTAATAATACTTTAAAAAATAAAAAGTGATAGTTAAACTCTCAACATCTTATTTAATAGATTGCTAGAAATTCATTAGATTATGTCTAATTTTATTTAAATGTAAAAAAAAATTATTTATTTATTGATATTTTTTTAAAATTAATTTTTAAAATAATAAGGTTTTTTCGTGCTGTACCGTCGGCACGGTCCGACCCGTGGGCCGTGCCATGCTACTCATTTTGGCTAACGTGCCGTGTCTTGTCGGCCCACCGAACTAAGTGTTTAACGGGCCGTACCAACACGTTTGACACCCCAAAGGAGTTAAAAAAAAATAAACTTAAGAGAAAAACATAATTAAAACTTACACTTCATAATACTTAGGACAAAGTATCATTGTATTTAATAATATGGGGAGAAAAAAAAAACCTCATTTTTTAAATATTTAAATAATTTAAGTTTTTTTTAATTGATTCAATATTTATTGAGTTTTAATATAACAATTTATACAATTGCAATTCTAAATAAACTCTTACTTAAATATTGTATTTATAACTAGTGTAAGGAAAAGTATATACCTTTATATTTTTAAATTATTCGGTTATTAAATTAATTTTATTTTTAACTTTTAATTTTTTATACAAAAATATATGTATATTGTATTTTTAAATATACATAAAATATATATTTTTTAAATTAAAAAATATATATATATGTGCACTATGTGAAAAAATTAAAATTAAAATTATATCAATAAAAAAATTATGCTCTAAAATTAAACTAAATATATATAAAAAATTATAATGTTGCATAAAGAAATTACATTTATAAATACATTCAATGCTTCAATTGAAATTATGATATATATTATTACTATGCTATGCTCCCAACGAGATCCAAGAGAATAAAGAGGTAAACAATTGTTGGTTGTCCTGAATTTCTATTCACTTAAATTGATCTAAATTAATAAAATTTAAATTGATGTAACTTTAATTTAAGTGAATAAATATGAACTTAAATTTAATCTAAACAGAAACGAATTAGTTTAAATTAGTCTAAATTATTAATACACTTTTTACACATATTATTATATACATATGCTTTTTAAAAATCAAGAATTTAAATTACTTAAAATAGTACATGATAATATAACTTTAACTATTATACAATACTTAATTCTCGTGACAATGAATTAGTTATAAAAAAAAAAAAAAAAAGAATAATACAACACACGCTAATAAAATGTTTAAAATTTTATTACAAATGTTATTGCCTAATTGGTTTAAAGATATAAACTCTATAATACTAATTGAAAGTAAAGATGAATATATTTTTTTAGTTTAAAGAAATTAGTAAATTTGACTAAAAGCATTAACATAAAAAAATATAACATAATGACAAAATGAATAAATTATAATTAATTATTCCTTATAAATTTATGTTTGAAAGGGAATAAAAATAATTAATATATTATTAAAGATAAAGACTAAAATAGATGAACAATTATTTTAATTTTAACATGATATTTTCTTTTCTTTTATTTTTTTATTTAAAATTAAATTAAATTTTAGTTAATTTATAGGTAATGGATTGGCCCTAATTCAGTCTCGATTTTTTTAAATATTTGAATCGGCTCAAATTTAATTCAATTTCAAATTTTTGGATTCAAATACAATTGGAACAATCAAATTATGTTAAAAATTATCATCCTTACTTTTTTATTTATTTATTTTAATACGTTTTAATCTAATAATAGATTCATTGTATTCTTTCTGAAAGTTTTTAGTTACAGATCAAATATACTTAAAGGGGGGTAAATAGGTTATTTTCAATTTTAACAAATATTAATTATATAACCTAATCACAACGGCCAGACATGCAATCGCGTGTAAAAATAAAATGCGAAATTAAAGAACAACACAAGAGATTTTTAGGTAGAAACAACTTAAGTCACTCCAATGACCTAAGAGGAAAACCACCGATCCACCGGACCACCTAACTATCCACTAAGAAAATCAATGTTCAATTACAACCGCAGGTCCTAGACTACCCTTCACAGATAGATTCCCCTCATGTAATTTACTTACGAGCTGTCGCTCCTTTCATAGCCTCCACAAGCTAGGTGTCTGGATCCGGACCAACGTTCCGATCTACTTGAGTCCCACAAGATCAATCAAACCCGTCAACTTCGATAATTCGAGTCACACGAAATACCGAACACGTCACTTTAGTACCTGAAACGTTAGCACAAATAACACAAGTGTAAAGTGTGTCCTAGAGCAGATTCAACAATGAAAAGCCCTAACTAGCAAATTCAATATCATACAACGTAAAAACTAAATCAACTAGCAAACTCTAGAATAATCATGTAAAGATCAAAATCATAAAAAGCAATTAGGCACATGAATTATTCAAACATAACCACACAATATGTTTGAACAATTAAAACAAGAAAGTGTCTAAGATTAATAGATGAAGAGAATAAAATTTTCTTTAAAAACTCAATTAGCTGTAGAAAATATTATTTCGGTGTGTTGAGTATTTTGCACAAACAAGCATTACCTATATAGAGTCCAATTTGACTTGAAAGAGGATTAATAAAAGAGTACAACTCTACTCATATCAGGATTTAGTTTTCACAACAAGGACTCTACTTTTACAACAATTTTACTCATATAAGGATTCTACTTTTAACATTAAATGGGGTCCAATTGGTAAAAGTAACATATGGGCCGAATTAAAAAAAGAGTTGCAGTAGAACTGAAAAATAGGCTCGATCGATCGATCCAAACCTCGATTGATCTAATTATGCAATTTCAAACTCGAGAGCAGCTAGATTGAAGTCGATTGATCCTCGATCAATCGACTCAAACCTCGATCGATCGACCCAAACCTCGATCGATTTAACCATGCATTTTTCAAACCGAGAGCAGCTAGATTGAAGTCGATTGATCCTCGATCGATCTAACCTCGATCGATCTAACTATGTCCACAAAATTCTTTTAAGTATATATGCATTAATCCTCGATCTATCTAACCTCAATCTATCTAACTGTACACAAAAAAATCTTCTAAGTGTATGTACATTATTGTGTGATGGTATATGCATGAAATATATATTTTTACCTGATACATACGTATTAAGAACTCAGTAGATTCTTCAACTTTGATTGATTGACTTGACAACAAGCCTAGATACTAGATTACAATTAAACATTTTGTCCACAAAAATTGACAACACTCATAAACCTTCCACTTTCTAAATAGCAAATATTTATTAGGCATTCGTCTCTTTCATTTTAGAGACATCATGCATGACTAAAAAAAAATTGATCACGAAAAACTTCACTTTGAAGAAGAGGAGTGACACTTTTTATTTCAAGATTATCGATAATATGATATCAATTATAATATAGTATTATAAGATAAATATAAATAATTTTAATAACTATTACCTATTTTTTATAATTTAAATTTATTATAAATATATTGATCAAATTGTGGCTAAAACTCAACCATGTATTACCATGTATAATTGATACGTATGACTCAAACAGTCAAACTTGAGTACGGAAGTTCAATTATCCATTCCGACAAAGTTCAATTATCTTTAATCTCTTTCTGAATCCTTGCTTTTCTAATACGATGCATGGTAATGGTATGGTTTATTAAAAAAAAAAAAACCTTAGAATGAAAAATGAAAAAAAATAAATGTAATAATGATTTAATGATTAAAAATATATAATAATAAAGAAATAAGGAGACCAATAATTTAGTTTAGTCTCTGCTTTGACTGTAACCAGCGCTTCATAGCACAGAACCACCACAATACCGCATATAAACATACGAAACTGCCAAAATAAAGTCAACACACTCTGTCTCTCTCTCTCTCTCTCTCTCTCTCTCTCTCTCTCATCGAAAGAGGAAAAAGAAAGAAAGGATGACCAAGCTTACTCTCTTGCACATAGCTGAGTCATGGATCTGAGCTTCTGATTCTGGTTAGCCAATGTTCCTTCTTTATTTCTTTGATCGTTCGAATCTTTGCTTTTGTGATTGGTCGGTATAATTTTATTTTTAGGTACTATTTCCTTTGATTTTGTTTGGAATTTTTTTTTTTTTTTAACTTTACTTTTAGTAATTGTTTTATGGGTTTTTCTCTTTTTGTCTTTGGGTGTTTGAATAGCTTTCTTTGGCATCTGGGTGTTAGCACTTAGCTCCTTTTTATTTTATTTATGATTTGCTCTGTTGCTGGATCTCCCCTTTTTGAGCAATACTTTATGCATCAACTTACTAGAAGGGGCGAATCATTTCCTTTTTTCTTTCTCTTCCTGATAGTGAGTATTCATGTAATTGCTTTCATTGCACCTCTCTGATTTTTGGGTTTATGTATGATTTCTCTGTTTTAGTTGTAGAAATCTAATACGGGATATAGAAGCTTATCAGATTTTTAGAATAGAGTAACTCCCTTACCATTGCAAATATTATTTCATTATCAATTATTAGAAAATAGGAATGCTAAGATTTTAGTTGTTGGAATTAGTTTTATATGCTCTATATTGCTATATCATTCTAGTTCCGAAAGATTTGGTAGATTGTTTATTGAATTATTATGGAGTTCTCTTCCAATTATTCTCTTTTTCTTAGGTCTCATTTCTGTTTAGGTTCTTAATTTCAACTCCTCCTTCCTCGTTCTACTTCCCCACTCCCCTTCATGCATCAAAAATTCTCCTGTGAATTTTCTTTACAAATATTGACCTGAGGCACCATTTTTTACATTATAAGAGTGATTTTCCCATGGGACCATCAGGCTTGCTGGCATGAATGATGTGATTTTAAAAGGGATAAAGAAATGCTTGTGATAAATTTTTCTCGACATGTAGAATTCTATGTAAATGACTTAGATGTTAGAAATATGTTAGGGATGAAACTGGAATTGAGAACCTTGTTTGATCAAGTAAACTAGATCGATTACACTCTTACATTTCATTTGGTGCCTAACTTTGTCAAGCTTTACAACCTTGGAATGTAATGGAGAGATTTATTTATGCTATTTGATTTTGTCAGGTAGATGGTTGGTTGATCACAGTAGAACTTTCAAAGAATTTTTCAACAGATGGCTTCACTAGGTGTGGCGCCTACAGGTTTGAGAGATCCCAGTCGTCATAATGCAGGTGTTGATAAGCTGCCTGAGGAGATGAACGATATGAAAATTAGGGATGACAAAGTATGCATGTCTTTCATTTAATAATTTCTCGCTTTTTATAGTAATCTTTTCCCTTGTGTTTATTTTATTGCTGAACGTATGCTGAGAATACTTGCATGCTCCTTAACGATACAGGAAATGGACGCTACAGTTGTCAATGGTAATGGGACGGAGACAGGACACATAATTGTGACAACAATTGGTGGTAGAAATGACCAGCCAAAGCAGGTACAGCTTTTGCATTTTAGCTGGCATCTTATAGTGCTCTAAGTTCTTGCTTTCTAATTTTTATTGACAGTCCTTACAGTGTTACCTGCTTATATTGTTCTTGTACTAGTAATGTGGGCCTAGGACCACTTTTTTTTTTTAAGGGTTGGTGGAATAATTTTTCTTTTCAAAATTAAGAATAATTAATAACCTTATATATACGATAATTTTGAACGTTACCATTTATACTTCAAAGTGGATTATTTAAATTTAGTAACTTCATTTATATCTAGCTCGTTTATCCAATCAAGCTGTCCTAGATTTTCCACTATGGGCTGATTAAACATGCCTCTGGAGTTTTTTTTTAAACCTTATTTCTGCCTCTCTGAGCATGATTGAATCGAGATGTTATCTTTTGTTTGCTTGCTTGCCTTCACCATCTTTCTCATGATTCATAATATTTCACAAGATACAGACTGATTGTATATTTTATAATTCTAGACAATCAGTTACATGGCTGAGCGTGTTGTCGGACAGGGATCATTTGGAGTTGTGTTCCAAGTAAGTATCATTTCCTCCGGCTTTTAAATGATGATTGAAAATCGTTTCTAGTATTATACGGAACTTCTAGCAATATATTCACTTGCATTTTCATTTTCATTGTTTATTTAGGCAAAATGCTTAGAAACAGGTGAAGCTGTGGCTATCAAGAAGGTTCTTCAGGACAAGAGATACAAGAATCGTGAATTGCAGACTATGCGCCTCCTTGACCACCCAAATGTCGTTTCTTTGAAGCATTGTTTCTTTTCTACGACTGAAAAGCACGAACTTTATCTGAACTTGGTACTTGAGTATGTTCCTGAAACTGTTCATCGGGTGATTAAGCACTACAACAAGTTGAACCAGCGGATGCCTATGATATATGTCAAACTATACACGTACCAGGTATGGTGCAATTATATAACAAATTGTTGGAGCGTGCTATATTAAAGTTGTGGGTTTATTATCTTTATTTTGCTAAAGGAAAATTTGAATTCTTTTTAATTTGTCAGATCTTCAGGGCCTTATCATACATTCATCGCTGCATTGGTGTATGCCACCGTGACATCAAGCCTCAAAATCTCTTGGTTTGTTTCTTAATGTTTTAAAGTCTACATTCTATATTTATGTTCAAGATGAAATAGGTTGGAGATTTGGAGATGGAGTCTTGATGGTTATTACTTTCAAAATAAAACTTTTGTTCTTTGCAGGTCAATCCTCATACCCACCAAGTTAAATTATGTGACTTTGGAAGTGCAAAAGTTTTGGTATGTTTTATTGTGTTATTTTTGCCCATCTTGAAAGTGTGGACATCTTGACTTGCTCTAATAAACTATGTTATGTCTGACATCATAGGTAAAAGGTGAGCCAAACATATCCTACATCTGCTCTAGGTATTATAGAGCACCGGAGCTTATATTTGGAGCAACTGAGTATACAACTGCAATTGACATCTGGTCTGTTGGCTGTGTTCTTGCGGAGCTACTGCTTGGGCAGGTAAAAGTCTTTTATTATTTTGCAGCTTCTTCAATATTATCGAAGTGAAGCTAAAACAAGACATGTTTTTGTCCTGCCAGCCTCTGTTTCCTGGAGAGAGTGGAGTGGACCAGCTTGTTGAAATTATCAAGGTAAATAAATGCAGTACCTTTAAATATTTGGTGCATGTTACCACATATGAAGGTATTAGCAAACTTCATTTGGATTAACAATGGTAATGGGCTTTCTGAATAATTGGCCTTGAAATCACGTTTTAATATGAAAATTAGTCCTCACTAAACCCACCAGTTTGCCGTCTTTGCATTTGTTTGCAATATGCTTTCCTAACTTTTTAAATACATGGTGAATTTTGGTGTATTAATTGGGTTATGACTCTTTATGTTTGTTGTGAGAGATTTATATAATCTTAAATTAGGCCCTTATCTGTTTTTTTTTTTTTTATCGTGTCTATTGAAAATTGCTTCACCTCTTTGTTGTAGGTTTTGGGCACTCCCACAAGAGAGGAGATTAAATGCATGAACCCTAACTACACAGAGTTCAAATTCCCTCAAATTAAAGCTCACCCATGGCACAAGGTACTAAAATGAATTTGATGTCATGCTTCACTTTCTTTTAACTGTTTATGCATATTCTTACTTTCTTTCCTTTTAAGATATTCCACAAGCGAATGCCTCCAGAAGCTGTTGATCTGGTTTCAAGATTGCTGCAGTACTCTCCTAATCTACGTTGCAGCGCTGTAAGTTCAATGAACCTTTTATGCGTATTTTTTTAATGTATCCTTTGGTTATCTCCAAAAGTTGTGCATAACCTTTTTTTTATTATTACTGTTGAGGAGTCCCATATCGGTCAGGGACGATCCTTCCGCTGTACTTATATCACTGAGCTCACCTTTAACCCATAAGTTGGCTTTTGGGTTATAATCTGGGTGGCCCTGTGGTTCATCATGGTATCAGAGCGGGTATCTGGGTTCACCGATGTGCCCAACATGGCCGCCCTCACAGTCAGTCGGTGTCCGCCGATGTGAGGGGGAGTGTTAAGGAGTCCGACATCGGCCAGGGACAATTTTCTTTCCGCTGTGCTTATATCACTGGGCTCACCTTTAACCCATAAGCTGGTATAATCCTGGTGGCCCATTGGTTCATCAATTACTACATTTTAAAATTCATGCAGTTGGATGCTTTAACCCATCCCTTCTTCAATGAGCTTCGGGATCCTAACACCCGCCTGCCAAATGGACGATTCCTCCCACCATTGTTTAACTTTAAAGCTCATGGTATGATTTTATTCTTTACTCAAGATGTTGAAAATTAATTTGAAATATTTATTTTATTCTAATTTCCATACCCTCTGATATTGCTGCTTGTACAATCAGAACTGAAAGGGGTGCCGGCAGAGACCTTGGTGAAGTTAATTCCAGAACATGCAAGAAAGCAAAGTGCTTTCCTTGGCTTGTGAGTAAGATATGAAACGTAAGAAAATATGTGTAGTTTTTTCGTATGAAAGCTATGTTCTTATTGTCTAGTGTTTGTTTCCGTATATACCTCGATGTATTCTAATTGTATGTTTGCTTAAACCTGGATGTGTATTATGATACCCATGTTTCTCCCCGTACACCCGGAGATTGTAACATTATGTAGCAGTAGAAGACCGACCATAAGCTCAGCGTCAATCCAAACGTTTGTCTGTATCATTGACATTTTTCTTAATAGCTAATGTCGTGTATTTATTAGACTTTCCAGAGTAGTTTAGACAAGTTTTGATTTCATGGAGATTTAAGATTGCAATATTGCTTGCTCAGAATGAAATTTTATGCTTAATCTCTGGCTGGTGTGCTTGTAAACATTTAAATAGGAAGAGAATGAACTGAAGCTTTGATTGGGTAGGATTAAGAGGGGGTACTTTTGACGTTAGCAAGGATGAAATTGTAAATTTTGATTCTAAAAACACGAATTGTTTGCCAGCTTGTTTTGTTCAAACCCTAGCTCTTGACTGATTTTTGTTATGAAAAAGTAGTTTGCCATGACTCTCATTAGTAATGTTTGTTTTGTATGACTCTGAAATCTGAATGTATCCGCCTGCCATTTTACGTACCTTATATTGGAGAGAGATGAGCAAAGCAAAAGGACATACAGGACAGTAGGAGTGAATTACATGAGTGGATCTGGAATTATGAGTCTTGTCTCTCATGAATACCTACTTAGTATCTATCAAAAAAAAAAAAACTGCGACAACTAGAGTTACACTTTCTTAAAAAGTGGTGGTTTTTTTTTTTTTTTTTGATGAACTAAAATAGTGAAGATTCTTCCACAACATTTTCACATCGTAACATGACATGCCAACCCAATACTAACAGTATTATAACACAACCAAAATACAAATACAATATTTATCACTAATTATTTTTTCACTATTATAAATAATTTATTTGGCAAAAAATTGTCTAAATTTTTTTATTTTATCAAGCAACATGTAAATGACAACCCAACACACGAATACAACATGATTTGCAACGCTGCTAATGTGTTGCATGTTTTGGCTCAATTTTCGCAAAAGATGTGAAAAGGCAAGAAACTAGTGGAGCTTCCAACATAACTCCCGAAAAGACATTTTAAATTTCAATTAAAACCATCTCCACTAGAAATGAATACTTGAATAGTATACTACTGCTATCATGAGAATTGATCTACTCCATCATCAAGCACAATCTTTCGCCCGACTGGGTGACGTGGGACATGGCACCCAATCGGTAGATACCAGATCATTCCTACTGCTATCATAAGCAGCCCATTGGTATTAGTAAATAATAATAATAATGATAATAGGTTACAAAGAAAAACAAATTTTAGCTAGCAAACTGGATTTAATTCACGAACAGCGTTTCAAACTGCTGAAACCTCTGAGAACAATTTCCGAAAGTACATCCAGAGATAAATTTAATCTCAGACATTTATTTGAACTGATCATCTTTTATACTATTTTAATAGATAAGCATACTCCAATATTTGTAAACAAAGTCAACAATGATACAAGCATATGACCTGACGCCATGTATGTAGATTACTGATTTAGTGAAGAAAGTACCTCTAGCAAGGAGGCAACAAATTGCATTTGGGTCTCCTCGTCTATGGTTACAAAGAGAGGCACATGAACAAACAGCGATTCTGTCTTGTTATGTTCGGAAAACCAAAGAGATTGATAGTAAACATAATTGCATACGAAACCTCCTGCGTCATCAGAGATCATCACTTCATAACCCTTCTTTGCCAATCTATTCCTTATCTCCTCAACAGGAAGCGATGTCTGCAAGCAGCAAACAGAAAATCCTATAAAAAATGAGTTTAAGTGTAAAACAGATACATTCTGTTTATCAATTTGCACGTATTAACTATGTGATAAAAATTCTGACAAAAAAAAACTATGTGATGCAAATCAATGATTGCTCGAAGCCTTTAAGTTACGATACAACCCCTCAACATTGAAATTTTACAGCTAAAAGAAGAAAAACGAGGACTACATCCCCATACTATAGTTCTCTATCTGTTTTCCTTGTTTCGTCCATTTTTGTATCAAAATACCAAACTATTTAATGCAAATTATATTTTTTGTTAGAATGAAAGGATGTTAATAGAATCATAATCAACATTACCAACCTCTCGTACTCGTGAGATTTCACCATCAGTAGGAATTATGGGGACTTTCTGTTAATAGAAAAATGATAAGCAAAGATCAGCAGCAAGAAGAAAGTCAGGTCAAGTAAAAATTCACACAGTGGAAAAGAAAAATATTGGACCTGAGGTTTCCATCCCAATTCATCAGGGCAACGAAACGTAGCTTCATTGAAAGCTAGCTGCTCAATAGCAAACCTTGTTGCACCACTATTGGCTCCAAAGTGTACCTAAACATACAAGATCAGTATTAAGATGCATGAAGATTAGGTACATAATGCATAAGCAAAGCAGATGGATACGCTTCGGTGAAGCTGACATTTCTGCATTCATATGAAATTACATTAAAAGTTATTTAAATGCATTATATTTCTTTTTGTTAAAAAAATTATATGCTTTGCCAATAAGCCAATGCAACTTCCGTACAACACTACTACTACTACTACTACCACCCATATGACCCAGTAAGGAAGAAGAAAAAGGGGACTAACAAGTCACAACAGAGTAAGATTTTTACCTAAACTATACATTTTTTAAGGCCATTTGATACTTGGGGTGAATCTAGTGTGAGGGATTTGAACTCGAAAGGAAAGCTATCCACTTCGATCAATTAGCCAAGATTTTGACCGGATACGAAAAAATCACTGGTGCTCGATCTAGTGGTATTTTTATGGGGATTCTATCTATCGCTGTAGGATTCCTATTCAAGATCACTGCAGTTCCTTTTCGGGCGGCTGTAGGACGGACGCCTATAGGTGGTAGGGTACCGCTCAGATTGTGGCCATTCTTCCTAACCGCGCGCAGGCCGGGCTTAGAGCGGGTGAAACTTTAAACATCTTTAGTGGGAAACCAATTACCGAAACTATAGTACTATACGCTAACAAAGCAATGAACTAAATAATGGGAAAACAACTAACCCAAATGGTTTTTCCAGAGTTGGAAGATCCAGAATTCTTCTCATCGATAGAATTTTGCAATATCTGGTGTAAGGGACCAAGTGCTCCTTGTCCTGCAGCTTCAAGAACATTGCAACTCCCAAGAATCAGACCTTTTGGCAAACCATTTTTTGCCATATACTCTTTAAGATTATTGACGATTGTCTCTGTAGGATTCTCTGAAACTCTATGGAATTTCTTAAACCCTGTCACATGAACTGTTACTGACGGAGGCCCTTCCGACCCCATTTTATCAAGGTTCTGCTATAAACTATGCAAATCCTTACAGCATCAAATCAATTTATTAACAAAGTACCTGCATCAAATACGAAATAAGCATCTCTCTTATACGAGCAAAAAGTTTAAAACAACAGTAAACAAGTCAGCAAATTTCTACAGCTGAAAAAGAAACGATTAGCAACTGAAAACAAGCAACATTTTAGGTCAAAACTTTGGGCGATGAAAGCACAAAAACACCAAACTAACGCGGAAGCAAAAACAATACCAAGTACTGAATTACTGAATACACCCCAAACCAGAGGCGGATGCATGTGTTAATTAGGGGGCACGTGTCTCACTTTATTTGATAAAAATATAATTTTATGTATAAAATTTTATAAATATTTATGAATAATTAATCATATTTAACATATAATACTCCCTTTCAACTTTACTTTTGGACACATATTCTAAATTAAAAATATTTTATGTTCAAGTACAATTTTTTTAATTTAAAAAAATAAAATTAAAAAAAAAATTTCACATTTTAATATTTCTTTGATCAAAAAATTTATTTTTAATTTATTTAGCTTTAATATTTAGTTTATATTTTATATAAATTTTTTTTTATAAATTTTATTATTTAATAATGTCTCTCACCATTTAAAATTCTAAATCCGGCGTTGCAGCCCAAATCCACAAAAAATCACTTAATAAATTCTTGAATACAGAGATTTAACCCTGTACCCGAATACATCACCCTTTTATCAACAATACCAATTACCCAACACTTAAAACCCAAACTCAAATTGGATGGAGATCATTGTGTCATTTTTTGTGTGCTTAGCAAACATGTATAAAAAAAAATATACATTTTTTAATATTTTTTTCGCCCACATATTTATGTTAATACCAAGTACGTTCATTGTTTTGCTTTGGAACAACAAAAAAGGAGAGACTTTGACCAAAAAATAAATAAAATGAAGCAGCAGCAGCAACGGCCAAGAGCAACAAAGCTTACAGCGTCTTTAACCACTCTATGACCCTTTAAAGTATGCGCCGCATAAAAAATTCAATAGTTGCGTATAAGCCTTCACCTAGGTCTCTTATCAACAACAAAGTCCTATTAACACTTGAAGGCTAAGAGATCTCTAAAACTCATTATGTCTCACGTATTCAACGCCAACTCCATCGATTTAATTTTTTTCTTTCTTTGGCTTATAGCTACCAATCCTGTCATAAATTAAGCTCTTATATCCTTTTCAGGGTTGAAAAAAAAACTCGAAAAAAAAAAGAAGAATAATGTTAGACGGATCTACTAGCTATTACAATTAAAGCATTATGTTTTTTTTTTTAATTTTTTTGATTATAATTTAGTAAAATGTGATAACAAATGTCAAAATAGTTAAATTTTAGGTTTTTAAGAAAAAATATATTTTTTATTTTTTAATTGCATTTAAAAATAAATTTATAACAAAATAATTAATGACGCACTTTTTTAAATAAATTTTTAAAAACATAAAAAATAAAAAATATAAAAATTGATTATTTGAACTTGTACTGTAACTTTTTTAAAGTTATTGAATTAAATTCTTAAAAAAAAAAAAAGTTACTTGAATTAATGGACTTATATCACACGTACTTAAAAAAATAGCATCTTAAAATTTATAATAATAAAAATAATATTTTATAATATTAATTTGACTGTAATAAACTTGAATTACGTTTAAATTGAACAATTTTTAATATGAAATAATATATTAGATTTTTTTAATAGTAAAAATATATAAACTAGACATAAAAAAAATATTAATTTTATAGTTACAAATTTTAAACATGTTATTTTTTAATTTAAAAAAAAAACACTTTGCTTCTGGTTTAAAGAAATTAAATTATAGATAAGCCCTTCATGAAAATGGCTCCTGATTTTGAAAAATTATCTGTGACATTTGATACGTGATGGAAGTGTCATATAACTTTTTTTTTTTTTACTTGAGTTGAAGAACCGGATCTCTAAATTTTAGAAAGAAGCTTGAGTGATGTTAGCAGAATGAAAAATATAATAAAAATTCAATTCATCAAAATCAATAATATTATTACATTTGCATGTTTGTTTAAAAAATAAAATTAAAATTATGATAATATTGAAATAAAATTTATTTAAAATAAAATTAGAAAATAATATTTTTACTTTTCTTATGGAACCTTTTTTTTTTTTTTTTTAATAATTTTAAATAAAAAATAAAATAAAATAATATGTGATTATATAAATATATAAAAAATAAAGCATTTTAGTACATTCTTTAAAAGTGTTGGGGAAATAATCATTACTAATAATTACTACTATTGAAATGATTACATTCTATTACATTATAATGATTAAATGAAATTAAATACAATAAATATTCAAAATTATTCTCATTATCATTAAAAATTAGGGATGAATGTGGTTCGATTTTAGTTAATTTTTTGCCTAAAATATTAACTGAACTTACATATATCGGTTTGGTTTGCTAAATTAAGAAATAAAAATGACTTATAAAATGTTGGTTATAGAACAGTAGATTAAATAACTAATTTATTTAGGTTAGTTTGATACTTTGTTTTAACTTATTTGTTTTTAAGGTAAATTTAATTTGTATTGATTATATGTTAATAATAAATTAATAAATAAAATTTATTATTTAATCAATAATTTAATTTAAAAAAATTGTATATTAATATTTAAATTATAATTGTGTATTAATTTTCAAGTAAAACTCTTGAAAATGGATGAATTATTTAAAATTTGATAATAAAAAATAATTTAAAATTTTTATTAGTTATATTAAATATTTATAAAAATAAATATTAAAAAATAATATAGATTGATTTACCTTCAAAATTAACATAAAATTAATTAAAATTATATATGATTATAAATATATATGATATATGTAATATAAATGGATAAAATTAAAAAATAAATATGTGTATTTATAATATACATATAAATTTAATTAAATGTAGGTTTGTAAATTTTAAAATTTTAACTACATGTTAATTTTTGTATTATTAAAACCAAAATCAATTTATTTAAACGTATATTACATAAAAATTGATTTAATTCATTCAATTTCGATGGAATACGTTGGTTTGTTATGTCAACCCAAGAAAAACATTAAAATTTGAGATGAAAATAGCAGAACTGAAGAAACGGATCGATCTCTTTCTAAACAATTTATTCAATAACAACCCAGCACTCGATCCCTTTCAGTTAGCTCTATATACTCGTTTAAGAGAAGATGAAAAAAGAAAAAGAAATTAAATTCCTAAAACAAAAGAAAATACCAAAGTTGGTAAAACAAGTACAGTAAGAGACTGATTTATATAGCAAATGAGTGAAACAATCAATGGAATAACAAATCAATTCGTAGTGAAAAATGATTTGACGACAACCCTGAATCTGAAACAATTTCAAGATCATCGAAACATGTATTTATTTTCCAATTACCCATCGGAAAATAATGAATTTTGATCGAGGTTAAAAAAGAAAAGAAAAAATAGACCAATATTATCAGTTGATTTGAGCAAAATTATCTGAACCCAGAACCAAAAATAAAAATTAATCACAATCAAAGTGATCAGATAGGCAGAGGACCAAAGAAAAAAGAGACCCAGAAAAATTTCTAACCTTGAAAAAGAAAGCTGTGAAATTAAATGAGGTTGGGTTGTGAAAATTATTATTGTAACAGAGATATAGCACGAGCATTCTGACCTGTGAGATTGTAATCTTCAACAAAGAAGTGATTGAATTCAACTACCACTCTTATCTGCTTAAAGTGGATTAAAAACTGGTGAAGATTCCAACCAAATTATATTATTAAGAGAGAGATGATAGAGTAACAAGCCAATAAGGCATTGGAACGTAATTTTCAAGCAACCATAAATAGGGGTCGTATAACCGAAGATGCTGGGCCGGAGGCAGAAGAAAATAAATTATATTTCAATTTAATACTAAATTTTTTATATCATATTATAATAAAAATATAAAACTAAAACACAAAAAATATAAAATTAACACCTTATAATTAACTTATAATAAAAATATAATAAGTTAATAACTATTAGTATTATTCATAAATAAAATAAATATATTAACTAAAAAATCTAAACAAATAAAAAATTTAATTAAATACATCAAAATTTATAGTTGTTAAAACTAAAATAAATATATGAAAAAATAAAAAGTAAAATATGATTTAGAATATTAATCTTGAGACTATATTTAAAAATATATGTTTATAAATAATATAACACTGACTAATAATAATAAAAATAATATTTTTTTTATATAAAAATATTTCAAATAAATTCTAAAAGATTATTAAAATAAAATTTCAAATAATATAATATTAGATAAAGTTAAAATTTTGGTTGAAATAAAACATTATAAA
This sequence comes from Elaeagnus macrophylla, assembly GCA_029378325.1. Taxonomy (NCBI): domain Eukaryota; kingdom Viridiplantae; phylum Streptophyta; class Magnoliopsida; order Rosales; family Elaeagnaceae; genus Elaeagnus; species Elaeagnus macrophylla. The sequence goes on along the minus strand of CM055642.1, from coordinate 8,191,232 downwards.
CATAAACTTAAAAATTTTAATATGAAGTTTATCGTATACTTATTTTTTCTTTTAATTTTTTTTTATAATATTGAGTTTCAAGTTAAATATTAAAAAAAAAATTAGATTATTACATTTAAGAAGAATTTTCACATAATATATAACTATAATTTTATTTTTTTATTAATAGTTATCAAATATGTGAAAATATATATATATATATATATATCTAACCATTTTATTTATAATTCATATCATTTTTATCAACATATTTATTAAATATTATTAATATATTTTAAAATATGTACATAAAAATTATACATAATATATTATTATAAATAAAATATTTAGTTAATATTAAAAATATATACATAAATAATTTTTTTTTTTTAATAAATCAAAACTATAATCCCGCATAATCCCTACTATCCTCCGCCTGCCAAGATGGGTGCTGATAAGGAATATACATGCTTCTAATAATCACATGTGTCCAAGTAAAACTTAATGAGCAAGTAAAAAGTCTTGGTAAGCAAGGAAAATACATGTGCTCAAGTCTTGGTGAGCAAGGAAAACCCATGTGCTCAAATAAACTTAATGCACAAGTAAAAAGTCTTGGTAAGCAAGGAAAATACATGTGCTCAAGTCTTGGTGAGCAAGGAAAACCCATGTGCTCAAATAAACTTAATGAGCAAGGAAAACACATGTGCTCAAGTAAACTTAATAAACAAATAAAAGTTGAGCAAGTAATCAAGTCTTGGTGAACAAGGAAATAACAAGACTTAGTGAACAAGTATTTTTATCTTATAAATAGCTAAGAAAAGCTACATTGTATAAAAACAAGTCTTTTACAATTCAATGAATTTTTAAAGTTTAGTTTATCTTCTTCCTTTTTGTTATATTTCAAATTTATTCACAAAATCGTTCATGGTATCAGAGCTTTGAAGCTTTGGTAGCTTCTCAATATGACTGACCCTCAAAAAGACCCAAATCCAATAATACCGCCATCCAAGCAAAATCCACAAGATGTCTTCTCTTTCCATAATTTGTTAGTCACAATCAAATTAGATAATAGTAATTTCATTATATGGAAGCATCAAATACTCAAAATTCTTCGAAGCCTAGAACTAGATGGTCATGTTCTTCAAGAAAACCCAAATCAATTGCAGTCAAATGGAACACCTAATCTAGATTTTAAGAGATGGAAGAGATAAGATGAGATGCTAGGATGCTGGTTAATGAGCTGTATGACCAATGAAATTTTAAAGCAAGTTGCTGGCTTTGACACTTCACGAGAAGCATGGTGTATGTTGGAGAAAAATTATGCATCAAGATCAAGAGCTAGAATGATACAATTAAAGGAAGAACTACAACATTTGAAGAAAGGTAATCTTACTATAAATGACTATGTGCTTCAAGTTAAAGTACTATGTGATGAATTGCAATCTGCTGGTTGCACTGTTACAGAAGAAGAAAAATTAATGTATGTCTTGGGTGGTTTGGATGAAAATTTTGATAGTATTTTTTCAACCATAACTGAGAAGATGATAACTGAACGTATTACTATTGATGATGCCAAAGCCTTAATGCTCAGTCATGAAAGCAGACTTGAGCGAAGAAAAACTACACTCATTTCACCTCTGCCTAGTGTTCATTTGGCTGTGAAAGATTCTGAACATGATACTCAAGCAGATCCAAAGGGATTTGATAGCTTGTCACAACGCCAAAATGTCAATGATTAGCAAAACATTAGACATTCACAAAATCACTATGATCCAAATCAGTTTACAGGAAGAGGTCATGGTATTGGAAGAGGAAGATTCACCAACATACCACAATGTCAACTGTGTGACCGTATGGGTCATTTAGCGTCCACTTGCTGGCATCGTTTTGATAGAAACTTTACTCTTACTCAAGGAACTTCAAGTTCACAACCATCACAAAATACACAATATCCACGAGGACCTCATCATTTCCAAATGCAAGCTATGTATGCAAATTCTCATCCATCTCCTACATCACCAAACTTCATTCCATCACCAATTGTTGGACCTATTTCACCTTTTTCCACTTATCAACCATCTTCTTATACTCAAGTTGCTTAACCAACTTTTCAGCCACATTATAACTTACCTTATCCTCCACCTCCTCAACAGCATAATGCAAGTTGGTTTCCTGATTCAGGTGCTAGCAACCATGTAACCTCAGATCCCAGTAACTTGGCCATGTCATAACCTTACTCAGGTAATCAAAAACTCATCATAGGTAATGGTTCTCAGTTGTCTATTTCTAGAGTTGGATCTAATGTTTTTGAGTCACCTTATGCTTATAATCGTACTCTTCACATGAATAATATGCTTTTAGTTCCTAACATTGCTAAAAATCTATTGAGTGTATCACAGTTTGCTAGAGACAATGCTGTTTTCTTTGAGTTTCATTCTAACAGTTGTTATGTTAAGGATCAACACACGGGGAAGGTCCTCCTTCAGGAACCCTCAATAATGGTCTTTATCAGTTTGATCTCACACTTCTTCATGTTTCTTCCACACAAGACAAGGCATCTTCTTCTTCATCCACTAGCACTAATCTTCCACAGAACCAACCTGCTGCTTTTGCTGCTCAAACTATAGATCTGCTCCTATGGCATTTTAGACTTGGACATGCGTCCTTAGGCACTACTAAGAAAGTGTTGTCTAAGTGTAAAATACCTGTCTCTAGTGAACAATCTGTCTATCCTATAGTCTGCTCAGCTTGTCAACTTGGTAAGAGTCATAACTTACCTTATTTTCCTTCTTATCATAAAGTGAATGCACCCCTTGAAATAGTTTATTCTGATGTATGGGTTTCACCTATTACTTCCATTAATGGACATCAATATTACATACATTTTACTGATGCATTTTCTCGTTATACTTGGATATATTTTTTGAAATTCAAATCTGCTGCGTATAATGCATTCTTACAATTTAAAGCACAAGCTGAATTGCAAACCAATTGCAAACTTAAAACACTTCATAGTGATTGGGGTGGTGAGTTTCAAGCACTCACAACTCTTCTTAATCAATCTGGTATCATTCATCACACATCCTGTCCTCATTCACACCAACAGAATGGTGTTGCTGAAAGGAAACACAGGCATATCTCAGAATTGGGTCTATCAATGTTGTTTCATGCTTCAATGCCACTCTGTTATTGGGATGAGGCATTCTTTTTAAGTGTTTTCATTATTAATCGATTGCCTAGTAGTGTGCTAGATGACATATCACCTTTAGAAAAATTATTTCAGCTTGTACCTGACTACTCTTTTCTCAAAGTTTTTGGATGTGAATGTTATCCTTGTCTTCGTCCTTACAACACTCACAAACTTGAACCACGATCACAATCATGTACTTTCCTTGGTTACAGTCCTCGTCATAAAGGTTATAAGTGCTTATCACACACTGGTAGACTATACATTAGTCGTAATGTAGTGTTTAATGAAAATGTATTTCCCTTTGCATCACAGTCTTCTAAATTCATTCCTCCTGTTCCAAAAAATTTGAATACTGTTTTACCATCCTTTCCAAACCTTCTCATAGGTCCACATCTGATATTCCTCACACTCTACATAGTCTTTGTTTATCTCCTATTGTTTTATCTCCACCTTCTTCCTCTAGTTTACATTCTCCTTCTAGTTCTCCACTATCTCAGTCTTCACAATCTAATTCTCAGTCTGAATACACAGAACCAAATTTTACCTCCTCTTCCATTCCTATTGTTCAACCTGAGCCAACTGTTGCTGTTACATCTCAAAATAACCATCCTATGCTTACAAGATCTAAAATGGGAATTTTTAAACCAAAAGCATATCTAGCAAACACTGTTAGTTTAATGGAAACTGAACCTGCTTCTGTCAAGCAAGCTCTAAATTTTCATGCTTGGAAAGAGTCTATGGAAGTTGAGTACAATGCCCTTCTTACAAATCAGACATGGGACTTGGTACCTCCTTCAAAGGACAGGAAGATCATTGGTAGTAAATGGATTTTTAGAATCAAAAGGCTGCCTACAGGAAAGGTTGATAAAAGAAAATCTAGGTTGGTTGCTAAGGGATATGATCAACAACCTGGTTTTGATTTTTCAGAAACATTCAGTCCCGTTGTGAAGCAAGTGACTATCAGGACTATTATCACTGTGGCTTTAAGTAAAGGTTGGAAACTACATCAATTGGACATAAATAATGCTTTTTTAAATGGAAAACTGCATGAAGAAGTTTATATGACACAACCTCCAGGTTTTCAACATCCAGATTATCCTAACCATGTTTGTAGATTACAAAAAGCCATTTATGGTCTCAAACAAGCTCCCAGAGCTTGGTTTGATACTCTCAGTTCTACTCTGGTCACTATGGGATTCATTAAGTCCAAGGCTGACTCTTCCTTGTTTTTTAAAATTGGAAGTGTTTCAACTATTTACCTCTTAGTTTATGTTGATGATATCATCATTACAGGGAGTAGTGATCACGAAGTTCATTCCATTATTGCTATGCTTAATGATCAATTTGCTTTAAAATATATGGGATTACTTCATTATTTTTTGGGAATTAAGGTCAATACCTTGCCAAATGGTGATGTTTTACTTACTCAACAAAAGTACATTCGAGAGCTTCTTGCTAAAACAAAAATGGATCTTGCCAAGCCTATTGCTACTCTTTTGGTTGCTAATTTTCCTTTATCTGCTACAGAAGGTACACCTTTTGTCAACCCTTCTTTATATCGTAGTGTGGTAGGTGCCCTTCAATACATCACCATTACTAGGCCTGACTTGGCGTTTGCTGTCAACAAAGCCTGTCAATTTATGGCAGCTCCTAAGGAACATCATTGGTATGCTGTTAAGCGTATACTACGCTATTTACAAGGAACAATTCATCATGGTTTAGTTTTTAAAACATCTACTACTCTTATTTTACAAGGCTTTGCTGATGCTGATTGGGGTGCTTGTCCAAATGATAGAAGATCTACTACTGGGATGGTCATTTTCCTAGGCGCTAATCCAATTTATTGGCAATCCAAGAAACAATCTTCTGTCTCTCGTTCAAGTACAGAAGCTGAGTACAGATCTCTTGCCAATACAGCCTCTGAAATGCTTTGGATCAAAGCTTTTTTGCATGAAATTGGTGTTTCTATTCCACCATCACCTGTGATATGGTGTGACAATTTAAGCACCGTTCAGCTTGCTGCCAATCCTGTTCACCACTCCAAAATTAAACATGTTGAACTTGATTTATATTTTGTTAGAGAGCGTGTCTTAGCCAAAGAATTGTTGGTGCATCATCTTCCATCCTTAGAGCAACCTGCTGATCTTTTAACTAAAGCACTACCTGTTTCGTCTTTTCTTCCACTTCGCAGCAAACTTAGTGTCATGTGCATGCCACTAAGTTTGAGGGGGGGTGATAAGGAATATACATGCTCCTAATAATCACATGTGTCCAAGTAAAACTTAATGAGCAAGTAAAAAGTCTTGGTAAGCAAGGAAAATACATGTGCTCAAGTCTTGGTGAGCAAGGAAAACCCATGTGCTCAAATAAACTTAATGCACAAGTAAAAAGTCTTGGTAAGCAAGGAAAATACATGTGCTCAAGTCTTGGTGAGCAAGGAAAACCCATGTGCTCAAATAAACTTAATGAGCAAGGAAAACACATGTGCTCAAGTAAACTTAATGAACAAGTAAAAGTTGAACAAGTAATCAAGTCTTGGTGAACAAGGAAATAACAAGACTTAGTGAACAAGTATTTTTTTCTTATAAATAGCTAAGAAAAGCTACATTGTATAAAAACAAGTCTTTTACAATTCAATGAATTTTTAAAGTTTAGTTTATCTTCTTCCTTTTTGTTATATTTCAAATTTATTCACAAAATCGTTACTCGATTAGTAAATATAAGTGTGCAAATTTGAGCATTGTCATGGCTATGATTTGGTGCGTGCGGGTACTTTATAAAAGTGTTTAATTACGGCACTTATGTGTAATTATTTTTTAGTCTCGTTAAAAATCGGTATTAATTATCATATTAATAGATAATTTAATATAATATAAATTGCTGTTTACCTTAATAAAAAAATTTATTGAAAAAAATAAATAAATTAATTAAATAAATAGAGGTAGTATATATAAAAGGATTATCTTTCATTCAACAAATACGATGATAATTTGTGTTTGGGGTATTATTACATGGTATTTAAACTTGATAATTTATAAGTAATTGTTGTAATTGTTAAGTAATGTCATATGTCTTAAGTAATAATTATTAATTAATTAAATTTTATTGCCAACCAGTTTATTGTTTGATTTAAGAAAAGAAAAAAAAAAATCACCCTTTACTCTTTTTTTTATTGACACCCTTTACTCGTTATGTGACGTACTTTAATGTGGATTTGTAGTTTAGCATCTATCTAGTTCTTGTAGGATTAGCCGTGACACGTATTACCTTATTTATATATATATATATATATATATATAAGTCACTAATAGTATTTTAAAGTATTTATATTTACTGTTATACTATTTCAATTTAAAAAATAAATTATATTATTTTGTAAACAATATGCACACGCTCACACGATAATTACAACCCATGTTTTATTGATGCACTTCAAGCATATATTATTATTAAAGGATAAACATATATATTATCTCTATAATATAAATATTTTAAAATTTGTAATATTAATACATAACAATATTGATAAAATATTAATGTTAAAAAAATAAAAATAAAATATCAATTAATAATATAAATATTATTGATAAAATATTAAATAATATTAAAAAAATATCATTTATGAGATTAATTATATGTATTTTAAAAATAATTTATCATTAAATATTTTTATTTAATTTTATTAATCATGAAACTTATTAATTTAAATAAATATTTTAAAATATTTAACTAAATATTCTGTTAATTTTAAATTTATTGATCAAAATAAATATAAAATTTATTTATATTTATATGTACTGAATGAGACAATAAATTTAAGAAATAAATAATAGTTAATTTTGATATTTTTGCAAGTTTATTAAATTTTTTATAATTTTATTTGTCTATAATTTTTAAGAATTTTTTTATAATATTTTCGTTATTAACAACAATATTTTTAACATATTCGCAAAATTTAAGTCTTAATATTTTAAGACCGGTATCGATATTTCAAATCTTGATTGTAATATAGTAAAATTAGCAAAGATAAGTTATCTGTACTATATATAAAAGGCTGAATCACACCTACCAATTTTTTTGGATAAAATTATTTTTATATTTTAAGTTATTGACATTACTTGTCCTTTTATGATACATCTAAACATAATATTCAAATAAAAATAAAATTTAAATAAGAATTCTAAATATGATAATAAAATAAGGATTACGTCCAATAAAAATTATAATAAAATGATGATTACTATATTCAATAAATATCATTTTACATTTACAATTAATTTAAAAGCATTAAAAAATTAATTTTGTATTTAATTCAAATATAATGTAAAACTTAATCAAAGAAAAAAATTAAAATAAGTAAAATAATTCATGTACAAGGCACATATTTTTAACTCGTATATTTTTAAATAGCTAAATGTATAATAACAATATTAGCAATAACAAATCCCTCAAATACATAAATGATTCAGTTATTCAATTGATTTCATTTTTAATCCTCTTTAGTAAAATAATATATGTTTATTTTATTCAAATATTAAAAACATATGTTTATTTATGTTATAAGAAAAAAAAACAAATATTTTTTTATGAAATGTTAAAAATAAAATTCTATGTATGAATAAAAATTATGTCATATAATTAAAAAAAAAAAAATATATATATATATATATATATATATATATTCTTGTATAGTTAAATGTATAATACAAATAAAAGAAAGGAGTTGTCATTATATATATATTCTTGTATAGTTAAATGTATAATACAAATAAAAGAAAGGAGTTGTCATTTTAATAACAGAAAATACTAATATCAAAATAATTAAAAATTTGTTTAGTAATTCAATGTGGGGTAAATATCAATGAGCTTCCTAAAATTTGATTAGTCAGCCCAAAATTTAAAAATAATATTATTAAATGATTAATTTAAAAATATAATATCGTCAATGGTTATGAGATTTGTTTATTAATTTTTAAAAACTTAGGTACATAATTGATAGAAAACATAACAAGTTGATAATTAACAAAAATTTGGGAAGATATTGATATAAACTCATTTAATATTAATAGTATTTATAAAAATAAAAATATTGTTATGATATTAGCAAAATTTGCTCTGAAAGTAAAATTACCCTAAAAAAAAAGGTTAGTAAATGTAAAATAATTTATTTAAAAATATTAGGTAGTTAATTTTCTTAAATTTTTTATTATATTTAACTTAAATATTGGACAGTTTTTAATTAAAACAAGCAATAAAAATAAAATAATTAAAAGAAAGGACTGGGGTAATGTTAAAACGTTTTTGCCAAAGAAGAAAATATTTTAAGTTTTAAAATTGCTTCAATAGCAATCATTAAAAATTGTTTTTTAAAATATTATTTTGATTCTTAAATTGCTGATCACTATTTCGATCCACTTTACCCTTAACATACGATTTTATCCATGAAAAATATTACTATTTTTAATTTAAATTATATTGAATAAAATTATTAAATTAAAATAAATAGTTATGTTCATAATATATTATTTAGTTAGAATTTAATTTTAGAACATTTTGATTCGGGTTGTTGTAGCACAATAACAACTTAAAAAAAAAAAAAAAAAATTATAAGATTTGCAAACCAATTTGATCGTGTGTAATTGATTTAATGTTATTTAAAAAATAAGAAACATTTTGAACCAATGACCTGAAAGCCGCTATTTTGTATATAGACAGATGATGCACATTGTAACTTGAGATAATATGCCTTTTGATTAAAATAGGCATAGGTCTATCAAAGTATTGGTTAGATCTACTACTATGTTGTTGCTTCAATTGGAAAAAAAATATCATTGGCAATAACCATTAGTCGAGGTTTAAGGGTCCACTGATTGAGTGCATACAAAGTCTGTTTTTCCCTCAATTTCGACTTTATAATGTAAGAAGATACAGACAAATGGAAATTTCTGATAAGGACACATGAACTTATTCAATCGAGGTTATAGGAAAGTTAAAAGGATTTGTATTTGAAGTTAATAATATTAATTTAAAAGTTTTATTTTAGTTATATATTTTTTATTAATATTTTTTTTTACAAAAATAAAACTTAAAATTATTCTTTATTATTAAATATATGTGTCATGTATATAATTTTTGGTTAATAAAAAAAATAAAATTATTATAGCATTTTGACAAAAAGGCTCCAAATAAGAAATTTAGATATTAAAAGACACCCTTTAATAATATAAGAGAAAATAAATACTAGTATGATACCAATCCCTTTTTTGAAAATTCATAAAAAACATATTATATTTATTTTCCAACAATAATATACCATGATATAATTAATTATACTTATTATATTCTATAATGATAATCAAACAAAGGAACAAGAATTATAATTTAATTTCTTCGTTTTTTATTTCAAAAAATTATTAATCTTAATCAATAATTCTAATTTTATAAAATTTACTATATCTTTAGTCATATCTTTTTATTTTGGATCCATATTTTTAAAATAGTATAATATTAATTTAAAATTTAATTTAAAATTCAAAAATGGTATAATTTTTATTTCAATTAGAAATTTCCGGCACATGCACTTTTAAGGAAGGGGCAATTCTATTATCAAATTATAAAACTGTTTCCAGCCCATTCCTCTCCTCATCGTAGATCCCAACAGCCCCGTTCAATAAAATCTATCAAATCCCATTGTTGATTATTATCTTTTTCTCAGTGCCTACATAATTTTTTATGCATAAAATTTAATTTTAGTTGTTAATATATATATATATATATATATATATATACTTTTTTTTTAATTTAAATATATATATATATATATATATATATTATATATATATAAATATTTTAATTAAAAATAAAATTAATTAAATAATTGAATTATTTATACACCTATTAATTTGGCCTTTATATCATTTTTTCGATGCAGTTATTACAAAATCTGTATAGCTCTTTGGTCTCTTTCGAGTCCAATACAGAATTAAGTCAGTAACCTTTGGTTTCCCTCAAATCACACACATATCTAATAGGCTAGAACCATGATAAAAACATTTCAATATTTTTATGAAAAAATTTGTTAATTGAACGTATTTATATAAAAATGTTGTTTAATTTCAAAATATATTCTCCAATATCCTAAAATTTCTTAATATTTTAATGAAAATATCAAAGTATTTTGAAATTTTCGTAAGTTGTTTTATAATTTTTTAAATGTGCAATGAAAATTTTGAATATATATATAGCAAAGTATAGGTTTTTTTTTTTTTGGTCAAATAAAATAATAAAAGATCATCACAACTTATCATTCATATTGTATATAAGTCAAAATTTATGTAAAAGTAATGAATATTAGTTTTCTACTAAACTACGAATTGTTCACATTTATTTTAATAGTAACTATTAAATTATTACTTTACTTAATTATATGAATTTGTTTAATTTTAATATGATTTATATGAATATTTTATTTGTGTGTGTTTATGTTTATTAAAGAAAATATAATTTATATAGATATAATGAAATTAAAAAAAATTTATTGTCCTTATATGAAAAAAAATAATAATTATAATATGCTGTCAATATATGTAAATTATGTTACATTTTTAAATATAATATTTAAATAAAAAATCAATTTAATTAGTATTTATAATAGATAATTTTAATTTTTGATTTCCTAGTCCAATGACTTTTATTTTGATCTCTTCATCAATTTGTGTTAAAATTTGAACATGTTTAAAAATAAACGAACGTATATTCATGAAAAGTTTTCATGGTGTTTCAACCACTCGACAACCCTTTGTTGCAGAATTCATCAGTGCTCTATCAAAATTCTACTTTTATAGGCACTTACAACAGTAAAAGAAAAAAAAAAGTAACAAATATTCTCATTCACAAATCACAATCACAATCACTATTTAAAACACGAGTAAACTAACCATAAAAAAAATCTCTCTCAAATAAAGTTCTATCATTCGAATTCATGACGCCTTTAATTGGACATCTACTTTATGTTTCTAGTTCTACTAGGAGACTAAAGCGGCTGTAGTTTGTAGTTGTACTTCCTTGTTGCCATAAAGGATTGACGGGGACGGGAAATAAGAGGATGAAAATAATTGTATTATTTATTTTTTAATGTTACTTTACGTGTTATAAATTGTTGGTAATATGTATAAAAAAAGGCTCAGTTTTTAGAAATGTTTTTACCGGCATATTTGTTATTTATTAATGATATATAAATTAATATATTAAAAATAGTAAAAAAAATTAGATTCATAATGAATAAAAATTATTTGTATTATTTTTTATATGTGATCTTATATATCACAAATTGTTGACAAATATATTTGTAAAAAAAAAAAAAAAGAACTCATCTTTTAAATTTTTTGCCTACATATTTTTTAAATATTAATGGTACGTAAAAAAAAGTTACAATTGCGCCTGATACCCCCTCTCCAATTACTAAGTTTCACAATTACCCCCCTAACTCTTCTCGTTGTATTGTGCCTTTTTTTTTTTGTTTCCTTTCTTTTTCTTTTTTCTTGTTATTTGTCTTAATACTTCGCTTTCTTTCTTTTTTTAATTTGTATTATCAAATCACAGATTTTAAAATCAATTGTAGTTTTATTTTTATAATATTTTTTTAAAATATTTTTTTCTATGTTAATGTATTTTTTTGCGCTTCTTTGCACTTTTTTTTTTCCCAGCCATTTCTCTCTCTCTCTCTCTCTCTCTCTCTCTTTTTTTTCCCTTTTTTTTATTCTTTTACTGAACCTTTTCTTTCTTTTTCTTTTTTAAGTATATAATGATTTTTTTAATATTTAATTAAATATATGTATTTTTTTTTATAATTAAACATATATATATATTTTTATATAATTCAACAATTTATACTTAATAAAAAGTAAAAATTATTTAAAAAAAAAAACATATGTGTCATAACAAGAAAAAATTATATATTACATGATAAAAAAAAATTAATATCGTATGTACTACTTTAAGAATAAAAAAATATATGTGTTATTTGCTAAAAAAGAATACATGTGTCATTTAATCAAAAAGAAAATATGTGTCGTTTATCTTAAAAGTACAAAGGTGAGGTGAGGTGGAGTTATTTTTTAAACAAGTTGAATAAAAAGATCATAAAAAATTAGAGGAAAAAAAATTAAATTCAAAATAAATAAAAATTATTTATATTATTTTTAATGTGTTATTTTATATGCTATAAATTATTAACAAATATAAATATAAAAAAATGTAAATTTTTAAATTTTTTTTTTACACGTATTTGTACAAAAGAGTCCACTTGCATAAGCACGATCGGCATCTAACGAAGAAAATAAACAGATCCGATACTGCCACTTGTAAATCAAAAAGGGACCGATGAAGGACACACAAATTTACGTAAATAAAGCTAAGTAATGGTAATCTGTACGAAACATTCACGAGTTTGAGAATCATTTTTCAAAGTAATAATTATTGAGAGAGTATAACATATAACAAATTCAGGGATAACACGTAGGATTGTGCATAATATTAGACTCTCAATAACTAATTATAACATAATACATAATAAAATTACTTATTTTTTTAAAAAATTATATCACATATCACATAATAGTTTATACGAGTGGAATGAATTTGCACGAGAGCATTTCTCTCACACATATTCTATACAATGATCAAGCCGTCGGGAAGATGCCACATATCACGTGTATAGAACAATTTTTTTTATGACCTTTTTTCATCAAGTCAAGCCGCCAGTTAATCTTAACCAGCAACCCCACTTCTATAACAATGGGCATCACACACATGAATTTAATCGTCACGCATGTGGTGGATCAATCGTCACGCAGTTGGTGGATCCCATTACGTTATGAGAATGACGCTTGCTCATATTCAGTGTCGAGACACATTTAACAAATTTTCTGTAGAAAAAGTTGACCAATCTACCACACCTTTATCTTTAGTCACACCTTTATCTTTAGTCAATGTATTTTTAATTGGACATTATTGTCAATTATTTAAAGTCATTTGCAAGTAAAGAATATATTTTTTTCCTTTTTCAAATTGCCAATTTTAAATGAGTGTCCGTATGGGCCCAAGTCAAATTATTAATTGATAATAATTATTTATTAATAGTCAAATTAATAATAAAATTACCCTTTTCAATTTGTAAGAATGCCAATAACATGACTCCATCACACGTTTTAGTTCATACCTCAGCTAGAAGGTTCTTACTCATTGCTTTAAATACAAGGAAATAAGCAAACAAAACCAAAATCGACTACTTAGCAACCTTGTAGTTTAATGGCAAACCTCTTTGCTCTCTTTATATTACATCTCTGAAATATTTTATTTTTTTCTTTCTTCTTCATAACAAACAGGAAATATAAGCCAGATGGAAGCAGAGAGAAAGAAGAGGAAATTCCTAGAAGAAGAAGAAGAAAATGAGGAAGCAAAAATAGAGGAGTTCTTTGCTTTGATAAGGAGAACAAGAGTGCTGCGTGATCGTCTTAGGACCAACTCTAATGAGTCAAAGAAGAAAGTTGAAGATAAACGAAATGGTATTTGGAGTCCAACTTTTAGACCCGAAGACTTTCTTGTGGATTATAAGAGCATTAATGTTGTTGGTGTCAGTCAAGCAGGCCCTTCTAATCAGCAACCTGAAAAAGAAAAAGAAAAAGAAAAGGAAGATGAAGATGATAAGGAACAAGGTAAAGGAGGAAATGGCATAGACCTAAACCTTTGCTTATAGCAAAGAGATCATATTATAGCTAATTAGTTAGCTTTTCTTGTTATTTGTTCTTCCCTTTTATCAGAGTATCGTCTTCTTCTTTCTTCTTAAATTTTTTTTTTTTTTTTGTTCGAACCAGTAAGGATTATTCAGTCATCTCCTTCTAGTCCCTTCTAGTCCTTTAACTAGTTTGATAAAATTTATTAGTCACCAACTCTCTTAAAGCTTAAATTGGAGGTCAACATTACTTTTATATATATATCACTCTCTCACAAGTATTGACTCTATCTACCATATAAGCCAAACACTTGTAATCAATAATAATTAGTATAAAAGTAATGTTGACACTTCTTCTAACAGTTTTATTAGAGTTGGTTTTCTAACAATTTCTAGCATGGTATCTGAGCTGAAAGTCTTGTGTTCAAGACCCAATAATTTTAATTGTTGAATAGCAAGTGGTTGGCCTGCATGATATATAAAGCCAACATTTGTGGAGAGAGTGATAGATGTATAAAGGTAATATTGATCTTTCTCTTAACAGTTTAAACTTTTGAGAGAGATAGTATCCAACAATTTCTAGCATAATTTATTTAAAAAAATAAAAAACTATTTCACATAAGGAGGGCCGAGGGCTAAAACGGAGAAAAGTAACGTTTGAGTAATAGATGAGAAATAACAAGTATTCTTTGGGTGATGATACTGCACTGAATAAGCTATAGTCTTCAAGATCTAAAAATATATTATATATGTTGGTAAAGACTTAATACTTTTCCCAGAAAATATCGATAGTTCAAATCTCCATCCCAATTATCACAAATAACAAGATGACAAGATCTCATCATTTTTTTATAGACATTTCATTTAAAGTAATTGGGACCTAGTTATCCTTAACATGTGGTAACAAGTCCTTAACATGTATGCATTCATATTTTAAAGTGATGTACATACGTAATATATTGATAAAGCAAATACTATTGCTTGATATTTAGTCAAACAGTATTTATTTGTAATGGGCTTGTGAGTTAGTGGCGTCCTTTGACTTAAAGTTCTAGAGTTAACTCTATATACTTGCTAATCTATATATCCTTATATTAAATTAAACTTTTACTTCCCACCCCCCACAAGAGGGAGGAAAAAAACAAAGTGAAGAGAAAAATGAAAATCACGTTGGAAATTTTTGTTTTTTTCAAGTGTTCCATGTGAAACACTAAAGCAATAAATTGAATATGACGTTACGAAACAATAGACTGATTACAAACAAGGTTCTGGTCTAGTCTACTGTGAATAGAAGATTGCCTAATATTTATTTATTAATAAAAATATAAACACCTTGTATTTTAAACCCATGAGGCCATGAATCTGGGTGACATTTATGTTGTGTTTGGTTGGTTCTAATAAGATAGGGAATGTAATTGATTCAGCTTATTACAATATTTAGTTTTCTTAAAGAGATGTAATGTAATGTAATCAATTACATTTCTTTATAGAATTGAGATTACATTAGTTGGAAGAAGGAAAAGGGATTACATTACATCTCTGTTCGTGAACGCGTTTCCTCTGTTCCTCTGTCTTGATCCTCTCCGGTGCCTTGTTGGAAATTGAAGCTGCAGCGTTCCTTCAGTGCTGTTCAAGCTCCTATCGCCGCCGTGCAGGTCTCCCCTCGTGCAGCAATGCACCAATCTCCCCTCGGACAGCAACGCACCAATCTCCCCTCGCACCAGCTCACGTCTCCGTCACCCCCGTTCGCACTAGATCGCGTCTCCGTCGCGCTCGAACACAAATAGGATAGGGAATTACAATAATAATTATGTAAAATTAATTAATTTATTACAATAATTAATTTTTTAATTAATAAGTTTAAAATTTCAGTAATAATTATTTAAAATAATAATTTAATTTTTAAGAATATATTTTATTTGATTTAGGAAATAATAGTTATATAAAATTATTTAAAATTCATTGAATAGGGGTATTAATATAATATTATTGTGTTTTTCATTCTATTACATTTGTCAAACTAACTGTAATACTGATTTCTTATTTGATTACAGTGGCTAAACTAAATACTGTAATAGTAATATTTTTTTCTTTACATTATATTACGATTACGATTACATTCAGTGAATTAAACGGGATTTCAAATCAAAAGTTTATAGATGAAAAAATAATATATTAAAAGGAAAGGAAAAGAAAAGGAAATCATTTGCGCAAAGAAAAAAGATTTATAATAATGGACTCAACTTCATGACATAAAAACTGCTAATATTTTGAGAAGGTATTGAAAATCACGGGAAAAATGTCTTTTGTTAAATTAAGTAAAAAACTATATCACCGTGACAATCCCAGTGTCCCACATCCATCAAATGACGCAACTTTGAAAAAGAATAAATTTTTGGACTTCTACGCTGGTTTGCAATCAAAACACCTTTAGTCTATTTCAAAAGACATTGTAGCCTGCAGTTGGCCCCATTATATAACAGTATATTTGCTTAGACACGTGCAATTACAGTGGCATACACTTTGACTATGAAAAGTTATGTAATTTACTTTTGTTTTTTAGAGAAGGGCAAAGGGCCAACTGCCAAGGTCCAAGGATATAGGTGAATGCAATTGGTGTTTAAAGCAATTCCTTTTAACATGTAATTAGGATATTACACTTGAATAAGAAAGAAGTAAAACAAAGATGATCAAGAAAATACTAGGAATTTCTTCTCAAAATTCAAATGAAGACTTAGCTACTATATCATTAATCATGTATTTCTTTGGTGCATTCATTCACCACATATATACTTCAGAAAACCACATAAAAGAGTACAACAAAAGTAACCCATCTCGGTGATTATGGGCTTAACTATCCTTGCATGAGAGCAAGCATGCTTAGACATATCTTTACTATTAAATATGTGGTAAATAGCTAGGGCTATTGGCCAAAGATAGAAAGTATTAGAAGGGGAAAAAAAATTCAATATGTATCTTTTTTTTTTGGTTCAAACATAAAAATAAATTCTATTAATGGAGCCCAAGGGCTAAAATTTGAATACAGACTCGGAAAAAAAAATACAACAATTATAA
Organism: Elaeagnus macrophylla; assembly: GCA_029378325.1. NCBI lineage: Eukaryota > Viridiplantae > Streptophyta > Magnoliopsida > Rosales > Elaeagnaceae > Elaeagnus > Elaeagnus macrophylla. The sequence continues at coordinate 8,174,256 of CM055642.1, read as the reverse complement.
TTGACATAGATGAAATATCAAAACAAAGAAAACCTTCCTATAGCTTGACTCCAACTTAAACTACAACAAACTAGTTATAAGTAATCTCGATAACCATTTCTAGTACCAAATTAGTCAATCATGTACTTTTGAGAGCTAGAAATCAAGCAACCTTTTAGTGTACTCACTATGTGAACTCAGATTGTACCAATTTATATGTTTTGCCAATGTAAGGTACGTATCACCTGAAAATAGTGCCAGAAAATGTTATTAGTTTAACGAAGAAAAGGAAATATACTAGTTTTATATATTTCAATTGAAGAGTAACATACCTAAACACAAGCAAAGTTTTGCAACGAATTGTCAAAAAACTTGACGGAACATGTTTGGTGTTGAGAGTTGACACATATAGGCAGCAGTATTTTACGTATGCTTCACCATATAAGCAATCAGTTTTATAGGAAATAGTACAGGACAGGAAACAGAACAAGGTCAGAAAGCAGGAAGAAAAATTTACAGGTCCAATAAGGCGGTAGATTGCGGTTGCAGGAAATTTATGGAGCAGCTAAAGATTTTCACTTTGCTTCCAATCTTCATTACGGATGATAGACCATGTGTAGAACTTAAACTTCATGATTGATTTGACCAACCTGTTTGCACCAGTTCATGGTGTCTTCAAGTCATAAATTATGTGACATCAAGTATTATCAGAAAGACCAAGTTTTGAGTTGAAAAATTAGACAAAGGGGCTTAGAGAAAATGGTCTGCACAATTGTTGTAATAACAACGAGTCGTCCTGATATATCAACAAAACTTCTAAGTTGTGAATCACCAATAGTCTCTGCATGAGCACAAACCATCCCTGAAATGATGAAATCTATTAGCATCCCTTATAATGATCTCTCTCCCAGTGACTTTGGCTATTAGTTTAATGGCAGAATGGCAATCCCCACAAATCCGAAGATTCTTCATAACTCGAATAGGAATTGGTGCTGGAACCTTAAGAAGTCCATATGCTACAGCAAGTTTCTCACTGTGAAGTCGCAAGCTATGCACCTTCTCTTCTTCCTCAACATCATGCAGCACAAAACTGCCATCAGGACAGTATCCAGCATCTCTCAGTAATCCACCTAGACTCTCTACCATTCTTAAGATAGCTGCATGTTCTGGATGTCCCAAACTATCCCCCCCAGTAAACATATGGACCTTCTTCTCCACCTCAATCCAGCTACATCCAGGTGACTTGCTTACATTCCTTGCCCTCATAGTTTCCCTTAGCTCTGCAACATCATGCCATCTTCCTTGGGAAGCATAAATATTTGATAGCAAAATATAGGGTCCAGCATTGTACGGCTCAATCTGAGTAAGTTTCTTTGCTGCAATTTCTGCCAAGTCCAACTTCATGTGGGTTCTGCATGCACCTAATAAGGCACCCCATACAATAGCATCGGCTTCCACTGGCATTTTTTCAATCAAATTCATTGCCTCATTTACCTTGCCTGCTCTACCAAGCAAATCAACCATGCAAGCATAATGCTCAGTTCTAGGCCCCAAGTGATATTTGGATTCCATTGAATAAAAGATTTCCATTCCTTCTTTTACCTTTCCGGTGTAGCTGCATGCTGTGAGAACTCCAACAAAGGTGATATTATCGGGTTGTATCTCTAAAGAGCACATCTCTTTGAAAACTTTTAGAGCTTCCTCTCCTAACCCATGTTGAGCATAGCCTGTAATAAGAGAGTTCCACATAACTACATCTTTTGAGCCAAACCTGTCAAACACCTGTTTTGCTTTCAAAAGATTGCCACACTTGATGTACATTGTGATCAGAACTGAGGCAACATATACGTCAAGATCAAATTGTGATCTCACCAGCTGGGCATGAACTTGTTGACCATGATCAAGGCTGGCAAGCTTAGCACAAACAGAAAGTACACTGATCACAGAAGGAAAGTTTGGCTTAACTCCCTGCCTTTGCATTAAAGTAAACAAGTCAAGTGCTTCTAACTCGAAACATTTTCTCTCATAAATCTTAATCATTGCACTCCATGTCCCATCATCCTTTTCCCTCATATGATCAAATATCTGCCTTGCTCTAGATACCTCCCCATTTTGGCCAAATCCAATTATCATTGCATTACTAGCAACAACGGACTTTATTGGCATTGCATTGAAAAGTTCTAAAGCTTCTTCCATCCGTCCACATTGAGTGTATCCCATCAGCATTGCTGTCCATGAAACCTCATTTTTTTGGGGCATTACTTCAAATAACTTCCTAGCAACATCCACCTGTTCGTTATGTACATACCCTGATATCATCGTTGTCCAAGAAATGACATTCCTTTGTGGCATCTCATCGAAAAGCTCACGGGCTTCTACCAAACGGCCTTCTTGACAATACCCTCCAATCATACTAGTCCTAGCCACCACATCCTTCTCAGGCATCTCATTATAAAGCAGGCAAGCCTCATCAATCCGTCCCTCTTGAATCAGCCCACCCAACATAACTGTCCATGAAACAATATTTTTTTCCGGCATTTGCCAAAATAATGATTCAGCCTCTAAAGTCATACCTTCTTGCACATACCCCCTAACCATTGCAGTCCACGAAACAACATTCCGTTCAGGCATTGAATCAAATGCTTTCCTAGCTTCATTAATCATTCCATTCTTAATATAACCAGAAATCAAACCATTCCAAGAAACTATATTCTTCTCCGGCATTCTATCAAACAGTTTCTGGGCTTCTCTAGGCTCATTATTCTGAAAGTACCCACCAATAATAGAATTCCAAGAAACAGTATTCTTATTAGGCATCTGATCAAACACCTTTTGGGCATTATGAATTTGTCCCAAACGAGCATAGTGAGAAATCAAAGAATTGTACGAATTTTTAACACCAGTACAGTATTTTCTAAAGGGAATATATGAAAACCGCATTGCTTAGCAAGCAAATATACTATCGAGAGCTATAAAGCACCGATATTTCGAATTTTGCGAGAAAGTTAAGGCAATTTCTTTGATACTCATCAATTGAATGAGTAAAAGATTATGCCAAAAACTACCAAAACAGTTTAAAGTTAGACTCTTCGTTATTAAAGTTGGAAACGAGAACCTTTAACATGAGAATCATGTAGACATTAGAGTACCTGGAAAAGAAATACCTGAGTGCTGGAAAAGGTGAAGAACCATTTATAAGTGTTAAATCCCCGTTTTTTTTTTTTTTTTAAAAAGGGCTCTAAAGTCCTCTTCTTTTTTATTAATATAAAGAAAACACACTCACACACCTGATGGGATTCGAATTTGGGTTCCAAGTGGAAGAATTAGGAGCCTTACCACCTAGACCACAAGAGATTCCCCGTTGAACTCTAAAGGGCTGTTTCGTCTTTTTTTCCTGCATCTGACACTAATAAGATGACAACCACACTTTTTTTTTTTGTGTGGTAATAAGATGGTAACTTACTTCATACCACAAAATAACTTTGAGAAATTAAAATGCTATTTATTATTATTGTAATAAGTGATAATAAAATATTTTAAATTAATAAAATATAATATTAATATAATTATTAAAAATATATATATAATTATTAAATGCTTTATAAATATAACAAGTAATAAAATTAATAGGCAGTATATCCGAAAGTAAAAAAATCAACTTCTCATGCGTTAGCTTTTTATTCCCACCAATAATAATTTGAATTTCATTTAAGATATATAGGATTTTCAGGTAAACTTTTATTAAAATTATTAAGTTGAAAGTTAGACGAGAACAAAAAATGAGAGGAGAGAGCGAAAACAGTAATACTTATTTTATAATACGAGACAAGATAAAAATTAAAATTGTATTTTTTTATTGTAATTTTCTTATATGTCTCATTTTAATAAGTATATAAATTTAGGTATATTTTTTAATTTTTTTTATTATAAATTTACTTAGATTAAAAGTCAAATTCTTCTTAATGTATTATATATTTTATTTTAAATTATGTTTTTATCTTTTTAAAATATCATTAATTTTTAATAAAATTTATTTAAACTATTTATTTAACTTTTAAAAATCTAAAATTATTTTATAATTTATTATTATTATTTCAAACAAGCTTGTAATAAAATTTTATCAAAGTTATTTAGTATAAAAAATTATATTTATATTATTACATATATTTTATTTTTGTACTTATCATATAAATATTATTTATTGACTCAAAAACTTTTCTTTTCTTTTTTCATTGAATAGTTTTTTTATGATATTTTCTTTATAATATTCATGGGACCAAGTATTTGAAACTTGGAAGTGTTGTAGAAGTAAACAATGAAGACCTAATTCTAATTGAATGCAGCAGTAGCAACAATAACAATAATAATAATAAAAATGTTATGTTCGTCTATTTGTAGTTTTTTTTTCTTCAGAAAAATACATTAAAATAATTCCATTTTATTAATTTTATTTGTATAAAAATACAAGTAAATGAGTTTATATTAAATTAAAATTAGTAAGATGAATTATGTTAAGTTATTTTATTTTTTCTACATTAAACTTCGTAAATAGTGAATACAAGGGCCAGCAGTTAAGTGACGGCTTTTTATGGGCTTAGTTGGAGGACAATTTTTTTCTTTTTTTTAATATTAGGGATATATAAAAATTGTGACTACGAGAGGAAAGATATAGACAAAAATTGATGGATTGAATGTAGAAGAGGGAAAAACATTAAAACCTAAAAGATAGAGTGTTAGAAAATTTGAGTCTTTCTTTAATATGTATTCAATTCTCAATACATCTTTTATATAAATAAAAAAATTCCAGTTGGAGGCATTTAACCCAAAAACATTGAGTCTAATAGAGCACAAAAGCTATGTTGCAAAACATTGCAAATGAAATGCAAAATCAATGATATTTCTTTTATAAACAATGACCGAATATATATTTGTATTCAAGTAAGAAGGTTGTTATGACTTATGACAACTAGCTTCCACTCCAAAATTTGTTAGGATGCAATTTGTTATCATTTATCTTGTCACTTCTTTATATATTCTTTTTAATAAAATACAAATATTGAAGAAAAATAAGAGAAAAGCTCATATTTTTCAAAAATAAACATTATTCATATTTAATTCTAGTCCGGTTCTCTTTCTTTTTTTTTCTTAACGAAAGGATTTAAACACAGGAAATAAATAGTTTATTTCCACTTGGAGAGCATCAAATAACTCTTTTTTTATTATTATTTATTGAAACAAATAACTCATTTCAAGACAAAATAAACTTCTCAATTTAATACCATGGGCAGGACGCGAGCTATAGATCAACTTTAAATTTATAAGGTGCATCACATAAATAGTAAAAATTATATTATCTATGTTATTATTTATTTTTAATTAAAAAAATATGTTATATGTATCTCATTTAAATATAAATATATTACAAATTATTGAATTTATAATAAATTATTAAATATTAAAAATTTAAAATTTAATAATCAAGAGGCACACAATTCTATTTTATATATAATTTCATAAATATTACTCCTAAAAAAATTTCAGCCATGTGCTCTTCCTGACCCATATATACATCCGCCATTGTGTATAAGTTTGCATAATGCTTATATTTATTTAAAAAGGGAGAGATGATTCAACTTTTATATATATACATATAAATGGATCGCCGAGAAAACTGTTTTTGGCTGACATACGGAAAGAAAAGAAAAGAAAAGGAAAAAGAAGTTTTATTCTTGAAGCTTCTAAACTCTAAAAACATAGGCAAAATAGCTGTTAAGTCCACATAAAACTGAAAAGTGAAAGTGTATTTTTGAATATATATAGTTGTGGCAAATAAGCCACTTGTAGTCATGTCATACATGTACAACAAGCCCAAGTGCTGCAAGAAATTAAATAATCATCCATATGATCTTTCAACGGTTTCATATATTTTTTCACGCAATACATTCTTCTCTTCAACTTTCTGTTTTGCCCAAATGCTTTATATATCTTTGGCTAATTCTTAAATATCAATATATATAGTAATTTCTCATTTCTTCTCTTTTCAACAAAGTGCTATATAGCTAGTCTAATTAATTTGTTGAAAAAGCTAGATCGATCGATCATCAAGAATGGGATTAATGGGTAGTGGTGATTGTATGCCATTCATGGTAATGGTGTTTGTTCAAGTATGCTATGCTGGATTGAATATTACTTCAAAGCTTGCTATGGAATCTGGAATGAACCCTCTTGTTCTTGTTGCTTATCGCCAAATATTCGCCACCATTGCAATTGCTCCTTTTGGTTATTGGATGGAAAGGTATTTATATATTATTACTTTTAACTTATCATTTGTCCCATTTTTTCATTTAATTTTTATCTTCTTTTTTTTTTTTTTTTTTTTGTTTTAAGTTTAAAGATAGAACATTTAGTTTCTTTTATCTTGATTAGTTAATTTGTTGATAATCATCTTCAACGTACTATTGAATTAATTATTTATTGTATGTGGATTTTCTTGTTTGAAGTCGCAGAGTTGTTTAACTTAGATATTTTCTTGTTTCTTTGATATATGGTCAAGAAAGTAAAGAAATGTTTTTTTTTTTTTTAATTATTGAAAAAATGGTTTTCTTTCTTTTCTTTTTTTTAAACGCTAGCTTGCTATTTTTTCAACTTCTTTTGCACAAATGATGATAATACATAATGTTTTAAATTATGGTAACATGTCACATTGAAAAATAATGTTTAGTTAATTTTCTTAGAGTTGCACTACTAAGATAACCAATGATAAAAATTAGAAATTTAGCTATTTAAGAAAATAACACAAATAATATGTTTGGTGCATTATGAATAGATTATATATAATTATATTAGATTGAATTGTATTAAATTATATTATAATGAGTATGTACAGTAATAATATGCTATATAATATAGTCGAATAAAATTGATCATAAATGATTTAATAAAATAATTTATATTTAAAATTGTTTTTGTTATAAAATTTATTTCTATATTTAAAAAAAAATAATTTGAGATTAAAAAAAAGTTAAGACACATAATTTTATAATTAAAAATTTAAATAAACTAAGATAAGTATTTAGTACGATTTAAGTCCATATTTTCTAAATGTATGAAATTTATACATAATCGTATTATTTTTATACTACATAATATAATTTAATTTTATAATTAAAGTAATAATTATATATATAAATTATACTATCATAATTTTTAATTTTACATAATAAATATGTATTCATGTATTTGGTGGGCAAGAGAATTGAACAAGGAAAAGATAGGTTGGAGCGTATAATGACGTTGTATCTTAAATCACACAAACTATTCTTCTTGTGTTTTGGTTGTAAAACATGATTTACTAGCACCAAGTTCATGTCTTTCCTTTACGTCAGGTGATTGTTGACTAATTGTAATTGAAATTAATCAATCATTGACTGACATTGACCTATGCTACTTGACCTTGACCGTTGCTGATCAAAATTTGACCGTCTCTAGAGGAATGATAAGTGAAGTAAAATTCATTTACTTAAATAAATAAAATCAATTCCTCTAATCGAGTATAAATTGAGTCAAAACAAATTCACATTCAATTAAATGAATTGCAGATAAAGATTGTGATATTTTAGTAAATTAATTAAATTTTTTTTTTTTTTTTTTTTTTGTAAAAAGTCACCGTTGTGACAATATATTATTACTTTAAATCTATAAATGAAATTTAATTTAGACATAAAATAGATAATATTTTTGTTTTAAATTATTTATTAATAAAAACTAACAAGTATATATATAAATATATTTTAGTCAAATAACAAGTACGTAAGAAGAATTTATCAGATTGTCAGTGATTTAAAAAACAAAACCAGTAAATTTATTGGTCATTAAACTTTATTTAAATTATATTGTATATATTTTTTTTTACCTAAAAAGTTTTATTTTTAATTGTAAAAAAAAAAATATGTGTTATTTTATGTTATTTTTTTTATGAAAAAAATACTCTTGAAGTTCACTAAGTTAAACAAATGGTATACTTTAATATGCTATATTTTATATGATATTTTAAAAGTTCATCAAGTATTATATTATCAGTTTATTATTTATATTATTGTTAAATTTAATACTTATAATATTTGTTTTATTATATGAGTAAAAATTATTATATTTTTTATTTATAAAAGACAATATATTTTATTTAAATATCATAAATTATTTTTTAATTTATATATGTATTTGAATTTAAATTTAAAATATATATTTTTTTCATTGTTGTTAAAAGTTATTTCTCAAACTTTTCTTGTTACATGTTCCTTCTCTTCATATGGCTTTGCAGATTAGCTGCATGAAAGGGATAACATGTAAATCCTAATATATATTTAGGAATGTCAAATAAAGCGGACCGATGATATTTATTAAGATTGAAATTAATTTTCCAAGAAAAGCCTCGTGAGGATAAGGAGGAAAATAAGAAGGTGGATGGAAAATAAGACCATTATTATATACCAATATATTAAGCCTATATACACGGTTAATACACATTTTAAGGTTAATAAAGAGTGGTTACTGAGACATCGAAATATATACTTTGAATTTTAAATTTATGAGCTTTATTGTTCAATAAAACTCACAATTTTTACACAATATATTTAAACGATCTTGTTATTCAAACTATCTTATCAAAATATATATTCTTAATTGATTCTAATAATTTTTTTTTTTGTTTTTCTAAGCCTAAAAGTTTTTTTTTTTCTCTATTAATTAATTAAAATATATTTATATAAATTTTTTCAATTTTATAATTCCCTTATTCACGTATCAATTTTACTTATTTTAATAAAAAGTTTAACTAAAAATGGTAGATAATGTATTATTTTTAAAAGTTAATAAATTATTAAAATATTATATAAAATATAATAGATTAAAATATATTATTAACTAAAGTTAGTGGACCAATATAATTTTTTATTTTTTTATAACATAAATAAATACATATTTTTTTAATAATAAAAAAATAAATATATTATTATTATTTAAAATATTAAAAATAAAATTAATTAAATAATTTATTATTTAATAATAAAATTAATTAAATAATTAAATTATTTATGCATTAAAAAATTAAAATTTTAAATTTGAGTTGTTTTTGTCGATCTAAACCTCAAATTCCTCTACAATAAAAAAAATACAAAAAACCTCAATTTCCTCTGTATGTAATTATTAGAGAGAAAAAAAAAACTCAATATATTTAACAAGCCATTCTGTGTATTGACAAGTGTCAGTTTTGTGCATGGTCTGTTGCTTTGCATATTTACTTGCCCAAAGCTGCCTTTAGTTTTCATCGGTCTGATTTGCTCCAAAGCTAGATTTGAACGCGATTTCAGGTAGGTGGATTTCTTGTTCCATAGTTGTTGCTAAATTTAGCTGGTTGAATTTAAATTCTCTTTTGTTTTGCCGGGATTTTGATTTGAGTATGGTATTGTTTGGTGTTTTGTAATAATTTTTTTTTGGCTTTACATTGTTATTCTTTAGTGGGGATTATTGAAATTAGGGGTTATTTCATTGCCATGAATTGAATTTACGATCACGAAGTTAAAATTTATTTGAAACTATTCACTAATCGATTCAGTTTTATATGATGAAATGTTGAAAATTGAAATCATTTTCTATTTTATACAGAAAAACAAGGCCCAAAATCACATTGCCTATTATGTTCGAGATCTTTCTATGTTCGTTGACTGGGTGAGTGTTCGGTTTCCTGATTTGGGTTAAAAATTCCATGGCAGGAATAGCATTAAGATTTTATTCATACAAATCACTAGACTTAAGTCTTATACTTTTAATCTATTTTGTAAAATACAGGGCAGTAGCAAATCAAGTTTTTTACTTTGTTGGATTGAAAAATTCCACAGCAACAATCGGATGTGCTTTAACCAATATACTTCCAGCAATCACATTTGTTCTTGCAGTTATTTTCAAGTAAAATGCTTTTTTATCCTACTTTTTATTCTTTTTTCTATGGTAAAATTTTGGTATTAATTTTTATGCTTAATTTTGGTAGACAAGAAAGTGCAAAGATGTGGATGCCAGGGCTAGCTAAGGTAGCTGGAACAATTATATGCGTAAGTGGAGCTATGTTACTCTCATTCTACCATGGACACATTATTGGTTTTGGTGACTCCAAAATTCACTGGAGATATATAGACAATATGGAAGAGACAAGCTCCAACAGCAAATCAAACTTCATCTTAGGTCCCCTTTTCTTGATGCTAAGTACTGTGGGTTGGGCTGTATGGTTCATCATCCAAGTATGTACCCCATCAGTTTGTAATCAGAGTAAGAACATTATGTGTTGAACTTGACAATTGTGTCATTGTTATGATATTTCAGTTGAGTGAGAAGTTTCCAGCTCCATACACTAGCACCACACTGATGTGTTCCATGGCCAGCATTGAGTGTGGAATCATTGCATTAGGTGTGGAAAACCAAATGTCTGCGTGGTCACTACGAGATGGCATTAGGCTTGTTGCATCTCTATATGCAGTAAGTGTGCTTGCTTACCTTTTCTTTTGGTTTATTAATAACTTTGGGACCATTTGTTTTTTGTGTTAAAAGTGATTTTAAATAGAAACAATTTTAAAAAACACAAAATGTATTATACGAGCATAAAAGGGCTTCTGATAACTTTTTTTATGTTTGTCAATTTTTTACTTTCAGAGACGTTTTTACAATGTTTTGAAGCATATACAACTAGAAAAGTTCTTTGATTTCAATGTAATACTGATTGTTGCAGGGAATTTTGGGCACTGCACTAGCATTTTTCCTCACATCCTGGAGTATTCAGAGGAAAGGTCCTCTATATGTATCAGTTTTCAGCCCCATGCTGCTTATAATTGTGGCTATTCTTAGTTGGGCCTTGATGCATGAGAAACTATATGTTGGAACGTACGTATCAAATACCAAAACATTACTTGTTTTATCATATCATACACTAATTAACATGATTGATTTCTATTGATCTACCTTCTTTGAATCTTTTACTAAATGGATAAATTTTATGGTTATTCTAGTGCTGTAGGGTCAACTTTGATTATTGGCGGGCTCTATGCTGTTCTGTGGGGGAACAACAAAGAGATGGAGGAAGAGACCACTATTTCAGATGTGAAAACATCAAAGACAACACAAAAGATTGTGAAGCGTGACTTGGAAAAACAGTCACCCCCTAACACAATCTGCAATCATTTTAGCAACTCTGTTAGGTCATCCCCAGTGCTTATCTCACTTTCGCCCTAGTTTAGAATATATTTGTTTTTGTCTTTAAGCATTTTCGCATAAAAATCAGTATTAATTTTCACTTGTATTAGAAACATCAATTTAATGTGCCTGTGACTTGCCAAAAGTAAACTCTGTTTCTAGTTGAGAATCCAAAGAAACTTGTAATGTTTGTTTGGTGTTACTATTTTTATTTAAATATGATTTAAGAGTTTACAACGCTTGTTGAGCAAGAAGAAGTATTTGAAATTCATTTGACGGGTTTTTAAGTCATGTTTCGTATCTTTACTGGATTAAAAAAAAATAAAAAATTAAATGTAAAAGCAAAAATGACTCTTGTTCGAACCCTAACGGTGCTTAAACTTCCTAGCATCTTAAATTCCAAAGGACCCACGCCGTCTAACGCTATCGTTATCTCCGATACAATATAAGTAAATTAAGCCCCCAAATACCAAATAGTTCATTTTGAATCTCATTTCTCTTGCGTTCGTATTTTTTTTCCGGGCAGCTCCTCAGATCTGTATAGGTTCTTCAGAAATTGCCTTTATCATTTTCGTCATGTAATTTCTTCTCTCTTTCCATTTTCTTACATTATATAATGTATTTTACTCGTCGTATGTATTTATTTTCGATCTGATTCATTTTCAAAATGAACAGGTTTAGCTTAAATTTTCAGTTTATGATTGTTGAGTCAGTTAATCTTATATTTTATAATCAGTGGTTAGATTTTTTTTAATTATTTATTTATATATAATTAGTGTTTAATAGATCTAGACTTATTTGAATCCCATTCTCTGGTTTGAAGTTATTTGTTTCATATTTTTATATTATGAATATTGGATAAATCGTGTTTAGTAGATCCAGATTTATCTGAAACCGTTTCACTGGTTTTAAGAAATTTGTTTAAACAATTTTTCGTATTGTGCTTGTCGATTTGCAGAATTTTTTTCTGAGATGCATGTTTATCAAGGTTTTGATTCCTTTCATTTCGTTCATCTGACTGTATTTTTATCTTTACCCTATAAAGATGTGATATAGAATATTTTGAAAGGCTTATGATCAGAAAATTAGGAATGATTTTTGCCGGACGATTTTTATGAGGAAATTGTTCATAATAATAGATGTCTAATTCTGTTTGAAATTGGTCATAAAAGTTTTAAATATATTGTGATTTGCATTTTGATTAAATATTTTGCATTTCAGCCAAGATAAAAGATGGGATTGTCTTTCACCAAGCTTTTTAGTCGGCTTTTCGCAAAGAGAGAGATGCGAATTCTTATGGTTGGTCTTGATGCTGCTGGTAAAACCACTATTTTGTACAAGCTCAAGTTAGGAGAAATAGTGACAACCATTCCAACAATCGGTATCAATACAAACTTTTTCACTGTCTTTTGCTTGCTTTCTGTTTAATTTGTTGTCTGTAATATATTGCCTGGCTTATATTGGGATTCTCTATTGCCTGGCTTATATTGGGGTTCTCTCTCTCTCTCTTTTTTTTTTTACGTGTTGCTCAAAGAAATAATATCATTTGTGTATCTTTACGTAGGATTCAATGTGGAGACTGTGGAGTACAAGAACATAAGCTTTACCGTTTGGGATGTTGGGGGCCAGGACAAGGTCTGTAACATTATTAGTAATAATGTTATTACTAATGTTAACTAATGTGTGCTGTTTAACTTCATTACTCAATTAAAATCGTATAATTTTATTCACAACATAAGTTTGATATATTTGTAACTATTTTTGCTTGTGGGAATAATATGCTTCACTATTTAACAACAATCAAATAGAGGTTGAATACTTGAAATTGAATGTTATGGCATTCAATTCTGCCTGTCAATATATGTATTTCCTCACCTCTATATAGAGATAATTGTAAGCCTGTGTAATCAATTTACGTTCTTATTGCCGGATAATTATTAATAACAAAAAGTGTGCTTATTGACGGTCTTGTGCTGATTATGTTTTCTTTCATCAGCACACAACAAAATCATAAGCTACATAACAATAGCCATCCTGTCTTTCAAGTTTTTCCCTCAGTAAGTAGGGAAAGGCTATCCATGATGCGGCTGAAATCCCAATTTTTACCTTTAATATCCGTTTTGTCAATATATATTTTAGGCTTTGTATATAGTTTTTCATGGGAAGTCGTTTATTAATTAAATTTTGCTAAAGCCATTTACTTCCTGGATTTTACCTTTCCATATTTCTCTGACAAGAAAAGGCATTCTAGCCTTGGAATACATCCATCTGTCTGTTTCATGCCTACAAGATATGTATTTATGCAATTCCTGGAAATTTTGTGCTTATTGACGGTCTTGTGCTGATTAGTTTGTCTCCATCAGTACATAACATAATCATAAGCTACAGTTTTTTGTGCCTTCATGACTCTGAATTGCCTTTTGCACGGTAGGAAATGCTTTCAGTCAGATGGCCAACATTTTCACACGTAAAACAAATGTCATTTTTTAAACATTTTTTTTGTGAATTAATTTGCATTAGATCAAGCAGTTTTTGTTTATTTGTGTGATTGTTGTTGGTATTGTTCTGATTATTTATTTATGCTTTCATGCACAGTTTTTTTATTTATTTATTTTTTTTTCTATTTGCCATCTGCATGTTTTCATCCAATCATCCTAGCATTATGTTGATATTGAATTTTATCTGGTTTATGTATGGCCGAAATCTATTACCTGTGACAGTCTATTTAATGGCTCTGCCTGCTGCTGGAATATTATGCTAAATGTTCTCAAACACCACAGTGCGATTTCATTCATCAATAATAGACATTAACATTGCATGGCCGTCCTGAAAAAGCTATATCATGGCTTACTGCTGTTGCCTTCACAAACTCATGTCAACTATCCTCTTTCAAATGTCACACAATAGAGACGAATTGCTGAACCGTACATAATAAAAATCAAATTAAGCTCAAGATCAACTTCAATGCTTGAACAAGGAGGCATAATGCATCCCATTGAAGCTGGTACTGCTGTGGAGCATTAGGGGCCACGTGCTTAGTTACTAGTGTTTATCTCATTTTTGTTGATCTCTGAAAAGATATTGTTCAAATTAATTTAGTCTCCCAAGTGATGTATTTCTTTTTTGTTTTTGTGATGATTAGATCCGACCTTTGTGGAGGCACTATTTCCAGAATACACAAGGACTCATCTTTGTTGTTGACAGCAATGATCGAGATCGTGTAGTTGAGGCTAGAGATGAGTTGCACCGGATGTTGAACGAGGTACAAAAATGTTTTATTTGTAGCATCTTTTGTTTGGCAGAATACAAAAAGGTTTCATTGAAGATTATATAAGTTATGAAGAATACTTCTATAAATAATTTAAGTTTGCAAGTTTCATTATTTTGATGCTTGAAATCGTTTACCTATTCAACTTGACTGTTACTAACTATTCTGTTGTGGATTTAAAATTTTAATAATTTAGTTTTTGCCATATTTATAGGATGAATTGAGAGATGCAGTACTGCTTGTATTTGCTAACAAGCAGGATCTTCCCAATGCTATGAATGCTGCTGAGATAACTGAAAAATTAGGTCTGAATTCGCTTCGTCAACGCCATTGGTAAGTTAAGAATAACCAAACCTCTTCCTAGACTCGATGTGGTAATACGTTAATTCACTAATTCGGGTTGTCATGCAATTTTACGCAGGTACATCCAGAGCACTTGTGCCACCTCTGGGGAAGGGCTCTATGAGGGACTTGACTGGCTCTCCAACAATATTGCTAATAAGGTACAGCCTTTAATCAAATCCGCATATCCTTTGAACCAACGGTACTGTATCTATATTCAATCTGATTTCCTCTTTTTCAGGCTTAAAAGATCAGTCGATATTGTTAGTCTTTTTTTGGAGCTACAATCTGTTAGTCGACGTCAGTCATAGATTTCGTGCCACCTTACTGCGTCAAAGGATGTACCTGTTTAGATGTTGTTACGTAAAGATAGAAAATCAATATTTGGCCCTGTAGATTCCAAATAATTCACGATTTACAGTTATGTATTATTAATGCGAATTTATAATAAAGTAAGGCTTTCGATTAAATTTGTTTAGTGTTCTTGGTAGATTTTTATTTTTGATAGAGGTGGTGGAATTTATTTGAGGATAAACATTTCGTGCTTGATTTGAAGTGCGGGTGACAAATCAGAGTAACATTTGTGTCATTCGTAACAAATAAAAAATCAACCTTTTCGAAATTGAAACTTTTTTATTTTTTAAATTTTGTCGGATTTTACTGTTTGTTTTTTCAATATTTAATAAATTTATTTTAAATTTATTATTCGGCGTATAAATAATTATTTTAGTAAAAATTATATGTTTATTTTCTTACGAAGTTAAAAAATACATATTTTTTTTACGTTATATGAAAAATGAATATACATTGTATGAATATGAGTTCTGTTAAAGTTTTATAAATGTGTTAAAAGTTGACGTTAAAATGTACAAGAAACGTTAATTCTAAGATTAAAGTGCAGAATGTGACGAACATGTGAAAAAGGCAACAATTGATTGCAATCCTCTTCCCGCGGCTAAAAATTAGCATGTATTTTATTTTTTATAGTAGTATATAGAATTTCATTAAAAAACACAAAAAGAGAAATGACATGTAAACATTGTTTAAGGAAGAGCCTGTGTGGTTTATTCGTAAATTACATTAAAAATGAAAACTCACTTGAAGACAGCTTATAAGAAGCAAAATAATACAACTCTACAAAGGTTTACCAAAGTTGGGGGATCCTTCATTGATGAACCCATGTCGATTACCTCAAAACTCTATTCGAGCAACGTATAGAATATGTTGTCACTTTCCATTAGCCACATAAACCTGAAAACAACATTATAATAGTCTTCACCCATTGGAAAGTCTAATTTAAAGCAATGTACATAATAAATTGTAACTAAGTACATATAATGTGAGATGACCATTCCTCCATCCCATCAAATACATCTGTTGCTCGTATATACTTGTGGCACCACGCTCTTCACATTCTTTCTTAAAAACTTGAGAAGATCAGCCCTTGCTAGCACATCAAAGTCAATTGTTATCTTATCAAGAAGATCATTCTTCTTCATATAATACAGTGTGCCTCCACATCCTACACATGTACCAAATTATTTAAAAAGTTAAGTAGTGATGTGTTTATAAAGAATAAACACTCTTTAAATGACATGACACGTTTTAAAATTTATTCCTAAAATAAAGCCGTAAATTTTCATTGAGCTATAGAGTCTTGACCCTCCATCAAAAAGTGACGAAGAAATGGAAAATTTGTCAAGTATATTTAATTGTTCATGTCAAAGATGAAAATACATTTTCTATTCAATCATATACATGTTATTGCCTTTAAAGATAGGTCAATATCCAATACCAAAGCTACCAAGAAAACAAATTACATAATAATCCACATCATGATTTAAAAAAGATAAAACATATTATCCTCTTCACAGCAACCCACCAAAAAGATCAATATTGACAATCCTAGGAGCTAAAGGGTAAGTTACACATTAATCATGTAACTTTTAAGATAAGTTAATTTATTCTTGTAATTTAATAAAACGATCAATTTAATTTAAATTTTAAAAATTAGGATTTTTTTAGAGGTAAAATATAAAATATTTTAAAAAAACTGAATTAAAAAAAAAACCCTATCTCAACTCAAAATCCACAATAAATTACATTTTATTTGTTATAAATTCTAGTATTATCTTTTATCCATATATATAAGAATCAGTTGATTATCCTACATTTAACACATCATATATATTGCTAACTTTCGCCATGAACTAACCAATTGATTATCCTATAAGAAGTGAAGCGCGAACAGCCCATTTCCTTAGCTACTTAGGCTTAGTCCATAATTCCCACAGTTCAGATTCAAACTTTCTTTATAATTTCATTCTTTGATCCACTAAGAGAGAATGAAGAAATAAATAATTTAAAAAAACTATCGAAATGATTTGAAGAAATAAATGATTTCTCCAATATATTTTTTCTTAATTCGTATAAGTTTGTACATTGTTTATATAGGAAAATACCAATTACTATTACAACTATTACAATAAATTTACAGCTATTTTGTATAAAAAAAAATTTTGTGTTAGGTGTCGTTTGTCGTAAATATTGATAAGCATCTATACGTTGGTACGTCGGTGCGTACATTTGTTGAATTCAACAGAGAATTCAAAATGTAGGTTGACATAAAAAATTAGATTTGATTACATATTAGATGTGTTTTGTTCCACTTTTCTCTCCTCTGTATTCAACGACACAACATAATTTCAATAGTCAATCGTGGAATTAAATTAAACCATTATATCATAGTGCAGTTGCGTTTCAACAAGATAAATTCAATTCAAAAGTAAAAAAGGTTAGGATTTGCTAGACACAGATTTCAAATATGAGTATTTGGAAATTTCACCCCTACTCATCAATGAATATTCTGTTTCCATATTTCACTTCTTTATTATTTATGAACAGTGTCATGAGTCCTTTTTTAGCAACTTTTTTTTTTTTTTTTTATTATATAGTCTTATGAATCTTCATCCTGATGTGGAGATCCTTTGTAGAAATGAAATAGTTGATAGTCTTGTGAATTTTTAATTTTTTTTAATTCAATTTCTTTCAAAGATTTTTTATTTCATCAATAAAAAATTTCAATTTCTTTTTTAAAATTTGGACTACATTGGCATTTTTTTAAAATTATAAGACGAAATTAATCTACATTAAAAATTACATGACTAATATATCACTTACCAAAAATTACAAGATTATTTCAACCAAACTTAAATAAAATAGCCTTCAAAATAAACAAAAACAAGTTCTGTGTTCACAATCTTTGTACAGAAATAAATGTAGTGTGACACAAAGAACTAATACATTTTCTTTTGCGCATACTAAACAGCGTCATAGAAACGCTCTCAACGTTTGCCGGCGTAGAGGTTGAGTGAAGAAGCCATTTTGATTACGTGGACTTTTAAAAATCAAAAAATAAAATGGCCCATGCAGGTTTCGAACCTGCGACCTTCGCGTTATTAGCACGACGCTCTAACCAACTGAGCTAATGGGCCACTTGATTTGATTTGATTTATTAATATATAAATATTAAACTTATTACATTGTATTACGACTTCTTCTCGTTTGCTTCTGTTTAATTTTCCTTTAGTAATTCTGTGAGTCTCGTTGGAAATGGCAGCGATTTACAGCCTTTACATATCAATAAATCAGGGGGCTTGATCTTGTACAAGGTATCTTCCTAAACAAATCTCACTGTTTCTTTCAAGTTTGTTCAAATGTTTGTCCACTTACTACCATCGAAAATCTCTTGCCGGTATAATTTTATCATTACTTTCTTTTCTTGGGAAAATTTGTACCAAAGAAGCGTCAGGGTTTCTTGGGATATTATGTTTCATTCAGCGAGAAAAAAATAAAATGAATTAATTTGCTTTTTTTTTTTTCCTGGGAAAATTAGGATTATGGCTCAGCAGGACGGATGGACACAAATGACAGCTTGAGGGTGGCGAGTTTATGGCATTCAATGCATGCCATCTCTCAATAATTATCTCCCATTTCGGGGTCTTCTGGCATCGAGCTACTCCAAGCAGACACCTTTGATCTCCATTGCTTCCAATCACTTGCAGGTCTAATTCAAATTTATGACTTTAAATATTCTTTTTTTGTTCTCTAATAATTGATTTACCATCTGGATAAGTGTCAATCATGTGTTAAAGATTTGGTAAAATTAAGCTCCAAAGTTGAATAATGTATGACTAATGCAGATATGGGTCTAATCATGGATCGACCTTCTTTAGTGGCCTTCTATGTTAACTGAGCTTTGATTTGTGAAGATGTGAAAATTTCTGGTGTAAATAAACTATAGGTTGTGTTTATCAAATCAGAAATGCGTCTTTCAGTTAAAAAAAAATCCAGCATTCGAGGTCCATCTTATCTTGTGTAATTGTTTTCGGTAAGAGATTGAGGCATACTAGAGTTTACCTTATCTGAATGATTTTTCTTTCTTTTATTTAAGTGACTAAGTTCTTTGTGGTCTGTGAGCCTAGGACACAACATATGGAAGTTCTCTTAAAACACATCTACGAACTGTACAGTGTTGTGCCTTGAAGAACCCGTTTTATGAAATGGAGATGCCAATACGGTGTGAGCTCTTTGACATCAATCTAGACCAGGCAATACAAAAGGATCGTGTTGCTTTGTTGGGCAGATGAATTCTGGAACTTGAATTTTACTTGGTCAATTTGATTTTACTCTATATGGGTTATCTTTGCACTCTCAAGTTCTATTTTATATAAGTAACTTGTTTGATTTTATTACTTTTGTTTTTGTTCAAGCATGGCTGATCAAGCATGTTGAAATTTGAGAAAAACGAATTCTGCTGCATTTTGGGTTGGATGAGTATAAGCAATTCATTATTCTGTTCTGTTTTGTACTAGTCTGCACAAAAGTTAATATCGCTATTTGTTGAGTGTTTACTGTCAAGCATACTGCATACCTCTGTAATGTTGTTGGCTAAAGGAATCATTCCGACTCTTTTATTATAAGTTTTGTAGTGTTAATATTAGCTCACATTTGAAGTTTATCAGTTACACTGAAAAGTTCATGGACTAGGAGTTCCAGATTGAACTAAAGCTCTGTTATAGTGTATAAGGTCCTCCAGTTTTCAGTACTGCAGATTATAACAGTCGGTCTTTTCTTTTCTTTTTTGTAGATCATTCCTTGGGTTTTAGGATCACTTAATACCGGATAAAGGAAGAGGAGGATGACTGACAAATGTAAAACTGAAAATTATTAGAAACATAAGTCATTATAATTTGTTTGGTTGTTCTAGATCATAGAAAGAAATTTTGAAGTGTTTTAAGAAGTGGATACAACAACATGATCGTATATGCTAACAAATTTTAGCAATTTATCAATGTTGATATTTTTGGTATGCTTATAACACAAATATTTCACATGATAAGTATACATGGAAGTACCATTAAGATAGAGATATAGTCATTTACTCTTAGGATATGACTTGCCATATGAAAGCGATTTGATTCTCACTATAATGTTCCTTTTATTCATTTGAACTTTATCTGCTTGCTCCTACAAAGCTCTTAAGGGAATCAACATGATTTTGCCCCTAAAACTTTAGAATGATTAAAGTCTAATTACCTCTTTTTTTTTTAATTTATTTTACAACAGCAGTTTCATTCCTGTCCCTATACCATGTCTTCCAAACATCTATGATTGTAATTTTATTGTCCAATAATCTGTTTTGAACAAAATTTAGGAGTAGGCTAGACATTATTTAGAAAGAACTATATGACTGCTTATAGTTATAACCAGATGGTAGTGAAGAAACAAGGATATCTCCAGTGACCACAGCCATGGCAATGAGAATCCTCATTTCTCTGTTTCTCTCTATCAATGGTTTAGCAGGACTAGGTAGCATTTCGGAATTAATCGCACAGCTGCTTTGTGCTCTTGGTGTTATATATTCTAACTTAAGCATGGTGTCATAACCTCCTTCTTTGAACTCATCATATGCCTGCTCAAAAGACTGAAGGACTATGTGATAACCATGTTCACACTCCATTAAAGGTTTTCTTAAGGATTTATCAGTTGTAGCTCGAAGAAGTCTCACAATAAAATCATGAGTGTTGCTTGCATTTCTTAAAACTTGCTTTATAGTTATTTGGGTCAAACCTACAATATCTGTTGATGTAGATTTCAAGTTTTCGTTGAAAGTTTTGCAACAGAACCCAAAATCCTCCATTTCCCGGCAGATCTTCTCGATCAGTGCTTCTGTAGGTCTATCACATGAAGCAGGATTGATGATGAGGATAAGTAATGAAGTAAGAAGCATGTAATAGCATGTAGCATATGCCATTTTTTTGTAGTTTAATATATGAAATAAGAAAAGATTTCAAGTGATGTGCACAATTGTTTTAGTGATACATTTTTATAGATCTCATTTCGCATGCATACATGGAAACATTGCTACACATGAAAACCTTGCCATAAACGACTGGATACAGTTTGATTATCTTTTACAGCCTTTAGGTGTAAAACTAATATCTATATGACAAAAGTGATTAAAGCATTTAAGTTTTACTGTAATGATCATTTGGAAAAAAATGGTTTGAAGAATCTACCTTTGTTTTTCCTTTTATAGCAGGTATCCTTGTCCATTACGAACTGAAATCTAAAACTTGAAGTCCAGATGAAACGGGTCATCTATTGGCTTGAAGAACGAGCGCTTAGGACTGTAGTGGGATGATGAAGTTAATCACCTTTTAATCGTCAATTCGTTTTTTAAAGGATATAGATTATGTTGTTTTAACAACTTTTTAGTTAAGCGTGTTTCAGAGAGACAACATCTATGAGAATGACCCAAATCTTACTTAAAAATATGTACATAGCTTGAACAAACATGTCTTCAAAATCATAAAGTAAAACGCTACTTGACATGAGTTATCAAATGATGTAGCATGATTGAATGAAATAATTGAGTTTACCTTTAACATATTTTAACATCCAGTCATATCATGTCACCAAACTTGAAACTAATAGAAATACTAAATCATCAGATTGAGTTGTGGTAATAAAAAGAGAGAAGGAAAACGAATTTGAAACATTGAATGAGATTAATAAGGTATTACCCTGATGGTACTCAAGTTTAATCCAGCTCCATAACTTGATATTTTCATCTAATAATAATGCAACCTGCAAAATATAACTTGATTAAAAGCTAGAAGCCCATAACTAGCTTGAATTGGTCTAGTGAAAATGAAATGCTTTGATTATCATACCTCTTCTATTTCAATAGAAATGCCCTTCTTGTCTTTTCTTTTCCAATTGATGAGCCTCCTGGAAATTAGACTTCATTGGTAGTTTGGAACACATTTGTCAAAAAGAATGTTTCAAAGAAAAACCAGTTGTGCTGTCACGAAAATCTGAGAAAGTTTTTAGATTGTAGTCAGATTTTTCTTTAGCGAAGTTTTAAGTACACGAGTGAGAATTTTTTTTTAGGTCTGATTTTAAATACACACATTTTTCTGGGTTTTCAGTTTTGGAATAAATAGT
This sequence comes from Elaeagnus macrophylla, assembly GCA_029378325.1. Taxonomy (NCBI): domain Eukaryota; kingdom Viridiplantae; phylum Streptophyta; class Magnoliopsida; order Rosales; family Elaeagnaceae; genus Elaeagnus; species Elaeagnus macrophylla. The sequence goes on along the minus strand of CM055642.1, from coordinate 8,151,917 downwards.
GGTCACTGGTCAGTCCCAGAAGATGAAGGAATGTGAAGAACACCATCCATGTAATGACAAATTAGAAGAGGCCATTTTGGTTCTTTAATTACTGTGATTTTCTAATTGGAGTAAAAGGAAAAACTCTTCAAATTGGGATATTATAAGTTGTAATTTATATAAGATCTTAGGCATTATTAGCGTTACAACATTCATTATTTTCCATATTTTCTCTTTACATGATGACTAGCACAATTTGAATTCAAAATTTACAGAATAATGCTAAAAAATCGGAATAGACAATGAAATATCTCCTGTCAGTCAACTTATACTTGCGTTATGGAGGCACTCACAAAAGGGTACCTCTCCAAAAATTGGCGTATGCCGCTTAAAGCGGCGCACACACGGTATTCTTTAGTAAAAGGCGAAAGAATAGTTCGCTATGTGGGCACCGCACGGCTCCGTGAGTTTAAGTTGTTGCAGCTGGCTGGAATTAATATGCTCTAGACAATAAATCACGCATATTGTTTTCTGATGTGGGACTTTGCCTTCACGAACTATTTTTCCAACCAGTTCCAGTCCTCTGGCTAAGAAACCGTATTCATTTTTATTTCCTTGAATTGTTATATATCCCTTGATGATTACTCTACATTGAGAACGAGATTCTGTTTCAGCTCTGATTCATTGCAGATTATTATTAGCTATTGGTAAAAGAAATCCAAAAAAAAAAACAAATTGTACAAGTGGATGGAAAAATCTAAGATATAAGAGAGGCAAAACATTATAAATTTATAATCACTTTAATATATAAAAATTCTCAAAAGTCAAAACTATCATCACTCCAAAGGAGCAATTTGTTGGTTCACCATTTGAAATTCAAATCAGTAATGAAATAGATTTGTACAGTCCCTCAAATATCAAGCAGTTAAAGTATTCTTCATTTGTAAGCTAAATACTTTGCCAGTTCCATTTCATGTTGCTCCTTTTTTTTCTTCGCCAACTGATGAACCTCTTGGAATATTACATTTTGTCAAACGAATGTTTGAACTGTTGTCATGAAAATCTTAAGAAGTCTTAAAATTGTAATCAGCTGTTTCTGAGCCAAGTCAATAGATACAAGTGAGTTTAGGCAAGTCTTCTGAGCTAAAACTAGGATCATTCTCTGAAATAGTCTCAATTTTCACGGTTTTCAGTTTTTGAACAAATAGCAGTCAATGTCTCCAACTCCCAGTGGAGACTCTTGAAGATGTTTTAGAACACAATAAGAAACTTAGCAAAATTTTAAATTGTATGCACACAAATTGTATGGCTTCGTATGAAATACTCAACTACTATAAACAAGAGGTAAATAATAACACAGAGATGTTTTCTTAGAACTTGATTACGGAGGCACTCACAAAGGAGCACCTCTCCAAAAATAGGCGTATGCTGCTTTAAGCGGCGCACACACGGTATTCTTTAGTAAAAGGCGAAAGAATAGTTCGCTTTGTGTGCACCGCACAGCTCCGTAATTTTTGATGTATGCTGCAGGCTGTCATTTATATGCGCTAGACAATAAAGCAAGCCTATAAGTTTCTGATGTGGGAGTTTCAGTTCACAAACTATTTTATCAACAAGCCAATCCTCTGTTACGAGACTGTCTCTTCATTTCATTTCCCTTCGTTGTTTTATTATCAATTGGGTTGATTACACGCCTCATCAGACTAATCAGTTAATTTCAGAACATAGATATTTCGATGACAATGAGTTTGCATGAGATTCTGTTTCAACTTCCCTTCGCAGTTCAGTTTTAGTTTAGCTTTGGTAACAAAAATATACATGAAATACGAATTAAACAGGAGGGAAAAATCAAGATGTAATAATTACTTAATATATCATAAATTAATAAGAGTAAAGTGAAAGTACATCTTCTGTATTGAATCAGTATGTTCTACTAAGCCAAGGGACTCAGAGGTCCTCAACACATATCCTACTCTAAAGGCTCAATAAAATAAAAAATACATAAAGCCTCCACATATAAAATACTGGGGAGACAAATTAAACAAGTAACCATATAATAATGTTGTTGATTGTTGGTATCTATAAACAAGTTAAAGAAACTTTTATGTATTGTAATTAACTGAGAAGATAGGCTTCAATTCAGAGACTAAGCAGCGGACGGGGCTGCTTTATAATGAACAACACCAGACTCAGTTAGAGCAGCAACAAAAGCCCTCAAATCCGCTTCCTCATGACCAGCTGTTTCATCACCATTTGCTGCAGTATAGTTTTTGTAGTCCAACGACTTGTCGTTGTATATATCCCACCATTTGTTCACCAACATCTTAATGTCTTCTCTGTCCATATTTGCCTCTTCTCCAGTGTACCTCCATGGTTTAGAGCCCTGAATTTAGAATCAAATTACACATTCATTTCTATAATAGGTATGAAATAGGAATAAGAAATATATAACCATTAATACTAAATACTCACAGCAGCACAATAGTGAGCAACTTTTACTTTTTCAAGCTCAACGTTCTCAGGGTGGCGCCACAACATGGCCAAAACAAGGTTGTAAATAAGTGGAATTGGTCTGTATTTGTCCTTAAAGTACATGTTCAAAAAGTCCTGCCAAAAGTATGAAAATTATTATTAAAACTCAAATGAGATGTTGAATGTAATTGGATAATACAATTGAGACTATAGAGGTGTTTGTGATGTATATTAGTGTTAGTTACTACGATTACGCACATAGTTAAAGAGACTGTCGTGTTATTTGTTATATGTTTCAAATTGAGATAAATATAAACGATTGAAATGGGCATTTTTGTAATACCTGTTCAGCAAATGAGGTCGGAGTAGTTTGTTTGAGATTGTTGAGGAGGTCATGGTAAGTGGGTAGGCTTGGTTCAAACACAAACATGCCAGCGTTGAAGTAAAGAGGAGGATTGGGACCATACTCAGCTGGCCATTGAACCTTATCAGGGCATTGTTGACAATAACCAATCTTGAATTGTGGAGTGTGACTCCAAGTTTTTTCACAGAAACAGTCCATCACAGCATAGAAGTAGGAGTCCGGTAAGTCAAATAAATCATCTATGTTCTCAAACACTTGGATGTCCCCATCTAAGTATATCATCTTTGTGTACTCCACAAACTGCAATATTTAACAGGACACCACGTGTCAATATGAACTGGACACCACTTGTCAATAAACACAAATTAAAAAAACAACAAACATGCATAAAAAATAATATACCTCCCAGATACGGAGCTTGGAGTAGTTGATGACATAGTAAGCCATAGCAAACTGGGTCTGGTTTTCAGGTGGGTAAACGGGTACAATCTCTCGGACTATACAGCCCTGAGAGAGTAATTCTCTGCGGTGTTCCTCAGGTACATCAGGCAAGACTGGCACAACCAAAGGGTACTTACTTTTGACTTTTCTCAAACCTTTGGCTAAAGCAACAACACCTTTGATATAGTCACCGTTTCCAGCCAAGAAAGTCACATAAGCTCTACTTGGTTCACTGCCTGCCTTGGTTAGCCCACCTGAATTAACAGTAGAAAGAGCTGTATTGGTGATATGATCAGGAGCCATAATGAGTGTGTATTTTGCAGAAAAGTATGAGCTAGCTGAAAATGAAGTAAACAAATGGGTATGGTTTGTTTGATGATTTTGACAGAAAGCTTAATATGAGTTTATGAGTTTGTGTTTTGGTTGGAATAAGAATGAAGAGAGGTTGAAGTATTTATAGGAAAACTAAACGGGTCGGGTTAGTTTATGATTTACAAGAGAAAGAGTTAGATATAACCAATTAATTTCTCGCGTGGGATCCATACACTAAATACAATACTCTAGACTAGGAGTTCGGGACAGATATAGAAGATAAGCGAACATAAATCAAAAATGGACAAAAATAGCATGATATTCAATAGAAACGAATCATTTTATAATTTAATTAAAATATGAATTTACAAAAATATTTTTAGTAAATAAATTAAAGGAAGATTCTGCACAACTTACAGAATGACCTTCATACATAATTATTTACAACTTCTGTACAACTTACAAAATGATTTATAATTTATGTACAAGTATAATTTACAAAATGATCTAGATACATAATTATTTATAATTTATGTATAACTTACAGAATAATTCAAATATAAAACTATTTATAATTTACATAATAACTAGCGTACATAATTATTTACATTTTTTTGTACAACTTACAGAATGAATGCAAGTTTCTGTACATGATACAAAATAATATTTTTATTATGTACATATTATATAAAAAAATCTTAAAATCATAATAAATAAATTATAAATATCTTAATGCAAGATTTTGTACATCGTACAAAAATAATAATTTTATTCTGTACATGTTATAAAAAAATATATAGATATTAGAATAAAAAAATTATAAATATAAATCTAAAATTTTGTACATGTTACGTAATAAAATTTTCAATTAGTAATAAATTTAGCAGTAAAATTGATAAAATAGCAGCTTTGATAATTAAAATGAAAAATTTAAATTATATTAAAATATTTATATTATTCATCATTTTATTAAGTTTTTAAACTGCACAACACAAAAAATTGTTGCCAAAAATGATTGACAAAAATTATTGCAAAAAGTTAGAGGGTTAAGAAAGTAAATATAATTGACGAAAACGACAACAAAATTCGATTTTCGGTAATTTAATTGTTTTTGTCAGAATGCCTCTATACGGAGGTATTAATTCCTAGACTAGAGTCAGTCAAGTCTACCAAATATTTTATGAATTAATTAAATAATTTATTTCAGAGATTTTGGGGATATTGTAGGAAACTATGTAGGAAACTTTGGAATTAGCTTAATTTAAGAGTTTAATATCTATAATCAAATCTTGGCCCACCTTAGAAAATAAATATTCATGGTCCGCCTCATTTTTCTTTTCTAGAACTTGCGTGATGTGTGTCCACATTAAAGTACTTGACAGTTTTTAGTTATAAAGATCATGTTTGAGTACGTGTGGTACTGAGGTCACAAATTGTTTTAATTAGACGTGTTTATATTATGTTATAATATTATATTTTCCCTTTATTTATGTTGTATTTGAGTTTTAGTTAATACATAAAAAATATATATATAATTTTTTTTTTGTATTATCTATATATAATAAAAATAATAATAAAATCTTTAAAAATATAAAATAATTATTGATTAATTATAATTAAAATTTTTATACCTACTAGTAACATGTTTGTGTCATGTTAAATATTGTCACTTGCCTGTCTTTCATAATGCTTTATTTTTAGATGATTATTTACTGATAAATTTAAAATACACCACATTTTAAGGTTTATTTTAGCTTAAATATGTTTATGTTACATAAAAAATTTAGTTTTTTATTCAAAAATATTAAAATAGAGTTAATTAAAATTATTCATCGAATTGATCGGATTCAATCCGAATAGTTTGCGGATCGGATAGGATCAGATTTGAAACATGATCGGATCGGATGCGGATTATGATATTTCAATCGGATCGGATCGGATGAGCATAAAATCAACGATTTCGATCCGATGAACACCCCTACTCGAGCCTAGTATTGTTACACGTTTTGTATCTGAAATGATCTGTTAAGATTTCATTCATGGCTGTTTAATATAAATAGAAAAGGAAAAAAAAATTGTATGGGTTACTTAATTTTTTACATTAATGTATATTAATTATTTAATTAATATAAATGTGAATATTTGAATGTTAATTTTTATCATTTTAATTACTTTACTTTTAATTTTTTTTTAAATATTTTTCACTTTAAACATCTATCAATCTAAAGTTTAATTAGATATAATTTAATTTTTTTCATAAAAAAATGATCTAAAAAGAATAAGAATTGGTAAGAAGCAACTAAAATGTCTATATTTCTAATAATTAGATAATTAATATGTTTTAATTTTTAAAAAATATTAATATATTTTATTTATAAAAATAAAATGACTGAAATGTAAAATGTTATGATATCCTTCAAAAAAAAATTTATTTTGTTGGAGCAACTTATTTAGTGCATGTGTTGTGTGTGCGAGTTAAATTAAATATACTTTTAGTATTCATCCAAGCAGCTGATCCATCGGAGTTATGCGCTTGTGGAAGAAACTTTTATATGAGATACACTCATAAATAACGTAAATTTTTTTTATTATTATTTTATATAAATACACTTATTTATATATATAAAAACTTATTTTATATATGTACTAAATATATAATTTTTTTAAATATTAAAATATATTATATATTCATGACTCCATTATATAAAAGTTTTTTTGCGCTAGCGGTGGAGTTCATGTACACTTTTAATTCGCTTGATTGGTGTATGTCAGAGAAGGTTCATTGATGTATATTGGAGTAAATTAAGGCTCCATTTAAAATAGATTTTCATTTTGTTAAAATTACTTTTTAATAAATTAAAATATTTTTAAGAATATTTAACATTTAAAAAAATACTTTTAAAAATTTTAAAAATATTATTTATATGTATTACTCTAGAAAAGATAATTTTGAATTAATACTCTCATTTTAAAATTATTGCTAAAGTGATAATTAAAATTATTTTTAATATTTTTACCTCAAACATCTAAATACTTATCTTAAAATTATTTTTAATTAAATTATTTTATTTAAAATTATTTATAATATAATCACATATAAATCAGACCTAACTATATTAATGTATCCATCTTTGTTGGTATATTTGTGTTGTTGTTGACATTTATATCATAGAACATAGAAAGAAAAATAATTTAAGGGAATCATTTAAATTAAATTATTTATATTATTTAATTTTTTAATTAAAAAAATGTCATTTAGTAAAGTAATTATTGAAAAGAGGCTGATTAATAATAAGTCATATTATTTTAATAATTTTTTTATTAAAATATTATTATTTTTCAGTCAAGTAATTAAATGTGATTAAAATAGTAAAATAATAATTATTATGAAAAAATTCACAAAAAAATCACTTTAATATTTTTTAATTAAAAATTATTTCATTTTAATTTTATAATTTTTAGTTTATTAAATATTAAAATATATATTAAAATAACGTATGTTTTAATATTATTATTGTTGATTTTATTTTTAAATAATTTTATATTATATATATATAAAAATCTTGTATTTTAATTGCATTATAATACCCACTTGACATAAAATAAACTAAATAATATTATTTATAATCTATAAATTAAATGACATAAACAATAATATATGGGGCACCTCAACTTATACAATATATATTTATTTAACCCTATTTTATCAACAATTACTTAATAGTTATGTATATTTTTGGAAAAAAATTTGTATATAATATATTATATGTTCTTTATAATTTTAGGTTATTAATTTTGTCTACCTATTTAATATTAATTTATATTTTATAAAAATTAATAATTAAAATTTATTAATTTTACTATAACATGTATAACTGTTATATAAAAGATTTTCTCCTATCTTTGAGGCACACCCACACATGCATTTATAAGGTTTTTTCTAATAAATATAGTTTTATAAGATTTCTTGTTGTTGCTAAACATGGATTTTTTAAAATCCAAATTTATTATTTTGAATAAAGATTACAAATAGTTTACCAAATCATTTCCTTAAGTTTTCTTCTGACAAATAAAAAATTCCAGCGTTTTCGTGCGATGATTAATTTAAGTTTTAAATCCCATTACAAATAAAATAATAATAAAGAAAAGAGAAAAGTGAGATTAAAGTGTTAATTAAAAGATCAACTACCACCATCAACTCCACCGTCCAAATACTTCGTCAACCAGAGAAATCCTCCGAGCTTTCAGCAGTCTACACGGAACATGGCAATATGTCATGTCGGCAACAAAATTGTCACTTAACCTCCTACCTATTTTTAGTATTAAGTGGAGTTTATTAATTAAAAAGAAAAGAAAAAAAAAATACCCATATTTTATAAATAAATAAAAACTAGGATCGGAGAACATGCAAACCTTTAATTATATATATATATATATATGAAAAAGATGTATTAATTAATAATGGATAATGATTAAATAAATTAAATTATCATAAAAAAATATTTTTATTACTAAATTCATCTATTGATACATATTATTATTTATGGTGGAGAATGGAATGATTTATTTATTAACATAATATGTGTTATTTAATTTTTTAGTTTAAAAAAGTGTCATTAAGTTTTTTTATTTGTAAAAAATATAGTTTTAAGTCTATTTACCTGTAGATAATGTATTCGATAAAAACATAGTTAATTTTTCATTGGATTTTATGTTAAATTTAGCAGAATAATACATATATTATATACATGTTTGAACTTTTCAATATACATATATCTAATGAAGTGATTTTTAATTAAAAAATTATTCTAATTTTTTAACAATTTATTTTGGTCAAACAGAAATAAAATTTTTATTATCTAATTTGTGAGTTTTGATATTATAAAATAAATTTTTTGTTTAAATTTAGAAAAAAAAATTGACTAATTTTGTATTTAAATATAATTTTTTTATGTATATATTTATAAAAAATATATAAATATGTAAATTATATGTATATTATTTTGTTAAATTTAATAAAAATAAATAAATTAAAAATATATTTTAAATTTTCGAGAATTAAATACTATCTTTCACATATACACAAGGACCGACCTTATGTATTCCTCTTTAAAAAAATTCAGAGTTATAGTTTTGTTAATTGGCCTTTCGAAAAGTGACCACAAATTAGATAGAGAAGTTAAGATCGTTTTGGAAGGATAATATTTTTAAGTTTGGGTCCCCCTTAATTAAAGATAAAACTGGATAATGTTTTGGACTTTCTGTTAAATGTTTAAGATAATGTTTTGAATGATAGTATAAGACCATTCAACTTTACTCTTAAGTTTTGACTATGACTACCAACTTATTTTTCCCGTCGAATATATTCCATAATATTCTTTCGATTTTCCGTTTGAGAATATTCTATTCCTTAAATTTTGGATCCGTGACTGGAAGCTTCCTAAGGAAAACACGTCCATGTTTAAATAAATTATAAAAAAAAAAAAAATACACCCTTAAGCTTAAGCTAGAGCCTCGAGAATATCATTAGATTCGGCAATGACAAATTTAGGATTTGTATAACGGAGAAGCAGCATATATTCCATAAAAAATATTAATAAATATTTTTAAAAAATAACAAAAATAATATTCTTCAAAATTTATAATAATAAAAATAACATATCTTGTATTCAAACTTATATTTTCACAATTAAAAAAAACAATTAATATATCATTTTTTTAACAACCATTCAATTAGAATTAAAACGAAGATAATTTAGACCCGTTTAATGTTGAATGTTCAATATTATTAGGGTGCTAGTTTTGTTATTATAAGTTTTAAGAATATTATTTTTAATAATTTTTCAAGTATTTTTCAGTTATTATTATTTTTAAATATTAAAAAAATTATATATATTTTATTTTAATAAAAATATATTTAAGTTATTAAATTTGTAGCGAGTATTTAGTATTAAATACTTAAATTTTAAAATTCTACGTGGGGAAATTATTTTTCCTTTCCCACGTCCCCTCTAATCCCTTGATGCCAGCAATGCATATCTACTTTTCTATCTCAATCTTGAATTATAAACGGGTAGTTAATAGTTATTTTCATCAAAGGTACGTGTGATACTCATATTGGAGAAGGTAAGTATCGGATAAATTTATTAAAATATCCATACTTATAAAATATTAAAACATTAATTTTACATAAATGTCAAGTATATATTAAATAATTCCGAATTCACTCACAATTTTTTTTCGGAAAATTTATTAAAATTTTAAAAGATATTGTAAATATCAACCCAAATTTTTTTAGTATTGATATCATTCCATAAGTGGATGTCCTAGATTTACTTTTAATTTTATATTTTATTAAATATTATCAAAATGTGAAAAATGTCACTTATGTTAAGAATTTAAGATAAATTTCTACCATTGAACTGACATTTATATTGATTTCTATCGTAAACCATCATTGAGATTCGATCAATTAAACCATCGATTGAATTGTTGATCAGTTACATGCTTATATGTGAGGGAAAATTGTAACCATATATTTCTTGAACAAACGTGGATACAATTATTAGATAAAAGCAATCGTAAGACAACAATAATTCACGAAGTATGACCAAGGTTTGATAACACATATTGACCATTTGGAGTTGGAGAGGTTCCATAGGTCTTTTCCAACCTCTTCATAGAGATTTGTTTGCTTACATTGACCCACTTGATTTTTTTTAAAAGGAATCATATAGACGTTCACATTGGTTTGATCAAATGCATTAAGAATATAGAACAATTTTCGTAGCCTGCCCTTAACGAACATGTTGTGTTTCATGGGTTCATGGAAAAATAATCGATGAAAAGGTGGTGAATTTCTAGCACTTTATTTGAAGTTTGTCGTCGGTGGATGTTTAATTTTTTTTTTAAAGGGTTTTATTTGAGGTTTGTTAGGCTTTAAAAGGGATGTCTAAAGCTTTATAGGTGGTGAATTATATATATATATATATATATAATGGGTTTAATTATTCAATTGATCTTTAAATTTTAATTAAGTTTATACTTATATTTTAAAAATTTTAAAATATATAATTTAGTCCTTAAATTTTTAAAAATTCATTTATAGTCCTATCTTGGATACTACAATATATGTTTTTGAATCAAAATGTTAGAAATTATGTGTTAATTTTTAAAAATTTTGGGACTAAATTGTATAATTTAATAGTTTACGAACCTGTATAAAATTTTAAAAGTTTGAAGACTAAATTGTAAAATTTAAAAATTTGAGAATTTAAAAATAAATTTAATAAAATTTTAAGGATTAATGATATAGTTTAGCCAATATAATATTTATGTATAATTTTTATATTATTTTGTAATCAATTTGATTATATAAGTCAAGGCTTCAAAATCCTATTTGACCATTATTTTACACAAGGGTGGAGCTATGTTATGGATTGTACGGGTTGCAATTTCGGTCAATTTTTTTATAAAAAATTAATTATATATATATTTTTAGTATTAAATAAATATTTTATTAATAGTAATATATTGTGTCTAATTTTTATATACATATTTTAGTATATATTAGTAATATTTAATAAATATGTAGATAAAAATGACATGAATTATAAATAAAGTGGTTAAATATATAATTTTTTTTTCATGTATTTGGTAACTCTTAGTAACATAAATAAAATTATAGTTGTATATTATGTAAAAATTCTTCTTAAACGTGATAATCTAAACAAACTTTAAATATTTAACTTTAGATTCAACATTATAAAAATAAAATTAAAAAAATAAGTATATGATACGCTTCATATTAAAAATTCTAAGTTTATGTTTATCATATTTTCTTTCAACTTAAATTTTAACTTTATTTAATGTTATATTATTTGACATTTTATTTGAATAATCTTTTAGATTTTATTTGAATTTTTTTTTATATAATTTTATTATTATTAGTCATTCTTATATTGTTTATAAACATATATTTTTAAACATAGTCTCAAGCTTAAAATTCTAAATCATATTTTATTTTTTATATTTTTATACGTTTATTTTAGTTTTAGTTTTAATAATTATAAATTTTGATGTTTGATTGAGCTTTCTATTTGCTTAGATTTTTTTGTTAATAAATTTATTTTATTCATGAATGATACTAATACTTATTAACTTGTTACATTTTTATTTAATTTTTGTTATAAATTAATTATAATGTATTAATTTTATATTTTTTGAGTTCAGTATTGAATTGAATATAGTCTACTATAATTCTTATTAATTTATTACTTTGTATAAAAAAAAATTAAATTTTAATCCTTCCTAAAAAAAAATCATTTTTGACTCTGCACCTGATTTTACATGACCTACAGACCTAGGACTCTTAACAAAAACCACTTCAATATCCTTTCTATCAGTTTAGTAAGTTTGCGGAACAGCTTCACATTTCACAACCCAAAAAAACAAAATTGTAGGAATAGTTACAAGGTTTAAGTATATTTTCAACCGTATCAAATTTTTTTTTTTTTTTTTTTGCAAGAGATATTTCATTAATAAATTAATAAAGTTGATATAAGAACATGAAACTCATTTAAAATATTAGTTTTATTTAATATAAATATGATGAAATTTAAAAATATTATGGTTCAAATTTTATACTTTTATCTCTAAAATCCTCCTACATCAAAAGTGGAGCCCAAGCTCATTACAATTATTATAGAAAAACTAACACATAAAATAAACACAAAAAAGAAAAGAACATATTATAGAAATGATTATTATATTATTTTTTTTAATGTCCGTTCAATTGGACGCTGTTCAAATTGAACAGCGATAATTTAGACCAGTTCAATGTTAAACATTATTTAATATTATTAGATATTATTTTTGTTATTTTAAGTTTTAAAGAGCTGGTATCTTAATGGTACCAATATTCATCTTTTTGTACCAATTATTACTCAAGTTTTCAAGTGATACCTTAAAAATATCAAAGTTTTCAAATTTGTTCATTTTTTAATAAAAACTAATTATATACATGTCACGTAACAAAAAATAAAGAATAGTTTGTTATGCACGTTTGGACTATTTAGGATTAAAATAAGGATTTATGATCTAATTTTATTCATTTTATTGAATTATCGCACAATTATTATTTTCAAAGTTAATGAATATGTTTTGATGAATTTCAAGTATTTCGAGTCTAAGTGAAAAATACGCACATCATGCGACACATCACGTGTGATGCAAGGCAAGCAAATTGGCACACAAGCACTTGTGCCCTAGCCTAAGTATATTAGCTTAGCAACCTAACCCTTTCAGATCAAATTGTATATTTTTGAATATCAACTTGAGCCATAGTGTGAATTATGTTGAGCCAAGGCGGTGATCTTTCAAGTTACATTTATTTTTTCATATTTCATATTGTGCTGCAGTGATGGATTATTTGAGCCACAATCCGTGAAGAGTCTGTGCAATTCTTAGAACACATTTTCAGCATACCAATTATAACTAAATCTTATTGTACCTATGTTTTGTATGTACTTATAAATATATTGTTAGAGTCCTAAATAGAATAAGAGAAAAATATATTAAATTTAAGGCAACATTAGAGAATTAGAGTTGTAATCAACTTTCTAGAACCAAATTCTAACAAAGACTTTTAAGAGAAAAATTTGAAGAATCATTAGAGCATCAAAGCAAGGATTAAAAAATTAGAAAGTAGGATAACAATCTTCAAGAGATTGAGTTTGTAATTCATTTTCTATCTTCTATATTTTGTAATGAATTATTCAATTATAATTTTAAATTTTATGAATATCATGAGTAACTAAGTTTTATTAATCTAAGGGTCTTATGAACCCAATTTTCTAACATGTGATAAACTAAATTATCTCATTTCTTGTAATTGCAATTTACAATTATATTATTTGAACTGAATGAATTGTTAATTAATTACTTTATCACCAATTAATTTATAGAAGTATATATGTAGTTTTGAGAGAAGTATTCATATATTTGTTTTGATCAAATAGCTTACATAGTTTATAGGCTGAGAGCTACGATTCGTATGTATGTAATCCATAATTGACGTGTTTCATGAGTAGTGATTGAATTTAAGTGGCATAAGGGTATGAATAGGTTAGTTTATTATATTGTGTGTAGTTTACTTAGAGAAAAATGTATGCATAGTTTAGAGTCAATTGATCATATAATTTATTGCTAATTATTTGGAGAGAAATTTAAGAATTCATATGCATAGAAAATTAGGGGATTAACGACTTCCTAGATTATATCTCTCATATATAATCCTTTATTACGTTTTGAGTTATTGAAGTTTAGTTTAGTTATTTAATTTTAGCTTTTATCTTTTGTTATCTAAATAATAGTGTTAATATTCGAATTGGTACTTTGTTATTAATTATACTTTTATGTAGGTTCGATACTCATTTTTTAAATACTTATCATTTATACACGTCCCGATACTTGCGGTTTAGCTTGGTCAAGTTGGTCATCTTAATTTTTTTTTTATTCTTTAAATTTCATGTCATATTGGGCATGTAACCTCTAAAATAGCTAATTTAGTCCTATAATTTGAAAAAATTGTTAGTCTAATTCAAACTTTAAAAAATTGAGATTTTTTTATGAGTAAAATAAAAAATCATTAAAATTAAATAATTAAAAAAAAAACTCTTTATCTTTTTTCCTCCCTAATTTTTAATTATCTATTTTTTACTAATAATTATTTAGTTTTGTTATTTATATTCTATAAATAAAGCCTAATATTTTATTTATTTCACAGGCTAAAATAAATTCAATACAATATTAGTTTATCTTTCAAATTATTTTTTTTATTTTCTTTTTGTCTAAATTTTTAACTCTAATTCATCTATATATATTTTTCTTTTATTGTACATAAGTTTGATATAATAGACAATAAAATTTAGTTTTCTTATATAAAATTTATATCCATTTTTTCAAGAAAAAAAAAAAAAGCTCAGTCAGAAATGAAAAAAAAAAAAAAAACTCATCCCAATAAAATGAGGGAGAAAACAAATATATAGAGCTTTTATTTTTTAAATTACAAGACTAATTTTACCCATTTTTAAAGTTACAAGACTAATATGTTATTTACTTAAAGTTATAGGGTTAATATGACATGAAACCCAAATTAAAAAAAAAAACTAAATTATCCTTCATTTTTTATTACGCGACATGATATAATCAATGTTTTATCCAAAAAGTACCAATTTGAGAACTTGTGTATTTTTAAGATATCACTTGAAAACTTTGGTAATAATAAGTACCAAAAGATGAAAATAAGTATTATTTAGTTACTAACTCTAATTTTAAAGGTATTATTTTTTATAATTTTTCGTTTTAGGTCCAATTTATTTAAACCTGTATGAGCCACATTTTAAACATCTCGTTATATATATGTTAAACTTTCACCGTACTAGTTCATTCGAAAAAGATGGACCCAAGCTGGATAATTTGTGGTCTTCGGACTTAAATTCTAAGATGATGTTTCATAGTATGTGACATCAAATAACCCCTTTTAAAAAAATAATAATAAAAAAAATAAT
The DNA here is from genome assembly GCA_029378325.1 of Elaeagnus macrophylla. Lineage (NCBI taxonomy): Eukaryota > Viridiplantae > Streptophyta > Magnoliopsida > Rosales > Elaeagnaceae > Elaeagnus > Elaeagnus macrophylla. The sequence continues at coordinate 8,136,779 of CM055642.1, read as the reverse complement.
ATTTTTTAAAATTTATAATAATAAAAATAATACTTTTTATATTTAAATTTATAATTTTACAATTAAAAAAAATTCATATATCATTTTTTTTAACATTCATTCAATTGAAATTAAACGACGACAATTTAGACTCATTCAATGTTGAACATTCAATATTATATATTTAAATTAAATGTTTAATATTATTAGGGTGTTAGTTTTATTATTATAAATTTTAAAAATATTATTTTTAATAATTTTTCTAAAAGTTACAATGGTTATAAATTAAAGGCGACTATAACTATTGACTGAATATATTCAATCAAAAAAAAAAAAAAATTTACTCGAAAACAAGAAAGAGCATAAACAAGACTTGTGCCTTGGACCTCCTTGCCCTTTTATATCTCTCTTTTTTTTCCCCTTCAAATTTCTAATTGATTTTATAATTTATAAAGTATATTAAAATGTGATTTATTAATTTTAATTTTAATTTTAATTTGATATGTATAGGTCTTTATTTTTAATAGGTAAAAATACATTAATTTATACATTTTATTATACACAATACTAATTTCTTTTAAGTAAAATATATATGCTTTTTGTAAGATAACAGATTTGGACCACTTCAATGTATATAAGTTAGTGTGTGAGAGCATAAATATTATTTAAAAAATATAATGTTTTTTAAAAATTAAATTTAACTTTTAATAAAAAATACATCTTAATATCATTCAAAATATTGTGAGAGTAAAAAATATTGTTAATAATGCTTAAATTTCTTTACTACAAGGTCATTTTCTCTAAAATACATTTCCTGGCTCCGTCCGTCCCTGGAAACAAGATTATTAAATTTATAGTACAATTGTTGCTGCGAAAAAGTCTCTTCTGTAATATCAACCTGGTGGTGCTATTTTTATATGTTCGGAGAAAGTGTTTAGCTTAAATAGCATCTCTTAAAACCTTTACATTGAATGTTGTTGTTAGTCAACTTCAGCTGTATTTGTTTTTTTTTTCAAACGATAATTTCTAATTTGTTAATAAATCATATCAGTCGTACGAATATGCTATACCAGAGAATAGTATTTCTAGGAAACCATTCTCATCAAAGATAATTCAAAATCAAGCCATCACTTACATACAACTAATTATAAATTGAAATATTAGTAAAGAGCAGCTTAAAGTTTTTGTTGAGAGCCCAACAGGCAAATGAGCATTGCACACATGGCTATTCCTTTAAACATAGGACCCTCTTTTAAATTTAACATATAGTTGAACTTGTTATTGCAAATGTGACAGAGGTTGAGATACTACAATCTTTGGTACTATCCTAAGGTACATACTCCAAGCCTAGTCCATCTGGACGTCTCATTTGCAGACTCTTTGTTTAATTCACTTAGAGCTATTTTATTTGATTAGGATGTCACTAATGTGTAAAAGTAATCTATGTATTTTCTTTAAAATTACTAAACAAATCTCATTTTTAGATATAGAATCTACATGACTATGCATGCATGCGTTTACAATCTTTTAACTATAACTCTGATATCAATTATTAAAAATCCAATAAATTAAGCTTCCAACCTAAAATGCCAATTTTATTAGAATGAATAATCCAAGTACTTATATACTCTTTTAAATTGTTTTATATTTTCAATGTAATACTCTTGATTGCATTTATTCTAACAATTCATTAAATTAACATTTAAACAATAACATAATACGGCATATATTCATTACCTTCTATCAAAACATAGTGCCATGCATTTCCTTTCAAATTTGCCAAATACTTATAACCACACAAGCTACTTTTTAGTTAGTATATGCCATAAGTTGAATTGTATTCATGAGTTGTTAAAAAATTAACTTGAAGGCTCCCTAACACATAGTTGAGGAAAGTACTTTAGATGCAATTGAACACCAAATAAGATATGAATTAGGGTCTCCTCGTCTATTCCACGTAGTACACAACTGGTCTCAACCTTTATGACATCTCCTATTAATAGCATGTCTTAAAAAATATTAAATAAAATTATAGCAAAACATTGACACCACTCTATAACTTATACCTATAATTAAATAAAATTAGCATTTTATTATTTGAGTTAAAATAAATTGTAGCAAAATAATTTTTGGAAAATTACTAAAAATAATATATTTAAAATTTATAATAAAAAATAACACATCAATAATATTAAACAATGTTTAATTAAATAACTTCAATATTTAACAAGTCTCAATTGTAACAGTTCAAATTAAACGACGTTCAATTAGACGATATTTAAAGAAAAATAATACAATAATCATTTTTTTTAATTATGAAAATATATTATTTGAATATAAATAATCTATTTTTGTTATTATAAATTTTAATGATTTCTATTTTTATTATTTTTCCAATAATTTTTAAGACATATTTTGTAATGGCACTATTTCTTTATATTAAAATAATTATAATTATGGTTGTTTGAACTTGTTATTAGGTTTTCTTGTGCACGACTTGAAACAGACAAATTCAATGGAAGTAGGACCTTTTTGCAAATCTTAATTAACTACTTTTATCACTAATTATTTGTAGTGCAATAATATACATTTTAAGTGTGAATTAAATTAATGTGTGAATTGCTTAATTGTTTATTAGAAAAAATTAATCAACCTCATCCAAGCGGATTGTAGTATTCAATTAGTAGTTTTCTACTGTGTTATTTCTTTAAAAAATTATTTAAAATAATATTTTTAAAATATACAATAATAAAAATAACATTATTCTATTAAATTAAAATAAATATAAATTAGTATTAAATAACTATCAAGTGATGTATTTGTTATTTTTATGAGTTTAACGGGTGATATATTTGTTATTTTTTTAAATAGGCGCTTTCATAGAGTTTTTTTTTCCTTTCCATACACCTACTTCCATAGAGCTATTCATTTTATTACAAAAATATTTTTTTATCATAATTTGATACATATATCAATTTATATGGTATAATTTAATTAAATTTTTTTTTATTAATAAGTGGTTTTATAATGCTTCATCATCCAATATTATAAATTTTATATTTAATTAATAACTAACATATTATTTAATATATATAATAATTTAGTTAGATGATATTATTTATTTTATTATAATACTATTAATACACTATTTATAACTATAGCACCTAAAAATGAATTTGGATTAAGTGTTGAGTGAAACTGTATAAAGGATAACCAAAACTGCTTTAATTGGTTAAAAAATTTGGACTTGGATCGAATAATAAAATTTTATGTAAATTTGGGGCTAGTTTGATAATAATTTTAATTAGTAATTTTTTATTTTTTTAAGTGATTTTTTAATTAGGTATGTTTGATAATAATTTTTGATTTTAATTTTTATAATTTTAAAGAATTACTACCAAAATATGAGATAATTCATAATTATTTTTTTAAAAAAATTTGAATAAATTTCTGATTTATATATTTTTATTTTGACCAAATATTTTTTTAAATAGTAAATCAAGTCTTATAAATTTAGGACTTGTTTAATAATAATTTTAATTACTGATTTTCTATTTTTTTAAGTGATTTTTTAATCAGGTATGTTTGATAACAATTTCTGATTTTAATTTTTATATTTTTAAGGAATTACTACTAAAATATGGGATGATTCATAAATTTTTTTAAAAATTATTTTTGAATCAAATTTCTGATTTATATATTTTTTATTTTGATCAAATATTTTTTAAATAGTAAATCAAGTCTTATAATTTTTGTATGTATAAATATTAAAATAAAATGATTAAAAGCTTAAAATTTGTAATAAAAAATAAATAATTTTTTTTTATTTATTTGAAAAAAATAAATAAATAAAAAGACTTACCAAACAACTTTGAAGTAATTTTTGATTTTTTTTTTCATGAAAATTACTAAGTATAAATTTTTATCAAATACATTTATGATTATTTTTATAAAAGAATTAAAAATCATAAAATTAATCTATTTAATAATAAATTATAGATCAAAATTATTATCAAACATGACCTTAGTATGATTTAATTTCTGATTTTTTTAATTGATATTTTAATTAGGTATATTTGGTAATTATTTATAATTTTTATATTTTTAAGAAATTACTATCAAAATATAAAGTAATTCATAAATCTTTAAAAAAAGATTTTAGAATTAGATTTTTAATGTTTTTCATTTTAACCAAGCATTTGTTCTGAAAGGTAAATTAAATCTTATAATTTTTGAAAGAAAATTATTAAAAAATTAAAATTTGTAAAAAAATACCAATTTTTTTTAATTTAAAAAAACAAAATAAAAATCAAATATCCTATAAATAATTTATGATTTTTTTTTAAATTATTAAATAAAAATTATTATCAAAGAAACATAAATTATAAAAATAATTATTTAATCAGCCTAAATAATCCAATCCTATCTATTTGCCCATCACAGGGTGGTCCAGTGGTCGGACTCCTGTGGCTAAGCACCTGGTCTTCTGTCCTCACAAGGCAGGGCGCGAGTTCGAAGCTTGGGGGCGCACTATAAGTTCGGCCTCCGGGTTTGTGTGGGTGTGGCCTTTGTGCACTACCACCGATCGAACTTGATGCTCTGCTGAGTCGGACTGCAGTCCGCCAGGTGCCGCTAGCCAGCTCTGTGCTTGTGGCGTACAATACAACATTGGCTATAATCCTCGGTGGTACGGCGCTGTGCGACAATAGCCCTATCCGGCCTAAACTGAGGGGAGCCTTTTGAGATAAAAAAAAAAATAATCCAATCCTATCCCGAATAAAGAAAGATTATGAATATATTCTCATATCATAATTTCACGGAATTCAGGACTTCTTTTGTAATATCCTATAATTACCTTGGATCTACATCCTGCATTGTGAATTTGCGATTAAACATCTAACATAACAATTATAACATCTACGCCCCTGAAGTTCTTCCTATTTCTTTCATTCGGACTGAGACGGATAAAGGAATTCATCTTATTTACGTTAATCTGAGAATCTCCATTAGCTAGTTAATATTTGATCGTTAATTCTTAACATGGATCTCACCCAGGTGAGCTAACTCGGTACCATTTCGTCCTCGTCCGCAATTATCAATGTTATATTGGTTTCTAGGTTTCAGTCTTCTATAATGTCTTAATAGCTTTTCCTTCTAATTATTTCTTCGATTTCTTTGTTCGAAATTTTGAATTTAATTGGATTTGATGGGATGATTCATACGGTTTTGGCTTAAAATTTGATCTGGGGTTTCTGTTGTTGTTATTAGTGTCGAAATCTAATTTATCTCTTTTGTTTGGTTGCCGAGAATTTCCCTTAACGAGAAGAGAAAATAAACTGATTCTAGATGTTACTCTCTCGGTTATAGCACCATATCACGTTTTAATTTGATGATTTATGGTGATGTACTGACATTAGTTGTTCAATAATGAATTTTATGGACCATAATTGCGTTCATCACATTCATTGTTCTAAATTCTCTATCTCTTTCTTCCTTGTGAACTAATAATTAGTCTTGATGTTGCAGCCTCCAGGGGAAAACTATGCCAACCCAAAGACATGTTTTTTTCACGTTATTTTCAAGGTCTAATATGTTCTATCTAGATATTTTCCATTTTGGCATTCCACCTTTCTTTCACAAGGTAATATCGAATTTCTTATTTTCTGCAGGCTGCAGCATTGGTTTTTTACATACTTTCATCCCTCTTTTTCGATCACTTTGTCATCATTTTTGTGGTGACTGTTGTTCTTGCGGCTCTTGATTTTTGGGTGGTGAAGAATGTAAGTGGACGTATTTTAGTTGGTTTAAGGTGGTGGAATGAAATAAACGATCTTGGTGAGAGTGTGTGGAAATTTGAATGCCTTGACCAAGAGGTTAGTATTATAAGTTATAACGGTTACTTAGTCTCCAATGACTTAACACCACCATACATAATTAATTTATTAATTTATTTGATGAATTTTACTTTTGGCTTTATCTTAATTTGAACCTCACGCTTGCTGATTCTTTGGTTAACTTCAGTCTTTGGCTCGGATAAACAAGAAAGATTCTTGGCTATTCTGGTGGACGCTTTATCTTGCGGTAAGCAAATATTGATTGTTTGTAGTAGAGGTGTAAATTGGGATGCTATATTAATGGGATTCATGGTGTAACCCATTAATTTTCAAATTCATCTTATGTTGTCTCACTTAATTTTTTACGAGATGGGGTGGTAATGAAATGGTACCAGTTGGATATGTCATTTGCTTCAAATGGGCTTAAATGAGACAAGTAAAAATACAAAAATAATAAAAATATGATACATGATTATTTATAATGTTTAAGTTTAATAAGAAAAGAGATAGAACATTATATTTAAAATTAGGCACATTGGGGTTACAATTTAAATGAGATGAGATAATATTATATCATGTGTCGATTAGGTACATTAAATGGAGCCTAAGATGAAATAGAACAACCTACTTTACATCTCTAACTTGTAGCTTGTCAAAAGTACAAATTCCATTACTATACTAGCAGAAGAATTCATACATAAATGAAGTAGTATGATACATGTGCAAGTGCAGTTTGTTGTTGCTATAATTTATTATAAGAAATCAACCGAGGAAAATATTTTATAAGAAACCAGATAGAGTATACACTTTACGAACATAGGTGATGCCGTGATAGGTCTTGACATGCATAAAATTCAAAGCTCAAGAACTTAATCTAAATTGGTAATGATAGAACTTATCTTTCCATTTTTGTCTAAAGAAATAATTTCTGTACTTAATTTAACAAAATTCTGAACTGTAAGTATGCTCAATATTTGTCTGTTTAAATTTCTTTGACGTTATTGTCTGTTTAAATTTTTTTGACGTTAAGTGGCTGCCATTTTTTTCTGCAGGCTGTTGCATGGATTATCCTTGCAATATTCTCACTCATTAGGTTTCAAGCTGATTATCTCCTTGTCATAGGAGTTTGTTTGAGTCTTAGCATTGCAAATATTGTTGGCTTTACCAAATGCCGCAAAGGTTTGTTAGCTATTAAATTTATTTCAGCAATGCATATTGCAGCATGTATGTTTGTGCATTGTGTATAATTTGGAGCATGTCTTATTTTGACTCAGCATGTTTAGGTGTAAGCTTATGGTACATTACAATCATTAAGATTTGATGAATACTTTCCCGTATCAGCAGGCACGTAGGAATTAAAGTATTTAATGCTCTATTTGAATGCTGGCCTATAGTTTCAGACATTATTCCGTATTTAACTGCTGATAGGAGTCTGAATATAGGCAAGTAGCTTAGTGGGAGTACTGTAACCAATGTCATATGGTAAGGTGTTTTCGTGCGATCATATCTTGAATATAGTTGCACTATGCGGGACTGATATTTCTAGAATTTTGTGGTAATTAATATATATCACTTGCCTTGGCTCTGGAATTCAGAAATTCCATATTTTGCAATTCTGTTAATTGTGCTTATCTTAGGTTGCTGGGTAATAGGCCTTTGGGTGAAGTTACTACTGTTCCATGCGATAAGTCACCTTTGTTATGTGAGACTGCTGTCTAGCACATATATTTAGTGATGATGCTGTTGGTATGCTTTGAAGCTGCTATGTTGTTTTCTATTTTTGTTATTGGTTTAAAAGAATTGAATAATTCTAAAACATGTGTTTGATATTATCTTCGTGATGCATTTTTTCTTTCCTCCCGTTTACTGTTGTTGCCCAAAGCACATTAGTAGAACTTTGATCATTAATTAGATTTGTACTGTAAATTCTGGTTCGAGATTTATTTGGCATGGACTGCATTTAGAGAATTCAGGATTTGACGCAATTCTAATTGATATTTATGCCGACATTGCACGTCTTATCTGCTTTTCTTTTTCTTCTTGGGAAGCTTCAAAGTCCTGTAAGCATGATATCATTTTACTCGACTTTTGAAGTATCTATTGTTCTCTCGGCATTTAGAATTCAATCAAATAATATTAAGGCATGTTTGGAAATGCTTCTTTGTTGGTTTGAAATTGCTTTTAGAGGCATCAAAGCATTTGAAATCACTTTTAACTAAATCACTTTTAACTAAATTACATCTTCTGGAACCTCATTTTTTGAAATTGCTTCAAGAAAAGGTACATCTAAACTGTTTTACAACTAAAGACACGTTGGGGCCGTCCTCCCTTGTGTCCCTGCACACATCTGAGTTTGCATATGTTTGATACTGATACACTTGGACTTCCTTTCAGATGCAAAGAAGCAGATCCAACAATTTGCCTCCCAGACCATTGCATCACGGTTCACATCTACAATGCAATCAGCATTCAGTGTGGTCTGAATGTGTCAAGATTGAAGACTGTAATAATCAGATAGGCACTTTTGTAATAGAAGAGATGCGTAGGCTCAGGGGAGCTTGTAAATGATTACTATCCTGGACAGCCCTTACTCTCATACTTACTGAGCTTCAATACTGATACATAATATCAGACGATTTTCTATTTTTATTTTTATTTTTTTGTACCCGAGTTATACTATTCTCTAATTGTTTGTTGTTAAACAGAGTGAAGTTTATATTTTGATTTTAATATTGACATTTGTATATTTGTTTATGAGGGCATGAGGCTAGGCTTAACTAAGGGTAAATGTCTACATTATTGAGATTTGTACTGGATTTTACAAACTTTACACATTGCATGTTATGTTGCACATTTCACAACTTACTTCCTAGATCATGGTATCATGTGGTCTGTAGTGAGCCTATATTCGGCAACCACCCTTGAATAATCATATCTACCTCATTGAAAATATAAACATTATACATGGGTTTATCGAACTCAAGTTACGCTATATACTATATTTTTAAAGATTAAAACGTAATTGTTTTGATTTGATCTTGCGATCTGAAATAAGAAATAATATTTTATACTAGACTTAAATTATGTTTAAACTTAAGATTTTGAATTTAATATTATTTGATAACTAGCTCGTTTTTGTTTCCATTTTATTTCGACTTGAATTTCACTTTATATCCTAAATTTGAAAATTGGAAAAAGCTCTCAAAATTATTTTTTTTGTTTTATAATTTAAAACTTCAACAATTAAAATTCAAATCCTAGTACTCTCCACATCATTTTCATGAAGATCATGATCCCATCTTTTAATCGTTATTCTCCATAAAATATAATTAAAATTGAGATGCAAAAATAAAAAGAGTATTAAATAGAAAAAACATAACATGAAAAACACTTTCACATTATTCTATTTTCATATTTTAAAAAAAGAAAAGAAAAAATAACTCCTTAACAAATGAATTTGTTTTCTTAAAAAATATATATATATATATGAAGTGAGTTGTAAAAATGTCTATGAGTTGCAACAATTTTCAAAACGTACGAGATGAATTACAAAAAGGTCAAAAACATACAAGGTAAGTTGCAAAAATGCTCGAAATATTTACGTAGTTGCAATTATGCTTACAATATTATGAGTAACGATAAAAATATATCTAATTGATAACTAACTTTAAATTATTTAATATAATTACTTTTAAATGATATATTTTGCATATCTGTGAATATTTGTAAAACTTATAATTCCTTTAATATCTTTGTAAATGCATAAAGTCATATGATTATTCTATAATAACAATTAATTTATATAATTTTTAAATATAATCTATGTCAAATTCATATAATAATGAATTTATGATTCATATAATTACTCATACAAGTAATAGTGATAGGCCTTTTTTCTCTGTGAGGTTAACTATTTTTATAGTAATGTAAATTTTTGATATAAATTTGGACATGAATTATAATTCTGTAAATTTGTCATATAAATTATATTTGATAATTATATAAATTCACTATTATTATAAAGTATTCATATAATTGTTATATATTTACAAAAATATCAAAGAGATTATAAGTTTTAAATATAAACACAAATAGACATAATATATTATTTATTTATAAAAAAAATGTTATGTAAAATAATTTAAAGTTAGTTATCAATTAATCATATTTTTATCTATACTTATAATATTATAAGCATAATTATAACTAAGTAAATATTTTGAACATTTTTACAACTTATCTTATAAATTCTGGACACTTTTATAATTTATATCATAAATTTAGACATTTTTATAATTTATATCATATATTTTAGACATAAAACTAATAATTCATTAAACAATTCAACTTCAATTATTAATTCAGAATGCTTTTATCATTGTCTATATATTATGAATATAAGTACAATTAAATAAATATTTTTAGTAATTTTTGCAACTCACCCATTCGTTTTTGTTAATTTAATTATTCTTCTATCCCTATGCGGTTAGCTATGTTTTTCACCCTTTCGTCCTTTAAGCCAAATGCCCCAGTTTCGAAAACAGACATCTTCATATTGGGTTGCTCTGAGCCTCTGAGGAAACGATACAGAGATGTTGCAGTGTATATTCCTAATTTCAGATTCTGGGTAAGACATATTCACCAATTCTTAATTTCCTTCTATCAATTTTGAAACTCCATCTGATTGATTTTCGTTGAATCAAATAAAGTGTCACTAATAACTTGCATCTGATTCGAACTCGATGTAGTTTATATCTCTTACATGTTTACTTCTTGAGAATTTGCAATGGGATACAGATGAACTTTTAAGCAGGCAATTGTGAATTATGTTTGAATTTGTATAGGGAGGTGATCCTCGAGAAACAACTCACTGGGCACTGCGTAGACCGCACTTTATGTGCCTGGTTTTGGGAGCACGTCATTGCTCTTGGTGATTCCTCCCAGGTATCTTTGGAAATCGTCTTTTTTTTTTTTCTGTACTTTTCCATGTGCAACTCAATCTTGATTTTTAATTGTTGGGTTTTTTCTACTATATTTACGTATAGGTTTAACTTTACTATAATTTCTCATGAAATTGTAATATCTTCCATTTTTTTGGTGTTATTTTATGTTGATAGCTACAACCAGTAATTACTTCACCAACTCATTATCTTTTCCAAATTCTTCGTGAGGGGATCACATTTTTAGCATGTACCCAAGTTGAAATGCCGCCTCTTATGGCTATTGAGGTAACGCTTTATCTGTGTATATAAAAAATTAAAAATACTGCTCTTCATTATGTATGTGATGATTAATAATGTGATGCAAGTAAAGGTAATTGGTATTTTAGATTAGCATTTATCTAGATTAAGATTATTATATTTAGACTTCATTTTAATCTTTATCAATTTGATTCAAATATTTTTATTTTCTTATCAGCCATAGTTCTATTTATATATCATTGTACATTAAAATTAGATTATGATTATGAATTGAATATTTGTTTCATGTCTGTTTTTCCTATTTCTAGTTTTGAATCCCTAAACCTTAAGGTCATGTGCTTTCCCTATTCTCTCCCTATTATTTGTCGTTTTTGTTCTGCATCAGATAGACTGTTTGAGATTTAACTATTTAATTTATAGTTTCTTTGTAGAGTAGCTGATGTCCTAACAGATTACCTCGGAAGCCTGAATGAAGATTTGGTAAAGGACAACTTTGTCATTGTATACGAGGTATTTCAGTTATTTATGCTGTTAATTTTGATTCTGTGTGAGAAGATATTACCATTTTTTGTTGCAATTGTTGCGTAAAAGGATATATATGCACATGCTCACACTTGGTTAGATTGTGCACAATGCATTAGAGTTTAGATTGCATGATTATACACTTAAACGAAGGTCTAGACTTCTCACTGGTTGGAGTAAATTCTAATTGGGATTTTGCATTTTTGGAATGTCTTTTGTTGTATTAAAGAAAACAGAGCATGAGAGAAGCATCTGGTTTCCCTCTACTCTGATCACACTATACCTTTCTTATCAAGTTTTAACTTTTTTACTTATCATTCTGATCCTTTAGATTTAAAATTTGTTAAATTATTCTCCAAACCTCCAAGTCGTAATGAGCAATCTTCTTATTCCATACAGCTTTTAGATGAGATGATAGACAATGGCTTCCCTCTCACAACAGAACTCAATGTTTTGAGAGAAATGATAGCTCCTCCCAATATTGTTAGCAAGGTGTTAAGTGTTGTGACAGGTAACAGTTCTAATGTGAATAATACACTGCCTGGTGCTACGGCATCTTCTGTTCCTTGGAGAACAACAGAGTCAAAGTATACCACCAATGAAGTTTTAGTTGATCTAGTTGAAGAGATGGATGCAACTATAAACAGGTCTGTTTCCAATCTGCCTCAGACATCTGTTTTTCATGATGGATTACTCTGCTTTTGTTTAGACTTGGCTAGTAATATGAAGTTCTGTTGTTTGAACTTGGGATGATACAAATGAGATATACTTATGAATTTTAAACTCAGGTGAAATTCAAAGGGATGGAATCTAGTTGTATTTGTTATACGAATCGCTGTCTTAGGTTATTCATAATTAACAGTGATACTAGACCCTCTGTATATTAGTAGTTTGCATTATTTCTGCTACTGTCAATAGCAATTTCTTACTGTTTACATGCTTCACAGGGATGGAGTCCTAGTGAAATGTGAGATATACGGCGAAGTTCAACTGAAGTCTCAACTCCCAGGTGTCCCTGATTTGACTCTTTCATTTGCAAACCCTACCATTCTCGATGATGTGAGATTTCATCCATGTGTTCGGTTTCGCCCTTGGGAATCCCATCAAATTCTGTCGTTTGTACCCCCTGATGGAGAGTTTAAGTTAATGAGTTACAGGTATATGGCACTGAGGAGATATTTCTTTTATCCACTCTTGGTCTCATTTAATCTTTTTTCCCCTTTCTTTGAAAAGTAAAATTAAGTGCACGAATGCTTGCATGTATATAATTTAAGATACCTTTGGCCTCCATACAGGATTAGAAAGTTGAAGAGCACCCCAATATATGTAAAACCACAGCTAACCTCAGATGCTGGGACATGTCGTATTAGTCTGTTGGTTGGAATCAGAAATGATCCAGGAAAAACTATCGACTCAATAACTGTACAATTCAAACTACCTTCTTGTGTTATGTCAACTGATTTATCCTCAAACCATGGAACGGTTAACATTCTCGCTAATAAGGTACCTCATTTCCATCCATTTATGGCTGTCTTATGCTATGTCATTAACTTTTTCTACTTATGAAAGAATCCAAATTATCTTTGATGTCATTAACATTTCTGCAGACATGCTCTTGGTCAATCGAACGGATCCCGAGAGATAAAACCCCTTCAATGTCTGGGACATTAGTGCTTGAGACAGGATTAGAACGCCTCCATGTATTCCCTATATTCCAAGTGAGTTTTAGAATCATGGGGGTCGCTTTCTCTGGGCTTCAAATAGATAAACTAGATTTTAAGAACCTACCTATTAAACCACACAAAGGTTTTAGAGCTTTAACACGTGCAGGAGAATTTCAAGTCAGGTCGTGATACATAGATGAGTTTTATTTTGTTAGAAGATTTTTAATTGTTATTTTATAAACTTGTAATGATGCTGGTGGAATGCCAACCAGACATGTTTCATTTGTAAATTTCTGAAAGCTGAGTTTTTGTGGTATGTGAGTGCATTCAATTGATAAAAAAAGAGTTATATAGCAATAACAATTCCTCATCTATATTATCTAGGTAAGTTCGGGTGTGCTTGGGCTATCAACTTCGAGGTACTGGTTGTACTTAGGCCGGGTGTTGTTGGGCCAAGCATTTAGACATATTTGGGTCTGATTTTTTTAAAAATTGAAGTGACTTTAAGTTAATGGTTTAAATAATACAAGAAATTATAAAATAATGACATATTATATTTAAATGTATATGTATTTTATAAAATTTAAATTTAATTCATATTTTAAGTTAGTTTTGGGCCATGCAAATCTAAGCTCGGCCCTAAAATCATTTGATTAAGGTTGGGCTAAAATTACTGTGGCCTAATTGGCTTTGAGTTACATCGGATCTAGTTGAGTTATTTGAATTTTAGTCAGCTTGAATCATTCGAATTTTGGTCCGGTGGATTAAATTTACATCCCTGTTATTATCCTATGTGAATGTGATGTTTCTATATAATAATATAATTAGCAACTGTTGCTTCCATTTTCTTAAATCTAAATCAAACCTACTACTACTACTAATGAAAAAATTTAAAGCATGCTCTAATCTAATACAGGGCAATGAGGAAGGGATCCCCCACTACTTGGTGATCTAAATTTAGAAATAGACTGTAATTTTATTGTTAACGTGTTAATATATATTTTTTTCATTATTGTCTTAAACTTTCAAATTTGACACATATAATTCACTGTCTTTAATTTTTACAAAATATTTTTTTAAATAAACTAATTATGTGAGATTATAATTAAGATATATTAATGAATAAAAAAGCTGAAACTCTTGTTTTTTTTGTTTTTAATAATTATATTCGTAGGATTCTACAACGGGAGAATATATTACTAGGCATACATTTATATATATATTTTTAAATTACTTGAAATAATAATTATAAAAATTTATAATAACACACAAAAAAAAAAATATTTTTTTAATTATAATGGGTATAAGTTAGTGTTTAATTCATACTTATATTTGTTATTTTCATTATTTTTTTCACTTATCTTCTATGTTTTTGAACTTTTAAGTTTCTTTTTCTTCGAATCTTCGTTATTATATAAACGTCAAAAAAAAAAAAAAAAAAAAACACGTACAAAACTATTTTGAGCCATTCCCGTTCTTTAAATTTTCCATACTATCAGACACCATATCCGCACCACGATCTCTTCTTCTCAGTAACTGTCCAAATGAATACAATAATTAATCTGTTTCATTAGCTGTGATTTGCAAAAAAATATTTGAAGATTTTACGTAGCTATACATGCGTATGGTTCTGACATCTCATTTTCTTCATTGTTTTCCTATTTGATTTCTCCCATCATTTATCAATCTGATTCTTTTTCATGAATACTATCAATTTTCTTGGGCGTTCAAACATGAAGCCCATTTCTATAATCCTATTTGGGCGTCAAATTTCGACGTTTTTCGATTTGTCACCGGCAAAATGCCACCGTAATTTAGCTGCTCGTGGCAATTAAGCTAAGTTGGACATTAATTTTGAACATAATTTCCAATTCAAAACTTTCCCTTTCCGTATTTTGAGTTTTTAGAACAATTTTGGATGATACACGGAAAGCTTTTCGGGTTTCAAGTTGGAGTTTTGGCCAATCTGGTATGGTATTGTGGCCTAACTTTGTTGGTATACATTGCCATGTGTTGCCTCCAAGTATCGTAATCTTTTGATGGTTATCGAGAACCGTGTGAATGATAATAACTTTGAGAGGGTTTATGTTCTACGTGGATTAAATGTCAAACCTTTGGTAGTAGAAAGAATACATAAGGATGAAAATGTTGTGGGAAAGGAAGATTATAGTTTAGAAGGGAATGGTGAAAAGGAGAATGCTGAGAACCATGATAGTTTAAGTGAATCTGAGGTTAAGAGTCCTAAGAAAGAGGAGACAGATTTTGAAAATGAGGCATGGAGGTTTCTGAGAGATGCAGTTGTAACGTAATAGAACAGATTTAATATCATTACAGTGGTTAAGGGTTGCTTCATCAATGTTGACCTTATAAGAAAGAGTTTGAACCTTAAGATGCTTTTTCTGATATTGAATATAGCTCTTCTTAGTGTATGAACATCGTACCTTCAATTTGCTATAGAATATCATATTTTCATTCATAATAGGCCTTCTTTTTTTAATTGATGATTATGGGTATAAAAATATAGTTAACATTCTTTCTAACAATTTAAGCTTTTAGGAGAATTGGTGACTAAAATAGTAATTCACTTGTATTTCATCATATGTCCATGTATTTGTTGTGATATATATGGCGCAACAAAGTGTTGGATAAATTGAAAATAATGAGTAATAAATGTGCAGGAGTAACGTAAAGTGACACAAAATATTTAACGTGAAAAAACCTAATCAATATGAAAGGAAACAATTACGGGACAATTTTGAAAAACTTCCACTATATAAAAAATGGGTACAATGATTCTCTCAAGTTTATGCCCAAACTTGAGGTACTACAATATTACACTCACAAAGTGTATCTCTCATACTCACAAATGTGTAGTAAATTTCTCACTATTTTATCTCTGCAATATTACAGGAACACCTCATTTTTATCTCACAATTTAAATTTTACTATGATATTTTCTGAGCTGTTTTTCTTATCAATTCCTCTCTGCTCTCAGTTATGAGTTCTGAGATTATATATTTTGAAATGCTTGCTTTTCTCTATTTATAGAGAGGTATTTACAGCAAATATGTCACTGCTTACTTCTTTCTTTTTCCTTTTCAATATTAGCTGTACTGTCCACAGCTGCTCATTTCTTTTTCTTTTGCTTTTTCAACGATGGCTGCTCCAAACTGAAAGAAAAAATTTAATGAGGTGGACTCATCCGTATTTTGTCGAATGTCTTTAAAGGTTAAAACTAATCTTCTAAATGAAGAGTTATTGAACTCTTTTCTCTAAAAACACACTTGCCATTTTCAATCTTCAGTTCACATTAGCATGTTTGAAAATGGGAAGATCAGACTTAGTTCAGAAAGCAGTTGTATTGGTTGAGAAGAGGCTTCCAGTAGACTGTTGACCTGAATATTATGATTACTAAAACCGAAAAATTCATCTGTAAGCAGGCGAGGCTTTAACAGACATGGACCATAGCAGGGTTCCTTGCATAAAAAATGCTGTTGGAGAACCCAAATTTGGCATCCTCATTATTCTAGGACGAGGTTTATGAACTCCTCGAGATCTGTGTGCGCGCACTAAGCAAGACCGGCAAGAAAAAATGCTCCCGTGGTGCAGCCAAGTCTCAGATTCTTGTGTAATGAAACTCCATTCTTGCAAAGACAGAATGTCTTTGTTCTTTATACTGTACAGCAATAAATTTTAGGATAGGTACTATAAAAATGAGAAGATATCATAAGAGACATTGAATTGTATCATAAAGCATTCCTTTTATCTAGATGAATAACTTTCTTGTACATATATATATTTTTTTAAGTATCATAACTGGCATTTATAAGTCCTAATTGTTTTAGGCATCAGAGGAGAGAAATATGAAGAAATTAGAAAGAAATGGAAGGATGAAACATCTCCCCGCATCAATAGTGGTGAAGATTTTTTTTTTTTTAAATTTATTTATGATTATATATCAATTACCTCCTCAAAACTTAATGTTTTTCAACTTGCATCTAAAATTGATGTTTTCTATTAATTACACACTTAAACTTTTAAAAACTATTGAAAGGATCTCATCATCATTGATAATATTATATTTTAAGTGCTAATCTATATAAAAATGATATTATTTTCAAATTTTAAAGGAAATTAATAGTTAATCAAAATATAAAGAGATCGTTGATATTTAACTTTTATTTCTTTATTCATATAGAGAAAGATATTTTCATTTAACAATCTATTATGAATTTAGGGTGTGTTTGAGAATTAATGAAAATGAGAATAAACATAAATTAAAATAAATAATCCTAAGAAAATGTAATCAAATTATTAATTTATTTAATTGTTCTTTTAAAAATAATAATAAAAAATATAAAATAAAATAAATATTATTTTTATAATTATATTTTGTAAACTTAAAAAAGGAAATACCGAAGATGAGTAAACACACTTAACTTCTCCTTATCTTGTGGCGTTATAACTTCCATATAATTGATTTGAAGTCTCATGTCTGATCATTATCCTTAACCCTAAGAGCTTTAGAAGGACCTAGTATTTAATAAAATAATGTAAAATCACTGAACTTTCCGCTTATTACACTTCCCTCCCTTTTCAATTATCAAATCTGGTCCAAAAACTTTTCAAATCTCACTATTCCCCCAAAATGTTGCCCGAAACGAAACCCATTCCCACCTCAAATGGCAATGCCAGCTTCTTCAATCCCGGCTCCAACGTTGAGGTCTCCACCAACCATCTCGGTTTCCGTGGCTCTTTCTACTTAGCCAACATTTTACAATCATGCTCTTCCAACTCAATCTTGGTGGAGTACAAAACCCTTATTTCAGAAGGGTCCGAACCCTTGAGGAAAGTTGTGAATTTTAATGAAGTTCGTCCACAACCACCTCGAGAAGCCAAATGGGATTTCAAAGTAGGTGATAAGGTCGACGCTTACCACAATGATGGGTGGTGGGTAGGCGTTGTTACCGAGTATTTGGGTAATGGGAGATTTTCTGTTTTCTTTGAGTCTTCCAAGGAAAAGATTGAATTTTTCAAGGAGGAATTGAGGCTCCATCTCAACTGGGTTGATGGGAAATGGATTTCTTCAGTGGAAGACAATGTAAAAGAAGAAAAAGAAGGACAGGTGTGTCAAGTTTTTCCATTTATTCATAATGGATCTTTTAATTATTTGTGGTTTTTGTTTATGCCTTTCCTTTTTTACTTTGTCTTCTTCTTTTTGGTACAATTATTGAACATGTTTTGTACAGTTTAATACGTATGTTAGAAATACACTGTGGTGGTTTAGCTAGCGTTTAGCTGCATTACTCTATATCGCCCTTTTAGACCCCCAAAACTTTGTGTCTGTGCTTTGTAGTAGTAGTTTTACTTCTCTTTGAGAACTGTCAAATATCGAATGGACTGCTGTGAAGTGGATTATTACGATATTGTGAATTGAATGCCTACTTGTCGCTGACCCAAGACAGAAGTCTATGCCCTGATAAATAATGCAATTAAATGTTACAGTACTACAGGAAAATTGAAAATTAATTCGTTTGTTTACCATAACCGATTGATTACTGAGTCTATTTTGGAAAACCATTTATTTTTATGTTTTTCTTTTAAATATTGTATCTTCATTGTCAAAAAGTTTTACTGTTAACCAAAGAAATGGTGGAATAATGAAAATTTGGCTTCATTTGAGTCCACTTGTGTACCAAACTCTTGCTAGTCTCATAGATGTTTCGATTGATCCAGCCAATGGTCAATGCTTGAGCATGATTGATTGAAAGTAACTATCCTTCATCATTTTTATTGTTCTGCTTATTGACCTAGCGCTGAACAAGGATATCAGATGAAACATGTTTGTTAATTTATCGTTATAGCTGATCGTATGAATGCGACATCTTAGTGAGCTTTTCAGAATGCAAATCCCACGTTATTCAGTATGACTATATGTTATTTCTTCTGTTTTTCCATGTTTTATTTTTTGTCTTTAATTTTGTTCTCTATGTTGTTTTTATTAACAAGCTCAACATTTTATTAAATGCAGAAAATGCCAATTATAGTGAGTGTCAGCAAAGAAACAGGAGAAGAGAAGTTTAGCAAGGGGACAGAGGTTGAAGTTACTACTGACGAAGAAGGTTTTCAAGGTGCTTGGTTTGCTGCAACTATCTTGGAAGCTAAAGGAAAAGACAAGTTCCTTGTTGAGTACCATAGCTTGAGAACAGAGGATGATTCAGAATTTCTGAGAGAAGAATTTGATGTCATCCATATCAGACCTCGTCCACCAGAAATTACAGTTGACCATTTTAAATTACTTGAAGAAGTTGATGCTTTGTACAATGATGGCTGGTGGGTTGGTGTGATTTCAAAGGTTCTTAGCAACTCAACATACATAGTCTACTTCAGGGATTCTGAAGAGGAAATCGAATTTCGACACTCTGAATTAAGGCTACATCAAGAGTGGATAGATGGCAAATGGGTCATGGCTTCTCTGGTATACCTTCTCTCATCTATTTTCTTTACGTGAAAGGGAAGTTCCTTTTTCTCCTGTTTTTTGTTTCCTGAATTCACTTCAAAGTAACAACATTAGATCACTGGCCAACAACCTTCCTCATTTTCCATACTTGTTAATAGTAACATGCACATGTTCATTTAATGAAAAATTTGAATTTTTTAGAAAATTGACCTTCAATGACCCAAACTTAAAATTATTGGCCCTACTAATAATTAGGGGACTGCTGGGTAAAGTTACATTATTATATCAACCCAAAACCCATATTACATCAACTTATTTTTAAGAAACCAATACAGATCTTTAAAAACTTTCTCAGAGAAATATGGAAAATTTTGAATTGGAAAGATGAGAATGAAGTGGTGATGTGATTTACTCCCCCAGCAAACAGATCTCATATCCTAACGAGATAAATAGTTGGCCAAACCTTCTTTGCAGTCTAGTTGGTAAGTTTATGGTGTCTTTGGCCAAAGGTCGAAGTTCAAATCCTAACTCCGCATTCAAGACCAATGCTTAACATTTGAACTAAAAAAAAACCAATAAAATAAATAGTCTGCATAATTTAACGTTGTAATTATTTTTCTAATATTGCTAGTTGTGAATCATTTGCAGGCTTTAAAGTTGTGATCTCAGGTGAAAATGACAGAGAAATATGATTCGTCCAAGTCAGTCACCGTGGTGAAGTAAGTAATGTCTTCTTAAGATTGATGGCATAATACTCGATAAAAACTGAAGCTTGTTATATAAATCTTACAAATTGATGTGATAATGCCGATTGTATTTGCCATCTGTTGTTTCATTATTGAGATGATATAATGACTTCTTGTTGCTTTTTCTTATTACTAGTCTCGTGCCTCATAACATGAACTAGGTTGTAACATTTCATATGAAAGGATTGTTGTAAGCTTTTAACTGCTGTTTTTTTTTTCTTTTTCTCTGGTCCAACAATAACTGTTGATTTAGCCTAGTCATCAATTTAATAGCAGTTGTTTTTCAGGGAAATAATGCATTGCATTGCAAGCTTCTAGTTGTAGTGTGGCAAAGTAACATGAATTGTTCTGTTTCAACTGTAAATAGCACACCTACCTTATTTTTTTGAAATTGTTTTCATTTATGAGTAAAATTCAGAATGACAATGATTTGACAAACAATAAATAAAAAAAAGTATAAAAAAATAAGTTGAATTATTTATTTATTAAAGTAGATTAAAATGTAGGTTTTGTTATAATTTTATCATATCATAGATCAAATTAATACATTTTACCTGTAGGATTTGAGATTAAAAAATTTACAACTAAAATTCATATAAATTACATGTAAAATTATATTGTCTACTGAGAAGTGACGGCTCTGCCCGACTGCCCTTATGATCGGCCGCATTCGTTGAAATTTTCTTTAGTTTTTCTACGATTACAATGTTGTAGGAAATACGACATTACTAAGTAATACAATTTTACGGTGGGAAATTTACGAAATACGATCGAGTTGTAACATTATTTATAATTAGTTATATTTCACAACATATATTCGGTCATTGTTCATAATTTTTTTTTTCTCTTCCTTACAACCATTACAATTATGTCGCGGTTACAAGCGTGTGAAATTTTCACACTTTTAGGTGCTAGTTGTATGAAAGTGAAGATTAAATAAGGATAATTCAAATGCCTTTGTAAATTTCTTCAAAATTGGATTCAATTGTTTTTATTCTTATATTTATATATTTTTTATTTTAATTAAAAATATGTGCTAAAAGGCTAAATAAAGAAAAATAATTTCAATATTTTAAAGGCTTAATTACACCGTTACTTTCCAAACTTTGATTTTTAAAATTTTTAAATTCAATAATTTAGTTTCCAAAATTTGAAAATTTTGTACATAAGTCTATAAATTTTTAAATTCTATAATTTTGTTTTTAAACTTTTAAATTTTTATACATAAGTTTTAGTTTGTAGTTTGGCTATTAAAATTCATAAATGAGTTATGTCTCTTGTTCTCTCCTACTTTGATAATCGAGTTGTTAAATAAATTTAACATTAAAATAAAAATTTGATGGGCTCAATTATAAAGAAAAATGAAAAAAAGTGAAATGTACATAAATATACAGAATCCTACATTATAATTAGTGACTTATTGTAAGTGAAAATGCTGTGTGCTTAGCATACCTAATAAAAAAATGTTGATGAATGAGAATTTTGTTATTGAACACAACCCCTTTCGCTACGTAAAAATTAAATGATAATAAAATACAAGAAATACGACAATAAAAATATGTTTAATTGTATGGTATAATTTTCTTTTATATAAAATTTTATAAAAAAATATATGTTTATTTTCTTTATAATGTAAATGAATATATATTTTTTTAGTGTTAAAATAAAATAAACATTTTTTTACTAAAAAAATTAAAAATAATTAAATTATTTATACACTAAAACAATAAAATATTAACGTAGAAGTTTAAGATGCCAGCCAAAGCATGTGACTTACATCTAAACTGATTTTCTTTTATCCCAAGACAAACAGTTTCATCAACAAAGCAAGAAAAAGAACAACCAAGGAACCTCTTTGTAATAATCTAATTTTTATTTTCTTTAAACAAGGAGTACCATTAAGATAAAGGACTTGCATTTAGAATACATTCAATTCAAATAAATGCAAAAACAACAAACAGACAAAGGAGACTGGTAGAACATTTAATTAATACTACTCTAATTAAAAACCTCTTTTTTAATCTCTCAAAGTTAAAGCTTTAAACATCCTTAACTTCAACAACAGCTCCATTAACTTCTTTAACATCCTTATTGTTTCCCTTAGTATCCTTAGCATCTTCAATTTCAAAAACAGAAACAGGAAATGACCTGGAAAGCCCAGCTAGACCCTGAAAAGTGATTTTCCCATTTGGAGGGTCATTAACATAAATGTCATTCAAAGAAATCCAAACAAGTAGCTCCTTAGTTTTAACCCCAGTGAGTTTCTTGATCTTGCCAGGTTCAACAACAGCTGTCACTTCAGTAGCATAAGAAACCAACCTTCCAATCTTTTGAAATTTGTGGGTTGTGGCTTTTTTCTGCTTCAGCCAAACAAAGCCTGTTTCTTTTACATAACCACATTCCTCCATGTCTTGAAGTGGAAGGAGACCATTTGGAAGACCCACTTCTTTCAGTAAAAACTGTGATTTCTCTTGGCAGATTTCATCTCCTCTGTAAACTTCAGCTTTAGCCTTGATGTCTTCTGTCACTAGAGACATTGTGCTTTAGATTTGAATTGTTTCCTTTTTTATGAACAAGGGCTTTGGCTTTTGTTTTGTTTTGTTTCGTTTTTGTGAAACTGATGTGGGACAATTGGAGAGTTTTGGGGTTCATATATTGGTAAAGATTTGAAATTGCCCTTGTGTTTTTATAAAATATCCGAAGTACCCTCAACATTTGCCTTTAATTCCCTGACAATTTCCAAAAGAGTATTAAGTAGAACAGGTGATGCATTGAATTTTGAAACAAATAGAAATGCAATTGATAAATTTATTTTACTTTTATTCTTACAATTTTTATATTATATTATTTGTTACAGTTATTTAAAAATTAAAAAAATTATTCATTGTTTTCAACTGCCATTCCATGTCATTTGCATGTCATGGAAATCTAGAATAAGAAGACTAATTAATAATGAACTTTTTTTTTTTTTCTTCACAAATAATTTAATTATTTAATTAATTTTATTTTTAATTTTTAATAAAAAAATATATATTTATTTTTTATTAATATTAAAAAATATAATATTAGTAAAAATAAATAAATATATGTTCATTTACGTTATAAAAAAATAAAAATATTTATTTTTTTCTTGAAGGATTAAAAATAAAATTATATACATAAAGAAAAATTATATCATACAATTTAAAAAAATTATTTTACATATTTAAATTTATATTTTTAAAATATTATTAATTTAAACTGACATTTAATATGTGTGATTGCATCCCATTGATGATGTAAGAATTTGTTTGATCTACAAAATTTTAATTTAATAATACTCTTTATATAATAAATTTAACAAAACAATCTGCTTTTTGATATTATGGTCATTTATGAGCGTTTGGTTATGTCGGTCATTTTGAATTGCAAAATAATAACTTTAATAATTCTGCGGAAAATAGGTTCAAAATAATTCCTTATTTAACAAAATTTTAATATAGTTTTCTCCTATTTGAATTTTATTATTTATTAACTAAAATATCCTTTTTAAAAATATATCATAAAATTTAATTTAAACAAAATAAATGACAAAAATAATAAGAAATCAGGTAAAAAATCATTAAATAATAAAAGTAAAAATATAAGATATTTTAGGATATTTTTTACAATAAATAATATTTAGTAAAAAAAAATTGAATAAATTCAAAAATCAAAACTAAATTTTAAAAAAAGAGATGAATTTAAGAAATAATCATTCTCCAAAATAAGAAAATTATTTAAAAAAAAAAACATAATATATTATGGTATAAGTAATAAGAAATGAATATTATTATATAAGATGCAAAATAAAGGTTTAATATATCATTAACGGATAAAGAAACTATTATAAAAAAATTATCAAAAATTTTTCAGAAAGATAAATGAAATATTGGTTACATTTATTTAGAAAGAATACAAATTTAAATAAAAACACATTTTAGAGAATAAATAGATACACTAATTAAATTAGCATTATTATACAATATTATAACAAATAGAAAATATATTTTATTATTAATGATTAATGAAAACTTAGAGTACTAAAAATTAAAATTTACAGCATATCTGATATTTGTTGTTAATATCTATGATAAAAACTTATAACAAGTATTAAGCATAGTCTATGAATTTGAACGAAAAAATTTAATAAAAGATAAAAATCACTCATTTTTAATACATTATTTAGTAAGATTTTTACTAACAAACAATCACAATAAGTCAATATATGAACAAAATAAATTCATAGAAATAAATAAAACTTTCAATGTAATAAGACAAATAATAAAACCAAAAATATTAACATAATATGAAATACTTGATGAATGAAATTTAGATATTAAAAAAAAATCTTTCATACCAGTAAGAAGAAGCAATATACAAATATTTAAGTTTATAGACACTCATGTAGAAATCAATAAAAGGGATAAATAAATAGAATAATTAAAAGATAAAATTGAAGAAGTAAAAGAATTGATTTATACAATAAAATAATATTAGACTAAAAATTTATGATAAAAGACGAATTATTATAAATACAATTAGGAAAAAATAATAACTTAACAAGCATATGTAACAACCAAATATTTATAATGAAAATTTTAATTCTCTTTGTAGAAAAAATAAATGCCACAGATGAATTGAATATTAAAATTTTGCAAAAACTTAAAGAAATACAATTATAAATGTATAAGAAAATTACAGAATTAAAAAGAGATATTAATAACATACCAAGAGAAAATAAATTAAAATTTAATTCATTAAAATGATTAAAAGAAGAAACTTCTAAAACATCTGATGCTTAATACCCAAGAATGATAAAAAAAAATATGAAAAATTTAAAAATATAATTACATTCTAATGGAATGCAGAAAAGTTAGAAGAATAATTTTATAAATCTTGAAAATAAATACATAGAAAAATTAATTAATTTATTAACCCTAAAAAATGAAGAATTAAAAGAAATATTATGAAGAAATTTTTTATACAAACAAAGATGATGATATGATAGTAATCAATGAGAGTGGATCTGAACAAGAAGATATATGTCAAAAAATTTACATTAAACCTGTATTAGTAACCTCACAAAGATAGAAAAGAAACATTTGACCCACATAAGAAATAAAAAAATAGACAAATACTAGGAAAACTTGAACCTTTTAATAGAAGAAGACAAGAACCTCAAATAAAAGAATAATTATATTGGGGTACTAGAGGTAGTATCCCAACAGAATTTAGAACTCATAAAAATTATAAATATGATATTCTATATTTAGATTGTATAAGAGATAGACAGAAAGAAAGCCTTAGATGAATGAGCTAGTCGAATAAGTATAATCATATAAACTTCTACAACTATACAATCAAATCCTTCAACTTATAAAGCCATAAAAATATAAAAATTTAATATCAAAGCCATAAACATATTTGATACGAAGACTTTAAAATATTTAAAATTAGGTATACTAAACCTAATTAAAAAAAGAAAGTAAATTATTTAAAATATTATAAAGAAGAAACAATATAAATAATATTACTAATTAAGAGAATTAACATAGTTACATTATAACTAAAATTTATTATGAATAAACATTCTTATACCATCACAAATTTTGAATTTAAAAGAATTATTTAATTTAGTATAAAATATTGAAAATAACAAAATTTTAAGAAGAATTTTACTAAAATATTTTTAACATGTATAAAAACAAAAATGAACAATATAATAATAGCACAAGAATAAATAAATATCTTCAAAAAAAAATTAAATATTTAGAAAATACAATAATAAAAGAAACTTTTTAAAAAAAAATTTAAAGTCTTTTTAAATATTATTTTTAAAAAGTAAAATAAAATCCTTTAGAAATATCAAAAGAATCAAAATATATAAATGTATACTAAGAGTAAAAATGACAAGCAGTCATTAGATATTAAAAAATAAAAAAATGTATGTTCTAGCATATAATTCTAATTTTGGTTAAGTTTTAATTATCTTATAATATAATAATATATATTTAAATAAATATTAAAAATATGTAAATTTTTGAATTTATTATAAAATGTGTGTGACTGTTTATTTAAAAAAAACAAATTTATGTTGATAATAATGTTAACTTAAATATTTTTGTTATTGTTATAATAAAATTATATAGTTAATTTTATCATAATTTACATATTAATTGTGGCATAAAAGTTAAATTTCATTAAGATATAACCATGTAAAGTAGTTGTAAGTAATTATGAGCCAGTTGGGATGAGAGGCATCTGTTGATAAATTTAAAAGGAAAACAAATCAGTAAATTCAAGTTAGATATAATAAGCTGTGGAATTGAAAGCCATAACAAATCAAGGCATGCCATGTTTTTGTCTGTTAGATATGTAATTGCAATAATTTTCTCCGAAAGTTTAAAATTCGATCGATATTTTTTTAATAACTCTAAAAATTTAATAATATAAAAATAATAAATTAAAATTTAATGATATTTTTTTTAACAATTTTAAAAATTCGATAATAAAAAAATATATTTACTCAATAAATAAACAATACTGAGGAATATTTACATTAATCAGGTCACTTAAATTTGTACATAATTTTATATTTATATTGATTATATTATAATATGTGACAAAATTATCTTAAAAATTAAAACTTTTTTTCAATTTTTAAAATAATTTTATCACTTGTCATTGATATAGATGCAAAAATAATTACAAATTCATATATTTTTAGTATTTTTTTTTTTTGCATTAATTATTAGGAATATCAACATAGAGAGACTATCTCCATCTCCTATTTAAATATTTTGAAACTAGAAGTATACATTGTTTTTATTGGAAATTCAGTTATTTTACGATAATAAATTTATCCACTAATAAATAAATATAATAAATGAAATATTTAATAACTTAAATACCAACAAAATTTCAAGTATATTTATTAGTTATCTGATTAAATTTAATAAATTTAAATTTATAGTACAAATTATAGTTATAATCAAAATTTTATTATATTAGTTTAAAAATCATTATAATAATCTTAGTCTAATATATCATAATATTAATTTTTTTGTAATTAAAATATTAAGTTTTTGATGAAAATATATTTTATTTAACTTTAAAATTTTACAAATTTATAATATATTTAAAAAAAAAAATTTAAAAGAAAACAAGGATCAGAAAATAAGTAGGGGACGAAGGGTAGTTTTTACATCTACACCTACCCCTACCCCTATGGAAATATTCCCCATCGATGCAAAATTCAAAAAATTTCCACCAATTTCAGTTCCAACTAAATAAATTTACATGCTTATTTACTATAATGTAAATATATTCTTCACTATGTCATAATATACTTTATCTTTTTTTTATATAAATAATATACTTTAAAATCAATATAACTATAATAATAAAGTTAAAATACTATATCATTTATAATCAAGAAAACAGTGACTCCTCTATTGTTGGTATGGTTGAATATTTGTCAAGAAATCAATGCCAAATTTTTTTGAAAAATGAACAAAAATAACATTCTTAAAATTTATAATAATAAAATTAGTAGTCCAATAATATTGAATGTTTAATTTGAACGTAAAATTTTGAACCGTTCAATATTAAACGTTCAATATTGAACGGGTCTAAATTATCGTCGTTCAATTCTAATTGAATGGGTTAAAAAAAATGACGTATTAATCATTTTTTTAATTATAAAAATATAAATTTAAATACAAAATATATTAGTTTTATTATTAGAAGTTTTTAAAAGTTATAATTTTGTTATTTTTCTAATTTTTTTCTTCTTAACTTTCCGCCGACGAACCAATTTGATTTGATTAGTAACAAAAATTCGTAAAATTTCAACGCCTTTTTATTATTATTATTATTTTCACTTATTTTTCTTGCAACATATTTGTTAATTATTGGCCTCACTTATAGTAACACTAAAAAAATTACAATTTCTCACTTATCTTTATTTATATTTAATATATTACATAAAATATTATTTTAAATTAACGAAAAATATCAACTCCTACCTTAGGAGGTAGGGGTGACCATCATCCCCACCACCATAATCATGGCTGATCTAGATATTATTTACATTTCTAAGACTTAAAAATGATCAAATGCGATAAAAATTAGTTATATCATTTTGTTTGTTGGTTTGTTTGTTCTGTTCACTTATTTCAAGTAATTTTTTCTTTTCAATATTTGAAAAATTAGGTAATAAAAATTAAGCACTTTAGCAATTTTTGAACCTATTAATAAAATAAAAATAAAGTAACATAACCTATCAATATCATAAAGGCATTCATCACATTAACAGCACAACTAAATTCTAGTTGGCTGGTATCGACCTAAATCATATCTGCTTATAGGAGTGAGGGCTAGAAATGTACAAAATGCATTAAATCCTAAATTAAATTGGTCTGGTTCAAATTTGAAACATCATTTATCGTTTGTACTACATTTATTTATGCTATCAAATTAACTTGATTCAAAAAAAAAAAAAAACTTTAACAACCTGCATAATTAAAATAACACACTTAAAACATTTTTAAAATTTATAATAATAAAAATAAAATTCTTCTTTTAAATTTAAAGAATATAAATTAATATTTAATTAATACTAAATATATTATTTTTATTATTACGATACTATTTTAATTATTTTTTTAATTCTTTTTTAACTTTAAAAGAGAATTACGGCAATATGATCCATTTAAGTGAATCCTTACGTTTTTTTTTTTTTCTACTCCTAAAGACAAAGACCGACCCATTTGGTGACTTTTCTGTAGAATTTTTTCATGTACTATAAATGTATAGGAATAGATATAAATAGGGGATAAATGTAAGAGAAAAAAAAGTGATGAATAAAATTTGAGTATATTTTTCTGATAAAATATACCTAATTTTTAATACATATGTTATATTGAAAAATAATCGAGACTTTCGCAGTCGTGCGTAAAGAAAGCCCAGAGAAATGAGTTATTTATTTAATGATATTACTTGACTTTTGTCCACACGCTAACGATGGAGGGGAAAGTTTCAGGTGCACCTAACTGTTTTATTTTTCCTTCTTATTCTCTATTCAATAACTGTTTTATTTAATTACACATGCATTGTTTTTTATACCTAATTTATGTAAACTGAGATGTATTATTTGAGAAAATTATTACTCATCGGTATATATATAATTTATTTATTTATTTGTTTTTATTTTTAATTTACTCAAGAAAAAAAAACATATTAAATAATTATTAAAAAAATATGTTAAATAATTTTTAAAAAATCACAAAAATAATATCATTAAAACTTATAACAATATAGAACATCTAATACTAATTCATATCCCTCTTAATTTAAAATAAGGGTAAGGTTGTCAATGGAGCAAAATGAGGTCGTGGAGAGACCCCCTCTCCGTTCCTGATCCACGATTTTGAATTTGTTCTATATTCTTACTTAAAATTATTGTGGGAACATATTATAAATCTCCAATAGGGAACAAGAACCCCAAATGGAGAACCAGAATCTAAATAATATTAATTATTAATTTTTTTAATTTATATATATATATATATATATATATATATATATATATATATATATATATATATATATATATATATATATATATCTTATGAAAAAGAAAATAAAATTTGGAGCTAAAAAATAATATTATATAATAAGAAGAGAAATAAAAATATGTAATAATAAATACATAATTTTTTCATACTAAAACATTGAAAAAATTTTGTATAGATTACTTTGAATTAATAAGAATAAATTATAAAATAATTATATAATTTAATTTTTTTTTAATTTAAATAAATAGTTTAAGTAATATTTATAAAATAATTATTGATATTTTAGAATAATAAAAATATAATTGAAATATAAAATATATAACATATAATGCATTATTTATGATTAGTTTGAATTCTATGTAACTAAATTTATAAAAAATATAAATATATATAAATAAATTTATATATTTATTAAAATAAGGTATGTAATTTTGGAGAATGGAACGAAAAATGCAATATTCGTCTTTGCCTCGCCTCGTATTATAAAATATGGATGTTGTTTCACATTTTTCATTTTGTTGCCCTCATCCTTGCCTCCAATTAGATAATTCGTGCAGGAATTTGCTCCGTAAAAAAAAAAATTGACAAAAGATTTTGATAATTATTTTTAACAAAATATTCTCACCATTAATTTACAATCATCAAATGGTGAATAAAATAAATACTTTTATCTGGATAATTTTTTCTTCTCCTCAATTTTAGTATAATTAGTTAAATTTCAAATTTAATATCCTAAAAACCAATGATTAAGATGATATCAAATTTATTTTGTGCTATTCATACTCTAAATGTAACAATAACTTCAATATCATATCAATTGTCTTATTGTAGCATCGTTATGGGTTAAAATGTAAGCGTGGATAAATCGGACTGGCACAAGCTAAACTTGAATTAGATATTATCTAACAATGTTTAATTTTGAGTTAAACAATATCAAAATTTTCAAATTAAATACAAACTCAAAAACTAGTCTTAAAATATTTAGGCAGAGTCTAAATAATGAAAAAAATTATAAAATAATGATATACTATGTTAAAATATACAAATATTTTATAAAATTTAAACTTAATTTATACTTTAAGTCGGACTCAATCTAAGCAAATAATATAAATAATTGTCTCTAAGCCCAACTTTGAAATTATTCTAGTATAGCCAAACCAAACTTCCTTAAGACTAATTCTTGAATCAAGTCAAATTAGGCCAAGTTTTGTTCGGGCTAATTATATCCTTAGTTTTGGGCAATTGTTACTTGTAGGCACTTAACCCTTCGAGGATCACTTAACAAATATATGAGTGCGAAAATGTTTATTAAAAAAAAAAAAAGAGGAAAAAAGTAGTTTCACTTTATTGGTATCACTTACAATACTCGGCCCCTAAACTTGAAATACAACTGGATGATTTACATAAATGAATTCAATGGTTGCAAAGCCAAAGAATTAGAAACCAACATGCCATCAGAATTCACAAACGTTAAAATTACAGAACTAACTACATTTAAAAGGCAAGATAAATACTCTTTCATAGACAAACAGACCTCAACATTTAGCCACTCTGCTGCTATCATTGTTGGCCAATTACATGGCAGATTAAGCAAGTTCTACAAATGAAGTTCTGCAGGAAGCACTTGAAAGAATCATTTCTGTGAAAAGTTGCGTAACCAACTATCTTAACCTTCAAAGGAAATGAAAAAAGAGCGCACTTCAAAACACCAGGTGGTAATTGCCCATAAATAAATTAATAAATAAAAAAAGAATGGCACGAGGTCAATTAGAAGCAATGCTTGCACTATTCTGGCTCTCCATCTTCATCCCATGGGAAAAGTTGTTCAGCAAGGACTCGATGTGTTTAACCTCTTTCGGCATAGATCCAGTGAGTAACTGGTAAGTGCAACAAACCAATGCTTGTTATGAGTTAGTTGTTAAGAAAATTCGTTACCGTAAGTTTCAGGAATCAATTAACTTGAAAGTGCGACACAACACATGAAAATAGCTAAACACAGTTTAAAATCAATGATACTTCTTCCTGAAACTCATGTTTGTGTACTGCATATCTATCAAATACCAATGGCTTTGGAAATAACATCATATTTGTAAAAATCCTATGCGTCAACATTCTATTAATAATCATCACTTATTGGTACCACCTTACCACAGCTGGTTTAGAAGAGGAGAGAAAAACATTCTCACGGGATCCATATACCATAAAGTCCAGAAGTCAGATTGAACAGATAACAAACATGATCTCAGTCCACATCGTACCTCATATCCGGTCTCTGTAATCAGGACTTCATCCTCAATTCTTATCCCAATACCCTGATATCTGCATTGTATATCCTCATTATGTCAACTACACATCAATGGTCCATCAAAAAATTCAGAGCCAAAAGATTAAATGATTGTATCTCACCATGATTAATGGTGTAACTAAAACTAAAAGACATATATTTAGGTAACTAAATCAAACATAGAACATTAGCTCATAATACCCAGATATGAAATAATAGATACAAATTATTTCGAGAGGAAAGTCAGTAATTTTCAAGTTGACATCAGAGATGGGAAATTTTTGCTGAACCAGCTTGTAGTAGAAATTGTTTTCCGGCTAAATCACAGGAAATGTAACAATGGACCACTAGGGAGCCAAAAGTTAAAACAAGTCAGAAAGGAAATTTCTGGGAATAAGCTCATAATACCGCTCTGGACCATCAAAAGAAGAGGGGATATAGACTCCTGGTTCAATAGTTATCACCTGCCCAAGACCAAGAAATTTTAATCAGGAAAAATAAAAATAAAAATAAAAATTAAAACAGAAAAGTATACACATCAAAGCAGCAATGCTAAAATATGTTTACTAAAACCCTACTTTGTAGTTAGTAGTTACAAAACCTAATAGTTTATTCCCCACGTTGGCTGCAGTGCCTTATGGTACTTAAGCAACATATAAAACAAAACTTCTCAAAGTTTTGAAAGAGATCCCTAAAAGGGGATAATTATACCATGCTTGAGCTTGTTAGAAAAAGTAAGAGTGTTCTACAATACTAAAGTATTCTTGCTCACAAATGTAATGGGTAGGCAATATGAAAAATTGCATATGTTCTTTCAACAATAAAGAAAGTTGGACGACGAGAGTCTAGACTAAATCACAACTTACAACACCTGGCTTCAAAGCTCGATCATAGCTGACAGTAGAGCTGTCATGGACATCCATTCCTAAATAGTGACCTGGATGATAAACATGTGTTGTAATATCATGTTACCTTGATTGGATAATCCAAACTAAATTTAAATACTTAAAGAGTGCACATGAAAGTGCAATTTGGAAGGAAAAGTCATAAGTTTGTCAGTAATTATCAATAACAGAAATAATGTAATCATATTAAGGAATATTTTAAATAAAAAAATGAAAACAAAAACCTATGGATGTTGGATTTAGCTGATGATAGGAGATGCATTTGTCATCGTTCAAGATTCCAATTTCTTTAAGTCCTTTGCGCAGCATTTGAACCTGAGCAAGAATAATTTACAACTGCGTAGCTTCAATTAAAAAAGAGATGCCTATAAACTAATTACAATATATATTCAGTGCCAAACGATGAACAATTTCTGAGGTCATAATGGCAAATGACTCAAGCTAAATTCTCATCAATGCTTGCAAGTTGCAAACATTAATGCAACAAAAACTTTGTTCTACAATTATCCTACAACCATTAACGCTTCCAGTTTCCATATAGATTTTCTCACTGTTTAAGAATGATAAGATGCAGAAACTGTACTTGAAGGTAACATCGTGAAGGAAAACAAATCATTAACAAAAAATTGAAAATACTCTATACCGAGTAGTTGTGTATTTCTCGAATGCTAGTACCAGGTTTGCAAAGTTTCACACACTCCTTATTTGCTTGCAGAATAAGATCATAAAGCTCTTCCTGAAATTCAGACAGATTCAGGTTTTAAGGCTAGGTAAGATAAATCAAATTATAAAACAACGGTTGGTTTACTAAAACAGTTTAAAAACAAGCTTCAACTCTTATGGTGATGGGAAAGTGGGCAACTAAAACAAGTTAACGACATGATTCAGAGCAAGAGAACCTGAGTATAAATTACATTGTCCAATCATGTTAAAATTTCCACAATTTGGGCCTTTCCAATAATGTTCAACCCCTTCCGTGGGGGTCTGTTGAGAGAAATGGCAAGCCAATACAATTTGTACACCTGCCTACCAGAAAAATAAGCACAACTATAGAAAAAGAACTGCAACACAGCAGTCTTAACAATTCTATACAACATAGATTACAATTCCACAGAAATCTATTTAAAAAGTTACGAGAATAACTTTTCACAATCAAATTAATCAATTAAGGTAAGTCAGTCACCTGATAACTTTTGTTACTATTAGTACTCACTAATATCTCAACTTCTCATAATATTATGAGCAACAAATTTCAAATGTGGTAAGTAACTGATTTAGCAGTTAGCACAAACTCCTTGGTTTCTCAAGCATATATCCACTTCTAAGATTATGGGGCAGCAAGGGACGAGTATCTGATACTGAACCTTAATTGATGAAAAACCAGAAAACAAAATGGAAGGGGGAATGCTTCTTGATCTTTCCTAAAACTCAGCATGGATTAGTAAAAATAGCTCATCAAGTTCATGAGTGAGAACATTTTGTGACAACATTTAAAGAAATTTGGAAAATTCCGTAAACAGGACAAGACAAATGTTCTTATTTAACTTCTCAAAAATTGATCATGAAAGGAACATTCAGATATCCATACTTGAGGAGAAGAAAAGGAACCACAGGGTGGCCAGGTACGAGTAAGATCACTGACATAACCATGCAACTCACACCCAACATCCATCAAAACAAGATCCCCATCTTTAACCTGCAAAGTAATTGAAATAAAAGAATCATATGATTTTAGGACCAAAATTATTTCATAGAAAGAAAACCCTTTATTTTATTTACATTGTAAAAAAACAATGAAGAGCATTTTTCTGTGCACTCACTTTCCGATCATTTCGAGAATAATGTATGACACTAGCATTGCAACCACCACCAACCACAGGATTAAATCTGGTTATTAAAAATGAATTTTGTAATACTGACATGAAATTTATAATTATTTGCATACAAATTAACATAGTAATATCAAAAACCAAAGTTCCTTTGCATACATACTAACATAGTAATATCAAAAACCAAAGTTCCTTTGCATACATATTAACATAGTAATATCAAAAACCAAAGTTCCTTTGCATACAAATTAACATAGTAATGTCAAAGGACAGTGTCAGGCTATAACAAATGGTCGCTGAAAGGTTAGATCCTTTTGAGATACAAGTTATATCTATAACCATCCAATATAGAGAGAGGGGAGGGGGAAACTTACGCCATTCTCTGTGCACCTCTCATTCTGCACTCATATTCGACCTTTGCTGATAACATACCCTCATAACAATGTGTCTTAGAGTTTAACATAGTCTGCAAAAGAGACTATCCAAGACCAAAATACATATTAACTACATATGCAAAGAGTTAGGTAATCTAATCGCAATCAAAATTCACATGCTGCACAAACACCGCCTATTATGGTACAAAAAACTGCAATATATTGTTATAAAAAATCAATTAAATAAAAACTCTTACAACTTCAATCTGAAGTCATAGAGAAGTTACACATCCAAGAATATAGGTAAATGCAGACATCGTCTTTATTAATCAAAAATTGCAGAGTCCTTGGATACTTGCATATGCAAGCATGAATATATACAACTATAACTTTAACCCAACCAAGTGTGACTAAGATCCCATAACAAGTTAAACATTCAAATTTTAGTATCCTCCAACAATCTACTGAAACGGTTGTAAAACTGCCAACCATTAATCAACCCATGCAAGAGACTCACATTAAGCAACATGGTATGAATTTTAGCACTGTGAAACAATGGTTGTCCACAGAAATTTAAGTGTAGCACAAACTTCGAAGTACCTGGCAAGCAATTGATGCAGATTCTTTCATTAAGGTAATCTCAGCTGGTGACTTTATCAACCGTAACTCATCAGTGAAATGTGAAATATCTTTCACCTTCCCATTATAACTTGCTTTTTGATAGGCATCCAATTCTATATATGCACTTGAGGCTGTATGCACATTGTGGAATAATTTAGATGATCTCCTAATCATCACTGGTAGGACCTGCACTCAGAAAAAAGAAAAACAAAAAGTAAAGTAAAAATATTGATTGCCTGCATGAAGGAGGAAAGCCAGAAGTTGTTCAGCCATCCCAATAAAGACCAAAATGTTTCATATTATCATAAGGATACAAGGCATATTGAAGGTCTGGAATGACCTTTGAATACTTTCTAACCTAACACCTAAATAGAACTTTCAAGTCTATATTCAATTATTGGCACAAGAATATGCTTTTCAGGATAAATTTGTGATCAAAGTTTAGCATGCCTATCTGATTATATGTTTATCCTCGAGGAAAATGGAATTTTCTAGTCTAGCTTCCAACTGACTACATTGTTTCAGGGTTGGTAAAATCTTCTAACATCACGAAAAAGACTGAACTTATATAGTTTCAGTTAGAAGATGCTAGTCAACAACTCTACAAAAGCTTATCTCCTGTTTTGATAATATGTTCGAAGATGTTAGTCATCAACTCTCCCAAAATTTTAAATATTTTGGGTCAGCCAAACAATCATTATATACATCAAACAGTGTCAACTGAAATTACCTCCCTCAGTTTACGCATGGGATATGCTTTCTCAGCCCTGAATGTTTTCAATGCTGCTTCAACTCCTGCAACTTCCCCTTGCCAAATAACATCCTAAAAGAATGATAAAGAAAGAAAGACAGATCATGAAGCTATTTACTTTTCTGTTTTGGTGCAATAAGTTAGCAAAACTTAAAATATGTGCTGATTCAAAAACCAAAAAACAAAATTGCCAAAAGACCACTTCCTCATATCAGAAGATTAGACATGCCTAACTTGAATGCTGGAAAATACACTTCAATTAAAAAAAATGTTCAAAAAAAAAAAAAGTGAGTGGTGTTTGAATATTAAATTGATTAAACAAACAAGCAGCTTAAGGAATCTATCATACTGCAAGGACATAATTGCATAAGTCAGATGAACAGAAAGAAATGCAGTAAAGTCCAAGAAAATTATGCCATACAAGACTAAACATACTTGAGGTGTTGCTTCAGGCATGAACATGCAAAAACCACACTCATGACCTAAAACTGCCACACCACCAGGTTGTTGACAGCCAGTAATATACAAATAATTAGCATCTTGTCGAAAAGTATAAGGCACAACATCAGTCATCATTTTAACAGGAGCAGCTGCAATTATGGCCAAACTATCATCTGGAAGAAGATCCAGCAACTTTTTCCTTCTTGAAATGTACTCCTCAGAAGTTATGCCTGGTGTAATCTCCCCTTCTTTCAACAACTGAAAGGAGGAAATTAGAATAAAAGAACAATAAACTGTATAATACAGAACGTAAATCCATCTTATAACTTCAAAGAATTTCAAAGAGGGTTGTCATGACACCCTTGTATGCACGCAAAGTTACATGTCTCTACATACTTTAATCACTCGATCCATAACAAGACATCCCTGCTAAGTAGCATTACCTCTGGATGTGATGCAGGGGTTGGCTGTCCAATATCAATAACCTTCTTGGTACAATACGCACGAAAGCTGATAGCCTGAAAAGCCATTTCAAGATTTTGACAAAATAAAAAAGCAGTTTCCATAATTATGTCGTGCAAGATGGATATACAGTTTACTTTTGACATCACATTGAGATATCAATTAATAAATCTTTTAACATATGCGGAAGTGGAACTATAGAAGTATAATCACCAAGTAAAACATGTAATGTAAAATTGTTCCCCCGTTATTATACTACTATAGCCAACAATACAAGGATAATGAACTCAACAGCATAAATGATTAATCAAAGCCGCTGGAGTCCAGCTAGAAAGCATGTGCAGAGCATTACCGTCCTAGTCTTAAAAACATGTTTTAAGGCAACCTTAAAATCTATGGGCTTGTTTGGAACTGCTATTCTTTTGGGTTGGAAGTTCTCTTAAATAGGTCAAAGGTGTTTGACTATCTCTAGGCAAATTGCTTTCAAAAGTTGAAAAATATTATTTGTGCTTAGGAAAAGTATTACTTCTTAACAGAATTAGTTTACGATGCATACTTCTTCCTCACTTAATAATTAAAATACCTCTTAAAACACAATTTTATGTCAAACACTTTACTTCTCTCGGAACCACTTTTACCAAACTACTCCATTTCAACACTTCTCTTGAAACCACTTCTTGGAGAAGCACATCCCAAAACGCTTCTTCTCTCTAACATATTCCAAAAAAGAAAAAACTTCTGACCAAATCATGAAAATACAAACATTAACTGTTACAAAATCTGAAACTTTGACAGCAATTTTTCATAAACTCCACAAAAAAACTGAAACTTACGGGACGATTCTCGTAATAGAAGCTAAATGGAAATTTGATTTCACAGAAAATCTTGAGAATGATTAAATTAAAAACAAAAGTATTATAAAAAGTACATGAACTAGCATAAAATAAAATTAAAAAACGATCCAATACTACGCAGAAGAAAAGAACACTAGGACACGATTTCAGTAACAGGTAAAAAGAGAAATTGATTCCAATAAATTATGAAGTACCTGCTTTAACGATGTTCTGTATAGCAGTTTTCTAACAAGAATCTGCATTTTTTTCCTGGCTTCTAGACAATTGTTTTTACACAATATAAAGCATTCAATTATCGCACTCGACTTCGGAAGTTGGTCTGTTTAACTCGATGGAGTTTAATTCTCAGTTTTGGATGGTATATAGGGTTTAAGACCATTAACGAACAAACATTAGAACTTAGAGGTTTAGTTTGAACTTACCAAAACAACCCCTATTGTAAATCGTATATTTTGTTATTTGTTAGAGATCTCTCGGTCGATAAGTTAAAATCGAAAATTACCAACAAAAACAAAAAAAATCTTCAAAATTTATAATAATAAAAATAATATTTAATTATATAACATTTAAAATTAAACTAATTTAAATTAATAATATTTAATTTAAATGACGTTTGAGTTAAAAAATAATATAACAATCTTTTTCTTAATAGTAAAAATATATAATTTAAACACAATAAATACTATTTTTATTATTATAAATTTTAAGAGTACTATTTTTATTATTTTTTTTAAATATTTTAGTTCCATAATTATTTCAATACTTTAATAAAATTAATTAGACAATTATTTTCAAAATTAAAAATTGATATTTTTGTAGGGGTGGGAAAGAATTTATAATACATATAAATAAACATATAGAAGTTTTTAAATCTACAAATATTTTGAATATTAAAAAAATTATAAACTCTTATTTTTTTAAATAAAATAAAAAAAGCTTTATAGTCTCATTTTTTTTTTTATTAATAAAAGAAAATACACTCGAATGAAATTCGAACTTAAGAATTAAAAATCTTATCATCCGAACCACAAATGATTCTCAAACTATAAACTCTTTTAACAACTTATAAATTAAAATTTATTATACTTTCTAATATTTGGCTAATGTCCTGAAAATTTTAACTTAAGTCTCCTCTAAGTTACATATACCCAGGTTTAATCTATTATGTAAGAATATACGAACTCACGTGATGATGCGAGTCATTATATACATGCAGCTAGCGTTCCTCTTTTAATGAATGGTACTGAATCATTGAAATAAGAAAAGACCTTTATTTTTTTATTTTTTAACAAACAAGCATTTTTGACAAACGAACAAGAAAAGAGAATTTAATTAAAAAGATGCACATAAAAAAGATTCTTTTTCAATAATTATCAGTTCAAAGTTAGAATTTTAAATAATAATAGAAAACTTGAGTAAAGAATAAATAAATAAAAAAAGAGTGCTGGTTGAAGTAAGTGTTTGACATTAATAGCATAAAGCTACATGAGCCCATTACAGAAAACGCCCAAGAAAATCTTTAATCTGTTCAACATAAGGAGACCGAGTAGGAATAATGTGACCAGAGTCATGCTCGATTATCACAGAACACCCTTCATCAAAAAGAGAAGCCAGGTCCCGGCTTTCTTGATTTACTATCTGTCTGTCTTTGCCATGGTTGCTACCAAAAACGTGCAATGAGGGGCATTTGATCATCCTATGCTCCAATCCCGGCAATTTTAGAGAAAACCCAGAACAAAGAATCACAAATCTGACATCTATCTCACCCTTTAGTCTACCACAGACTAATGAAGCCATTGCTGCTCCTTGAGAGAATCCTAAGATACCATCAAAAGGCCCTCTTTGAACAAAAACTTCTTTTAAATAAGTTAATGATACATCAAAGCCATCAGTTTGCTGCTGGTATTGGAAAGGGTCAAAAGAATTGTCGGCCATCTTCCAATCAGGTTCGAACCTTTCGTTGAAATCAGGGTCTACTAACCATGCAAATCGTTTCTTACAGTGCTCTAAAGATGGAGGAGGGCTTTCTTGCAGTGAAGGTGATGCAGAATTATGATGTGTCTGTTGATAAATGAATGGTAATTCATGAGGCGCATCCACAAATATCAGTTCAGCAATGCTTTTTAGTTTCTTGGCTAATGATGCAGTTCGTCCTTTAAAACTGGAGGCATTTTGTCGAAACCCATGCAAGCATAAGATTTTTAGTTTTCTTCGATGCTCTGTAACACAAGATTGTTATATGATATCAGGAACCTTGAAAATATGTTCAAATAAATGTGGGAGACAAGGAAGGACCATCATCAAACAACAAAAAAAGATTCATCGCACAAAAGAATAAGGAAATTTTTCCCCCAGACAGGAAGAAGCAGTATCAAGGCATGTTGAATATTCAAGTTGTTTAAAGAAAATGAGTCTGATACATGCACATAGTATATGAAGAAAGTGATAAAATGTGAATTTATCTATCACCATCGACTGAAAACCAGTATCATTAACTTATTCAAATCATTAACTTATTCAATGTACATGCAAAGGTGTGTTGTTCAAAGTGATTCAGATGCAGACTTTACCTTGTCTTGAGGATAGTTGAGGTGAGAGTTTGGTATCTGAGGAGATAGTCACAAGCTCAGTTTGTGGTGACATTCCATCTGATATGCCATCCTCAACCAACAATTCCATCCCACCATTATCCTTGCCATGTTTCCGGCAAAGCTCACAGACATATGCAGACCTCTCCTTCTGCACGCACAGATCAATATCAATCACAAGAGGGATGATTACGTGATACTAAAAGAGGTGAAATCAATGAATAGTATATTGAAGAATCAAGATCAAGAGACACAATAGGACGGGATACCTCTGAAAACAGGAATCATTTCCATACAATGCAGAAAACTTGGAGTTCAATAATCACTAAATGTGTAATGACTATTAAGTTTCTAGAACACACCTGACAACTATCACAAACTAAAACAAGCATTCTGCAATATGTGCATCGGAGTCGTAAAGAATAATCGTCAAAGGGCAAGCTGCACATAAGACAGGTGCCAAGCATATCTGCATCTGAACTACCAACTGAAATCCTACAGTAATGTAAAATTAATCTAATTACAGAAAAATCAAAAAATTATTTCTGTGTCGGTAAGAGCTTGAATGTTAATAAGAAAGTAGAAAAATATCAAGAACAAAATCATGAATTATAAAAATCCTGAGAATAACTTATAAATTATTTCAAAATCATATGTACTTTAAATTCTGACAGGAGCTGTCGGGAATCAGTATAGGATAAATTAGCAGGTCATATTGATGACCAATTTTTCTAATATAGAAAATGATGAGACCTATATCTTTCAGCTAATAAGTTAAAGTCGATTTTAATTATGCAGAGAAAGTGCAACCTTCAATAGTAAAGATTGACAAAATGACCCCCTAAAAAGACTATTTTAAGATACTAATATTAAATAAGTACTTAAATCATTATCCAAATTGGGGAGCTGAATTGATGCAAAAAAAAAAAAACACTCCTTCAGCTTATTAGTATATCAAATGAAAAATGAGAAGAATTAGAAGAAAAAAAAGATTTTGTAGTTTAGCAACAAGAAGAATTAGAAGACTAAAACACTGTACCTGTGATCAAAAACAAAGTTCTTTCCTTTAAAAAAACCACCATCTGGATATTGTTCCAGATAACGTTGTATGCCACCAAATAACTACAATAGAATCAT
Source organism: Elaeagnus macrophylla (assembly GCA_029378325.1). Classification (NCBI taxonomy): domain Eukaryota; kingdom Viridiplantae; phylum Streptophyta; class Magnoliopsida; order Rosales; family Elaeagnaceae; genus Elaeagnus; species Elaeagnus macrophylla. The sequence goes on along the minus strand of CM055642.1, from coordinate 8,094,528 downwards.
AGTATAAGGATATCACGATAAATTTCATGATTAAATTGATATGAATTTTTTAGAATTTAGATGATAAAATCCAGGGGGGGGAGGGGAGGCCATCAGATCTGCAATCTGAAGAGCTCTAGCAGTAAACTAGTAATTTGGTGGGTTAGGATACTTTCAAAAAAGGAAAAAAAATCAGAAATAGCTTATAAGATGCTTCCTAAAATCTTTGAATATTTCCAGTTTCTGTATAATAACACAATAAGACGGCCATACAATTATTGAAAACAAAATAACATAACTGCATAAAGTAATTCTTTCCCGTGTCCATGTAGAGCTAGAACATGCAGATCATATCAGTTTATTATACATTACTAAAAACAAACCATACAACTAACCTATATGGGCTTGTTATATATAAAACAATAGTTAAAGCATCAAACTTACAACTGATATTTCAACTTTTAAGCAAAATACCTGAAACACATTCTCGAATCCTGCACCTTTTGACCTAATATAAGCTGATGCCATTTCACATCTGATTCCGCCAGTGCAGTACCTGCAACACAAATCAATACTTAAATATTAAATACCAAAATAAAGTAGCAGCACCTAATTAAACAATATAAAACAGATGTATCAAATACTGCACCCAAAGAACATTGGTTATGCAAAATAAAAACACGATGCAGAAAAGTGTGCCTAAAGAATTGACAGTAAATGGTAGCATAATTCAAGATTATGTTGTTCGCATGACAGCTAATACATTGACATGGTTTGCATCAGAAGAACTGAAAAGGAAAAATAACAATTACATGGAGCAGACCATTGTCCATGGAACAGTATGATCAAAATTAAGACTTTAATAGACATAAGAAAAACAATCAAAGAACTTACATTAGTACATTTTTTCCCCTTAATTGATCAGAGTTATTATCTATCCACGAAGGCAGGTCACTATACTGTCTAATGCAGGGATCTAAAGTTTCCACATTTGGAGCATTAAACTTCCCAATTCTTGTCTCATACAAATTTCTTGCATCCAACAGCACAAACTCTTTACTGTGTATTGGACTCTCATTGTCTAGAACTTGTCCTGCAGTCATAAATTACAATTTAGCACTTCATGGTATAAAGTATGAACTCCGCAGAAGTTAATGCAATACTTTCAAGACCTGTGCAAGTATTATAAAGATACTAACAAACAACTTACAGCTAGTATTAAAGAGATAATAAGAATCTGAACAAAGCTACTGACCAGCCTTTTGAAGAAAGGAATGAAAGTCAGTGGCCGACAGATGTTTCCCAGCATTTGAAATTTCTGGTGACTTAAGCAGAGGGTTACAGCTCAAAGTAACTAACTCCTGAAGACAATTTCAAACGCAAGATACAATTGTGAGTAATAGGAAGTGTCCTTTGGTCAAAGTGCATCCAATATTAATCACTATTCACAATAAATCAGACCAGACTTTGTTCATTTACCTTAACCACTCGAATTGAGAGTGAAGTGAAGCCACATTCTTTAGCAACCTTGTTATCAAATGGGCGATTGCAAGTTGCGAGCTTGAAGTCAGTTCCAGGAAACAAACTACTTGACTCAACAGCAGCTATGTGCCTTTTCAATGAGCTTAGCTTCCCACCAACCTACTCAAACCAGAACACACCCAACATATTCATAAATTATACATGAAAATGAAAACTCAATTCCTAAAAATGAGTAATATGATGCATTCACTATTGCATTGTAGTTTCCTGTTTTTGGCTTCTATGCTGATCCTAAAGCCTTAATCGTTAAAAATGGGAAGAATTATTTTTTTAACGTTAACTAGGGACGCAAATAGTGAGTATAAGATAGCATACGGTAACATTGACGCCAAGGGGAGAGAGTCGAACACGGCCGAGGAGGGAGAGAGAGTTGCAGTTAGATTGGTACAAAGAAAAGAGCTCGTCAAGGTCTGGTATTTCAGTGTAGTTGTAGTAAAGGAGGACACCATATTCGTCTTCTACTTTATGTTCTTCATTGTTCAGTTCCATTGTTGATTATGATTGCTTAAGGAAAAAGATAACCAGAGAATGGGTGAACGTAGCCCTAATTTAACCCCCAATAAAGACTGGAATAGCTCTAGTTATAAGTTATATGGTATTTCCTTAAAAGGACCTTTGGGTCGAAAATTCAATTAAGGGCTCTGGGATGTAATTTTTTAAAAGTTTTATGTTAGGATAAAGGGTAATAACGAGATTTTACATAGATAGGAAACCCTAAGTTGTCATTTCGAAGATTCAAACAAAAAAAAAATCAATTTTCAAGTTATTAACATGTTATAATTAGTTTTTTTTTTTTTTACACATTTATCACTATATACTTATATAGATATATAGTCACTAAAAAAATGGCCAAAATTAATTAATAAGAATAGTTAGAATATAAGTTATAATATTTTTTTATTATCATTATTCTGTAAATATATTGTATTTATTATCTTTCCTTAATTGAGATTAATATGTGTATATATATAACCTATTAGGTTAATGAAAAAACACACAATTTTGATTTTTAAAGTTAATTTGGTATCAAAGCTTTGAGAAAAAGAAAAAAATATATTTCCGCTGCCTATCCACTGCCGCTGCCTCGCCGTCGCCGTCCTTGTGCCGCCGAAAAAAAGAAGCTGCCATCCTTTTCTGCGCTTCTCGGCCGTCGTCGTATTCTGTCACTAGCCAGTTCCTGCAGTCGCCGCTACCCATCGCCGGCCTACCCAGATCTGTTTTCCTGTTTTTCAGATCTGTTTTCAGATCTGTATCTGTTTTCCTATTTTCCAGATCTGTTTTCAGATCTGTTTTTCCCAGATCTGTTTTTTCCTCTTGTACTGTTTCAGATCCAAACAGTACTGTTCCTATATATATCCATTTTTTCTTTTTTCGATCCACTTTTCTTAAATAATAAAAAAAAAAAAAACAGTAACCCACTACCACTATGTCTAAGGATCCAATGGAATCAATCTTCCACACTCAACCTCAAATTCCCAATAAAATTATTTCTACCACCATACAAGACAGTTCATCCTCTGTTAATATTAAATTGGACGGCACCAATTACCGTATTTGGTCCAAGATTTTGGAAATGCATATTGCGGGTAGGGAAAAGAAAGGTTATATCACAGGAAGAAAAGTTGCCCCTAAAGAAGATGATCCAACTTATGATAAATGGGAAGCTGAAGATGCCATGGTAAAATCTTGGCTCATCAACTCTATGACAGATCAGTTGATGTCTCACTTTGTTCAATGTGGCACTGCCAAGGAAGTTTGGGATTCAGTAAGACGAAGTTATTTAGATGTTTCTGACTCGTCACAAGTGTATGAGTTAATGAAGAGGTCATTTCAGCTTCGTCAGAATGGTCACTCTCTTGCTGAATATTACAATGAAATGAATTCTATTTACATGGAATTGGATTATCGCAGACCTAATGATATGACATGTGCTATTGATATTGAGAAACTGAGAACTCGTACTGCTGAAGATCGAGTCTACATGTTTTTAGCTGGTTTAGATCGAAGTTTGGATCAAGTGAGCAGTCGGGTTTTGGCTACTTCTCCTTTACCAAGTCTGGAAGAAGCATATTCTTTAGCCCGTCGTGAAGTACAAAGGCAGGCTACAATGGGTACTGAGGACGATCCTGAACCATCAGCTCTCATTGTTCAACGAAGTAGACCACGTTTGGATACTCCATCTGCAAATTCTGGTTGTCGCTTCTATACCTACTGCAATAATTCCAATCACACTGTTGATGTTTGTTGGAAGAAACATGGCTATCCAGAGTGGTACAAACTTAAGCAAGCTGAACGAAAAAAGAAATCTAGTCAGACTGCTGCTTCTGCCTCTCAGGTTTCTCGCATAACTCCTCAAGGAGGTAATTTTGATTCTGCTTTTATTTCTTCTTCTTCTAACACTTGGCTTATTGATTCAGGAGCCACTGATCATATGACTAGTAATTCCTCTCTCTTTGATTCTTTAACACCCTCTTATGTTAAGTCTGTACAGGTTGCCAATGGGGCACCAATGTCAATTTTGGGAGCTGGCAATGTCTCCTTATCACCCACATTTTTCATGTCCTCTGTTTTATTTGCACCTACTCTTAAGAATAATCTTCTGTCAATTAGTCAACTTACTAAGAATCTTGATTGTTCTATAACTTTCTATTCTACTCATTGTGTATTTCAGGACAATCAAAAGAAGATGATGATTGGCACTGGTAGAGAAAGAGGAGGTCTTTATTATTTAGAGAATGGGTCTGGCAATACTAGTTGTAGTTTTCAAGTGGATAGAGGAAATGATAAAGAAAAAATTATGTTATGGCACTGTCGTTTAGGGCATCCATCGTTTGTTTATTTGGAACGTTTGTTTCCTAAACTTTTTTCGAATATTTCTGTTTCAAGTTTAATTTGTGAACAGTGCATTTTTGCAAAAAATAATTGTGCTACTTTCAAAATTAGTTCTAATAAAAATCTTGTTCCTTTTGCTTGTGTTTATACTGATATGTGGGGTCCTTTTTCTACCCCTACTGCCTCTGGACATAGATATTTTGTTTCTTTTATTGATGATTGCACTCGAGTTACTTGGCTCTATTTGTTGAAATCTAAGGGTGACGTTTGTCATGTTATTCCTCAATTTTATAATATGATTGTCACACAGTTTCAGGTATCTGTCAAGGTTTTTCATTCTGATAATGGTCGTGAGTTCGTAAATCAATCACTTACTCATTTTTTTAAAACTCATGGCATCATTCACCCAGACGACATGTGTTTATACACCTCAACAGAATGGCATAGCAGAGCGTAAGAACCGACACCTTTTTGAGGTGGCGGGTGCCCTATGCTTTACTATGCGCGTTCCTAAACAGTTTTGGGCTGAGGCTGTCATGACTGCTGCCTTTCTTATAAACTGCATGCCTGCTCGTATTCTAGACTATCATACTCCATTGAGAAAATTATCTCTTTTTCACCCGTTATCTTCTGCACTTAATATATGTCCTAAAGTGTTTGGTTGTGTCTGTTATGTTCATGTCCATGCCTTTCATAGGGACAAATTTGATCCACGTGCTCTTAAGTGTGTTTTTTTGGGATATTCTAATACACAAAAAGGGTATAAATGCTTTCACCCACCTACAAATAAATACTTTGTGTCTATGGATGTTCAATTTTGTGAACATGAGTCTTATTTCTCTGATGATGTCTCCTTGATTCCTCTTTCGGGGGAGATTCATAGTAAGGAAGAGGAAACATTGTGGTTAGAAGAAAAGAAGTTGTGGATTTCTGATAAGGGGGAGCACTCTCCTTCTTTAGAATGTAATGACTCAAATCCTTTGAGAGGACCCAAACTTGGAAAAGAGGAATCAACTAAGGAGTTGAGGCCACCTCATATGTTCCATCTGCAATTTGGTAGAAAAAACAAGGATGTTATTGCTATGACCCCATCTTCTAATGTGGAGACTCCTTTTGATGATACTACCATGACTTCAAATGACTCTTTTGAAGTTGACCCTGAGGTACATGTTTCTCTTTTATCTTCTACTAATGATATTCTTGTTTCTGACGTACCATCTGATCATGTAGTAACAGAACCTACAATTTTAGATCCACTAAGTAATGCTCAAGATAGGAGATATCCTCTTAGAAGTCGTAAACAGCCTGATAGATTAGGCTTCTCTAAGTCTTCATCTAATATTGTTTATCCCATATCTGACTTTGTTTCTTATCACCGTCTGTCTCAAGCTCATTTAGCGTTTGCTCTTCAGATATCTTCTGTGCCTATCCCTAGTCATTTTCAGGAGGCTCTTGATGATCCTAAGTGAAAAGTTGCTATGATAGAAGAAATGAATGCTCTCCAAAAGAACTGTACTTGGGAGTTAGTCGAATTACCTAAGGGAAAGAAGACAGTAGGTTGTAAGTGGGTGTTTACAGTTAAGTTTCGTTCCGATGGAACATGGGAGAGGAATAAGGCCAGAGTAGTGGCTAAGGGCTATGCTCAAACTTATGGAATTGACTACCAAGAGACATTTGCTCCGGTAGCTAAGATGAGCACTGTTCGAGTTATACTTTCTATGGCCGTGAATCTAGACTGGCCATTACTTCAACTCGATGTAAAAAATACATTTCTTCATGGAGATCTGTCAGAGGAACTATATATGGATCCTCCTCCTGATTTTCAAACAAAAGATGGGAAGGTGTGCAGGTTGAAAAAAGCCTTGTACGGGTTAAAACAGTCACCTAGGGCATGGTTTGGCAGATTGAGCCGATCAATGAAGGAATATGGTTTTAAACAAGCCCAAGCAGATCACACTCTTTTCTATAAAAAGGTGGGTAATGATATCACCTTACTTCTGGTTTATGTTGATGATATGATTGTTACAGGTAGTAATTCTGATGAGATAAAGAAATTACGTGGTTACTTGGCAGAAGAATTTGAAATGAAGGATTTAGGAAATCTGAAATACTTCTTGGGTATTGAAGTTTCTAGGTCTAAGCAAGGGCTTTTCCTCTCTCAACGGAAATACATACTAGATCTCTTGACTGAAACTGGCAACTCTGCGTGTGCTCCTGTAGATACACCTATTGAGGTAAATCATGGTTTAGCCATTTATCCTGATCAGATTCCAACTAATAAGGAGAGATATCAAAGATTAGTAGGAAAATTGATTTACTTGACTCATACTCGACCTGATTTATCTTATGCTGTTAGTGTGGTTAGTCAGTTCATGCATAATCCGAGTGACAGGCACATGGAAGCTGTGAACCGAATCTTGGCCTATTTGAAGTCTTCTCCAGGCAAGGGTATTTTGTTCTCAAAACATGGACATCTTGACATTATTGGTTACACAGATTCTGACTTTGCAGGATCCAAGATGGATAGGAAGTCTACTTCAGGATATCTTACCTTTATTGGAGGAAATTTAGTGTCTTGGAGATGTAAGAAACAGAACGTGGTGTCATTGTCCAGTGCAGAGGCCGAGTACCGCGCTCTTCACCATGGTATTACAGAGCTTTCTTGGTTAAAGATTTTGTTGAGTGAGCTTGGTTTTGGTCCTAAAAAGTCTATGACTTTATTTTGCGATAATACTGCAGCAATTGAAATTGCAAATAATCCAGTACAACATGACCGAATTAAGCACATTGAACTTGATAGAAATTATATCAAAGACAATTTGGATGCTTGCATCATTCAAGTCCCATACATTAAGAGTGCTGATCAATTAGCTGACATTATGACCCATGCGATTACAAGAAGTTCATTTCATACATCACTATCCAAGTTGGGCATGTGTGATATCTATGCTCCAACTTCAGGGGGAGAGTTAGAATATAAGTTATAATATTTCCTTATTATCATTATTCTGTAAATATATTGTATTTATTATCTTTCCTTAATTGAAATTAATATGTGTATATATATAACCTATTAGGTTAATGAGAAAACACACAATTTTGATTTCTAAAGTTAATTACTAATAACTTGTTAAGAGTTCCGAGAAAAAAAACTTATTGAGGTCTTCAAAGAAAAATGTCATCCTGATAACAAAAATAAATATTTTAATAAGTTTTTTTTTTCTTCATAATTACACTATAACTCATCTTCTTTTAACAATTTTTTTTAATAATAGTTAATTTTTATTTACGTATTTAAACTATAATGTGAAAATACTACGAGATCTTCAACTTTCTTATTTATAATTTAAATTCTCTATGATATAATAAGACTCTCAATTTTTTCACTAAAAATTCAAGTTCAAATTTCACCTGTGTGTGAATGTATTTTCTCTTTATTAATAAAAAAAAAAATGACTTTAAAGCTTTTTTTTAAGTTAAAGATAGTACGTTCGCATGTAATTTATTTTATTTATTTTAATTTTTTGTAGTTAATTTTTACAACATATTTAAAATAAAATATAGAATTAATTTTCTTACATTTTTAAATTAATTATAAAAATATAATAATATTTAAAAATTTTATTAGATATAATAATCATAATATTTAATTTTTTTATATGTCTAAATTAATTATAAAAGTAAAATAATATTTATAGTTCTTATTAAATGTAATAATCATCATATGATATAATCTTTATTGAATGTAATTTTTATTCTATTATTATGTTTTGAGTAATGTGATAATATATATATATATACACACATACATACATGTGTGTATGAAATCGCTCATATAAATGACACATTTTCCACGCCTTTATTGCGGCTGAACGTTTAAAAAATCAATCATTTATGTATCCCTAATTACAGATTTACAGCTATTGCACAAGAAAATACCGTTTATGAATAATGATATTTGTTATCATAAAAAATAAAAAATGAAAAATGATATTCGCAATATTACCATGAAACATAATGAAGTGTTCCATAAACTGCTTCTATCTTCTTCGTTTAAACATCCATACAATGCCCTTTATTATGATATATTATAGTCTTATATATAGAGTTCTAATATTCTTTTTATGATGCACTTTTCTATATTATAGAAAATAAGTGTTTATTTAATATTCCCTTTATCCGCATTACGCAGTTTAGGCATGCATACTATTAACTTCATATAGACAAAAACTGAGACATTTATTTCCCATAAAAAAAAATATATGCAAATACAAAAGAGAGTGAGCAAGACAGGAAATAACTAACAGCCTTGATGATGATACTTGTAACAATTTTCACATAAAACCCTATGTGCCAGACCAAAAACAACTGGCCCTTTAAAATGAAACAAAGATATATGGAGTTCTAAAATAGACTAAACAAAAATCTAAACTCTTTTACCCAAATTTGAAGCCACCCGGAGGAAGGTTGGGCTGGTTTGTACCAAAAGAAAAACCTTGCTGATTTCCGTTCCCATTATCCTGAATGTTTGCTTCTTCCTCTTCCTCAGCCCAGTATCTCTCCAAGATCTTCACGGACTTGTCATAAATCTCATGGTTGTCATGGTTCTGCAGACTCTCGATCTTATCCAAACCTTCACATTCATCAATCATCTGTGCATACAGATTGATTCCACCATTCAATCCCATTTCTTTGTCAGCCTCACCCACTTTCAGAATGTTCTCAAGACCCTCAAGACACACGGTTATAATCTTTGGATCCGGACAGATGAGTAAATCACAAAGTGGTTTGATGCAACCTTGGCTAACCAAGAATCTGTGAAACATATGAAATTAAACTCAGGATTCTGTCTATTTTTTCCCAATACCGGAGTCTAACGTATTTATACTGTAAAGTATATGATTCTGTTGGAGAAACCTAAAGTGCCAAAATAAATTTAAGACAAAAAAGAGAATATAATGTATACCGAGTGGTACCTTAGGCTTTTCAAAAGATATACATGGTACGTCAAAAGTCATGTAGGTTTCAAAAAGGTACAATTTAGTCCAAAAATGACCATAAGATAACAAGATTGACCAAATTTTAAGAGAGTATTTGTATCATTTTTGGCTCTAACCTTAATGATTTTTCCATAAAAAATAGTTATTTATGTGTTATTTCTTTTACGAGTCCTACTTCCTCATATTTTCTTCTTATTTTATTCTCTTATGTCATTCATGTTTTTTGTTGCTAAAATTTTTCTTCCCCATTAAAACCATTACTGATTTTTTGTTACATTTTTTTTAACTAAAATTGCTTCATTTTACAATAAAATGAACGAACATGATTATTTTTGTTTCTATGGACAACTTGTATTTCGGTCTATATCTTGGATTAGTTACTGATAAGTGCTTAAAACGCACAAATATTCAATGATTTATTGTGCTTAATTGTGACAGATAGATTTGATTTTTAAGTCTTTTATTTAATTATTTACATAAATATATCAATTCAGAATCACGGGTATGTTTTAGTGTATTTCAAGTGTTTTTAGCTTCAAGAGAGTTAAATAATTCAAACACTTGAAGACGGAACACTTGCGGCACTCGAATTACAACCTAGGAGCAACAAGGATCAAATTATGTAAGCCTTACATAACAAGCCAACCAGTATGTAAGGGGTACATGTGAAGACACAACAAACAATGCTTGTCGCGGTAGAGAAAAGTGTGTGCCGCGCGGACCACTATCGGTTTTTATTACGAGGCTCAAATTTAGTGCTGTGCCGCGGCGGGTGAAATGTTGTGCCGGGGAGCGCATATATTTTTAAGTGTTCAAATTTTAAGTAACCCTTACACCTACAAATACCACATTAGGTCTCCAATTTACAGAACTCAATTTACGAATTATTACGAGACTTATTAGAATTTTTGGAGTTTTTTCACATTCCAAGAGGCAAGAGAATCAATTTTAAATATATAAGAAGCCATTGAAGATCAAAGATCAAGCTTTTGGTGAAGGAAACATCATCCAATCCATTTGTGGTATTTAGATCTAGGTTTTTTGTTGTTATAGAATCTTGTCCTTTTCTTACTTCTTTGGAATGTATGTGAATTAAATTTGTCTATGAATATTAATTCAAACATGATTGGCTAAATTTATCATAGATGTTTAGTTTGTGTTGCCATACTTGCTATATTTGTTATGGTGAATATTTTTATTGCTTAAAAATGAATGAAAATTGCCTTTTGATTGAGAGAATGTTTAGATGTTTAATTGTAAATTTTCATGAGCCAATTTGAAATTCATGATAAGATTGAAAAATTTTAGAGTTTGATTTTAGGAACGCCACCTTAACTATATTTTAAAAAACGTAATCAAAGCTTCAAATTGATGCCTAGCCATGATATTGATATGATATGCATATTTTTCCTTGTGCATAATTTGTTTGCTATTTAATATACCCGATTGTAAGATATTTATTAGTTAATCAACAAAGAAAATTATCCGATAGTATCGATGCAAGAATGGTCAACCAAGCTAAATATTCACATATCCTCCATTGATATTTATCACCTTTTTAAGTTAGTTTGAATTTGAAATATTATTTTCTTTCGTTCGTTTACTACCATTGATCTTGTTCTCGTGTCCAACTTCATTTACAGTTTTAGTTATTTAGAGTTTTATTAGTTTTATGAGTCTAGTTATTTAGAGTTTTATTAGTTTTAGAATTTTAATTAGTTAGTATTTTATTTGCTTTAGAACTCTAGAAAATTCAAGAAAATGTTATTTAGAACCACTGCAATTCCTTGAGAGATCGACCTCGGAGATTTACTTATTGCTTATTACAAGTTATTCGTACACTTACGAGTACTATAATTTGTACATCAGTTACAATCCTGGAAGGCGATACTACGAATGTGAGTAGGTAATGTTTTTATTTTTCTTATGTTGGGTTTGTTTTCTACTCTCTTTTTTTTATCATTTTAATTGGGGACTATGTTTTGTTGGGGATTTCTCTACAAATATTAGATTAATTTGTTGTTGATTAAAAGCTTATCAATTAATGTATTGAGATTCATTTGATGGTGAAAAAAAAAAAACAATTTTAGGGACCAAAAAAAAAAATATATGGTGTGAAATAAGAAAATGAGAAGAAAATACGAGGGAGAGAGAGTGGTGGAAGAAGTAACACATATATAACTATTTTTTTTGAGAAATATATCAGGGTAGGAGAGCCAAAAATAAAAAATAACACAAATACTCCTTTCATAATTGGTCAAACTTGTCATTTTATGGTCATTTTGGATTAAATTGTACCTTTAGAAAGCAAAAAGACGATGTATCCCATAAAAATTATAATACTCATGTGTACTTTTAAAGAAAGCTAAGGTACCACTCAGTACTTTTATCCAATCAAGTATCAATAGTCTCACTACGATGCACATAGTCAATATGATGTTTTCAAATTTTAAACAAAGATATTTCTTAAGTAGGATGACTGGAAGTTACTCATACGACATTTGAAAAGGCAAAAGTAAATTGAAAAAGGGTATAGAAGCAAATATCATGAATGCATGAATAAGATAAAAATGTTTCTCTCTGAAAGAGAAGGTTTAGAAAAGAAACAAGGAGGGGGGGCATCTAAGCATACTTAATCTGCTCATGAGAACCCCCAGAGGTTGCATTTGAAATTGCCCATGCAGCCTCCTTTTTGATGTCAAACTCTGCATGTTGTAGAAGATTTACCAGCGGAAGAACGACGCTGGATTCAATTACAGCCTGCATGATGAAATTCAAACGTTAAACAAAGCAGGAACATCTACATTGAAAAGTTAATTTGCAGAAGCAATAAACAGGATAACGCTTCATTTTTTATTGTTTCTTCAGAGCCTACAAAGAGCTGATACCTCCAACAAAACCTGCTGCCCATATATTCAAAAAGAAATTTTGGTTTCAGGAATTAAATTCTCAGAACAAAAGAAGCCTCAAAGACTTTTTTTCTTTTCATATTTTCGGACTCAATGCATTGACAATATTATAATTGTAATAAAAAATGGGAAATAATATGAACCTAAATATTTGATGTGCTATATCTTACCAAGCAACATAAATTCAGTCCACATGTTAAACAAAAAGAAATACCTTCCCTTTCACTAAATGATATCACAATTTGAAAGATAGATAAGATAACTGAACTTTTTTTAATAACATAAATTAAATAGAAACTGAACTAATTCTACATAAAACAAGTTAATGGAAGCAAAGCAACGCCTTCTATAGCAGAAAAAATCATCCATTTTCCTAGAACCCAAACCTAAGCTACATTCCCAGTCAACCCTCTACAGACCATATTCTTGCAGTTATATCGCCCAGCCATTATTTCCATCCTATAACCATGACCATATTCTTGAATGAACGGCAAACATGTAGAATTTGTGATCTTGTACCTGTATTTGAGCTTTATTTCCAGCTGTAATATTTGAGATTGTCCAACAGGCTTCTTTCTTGATACTTTTCTTGTGATTTTGAGTAAGGAGTTGATAGAGATGAGGAAGCACCTGGTTGTCAATTACAAACTAAACAACAAACAGTATGTTAGTAATTTGTAGCATTTTGGCAGCAAAGAGCATAATTACATAACTGAAGATGTCAGACAGAAGAAAGTGAGAGATGAAGAATATGTGTGGCCTTTTCACATGCAATTTGTACACGCTAATAAGTCAACAAAAAGTGCAAAATTTTCGAATGAGTCAACTTTCAGACCAAGGTAAATGGTGGATGAAAAATATTATACAACCAGAAGCGTTGAGAAAACTAGGTCAAATTATTCTAATACCTGAGTCTGAGCATCATCACCTGTAACAATGTTTCCCACTGTCCGAAGAGCAGGTATAAGAACTGTTGATGATGGATGACTAGCATAAAGAAAATCTAGTCAATTGGAAACCATTAAACTAAATGCCACAAAATAGGCATAGGCACATACATTGTAATATACACTAAGTGCAATTACCAAAAGAAGAAATGCGTTAAGCCACTAAAGCAAAATCAATCCAATATGAAGATAAGAAATGCCATACTTGAGAATTTCATAGACGGTACGAACTTACAGCAGAAGTCCCACAAGCCGTGGACAGACACCTACATCAATAACAGCCTGAATTTTATCATTTGGACCATCTGAAAGGTATGAGAGGGCCCAGCAAGCATCTGTCAGAACTTCTTCATCGTTCAGATAAATAAGTTTTTGAAGAGCTGGTAAAGCAAGCTTAACCTAAAAGAAAGCAAGGCCAGAGTTTTTGAGTTGTATCAGGAAATAATATAATTAACACGTTAAAAATAAATATAAAATGACAAAGGATCTAAACTCAACCTCCCAAAGAAAGGAAAGAAAATCCATGGGGTTCCCCACCTGATCAAATGGTGCTGGAGGCTTTCCACGGCAGAAGTTAGATAACGTCCATGTAGCATTCCTCAACATAGATAACTTTGCCTGTTCATTTAATTGAGCTAGTAACGGCATAAGTGCACCATGGCCAAGAACAAGATCCCTACATGTTGGAGAGTCACCAGCAACATTACCCAAAGCCCATACTGCCTGGCACGTGATAAAGTGAGAACTTTAATAACCACAGATGACACTAAATATTAAAACAAATTGGAAGCCCATGGATAGAGTAAAATGTTGGATAATTCAGACAAGAATCTCAAAATCAGTACAAGAAGACAATCAAAACAAGTTCAGACAGACATGAACATAATAATCTGAGCAGGAAGTAAGAAACAAAAATTAAAGTGAATGAAGCAAAAGATGCATACACAATGACCATAAGCATCACACTTTTTGTAATTATGAAGTATGAAAGGCTAAAAACAATACAAGTAAATTACCAAATTTTCTTCATACGAATAACCATGATTTGTTCATGCATGGATATCAAAGAACTCCTCTAAAAATTAGAGAGATAAGTGGAGTAGAAAACAACCTGCTCTCTAACATCAACACTACCAGAGGTGAGAAGTTGAACAAAGATGGGGACAGCACCATGTTCAATAACAATTTGAGTGTGTTCTGATGTACCGGATGCAACATTGGTTAATGCCCATGCTGCCTCAAACTGCGATCAAAATAAGGTTTTCATCAAACTATATACACACACATCCAAATTAACTTGCTCAGAGAAGATGGTCAATTGTTAAAGGAATATAAACCCCATACTTGCAATTGAGGCATATCGTGCCTCGGAAGAAATTCAACAAACCGAGGGACGACACCTGCTTTAATAACCTCATCGATTGGAGGGCTGCGCTCTGCAAGAAAAATACATACGAAAAATCAATAACAAGAAACAACAATATTCCTGACATTACAAGCTGAAGTTTAGGGCTCCTCCAATACCAATTGATAAAAGCTTTCTAAATTGCGTAGTTGCCTCCAATTGTGAAGCATGATCCTCAGACCAAACTCCTTGTACCATGGCAGGAATACCTTCCAACTATCAATGAGGAACAACATTTATTAGGCATAAATGATAAAAATCTACGACTACCCAATAAATAGCCCCATAATAAGATATGAAAGCCTACTTCCTGTGAAAAACTATTTAAATTATTGAGCAAATTCAAGATTCATTAACTTTAAAGAAAAACAAAATATGCGACTAAAGTAACAAAGAGATCAACAGCTAGCATAATGAAATTTTGTTGTTGTTATTAAAAGCATGTTGACAGTTTGTTTTAATTGAAAATTGGGGTAGGTATTTTCAAATGGTACCAAGCCTTTACATGGTTCACAACCTACAGACTACAGGCTCACTCTAGTCTCCAATAATTTATATAATACCTTCAACCTATAGGCTACATTTCATCTTATGAACTTTTCTCGTGAGTAAACTTAACTATATAGTTGCAGCTTCCTATCACATTCTCAAGATAGCATCTGTTCTGTTCCAATGAGATATTAAAATAAAATGGTACATTTACATTTACTGGGATGTGTTTAAGTCTAAAAAACAAAAAAACAAAAGGATTTTACGTGTCATGTAGCATGCACCAAACAAGTCCTGATATTAATTATCTCCATAAGCTCTACCATAGCAACGGAAACTCTTAATGGATTTGGGGCAAGCCAACTCACTAAATCTTCAAATTACAACCTTCATCAAAGAACCACAAGTAAGCTGCAATTTCACATAGTCTTGTTACTCCTTTTGGGTATGCAACGTAGGCAAGATCCATTAGGAAACCTCAAGTTTTTCATTCATTACTGTCAAACATTCTTTATCTACCATTGATATCGAAAAACCCATAAAACAAATACCATGGGCCCAAATACCAGGATATATTAGAAGTACGAGAATTGATTGTAACAATAAAGAATCCTTGGAAAAACTAAAATCACTTCGCTCTCGTTCAGGCACCCCTCGATTAAACACATTTGAAGCTCAATTGTAAAAAAAAATAGTCAAAAATAGAAAAGCGGGCAACACCGGAATTTCAATTTTCATTAATTGAACTTAGGATATACCAATTATGACATATTACTATTCTTATTCTACTCTTCCAATAGAAAATGTTTGATATGAAAATCTAAATCTTCTCATCAACTAATAAAACAGAACAATAAATCTAATGAGAAAGAGAAAACAAAAACCCATCATTTTGAGATTAATAAGATATAAAACTGATCAAGTGGTATTAAAATTTCAAAGTACAAGAAAAAAACAAACAAACAAATTGAGTATTAAAACAATAGCTAAAAGGAATAATAGTATACCCTCTTCTCCATAGCAGCTGCATTCTGGACAGAATCAAGCAACGGTATCTGCGACTGAAGAAATCCATCTCTCCTTTTCTTCAACAAATTGTCTTCACGTTTGTTCTTCCTGATTTCCACCAGATTGTCCTCTCTCCTTCTCCGAGCCTCATCCGCATCAACCCCAGTCTTGTACGACTTCTTACGAGCCTCGGTCCGAGTACTGGGTCGAAGAGACATCCTGGATTTGTTAGGGTTTTCCTTTCCAAGTTAGCTCTCAAAAATTTGCAGTGAAAGTGTTCGATGAAAAGACACACAAACTGAAAGAGAGAGAAAGAGGGAGGAAGGTTGTATTGTATGTGCGCGCGATAGAGTGACGAACGAGGAAGGCGGGTATTGGGGATTCTGTTAGGGTGTGGTAAGGTTTTGTTTGATAAATGTTGTTCTAAATATTGGCCAATGACGATGCAGCTTCTATTGTACGAATGGATGTTATTGGATTTTATTTCATTTCTAATGAGTAGGGTATCAAGGTCCGATTTGATTTGATTTAAAAAAAAAAAAAAAAAAATAGTTAAATTAAATTATACCTTAACTTATAAAATTATTAAAATTAGGCAATTTAAAAAATTTCAGTATAACAATTTTTTATAATTTTTTTCTTAAAATTGTGTTATTAAAACTTAAAATTAACATTAACAATTTTAAATCTAACCAAAATACTATAAATCTATTACAAATATAAATCATATAATATATCATATAAATTAACAATTAAATTAATAAAATTTATAAAATATAAAATTATCATAATATACATGCAATTAAAAACTACAAACTTTATATTAAAGAGATGAAATTTCAAAAAATAATAAAATTATGTATAAATTTAGCAAGATTAGGAGGTGTAGTATAAACTATATTGAATACTTAACTTAATTTATCTATATTTTTAATTATAAAATTATGTCTTTTAATTTTATTATTTCATCTTAAATTAAAATAATATTTTTTTTACTTTTAAAACATAATATTTTATAATTAAAATTTATTTTAAATATAAATTATTTTATTAAAATACATAATTAATTTTATTAAACCAACTTAAACAATTAGTCTTAAAATACTATACAAATTATTTAATATATTTTAATCCAATATTACTATATTTAATATAATATATCAAATATAATGAATTAAGAAACAAATGCAAATCAATCAACAATTATATTGGTTTTTTTATTTTATTTAAAAAAAAAACTACACAACTTACATTGCGACTCATATTTTAAATTTTTTACATATTTAAATAAGCTATTAATTTTTAAAAAAATTAATCATTATTAAAAATATTTTTCTCATATTTGATTTAATTTTTCAATATCTACTCATTGTTCATTTAAAAATTTAATTTCATAATATATTATTTTTGTCATCTACAGTACTAAAGACATATTCGATTGTTAAAAATATAATGAGTACTCGTATTTCTTTATTCGCTTGAAATTTTAAAGTCTTATATTTTTTAATGGGATAATAATAACTATTTTTTCTCCCAAAATACTAGAATTTTAATATATACATTTATCAAAAAAAAAAAAAATTGGTTCGTTTTGAAATATTTATAAATTTAATTAGTTTAGTTCGATTTTATTTTTCATTGGAGACTTAGTTTAAAATCCAATCAACTTAACTTGTACACCTCTAATTAACCGTTCAAGGTCCACTTACACTTCTAAATCCGTAGATAAACATAAGCTTTAAAAAAAAAAGTTTCATAACTTTAAATAATGCACGCATAATTTAAATCAATTCCAATAAAAAAGTATAAATTAATTTAGAAGATTTTGTATTTACAATCTCTCATGCAGCCATTACTTAGGTAGGTAATGCAGAATGCTTAATATATGTTTGCTTCTTTTAACCTTCTAGCACAATGCATACCAGATATATTAAATTTGTTTCAAGTAATACATTGTTTATCTTTTCACACTCATTTTGAGACATAATTAAAAGAATTTGAATAATTATATAAAATTAGATCTTAAAATTTATAATAATAAAAATAAAATAATTATAATATTAATATTAATACAATTTAAATTATTATTATCACAATAATTTTTTATTAATAATAACTTTATCCAACACTAATAACATTAAAATATAATTAATTAAATGAGTAAAATAAATAATTCATATACTTTTATTATAGCAATAACAATAATTTTTTTAGCCAAAAAAATAATAAAAATAATTTATGACAATATCATTAACCTAAAAATATTACTTAATAATATTAAATATGGTTCAATCGAACGAAATTCAACGTTAAATAAATTTAAATGGATAAAATTTAACTTAAACAATATTCAATTGAACAACATTTAATATGAATGTTGAGCTAACTTTATTGTTTTATTAATAAAAAATTATGAGCTAGACATAACAGATATTATTTTTAATATTTATTTTTTTTTCCTCTTGCATGCAATAGAAAAGAAAAATGTAAATTTTATTTGTGGTACGAAAGAAAAAAATAAAAAAAAAGCTTTTGTTTTGCTTGCCTAAAGAAAAGAAAAGAAAAGTATATAAAATAACACTCTAAATTTTATAATACATAAATTTAATTGACTAAAGTTTAACATTATAAAAAAACTAAATTTTAACATTAAATATATATAATTAACTATAATTTAATTTAAATATTACTTATGAATCCAGTTTAATTAGTTAAAATTTAATTTAAATAATATTTAATATTAAATTATTTTTGTTAAATATATAAATTTTTTTATTAAAATTTTATAAATTTTACAAATGATGTTTTCCGATAACCTTTTCCTTGGTACATTATGTACATTATATTAAAGGAAAAAAAATATTTTAGACGTTTTTTAATTATTTGAAAAGAAGTAGTTTAATTATTTACTTATTTTTAATAATATTTAAGTTTTTTTTTATTATTTTATAAAAAATAATAGTATAAGTTAGGGGTATTTAAAAACTGAACTAAATCGATTAAAATCGAAAAATTGGACCGGATCGGACTGAACCAACCAAACGATTTTGTAAATCAAATAATCTAGTTTGGTTTTTATTTCTTCAAACCATTTTACAAACTGTTCGGTTCGTTACTAATAATTATTTTTAATATATTATTCTTAAAAAATATTAATTATATATATTATTTATGAATTAATGTGTTATTGTATTTTGTTGTAGAATTTGTGAAAATATTTAGCTATATATTGTAATTAATTTTATGATTAATTTTAAGATGTTTATATGATTTATATTTGTAGTATATATTAATTAATTTGTTTAAATTCAAAGATTTTGTTCTTTATGTTATTTTCAAGTTTTAATAAATTTGGAAAAAAAAAATGAAAACTATCAAAAATCGTTAACTAAACTGGATTATACCGTTCGATTTTAATAATTTTACCAAACAATAATATAAGTTCTATTTTAAAAAAAATATATAAAAAATACTCATGATCAAAAATACATATAAATTTTATCTATTTATAAAAATTTATTTGTACATATTAAATTTTTTATGTAAATATAAGTTTAAAAATAAAAAATTATTCTAAAAAATTTATTAAAATTAAATATCGTAAATTATTAAAATCAAAATATTGCATGAAATTTTGCTATTAGAATCAGTAAATAAATTAAATAAATTTTAAAATTAAATTTATTTAATTTAATACAATAAGACAAGTAAATTATCTAAAATATTATAATAAATAATTAATAAAATTAATATTTTAGTAAGAAAAAAAAATACTAAACATGTAAAATAAATTAAATAATTAAAAGAAATTATAATCCATGAAACGACACAGCTCTTAAGTAGTCCACAGAGATAGAAGCATAAAGCAATACAGGGAGAACTCTGTCTTCGTGCAAGGAATCAACCATCGACGCTGTTAGAAGAGGATGGCGTGGAGACATTTAATCTTTAACAATGGAGCAATTTTAGGAGTAAATACAACTCCTGGCTTCGCTAGATTTTCCTCCAAATCAACCACTTACATTGGTATTTGAGATTTTTGGTTAGGGTTTTATACTCATTAGTTAATTCACTAGTTTGGTATCCCAGAAAAGAAAAACAGCGAACTTTTTTGGTTTCTCTACTATCTATGAGTTGGTTCGAGCTTATGTAGAAATCGGGTTCAAGACTTTACTGGGATTTTGGGAATACGTAGCTCAAGTCATCTATGGGTCCTAATTTATTTATTAGGTTGAAAAAACCTAGCTTTAGAAATTCGTTCTACAATTTAAGCCTTAGTACTGGTTGAAAATCATGGGTTTGTCCTGATTTTTCACCAGCATTGGCCATATAGGGAAAGAAAATAATCTTGCATATTTTCATTTTTTTTCTATAAGAAACATATTTCAAGCCTCAAGGTATTTAGTTGTTCTTGGTTGAATTAAGCGAGGTCTATTTTTCTCTGATTTAACGAATATAATCAGATAAGTGCTGCATCAATATAAAATGATAGGTTGAAAGAGAACTTGAAGTTGTTTTATTTTGGTTGTTGTCTGCAGTGAAAGTTGGAATACCTGAATTTTTGAAAGGAATAGGCAAAGGGGTGGAATCCCATGTGGCCAAGCTTGATACTGAGATTGGGGATTTTCAAAAATTGCTTGTTACTCGCACTTTGAAGCTGAAGAAACTTGGAATTCCTTGCAAACATGTAAGTTTTCCAAATCTGTGCTCTACAATCACATTGACAGATTCACAATCGACTGTTCTTTAAGGTTTTTGCATTTGTTGCCTTTTCACTTATATTTAGTATTTGTTTATGTATCATAAGAAACAAGTTGCTTGAAATATGTGGCACAGCAAGTTCTATTGTATGGTTAGCCACACTATGTTATGGATTGGATTTTTTCTTTCTATTTGAAAATGCCAATTATGAAACATGGGATTTAACTTGGACGCATTCAAGATGTATAGTGATGGTCAGACTGTGTCTTTATTACTTGATATTTGGATTGAAACTTGAATCGATCTAATTTTGTTCTGCACAGATGGGTAAAAAAAACCGGGGTTGGGTTGGGGAAGAAGTTTTCACCATATAGTATATTCTATAGGAAGTTATCCAACAGAGTTATATTAATCATTAAGAATTGAAGTTTTTTTCTAGATATCATGTGGAATTTTGGATAGCTGTGATTTATTTCATCTGAATGAAACAAATATTTGTTGTTGGAAAAGTTTGACACACATGGGAAGAGTACGAAGGCTATAATATTGTGGAGATGTGGGGTTGGAGCAATTCTTTAGGTTTTGTGGTTTGATAGGAATAATATAATTTTTAAAGATATTTAGAATGAGAGGAATCTTTTATGGGGGAATTGTTACTTTTGGCCTCATCATGGGCATCTTTAACTATAGGGGATGAGTTTTGTAGATAGGCTATCTTAGTTAGATTTTTAATTGAATGGATTGTTTGCCCACATTTTGTATTTTTATAACTATTTATATAATATAATAAGATGTTTCTTACAAAAAAAAATGAAACAAATATTTGAGCAATTGTATTAGAATTGATGATGATAATGGCACGGGACATGTAATGGAGGAAAGTGGCTTAATATATTGTGTAATTGGGATACTTTTACACAGAAGTTCGTAGAGTAGGATCAAGATCTTTTGCTTATTTTTCTCTGCTTGTTTTTAAATTTCAACCATCTACGTTTTACTTGTTTTTAAATCTTAACCGTTTATTTTTACATCCATGTGATGATTTGAGGCTATTATATAAAGTATTATTTGAATATTTACTCATTATTTAACACCTTGGATGAATAATATACGGTTCAAATTTGGCAAGCACAAACAGAAGATCTTATTCCTGTAAGGGTAGAGGCTAAATGAATTTT
The DNA here is from genome assembly GCA_029378325.1 of Elaeagnus macrophylla. Taxonomy (NCBI): domain Eukaryota; kingdom Viridiplantae; phylum Streptophyta; class Magnoliopsida; order Rosales; family Elaeagnaceae; genus Elaeagnus; species Elaeagnus macrophylla. The sequence continues at coordinate 8,072,538 of CM055642.1, read as the reverse complement.
CATTTGCCCTAGGTTGATTTTTTTTTTCCATTTTTTTTTTTTTTTGTACTTTTGCTTTAGAACTTATGTAGTTACCGTAAAATCTTGTCGTCTTTGCATTGCAACAAATTACCAAAGCAGCTTTTGCATGAAGTCACTTATTATTGTTCTTTTGTTTTATTTTGTTTGTTAAATGGATTAAGATGTGGAAGAGCTTCCGATTATACTTGGGATTTAAATTTTGTGGTATTGTTTGCATCAATGCACAATTCCAAGGATTCTATTTGAACTATTTAAAAGGAAATTTGACAAAGGGTTATGTTGTGCAGAGGAAACTGATTCTGAGTCACGCTCACAAGTATAGGTTGGGACTGTGGAGGCCTCGAGCTGATCCTGTGAAAGAGTCAAAGAGTAGCTAGTTTCTGAGGAAGAGATCAAGTTGGTAGAGAGCAATTTAGCATGGAACTATATTAGTTACGAAGAATTTTGGTTTTTAAATATTTGCAGCGTTGTACAAGCTTTATTCAAATTTAATGAGACCATAATAATAGTTACTTTACCGTATAGGACTGATAAAATGATTTTTTTATTTTTTTATTAGATCAAACTGTATTTGATTGGTAATTAGGAAATGTAAAAAAAAAAAAAAAAAACTAATGGATAAACTTAAGGGATGTTAGGTTCACAGAATAAGTGTGAACAAAAAAAAAAAAAAAGGTTCACAGAATAAGAAATACTAATTAATTATGAATAGTAATATTGGAATAAAAAATGTGGGATATTATATTTCTTATTAATCTGTTCGGTTCTAATTAGGTATAAAGAATATATAAATTTTAATTCTTTAAGAGGAGGAACAATTACTCTTTACGAGAAGAATATGCATTCCTTGTAAGAGTGAATAGAATTTTCTAAATAATTTTAATTCCTAGCATTACAAAGTATAAATGAACAAAAAAAAATTTAATTTTTTATCATATTCCCTCCGATTTAAGATGCCCTTTAATTAAGATTATTTACGATCCGGTCTGATTTCGTTTTTTGCAACAAAAAAAAAAATTTAATTTAATTTAATTAGACATATTATTTTAACCAAGCTGAATCAAACCGTTTGGTTAATAAAATTTTAAAATTGCGATATAATTTGATTTAGTTCAGTTTGGTTAACGATTTTATAATCTTTAACAAAAAATTAATGAATATTATGCATTTAGTGACAATTGCCATGCAAACCATGTGCAAAGTTTCTAGTTTTTTTAAGGGTGTAATTTGTTTATTTGCACAATTTTAACCAAGAAGATAAGTGGATAACTATTTTTGTAAATTAAAAAAACCTCAATCTCGTATATCAGGGCAAAGTAACATGATAGGTCTTGATTTTCTTTATATTGTCATCTAATCATATATATTGTTATTTAATCACAATGTGATGATCAAAAAATACTTACAGAATTAACAAAATAAGTGTGTGGAACTAACAATGAATTGTATAAATGGTTATTAGTAAGAAATTCTTACCTCTTTATTCTATGACCGGCGTGAAGAGGATGGAGGGAGCTAGCGGGAGGTGGTACGAGTTGACAGGATGGTGGTTGGCAGGAGGGAGCTTGGGGGAGCTGATGAGAGTGGTGGCTGGCCGGCAGGAGTTGGAGGAAACAGCGCTAAAAAAAACATAAAAGAAATGGAAAAAATAGGGTTGCAAAAACTGAAGTCTGGAACATACATACATATATATATATATATATATATATATGTATTAAAAATAATTTTAAATAACGGTTCAATTCGGTCTGATCCGATTTTAAAATTTGTATAATCAGACTGAACTGTTTGTAAAACAGTTTGAAGGAAAAAAAAAAAAAAAACCAAACCTAACCATTTGATTTGTAAAATGAGTCGGTTTATCAATTTTGCTTGGTTTGATTTGATTTTATTGATACCTCTATCCTTAATTGCTTGCAATTTGTGGCCGAATTTTATAATTTCGAATATCATGAAGTTAAAAAATATTTTAGAATTTAAAATTTGACTTAGAATACATGAATTAATTCCATGTCATTTAAAAAAAAAAAAAAAAAAAGCGAAATTTTTTATAATTAATTTTGCCATGGTTATGAAATGAATCTTTTAATTATTTGAATAACATCAAGTATTATTTAATCAAGTATTATTTAATCTTAAAATATGTATATATTTAAGTGAATTTCAAAACAAAAAAAGTCGAGACTCCCTCAATTTTGCTAATTTGCGAAACTAATTAGTTATTTGATGCTTTATCTACTACATTTCTTCAATAACAACTAAATCATGGCCTAAGAGGCTATCAGTGAACCTCAAACCAGAGCCAAAAAAAAAAAAGAGAAAACAATAAAGTCTACCACTACAGAGAGCATATCCATAACTAGTTGTTAAGGCCTAAAATAGAACTACAAGTTGTTTATTTAATGAAAATTAACAGTGCATCTAAATAGAAAACTCAGAACGAAGACATATACTCTAGAGCCCCCACTCTATACAACATTGTCAGCTTCAGATCATAAAAACGAGTTCAATGAATCCTAATAGTTTTACTTATAAAATAAATCCAAAATGCGTCATATTTTTAGAGAATGTCACCTTTCATGAATATCTCTCAACTTAACATTTTAAGCAATATGTGTATAACATAGTTCTTTGAATACATCATAAAGCCACCTTAGGGACCCTTACGTCTGCATTAGGACTTAAGCCCACATGGCCAATTGGTTCATATTCTGACACCAATTCTAATGGGTAATAATCGGAACCAAATAATAAGGGGTTAGAGTTCAATTAGTCCATTTAAACTCTAAAATACTATTCATAAACTAGCTCAGCAGATCATTACATCAAAATGACATAAGTGTTTCTATCACACGTTCCCTTCAGTAAGTAAGGACCACAAAGCCAGCTGAGTATTAACAGACAAAGTTCCAAAAAATTACAAAATAAAGAAATGATTTAGTTTGACATAAGCAGTAAGCAACATTATTATGCCCCTGCATCACACTCTCTCTACCAATAACATCCGAGGTTGCATCAGCCAGTTGTTTCAAAATGAGATAACTTGGCTAATAATAAATAAGCCAGTTGTTTCAAAAAAAATAAGCTTCAGAAATAAAGGATAGAAGTTTCACCTAATAACTTTTCGTCCTGTATTAGCTTTATATAACATTATGCTTTTTATTTTAATAATTGTTTTAGTTTATTTAAATCATTTTTATTTCAATCTTAAAATGTTTATAAAAAAATATTTAATTTTTCTCACATTTAATACATAAGTTATATATTTTACTTTTATTTTAATGTGCTTTTAATTTTTGCATTAATATAACATGTTTAATTGGGCTGCATCTTCGTTTAGATTAATTTTGCGTTCGACATAATCAAAATTTAAAACCCACGTATTCTCAGTGTTCAGGCTACAAGGAAATTGGCCAACTTTTTTATCAGAGCTCTTAAACTTTATGTTACTGCTTATATCAACATGACAAACGTTAAAATCAAAAGCTGTTTATGGCAGAGACTGCCTTGCATCTAAAACTGCTACAGATGTTACAAGGGGCACTATATTTCTTTTCTTGGGAAGCCTTAATGCCTTATTCACTTTCCATTTTTGTTAAGTTATTGATCAGCTCTCCACATGCCAATACATTTTATCTTGGACTATGTTTCCCTCTTTTCATTTATCTTTCTGTTTTTTTTTTAATCATATTTTTTCTTCTCTCTGTTACTTTAATAAATTTAGAATCATATATCATTAGGAACTCAACCTCTGCTCTCCAGTTTTCAATCCTGTGGATTGTTGAAAAATGGCTGAAAGGGAATTGAAAAAGATTAAGGAGGAAGTTGAGGAGTACAAGCCAAGTTTCTACCATATTTTGTATCAGCACCTTCCCAACGACTTTATGGTAATTATATATGTTGTTGTTGTGTTCATATATTTACTTTCTGGTTTCTTATAATTTCAGAAATTGATTATTCCTGGTCAATTTTTTCAATATTTTTTCTCCGATAATCCTAAAATGCTTATGTTCTCGTGGGAATAATTAGTTTATTTGATTACTGGAAAAAACGAGGTAATATAGTAGTAGTAGCTACTGCATTCTCTCATTCTTGAAATAAACAAATTTTTCTGACTTGATAACTGAAAAAGCACATTTGTTTATTATTATTATTATTATTTTTAATAACCGAAAAGCATGAAATCATCTATTTGTTAATAGTTTTCTAATTGATGATTTTACTCAGGGGTCTTGGATCTTTTTAGCTTTCTATTTTCATGTTCTAGGTTTTATTTTCTTCTGTCAAAAGACTTGCTGTTACTTTTAGTATATGTTTAATTACAGGACTCTTCAATTTTTGCAAAGTAGCCGTGAATGTGACCAAACAACACGACGATATAAACATGAGTGTGATTGATCAGTACTATAATTTAGTGAAAATATATTATTAAAAAAAAAATTAGCTTGTCTCATTCGTAATTATGTAAAAAAAAAATTAAATGCGTATGTTCGAAATAGAATCGGTATAATTGAATACATGTTGAGTGAAATTGCTTAATTGTTTGCCCAAATTTGCCCCAATGTCTCTCATGGATTTTCACAAGGCTATGAGCTTTATCTCAAAAAGTTAATCAATTGTATGAGATTGATTCATATACTTATAAGCTCATGCCCCTTATTGTTATTTTTTCAATATGAGATTTATTTGCTCTCACTTCTTAAAATTGTTATTAATTAATTTCCTGTGGAGCAACAATTGTAATTATAGTGATACCATTACGTGTTGTTCATGTTATGTGCGCGTTTAGAACTCTTGATTTTCATTTAATTATTAGCAACAACAACAAAATCGATGATTTGATTAAATTCTTGATCGGAGGGTTTTTATTAAACTCTAACTTTGTCTGTGTGTTTGTTGTCTCCTGAAGCCATTTCCTGCCTATTTCTTGAAGCATTTATCAGATAACATACTTGATAACGCAACACTAAAACTGCCTACAAATTGTTGTACATGGAAAGTGAGAGTAAGTGACACATCAAGTACAGGTATGTGCTTAACAGATGGTTGGTCAGAGTTTTTGAAAGATAACTCATTAGGCAACAATGAATTCTTACTATTCACATTTGAGGGTAACATGTGTTTCACAATTCAAATATTTGACATGAGTGCATATGAGGTAGACTATACAACACACATGACAAAGCATAAACCTGCTGCATCTTCCACATCAATAAGCAACAAAAAGTCCTCAGGTCGACCGCAAAAATTCGCAGCTGCCTCTACCTCGTCAGTTAGCAACAAAAGGCACCGAGGCCGACCAAGAAAGTTCCCTACCTCCACATGCTATTCAGGTTTAGTTATGAAAATGGTGTAACTATAGTCTATACATAGACTTCTAACATGTTGAACATGTGAAATACTTTTAAATAATTTTTGGCGTATATGCAGATGACCAAATATTTGCTGGAATATCTTTCAAGTCCAAGTTTCCTAACTTTTATACTAGAGGCCGACTATATGGCTTTGTGAGTTTTCTTCTTTTTTGGTGGTATACTATGTTGTAGGGTTAGTGTGGAAACATGGCAGGATATATAGCTGGAGAGTTCAAGGTTTAAGATGTTGTTGAAGGTTTTAATAACTATATATATGCACTGTACAACCCCTTAATTTTTTCTAATACCTCATGACCCTTTATATATGGGGTTATTGAATTGCTAGAGTACCATAGTTTAGTGGCATGATTAAGTAGGTTTTGTATACCGTTTTAGGTGAATTAAGATATTTATTTTGATTTCAATTGATAAATAAGTACATGACACAGTTCTATGGATATGTATTTTAATGTCAAACATCTTAATTTTTTTAATTTACACTAAATTAAAGTGTTTGAAAATTCATATATATAAATAATCTCTATATCATGTCGAATAAACAAATGTAATTCATGAAAAACAAAAGATTTCAAAATAACACATTTACAAGTCTCATTTTTAATATATCGCTGTATGTGAAATGACACACAGTAGTTGCTATCGAAGAATTGGCTTCATTCTCTAAATAGTTAGAATTATAATTAATTTGAAGCTATACTCATTTTTCTTATGTTTTTTTTTTTTGTTTTTGTTGTTGGGTATATCATATATAATGGTTGTAGCCAATCCCTACATTATTTAGCAGAGCACATCTCCCAATCGGCAATTGCAAAATGGTGCTGAGGAACTCCAGAGGAAAAACATGGGATGTAGAGTTTGTTATAAATAATAATGGGAGGCACTATACTTCTAGAGGGTGGACTAGCTTTTGGAACGCTAACACAGGCAACGAGGACAGAAATGGTGAAATTATCTGTATATTTGAACTTGTTTCTGAAAATGTGTTGCAAGTGCATATGTTTCCCATAGGATCACAAGGAATACATATGATATAATAAATATCTAATATGTGTTATATGTCAACTTAAATATTTATTAACAAAAAACACATTATTTTAACATTCCAGTACATAAATGACATAATTATTCAATGATTTTATTTTTAATTTTTTTAGTAAAAAAATATATGTTCATTTTTTTCTAACTCTAAAAAACATATATTCATTTATGTTATAAGAAAAATAAACATATATATTTTTTTTCTTCTAAAATGGAGTTAAAAATAAAGCTTTATACATAAAAAGAAAGGAAAGTTATGCGATACAATTAAATCTTATTTTAACTTCAATTGTACCATGCTCTATTTCTAGTTTTAATTTATTTTCCTTGCCTTAACAAACATGGGCCTTTGTATTCAAAATCGTATAATATACATTTTTGTCATTTTGGAATAACGAATAAATCTATGGAAATGAATATATCTTCAATCATGGATTGCAGCAAAGTTAAGTAAAAATCATATATTAATTTTATTTTAATACTAAAAAATATATATTTATTTTAAGATTTTAAAAATAAAACTCTATATTTAAATATAATTCTGACATACAATTAAACCAATAAAACATTTAATAGATCAAAAAGATATTTGATTTAATCAAAATAAAAATGTCATATGCACAATTAAAAAAAATATTTAACTTTCACAACATTCTACTGATCATACTTAAAATTTTAATAACACAACTCCATCACCACAAATTTGTAATATATGGCATTTTTATAGCATAAAATAACCCAAGAAAAGACAAATAAAAATGATATAAAAAAACATATTTTCCCAAAATTAAAAGTCGTTACATTTTTGGTGGGCATATCTATAGCATTTCAACAAGTTCATTACCAATAAAATAGCAGTAATACGCATCATGAATAGCCTCCTTCACTTCTTCCTCTGAAAACACTCGAGCTTCCCATTTAAAACTTTTATTACCAATTACGACATCCTTGTTGCCATAGATAGGTTTGTTTATTTTAACGTCACTATGACCTGCCAACTCTGTTAATGTAGACTTCTCCAAGTTTGGTTTCTTAAGCACACTTGCAGCCAGTTCTCCTAATTTAATACCACCATTATAACTATATTTATCCTGGGTAACACCAAAGTAACGTGACAATGAGAAGTTGGGATCAATACCCACAAAAAGGATACTTTCATCTGCTAAAAAGTCCTTTAAACTTTGAGGAAAAACTATTCCGTCCAGAAGTCCCACTTGAATTAGAACGCAACGATTGCCAACACAAAGTACCAACAATGTCATTTGACCCCAACTTCCTTTTTTACAGTCCAGTCCCACCACCCGACTTTGACGATTCAACAAATTCTTGAGTTCTAATAAGCATTCGTCAACAAGTGACACACTGTTGATGACACTGACCTTAAGATCAACCTTGTTGATAGTGATGTCATAGTGACCCATTTTCTTAAGAAACTGTATGGGTATCATTTTGGTCTAGAAACTAATTTGGAAAATAATAGATAGAATAACAAGAAAGGTGCTTAGATGGTATTTATATATGACAGGGTACATTTACCATTATTGATGATAATTTTAAAATAAAATAATAAATTTATACATTTTTATTTATTCTATATATAATAAAAGCAAGGCAATGACTTCGTAGTCTAATAGTTCCCTAACTATGAGCGCTGTTGGTATTAATTGTTTGTGAGTCCCAACGGAATTCCTTACAAAGGTACCGCTTGTAAAAACAACAAATTATTTGGCTAATTAATGACAACGCTGTATTTTGGTACAAGAGCAATTACGTTGAAAATACCAAATATACGCTTAACTTTACAAAGGCTATGCTGCTACACTAATTAATTTTCTTTGGAAGTTGATGGCTCTTTGATATACATCATGGTCTTATTCTCTACTCAGAGTTGATTTTTCCTTCAGAATTCAAGAGATATTTTATTATGTAATATTATAATCAATTATAATATATGTAATTTATAACTTAAATGATTGATATCTCAACACCAATAACAAAAAAAAAAAGGTCAAAATAAGGCAAATATTCTAAGTAAATTGAGTCTACCAACAAAAACAAATTGTTATCAATTTTAATTAGTGTCATCAAGTGCATGAATATTTAAATTAAAGAAGGTAACTATCAACTTAACAATAAGAGGGAGTATAAATTTAACAACATAGAAGACTACTTCATTTTTTCATTTCTAAAGTTGCTACCAAGCAAAGATTAATAAATCTATTTTGATACTCATATCAATTACATTTTCTATAATCAAGAGCACTGGCTATTATTTTTTTTTAGAAAATAATTACATTAGTTTTATATTTTATTAAAATAAAATACCATAATATCACTAATTATATTAAAAGAATGAATAATTTCTCATACATCATGTACCTTTTTCATACAAAGTTTACTGTATCAATTTTTGGTAATGTAGTAGATTTTTTATGTTATATCTTTAAAAATATTAGAAATTTTCTATCTTTAGTTACGTGTACGTTCTCTAAAAAAAAAAAAAATCAAGTGTGTTTATTTTTTAAAGATTAGGTATGTGCACTAATATTTTATATATAAAAAAAAAAGTATATACATTATTATTACTTTTCATTGGTATGAAATTACCATATCGTCATTTATTGTATAAGCGCTAAACAATTTCTCCAAGGGCTTTCGTTTTGGCAATTATATCATGGGTGATTGTAAACACAAGTGGTGTGATTATTTGTACGGATCCAAGAATTTTTTTCAAGGTGAGCTAATATATATTTTAAAAAAAATTTCTATACTCTCAATCTTAATTTATTTATAATTAACATTAAAAATATATATTTTTAAAATGTAAACTAAATTTTTTATTTAAATTAAGTCTAATGATACTTTAGGACATAAAACTTAATAAATTATCAAACTATTGTCAATTATTATGGAGAAAGAAGACTACTAAATATATACAAATTTATACTTATAATAACATTAAAATTAATAATTATATGATATTTATGGATAAAAAGTTTAAAAGTTATAATTTTTAGAAGTATATAACACATATTTATTGATTTGAGTATAAATTTAAATATTTAGTTTTAAAAAGAATATAAATAATTTTAATATTTTTTTTTTAAATAATATATTTTAACTTGATGCAGCAGAAAGCAGAATAATAAAACAAAAAAGGAGCAATGTTATATAAAATATATGACTATAAAGTGGTGTATTAGTTTAATTTTATTTATAAAATTTTAAATATAAATAATATATTGAATTTTATAAAAATATTAGTAATATTTATAAAAATTAAAAAAAAAAAAAAATTGAAAGTCCCCGGGCTTAAGCCCGGTAAAATTAAAGTGTAGGTCCGTTATTGATAGTAATATTTGTTTTTATCATTCATTTACATGATTGTACCAATATTTGTTCAAACAAATTCACTTCTATACAAACATTTGAATATATAGTCTAATAAATACTCGCACGAACAACAACTGTGTAGAAGAATACTCATTAATATGAACAAATGAACTGTTAAAAATGTGACTCTAATTGAGCCATTTATTTAAAAATGGAGGAGTCAATGAGCTCATTGCTTATGTCATTCAAAGGGTGAGCTCATCATTTATGTCATCAAGCCCACAAAAGAATAAATTGCAAAGAGGTGTTCATACATGAACTAGCTCTTCAATAGTAAATTTATTAGCTATAAATAGAGTAAGTATTTGCTCATTTGAAATCATCCCAAACAATTCATTTCAAGAGTTGCATTTGAGAGAAAGAGAGAGCAAAATTAGGAAGCTCATTATGATAGCTTCAAAGTGTTGGAATTAACACATTTAGTAGTTGCTCTTCTTTTGTTTGTTAGAAGAAAATCCCTAAATTTGGTATACTGGGATCTTGGGATATTTGAGAGTTTGTACCCACTTTATAAACATAATTTGAATAGTAAATTATTCTCATTGTCTTTGCCCGTGAATTAGGCCTTTCGTTGAACCACGTTAAAATTGTGTGTCCACTTTGTTATTTATTTTTTCTATGTTTAGTTACTGCAGTTGTTTGTTATTTAATTGAGTGCTTACTATTTAAGAAAGTTTTGTCTAAGTAGATTGGAATTTAAGTGGTTTCGGTGTGACCCTCCAATCTTTCCTGAAAGCTTTTCTTATAATAAATATGAATGAATAAGTGTTAAGGTGTTCAAAACTGGAGAGGCCATACGCATGCATTGAATATATATATATATATATATATAATCAAATGATACAATACTGATTTTTAAAAATTAGTAATAATCAGTACAAAATAGATGTTTAGAATTAAGGAGCCCATAACCGACAATAATTTCATTCAAGCCATACTTGTTCTCCCAATTGCTGCTACCTCAACACAAAATGTCAAAGCATGTAAGTCAAGCAGCAGCTCATTGAAGAAACATATATACACAATACCTCAAAATCAAGGGAAGCAACCCTTTGGCAAAATGAAAGCACCAACACACATGTCCAAAACCCTATAGTTTGAATATATACAACTTCTTCTTCACTTGTTCTATCTCCAAAAACAACACATGTGAACATCTTGAGAGGCTAGAAACTCCTCTTTTAATTAGTCCAGATATGTGCATCAAGTGAATGATTTGCACAGTTATCCCAGTTGGTCTGCAGCATGGAACCATCTGATACATTCTTCAGCATTTCATTAGCAAAGTCCACTGCTGACTTATCTGGCTCAAGAAGATTCTTGTCATTGGGTTGTGGAGTCAGGTGGCAGTCCCCATCTGACTTATCGGGCATGGGAAGCTTCTCTATGTCTGTAACTTGCATGTTGGGATGATCATGAGTAGATGCAATCACTTCTTCCAAACATCTTTTCTTATAATTCTTGCTTTCTTCTATGTATGGCTGCAAGAAGAAATTAAATTAAGAATATAAGACCTATGTAAGTTGCAGCATTTCAAAAGTGAATATCAATTTAAGAAGCTGGCCTTTCAGGGACAACAGACAGCTTACAATAGGACACCTGAAATACAACAACAAAGAAGTTGAAAATAATATCCTCTCTCTTTTACCTGACGATCATTCTCAGGGAGAAGCCTCCAAGCATCAATTGCCATCAAGAGCAAACTTTTGCCACCCGAGTTCTTTCCATGAATCGTTTTAAGACGATCACATTCTTGCTTGAGGAAGATAGAATATCCGGTTAGTCTTCTCGGATAACTACAAGGACGATTCTTCATTCCTTTGCCTTTTGAGGTTCTCGGATAACCACCTTGACACTTCTTACTTTCTTTGTTCTTTGAGGGTGTCTGTGGAGAGTGTACTTTTGGTTTTGCAGGGATACCAACTAAAATTTGTAAACTCATAAGACTTAAATTAAAAGGCTATAGAACTAGTCATATGCAAATTATTATTGGCTAGAAAGAATCCCCTATTGGCTGAACTACCCATTTAACAAGTTCATTTCAATTAGAAGGTCACATCAGCAAGCTGGACATCTTGAACTTAATTTTAATTTGTAAGCCTTTGAAAGATTTTACGTATTGAAGTCCTATAATAATATGTACAATTTGTACATAATCGAATTGGCTTTAAAATAGTATCTCAGTTAATTAGATATGTACAAACATGCTATTATGAGATTAGTTCGATTATGTTGAGATTGTATATGCTATGTAAAGCCCGGACTCAGTTCTAGAAATGACAAACAAACATAGTTGAAATTCACAGAACAGCTTACTAAGGTCACAAACCTGTTGACACTGTAACATAGTTACTCTTGTCTTTATTCCTCACTGAAATTAATTTCGCATCTGTTAACTTCAGATATGATGCTTTTAAATTGTCCTGTTTCATTGCAGAGCTATTCTCAACATAGGAAGCATGTTCTGCAGATACTTTTGTATCTGTTAGCTTCGGAACAGATGCTTTCAAACGGTCCTGTTTCATTGGAGAGCTATTCCCAACATAGGAAGCATGTCCTGCAAAATTTGAACTAATGTAATTGAGTCCACATCTAAAGCCAATATTATAAACGCATATGAGTGCCTTTAAAGCAAAAGAAAATTCCATATAAATGCCAAAATAATACATTCACATTTCTTCTACAGCTTCTTCAGCAAGTAATAAGAAGCAAACCACTTTCAGATTAAGCTATTGGGCTTGGCATTAGTACCTGGACCATTAATCGCTTTATCGAGTGATCTGTAGAAGAACATCTTTTCAAACTGGGAAAGGAAAAGTGCATAGGTGTTTTGAAGTCGACATGCACATTTAGGATCAAAACCTTCCAATTTTAAAGCAAGTGCAACTTCCTCCCATTTTCTTTCTCTGTTAACCTGGAAGCACATTGTTACATAAAAAAAAAACTTTAGTGTCGTAGACCCAAAAATTAAAAATATATACAATCCCTTTGTCCCGAAAAAAGATAACGTCTAGAAAGAAAATACATAGTCTTCTCGCTGGTGAAAATCATAAATTTAGTTATATTATGTTCAAATATGTTCAATTTAAGCATTTATATTTCCATAATTATAAAAAAATAGCACTTATAGTCCTATAAAATGGATCCAAAGTTAAATTGTAGTACTTAAGTTGCATATATAACGAACCTAACCTGAAAATAACATGACTAAAGTGCTAATTTATATAATAAAAAAAGACATACTCGACATAATTAATTTGAAAATAACAAGACTAAAGTACTTATTTATATAATAAAAAAAATACATTTAACATTGCGTACCCAAAAACTAAAAAATGTACACAATCCAGCTAGATAAAATTTGTCCAATTTTAAAGCTAAGTCCATGTTTATAGCACGTGAAAGTCTATAATAACAATAGGCCTTTCACTTAACCTATTGCATGAAGACAAAAATTCTAATAAACTCTAGCATAGTAAAGTATTTAATCAATGTTGGACACTACATAAAGTATATGAGGAAGAAAAAAAACACACACATATAAAGAGTTTGTACTTTGTATCAGTGAGCTATAAAACAAACAAACCTGGCAAAATCCGCCTCTCTTGACAACTTCTTTGTAGAAGACATGCAAGTCCAGTAAAGTTTGTCGGATATCAACTCTGCCATTTGAAAACGTGACCAAGTCTGTTACTTTTTTAGAGGAAAAAAAAAATTCTTATTCAAAAAACAGAAACAGCTAAACCGTAACTTGCTTTGTAATCATGTGATCTACATACAACATGCACTGTTAAGATAAAGAAGAAAGTCCACTGTCTTTTGTTGACCCAAATAGATGAAACACATGTCAGAAAATCTTATTAAACAGGCTTAAGAGTCAACCCAAAACAGAATCAAACTAGAATAGTAAAGGAAAAAAGAAAAAGCACAAAACTCACACAAGGTTAAGCCCTGATGACTCATGCAACTTTGAAAGTTTCTCGTAGAAGCTCTCTGGGTTGTCCAAGACATCATTCCCATTTTGTACAGAAGAGGCCACATTGGGTTTCTTGTCATTGAAGCGTTGGAAGATATTGGTTTGGGTTTCTGAAGGGTTACGCGCTTTTTTGTTCTCCATTTTGTTCACATTGTTTTCTAGCTTGATCAATTTCTGTCTCGTTTTTAACCAAGAAAGTGAAGTTGCGTTTGTAGGCGTCAAATGGGACCGACGGGAAAATTTAATTTCGAATAATATTGGAAATAAATAAATTAGAAGATGAATCATTGATTCTTGTAGATGGTTGAATGAGAGATATTATTTTCATAAAATAAAATAATAAATAACAAGAATCTATTTTAAATTAATATTAAAATATTATTTTTATTATTGTAAATTTTAAATTTTTAAATTTTGTGAGTTTTTAAAAAAAATACTAATATTAAAGTAGTTTAAAAACTTACTTTATAATTTAATATTTTAATATTTTTAAAAATAAAAATATTATTTTTACTATCCATTCACATATAAGAGATTATACAGTAAAGTACATATATAAAAAATAAAAATAAAAAAAGTGTATTTTATTTCTAGCTCTCATTGAAAATTTTGTTTCTTCCATTTTTTTTTATAGATAATTAAAAACAATAAAGCATGCCAACAACATAAAATATTTTTTTCAATAACTTTATAAGAAATATTAGGATTTTGTATCTTTAAAGTACTCCAAATAATTTTAATTTTTAATTTAAATCTTACAAATATTTAAATTTTAATAATTAATATCTTTTTAGTTAATTTAAACAATTTTTTTTATTATTTACAAATTTTAAAATATTAATATTAATTTATTATTTTAAAAAATATATTTTTTATTAAGTTATATATATAATTATTTTATTTTATTTTATTAATAATACACATAATTTAAGATTAATGTAAAATTTAAAGGGTGAAAAGTCAAAATGATGCTTTGTTTTTGTAATAGGTATTATTTAATCATATAATTTATAAAAGATATCTTTAAGTTAATTTGTTTATGAAAAATATGTTTTGAAGTCCCTTTACTTGTAAAAAATGTGTCAGGCAAAGACAAAATCAATTTTTCATCCGATTTTTCGTTAAATCTAACTGAATAGTATATATGTCACATGTATGTTTATATTTTTCGATAGATATATATTAAATTAAAAAATTACTCTATTTTTTTATAATTTATTTATATTAAAATAAAATAAAATTTTTATTATCTAATTTATGATTTTAAATATTAAAAAATGAAAATTCAATTTAAATTTTATTAAATTCAATCAAACTTAAATAAAATTTTCATTATCTAAATTATGACTTTAAATATTAGACAATAAAAATTTTATTTAAATTTTATTAAAAATTATATTTAAATTACATTAAAAATTTTATTTAAGTATTTTTTGAAAATTAAAAAAATTAAGTAATTATTTAATTAAATATTAATTTTTTTTATGTATATATATAAAAAAAATATAAATATATATGTGATACATATGTTATTTTGTTAGATTTAAAGAAAAATTAAATGAAAAAGAAAAACCAACTTTGTTCTTACTTGTTATATTTTTTTATAAGCAGAAGAACTTAAAAACATATTTTTAAAAAATAAAGAGATAAAAAAAATATTTTTTATAATGTAGTAGATTAAATATTTCTTTTTATAAAAATAATGTGTATAGACTTCTAGATGTATATGTCTGAGTCATCAGACGTTAAAGCCATACAATTGGATAAACAGCTGTGTCCCCCTCCAGGAAAACTTTAAAAGAGCAACGTAAACTTTCTTATTACCACTACAGCCTTCAAAGATAAGGCTTTTTACAAACTTCTGCATTCTTAGATATATAATCCACAAATCTTGAGGATAAACAATTGTCACGGTTCATACTTTTCCAAATGAATTGTTAGTAAGCAACCCAAAGGACCCGTAATTAACCGGAGAAGCGAAGCTTTTGAATGTTTGGTTATTATTTACTGACTTTTATTATTGGGATTTCTATTTGTGACGAGCTCTGATTTGGTCCAATTTTAAAGGCTGTATGAATGTTTTAGAGCCTTATGGGTACTCCAAGTTTGTGAGCTTGAAGCAGAATCAACAATGGCTATCATGGGGTGTTGTTGTTCGTTCTCTCCTTCTGTCTCCTTTTCTCTTACTACTTCTTTCAATTTCTCAGCTCGAGAAGCTTCGTTTTCGACGTCACGAATTCCCTATCGCTTCCCTTCTCGCCGATGTTTGAACTCCAATAACCCATTTGCTGCTTCGAAGAGGTAACTTATGTTCTTTGGCTTCATTGATCAGTTTGGTTTCCGAGGAAATTTACTAAGATAGGAAGAAACTTTGGAATTTTGAGGTTTTCTGTTCTTTTACTCTTGCCCAGTCGCTTTGATAGTTTAACTATAAAAGAATGCTTAATTGAGTGGTTTCAACTTTCAAAAACCTATTGTTAATTGGACCAAGAGGAAGTTTATTTAATTCTAGACAACAACATTGTAATGTTTCACTAATTATTGTTAACCTTTTTCTTCAAAACTATGTTAAATTTGTTTTTATCTTATGTTGCAGGTTTTTTAATTTTGATTCTAGATGCTCTATAACCAATGTTGACACACAGTTCAATGATGTAGCTACTGAGAGTGAGGCCCGGGAAGACTTGTCAGCTTTAGAACCTAATTGTTCAGGCCCTGTTCTTAATCTCAAACCTGATATTCTTGATGTGGAATGTTTTAGTTTACTCTCTGAAGAGACTTATGTAGGGTGTATCTTGACAACACTACCTGTAAGTTCTTATTAACTTTCTCTTCTCTGATATTCATTATATCATGTCTCGTGTTGTCTTTGATTGCCATCTTACAATTACATGTTTTCTGTTTCGACTTCTCAGGTTCTATCAGAGGAGGAGCAGCATACCCTTGCAGCAACTCCAGCCCATCCAGCAGGATTATATGGTATGAGCCTCTATCAATCAGTCGAACTAAAACATATTGACTGTACTCTATGGACACTTTTATGCTTGACTTCTTTTTATGTGATCTGATTTGTATAATTTCTGATATTGTCTTTCATACTATTCATTTGGGGCATGAAGCTAAATTAGTTGTAATTTTGTTAATATATTCTACATAACAAAGCGTCTGGCACCACAAAAGATCGAACTTGTGGTATATAGGCCTAGCATTTTATTTATATTCCTTCAATACTCCGCCTCAAGTGTGGGCTAATTTTCAAAAAACTTGCAATTTTCTCCAGAGTGAGTTTTCTTATCTTTTCTACAAGGCCCATCAATTTGGGTCTGTCACGGGGATTCAATCCCATACCTTGTGTATATGATACCAATACCATAAAGAAGAGTCAGATATCACTCTTCCCGGAAGCTCAAGCTTGTATTAGACGTGTCTAACATTTCATTTATATTCCTCCAATATAGTGTCAACTAGTGTCAGTTTAACATTTTTTTATTTTCACTTGTTTTGTTGAATATTCATGTTTGAAGATATTCTCACTTAATATCTTGATTTTTGATTAATCACTATTGGATTTTTTTTCCCCTCTATCCTTTATGCTAACCACCCTGAGGTCACAAAAATTATATTTGGAAGTAATAGTATGGTGAACTGTAGGTACCAACATTTTGAAAGCTAGCATGTTTGTTGCTTCTTTGTTTCTTTTTCAATTTTTATTTCTGGGATGCTACAATGGGTTCCTCCTTTTGTATGTCATTTAAACTATAAATTAGCATAGTGGTGATACTTTTGTTTTTCTTAATATTTTTTCTAATCCAAAGGTTTTATTTTTCAGCTTTATATGGAAGCTGTTTAGCTGGGAATTTGGTGGAGCAACTTTGGAATTTTGCTTGGCCATCTGCTATAGCATTGATACACCCAAGCCTTCTACCCGTGGCAACCATGGGCTTCTTTAGCAAGGTTGCGTTAGGCATTAGGAAAATATATTCATCATATAAACTAATAACAAATGCAATATTCTGTTTGACAAGTTGCATTTATGTTGAACAGCTTGCAATAATTGCAGTAGGCCCTCTACTTGGCAAGTTTCTGGATTATTTTCCCAGAGTGCCCGCATATAATTGTTTGAATATCATACAGGTGAGATTGCGAGAACTTTCTTCTTATTACATTATAAGTTACTACTATAAAATTCACCACATTGTAAAATGTTTCCTTCTAACGCCTTTACCCTGTCAGACAGCTGCTCAGTTGTTATGTGCAACACTGATAATTCATGCACATTCTCTTCCTTCTTCCATTGCATCATCTTTGTTCTTCCGTCCTTGGTTTCTTGTGCTTGTCATAGCTGGAGCAGTTGAGAGGCTATCTGGGGTAGCATTGGGTGTTGCAATGGAGCGTGATTGGGTGGTGCTGGTATGCTAGCCTGAGTCCTCACTTTTCATTAATACATGTATTTTTTGTCTGTGAATTAGTTAACTATAGTTATATATTTTGCAGTCATTTTGGTTCATTTCAATTTGACGATCTGAATTGGCATATTTTTATGAACAGTTAGCAGGGGTAAATAGGCCTATTGCGCTTGCACAAGCAAATGCAATTCTTAATAGAATTGATCTTCTCTGTGAGGTAGCCCTGATCTCTCTTCTAATTTTTTACTCTAGAGTTACTCTCTTTAACTTCATTGCTCCAGGGTTTTTATTAGTTGCAATAGTCTGTTAGCTTGTTCATAAATTCATGTGCTGGCATACTTGAAGGAAGTAGAAAGAGTTCATTGTACATAGTTTCATGACTGCCTCAAATTATGTATCTTTTTGTAATCATGTTATAAGATATCTCGCATTCACTGGAACCTATAGTAAGAGATTTATAATTACAGATAGCTGGGGCGTTATTATTTGGCTTTCTTCTTTCTAAGTATGAGCTGGTAACCTGCCTGAAAGTTGCTGCTGGTTTGATGATGATCTCACTACCATTTGCGGTAACCAGTATTTTGCTATCATCTTTTTATTTTTATTATTCCTTTCTTTTTTTGCTGTAACCAGTCTTTTGCTATCATTTTTTTATTTTTATTGTTCCTTTCTTTTTATATATATCATCCTGGCATCTTTTCATTTATAACCGTAAAATTTTCTATACTCTAGATGTCTCTCACATGGTTGACCAACAAGCTATCTACTGGGGTTCTTGATCGTCCTAGGTTTTCACAAAGCTGTTGCGAAAAATTTGTTGATGAAATTTGTCCTGACACCATTAATATTGGTAAGTTTGATACTTCAGTTGTCTTTTATTTTTCCCTGAAAATTAGCAATATCTTGTATTTACTGAATTCGTGCGGAATAATCAGTGGATAAAGGTATAGAAGCTATTAAGCTTGGGTGGAAGGAATACATGCAGCAGCCAGTTCTTCCTGCAAGCCTAGCTTATGTTCTTCTTTATTTTAATCTTGTTCTTACTCCAGGCAGTTTGATGACAGCATTTTTAACACAGAGAGGTATATCTCAAACTCCATCCCTTATTAGTTGCAATAGTTTTGAAAGCATTTCGAAAGAAATGATATCAATTTTAGGCCTCATGTTCTTTAAAAATATTTATTATATTTGGATCAAAGCAACATTAGATCATGCTATAGTTATCTATAATCATGGAGACCCCACAAACCATCACCTGTTTCTGGGCAGTAAGGTCTTCTGTTATTCATCTATAACGTTGCTCATATTTATTACTAGAGAAATGTTTTTTATAACCATAACAATATGAACATCATTTAAATGACACATTTTTAGGATTTTACTCAAGTTACCATTCTGTGTCACACTGTAACAACTTGCCATATTAGTGGTGCTAAAAGGACTTGATTTCACATGGAGTGGTGCTAAAAGGACTTGTGTTCTATGCACATGCTCTGAAACCAAATGTATACTTTAGTCTTGGGTTTTAATTTTCAGGATTTTTTATCCTATAGTATGACCTGTTTTCTATCCAAGGGCAAAAACATGGGAGTAGTTAGCATGTATATCAATAGGCACAGTCGCGCAGATAGTCTCTCTTGGAATATCATCCTTTCTGAAACAAGATACACCCTTCTAACTATTCAGCTAAATCAATCCTCTGTTTTATATAACTTCCCTTGGCTTGTTTTGAAACTTAAATTTAACTCCAATGGGATCCTTAACAGGTCTTAGTCCATCTATCATTGGTGGTTTCAGCGGATTATGCGCATGTATGGGTGTTGCAGCAACATTTGTGTCAGCAGGCCTTGTGAGGTGGCTTGGCATTTTGAAGGTTAACTATCTTGTGTTTCTTCTGTTAACTTTATTATAATTTTATAATTGTTTAGAGCTAATGGAGATTCTTAACCACCAGGCTGGAGCAGTTGGATTGATATTTCAAGCTTCAATGCTCGCCATGGCTGTTGTGGTATACTGGAGTGGGTCTCTTTCTCAGCAGAACCCCCTTCTCTTCTTCTTGTGTATGATTGTAAGAATCATCTTCTATTTTCTTAATTTGAATTTGATTTCACAGGTTTAGTGAAATATTTAGTAGAAAACCTTAGAAGAATTTCGACTCAATTTATTCATTATGAGATAATGAATTAGTATCTCTGCTCTTGCTGCTGATATTGGTACGGAGAGTGTAATACTGTGGGCAAGATGAATATGGCGTGTTAATCAATTGGATGATGGAAAATAGTCATTAGGTTGGATTTGAGGGTGCTAGGGTCAATTTATAAATTAGTATGCTGCAAAATGTTATCTAAGAATTGATAGTACTTTGTCTAAATTTGTTTCACTGAAGATATCTAAAATTTCATTTCACTTTGCTTGCCGTAGCTTACTATTAATTGATTTTCAGTTACAGGAACATAAACTTTACAACTAAGTGGAGCATGAAAGATGTTAGAGAACGAGAGAAGACTTCTTACCTGGGGGAAACTTGTAGAATTTCTTTTAGTAATAGAGTTATCTCTACTCAACAGGAATACTAACAACTTAGAAAGAACACAGGATTCTCTGAATCCTTGTTTGTGTAATGTTTTGTCGCCGCTGCATTGTGCAGATTTCTTGAAAGAATACTTTTTCTTGCTGAAAAATCCGTCTCAATGCAAACCTACTTCTTAGGTGATTTGTTGGAGCTTTAACCAAAACTTATTCTTCTTCTGTGTATAGGTATTATCAAGGTTGGGACACATGTCATATGGTGTGGTGTCTGCACAGATTCTTCAAACTAGCATACCAACATCAAAGGCAAATATTATTGGGACAACAGAGGTTTCTGTTGCCAGTCTCGCAGAGTCCATGATGTTCGGAGTTGCAATAATTGCCAACGACGTCTCACATTTTGGATTTCTAGCAATTTTATCTCTTTTATCGGTGGTTGGGGCAGCTTTAATGTTCTGCCGATGGTTATATAATCCAACAGATGAACAGAGACGACTCTTCTCGTTTTATCCTCGGTATTAGTCATTGATGTAAGTGTTTCTCTTTTATTTTTCCTTTTGTTATTTGATTGTATAGTAATTAAGGGTAGTGTCTGGTTGAGTTTCACGTGCTGTCATGCATATTTAAAACACACATCCTTTATATTCGTACTTTGGCATATATGCCTAACTCGCAACCATCATTTATCAGTTGCAGTTTTTTCATCATTTGTCTTGTGGGGAGAGGTTGTTGGACGTAATTTAAAGCCAAGATACACCCACAGTTTTCCATCTACTAGTAGCTGAGATGTAAGTTCTACACTTTGTTTCTGCTGCATCCTACATCGGCTGTATTACAAAGTTTTCAACCCTGCTCATAATCATATCAGCAGGTGAAAATTCGGCAAATCTACCCTAGATTTTACAAATGTTCTTACCTCTGTAAAGCTTATTGATTATTGATTTATTGTATACGTGTATACATGAATGTCATAATAAGCATGGATGCAGATTGCATCAGGGCAAAAATGTTTTCTACGGATGAATATTGCAATTTGCCAAACAAATTAAGAATACAAGTTTTGAACACAATAACTCTGATTTATGATTTCTTGTTAACTCTTCTATATTGAAATTAAGAACATTGCAATTTGCCTAACGAATGTTTCTATATTTTTCATTAAACTGTTATATTGTTGATTTATGGTACTCTTTAATATGTCGCTAAACAGTTATAGAAGTGAAAATATTGTAGGAAAAAAATTGCATCTCACTTTAATTGATATATTGCTTGATTAGTTAAACATTTAAATATTGCTTGTATCAAGTAGATAATCAATTCCGTGGCTGGCCAATTCATAAATATAACATGTGGAATAAAAAAGGAACGGGTAACGACATAAATCAACATGGAAGGATGAATATTAACAGAAATCAATAGAAAAACACATCTTAACATAACACGTCCTATAAAAAAATTTATTTATAATCAAACGGTATTCAATATAGTTTGAGGAGAGTAAATACACGAACCACTCATAGAAATAAGTTGAATGCTTCGTATGACAACATTATCACTGGCTTTATACACAAACTTAAAACTGATCAATGAATCAGCTAATAATAAATCAGACTCTAATCTATGTAACAGATTAACTTATATTGCATCTAAGGTACATTAAAACACATGCAGATCTTGAAGAACTTATATTAAGGAGCTTTAAAGTTCCTCATAAGCTTCAAAACTATCATAAGAAGGAGATTCCATAACTTCACTTTCTACTTTTGGACCTAATTGGAGAAAGTAATGGACACCATTAAGCACATCATCTACCATTAGGCCTACCCTGCCTCCAACCCAACTTCCCATTTGACTTCCTGCAAGATAGCCAAATCTCCCAAGTCTTTGCTCACCCAAGAAGCCTCCAGTATAGGTGCCAATTAAAGTGCCAGTTCCCCTCAAGAAACCTTCAACCATTGTACCGCCATAGTATATTGCTTCAAAGAAGTCCCATCCAGAAGAGATAATGGGACCTGTTATTCGCTTGGTCTGTCGGGTTGCCAACTTTGCTGCCTTAGCTCCTTCTTTCTGTGCAATTTTAGCAGCATCTGGAGCAGCTTTCCCCTGTGACAATGCATCAGTCAATGCAGTTTCCATTGCAAGAGTTCTTGCTTTCTCAACATGAGCAGATCTAAAGTTGTTAACATAGAGTTTCACTCCCTCTTTCACAGTACATGCTAATGATCCAGTGCTCATGTCAAAGCAGTCAAATATTGTAAATTTTCCACTTTGAGATGAGTTCTCTTCTCCAACCAGCTGTCTACATTTCTCAGCTGTGGAAAAAGAAAAAACACGAGAGCTCATTGTAAAAGAGTAGCAGACGCATAATGACTTAAAGAAACCATTTAGGACTCCTTTTCAACATGCAAACAACAAAAAATGTTTTTATTTTGTTTTGGAGATAATCAAAGAAGATACAAAGATTTTCACAAGATCTATTATGAGATTATGAGACCATACAGAATGTTAAGACTTTATAATACAATAATGGCTCTACAAATAAAGTGAAGAAACAAAATGTCGTTTATAATTCTATTTAATCTGGGCAGAAACATGCAGAGTATAATAAACAAAAAATTATGACAAAGGAACAAGTTCAATCTCTGTGTCACCTAATATATAAAAGGAGTAATGCTATAGAACATGGATTTAAAGTTGACTCTATCTTATCCATTGTAATTATGAGAGAGAAAGCAAAAAGTATATTAAATATGTAAATCAAAGAGATGATAGAGTCATGACTCATGCTCCCAAACATTTTTTTATATAAAATCACTTTCTATGTGCTTGAAATGGTTTAAACGTGACAGTCAAATTATATAATGATGATTAAGATTTTAGTACTATAAACTTATTTGTTTGCATCTACATAACAATTGATCTGACAATATTCTTCTGCATTTTCTTTGCTTAGAAACAAAGACCTAGATGACATCGGTTAAATTCTTTAGTCCAAACAGTTATGGATATAAGAATCTTCCTTGATTCCTTCCATTCCACTTGATGAAAGACATCCGTTGAAGTAAATAGATGTAGCACTATAAACTAAGCTACATGGACCCATGTTACAAAACCTTGATGGTTAAACATGACAAGTTTTCATACATCTTAACAAAGTTTCAGATAACTTTCATTCATTTTTATTGTGGAAGAAAAAAGTATTAGAATGTATAAAATATATGTTACCCATTACTCAATAGCTTAATAGCTCAAGCTTTTGAAAAAATTGTTCACTAAAATTTCCTAACTTAGTATCAGAGCATAGGGTTTTGAGCCTATAAGGTGTATAGAGACACATTTGAAGGGAGTGTTAGAACGTATAAAAAAATATGTTTTGACCCATCAACTAAAAGCTTAATATTTTAGATAATTGGTGCAATAATTTCTAACCCATAAAAAAAAAAAATTGAGAGATAAGGAGGCACTCTTTTCCGTTCATTCAAATTTTCAATCTAAGCATTTAGTTCTGTAATCCCCTCAAATGTGGAGGAACAATTTACCATTTTATAGAAAAATCACCAACCCAAGCATTCAAGATTATCACAAACACTTGCAATTCCAAATAAACCTACTACACAACCAATTTTCACCAAGAAATTGAATCAATTCAAAACTAAGAGTACCCAGGTAAACGACACATAATCTCTTGTATATGAACCGAGAAGCGTCAAAGACGCCACAACATACATCGCATATTCTTAGATGTCGAGTCAAAACTTTCCTTCCCACAAAGCCAACAGACACCACAAACGAGTTCAGGATTTCATTCGTCCATTGTAAAATTTAGAACTCCAAAAGAACAAAAATTGAGGCCACATCATATAGACGCATATCAAATCGTATACGTATAAAGAGTTACTTAGTTGAGTTGTATATGAACAAATTTATGTACCTGTTATACTGAGGGCGGCGAGTCCAACCATGAAGAGCAAAAATTGGACCCTTCTGTCTCGGAAATTCATGATTCAATAATCAATTATGCAGAGAGGGGGGAAACCAAATCGAAATAGAAGCCCTAATTTTGGATCATGGGTCATGAAGAAGTGAAATCAAAGGAGTGACATAATATAGAGTTTTGGAAGCTTCGAAGCAGAGGGAGGAATCAAAGCTCGTGTTTCTTCGCGCAATAAAGTTGGGATTTTGTCTAAAATAGGCAAAATCCTTAATATAGTTTAAAAAAGAGCAACCTTGTGTAAAAGTTTAGAAATAGGCAAAATTTTATTTACTCTCCCGGTAGCCGGTTTGGTTGGGTCATTTAGTTTCCCACCAAAATAATTTTCTTTCTTCTTCTCCCTCCAACTACGCACCCTCTCTTTTTCTCTTCACTGATCTTCTCACCATTGTTGCGTGTCATCGTGGAAAAATTATAAAAATGAGGTTAGTAATATCTTCCAACAATATTTGCAATTTTTATTAAGATGTAAATGTTGCAATTTGTACCAGGATTTTTAAATAATAACTACCAGAAAAATGCGATTGGGACTGATATATTTTCGGAAAATTTCCAACAATTTGCTTCATACTTTCGCGAG
This sequence comes from Elaeagnus macrophylla, assembly GCA_029378325.1. Classification (NCBI taxonomy): domain Eukaryota; kingdom Viridiplantae; phylum Streptophyta; class Magnoliopsida; order Rosales; family Elaeagnaceae; genus Elaeagnus; species Elaeagnus macrophylla. The sequence goes on along the minus strand of CM055642.1, from coordinate 8,047,229 downwards.
GAACTGATATGGGTATTATTTAAACAGATTTTTGGTTGAAAAACCGTATTAAACTGTTACCCCAATTCAATAATAATTAATAGAAACATATATTTTTGGCCGCGTGTAATCGAAACATTTATGAAATGCTATATTCAGTTTTTTATATGTGGGGGTATATGTGGTATATCTGAGGGTATATCTGGTATATCCGGTATATCTGGGGGTATATCTGGTATATCCGGTATTTCTGGGGGTATATCTGGTATATCTCATGGTATATCTGGTATATCTCAGGGTATATCTGGTATATCCGGTATTTCTGGGGGTATATCTGGGGGTATATCTGGTATATCTCAGGGTATATCTGGTATATCTGAGGGTATATCTGGTATATCTCAGGGTATATCTGGTATATCTCAGGGTATATCTGGTATATCTGAGGTATATCTGGTATATCTCAGGGTATATCTGGTATATCTCACGGTATATCTGGTATATCTGGTATATCTCAGGGTATATCTGGTATATCTCACGGTATATCTGGTATTTCTGGGGGTATATCTGGTATATCTGAGGGTATATCTGGTATATCTCAGGGTATATCTGGTATATCTGGTATATCTGGTATATCTGAGGGTATATCTGGTATATCTCAGGGTATATCTGGTATATCTCAGGGTATATCTGGTATATATGAGGTATATCTGGTATATCTCAGGGTATATCTGGTATATCTCACGGTATATCTGGTATATCTGGTATATCTCAGGGTATATCTGGTATATCTCACGGTATATCTGGTATTTCTGGGGGTATATCTGGTATATCTCAGGGTATATCTGGTATATCTCAGGGTATATCTGGTATATCTCAGGGTATATCTGGTATATCTCACGGTATATCTGGTATATCTCAGGGTATATCTGGTATATCTCACGGTATATCTGGTATATCTCAGGGTATATCTGGTATATATGAGGTATATCTGGTATATCTCAGGGTATATCTGGTATATCTCACGGTATATCTGGTATATCTCACGGTATATCTGGTATATCTCACGGTATATCTGGTATATCTCAGTGAAATTATGATATATCTCACGGTATATCTGGTATATCTCAGGGTATATCTGGTATATCTCACGGTATATCTGGTATATCTATGTATATGTTGGTATATCTCCATCTATTACACATTTAATCAGGTATATATGTTATATACTAATAACGCAGTTCAATATGTTGTATATTATTTGATATATCAATTAAACTTTACGTATTTTTGAATGAGATAGACCTAATTATTTATAAACATTTTACAGAATGGATAGCCTTAGTATTCTAATCATTCACAATGGTAAATGGTCATTGAAGGATGGTAAAAAAGTATATCAAGGAGGTGAAGGTTTGGTGATGAAGATAAAAAAAGGATGGTTGTATAATGAACTTAAAGAAAAGTTGTTTCTCAAGTTAAAGATGGATAAGTTCAAGTATGAACTTGAAGTGAGATACTTCTATAAGAATGATTTGACATTACCATCTGTTTTAATAGGTGATGATGAAGAATTGGAAGAGTTTTTTGACCTTCACGTTGAAGATAATGAAAGGAAGGCTGTTCTATATGTCACAAAAAATGTGATAAGATCTGTAGGTACAAGTAATTCTATTTGCCATGAGCAAGTTTTTAATACCGGAGGCCGTAATGTAAATTTCTTGAGCGATACTAATATGCAAGAAGGATCTCAAAATCCAAATGGTGGTTGCGATAATGTACTTGATAGTATTCGTGATGATGTAGATCACAATTTAGTTCCGCCGCAAATGGGTGATGAAGGAGATATTGATATGATTAGAGAATATGAATTACCAGATATACCTGTCAACGAAAACGTTGATCGTGATATGTCCTCAATGGGAGGTTTGCATGCAATTCATAATGAAAGGACACAAGTTGAAACAGAAAGGGTCATTGTTAGAAATCATGAGAATTATGGTTTATCCCAGTCTGAAGGAAGAACTGTAATTAGAAACAATAATGAATTAGGTATCGGTCCATCCAGTACACCCACAGAGATTATTTCTAATGGTGACGTTTCGTCATCTGTGGCACATGTTGAGCTTGATTTGAAAGTTGATCAAGTGTTTGACAATAAGATAGATTTCACAACACATGTCGGTCTTTATGCCATAAGAAACAGATTTGAGACGAGGACACTGACTAGTAGGAAAGACCGTGTTCTAATACGTTGCATTCAATCTACTTGTAGTTGGATGATTAGATGTAATAGGATCACTGGATCTGATAGGTTCAGGGTAAAAGAATACGAATCAAGACATACTTGTGATCCTAACAATTACATGAGGAAGAATAGGACTGCAACCTCAAGAGTGATAGGAAATGCCATAAAAATGAAGTTGGTCCGACCAGGAAGAATTTATAAGCCCAAAGATATTATTGATGATTGTCAAAATGAGTTTGGGATTGAGATTGGTTACACCACAGCATACAGATCGAAAGAGAAGGCTCTTTATTTGCTACGTGGCAGTGAAGAGGAATCATTCCTGAAGCTTCCTTCCTACTGTCATGTTTTGAAGGAAAGAAATCCTGGTAGCGTGACACATATTGAAGTTGACCAGTCCGGAAGATTTAAGTACTTTTTTTTGGCACTAGGTCCATGTATCAGAGGTTTTTTATCTTGTATAAGACATGTAATTACAGTCGACGGTGCATTCCTATCAGGTAGGTATGCTGGGACATTATTCGTAGCAAATGCTTCAGATGGAAATAACAACATATATCCATTGGCCATTGGTGTTGGAGATTCTGAGAATAATGAAGCCTGGGAATGGTTTTTGTTAAAACTATCCGGTATATTTGGGCACATTGATGATCTTGTTATTGTTTCAGATAGACACCAAAGCATTATACAATCTGTTCCTAAGGCATTCCCCAATGCTTTGCATGGATATTGTGCATTTCACATGGAGATGAATTTGAACCACAAATTTAAGAATCCTGATATCACACCTTTGTTCAGATGTTGCGCAAGGGCATATACGAAGCGTGAATTTGACAAATACATGGGGGATTTGAGACTGATCGATCCTGATATAGAGAAGTACTTATTGGAAGCAGGTAAAGACAAGTGGTCAAGATTTCATTTTCCTGGGAACAGATACGGTATAATGACCACAAATGGTTCAGAGTCATTTAATAATGTCATGAAATCTGCTCGTGAGTTACCTATAACCATGCTTGCTGAGTACTACCGTAGCAAAATACAACATTGGTTTGTCGAACGTAGGGAGGTTGGGATGAGATGGGGAACTCGATTACTTACCGATGAGGTCGACTCAATTATGCGTGCAAATCACAATAAGTCCTTAAGGTACAGGGTTTTCAGAATTAATGCACATGTTTTCCAGGTATGGGATCGTACATCATTATATTGTTATTGAATTTTTAAATATGTCAATTTAATAGCGCATGTGTTTTAATTACTTCTAATGTTTAAACCATCTATTTAACTAGTTCATTTATATGATGTCAGGTTGTACACGGTGATACTAGTCAAGATGTTGATCTACTGAACAGAAGTTGTAGCTGCAGGGAATTTGATGTTCACAAAATCCCCTGTTGTCATGCCATTGCAGCGGCCCGTTTTCAAGATGTTGATGTCCAGTCCTTGGTTGACCGATTATACACAGTCAATTGTTATATTATCGCATATGCGGAGGCAATTTTTCCAGCAACTGACAATGGTCAGTGGGACATTCCAGAAGAAATCATGGACCTAGTTGAACTTCCTCCTAACACAAAGAGAAAATCTGGCAGACCACGAAAGCGACGCATACGTTCACATGGGGAAGTAATAAAGAAGTTAATGTTGTGCAGTCGTTGTGGAATTAGTGGTCATAACAGAAGGACTTGTAATGTTTTTCGTCAGATGATTGTAGAACCTTCCCTACCTTCTCAAGAATGAAGATTTTCATGTACCCTGTAATATTTTATGCTGATTTCAAGTTGAACATTTATGTATCTGAATTTTGCATTAATGATAGTGTTATATTATGCCCTGTCTCTAAATTTTCATGTACCACGTATATGAGATATGTGTTGTTATATTATTTTATAAGATATACCATGAGATATAACCCCATATACCATGAGATATACCATAATTACCGTGAGATATACCATAATTTCACTGAGATATACCAGATATACCCTCAGATATACCAGATATACCCCCAGATATACCAGATATACCCTGAGATATACCAGATATACCCTGAGATATACCAGATATACCCTCAGATATACCAGATATACCGTGAGATATACCATAATTTCACTGAGATATACCAGATATACCAGATATACCGTGAGATATACCATAATTTCACTGAGATATACCAGATATACCAGATATACCCTCAGATATACCATAATTTCACTGAGATATACCAGATATACCCCCAGATATACCAGATATACCCTGAGATATACCAGATATACCAGATATACCGTGAGATATACCATAATTTCACTGAGATATACCAGATATACCCTCAGATATACCATAATTTCACTGAGATATACCAGATATACCCCCAGATATACCAGATATACCCTGAGATATACCAGATATACCAGATATACCGTGAGATATACCATAATTTCACTGAGATATACCAGATATACCAGATATACCCTCAGATATACCATAATTTCACTGAGATATACCAGATATACCAGATATACCCTCAGATATACCATAATTTCACTGAGATATACCAGATATACCAGATATACCCCCAGATATACCAGATATACCCTAAGATATACCAGATATACCCTCAGATATACCAGATATACCCCCAGATATATCATAATTTCACTGAGATATACCAGATATACCCTGAGATATACCAGATATACCCTCAGATATACCAGATATACCGTGAGATATACCATAATTTCACTGAGATATACCAGATATACCAGATATACCGTGAGATATACCATAATTTCACTGAGATATACCAGATATACCAGATATACCCCCAGATATACCAGATATACCCTGAGATATACCAGATATACCAGATATACCGTGAGATATACCATAATTTCACTGAGATATACCAGATATACCAGATATATCCTCAGATATACCAGATATACCCTGAGATATACCAGATATACCAGATATACCCTCAGATATACCAGATATACCCTGAGATATACCAGATATACCAGATATACCGTGAGATATACCAGATATACCAGATATACCGTGAGATATACCAGATATACCCTCAGATATACCAGATATACCCTCAGATATACCAGATATACCCCCAGATATACCAGATATACCCTGAGATATACCAGATATACCCTGAGATATACCAGATATACCCTCAGATATACCAGATATACCAGATATACCGTGAGATATACCATAATTTCACTGAGATATACCAGATATACCAGATATACCGTGAGATATACCATAATTTCACTGAGATATACCAGATATACCCTGAGATATACCAGATATACCAGATATACCGTGAGATATACCAGATATACCCTGAGATATACCAGATATACCAGATATACCGTGAGATATACCAGATATACCGTGAGATATACCAGATATACCCTAAGATATACCAGATATACCCCCAGATATACCCTGAGATATACCAGATATACCCTCAGATATACCATAATTTCACTGAGATATACCAGATATACCCTCAGATATACCAGATATACCAGATATACCCTGAGATATACCAGATATACCCTGAGATATACCATAATTTCACTGAGATATACCAGATATACCCTCAGATATACCAGATATACCAGATATACCCTGAGATATACCAGATATACCCTGAGATATACCAGATATACCCTCAGATATACCAGATATACCCTGAGATATACCAGATATACCAGATATACCCCCAGATATACCAGATATACCCTGAGATATACCAGATATACCAGATATACCCCCAGATATACCAGATATACCCTGAGATATACCAGATATACCCCCAGATATACCCTCAGATATACCAGATATACCCTGAGATATACCATAATTTCACTGAGATATACCAGATATACCCTCAGATATACCAGATATACCCTGAGATATACCAGATATACCCTGAGATATACCATAATTTCACTGAGATATACCAGATATACCCTCAGATATACCAGATATACCAGATATACCCTGAGATATACCAGATATACCCTCAGATATACCAGATATACCCTCAGATATACCAGATATACCCTCAGATATACCAGATATACCCTGAGATATACCAGATATACCCTGAGATATACCAGATATACCAGATATACCCTCAGATATACCAGATATACCCTCAGATATACTAGATATACCAAAAAATTTCACTACGAATGAGTTCCAGAACTACAAAAAATTTATCCCAAAATTTGGATATTACAATTTCAGTAACAGATGGAATAAATCATAACCAAAACCGATTTCCTTCATTTCATTATTACACCAAAGTAATGTATGAGTACAATTTTACATAAATTGATCACATATATAATTACAAACATTACATAAATGTTCTCATAACCATTACATTTACAGATAGTAACCGATTTACAATATTTGAAGCACGTAATCCATGATACTAAGCCTATGTCAAGCTGCATAAAAGTTCACAACAAAGCACTCCAGAGAAAGCCTAAATAGGCATTGTTGTTGCCTTCACTGAGTGATATACCAGTTAGTCTTTACAAGAATGAAGCAACATCAGATACCATTTGGAAGTTGCTTACAACCTACCAAAAAAGTGTTATATTATCAGATAAGCCAACAGAAAAATAACCAGATAACAGATATACCAAATATGGGCCATAAAAAATAAAACTAATAAGTTTATATATATGTCATACCCGTTAAGTTGTAAAATGCACAAAAATACCTTAACACATAAAGTCCATACGGTATAATACATAAATGTTCTGCAACACAGAATCATAATCAAGTAGTTGATCAATTATATAAAAATATAATCTTTATTGCATACCAGATTAAACAATTATGTATTCATCGTCCGCAAAGAAAAGTTCACAACAAAGTTTCTTTCTGAAGAAACCTATAGCCTCGTCTTTGATGTCAGTCAGTGGCTTCTCATTTACTAAATACTCAATGAACTTCAGTGCATATATGCCACAGTCACCCCTGTGTAATATATTGAAGTAAACAATAAGTCCGTATAAGTAATGCAATATAACTTATGGTATATCTCACTTAAATCGATGTCACTAACCAAATAATAAAATATACTTACACTTGAACTTGCTGTGGAACAGCTATTGCATTACGATATATGGGCCACTTCTCTATGATTTTGTCATGTTCAACCACATCCAAGTTATGAATCAAGTTTGGGATCATGACAGATAAATTATGTAACCTTTTCTTGAGAGCTCCATCTCTTATGTGTTTAGGAAGTGAATCATATACGTTAATTTGTTGTTGTCTGATGTCAAGTCCGATAGCGATCCAATGACCCTTCTCCAATATAACACCATATATATTGGAGACACGAATCCATGGTTTACCTATATCAGGCCGGACACCTGTTTCAAAACAAACAAGAAATTTATATTATCATATGAAACGATAAAATGTTCAAGTTTTCCCAGATATGCAACACAGAATCATAAGTTTAAAAGTATTTTACCAGTCACGTAATCAAACCACTTCTTATCATTCAACCAAAAAGACAAGTGGTCATTCTTCTTCAACTTCTTCCATTCACTTCCACTTGCATCGATGTAAGCCTACATTTTAAAATATAGTAATTTTAAAGAAAATTTGTTACATCATCTGCAAATTGACCAGATATGACATGGAAAAGTACGATATATACAACATATTTTTAAATTTACCCTCAGATATACTAAGTAAAAGTCTTACCCAAAACGACGAGTCTACAGTTGTCCAATTGTTATTTAGGAACAAGTGCGGATGAAGTTCCTCTTTCTTCCTCAACAGCCATAGTCCGCAATCTATGTGCTGAAGTTATTTTGCCAATTTAAAATTACGCATCGTTGATACCAGACATATGAGATATATGTGTTGTTAGTTTCACTTTAGAATACCAAATATATTGAATAACAATCCATAAACCAAATAACAACATATAACCAGATATATCCATAAATGAACATAACCAAAACATGTACCTCATTGAGTAAAGATGATTGTGGTTTCAATATACGATGAAACCAAGTAGAGTTAGCCATACCCTTACTTGGGCAACCAACAATAATACTTTCCCTACATTTTGAAGAATAACAAAGACATCAGTAATTAACCATATTACGTGGGTTAAAAAAAATACCCTCAAATTGGATGAATAAATAAGACAATAAGTAGTAGGAAATACATACTGGTTGTCGTTATAATGTTGATATAACCATTCCAAGAAGTAGGTATATCTGGATTCATCAAACCCTCTCATCGGATCATACACACCAGCTTGTTGTGCTTGGTCCGATTGGTGGGACTTTATTGATATACCTGATTTCCTCTTCGGCTGCACATATGGGGATTTTAGGGAGGGACCAACTTTTTCTTCCTCCTACTATATATATTACCAAAGGGTGCGGACGTGCCAGTCGAACTAACGCCTTTTGATGGTATCGAACCTAATCGCACTGAGGTGGTACCGGTGCGGATAGGGGCAGCCTCTAAAATATATTCCAAAGTAGAAAAATCCAGACCTGCCAAGTTATCATCTACTTCGGTTGCATGGACTGGCTGCTTTCCAAGGTTCAGTTCAGTGGGACATTCTTCAGTCACACCCACTGATTCTTCCTGATGATCAGAATGAACCTTGGTTGTTTCCTCCCCAATTTCTTCTGTGCTCAACAGAATCATTTCTCTGCATGTATCAGTACCCACTACTGGCTCTTCTTCCGTGGACGTCACATCATCTTCGTCCACTAAAATATGTACAGAGGCCACCTTACGTGGGTCAGTAAGTGGGACACTTTTTTTCCTGGACGAGTTCCCACCAGGTTTCACTGCATCTATATCTGTTGCAGTCTTTTGTTGTTGTCTCAACAACTGATTCAACACATCCTTCATCCAATTTTGGTTTTCTTTTATTGAGATGACCTCCTTCTTCAATTCTCGAAGCTCTTGCAACACCTAAAATTACAAAGCATAAAAATTTATTCGTACAAGGTTGCAATTAATGACATAAACTAATTAAAAGTCCAAGGGTTTTATATGTGCCGTATTATATTACCTCCATAATGGAAGTTGATGAATGAGATGAAGGTTCATCTTTTTGGACTTCAGGGATAGGGTCACTTTTATCACCACTGTGACCAGATGTGTGTTGATCTTCATCGTCTTTGGAAGGCAACTCATGAGATAAGCCACTAACGTTTGGCACACCAAGGCCAGGTTGCAGCCTCGCATATTGTTGTGCCGAAATTAAGTACGGACTCTTTATCTCCGATTCATTAGGAGTGAGTCTCGTCAGCATATAAAACTGTATCATATACAACGGAAACATATACCAGTTAGTTAAGTACAATCGAAAATATAAATAAAATAAATTTAATAACAAAAACATATAGGCAACAAACTTACATCTGAAGCCTGGAATATTTTATGGTTTATGTCCCAAAACTTCAAATAGTGCCCCTTCTTTTGATTCTCCCAGCGTAATATCCTGGGCAATGCATCTGGAGACGTACAAGTTGCTAAATCAGTAATAGGCACTTGTATGGCCTCGTAGGCCCAAACTTGCAGTGCCCAAGAAAAACCATAGACACTGTAAGTTGAAGCGACCCCTCCAACTTTTTGAAGATTAATATTCTTCAACCTCCTTACGGTGAAGTCATAGACTATCTTACCCCAGGGGTAGATATTAAACTTGTCAACGTCTTCAACTAAATCCAAATATTCATCATTAATGGCCCTCAAATTATGATCGGCCAAAAGAATTATTTCCAGAGTATATATCAGAGCCAACCTCAAAACATCTTCAGGCTCTGTGGACAATGGAAGGTTTGCAAATACCTTCTCCAACTCCACTTTCTTTATTGGCCTATCGGTCTTGAAGAAATTTTTACGCAAACGGCCACTTTGAGCTGGACTTCCTTCGTCACCGATAAACATCATACCGGTGATTAGGCTAAACTCTTCGTATCCAAAGAGGTGGGGTGCACCATTTACAATAACTCGGAGTTCTTTCCCCGATTGATCTCTATCTTGCATCAATAATATATGATGCAAGAATCCAGCTGTAAACTCTATATGTTTCATCCTTGTGATGAAACCAAAACATAAGCCCTGAAATCTATTCAGTAACCCAAATCCTTGTAGGGTCGTCTTCAATGTTGCAAAATTTTGAAGACGTGATATGTTGGTTATTTTACCAACATAATAATCGGATGAGGAGACATAAGGCACGAATGAGATTTTTCCTGCCATTTCCTGCATATTTAACATTTACGGAAAACAATTTCATTAATACTTGTGAACAGGTATACAAAAATTACAATATATATGCGAAAAACATCAATCACATTAAACCAACATAAAAATACATCAAATTTAGGTTCATATAAATGAAACTTATAGAAATACACCAATATATACCACATATACCTTGAGATATACCAGATATACTCCGAGATATACCAGATATACCATGAAATATACCAGATATACCATAAAATATACCAGATATACCAGATATACCATGAGATATACCAGATATACCAGGAGATATACCAGATATACCAGGAGATATACCAGATATACCAGATATACCGTGAGATATACCATAATTTCACTGAGATATACCAGATATACCCTGAGATATACCAGATATACCGTGAGATATACCATAATTTCACTGAGATATACCAGATATACCCTGAGATATACCAGATATACCCTGAGATATACCAGATATACCAGATATACCCTGAGATATACCAGATATACCCTGAGATATACCAGATATACCCCCAGATATACCAGATATACCCCCAGATATACCAGATATACCCTGAGATATACCAGATATACCATGAGATATACCAGATATTCACTGAGATATACCAGATATACCATGAGATATACCAGATATTCACTGAGATATACCAGATATACCATGAGATATACCAGATATACCAGATATACCGTGGGATATACCAGATATACCATGAGATATACCAGATATACCAGATATACCCCCAGATATACCAGACACAACACAAAATATACCAGATATACCAGATATACCATGAGATATACCAGATATACCCCGAGATATACCAGATATACCCCCAGATATACCAGATATACCATGAGATATACCAGATATACCAGATATACCGTGAGATATACCAGATATACCCTGAGATATACCAGATATACCGTGAGATATACCAGATATACCCTGAGATATACCATAATTTCACTGAGATATACCAGATATACCAGATATACCCTGAGATATACCATAATTTCACTGAGATATACCAGATATACCCTCAGATATACCAGATATACCGTGAGATATACCATAATTTCACTGAGATATACCAGATATACCAGATATACCCTGAGATATACCATAATTTCACTGAGATATACCAGATATACCCTCAGATATACCAGATATACCGTGAGATATACCATAATTTCACTGAGATATACCAGATATACCAGATATACCATGAGATATACCAGATATACCAGATATACCGTGGGATATACCAGAAATACCCCCAGATATACCAGATATACCATGAGATATACCAGATATACCGTGAGATATACCAGATATACCCCCAGATATACCAGATATAACACAAAATATACCAGATATACCATGAGATATACCAGATATACCGTGAGATATACCAGATATACCCCCAAATATACCAGAAAATATACCAGATATACCAGATATACCATGAGATATACCAGATATATCATGAGATATACCAGATATACCCCGAGATATACCAGATATACCATGAGATATACCAGATATACCGTGAGATATACCTCATATATACCAGATATACCCTGAGATATATAAGATATACCAGATATACCCTGAGATATACCAGATATACCATGAGATATACCAGATATACCGTGAGATATACCTCATATATACCAGATATACCCTGAGATATACCAGATATACCAGATATACCCTGAGATATACCAGATATACCATGAGATATACCAGATATACCCCGAGATATACCAGATATACCATGAGATATACCAGATATACCAGATATACCCTGAGATATACCAGATATACCCTGAGATATACCAGATATACCCTCAGATATACCAGATATACCAGATATACCAGATATACCGTGAGATATACCAGATATACCCTGAGATATACCAGATATACCATGAGATGTACCAGATATACCACTGATATACCCCCAGATAATGTTATTCATGATTAACAACTAGATATACCAGAAATCAGATTATCCATCCATAATTACAAAATCCCAATATTACAAAACCTACATTTTACATAAACATTTAACCTTAAACCAACATTTTACAAAAAACCATACAAAAATAAGGGGTTTTCGTTGAGTTTCAACGAAAACCCAATTAAAAACCAAACTGCATAGCTTCAAAAGGTGAGTAATGGTCGAGTGTTTTCGTGCAAGGAAGACAAATTTGTTTAAAATACTTACCGAATAATGCAGAGCTTCAAAAGTTGATAGTAATGGTCGAGTGTTTTCTGCGTTGATACTGTTCGTCTTCTTCCTCAATCGAAAATGGGAGAGCTTCGCTAATACCAGATAGTGACGAGGGATTCTTGAGAGGTAGAGTAATGCTAGTTGTGGGTTTGTTTGAACTGTTCGATTTCTTTATTTCAAACGGTTTAAAGAGTTACCGGCTACCAAATGGGTCTTTGGGTGGGCGGTTAAAAAAAGCCCATTTTTAAACTTTTACGTAAGGTTGCCCTTTTTTAAACTATATTAAAGATTTTGCCTATTTTAGACAAAATCCCCAATAAAGTTCAGCGCGCATTTTCTTCTTCCATACGATGTCGTTTAGTTACTTATTCTTTTTTGTTCCCTTTTCTTTTGTTAAATAAACTCTTTACCTTCTTTGTTTTTATAAATTTGGAATAAATTCATTAAAAAAAAAATCATCTTGCAGTCTCGTTCTTCAATAAAGTTATGTCATCTTGCTTTACAAAATCAACTTAAAGTCCTAAACCTTACCATTACTATATACAAGTCTTTGTTCTATATATAAATCAAATTGATTTTGCCTTCCTTTGATTCTTTTTAATATTTTTCTCTTTTATATTTATGAAAGTATCACTCAACAGGATATTTAAGTAAAAGTAAAATAATCTTAATTTTTTCTGTGTATATATTTAAGAAAATTAATTTATTTATGTTTTCAATTTTTATGGAGTATCAAATTTTATGTAAGATAGTTGAGATTTCAAAAAATAAATACATCTAAGAATTTTAAGTGTCAAAATAAAAAATTAATATTGTAAAAGTTTATAAGAATAATAAGTACTATAATTTTTAAATGTTAACTTAATAATAAATAGAGATACTCATATTTCTTATAAACTCTTTTATAGTATAATCTTTTAACAATTTGAGACAATTCTTCTAACATCCCTTCAAAGTATAAGTCTTTGTCTATTACAAAAATTATCACTTTGTATTTTTAACATATTTACTATATTATATTTTATTTTGATCACTTGTCCTTTTTTTTCGTAAGATTTATTGATTTTTTTCTAGGAGAGGCTCAATGTATTTAACCCATTGATCGATTGAAGCTTTGATATTATGTGAAAGTTTTATAAAAACTATGAATATTCTAATCTCAAAAAGTTAACCCAATAAATAGAAATACTTATATTTCTGATAAACTATTTTATAATATAATTTTTTATAAACGTGAGACAATTTTTCTAACAAATATCATTATAATATAATGATAAAAAAAAATTAGATACAAACTTTGTGTTGAGAACGGTGACTATACATAAATTTATATATATTTTTATATTGAAACAATTTATATAATAATATAGAGTATAATTATTTATAAATATTAATTAATTATTTATTTTTTAAAATAAATATATTATGTGTTAAAATATAATCAATATAAATTTAAAAGTATATGCAAATTTATACAAAATTTTAACATTTTTCATTTTGAGTTATACACTTATACGCCCAACCAAATTTTGCAAGCTAACAAAATTATTAATATATAGCATGTTAATATTTGAACATCTTGAAAATACATGTTGGTTCTAGAAATAAAATAAAAACAAGGGCAATTCCGTCAGCAGTGAAGCTATATCTAGAAGGGTTTTTGAGGGGCTTTACCAGAAATGCATAAAGGCTCCGTTAAATAGGCTTCTTCTACCTTCATAAATGGTGGTTGTCTTTTAATCCAGTAATACGTAACCACCAAGGTCCATTAAGGCAAATAAAGCATAGACGATCCCCTAAAATTCTCTTACCTGCAGTTCCAAATGCTGAAGCTGTTCTCCTCTACTTCATGCCTCCATACCCGAATCAACCATCTAGCTTCATCGTCATCTCTTAGACCCGGGTCGACCTCTCCATTATTGCGTGCTTTGAACTCGCTCTCTGGATTCACTCGGAGTAGCCCGCATTACCGAGTTTTCTTCTGCTCGGACTCGAAAGATGGGTCAGGGTCCGATAAGGTGGCTGAGGCCGAGGTCAAGGAGGCTGAGTCGGGTACTAAGTCCGAGGGCGAGTCTAAATCCTCCTCTGCTATTGTGACCACCTACCCTAAACCTGAAGATTATTTAACGGTTGGTTGTTTGACTAGCTTTGGAAGTTCTGATTTTTAAGTTTGGGGACGCATAAAGTGAACAATTTTTTTAAATTTTGGATGTTATATGATAGCGTATTGGAGAAAAAATACGTATGTTATGAATTTGATAGAACAATTCATAAAATTAGTTGAACTTTGGTTAATTCATAGTTTTTGGTTTGTATTATGGTTGGTTGTTTGGCTTTGAAAGTTTTGATTTTTATTAGTTGTGTTTGTTTTTGGTTAACATGAGGAAACTATAGAAATCTTGTGACAAATTTTGTACATATGTACTCTTTGATGTAGTGGCTAAGTTGAGGTTTAAATTAAATGTTTTTGTGTGAGCTTTGTTATTTAGTTTTCTCAGCTTGGCCTTTATGAGTCGCTGGTTGGTACTCTTCTTTTAGTACCAAAAGATAAAAAATTTAGCTAGGATGAAACAAGGTAACTGAGATGGAATTTTAATTTTGTAAGATATTTTCTCTCACATTTGCAAACTCCCAAATAATGTGAGTTTAGAATCACTAGGATGTGGTTCTCATGTCTGTCCACTATGTCTAATAGACAGTAAAAATTGCTTCTATTTTTTTTTCCTTTGAATTATATTAGTATATAGCATACCATTAATTGAATTTTGTTTGGGAATCATTTGGTTGATTCTACCCCTCTCAAACTAGAGGGAGCAGATCAAATCCCACCAATCCCATCACCACATGAAATGGTGCTTATCGATTGAACTAAAAGATAATTTTGTTCGAATTCCTGGCATCAATTACAATTGCATGGACATTCAGCTTTATGTTAATTGTTGTATGATCTTGGCACAGGTTTTAGCATTGCCATTGCCACATAGACCTCTATTTCCAGGATTCTATATGCCAATCTATGTGAAGGTATGGGACCTTCTTGATTGTATTAACATTATGCTATTTAAATGTTGGCAAATTTCACATACCTTGGATCTCTTTCCTAGTAATATTACTCTGCTTAAAATGTTTATTATTCATGCAGGATCCTAAGTTGTTAGCGGCTTTACAAGAGAGCCGCAAACGGCAAGCTCCATATGCTGGTGCTTTCCTCCTTAAAGATGAGCCAGAAACTGATCCTAGTATGGTTTCTGGTTCTGAAGCAGAGAAAAATATACATGACTTGAAAGGGAAAGAGTTGTTCAACCGTCTTCATGAAGTTGGTACACTTGCCCAGGTACCGAATATTGCTGTGCTAATGGGACTTGAAATTGTCCATCATTTACCGATGCTATTTACTAATATGGTCATGTACCAGATTTCAAGTATCCAAGGAGACCAGGTCGTTCTTATTGGTCATCGGCGACTTCGAATTACTGAGATGGTGGGTAAAATAATAAGAAAACATGGATTTTGTTTACCTGCAGTTTTTCTTTTATGCATGCACATACATATATGTAAATGTGTGTTTTTCTTTTAAAACTATTTTTGTAGCTTATTTTGGATAACTTAAAAACTTTCTATTCTTTACAGGTTAATGAGGATCCCCTTACCGTAAAAGTTGATCATCTCAAGGCATGTACATCATTTCTTTACCTTTTACTTGTTTCAATTATTAAATTGTTGGAAACTGCTACCACGTGAATAAAATTGTTGATCTGTTACTTGCCATAATTTGTGTTGCAGGATAAACCATACAATAAGGACGATGATCTCATAAAGGCAACATCCTTTGAGGTTATATCAACCCTAAGAGATGTTCTTAAGACTAGTTCCCTTTGGAGAGATCATGTTCAAACCTACACTCAGGTATGTTATGTTTTTCAAGATTTTTGGAGCATCTTGGTTCTTTTTTTCTTATCTGATATCTATTATCTTTAGTCCTTTACCATCATTTTTTTTTTTCCTGAAATTTGTGTTTCCCTCTTTCCCAAAAATTGTTCCCTTAATTATTTACAATTTTTATTGGAATTTTAATTGGTAAAATTTTATGGAGTGCCCCATCTAACAAGGGTAATTAAACACTCTCTTGCTAAATGGTCTTCTGTATGAAAGTTAGGCTGTAGTTGTTTCCATTCTTTGTGTTAGTAGCTTCCATAGATATTAAATTGGAGTAAATTCATGGCCAATTAAATCATAGAGGAAGAATGAAGAATGATAAAGGGTATGAAAAATGCTATGAACACACAAATTTGCACCCCATCACTTATTTTGTGACAGTGGCAGGATTATTTTGGAAAATGGAGAAGTGATAATTTTTTAGATAATTCCGCCACATGGCACAACATAAATGATGAGGGTGCAAAAGTGTATGCAATTGTGTGTCCTTAGCATTCCTCAAAGGGTATATTTAGGTAAATTTTGGGTAAGTTGCAGGAAAATTTGGTCCTTTTCATCTAAATGAAAAAAGTGTGGAATACGAGAGAGATGGATACAGACCAGTCTGAGTGTGAGCTACTGATCTTGGATAAATGTAATTAATGAAAAAATGCAATTTTACTGAAATTACAAAGACAATGCATGGGTCTTTCTTATGGGTCCTTATGGGTAAAGTTAAAATATGTGTTATATGCATTATAATTCAACACCATTTAGATCTCGTATTATATTAATGTATCTAATTTTAAATATTTTACAATAAGGACAATATTCCCATATTAACAAAATACAAGGGTTCACAACACCTCAAGAAAAGAAGTGAAATATTAGGGCAAACTGGTCTCAAAATTTTACCTAATAAGAGTATTTTTTTTCCTTGCAATAATGCCTTTTTTTTTTTTTTTTTTATAATTTTCATTTGCGCAGCATATAGGTGATTTTAATTTCCCAAGGTTAGCAGATTTTGGAGCTGCAATATCTGGTGCAAACAAATTGCAATGCCAGCTAGTGCTTGAAGAACTGGATGTACGTACCACTTGATGTATATGAATGTCATGTATATCTATCAGATATTATTTTGAAGTTAAATTTGGTTTTGGAACTTTATATGCAAGTCTGGAGCACTTTTATGACACTAACTTTGGAGCAGGTGTACAAACGTTTGAAGCTCACACTAGAACTAGTGAAGAAAGAAATGGAAATAAGCAAGATTCAGGTATATGGTACCACAATATCAGTTCTCACCTGGGTTAGATTCCATTACTCTCTATTTCATATTTGACATAATTACTTCTACTTAGGAATCCATTGCAAAAGCAATTGAAGAGAAGATAAGTACTGAACAACGACGCTACTTATTGAATGAGCAGCTTAAGGCCATAAAGAAGGTAGTTAGATCCACTGATGTTAGATATGCTTCTTGTCCCTGCTCTGTTTTGCTGTCTAACTGGACATAATTAACTTGTTTTGAATGTAATGTTTAGAATTCCTCTATTTTAGCTTTGAGCCTAATTGAATACTACTTGGCTTGACTTTGCACAGGAACTGGGATTGGAGACAGATGACAAAACAGCACTAACTGGTTAGTTGGTTGAAAATGGTCTCCTGTTGGAATTAATTTATATTATGTTTATTATTTTCCTGTCCTTTCCTTCCTATTACTGGGGGGCATGTCCAGAGGTTTTGCAAAGTTGGGGGCTATTTGTGGTACAGAGTCTAAGCTAAAACTATGCTATTAGTAGTTGGGTACTGTTCTGATTACTTGGTTATGGAAACTTGAACTTCATTACTTTTTTTTTTAGTTACATCTTACATGGTTTCCATCTACGAACAATTGTTCATGATGTAATCTTTCAGAATAAAAATTGATGAGTCAAAAGACATTGATAATGAATACCATGGTTCTTTGTTGTGTATAATCCTGGGACTTCATTTCTTGAATATGATTTTTTCGTACTTAATTGGAATACTGAACTAGCTTTTTCCTCTCTATTTTCAAACCCTTTCATTTTTGGATCTCGAATTTGGAAAATATGATATGAAGGCCTACACGCTCATTGTTCTAGATGTCACTCTGACTCATAAATTACTTATTTAATTGTGCACTCCAGCAAAGTTTAGGGAAAGAATTGAACCAAACAAGGAGAAATTTCCGCCCCATGTTTTGCAAGTTATAGAAGAAGAGTTTACAAAACTCCAGTTGTTAGAGGCTAGTTCAAGTGAATTTAATGTAACAAGGAACTATCTTGATTGGCTGACTGCACTTCCTTGGGGAAATTACAGGTTTGTGTATTATCCAAGTTGGTGTTGATTCTGCTGAGAGTTTCTCACATTTTGTTACATACATCACACATAAAACATGTAAAGTTTGATCAAAGGTGTGGTATTGTGACTCAGTTTGGTACAGGTCGATAAAAATAAAATACTCTTGTAAACCTTTTGAATTATACATTTATACTTTGTTCTTTTTATTGTGTTGATGCGTAAGAACTTTATCTAGTAATGGTTTCTTTATATTGAAATGATTAAAACTAATTGTGACGGATGGCACTGATGATCAAGTCCTGCAACTCTATTATTATAAATGTAGGAAATGTGAATGCGTTGTTCCTCCAATTTTAATAGAAGATTTGTTCTATGATGGATTATTATTTTATAATATTGTTTTCTTTATCAATCCAAAATGCAGTGATGAGAACTTTGATGTCCTTTGCGCACAAAAAATTCTTGATGAAGATCACTATGGATTGACTGATGTAAAAGAAAGGATATTAGAATTTATTGCTGTTGGAAAACTTAGAGGAATCTCACAAGGTTAGTATTTTCTTTTCTTGTTATATAACTGTGATTCTCATTCCATGTGTAATGGACCACATCATGCTGTCAATTTCTCCTTCTCCGAAGTCCTTAACTCATAATGCTTATGTTTTGTTCCCTAAATGATTTTTGTGGCTACACATAATGCATGCGTTTTATGTATTGTTTATCATAGGGAAAATTATTTGTTTGTCTGGCCCACCTGGAGTGGGCAAAACAAGCATTGGTCGCTCGATTGCTCGTGCCTTGAACCGTAAGTTCTTCCGTTTTTCTGTTGGAGGATTAGCTGATGTCGCTGAAATTAAGGTAGTTATGACCTTGATAATACGAGAATGGGCAAATATTTTATTTAGTACTAAAACTATCATATTTATGTCGATTTACTAATAAGTTTTTTTGTCAACTTATTGCTGAAATTATTTAATTTTGTTTCAATTTAGTATTTTGTTAGTTTAGACATCTAAATTAACAGAATATTCAAAAGATCTAATCATGTGCCTTGCATGTGATCACTATTATGATGATTTGTGTCATTTTGCATCCATATTGTAAAAAAAAAAGTTAACAAAAAATCTCAACCTGAGAACTCATTGAAACAAACCCAGCAAAATCGCGATAAGGAACCAGTTAATGGAAATGACTCACTAAAAGTGAGTCCCTTTTTTTGGACTCAATTCATATTGATTAAGTGTCGAACTAAAGGAGAACTCAGATCCTGTAAACAATTTATTAACAACTCTTTATTTATGTTGATAACATTCAAAACATCCAGGAACTCCTTTGAATGTGAGAGTGAAGAACCTGAATGGATTGTACTAAATGATGTTTGCTTTAGTAAATACTATTTCAGCAATAGAACTAAAGTCTGCAGATTCTAAATGATGAAAGAAAACAGATTTTGTCAAATATGATACAGATAGCTTGCAGTGTGATGATGTTGCCTTTTTGTTCTCTACATGTCTTCAAAGATTAGAGCTCTTATTCGTGCTATTCTTGGTGGCTGGAAAAGTATTTGATTCGTGCTGTGCAGTATTGGTTGGGTCTTGTGCACAGTTCTTGGGCTGGAGTGGGGCAAGGCAGTGGTTTGGCGACTGGGCTGATGTGCCATGGATGTGCTGGTGGGAGGAAAGAGGGAGGTCTTGTTCACTGATGGGAGGGTTCGCAATTTTACTGGGTTTTCTTCAATGAGTTCTCTGATATTATTTTTTTTTTTACCTTTTTTTCCAATTTTAATTTTTTTTACAATAGGGTATAAAATGATGAAAATGCCCTTAATAGTGATCACATGCTAGGCACATGATCAGCTTTTTTGAATTTTCAGTTAATTTGGATATCTAAACTAATTGAATACTAAATTGAAACAAAATTATATAGTTTTAGTAGTAAGTTGACATAAAAAAAAAGTTTTAGTAGTAAATTGACACAAATATGATAGTTTTAGTACTAAATGCAAGGATTGCCCTATGAGAATTGATACATAGTCATATATATAACAATATCATACTGAGTTATGTCTTCATTCTCATACATAGTCATATATATAACAATATCATACTGAGTTATGTCTTCTATTATTAAGTCCAATATGTACATGCCAGGGGCACCGTCGAACCTATGTTGGTGCTATGCCAGGGAAAATGGTTCAATGCCTTAAAAATGTTGGAACAGCAAATCCTCTTGTTCTGATTGATGAGATTGACAAGGTTTAAAGCCCCTTCTTAGTTGACATTTGATTCAAGCAAATTAAATTCTTGTGCCCACTTAATATTTCGTTAGTAGTAGCTTTAATTTTTTAAGCAAATAGCAGATGTTGTATATTATGTGTTAACTTTGCTAACTTGCTTCAAAATCAATAACATTTGTTTTACTTAAATGCCAGTTGGGGAGGGGACATGGAGGTGATCCAGCTAGTGCTTTGTTGGAGCTTCTTGATCCAGAGCAAAATGCTAATTTTCTAGACCATTATCTTGATGTTCCAATTGATCTATCTAAGGTTGGTCATGATTGGGACGATTTTACATCACTTCATCTTGTTATATTGCTATTGATGAATGACTTGGGTGTTGTTTTTCATCTAATGTTGGAATCTTCAGGACAGTAAGAGATTGATTGAGTGATTAGGGTTTCTAATTTCTTACTCGCTCCTGAATGGAAACATTTATTGTTTTGTCATATATTATGCTCATGATGGGTAGCTGAATTTATGGCAACTTTTCGTCAAATGCACAGGCCAGTGAAGTTCTTAGTTCATGTGTCAAATATCATCAATAGCATTTATTCGTGATATGTCTTGTCTCTGCATACATTTGATAATGTGCGGGCAACCTTGTCATCTATTCATGGGGTTTGCGGAACAAAGCAAGATCTTCATGCCTCACGCTTGAAAATTCTCATTGTAGGTTCTGTTTGTCTGCACAGCAAATGTTGTGGAGATGATACCTAATCCTCTCTTGGATAGAATGGAGGTCATTTCTATTGCTGGATATATTACTGATGAGAAAATGCATATAGCAAGAGACTATTTGGAAAAGACCACTCGGGAAGCATGTGGCATTAAACCTGAACAAGTATAAATCTTCTCAGTGTAATTGTGTTTATGTTTGTGTATTCATCTTGCTGTCATATGTGCATTGTATTACTCCTTCTGAATGGTGATATTGCTTTTGTTCTCAGGTTGAAGTTACTGATGCAGCTTTTCTCACCCTCATAGATAACTATTGCCGGGAAGCTGGTGTTAGAAATCTTCAGAAACATATAGAAAAAATATATCGCAAGGTTAGTTAAACCATCTAAAAATAGTTATTGATCGTGGAAGTTCATTTTGATCAACATAATACCACATTCTGCAAATTAAAATATTTCTTTTTTATACCACATTCTGCATTTTTTGTTGATAACGTCATAACAACACGTTATCACTTTTATTAGGTTCACCGCACTTACGCTTGTATTAATATGACCTGACAGATAGCTTTACAACTTGTTAGAAAAGGAGCTTTTGATAAACCTGCAGTTCCAGAAGCTAATGAAGCCAATGTTGATAAGAAAGATGAAGGTCAAATAATAGATGCTGTTGAAAATAAGAGCACAACATCGGACAGCAGTTATGAAGTAAGATCTGAATCGTCTGTGGAATCAGACCCAGCTCAGATTGATCTTCCCACTGACCAAGTTCAGCCTCCTGAAAAACACGCTCCTGATTCTAAGGTATTCTAGAAATTTAGATCTGTAATAATTAATCAGTGGTTTCCTTGGGAATTTTGAATGCCTTTATTTGTTTGCAAAAGAACTATCTGCTTGTCTGAGAAATAATTATACCCCTTCTACAGCACCAAAAAATAGTGTAATGAGAAAAAGGAAAATACAGCCATATAAAAAATAATGCAAATAAAAAATTTTCAGAAAAGGAAATTTACAGATTCAGAGGTTCAAAATCTTGGAAAGCTTCTTCTGTCTAAACTCATGCATTCAGTAGTTCATAAAGTTTTGATTTCTTGTCACTTTTTTACAGGAGGCTGAAGAGAATGTTCAAGAAACAGAAGCAATGAAGACAATTGAGAAGGTTTTGGTTGATAAACCCAACCTGGATGACTTTGTTGGAAAACCTGTTTTCCATGCAGATCGCATCTATGATCAAACTCCAGCAGGAGTTGTGATGGGTCTTGCTTGGACTGCTATGGGTGGTTCCACCCTTTACATAGAGACCACTCAGGTGGAGCAAAGCGAAGGCAAAGGAGCCCTCCATATCACCGGACAACTTGGAGATGTTATGAAAGAGAGTGCGCAAATTGCCCACACAGTTGCTCGAGCTATTATGAAGGAGAAACAACCAAATAATCCTTTCTTTGCTGATTCCAAGCTTCATCTTCATGTTCCTGCTGGGGCCACTCCAAAGGATGGGCCTAGTGCTGGTTGCACCATGATCACATCCATGCTGTCTATTGCTTTGAAGAAGCCTGTCAAAAAGGATCTTGCAATGACCGGGGAAGTAACTCTAACTGGCAGAGTTCTTCCAATTGGCGGGGTATGTTTTAGAAAGCTTCAAGATATTTCCTTTAATGTTCTAGTTGTATTAGCTTACTTGGTACGAGGCTGATTGATGTGATATATTTTGGCTTGCTCTGTGGCTTCTGTGCCTTTTTCACTTCAAATTTTGTTGTCCTGTATTTTTTTACTTGATAGAATATTCGGATTCTCAGAAGCTAGTCGTGATAAGCCTAGTTTTGGTTTTCTTTCTGCTAGGAGTCCTTATAAACCTAGTTAATCCACATAAAGTTTTCTCTTACATGGTTGTCTCACTAAAGTTTCATTCTTTTGAACAAACTAGGTCAAGGAAAAAACCATAGCAGCAAGGCGGAGTGAGGTGAAGACCATCATATTCCCTTCAGCCAACAGAAGGGATTTTGATGAACTTGAAGATAATGTAAGAGAAGGCCTTGATGTTCACTTTGTAGATGACTACAGTCAGATATTCCAACTTGCTTTCGTCGATGACCCAAAGAGTGAAAATTAAAGCATTATTGTGGCCACGTAACTCAGTTTTTAACATCATCTTGCTGGGACTGCAAAGCTAGATGTTCTTGATAAATCCAAGCAGGTTTTTGTAAATTGATTTTTATTAGAAGGGTTTGAGGGAGTAATAATCAGAGTTTAAGGTAATATTTTCTTTGAGAATCAGTGGACATTCATTATTTAAGTCACCTTTTTCTTTTGCTAATAAGTTACCTTTTCTTTTTTATCTGTAAAAGTACAAGTATTACCCTACCATTTGTAACATTACATGAATATTGTTCCCAAGGAAATTTTTGAACTAGCTAAAAGGCTTACATTCCAGATTCTAACATGCTGACTTCTAATGAAAAACAATTGTTCAGTGACCAAGTACCTTGGTTTGTTGATTCAATGGAATTGATCAAAACAGTCAATTCAGTAGTTTCGGTGATGGAACTGTACTAATACAAATTCTGCAGCAGTAGCTCCTGTTATGAACACTCGTTATCAAAATCAGAGGGCTCCTAATGAAAATACCATATATCCTGGGGTGTAGTTAGCAAATAGCATAACAACCAGCCACTTCAATTGGGCATAACCTCAACAAATGGCAGAACAATCAGCCACTCAATTGGGCATAACCTCAACAAATGGCAGAACAATCAGCCACTCAATTGGGCATAACCTCATCAAGTTTTTTTTTACGAGAATTCGAGGATGCGACAAACTCACAGGCTTGTCAGATTCTTGTTTTATTCCAACAGAAGAAGATGCAGATCATACCAGCCAAGCTGAATGAGTCCGAGCAATAGTACGTAATAGTTGTTAGGATCACATACAGGGCAATCACTTGAATGTTACCCAACTAATATACTGAATATATATTTCTTAACCAAGTTGCACAAACTCTTCAAATGGTTATTATTATTTAAAAAAAACCATGCAAAATCCACCCATCTCATAAAATCAATGAAAGAATTCTCAAGTCCAACGAAGTTTGTAATTTTGTGTTCATTCCTCATGGAGCAGAGGAAATCTCTCATTTGACTAGTTTTCTTAATATACGGTAACGTTAGCAGACTTCAGAAGAGGCTTTTTCATGATAGTTGTTGATCATTTCATATGACCGAGCCCTATATGTTGTTGCTATCAACAGGTTAATCATTCTAATACATATAATGGTTGGTAATGTGATCGGACTACAAAAGAGGGGGAAGACTAAGCATCACACGTGCTTAATGAAAAAACAAAATGATCACTCCTAATCTAAACAGTCAATCTTCTATAGTAAACTAGCTCTAAACGGAAAATACTCATTTGATGTCCTAAGAAGCATATTTGGTGAAGCAACTTACAGTCTTCTCAACTTCCAAAGTCTACTTGCTCAAGTCTTCTGGCACAGCTGAAGGATCACCAGATTCAATTACTGTTTCGTTTTCCTCTCCTGCATTCATTTCAGTAAAATTCCTCTTCTTTGATGCAGTGCTCAATTTCTCCTTCTCGACTTCATTATCCATTTCTGTTCCTTTTCCTCTTTCATTTGAAGTTTCATTACCAGGTTGTGTCTCATTGCCAGGAATAGGAAACAATGGAGGCTCTCTGCCACTCAATCGACAAAATACTCTTTCGACGGTTTCGCTTATTTCTTTTCCAAGCCCATCACTATCTAGAATTAATTCCCACACAGACTTAGATGCCTTCTCAAGCACAGGAGTCCTGCATCAAAATAAATTTGTAAAAATTTAGACTTAGCCAATGATGATATGACATTAAGCGTTTTTTATATTACAGCATGATGGAAAACATTTTTAATACACTTGTAACCTTTTACTTTTTCTCTTTATACTAAAATTTTAAACAAACAGTTCAAGGAAGAAAAGAATATTGTGAGACTCTAATGGACAACGAAAACGTCTTAAAGAATTAGTATAAATATAAAATGAAAGCAAGGAGAAATATAAAATAGATGAAAAAACGAATACGAAAGTTAAAATAATAGATAATTAAAGTATGTTGAGAGGAGGAAAAAAAATCAAAGAAAAATATTATTATTCTCATTTATTTATAATACTGAGATATTACATTGATATTTATAGGGATAATAAACTAAAACCCTTATCCTAATAAAACTCTAAATAAAACTCATAAATTAATAAGGAATCATAAAAATAATTATCTAATATTAAACTCTAATAGTTTCCAACATTAATAAAGTAACTAAATAATCAATATCTAATATTTCAACTCTTTCCCTTAAGCTGAACATATATGAGTTTAGTTGGAATATACATTTATGCCAAAATATTTTTTCCTTATTATCATTATTCTGTAAATATTATGTATTTATTATCTTTCCTTATTATTATTATTATTCTGTAAATATTATGTATTTATTATCTTTCCTTAATTATGAATCATACGTATCTATAAATACCCTATTAGATTAATGAAGAAGATAAGCATTTTATTTATTTTCAAGTTAATTTGGTATCAGAGCGTAAACAAAAAAAAAATTTATTCCGCTACTTTCGTTGCCGGTGGTCATATTCCACCGCTGTCCCTGCGCCGATTGGAGTTTCTGTGCTGTCGAAAAAGTTGCTGCCATCCTTCTCTGCGCTTCTTGCCGTCACACTTTTTGTTACTTGGGTGTTACTCTGCTGCCGTTGATCTTGTGTTCTATCATCGTCGCTGCCTTACCCAACCCCATTCTTTCCAGATTTACTTTATACTCCTTTTATTATTTGTTCTTATTTTCCTTATTTCTTTCCCATATTTCTTATTTCTTTTACCACATATTAAAAAAAAAAAAAAATTCAACAGTAACTCAAACTACTATCACAACCATGTCTAAAGATGAAATTGACCCAACCTCCATCTCCATATAATAGTAAAATTATTTCTACCACCATACACGATAGTTCATCTTCTGTTAACATTAAATTGGATGGTACTAATTATTGAATTTGGTCTAAGATTTTGAAAATGCATATTACTGGTAGAGAAAACAAGGTTATATCACAAGAAGAAAAGTTGCCCCAAAAGACAATCCAACTTGTGATAAATGGAAAGCTGAAGATGCCATGATAAAATCATGGTTCATAAACTCCATGATAGATCAATTGATGTCTCACTTTATTCAGTGTGAAACAGCCAAGGACGTCTGGAATGCAGTAAGGAGCTATCTAGATGCCTCTAACTCTTCACAAGTGTATGAGTTAATGAAGAGATCATTTTAACTTCATCAGAGTGACCGTTCTCTTGCTGAATATTAAAATGAAATGAACTCTATTTACATGGAGCTGGATTATCGTAGACCCAACGATATGGCATGTGCTATTAATATTGAGAAATTGAGAACTCGTACTGCTGAGGATCGAGTTTACATGTTCCTAGCTGGTTTAGATAGGAGTTTGGATCAAGTTAGTAGTCGAGTTTTGGCTACTTTTCCTTTACCGAGTCTAGAAGAAGCATATTCTTTAATCCGTCGTGAGGTACAGAGGCAGGCCACGATGGGCACCAAGGGCCATCCTGAATCATCAGCTCTCATTGTCCAACAAAATAGGTATCATTCGAATTCTCCATCTGCAATCTCTGGTTCTCGGTTCTGCACCTACTGCAATAATTTCAATCACATTGTTGATGTTTGTTGAAAGAAACATGGTACAAACTTAAGAAACTGAACGGAAAAAAAAAACCTAATCAGATTGCTGCTTCTGCCTCTCAGATTTCTCGTGTAACTACTCAATGAGGTAATTTTGGTTCTACAATTATTTCTTCTGCTTCTAACACTTGGTTTATTGATTCAGGAGTCACTGATCATATGACTAATAATTTTTCTCTCTTTAATTCTTTAACACCCTCTTGTGTTAAGTCTGTACAGGTTGCCAATAGGACACCAATGTCAATTTTAAGAACTGACAATGTCTCATTATCACCCACATTTTTCATGTCCTCTGTTTTATTTGCACCTACTCTTAAGAATAATCTTTTGACAATTAGTCAACTCACTAAGTATCTTGATTGTTCTATAATTTTTTATTCTACTCATTGTATATTTCAGGACAATCAAACGAAGATGATGATTGGCATTGGTAGAGAAAGATGAGGTCTTTATTACTTGGAGAAGGGGTCTAGCAATTCTCATTGTGGCTTTCAAGTAAATAGGGGGAGTGATAAAGCAAGAATTATGTTATCGCACTGTCGTCTAGGACATCCTTCTTTTGTTTATTTGGAACGTTTGTTTCCTAAACTTTTTTCTAGTATTTCTACTTCCAGTTTTATGTGTGAACAATGCATCTTCGCCAAAAATAATCGTGCTACTTTCAAAATTAGTTCAAATAAAAGTCTTGTTCCATTTGCTTGTGTTTATATTGATGTGTAGGGTCCTTTCTCTACCCCTACTACCTCTAGATATAAATATTTTGTTTCCTTTATTGATAATTGTACTCGAGTCACTTGGCTATATTTGTTGAAATCTAAGAATGATGTTTCTCATGTTATTCCTCAATTTTATAATATGATTGTCACACAGTTTTAGGTATCAGTCAAGGTTTTCCATTCAAATAATGGTCGTGAGTTCGTGAATCAGTCACTTACTCATTTTTTTAAAACTCATGGTATCATTCACCAAATGACATGTGTTTTATACACCTCAACAGCATGACATAGCAGAGCGTAAGAACCGACATCTTCTTGAGGTGGCGCGTGCCCTATGCTTTACTATGCATGTTCCTAAACATTTCTGGGTTGAGGCTGTCATGACTGCTGCTTTCCTGATAAACCGAATGCCTGCTCGTATTCTCGACTATCAAACTCCATTGAGAAAATTATCTCTTTTCCACACTTTATCCTCTACACTTAATATATGCCCTAAAGTGTTCGGTTGTCTCTGTTATGTTCATGTTCATGCACTTCATTGTGACAAATTCAATCCACGTGCTCTTAAGTGTGTTTTTTTGGGATACTCTAACACACAAAAGGGGTATAAATGCTTTCAACCACCTAGAAATAAATATTTTGTGTCCATGGATGTTCAATTTTGTGAACATGAGTCTTATTTCTCCGATGACATCTCTTTGACTCCTCTTCGAAGGAAAATTCATAGTAAAGAAGAAGAGAAATTATGGTTGGGAGAAAAGAAGTTGTGGATTTCTAGTAAGGGGGAAGATTCCCTTCCTTCAGAATGTAATGACTCTCTTGATTCATCACATCCTTTAGAAGGACCCGAACTTGAAAAAAAGAAACAAACTAAGGAGTTGAGGCCACCTCATATGTTCCACTTATAGTATGATAGAAGAAATAAGAACATTATTGCTATGACCCCATCTTCTAACTCAGACACTCCTCTTGATGATACTACTATGCCTTTAAATGGCTCTTCCGAGGTTGAATCTGAGGTACATGTTCCTCCTTTATCTTCTACTAATGATATATTTGCTTCTGACATACTTTTTGACCCTGTAGTAACAAAACCTACTATATTAGATCCATTGAGTAATAACCAAGGTAGGAGATATCCTTTTAGAAGTCGTAAACAGCCTGACAAATTAGGCTTTTCTAAGCCTTCATCTAATATTGTTTATCCCATATTTGACTTTATTTTTTATCACCGTCTGTCTCAACCTCACTTAGCTTTTGCTCTTCAGATTTCTTCTGTACCTATCCCTAGTCATTTTCAGGAGGCTCTCGAAGATCCTACGTGGAAAGTTGCTATGATAGAAGAAATAAATGCCCTCCAAAAGAACCGTACTTGAGAGTTGGTCGAATTACCTAAGGAAAAGAAGACTGTAGGTTGTAAGTAGGTATTCACAGTCAAGTTTCATTCCGATGGAACATGGAAGAGGAATAAGGCCAGAGTAATGGCTAATAGATATGCTCAAACTTATGGGATTGACTATCAAGAGACATTTGCTATGGTGGCCAAGATGAGTACTGTTCGAGTTATATTTTCTATGACTGTGAATCTAGACTGGCCATTACTTCAACTCGATGTAAAGAATGCATTTTTTCATCGATATCTGTTAGAAAAGGTGTATATGGATCCGCCTCCTAGTTTTCCAACTAAAGATGGAAAAGTGTGCAAGTTGAAGAAAGACTTATATGGGTTGAAACAGTCACCCAGGGCGTGGTTTGGCAGGTTAAGCCGATCAATGAAGGAATACAGTTTCAAACAAGCCTAAGTAGATCACACTCTCTTCTAAAAAAAAATGGGTGATGATATTACCTTACTTCTGGTTTATATTGATGACATGATTGTTACAGGTAGTAATTCCAATGAGATAGAAAGATTACACAGTTACTTGGCAGAAGAATTTGAAATGAAGGATTTAGGAAATCTAAAATACTTTTTGGGTATTGAAGTTTCTAGGTCTAAGCAAGAGATTTTCCTCTCTCAACGAAAATATATACTAGATCTCTTGACTGAAACTGGTAATTCTGCTTGTGCTCCTGTAGACACACCTATTGAGGTAAATCATGGTTTAACCGTCTATCCTGATCAAATTCCAACTAATAAGGAGAGATACCAAAGATTAGTTGAAAAATTGATTTACTTGACTCATACTCGACCTGAATTGTCTTATGTTGTTAGTGTAGTAAGTTTGTTCATGCACAATCCAAGTGACAAGCATATGGAAGCTCTGAATCGGATCTTAGCCTATTTGAAGTGCTCCCCAGGTAAGGGTATTTTGTTCTCAAGACATGGGCACCTAGATATTACAGGTTACACTGATTCTGACTTTGCGAGATCCAAGATGGATATGAAATCTACTTCAGAATACCTTACTTTTGTTGGAGGAAATTTGGTAACTTGGATGTGTAAGAAACAGAGCGTGGTATCGTTGTCTAGTGCAGAGGTCGAGTATCGTGCTCTTCACTATGGTATTATGGAGCTTTCTTGATAAAAGATTTTGTTGAGTGAACTTGGTTTTGGCCCTAACAAGTCGATGACTTTATTCTGTGATAATACTGCTGCAATTGAGATTGTAAATAATCCGATTCAACATGACCGAACCAAACACATTGAACTTGACAAGAATTATATCAAAGACAACTTGGATGCTGACATCATTGAAGTTCCATACATCAAGAGTGTTGATTAATTAGCTGATATTATGACCCATGCCATTACAAGAAATTCCTTTCATACATCACTATCCAAGTTGGGCATGTGTGATATCTATGCTCCAACTTGAGAGGAGAGTTGGAATATACATTTATGTCAAAATATTTTTTCCTTATTATCATTATTCTGTAGATATTATGTATTTATTATCTTTCTTTGTTATCATTATTCTATAGATATTATGTATTTGTTATCTTTCCTTAATTATGAATCATACGTGTATATAAATACCCTATTAAATTAATGAAGAAGATAAGCATTTTATTTATTTCCAAGTTAATTAGTTCAACTTGAACATTACAAAAGATATAAAACAAAACCATAAATAAATCCACCATGGTTAAAGTTGCATCTCAAAATTGCTTATAACAGTCTTGCCAATAGTGCAAAAGTAATTACTGAATCAACCAAAAATAACTGAAAATTATGGTATACACCACTTCGTTGAGGACATTAACCTTGATTGAGGTTGTAGGCTACACGTAATAGAAAGTCTTGAGAGTGTAGGATAACACAAAAAAATTCCTATAATATAGAAAATAACAGAGGATGTAATGACATCGACTCAACGACAACAAAACCATGCAAAAAAGGCAAGTGGTGGAGTAGCTGATAAATTTGTGCACAACCACAAGAAAAATGACTTCCTAGAAGTTGAAGTAGTTGTGGTAGCAGTGAAAATGGTCATGACACTAAACATATAAATGTTGGCGTAAGTAACTATAGATAGACACAGGTAGACAAAAGACACAACCTAACTCTCCCTCTTATTATAGTAGTATTTGAATTTTATTGATCTAAAAAAGATAACCTTTACTTCGGCATGTAGAAATATATAATCAAACAATTTTCAGTCAACTAAATAATAACCTAAACTAGTACACATAACCCATATAATATAATAGCAGCAACATAGAAGCACTCCACTATATCAGACCATATAGTAGCATCATAGATAGAAGACAAGAAATCCAAAAACCAAAATTAGGACCGATGGTAGAACCAACCAGTAAATTTTAGAAGAAATCGACCAACAACTATATCATAGAAGAAGTCAAATTGTTTCATAGTAGACAACAACAAGAAACTCCCCCTACTATCTGCAATTGGTATTAGCCACAAAGAATAACCAGCATAAGTCCACAGCAATAATAGAATGACGCGGCTTTAAAATTAATGGTATGTATTGGCGACTAAAATTTCAATCAATAGAATAACCCAACCAAATCATATTAGACTACCTAAATAACCAATTGCATAAATAAATGTATCAATTGTTCAAATAATAGTTAGCACATTTATGATGTCATGATGTCAGCAAGTATCTCAAGATAATCAATTAGTAGTCCATATCCCATATTAGCAGGCATGAAGACATCCATGCTTTTTTCATTTGTCTCCAACTCCCACAAAAATCATAAGAATAATAAGAAACCTATAATTCTTCATAATCTATAAGAAGAAAGGACAAATCAATAATTGAATTCTATCAAATAAGAGGCCCAATAAATTGTTAGGATCAAACATGGTAGTATAGGTGAAAGAAAAGAGAAATCAACCTAAAAAAAACCAAACTATCCCAAATACCCAATAATTAGCTGAATAAGCCTCAAGAAAAATGTCAAATCATCAATCTAATAATAAGCCATATAAGCTATAAAAAAAAGGCCTAGAACAGTTGTTGGGTAAAATACTCATCTAGCCCAAATATTCAATCAACCCAATACAATAATCAACCCTACTCTATCGTAGTAAGGTTGGCAAGGGGCTAGTAGATGGCGGGACTTATATGGGTGGAGCAATGACTGCGAGCGGCGGTGCAACAAAAGAAAGAAGAGTTGGTAGCCTTGTTGTGGGTAACGGCAAAAGTATGGATTAGTAGCAAAAACTGTAGTGGGTGGCGGATCATCCACCAAACTCACTAGGTGAGGCAACAAACGTCGGCAACCAATAGGCTGGTGGTGGCATAGGCCAACCGGCCGCACAAAGACCACGTAAACACAAGCGACTTTGGCTGGGTATAATAGCACAGGTGCAAACAATGCATAAAAAGGTTGTAGGTAGTGGCAAGATCCAATATGGTGGCTAGTTTAACAATCAGCAACATGGCTATGGGAGTAGTAGGCGGCTTGACTAGTGGTTGGTAGATTGTGTAGGAGCTACGACTCGGCAAAAGGTAGTGATGGCGATGGTCTAATGGTGTCTGACAATGTTGAAAGTGGTGGTGGTGTCTGATCCTAGGATGCTTATTTCACAGTGGGTTGACAAAGATGGCGACTATTGGCTGTCGGCTGAACTGTTTCGGGAGATAAAGAGGGTCGGCCATTTTAGGTTTTTTCTTTTTCCTTTTGTTTTTAATCAGAAAATCAATATGATATTAAGGGAAAAACTATTAAGGAGGAGAAAGAATAAAACTAGATTTAGAAAATAGATTAAAAGTGTTTATTGAACATAGCTCTAATACCAAGTAGAAATATAAAATAGATAAAAGAATAAATACATAAGCTAAAATAATAGATAATCAAAATAAGTTGATAAGAGAGCCAAAAAATAAAAAAAAAAACATTCGAATTCTCATTCATCTATAATACTGAGGGATCACATTGATATTTATAGCGATAATAAACTAAAAATCTAATCTTAATAGGACTCTAAATAATACTCCTAAGTTAATAAGAAAACATAAAAATAATTATCTGATGTTAAACCATAATAATTTCCAACACTAATAAATAAATTAAATAATCAATATATAATATTTCAAATGAATTAAACTCACTCAAGTTCTTGCCGAAGCGCATCAAAAAGCTCCCTTTTGGTCTGCTTCTCTGCTCCGGGGGTGTTAAGAACTTTACTCTGTTCCGCCATTTTAATAGTAGTATTCTTAAGCTCTTCCTGCAACAACAATCAAGAACACCTTCTGCTCATAAGCAAATTCAGATTTTTGCTGTGACTGAAAATAATAGAAGGCCCAATTCGAATTCACTTAGTTTCTTCTAAAACAGCAAATTCAGCTTTTGGAAACACAGGACATAATAGTTCACCTAAATTCATTTCCAAACTTTGCAAAGAAAAAAAACTAAAATAAACTAAGTAGGAAAACTTTACAAACCCGAAAATAAGATAGTTATGTTCTGTTCTGCTTATGTCAACCAACTACCATAACAGAAACACAAGCACACCTAATTCCTCGAAGTAATTTTAAATTTTGATAAAGTAAATGACTGCATTGTAATAAAGAATAATTTAAAACAAAGAATCTTTCAGAGAGACTCACATTGGCTTTGAGCTGGTTAATGATCTTCAACCTGAGAGCATCGATGGTTCCATCATTCATCAAAGATTCTAATACGTCTTCTGGAGTTATCACTGAAGATGACTCCATTAACTCCTAACCCAATTACCTAAATGGAACAGTCGCTTCCCTGAGTTTTGACTAACAAATTATTCAATCCCGAGCCTGCAAATTCTAAACAAAAACTTCAAGTTTTGGGAACGATAACAAGATATAGAGAAAGAAAAGTCTGGCAACCCTAGGGGAATAGATAATATAGAAAACCCATTTGTTTCTGCGAAGATATTTCAGGATTATTCCAAGAAATCTACCAAATCCAAAAGATTTTTTTTTTGACAAAAGCTTCAAAACACCGTCAATGGAAACAAATAGGTTCTACGGGAAAACAATTTAACAAACAAATAATAAAGAATAAAAATAAAATGAGCGTACCTGACTACGGTTCTAGTATTCTACTATCTCTATAACCAATTGGAGTGTTATCGGCGACCTCTGCATTGGCGTGGACGAAAATATTTAACTTCAATTTTGTGATAGAAGGTACTGATTATATTTACCCAGTTTATTATAATAATAAATTTTGTGATAGAAGGTCCTGATTATATTTATATTTATCCAGTTTATTATAATAATATTTATTTAAATTTTCTTAAAATAATATTTATAAATAATATTATTCAACAGTAATTAATACTAAAAATTAATTAATTAAAAAATATATAATAAATAATTAATATTTATCATTATTGTTATTATTATTTTTAAAGGTAATGTTTATCATTATAGGAATAACAAAAGTTATATAAGTTTGGTTTTTTTAACTCAAATTTTAAAAAATATGTGTTTGGTAATTAATTTTATTTTTAATGTTCAAAATCAAATTAAATTTTAATTTTATATAGATTTTTTAAGATTTTTGAAAATTAAAAAAAAAAAGTTTTTAAAAATTATATTTCAAGTTCTGATATGAGTTAACTTTATTTATTTTTATTGAAAGTTGATGCGAAAATAAATGAGAAAACGTAATTTTTTATCAAATCTCATTTTTTTTTATAAATAAATTAGAAAATAAAAATTGGTTTATAATATAAGAAAGTAAAATTCATTCTAGAACTAAACCTTATACATATTCCAATTAAATTAACTATTTTTATTTAAAATAAATTACGAAAAAGTGGTATAAGTCTATCTACAAATTTGTATATGTTTAATTGTTTTTATATACATAAAAATGAATTGTATTTGTTAAAACATTGTGAAATATATATATATATATATATATATATATATTAGTAAAACTAATTTATTAATTATTTTGCTTGAAAGGATTATTAGTATGAGCAAAACTTGCACTTTTTTGTATATATATTATTAATTACGTACAGGCAACATACTCGTACAACAAATACTTTTGGTTTTGGATAATTTTTTATCAAATGTCTAAACACACTTTATTTATAGCCGAATGTCAATCATTAAGCAATGTAATATGTATGTCATTGTACTAGTTATAATTTTTTTTTCCCGGTATTATACGAATTAATGACTCAAAATAGAAGCAAATTTAGCAATACGATATTTTTGTCGTAAATCGAAATACGACTGCGTTTCGTAATTACAAATTTACTACATTGTCCTTCCTATTCTTTTTCTTAATTATGCCACAGCCGATGTTAGCCCAGTGCTTGGTGCAGATCAACTCCCAGAGCCGCTCATCCTGTGATGTTTTATACCATTGTTTGTTCACACAAGCCGCCATAGCCAAAGACCTCGCATCCACATGCTTAAATACCTCAAACAACAAATTGTTATCAAAATTCACGAACCCACTTCCAATCTCTTCTTCTTCTTCCACCCTCATCTTCTTCATTGTCTCATCTTCTCTGCCAAGATACAAACATTTCATGGCTCGATTAAAATTTCTGAGCACAAAAACAACGATTCTTAAATTCTTTCCCTTGAAGAGAGGTTGGGAATATGGCACTTTGCTTTATGAGAACATGAGGAGGATAAGATGGTAATTAAGTAGCAACAAGCCAACTATAATAATAATAATAATAAAAATGAATAGATTGGTATTAAATAAAGAAGATGGGGAGGTAAATAGTAAAGACAAAAGAGGAATAAATAAATTAAGATTAGGAGGGACAAAGATACAGAGAAGGGAGAGGAGGAGGTGGTGGTGTTCTAGTGTGTAGTGGAGTGGTTAGGGATTTGTAGACTTTTCCTGATAGTTTTCGAAGAAGACAATCTCAGAAATGAATGCTCTTTTCGACTATCTCTTTTCTAAATACATTTGAAGCTTGTAAAATTACTAATAGTGAGTATGTAAATTATCTTATATACTTATCATGAATATGTAAATAGTTTACATATTATGTAAATTGTGTTACATACTTTGTAAACTTATTTACATACTATTAAATTGATATATAAACTCATTTACATACTGTCACATTAGTATGTAAACTCATTTACATACTGTCATATTGGTATGTAAACTCATTACATACTGTCATATTAATATGTAAACTCATTTACATACTGCCACATTGATATGTAAACTTATTTACATGTCACATTGGTATGTAAACTCATTTACATACTGTTATATTAGTATGTAACACAATTTAC
This sequence comes from Elaeagnus macrophylla, assembly GCA_029378325.1. Classification (NCBI taxonomy): domain Eukaryota; kingdom Viridiplantae; phylum Streptophyta; class Magnoliopsida; order Rosales; family Elaeagnaceae; genus Elaeagnus; species Elaeagnus macrophylla. The sequence continues at coordinate 8,010,108 of CM055642.1, read as the reverse complement.
ATATTATGTAAATAATTTACATATTATGTAAATAATTTACATATTAATATCACATATCACATAACTAAAGATCTTTTTGTAATTTATATAATTTTAATGTAATCAAAACTCACAGTTTTGATCCTATTATTGCTAGTTTTGGAAAAATTAATTTTTTTACCAAATTTATGCTATTTAGGCCAAAAACTCGGTATTATACCCGTTTGGATAAATTAATGAACAATATTTTCATTTTTTTTAAATAATTTTAAAATTTATAAAAAAATACGCATATTTTTAAACTAAAAAAATATTATATTCAAGTTACTTTTTTCTTATAATAATAAGTAAAAAATATTTTTTTACAGTAAATTTTATTACTACTATTATTATTATTAATAATAATAATATTATTATTACAATACAATAATATAAATAATAGCTAATTATATTTAAATTATAATTGTTATAATTAATGAAAAATATTTTCATTTTTTTTAATAATTTTAAAATTTATAAAAAAAATACGCGTATTTTTTAGCTAAAAAATATTATATTTAATTTACTTTATTTTTGGTATAATAATAAATAGAAAATACTTTTTTTAATTATTATATGCCTAATAATAAATAGAAAATATGCCTAATTTTTGTATAATAACTTTTTCGTATAATAATAAATATTTTTTAATACTTTTTTTAATTGTTATAGTTTAAAAAAATATTAATAGTTTTGTTTTCAATTTATACAAATAGATAATAAAATATTCACAAAAATTACATCTAATAATAAAATTTATTAATTATAAAATATAGATTAAAAGTGAATTTTTAAGATAAAATGATAGTAATTGATGTAGTTTAAATTTGTGACTTAAAATGAGCGATAATTAATCTTATTTGTTATTAGGCATATCATGCTAAAAATGAATTAAGTATAATGTTAACGGCTAATTTATCTTTAATTATCAATCATTTATATTAAATAAATATTTGATTTTTATATTATTATTAAAAAAAATTAGATAATATATTAATATTTTTATTAAAATATATAATTATTATTATCATATTTTTTATAACATATTTTAAAAATTAAATAAATAATACTCGTATTTATATATTTATACTATTTTTGCATTTTATACCAAAATTTTGACATATTTTATATAATAATAAATATATTATATTACGTACATTTATCCAAATAATACTCAGTCACATATTTTATTAACTATGATCATTGTCATAACTTGACCTTAAAAATAAAGAACTGCCACTGTAAACTATAAATTAGGGATGCAAATGTCAATAATGTTCTCGATAATATTGCTATTTTTTAAAACTTTTACACATTTGAATATTAAAAAATGATATTCATATATGTTGACAAAGTGTCAAAATTGTTGCTAAATTAACGTTGTGATTAAATTATTATTTTTTGCTATTATATTGAATATTAGAGATCTCATAATATTTAAAAAATATTACAATAATTTTGTTATTATGTACGAATGAACATTTTAATCTTATAATTTTTGAATTAGACACATATAATTTTGTTATTTATAAAACTTAAATACTATAAGTCCTAAATTTAAAAATTTTTATTGGATTATAAATACTTATTTATACAAATTATATAACTATAATTAGTTACTTTTTATAATTTGTAGTGTTAATTTATAAATTATAGGACTAAAATATTTATTTTAAAAAATTACCGGATGTTAGTACCTAATCTAATAATGATAAAATTAATATATTTATTTTATAAAATTTATGAAATTTTCAGATTTTTTTTTCAATAATTGAACAGAAAAAGTAAAGTACCAAAAAACTTTATTAAAAAAAAAAAAGTTCATTGGCCGATAGTGAATAGTTCTGTACAATAAATATTACATGTTTTGTTGTATGAAATACAAAATCAAAATTAAAAAATCGGAAGTATAGAAGTGTTTTTGAACGTTACGTGCGTAATAATAAAAAGAAAAATGCTAAATTATTATAAATTCAATCCACAAATGAATTGCGATAAAATTATTTAAATTTTTTTTTTTTTATTTTATAGTTTTTATACATATTATAATATAAATTATTTACGTATTCTTGACCTTCTTCTAACAAAAAAGTTAATTAACAAAAACAACCTCAATGACGTACTTTTCAAGCGGTGGTGAACCGGTGAAAGGGCATAAGCATATATTGCTTGAGCTCCATGTTGCGTTTCGGATAAAAGAAAATTAAAACATTTTTTAAGGTTGAGGCATATATCATTATCGCATTGATAATAATAAGACTGGATCTTCCCGCGCAAAGTGTATACTTCCTGCTTAGTTATAGTGTATACTTCCCTCCTTCCCGGCAGAAGCTGGCCAGTCATTAGGGTTTCGAAAACATGGCTGTGTCGGCGGAGACGACGACGATGCAAATTGAGGATGTGATCGAAGGAGATCGGGTTGACACCACTGATTACTTCTTTGAAAGGATTGGGGAGTCCGTTCCTGTTAAGACGCCTCCCTTTCATTATCTCCAAAACATTCCGTCTCAGCCTCTCGCCGTTTCTAACTCCCACATTTTCGTCGCTCTTCCATCTGGTGGTTATTGGAGATACTTACTTTGTTTCACTGCAAATTTGACTAAAATCATTTGAACTTTTTTCTTTTGATTGAACCAAAAACAACTTATTAATGGCGCTAATTATGATTATTATACGCTGTTAGGGTTTTGTGTTGCAAGGACTGAGGACGTGATTGCCCTAGCCGATGAGATTAAGGAGAAAGGTAGCCGTTCCTCCATACAGGAGGTGAGTGTTGTGGATGTTCCTCTGAGTGAGGTTCGCATTCTCGCTCTTTCTTCAGACAATTCTACCCTTGCTGTTTCGCTTGCTCAAGATATCCATTTCTTCTCCGTCGATTCGCTTCTCCGGCATAAGGTAAAAGCGCCTTCAATTCAGAATCTAATCCTTCATTTCAATTTCAGCTCCAACTAACCCTAGGGTTATTCCACTGATCTCTCCTTGGTTTGTATTGTATAAGGCCATGAACTTTTTATCTCTGTCTGTTTTATAGATACTCTTGGCATTTGACTCCACTTCTCTCATTGTGTAATTAATTTGATTTTCTCCCCTTTATTACTCTTTTTACGCCTTCCATGTGATTAAAATGCATTATGCATAATGGAATTGATCAACTCTACGATTCAGAGATTGCATAATTTTTTGTGGCTGTTTTCTTTCCGTTTCGTATTTTACTTCTTCATGAACTGTTTCTCTATTTACAGTGGGCAACCCACCTCATCCTTTTTTTGTTACTTTCTCTCTGTTTTTTGAAGGAAGTTATTTGATTTTAATAATTTATTCAACCTGGGCACTTCTTTTAAGTTGGTTCACCAGATTCAGTCTTTCTTCATCCTAGTCAACTTCACATTCATTGGAGAGTACTTGCTGTTACTCGAGTTTATTATGTTACTGCCTCTGTGCATTGGGTTTTGACACTGCTTAGGACTGGATTGGGTTATAATTGATTTTAGGATTTTTCTTTCCACCCCCCCAGATGTTTCGCATCAAATAAGTTTCGTCATTAACCTTTGCTCACTCTCCAGGGACAAAAACCATCATTCTCCTGTTCGCTCAATGAATCTAGCCATGTTAAGGACTTGCAATGGAGAAAAAGATCCGAAAATTCGTATCTTGTACTCTCAAATTCTGGGGGACTATATCATGGAACAATTGACAACCCTATCAATAATGTTATGGACAATGTTGATGCTGGTAACTTTTATTTGATTTTCTCATGTTATGGTCTTAAATAATGTTATGTTGGCGCTTAATTTTGGAAAAAAGAAGTTAACTTGCATGCTTTAGTTATGGAGAATCAAATAAATTACATTTTTAGATTTATGGTTAGGCCTCAAGGATTAGTGTCTCTATACATATTCAATGTAAAGATGGCGCACATGTCTATAGATTGGAGCTTGTTGTCACATGCTATGTGTTCTAAATTGATACACCGGTGAATACTGAATATTCTATGTTGATAGGGGAGATGAACATTAAGAACTGAAGCTCTTGAGTTGTACAATTTGAGTCATCTTGTTATAGTGGTATCAAAGAAAATTTATGAGATGATGTCATGTGAAAACTCAAGGTGGCATTTTAGGCTTTTACGACTACCTATTGATTTGGCAATGCGTAGATTTCTTTCGAGAGGTACTCTCAAACATTTTAATGGCCAAGTCCCAACTTCACAACCCAACTAGTAAAGCTATGACACCACCTTATCTTTGGTACAATCAATGCTCAAATTACAATCTTTGGACATATTTATTTTCTATTCTACTTAGAAGTTGGTTTTATACATCTATTACTCTCCTTAAGTATTAAGTCTATGCACTATACAGGTTAAATCTTGCACTTTTATAATTATAATTTTTTAACATAAGATCTTTAGCTCTAATACTATGTTGGAAGTTGTTGGTCACTAGCTCCCCTAAAAACTTAAGTGAACAATTCAATTCCCTTAACTAAATTAGCAAATATTTCCCATAACTCATGGAGAAAAAGTCGTGGCATTTGCTGATTTGCAAAATAAGGGTGTGGGTACTAATTTGTAATGAGAAGACAAGGAATTACAATAAGAAAGATTCAAAATAAATGGGTTGATTCCCGTTGATGGTGTTTCTAACACTGCACATGAATCAAAATAACAAGAATCAAATTACCATTGAAATATGGAGTAAATATCAATAAATGAGAGGATGGCTATTTTACAAACTTGCCCTTATGTTATAAATTATTATTTCTCTCTCATTTATTATTGTTATATGAATTTTATTTTATATAAATAATTAATATAAATAAAATTTATAATTGCAGTTAAACTTTTACTTAAACAATCAACATTTATTAATGAAATAAACTAAAGAATGAAATATTTTTTTTAATTAAAATATTAAACCGATACTCTCTAACCATTTCAGGCCATGACATCATTTCAAGTTAAACTTTTCTGATGGTAAGCAACCAAAAAATCGAAAAACATGTTACAAAGAAGCAAAAAAAAAAAAAAAAAAAAACTCATGCAAATAATAAAAAAACTAAGTCTGAAACAAAAAACATACTATATTGATAAGGCCTTTAGTTAAGAGATACTAAAAAACTAATCATGGGATCATTCCATACAAAGGCCAAAATGTATTTTTGGGATATTTAATTATTTTTGAAGGCAAAGTTATCATGAATAATCATCAAAAGATAAAAATAAAATAAAAATGAAAGCAGGAAACAGAAACACAACCTAGGGGTGGGGAATCTTATTTGGGAAAATGGGTAATTGGAGAAGAATTTGGGAGTCATTCCCTTTCCCTTTCCAATGCATTCCTTGCATAGTAAACATGGACATGGAATGACTCCCTTTCCTTCCTTTGCCATTCCCAATTGGTACACACACCCTAAGGGTGAGACTTCAATTTCCCTAATACTTGGACATTCAACCAAGTTAAACCTCTTTGTTCTTTTCAACTTTAAACTTCCAACACAAATGGTAAAGGAGAAAACTCTACCAAGTTAAACCTCTTTGCTCTTTCTATCATCGTCGAAACCTAAACTGCCAACACAAATAGGAAAGTACAAAGAGGGTCTCATGTCTTAACCTTGATTATGCCCTAGAGATTCCTCTAAGTTTTCCAATAATATTTTTTTTTATAAGAAACACTTTATTATGTAAATCTATAAATGGTTGCAAAACTACAATATGTTGAAAAGTATTCCACTCAAAAGAAGACATAATCTATTCTTTACAAAACTTCATCCCCTAGATGGGATAAACAAGCTCTCAAGTCATAATATATAAGAAATTGAGAATTATTTTTCAACTTTTTGGAAATCGATGCCCGTAATGAAGCCCATAGTAAAACTTTCTCCCACAAATTATTGCTATTATTTTCACTTTCCTTAAAAATTCTACTATTTATCTCCATCAATTGAACCCAAAAATTACTCAAACCCCACAACTCCACAACTTTAGTCTTCTTTAGCTTCATCCTCTTCTCATGTGTTTGAAATTCTTCCTGCAAAAAGATTTAAATGAACCTGGAATAGTCCACTGTACCCCATATTACCCTGTGATTTGGAACAAATACAATGTGCAATTGGGAAAATCTTCTTGAACATAGGAAAATTCGTGGAACTCATGAAACTCTTTATCCAAGTGCTCCGTTCTTCCCCAAACCTTTACTCATATAAAATAAAGTCCAAAAAGCAACCGTCTACATGTTTTGTTTAAAGTTTTTTTTTTTTGGCTTGTAGAGTAAGTATGGTCATATGCTTTTTGAAAGTAATCTTCAATATCAATCTTGAACTTGAATATCAAAATCAAAGCTTCTTTTTTTTTCCTCCTATACTTCTTTACAACATCTTTATCTACTAGGACAACCTCCAAAGTATGTCTAACTTTGCTTGTGTTGAGTAGAATACTTAAGCACCTCTCTTAGCATGGACAAAACCTAGGCAGTGATCTTATATTAAGCTATAACCAAGCTTATTGACTTAAAATCCTTAATTGTCTTTTTTTGGAATTAATGAACAGAATTAGCATTAGTTTTTACCACTAAATATTGCCAATTGTTACAGATGTACCATTGAACTTAGGTTTTATAACTGTTACATGATACATGTTATGTTAGGATCCAATATCCATTTTGTGAAATATCAGCATATTTTCATTTTACTTGCTTTTAAGAGCTTGTAATGTCTTGTCTTTTCATAGTTGAATGGAGCATAAACGGAAATTATGTTGCTGTGGCAAGAAACAATGTTCTTACTATTCTTTCTTCAAAATTTAAAGAAACGTCATCTGTGTCACTGCCTTTCGAGTCATTAACTGGTGATTCTGATGTGAACTCTGCTGTAAAAGGTACGTTTTATGTTTTTATTTTCACCTTTAATTCATTGTCTATGCTGTACTTATGTTCTTTTTTCTGATTGGTAGTAGAAAGGTCACATATTTGAAACTGTGAAGTCAATATTCTTGATAAATGAGAATAAGAGATGTAGAAACAAAATTATTATTTTTTATTTGTTTATTGGTCATAATAGACGGCATGTCGCGATTTGTATTCAAATATTCAGTTCAATTCTATAAATATAGGAATACAATGAAGTTTTTGTTAACTTTCTCTAAAATAATTTATTGGAAATCATCCCAATTTATGTTAGTTAATGGATATGCTTGATTTTTTTCCTCGTGGAATTTATAAAAATGTATATCAATTTTGGCCAATAACTATTCAAAGAACCATTATTCCTCGGCTGGGGATTTACTCCTTAGGAATAGCTATGCTACAATTTGAAGTTCTTTGGACTGGGAATTAATAAAACATAGATATTTGTTCCAGTTTAGTCTAATTCTTTTGTCAAACATTCTCTTCTTTTGCATTTTCAATCTGGTCATTTTTAGATTCTTATTGTGCTTTACCTCATTTCAAAGATGAAAGAAGTTGTCTTATTGGTTAAATTTATTTTAGGTGCTCTTGGACGATCTAAGCATCGAGTTGACATTAGGGATTTGCTTAGTTGACAGTGAACTGATTCTGTCAACAATCATATGCTTTTTGAGCCAAATAGAAATTCCTTTATTATTAGGACGAATCATGGTTCATGTTCTGCTCAGAAATTTTGGGGTTTAGTGTCATTAAAGTTAGATTAAGGGATGGAGCATTTGATACATGGAGATTGATAACAACTCTTAGTATGAGATGGTTATTTAGTTTGTGCCACTCATGCTACTTATATATTTCTTTTGTTTCCTCATTTAATAATTGCACCATCCAAAGTCCTTTTGTTTTGGCTGTTTGCCTCTCAGTAATGGTTTGGCCTTTTTTAAAGGGATTTTATTGTTCCTTGGAAGAAAACAACTGTGAAGATGAGAAAGATAAAATGAGGAGCTATGGATGCAAATGTATTTTGTGGATGAATTTGAAGAACGTATTTGTATACACCTATAACTGCATCATTCTAGTTAGTCGTTATGTTTGGTGGATTTTATCATTTTGATGACATAATGGTCTATATGTGTTGTTGATTTTACGATATTTTTATGTGACCTCCTTACCCTGAATTATTTCTTTGAACATAGTTGATTCTATCAGGTGGATTTGTCCCGATGTTATCATACTAGGATGCCTTCAGTTGACCAATGATGGGAGAGAGGAAAATTACTTTGTCCAAGTTATCAAAAGCAAAGATGGAGAAATTTCTGATGTTAGTGGTCATCTCTATTTTTAATTGTATGCAATTTAGGCCTTCATAGGGTCCACGTTTGTAGCCCATACTTAGATGACATTGTTGCTGATATGCTCATATTTGTTGATTAGTTGAGATGCAGAATGCCATTTATTTTGAGTTTATTATGCTATTTGGATAAAGATAAGCATGTAGTCTATTATAATATGGCTTAGTTTCTTGATACCATCCTTGTGATCACCGTCATCATGGGAAACTGCTTTGGAAGGAAAACATCTAACATATAAGCTGAAGACAACTTCAGTGTCATACACTAGACTTCTCCTTGAGCTGGTTTTTGGATTTTATTAATTTAATTTCCAGCTTTCTATATTCTTTGTAATTATTTTGGCATGTAAACTGCTAATGGCATAGTTTTATTTATTGATTGACCGAGTAAAATCAATTGATTTTGAAGATTTTATTTTTTGACTTGAATTTCAAAGTTTCGTGGGCTTGCAAAATTATCTGTAATGAAATATGAACCTTTCGTGATGTATCAGAATGTAAAAAACTTGGATTGAACAATTTTAGTGGATGTAAATTTTTCTGGTTTAAAGAATTTCTTTTCTTACCACCCTAAAAGAACTAATTGAAAATTTTCTTTGATAAATAGATATTAGTGGGTGGGCCTTTTTTTCTCATTTGGTTTGTTCTGCTCCATTTTCCATTTGAAGTGCTGTAAGCTTCAACCTATAATAGAATATTATTGCAAGATGAATCTGTACTGTAATTGCAATTATTGCATTGAAGTTTGTGATATTACTATTTTGAGGATTCATTTTGTGTAAATTATCTTGCAGGTTTCTTTTAAGCTGGCCATGTTATCTTTTTTTGATATGTTTTCTAGTATTGTTGATGACATTCTTCCTTTTGGAAGTGGACCTTATTTACTATCAAGCTATGTGGAGCAATGGTATGTACCTGTTTGTTCATAAAGAATGTTAGAAACATTGTATTCATATAATTTATGCTGTTGTGTTGTGCTTAAAGTGAGTAGCTTAGATTATCTCAGATGTTCATATATTTTTTTTTTCCTTTCGTCTTTATAGTTCAATGTGCTTAAAGTTTGTGATATTCTTAGGAGCATATGCTTCTGTTACTTTTTGAAGGCTATCATAGGCACATTTGGATGTGCTTCTTCTAAAGGTGTTTTCAAGAGAAGTGGTTCTAGAGGAAGTGGTTTAGCTGAAAGTGGTTTCAATATAAACATCTAGGTGTTTGGCACAAATATATTTGTAGTTTTCGATGGGATTTTGAGATTTATTTTTTAGAGTTACATATATACCAAAATACTTCTCAATAGTATGTATTACTTATGATTTTGAAAGGATTTCTTGCAGAAGAATGCCAAACACTAACTTAATTATACTGACTCATTTGAAAGTTGCTGGATTATACTGACTCATTGGAAAGTTGCTGATAGAAGAAAGAACAAGAGAACCGAAGTCGGGTGTTCCTAGAAAAACTATCATGCCTATTATATATTTCCTGAATAGAGTACCCAAGATTACATAAATACACCTAGTAAATTAGAAACGAATACATTAATTAAATAAACTTCTAATGCCTACAAAAACAGTTAAACATATCCATATTTTCAAATTTCTATAAAGTAGACATTCATTTGGCTGCACTACGGTCCTTGATATCTTCATTAATTGAGAGGATTTTTAGGGTTCTTTACTATACAAATTGTTACCTATGGCAGCCTGCTGTTAATCAAGAAAATTTATAACATGGTCAGATGGGCCTCTTGTCCATCTTCTACACCTGTTTTTATTGTTTATTGAAACTCTGGTCTGATCATTTAAAAAAGAGGAGTATAGATGCTCAGCAACATCATGATGACTAACCATTTCTCTCACACACTTCGTTTTCATTTTAATTTACAGTGAACTTGTGATTGCTGCTAACAAAAAGAATACGGATCAGCATATTGTGCATATTGGTTGTTCATTGGAAAAGGAGAAGAACGAAGTGGCAATTGTAGATATTATGCGAGACAAGTGGCTACCCAGGATTGAACTTCAAGGTGATCAACTTATCATCCATGATAACCACAAGTCGATCAATAAACTGTCATAGAATTTTGCTGCAGATTAAAATGCAGATTTATAAATTATTACAGCAATCAAATATGTTAATGTTATAATTGAAGATCACTTTCTTTTGAATCTAGTACAATTTAAAGTGATTTATTTGTTTGGTTATTGATTACTTTAATCAGGACCTAATGTGATATGATGGATCAGAACAAGAATGTTCTTTTTTGTATCTAGGGCTTTAGTGTGTGTTTAGTTACCTTGAATCGCACATTGATTTGGAAGTAGTTTTTTAGGGACTTTGACTATAAATAAAAGCGTAAGTCCATGCTATGTTAACCATACCTTCAACCATGAAATATATCAATTTCTAATTATATATCACATTTTTTCTTGGGAATTGAGTTTTATTTATTTTTGTGTCTTTAGGAACTCCTTGTGTGTTCAAGGAGCTTGTTTCTTTTAATCTCTTTTATGTTTGGAAGGAGGTTTTTCTGATCCATGTGATAGAGGATTAAGTTCTAGGCTTATCATTGTCTAGATTGGCTAGAGTGACTATCTAGTTTCTTAGTTTTCTTGTATTTAATTCGTGGACCTCCTGTTAGAGAGGCTGTTTTGTTTGTTTATAATTTTATTCATAATTTCCTCTTGCATCACATGACACAAGGATCCATTGGTTTGTAAAATGTGTCTTCATTTCCAATGTAATGTTCCTTGAGTCACTGAAATAATTTTTGTAACATGTGTAGATAGCTTCAAGAATGTGTATTGTTTTTATTTTTGAAAAATATTATAGTGAGGGTCATTAATATTTGTCTCATCCTAAATTGAAGTATGTTCGCTTTCCCAGCTTTCACCCATAAAGGCTGGTTGTATGACCTTCTGGGTTTATGTTATATGTTTTGTTTCACTAGTTCTCCATGTATTTTGGGTTAGATTTTAGAATGATTACTCTACTTATCTTAACTCTCTCGTTTCAGAAAATGATGACGAAAATTTGATACTTGGGCTTGGCATCAGTAGGGTTTTGTGCTGTGGGAAACTTAAAGTTGAGCTTGACGATGCGGAAGAGAGGGAACTCTCACCGTATTGCATTCTTATTTGCCTTACACTAGAGGGAAAAATCGTCATGTTTAAGTTTGCTAGGTAATCCCCTCTATCTGGTTTCTCCCCTTGCTTGGATAAGACCACTTTAGCATTTAAGGTTTTATATTTTGTTTGATTTTTACAAATTCCAAAACTCTGTATCTTTCAATCTTTGACATAATGTGAAGTTTCTGTAGTGTCAATGATTCTCTTTCATCTGAGGCTCCTGATGAGTGCAAGGATATTGTCGCTGTGGTACCTGAAGAACCTGAGCAATCAAAACCTTTAGAAAGACTGGAGGAAGACCAGTTAGGACATGTTTCATTACTGAATAAATATCATGAAATTGAGAAAAAAGAACCTGAATTAAATGAAAGTAATGGGATCCGTATAACTGACCTGAACCCTCCTGATGTAACTGAGTCTTCAGTCTCTATGCATGTTACCAGTCAAGTATCCCTTACCAAAGAGGAAGCAGAAACCCCTTCAAAATCCAAGACTTATGAAGCTGACGAGAATCAAAAGGTTCCATTTACAAAGATTCACCAAGAAATGAACATCAGGAAAGAGTTACCCTCTGGAGAGGAACGCACTAAATTAGAAGAGTCATCTACAAAGACTTCTCTTCCAGAAGGACCTCATAACATGGTCAAAGACTTTGGCAAGAATGCAGCTCACTTATTTATGGGATTTAGAGAGAACACTGTTTCATCTGTTGGGAATCTTGCAGTAGATGCTGCTGGCCAGTCAAGAAGTAATGATTCACACAGGAGTGAGGAAATTGTTAAGGAATCACGAGGAAATACTGGGTTGACAGGTTTGCAGGGTATGCCATCTCAGTTAATGTCAAGCAGAAAATTTATTTCTTCAAAGGATACTGATTTGCAAACTAAGGTAATATCTTCAAATTGCATTCAAGGTGAAAGTTCTGGAAATATTGATCATAGACCAGCTGCTTCAAGTATTCCTGGAGATTTTGCTGGAAAACTTTTTCAAATGAAGGATACTGCTGGGAAATCTACTTTACTCAATTCATCTGATAAATCACTTCAAAATTTGGGGTACAGCCCTGTTGGTACTGAAATTGAGTCTTTATCTTCCTTCCATGGCTCAGAAAAGTTATCACGTGAAAATGGTACACTTGGCAAACCTGCTCAGCACAAGCATCATTCTTTCAAAGAAAATTTCAGAATTCTTCACCAGTCAGGAATGCTGCACTCTGAACCAATTTTATCAAAACAATTTGGCAATGTAATTTGCTTGTCTTATTTTCTTCCTGTGTATTTGCTTGTCACATGTTTTTCGTGTGTAGTTTGCAGATCTTATGTTCTTCCATGACGTGCAAGTATTTCTTGAAGACAATATCTTGATCACTGTCTTTTTCCCTTATTTATATTTCCTGCAGGTCATATTTATATCAATATCAATATATTGAAATACACCTTGTAAAATATCTTCTTCTTTTTAAATAACTTAACAAAATTTGTAAAATTCTTCTTCGTAAAAGTGGACAAATTTGAAGAATAGTTAACTTCTAGGTATGAAGAAATTACATCAATAAGTTAAAAGAAGTCTGGAATTTTATGTTTGTTTCTATCATCTATTGTGACATTTTTTTAATGTTTTTCATCTTCTGTTTTTTTTTTGAAGAAATATAACCATCGTATGAAATCAAATATATGTTTCTTCGATATTTGTTGATTTAATGCAAAATCAAAGTAGGTTATTTGTTCAAAACATTTATATTTTATTTTACGGTTTGTATGTGCTATAAAATTCCTGTTATATTGTTCATTATCCTTATGTGTTACTGTTTAATTTTTATGTTTTTTTTTGTGTGTGTGTGTTTAATCTGTTTTCTTGCATTTAGATGAATGAAATGATGAAAGAGCTGAACCAGCTTTTGGAAGCTGTAGAGAAAGAAGGTGGCTTCTATGATGCCTGTACATTTCGACAAAAAAGTTCCGTTGAAGTGTTAGAGCAAGGCATAGAGACTTTATCTAACAAATGCCAAATATGGAGGGTAATATTTTATACATAATTATTGGTTTCCTCATCCTATTGTATTAGGTCTATGTATTTCTAGAGGATTGCTGAGCGTGATTAAGGGTGGTAATTTTCTGACATGACAACAACATGACATGAACATGACATAACACGGATAAGAAATTTAATAAGAATTAATCAATAATTTTTTGATGTCCTTAAAGGTTTTGTTATTTCTTATTATTATAAATAGAAGTTAAGTGAATTTTTTTATGTGTCAACTAACATGTGACACCAGTATAGTTAATGCCAAAAGACGATACAAATATTGTTAACACGACACGATTGCCACCTGTCCACCCTTACAATAACTTCTTATATTTGCACTTAGTGTAGTTGATAACATTAATGGTCTATATCTCTGCATTAATCCATCATCAATTGAAATGGGTTCTAAGTTAAGTCTCCACTCTTCTTCTTCTTCTTCTTCTTTGGGGTGGGGTGGGGAGTAGATGATTATATAATATAAACATTGATTTCAGAGATAGAGAAAGTTACAAGTTGCCTTTTATTTCAAGTAATTGATATAGGACTTCCTGGAAATGAAAATAAACAGTGCAATGAAAATTCTAAACTCCTTGATCTGGAATGACAGGCAGATGACTGGTGTAGGCATTGGGGGTGGAGTAAAAATATCATTTCTCTAAATATCTATAAGGCCAAAAGGAATAAAGATATTGAAGGGTGATGAAGGTTTCCCATAAATTGAAAGAATCGTGACTTTTAAGTCCTTCAATGAAAAGATAGAAATATTCGTATGTTGTACGGTAAAAAGGTGAAAGGAGCTTAACAAATTCAGCCACCTCAGTTTATTAAGTCCTTGAAACGCATTGTGCATCTGTCAAATGAAATTTTTTTTTCTAATAATACAAATGGGAAAGTTATTCAGATTGTGGGAAATTATGTACATTGATATCTCTTATTCATCTGTACTTATTAGCAAACTTATGAAATTGATGCATCTCAAATTTTCTTTGGGATTTTTGTTCTGAAATTTGTTTTAGAAGTTCCATTTTCTTCAAACTTGATTAACACCTTTGTTAAGGTGGTTGACACGAGACTTTCAGTGACAAAGTTTATCATTTAGTAATAAAATTAGGTTTAAGTTCCGTTTATAAGTTTATTGTATTTCAAGTCGTAATGGTTCCTGGTATATACATATTTGTTTATCTGTCATTCAAAACGATCAAGGGTGGCAGCATTACTGTCACAAGCCATATTGTTTTTGCCACAACTATTATTACAACTTTATCCAACAATAATGGAAGTAGTGTAATTAAATATTGGGATGAAGTACACAATACATACATTGTTTCATTTGGAAGCAAGGGTTTGGAAATATCATTATTAATACTCGACAAATAAATAATGAAGTCTTTAGTTTTCTCGTTCCTAGGAGTGTAGCTGCCACCCCTGTTTTGGCATTTTTTTTCCCTTCTTGCTTCCAGCAGCAGCAAGCGAAGTTCAAATTTTGGTCACTTGAATAATCCTAATGAACAACGTGGTATCTGCACCTATTACTGGTTTTTGTGATTTGTGTTTAGGTTTAGGTTTGTGCTCCTACCAATGACCTTCTTATTTCTGTCCTGCATACTTGATCACTGCTATCTGCCTTGATCACTGTATTTCTTGGCTTTTATGGAGCAAAGTTTGATTGCATTGTTCACGGAGAGTTGAGGGTGCTATTGACTGCCAATTGTGCTGTGTGCTGGTCTCCACCACTGTTTTTCTCCTATTAGATTTATATTATATCTGTCCTACTTTGTTCGGTTTCTGCTAGTGCCTATCACTTTCTATTATTTTCTTCATAGCTGCATTTTTTGGTTTTTGTCATTAATGCCTGCTGGTTCCCACTGGTGTTGGTTCTAAAAGTGCTCTCTAAGCCGCACATAGTAATATATATATTCATCTCGTGGCAGAATGTTGGAGATATAGATCTTACAGAGATGAGCTTAGGTGTAAGATTTTTGTTGCTAATTTATCATTTAGGAGTTATTATTACTACTGCGTTTGTCTCATACTTGTAGTTGTATCTATATGTCATGCTACTTATTATTTAAAGTGAAGTAAAATGGAAGTTTGATCTTAAAAGAGAAAAATAACCGAGCTTTTAGTTTGCTCGTATGTCTCTTCTTTTTCTCTGAATTTTAATATTTCTAAAGTAGTACTAAGTGAGAAATTTTGATTTGGTGATGTGTGCATTGGTCTGCCAATTTCAAACCAATATACTTTCACCAGAATCAAACTTCTGCTAAATCTACAATTTTGTGTTTTAGTTGCATTCTTGATGTTATTCCCTCCATGGTTAACGATTTATTGTAAGCATGACTAGTTTATTTTAAACTATTGTCGATTTGATTAATAGACTTGTATTCCTCCTTTGTTCATTTGTCTCCGGTTAAGACATTTGTTCCCTCAAAGAGGTAGTGAACATTTTATTCCTGAAAAGAAATGATGAAAAACATCTTTCGAATTTTTTTGGCTCGTAAACATCTTTCAATTTGAAGTCTGATGTATTTCTAAAAGTTAAAGATCCTTGGACCAGTCTAAAATGTCAGCCATTATTTTGGTCATTGGTATGAAACATCAGTCATGTAGTAGATAAAATATACATTGGGTTCTGCTGATGATTTGGAGAGCGGTGCTTAATCATAAAATTTTATCAGTGGATAATGAGAGTCCTTAAACTATAACTTCTTTATCACCTAAGCCTGTCTACGTTTAATTTCTGCATAATTCTTTTTCTGATATTTAATCCAATACCAAATATTAAAGAGGCAATGACACTTTTACCAATTTCATGTAGCCAGGGGATCGCATACACATCTGCTCTTGGAACAGTCATCTCTGAATTATTGTAACCTTTGTTGTGGGTTGGACCAAATTTTTTTTTTAAATGTGAAATTTAGTATTATTTTGGAAAATCAGAAGTACGAGGTATTATGTGACAAATTGCAGCAATCAATCCAGTGTTTTTATTACTGGCTTGTTTTTTTCTCATCCCAGGGAAATGTATGTATATCCTTTATGAATTTTAAAAAGCCATGATAATATTATTTTCATTAGAAAAAGCGAGGGTGAATGTATTGTAGAACCTCTATTTCTGTTCTCTATTTTTTTGTTTTGTTTTGTTTGCTACAGAGATAGGTCCTTCATTTGCTTGAAGGTGTTGATTTCCTGTGGTTATTGTGTCTACATAATTTTGTTTACACTCTCAGAGCTTTATCAATTTTTGATTTTATTTTATTTGTCTTGAGAAAGTGTTGTGAACCACCTGTAGTTTCTGAGAATGTTTATCTTTCTTGTACTCTTTAAATCCATTTGCTTTTTTGCAACAGATTATACTTATACCGTGGATCTTTTTTTCTACTTCTGGTACTAATGCTTGTGTACCTTTGGAATTCTCAGAGTGTTATGGGAGAACATATGCGAGAGGCGCAGCATCTTCTTGATTTAACTGTACAAGGTATTCTTTTCCTTGCAAATAAAAATACGTTCTTCAGTGCTTTTTGGTCCAATATATTCTTTTTTGGTGCAAAGTTTATGGCCATTGAGAACTTGACCTTTGCTTGTGTACGAGACACAATGCTAAAAATATATTTTCTAGAATTTAATGTTGAAATGTCTTTTCTAGAATGCTCATTAGGAGGTTTTCATTTTATTTATTTTATTTAATTGACGTCATTATTATTACTATTATTATATTCCTAAGTATCACAAACTGTTTGTTTAAATATCAAGTTGCTCACAAAAATTGAATTTTATATCAGAGATCAGTTGTCGTATAGACCATAAATAAAATAATTAATAAATAAAACCATAAAATAATTATTGAAGTTAAAAAAATTAAATTAATAAATAAAAATAAATAAAACAGGAACGAATTCTCTTTACCTTTCCATGCCCAAGTGTCTTAGAAAATGATGGAGAATAGTAATAATAATGAAATAGAATATTCATTAAAGTATGTGGGTTTTTTTTTTTTTTAATTTTAAAGCATATTTTTATTTGCATCAATTGATATTTTTCATCACTACCTTGTTGGTTAAATTATTTATTTGGTCAATTTATATTGGTGGCAAGTTATGCTTACTTTTGGCAGCCAATTTATCTTGGTGGCTAGCTGTGCTTATTTGGAGGCCAATTTATCTTGGTGGTTGTTTGGTGAATGTCTAATATAGAGGTTTACAAGTTACGACAACTGGGGGAATTAATCTTGATATGTGTGTTCTATTCATATGTATAGACATATGGGATGTACTCACATTGCTTCCTTATAGGCAGAAGGTTCCTTGGGGAAGAGGAAACATTTGTGCCTCTCATGAGAGGTTTTGGAACAGTTGTACAGAATCACATGCATGCCTTTAGATTGTGGGGGAGTATTTGACCTTTTAGAGGAATGCCCTGGCCCAAATCTATGGGCTAAGGGTGTGACGCGCTGTGGACAAAGCATGTTAGGCCTTTGCCATGTGGGCTGCTGTTTGAGCCTCACATTCTGAGGTCGTTTCAAGTTGTTTTGGGTCTTAGGCTTGGAATGATACCCCATGTTTAGGTACGAGCGATGTTGGACGAGGGTTTCCCTTATTCAGGAAGGCATTTTATAAGTCGGTGGTTAACCTAGGGCAAATGACCAAACAGTGGCTAAGTTGTCTAAACTTGAGCCCAAGTTTGTCTTTACACCAAATAATATGCTTGGATTCTAAGAAATATAGCTCGTTCCTAGGATTTTCTTTAAATATGGTCTTCCTATGTTGCATTTCTTAGACTTGAATGATTCAATGAAATTATCTTTCTTCCTAACTATTCTTGTGCAATGTTAACTCAATTACTTTTGTTATTGCCACAATATAAGTGCATAACAAGTTCATTTTACCTTTTTTAGTGCCATTATTATTGATTAAAGTTGTTATTTATAGATTATTGTTGTGGCAATAACAATGTAGTTTGTGACAATCTCGCCACCCTTGTTCTTTCATCTCACTGAATTTCCAATTCTTCAATACCCAATCTTATATTCCCTTCTTTCCTTTTCTTAATTATATATTCTCTTCCTGATCACATTACAACAATTTTGGTGCCATAGCCCATGTCATTTGATTTGAGAAATAATAAAGAGGAAGAGAGAAAATGGGTGCATTTTGGATGTAGAAATGAGAATATGAGATGAGAGTAGAGAGTAGAGAGTTGGCATAGGGGAAGGAGAAAACCAATTGGCTTTGGTTAGGTTATTTTACTTTTTTTGTCCCCAAGTATTTACACTGGTTACTAATTGGGTCATGGATGAACCTACACCAACCCATTTATTAAACAGATCAGCCTGTTCTGACCTGAACTCAGTGATACAAACCCAAATTTATTTTAAAAGGCTTGACTTTGTGTTGGGTTCTGTAAGAACTTTCTGATTCTACTCGAGACCACTTGACTTTGTTGAGTGTTGACATTAGGGGCATTAGGTAGGGTTCTTGACGTCCGTGGAAGGATTTTAGGGTTTATGGGTTTGAATTTTTTTCCTCACAGGTCTGATATTTTAAATAAGGAAATCAGAACTAAGATCTTGATGGGAAAAAAAACTGACAAGGGTAGATTTGATTTTATGTAGGAAAACAAAGTCTTGGGGGCTTTGATGCCAAACTTGATGCAACACCAAGGAGAAGCAGAATAGAAAGAAAGAGAAGGAAGTACACAGAAGAAATAGGGTTGGGATCAAGAAATAAAATATTGTGGAGAAAAGAGAAATAATTGGGGGAGAAACCTTAATCCAATAATGATCCAAGTTTGCTCAATACAATAGATTAGGTGCCTATTTATAGGCATAACAGAACCTAATGGGCTTACACCCTAAACTAAATACCAACAGACAATAATGGAAATAACATTATAGTATAAGGGTAGTATCTATGAATATTCTTTTTCCTTTTAGAATCATGTCCTTGATTCAACTTGTGCAAACTTTAACGAAAATGCTCTCTTCTAGTTCAGTATTGGCAAAGAAAATATGTATAGAGGGCATTGTCAAGCAAGCATCTGATAGCCACTACTGGGATCTGTGGAATTGTCAAAAATTAAATTCTGAACTTGAGCTGAAGAGGCGACATGTATTAAACTTGAACCAGGTAATTTGTTAGTTTGCTGGTAATCAATTTATTCAACTGGATATATGCCATTGAACTTTTTTCTTATCTTTTTCTTGTTTCAGAGCTTGAAAAATTGTTTCATTGAATTGGAGAGGCATTTCAATGGCCTTGAGATGAATAAATTTGGCGAATATGATAGGTCTCGTTCTCATGTTGGTGGAAGAGTTTCTCAGAGCCGACATAGGAATTCAAGGTTAAAAAAAGTACCACTTATGGCACATTATTTGAGCATGAATTTGGGGCATAACATTACTTGATTGGTTACTATGAAGATGACAGACATACAAAATTTACATTCCTAGCTAGAAGATTTTTTTAAAAAAATAAATTTGCACATAATTTTTTGTCTAAGTTACTAAGTAACATGGGTGTTCAATGGGCCATTCCAAGATCTTGCATATATTTTATGTTAGAAACTTTTAACATGCATGGGAATAACATGAAGGCCAAGAAGGCTACAATGTTGTGGAGGTGCGGGATTGAAGCAAACATTTGGGTTTTGTAGTTTTAGATTAATAGTAGAAATTTTTAAGAAATTGAAAATGATAGCAATCTATAAATGGGAGAAAATCTTATTTTTGGCTTCATTGTGGTCTTCGGTTTCAAAAGAGTTTAAAAGTTTTTCTCAGTTATAAGTTATAATTGGGGAGCTTGCATATCTTAATATTATGTGATAGGTTTTGTAAATAATAGACCAACTTTTAGTTAGAATTTTTTTTGAGTGGATTGCTTGCCCACATTTTGTACTTTTGTAAATATATAAATATATTATGTTTTTTCTTATAAAAAAATTTCACTTAAGATTATTTTGTTGCAGGCCAGTTTGGTCATTTCATAATCTACACAACACCATGATATCACAGTTAACAGCTGCTGAGCAGCTTTCTGAGTGTCTGTCAAAACAAATGGCGATCTTGAAGATTGAATCGCCTTCTAAGAAGCAGCAGAACGTGAAAAAAGAGTTGTTTGAGACAATAGGGATTCCCTATGATCCCCCCTTCAATTCTCCTGAAGTCACAAAATTCAGTGGTACCCTTTCAGATAAAGAACTTTTACTTTCTGGTTTTGCTGGTGCTGGAGACCATTCTAGGAGAAAATCAAGTGCTCTTAAGAATTTTGATCAGGAAACCTCAAGGAGGAGGAGAGACTCACTGGATCAGGTAAATTTGCTCTAGTGCTTCTGCATCTTGTTTTCCCATTTTGAACTCTCAAGAGGTAGGTGCAGGTTGCGTGCTTAGGTTCTACTCCTGTTAACTTTATGTGCTATAGTAATATAGCTAGTCGGTGTCACTTAATGGAAAGGGAAATGAGATTCATAATATTCCTAAATTGGACCTTTTGTGAGACTTGTGGAGAATGATTGCATTTAGATACCTTTAAGCGAATTAGTAGGGCTTCAGAAGATGAGCATAGTGAGGGGAGTGTTAAGACTTATATTTAGTTTGCCCATCTTCTAATAACTCAAGTTTTTAAGAAAATTGGTTGCTAACTTGCATCTAAATCTTTCTTTTCAAAAGAGTTTTTAATATATATATATATATATATATATATATATATGGCACCTTTATTTTACACAACTTCTTACAAAAATGCTAGATTCTTAAAGCAAATTCAATTCAATGATTCACATTTGTTTTCTTTCTCATACAAATATGCATTTATTACACAGATCAATAATTAACACTCTCTCTCTCTCTCTCTCTCTCTCTCTCTCTCTCTCTCTCTTCTATATATATATATATATATATATATATATTTGTTATATTATTCTCGTCTGTTCTCCTTCATGTAAAATAGTTATTTTAGAAGAAACAGAAATCACATTAAATAAACTCCAATTAAATTCACAAATTTGGTTAAGATTTTGATTCACTATGTTACTTCATTTTTAAGACGTGGGTCCCATGGCTGGTGAAAAGTTAATATAAAAAAATCTACACAGGTATGTAAAACTTCTACATGCATACACACATTTGTAACTTGTTACTAGTGTGTGTGTAAAAATTTTACACGGGCATGTGCCAATGTGAGTGAAGATCGGAATTTTAAAAAAAGTGAACTGTGAACAGTAACTAAAATATATTGTGAAATAAGGCTAACTCACTAGATTGTGAATATTGGTAAAACGCAAGCCTTGTTTGTGAGTTACCCTAAAAAAATTATAGCAACTGTCAGCTATTACAGTTATATGTCTGTTTTTTTTCAGTTAGGATATACTCATGATGTCCATAAAACAGATACATGATGATAATGAGATGATACAACTACAACTACTGCTGTGTTTTTTTTATATATAATTTCTATTTATGTTTCGTCATCAGTTTCTGCTCATTTCTAGCACTGATTCCCAGTTTTTATTTTTGCTAATATATATGGGGATTTAAATGTATATTTCTCTTCTTGTTCTATACAAGACATTTTGTAATAGCACAAAATTTGTTCTTTTGTTGGAAAAGAAAAGAAGTATTTCGAAGATAGATTCCAGGGACTTGGATGTCATTCTCCACCCAAAAAAAAAAAAGCTAGTAGAAAAATCTACCACATTGAAAGCTCAACGAGGGCACAATATGTTCATTTGGAATATAAATTTATTCTGAAAAGTTTTATGTAAACTTTACAGTGAGAAAGAATGGAAAACATTTGAGTCTTAAGAGTTTACATAAATTATTGGAGAGAGATACATATACACTAGTGATGAGAGAGAGAAAGGAATTTGACTAACAAAAGTATAAAAGCTAAATCTTTGGTTAAAAAAAGAAAAGAAAAGAAAATTACGAAACTTTTGTAATTTGTAGAAGAGATAATTGCATTATATTTATTTTTTTCCTTTTTTGCTAAACACTTTGAAGTTCATAGTTGATTTATTAAGAGAAAGAAGCGGGCAATATTTTTACAATAGGAGAGAGGAGATAGAATGTATAAATATTTAATTTATTGTCTCTGTGTCTGTGTCTAAAAAGCGAACATTTATTCATATCTCCATGTCTTAAAAATTCAACAAATTAGCAACACCAACTTCTAGACATGCACCAGTGTCGGACCCTTTTTCCCCCCATCTTTGTAGATTTTTCCTGCACCAAAGTCTCTCTCTTTGTTGCTTTGTTTATCAGATGAATCTAATTCAGCATTGATGATAAATATTTGCTTGATGACTTCCTTCAGGCTTGGGCTAGTTGTGATCCTCCAAGAACAACAATAAAAAGGATGCTTCTGCGAGAAACCGGAAAGACAACTGTAAATTCTGATAAGCATTTTAGCCCTCACCTGCTGACAGAGTCGATGGTTGCTGATTCATCGAAAGGTGAGCAAACTTCATGGTTTTTTAAATACTTCCATTTATCAAATTAACTAGAAAATAATAGATAATTATTGTTCTTGAATTTGTGTATTTGGCAGCTATGATCAGTGTACCACCAGGACAGGTTGCTCAGCACCCAGAAACTCCACTTGCATATGGCCATCCAGAATCACCGGGGTCAAAAGAGCTTAAGTTTCCTACATTGCAAATGAACAGTATGTTATCAGGATCTCAACTCGCAGCAAGACAAGATTATCTGGGGTATGCACGAAATATGACTTCTGAAAAGTTGAGCAGTGAAGTAACTAATATTATGAAATCTGATTTGGTTACTTCCAAAGAGACCAAATCTTCCCTGAACTTTGGCTCGAGTAAAAAACTATCTGTCTCTCCAATCTTACCTGCTCAGGGGCCAACATTGTTGAGAAATCCTGGTGGAATATCAAATTCTGGTAAAGTGACTGCGGTCTCACATTTAGTAAAAGAAAACGTCAGGGATAGTCATTCAACCCAGAGTTTGTTTTCTGAATCTGGGAAAAATGTCGACACACATTCTGCTGGTTTTATGGTGACCGAAAGCCAGAATCTGGAAGTTTTACAGGTTGATGAAAGCATAAGCCAACCTGACAAAAAGGGGACACTACCTCCTACATTCTCAATGTCACTATCAGCATCACCGTCCTATCCATTCGATACTTTGTCAACATCTTCCTCCTCGTCTGCTTTGTTCAGTGTGTCATCAGCTCCTGCATCTTCACCATCCCTTTCTACAGGAGCACCAAAATCATTCTTAGCAATGCCAACAAGTAAATCTTCAATTAGCTTTAACCCCAACATAGATGCTAATCAATCTGTATCGATCTCTTCATCATCATCTTCTCTCTCTCCAACTTTTTCGTCGTCTTCTTCTTTCTCTTATCAGCTTTCTAAGTCACTGGTGCCCCTGTCTGCCCCAATGCCAACCATGTCTTTGACCTCGAACTCTCCAAAAGCTGTGCCTCAACCTTCTTCTAAACTGGATACCTATTCTTCAGCATTATCTGCATCTGTACAGCCTGGAGATTCAATAGCTGAATCTAGTATGAAGCGTAACCCTTCACTGGACTGTAACCAGTCTGTTACATCTTCAATATCATTGACATTTGGAAGCCAACCCATTGTCAGCAGCACTGAAAGTCCACCTAATGTGGCATCGAGTGCTAAAACTGAGGATTCTTCTGCTATTTCCCAGTTTCCAACACAAATTCCAGGTTTGGGGGGTATGGGTGGTGGGCGGACTGAAAATTTGGATGTTCCTAGTTCACAAGCTTCAACATTAGTGACATCTGGCAGCCAACCCAGTTTCACTAGTACTGCAACTCCACCTAGTGTGATATCAAATACTCAGGCAGGGAAGTCACCTTTTCAGTTTCCAACTCAAGTTCCAGGTTTTGGGCATGAGAGCTATGAAAAAACTGAAAGTTCTAATGTTCCTAGTACTCCAGAAGATGACATGGACGAGGAGGCTCCAGAGACAAGTAACATAGCTGAATTGGGACATTTAGGCAGCTTTGGGCTTGGTTCCACTCCTGATCCAACTGCTCCTAAACCTAATCCTTTTGGTGGTCCATTTAACACTGCAACTATTAATGTTGCTGCTTCACCTTTTAACAGTGCCAGTCCCCAAGGAGAGCTATTTCGGCCTGCATCTTTTCAGTTCCAGTCTCTCCAAACATCGCAACCTACTCAGCCTGCAAATTCAAGTGCATTTTCTGGTGGATTTGGCTCTGGAGTAACTGTTCAAGCTCCTGCATCAAGTGCTTTTGGACAGCCAGCTCAGATGGGAGTTGGACAACAGGCCTTAGGTTCAGTTCTTGGTTCTTTTGGACAGTCAAGACAGCTTGGACCTGGTCTTCCAGGATCTGGGTTTGGATCTCAAAATGGTTTCGTTAGTGCTAACTCTAATTCCATGGGTGGCTTCTCAAATGCTGCTACTGGGGGGTTCGCCGGGATGACTTCTGCCGGTGGTGGATTTGGTGCTGTGGCTTCCAGTGTTAGTGGTGGGTTTGCAAGAGCTGCTTCAGCAGGTATTAATAATTCTGTCGCATCAGTAAGCACGCCCTCTCAATGTATAATACTCTGATACATCAGCTAATCTTTTGTCCAAATATATGCAGGTGGTGGATTTGGGGTTTTCGGCGGTCAGCAAACTGGTGGTTTCTCATCATTTGGTAGCAACGCAGGCGGGACTGGGAAACCTGCTGAACTGTTCACACAAATAAGGAAGTAAACCAGCTTTCTTATTGCCTAAACGAAGTAAGCTTTTTGATCAGGAAAACAATTCTCTGGTCACCCCTCTCCCTTCTTTTGCTCTCATCTTCTTTGTTGGCATGGAAGGATAAGTGGTGGTCCTCGGTCCTGCTAGTGCTAATTACATAAGCTTTGTAGGAGAGAAAAATGAACGGCTATTTCCAAAAAAAATTATCACATGCTCAGGAATCCTCTTGTATATTTTCCTATTATTTGTATGAAACACTGATGTGAGGCAAGTAAGACTTTCTTGAAGGTAAAATTCATGTCTTGCATGGTTAATGGTTTGGTCTTCTATTGGAAGGATGTGCATGATTTTACTTTTGTTGATTCAAATTAAATTGTGTTGCCACTCTATTCATGAGTAGCCCCGTGCCTCTTCATTGAGTTGCTTAGAGATGGGTATTGGAAAAGTTCGAGTTTGAACCTCAACTGAGGCAACAACAGAGAATTTGTAATTTGCGTGAGTCACCTCGTAATGAGGGTGGCTCAAGTCAAGTAGTGACTTGAAAGACATCACTTAAATGTAAATGTTAGTTCCCTTAAGCTCGACTTTGGTAATATATACCTTTATTTATCTATGTAATCAATGAAATTATTAATGCTTATCATTTTTGTAAATCCATATATTTCAACAACAAAAATCCATTAGAAGGTAATTATTTTTGTTCATAGTAATTGATAACTCATATTTTGTTATTAATTATATAGTTTTCTAGAAAATTGAAGGAAAAGAAAAAGCTGTACCTTGTGTTTCTGGTTTATATTTCCATTTGTTTTTATTTATGAACAAATTAATTTGCTTTTAGAATTGGAAAAAAAAAAAAAATTGACAAATAAATTTAGTTGCTTTTGGTTTGTTAAGATGAAACTTGCTTTAAGCCACTTTAAGGGGGGGGAGGGGGAAACTGTTGGTCCAAAGTTCTATCTACTTTTATTTGAAAGGTTTAAGTGACTGAATTTGTTTCCAGGCTATTATACTCGTTTCGATTGTTGTCCTGTAATAATTAATTGGGTCCTCCAATTTGACGTAGCTCTTTATAATAGCTCTCTTTGAATTGTGAATACATCTTATAGTAGTTTTAGATCGTATAATTCGTACAAGACATACTTTCAGATATTATAGTAAGATTAAATAATTTTTAATTAATTTATCTATTTATAAAGGTAAAAAACATATATAATTGTCACAAATATAAAAGAATTCATAGCTAATTTCAATCAAGAAATAATTCGTCATGCTAAATTTATAATTTGGCCGAATCGCCACCCCTAAGAAAAATTTGATATCAGATTGGAAGAAAAATTTGTATAATAATTAAATTGGGTGGAGCTAAATATACGAGTGGTCCAGTACCAAATACCAATATTGCATTTGGAAGAGAATAAAAACCTGGAATTTCCTTCTACAACTACGATTTTTGTTCAAAAAGACCTAAACGGTCCTTGAAGTGATGAAGGGAAGGTAGAACTCCTAGTACAGTCTTGAGGCACAAATACAATACGTTACTTTTCATTTCGAGATGAGAAAAAAAAATTAAGACAAAAAAGGTTCATATTCGTAATGTCCTTAATTTGAAATCGGGTAGCTGGTTTCCGAAGCTCACAATCACCACACTCCAATCCAATTCTTTGGATCATCGATTCCCAAATATCAAAAAAAAAAATCTTCGTTCCTCCTGTAATGAATTATTGAAACTTAATAATATTTTCAAGTTACAAATTGACGAAAGGAAGATCAAAGTGTGACGTAAGTGAGACAAAGAGGCAGAGGCAGAGGCAGAGGCAGAGGCAGAGGCAGAGTCAGAGTCAGAGATTTGGGGAGGGGGTTTGCTTTGCCACTTAATATATGATGCTTTGTAGATCACTTAGAGATCGAATACAGCCATGGCTTCGTGATTACGACAAGCTGCAG
Source organism: Elaeagnus macrophylla (assembly GCA_029378325.1). Classification (NCBI taxonomy): domain Eukaryota; kingdom Viridiplantae; phylum Streptophyta; class Magnoliopsida; order Rosales; family Elaeagnaceae; genus Elaeagnus; species Elaeagnus macrophylla. The sequence continues at coordinate 7,983,036 of CM055642.1, read as the reverse complement.
TCTCTCGCGGTCATCCTCATTTACCTTCAGGTATCTCTCTATATATATATTTTTTCCTCTTTTCTTCTTTATTTAATTAACTTTTATAGCTTAAGATCTCTCAACCCTTAATAAACCAAACCCACCACTACCCATTTAATGCTTTAGAAGATAACGAAATGGGATTGACCGGTTTGGTGTGGTGGGGTTCTTTCTTTGAATGATTGACGATGAGTGATGTCAAACTCAGATTGGGTGCGCATTAATCGGATCCCTAGGAGCATTGTACAACGGAGTGTTGCTGATCAACCTGTCCATTGCATTGTTCGCCCTTGTTGCCATTGAGAGCAGTAGTCAGAGCCTCGGCCGAACCTATGCCGTCCTCCTCCTTTGCGCCATCTTGCTCGATATCTCTTGGTTCATTCTTTTCACCCGCGATATCTGGTGCCTACTTTACTTGTTTCCTCTACTTGTTATGTTCTTGCAATGGATTTCACTGTACTTGTGAAACTCCAATGATCCATCTTCCAAATGTATTTTTTAGAGTTAGGGATTTAAATAACACGTATTGAATTGGCACAAAATATATCATGCTAGTTGTACTTAGTATGTATATATTATAGTAATGTAATGTACATGAACTAAATATGTAAAGTTGTATTTTAAGACAATTCGATTATGTACAACCATACATCCTATTATAGGATTCAATTCTTATTTTATATTGAACTAGGCTAAGCTTCACAATTAATCTCTAACTTTAGTAGGATTCTACACTTTGGCTGCATAACTTTCATTTTTGTATTGTGAAGTCCTTAAAGTTTACAATTTCAAAACATTTTGTCCAAATTTAGAAATCAAGTTAAAATTGCACGGTAGTTGTCAAAATTAACATGTCAAAAAAAAATTTCCTACCTCTTTTTTTACTTTTTGAGTTAAATTTTGACATAACTTGTGCAAATTGAAACGCTGAAGGATAGTTTGGGAACTAAGTATAGAATCCATATAAGATTATTGATGAATGTGGTTTAGCTTAGATCGATATTACCTCTATTTCTTTTTTGCCTCTGCGGCCAATTTTATAATCTCTATAGCAATGTGTTCTTCTGCAAGACATATAGGGTGCACAGTCAGACTAATCTGTTTTACATTTGCATTTTAGTTTGAAGTTTTTTATGTTCTCTCATGTCTCTATATAGCCGAACTGGACTTTATTTTCAAGTTCAATTACTGACAGAAAAGGGATTTTTTTTCTTTTGCATTTTCTTACCCTGGAATTATTGTCTGTGTATGCAGGAACATTTCTCGTGATGACTATGGGACATTTTTTATCTTCTCAGTGAAACTTACGTTGGCAATGGAAATTATTGGCTTTTCTGTGAGGTTATTATCATCCTTCTTATGGATTCAGATCTACAGATTGGGGGTCTCATATTTAGATACTTCTCTTCAAAGAGAAACAGATTTTGATTTGAGAAATAGTTTTTTGAGTCCTACAACTCCTGCTGCAGTCAGACAATCTTCAAGTTCTGATGATGCCTTAGGTGGTTCCATCTATGATCTAGATTATTTTTCATCTCTCTTTGAAGATGGCCGAGAAAATAAATGTATGCTTGAGGTATTTGATCTGTCACTTTCATGTGCTTATATACCAATTTATGTTTAACTGCTTGTAATTCATTTTAAATCCAGCATGATACTAGCATGATACTCTTGAGGTGCTCACCATGTTACTTGTGCATTGGGAGTGCCTCCTTTCATGTACTGCAACATTTGTTTTTGACATGGTACTCTCCAATTGTATCATGAACTATTGCCTAAGCATCAACCTCATCTTGTTATCCTTTATTAAAAAATAATTATAAAAATATTAAAGAAAATTTATTATGAAGTTAGTGTTCTATCTCCAGTACAGGCTGGTCTTGTTAATTGACTGCCGCGACTCTCAAAAGAGGGGGTTAAAAAACTAATGCTCACTACAAGTCTGATGTTCATTTTTCTTAGCAAAGATCTCCTTTTGGTCATGAAGTCAAGATGTTGAACCCACGTCAATTATTCTTGCATGTGATCTTAGTTTTAGTTCTTTCATGATCTATTGAATTGGTTTTCAGTATTGGGCGTCTAGCTTTTTAATTTTTTTCTGACCTTACTCTTGTCTCTTGAATAGTTGAAGGTAGCAATAAGGGTATGTCTGTGTGTTACATATTTGTATTATTGCTATTTTCAGGGTCAAAACAATGGAGTTGGTGGGAACGGGTCGACTTCTGCTGCTGGTACTTCTCCTCTAAAGCCTTCTATCAATAGGTCTCTTCAATTTGTATCTGTAAGTTCGTAGGAAATGCTTTGAGGCCTAGTAATCAATATCAGTGGTGGTTTTCTTTCTGTACTTTTTATCACATAATTATCCTTACCAACTATATTACTGAATGTTGACAAAAAATACTATACAACTGAATGACAGGCTTCTAATGCTGAGTATGAACTTTTTCAGAGCGTTCATTGGGACTTTATGGATTATACTAACATCCAATCTTCTGTTGCACCTTCTGATTAAATAACTGTTTGGATCAATTGTTGTGACCTTTTTTGGGTGCTAATTAATATTTTGTGTTTTTGATCAAATGTCACTGTTACTTGTCATGAAAAACTGTAAACATCGAGATTATTTATATGTTCTAAGCATCGAGATTAGTTATATGTTCTAAGCATCGAGATTAGTTTTTATGAAACGGTATTCGATGTTATTCGAACCTGACTTGAAATAGGTTAGGGAAGTCTTATCACCAAGCCGCCAGGTGAAACACAATATTAGTTATTTGTTTGCCAATTTTATGTTCTTTCTTGTTTCCTTGGATATAAAATATATTTCTATACTTGTGCTTCCTGCATAGCTTTGAATCGTTCTCATATGATCTATTGACGAGATTCCAACGCCATTATATGTTAGTCTCTGGCTAAACTTGTGGTGGTATTGGTTTAGGTGGTAGGGTACACTTTTTGTTTTTGGAGGGGGAGCAGAAATAGAATATGCAATTTGGACTTAGCTCCCATACGTGTGGCCAGACTTTGTTGGCTTGTTTCCTGCAAACTGGTCTCATTACTTTTAGCTAGAAGCTCAAAGTGTCTCCAGTTTTCTGTTATTGCAATTTGCAATTAAACCTTTATACATCCCGAGTTAAAGAGGAAAACAAAGTTTATTTGTTCATACAATTCCGTGTTCGTGATTTTGAAAGGCATATTTTGTGCCAATGTTGTTTATGTGTCAATGGTTGAATGTCCCCCCATCAATTGTCTCTGAATATTGTTAAAAATCATTCTTGAGCTATTTGTATTAATTACAACATTATTATAGTAAATGGATTTAGATCTTGCAGGAAGAGAATGCAGATGACCAGTCTCAGACAGTTTGGACTTGAGCATAGGACGTAAGGGCTTGTTACTGTTTTGTTTTCTTTCTTCCATTGACGTCCACTCCCCTTTACTGTTTATGAGGTTTTTTTCGATCACTCAACGCGACCAGATTTGACACGGGGATGGGCTTTGTACAGTAATTAATTAATGAAGAATTTTTTGCTCGGAATTGAGAAGCTGCCAATCATTCTACATTACTACTAGGGATGAGAATCACTTCTTTGGTTTACCATTCTTTTCCATTCCACAAGCTCAGAGTTTGTATTGGGAAGCAGAGAGTTATTTATTTTCAGGTTTGCAGACAATGAAGCTATATTTTAGGTGATATCGTTATTATAGAACCCAGTAAAGGATAGCAATAGGTTCTGCTAAGTGTAGTAGTGCTGTAGTGTTCTCACTTGAACCTTTTTTTTTTTTTTGAAGTTTAATAATGTTGTCAATACACTTTAGCATTTGAGACATTCAATTGCTGCGATTAAGATTGTGGGTAGGTAAAAATCAATTGTCTTGTAGTGCAATGATATATATTCTATGTGGCTACAAAATAGCATAAATTTGAACTTTTTTTTTGGGCCAACATATTTTTTTTTTTATTGCCAAACACATCATACTTCTGTTAACTTTGTAACATAACTGCAATAATTTAACTTAAATATCTCAATTTTTTAATGAAAATTTTGTATGTACTCTTGGAAAATAAAGAGGATAAATAAATGTGTCCCTTTTTATCTAAACAAATAAACATTTTATATATTTTAATGGGATTGTTTTCTTATTTATTATTTGGTTGATATTACATATAAAATTAAAAAATTATATAAAATAACACCTTAAAATTTGTAACAATAAAAACAGTATCTAATAATATTGAAATGGAGTTCGATTAGATGGAGTATAAATGACGTAATTCAAGTTGAAGTGCATAACAACGTTAAAAGTGAAATGTGTATAACTTTTTTTAATACTAAAATTATAGGAGCAATGTGTGCTATTTGTGTTTGTTACAAAATTTTGAGGGATGTAATTTTTTTTCCTATAAAATTTTGGGTTGGCTCCCAAATGAATCAGCCTTGCGAACAGTGAGATGAGATTTCAAACAAACCATGGACTAATCATGTACAATAAACGCCAAATTTTCATATACCATAATAAGAAGGGAGAAAAAATATTTAAAATGGTCGGTCAGAAACTCTAGTTGCAAATGCACACTAAAATATTTAGGAAGTAACATGCATACTATCACTAGTTGCGAGATTTAATATTTATACCCCAAAAAAGTCGACTTCTTCCATATGAAGCCTACTTTATTCTCTTGAAGTATAATTCAAATGAAAGTCGAGTTTATATAGTTGAATAATATTTTGTTAAATTTTTAGAAAAATCCCAAAGTATCCAGCTACCCAAATCATAAGAATGTTCCATTTATAGCTTTACTCTTATCGTGTTAATTCATTTAGTACAAGTATCATATTCGTATTTGGAAATACTCATCAATCCGTGTATCAACTTGTTGACCAAAATATATTCTTTTAAGAAAAAAAAAATATTCAATTTGATAGTATCCGTCGAGCTCTAAATTATAATTTAAATAGGTTGATTCATGTTGTTGTGTAGTATTTAACTCATTTATTAAACCTGTTATGCATGTCTTCGCACTCATTTTCGTGTCATGTTATACCATCTCCAATTGCCAACCTTACTCTTGGTTACCAAATTCTCTTTAGTTGCCAAGGGCAGTAATTTATCAAAAGTTTTCTTTCAAAGCATGATCACAACACAAAAAAAATAAATAATAAATAAATAAATAAAACTTCTTTCAAAATAACTATGTTAAGCAAGTTCGAACCAGTATTGTTTTATAAAAAAAAATGAACTATGCTACGTTACTCCTAGAAACTTTTAAATATTTGATTCCAGGCAATATAGCAAACCGAGTAGAATTCCTGTTTCATCAGAGTTAAGAAAACAAAATTTAAGTTTCAATGTGATGTTTTTCTTTCCTAAACAAGTTTTCGATGTGATTTACCATCGAAAAAAATTATACAAGCCCAATGGGATTGGGATCCAAACCCCAGCTCGGTATTCAATGTTCAAAAGTAGAAAATAAGGAAACATAGTAAAAGAGTTTCACTCGTGCCGAGTTCACCACTTATGTTCTTCCAAAAAAACATATCAAAATACTCTAAAGAAAGTACCATTGGTATGAACTGGTTCACTTGACAGTCAAGATCTTGATCACAGATGCATTTCCATCACGGTGCAGAGCCACAACAGAGTCTCCGATTTTGCAGAGCCCTTTTGCCTTGGCATGTTGAATTGCAAATTCCAGTGCCTCTCCGGTTGTCTCTGCATGAGAAGCCCTAGCAGATGCTGCACTTAACACTGGAACCAAGCCACGAAAGATGAGGCTATGCCTTGCTGGAGATTCATCACTGCACGACCAATCAAAGTAATCAGTTTTAAATTCAGGAACAACAACAGATAATATAGGCATGCCTGGCCTATACTTGGCCACCAGTTTTGCTGTACTTCCTCCTCTGGTTAGGACTAATATAAGAGTAGCTCTTGATGAGTTGGCTGTTTTAACTGCCGAAGAAGCCAAGCTCTCTAGTGGACTCATGGGTACCGGTGAATGTTCCATAATCCTCTTGAAGACATCTCCATAATTAAGGGTGCTCTCTGCTTCTATGCATATTTTAGCCATAGTCCTTACAGCAAGTTCAGGATAAGCTCCAGCAGCTGTCTCGCCACTTAGCATGACACAGTCAGTCCCATCAAGAACTGCATTTGCCACATCAGTAGCTTCAGCCCTAGTCGGTCGAGGTGACTTGATCATTGACTCCAACATTTGTGTTGCAGTAACAACAGGTTTTCCTTGGATGTTGCACTTATAGATCATCACTTTCTGTGCGAGAAATATCTTCTCAATTGGAATCTCCATTCCAAGATCCCCACGTGCCACCATGAATGCATCTGAGTTAGCGAGAATGTCATCAAAATTTGCCACTCCTTCTTGATTTTCAACCTACTCATCAAATTTAAAAGGAAAATACGCATAAAGCAAAGAATATCATCAAATGGACTAGCTGATATGAGGATATGCAGTAGTACAGCAAGCAAATTGGTGTAAATAGAAAACATTGCAAATTCCAGGGAGAAAGACAACATGGTAAACATTTCTAAAGCAGAACCATGCAACTTCTTTTTGAGAACAAACAGATTAATTGATTACATGAGTAGAACTTCAGACCAAGTACTAAAAATTTCAGCCACACTTGCTAATTAAGCAACATGTTATAGCTTCATTATCACGGAGATTGAAAGGTGAAATACAGCCTAATTAAAAACATAATGAATTTCCAGTTTCAACAAAAAAATAGAAAAATAAAAATGAAAAGCAAGAATAGTATGACACGGTTACCTTGGACATGAGGAGGATATTCTTAGCATGCTGCCCAAGCAGCTTCCGGACCTCCACAAGGTCTTTACCTTTGCGAACAAAAGATAGAGCAATCATATCAATTTTATTCGGAATACCCCAGCCTAAGATATCTTCCTTGTCTTTCTCAGTCAAGGTAGGTAGATCTACTATGACACCAGGAAGATTAACATTCTTTCTCTCACCAAGAACTGCAGAGTTCTCGCAGCGGCATCTAACCAGGCCCTTCTCCATATCACAAGTTAAAACTGTGAAGGAGATTGTGCCATCTGCACAAAGTATCACACTCCCTGGCTTCACATCCTGGGGCAGCTTTTTATAACTCATAGAAATCATATTCTCATCACCCTTTATGGTATAGTCTGTAGAAATTGTGATTTCTTGTCCTTGTTTCAGTTGGATGGGCTTGGCATCCTTTAAAAACCCAGTTCGAATCTCAGGACCCTAACAATTACATATCAAACAAGCAATAAGAAATTGTCACATCAGCAGTGAGGAAAGGATGTAAATGCAACCAGGGATGGCATGCACAAAAGGAAAAGGAAAATAAACAATGGATGTAGTATAGAGCTGAGAAATAAATTACATAACATACTAGGCATATATACCCCGAAGCAAATCACACAAGTCTAAAGTCCAAAAGGTTTGATCTATCACAATGTATTAGTATATGTATGTATGATTCTCTGTTTCCACTACACTGATGTTTTTACTGCTCAGTAAGTGATAAACCATAATAATCAAGAAAGTCATTTGCAAAATTGTAAGATAAAGATGAGGGATGATTAATACGGCAAGTTAAAGAAATTTGTACAGTCGTCAGTAATATAGCCAACTTACTAGGAACAGCGTAAATGAAAGAAAGGAGATAGAGTTGTCGTGATAACAAAGCTAAAATAGCAAGGAGAAACTTTAAGGGCTTGTTTGATAACGATTTTTATTCATAATTCTTGAATTTTTTTTAAATGACTTTAAAATCAGATATGTTTGGTAAACGATTTTTATTTTAATTTTTATATTTTTAAAATATAAGTAATTCATAAATCTTTAAAAAAAAAAATTTTGAATCAAATTTCTAATATCTAATTTTTTTTATTTTTACTAAATATTTTTTCTAGAGAATATATCAAACTCTTATAATTTTTCTATGTATAAAAATTAAAAGAAAATGATTAAAACCTTAAAATCTAAAAAAAAAAAAAACAATTTTTTTCTTTTTTAGAAAAACTTCTTTGAAAAAAAAAACAAAAAGCTTATAAACAATTTAGGAGATAATTTTTTGATTTTTTTTCTTAAAATTACCGTACAAAATTTTATCAAACACACATTGATTATTTTTATTACAAAAAAAATTAAAAATAACAAAATCAATTATTTATTCATAAATCATTAATTAGAATCGTTATCAAACATTAACGAAGTAATTCAGAAATTTGTGTATTTTAGAATCAGAGGAGCATGCTCTCTACTGAGAGGAAAAGCTAGATGCACACATATTTGCACCCGATTATTTACAGACTCCAATCATTGCATGCCATGTAGCACTTAGAGTTCATAACTTATGGCACGCATCGAGTGATTAGAGTGCAATAGTTTGTGCATTTAGAATTCCTCCCTCTCAATATCTGTGGTTGTGAAGAAGGTATGGGTGAATAGATTAACACAAATCCAAAAGGTACGTAAGCACAATTATTGATTGCAGACCTATAGTTGTTGTGGTACAAACGTGTAATTTTTTAAAGATAAATTCAAATAAACAACCAATAAGATTCGTCTGAATATACAGTAACCAATAATGTTTCGGAAGAAAAAGGACAAAGAAAAACAAAATAACTCCAGATACGGGAAAGAAAAATAGCAAACAAGTGGAGAAGGCTACAAGAAGACAAGGGAAGAAACGATCAAACAAAAACCAAAGCAGAAAAAATAAATAAAATAAAAATAAATTTGGACTCAAAAAATCAAATATAAATATGGATCTACAAAAGGATTGATTACTTATAAAAAAAAAATCTGGAATCGTTGGAATATATAGAACGAGAAATAAAATTCAAAGAGTGAAGCGGATACATATACAAACCTTGGTGTCGAGCATGACGGCGCAGAGAATACCGGTATTTTCCATGGCCTGATGGAGATTGTCAAGAGTTTCTTGGTGGTAGTCGTGGGATCCATGGGAGAAGTTGAAGCGAGCGACGTTCATGCCCGCCCGGAGAAGCTTCTCGGTCATCTCTACCGATCTCGATGCTGGTCCAAGCGTACACACGATCTTCGTTTTTGGCTTATTCTCCAACCCCACCACAACTCCATTCTCTGATCCTTGTTCTGCAAGTACCTCTTTTTTTGGCTCCATCTAAATCAAACCTCTTATTATCACAATCTGTAGGTTGTTTACTTTGTAAGAAAGATTGAATAGACTGAGGTAATTTGACAAAAACAAAAATGACAAAGACAACCGATGAAGCTTTTCCTACTCAGTCTTCTCTCCTCACAAACATAACCTAAACACCATTTTATACTGAGTCTATTAGGCTAGAATGGATGCTTTTGTTTTTATTGTATTTTATTTTTTTAATTTATTATTTTTGGTCAAAGAGAATAATAAGGTGCTTTTATTTTTCATAGATATTCTAAATTTGCCCACTATTTTTATAAGTTAGCCCACCTTATAATCACCCATTTCTTGTGTTTTCTTCTCACTTTTTAGTTAAAACTGATATAGATTATATTAAAAAAAAAAAAAAGCATTTAAAAGAGAAAAGGCCAGTGAGGAAAAGTGAACACAGACTGAACGTAAAAGGGGAAAAAAAAGTGTAATTGATGGAGACTAAATTAATGCCTAAATATAACAAATTATATATAAAATCTTCTCCGTAGATACAGAGAGGTTTGATTAAGGCTGAGATCAAAACTGCCTTTTAATGCTAATTTAACAATCGCGTAATTTTTAAAAAAGTGGGCGAACTCATCAGAAACATGGGCTTGTTTGGAAACATTACTGTTTTATTCTTTCCCCTTTTTCCCCTCTAACTGTATTCCGTGGTATACTTTTTTTTTTTTTTTTTTAAGTTACTAACAGTGGAATGTATTTTAATCAGTTATTAATGTAGTATAAAATTATTAATATATGATAATATATATGTGAAAAAAAACTATTTTTGTTTTATGAATCATTTTGCTCTTTCTTTCTTTTTTTATATACCTAAAGGCCTTGTTATTAGATTAAGACCAAAGACGCGTTGACCAAAGTTTTTTTTTTTTCCCAATAACAACATTTTTCATGTATCCACTAAATTTAAAATCTAGAACTTACGATTGAAAAATATGTCACCCGGTTGACCGGTTCTACATGTCCAATCAAGTTTTTTTTTTTTTGAGAGGCATGTGACATGTCCAATCAAATTTCGAACTGTGAGCTTTTAACAGCCATCCAAGGGGCTGCCGGTAGTTTCCAACCCCCCCACCCAAACGGCGATTAATCATTAAAATGAACGCACGATTATAAATACAGTATTGATCTTTAATATTATGAATGTGCCCTTAAATTTTCGATTTTTTATTGTAAAAATGAGACACGGTAAGTGCTTTTTTTTTTTTATCTGTCATGACTAATATTTTCTCTCATTTACACATTTTCTTTAATTTCAAAGATTTATTAATTAAAATGAAAAACAATTTCTAGGAAACAGAGTTGGTGAACATCAACATTTAATTTTAATTTTTTTTCATCTAAATGTGTTTTTTTTTTAATTAATAGATATTTGAAGTTAAGAAAATGTTATAATATGTTGATCAATAACAAATAGAGTTATAATCTAAGTGACAATTTTTAATTGAAGGGATACATAATGGAGAAATTTAATGTTAAATTATATCTATTGTTTCAAACTTCTACTAAATTTTTAATATATAATTTAGTACCAAAATTTTTAAAAATTTACACATAAATTTTTACTTTGTTAGTAATATATATAGTTTTAATTCAAAATTTTAAAACTTAAATATAAAATTTTAAAAATATGGAATTAATTATACGATTAAAAAATTTATGGGTAAATTTATAAAAATTTTAGAACTAAAACTTATAATTTAAAATTTTTAAAACCTGTATTTAAATCTAGTCAAAAGTTGATATCAATGATCTAGTCAAAGTTTAGTTTAGTTAAATCCGTTGGAATATACATATTTTGATTATGTTGATACTCCTTGCAGTTTACTTCTCAATTAGTTAAGATAGACCCCTAATTATTAGTTTTCTTTAATCTTAAAAATTAAATAATTTAACTAAAAATAATTTAAAATTTTATATTTTAATAAATCATATAAATTCCACGTAATTGTCACCTAGAATAATAATTTTAATGTATGATGAAATAATTAATTTTATAATTTTTAATTATTTTATAAAAATAATCACTAATATATTTAATAGTAATTTATATTTAATGATTTAAAAAAATCAAAAATTACCTATAACTTTTTTTTTTCAAAAACTTAAAATATATATATATATATATATATATATATATATATATATATATATATATATATATATATATATATATATATATATATATATATGTTATCTAAGATATAAAATTTTTAATCATTTTTTTTCGATACTTGTACATGTAAAAATTACAAGACTTAATTTATTCTCTTAAAAAAAAAAGTTGGATGAAATGAAAAAAAAAAATCAAAAATATGATTAGAATATTTTCTTCTTAAAAATTTATAAACCATCTTCATTTTTAATAGTAATTTATTAAAATTGTAAAAAATAAAAACTATTACCAAATAGATTAAAAAATGGCTTAAAAACACAAATAAAAAATCGTAAGTATTATCAAATACACCCTAAAATAATCATATACGATGAAAGGGGGACAAATTATCTGATAATAAACCAAGATTTTCTGTGAAGTTGCAGTCCCCTTCCGAGCTACTTGCCTCGTCTACCAACTAATCCACCTCCAAACACGCACACAGAACAAAGAGTTATGTCACTTTTTTTTTTTTTTTTTTTTTGCTAAATAGACTTTGTCCACAAAAAATTTTGAATTTACAACCTTTATATTATTGGAAGAGTTGTTGTACCATTGTCCTACTAAGTTACCGACAAAGATTTATGTCACTTAGTCATACAACTTCAACATTACATAAATAAAGTGTCCAAATTTTAAAGATTGAGTCACTTATCTCTCTCGTAAAAATTATTTGACAAAAATACATCATAAACAAAGTAACTTTTAGGTAATATTTCCAAACAAAGATTCTAAAATTTCCAAGTTCCAATAGTGAATAGTAGCAATAACTAACAAGTAATACCACGTTTTATTAACCTAAAACATTCAAAATTGGTTGAAAATTAGAGGAATTTTGATTTTGGATACTTTGGCAGTGTGATGATAACGACGACACATTCAACTTTAGATAAAAGTCGATACTAAATTTTGGTACTTTGGTCAGTTCAAAAATGTATAACAGAAACAATCATATTCCTTGTTAACACTTTAAGTGCTGTTATCTCAGGCCCTCCTTCCCACAAAACAATGAATGTTCTGTCAAAGACTCAAAATGTATTCCAGAATTTGTAATTGTCAGGGGATTACTTGAACTGTCGCTTGAAACATCCTCAATCTACCTGATAAAAATCCCAAATCAAATTTTGTTCATCCTGTTCAAGCTTGTTCAATAATATAAAAAGAAAGTATCACTTTTGCCACTCAACTTACTCTTAAAACATTAGACGGCAATTCCACGGGCTGACTTCAAAGTTCATCGTGATGATCTTGCTGTGGTTCCTTGTTCATTGAATCCAGTTTATGTTGTAGTTCCTGTAACAGCCATCATCACCCCACTCATTTTTAAAATTAAATATAGGACAACGTAGGTTAACAATCCATACTCTTGTCAGCACAAAATTAAAAAATAATAATAATAACCTTAAGTTTTTCTTCCGTACATAGGGCAGGCGTAGATAACAATGCTGCGTATCTGCCATATAGCTAAAAGTTAGACTGAGAAGGAGAAAGAGGGGGCATTAAAACTTGTGTATCATCTATGACAAATTGAAAGAAGGGCTCTTACTCGCAACGGCTAGGCTCGTCTACATCTGTAACCTCATTTTTCAATCCACATTTGACCTTAACCTGGAAAGAAGAAAAAAAAGGAGAGAGACAATTATAGGGAGGGGAACAAAAAGTCTAACTGCATGTAGAAAGGGATATCCAATTACTAATCCGTATTAATTTATAGGCTTAACTACTCCATTAGTCCCTAAACTTTAAGCAAATTCACACATAGATCACTAATCTTTTTAATCAATACAATTTAGTCTCAAATTTCTAAAACTTCAAACACAAGTTCTTATACTTTTAAATTCTACAATATAGTCCTCAAAATTCACATAGGTTCCTAACCTTTTTAATCAATACAATTTAGGCTCAAATTTTTAAAACTTCAAACACAAGTCCCTATACTTTTAAATTCTACAATATAGTCCCCAAATTTTTAAAAATTTATAAACAGGTCATAACTCGGTTACTAAAATAAATGTTTGTGAATCAAAATTTTAAAACCTATGCATAAAATTTTAAAAGTTATGAAACTAAATCGTATGATTTAAATGTTTATGGACCTATGTGTGAAATTTTAAAAGTTTGAAGACCAAATCATACGTTTTAAAAATTTGGGAGCTTATGTGTGAATTTAATTAAAGTTAAGGGATTCATGATATAGTTTAGTATATTTATCTTTCCATGTATGTTGTGTTTCAATTAAGAAAATAAACAGGTGCTACGACCCATTAGAAACAGGCTTCAAGAGACTCCATAAAAATATGGATGAGTGATTTAATATGCTGCAAATAGTAACATAACAGCTACATTTATTTAAAGAAACTTTTGAAACAATCTATTACAGAAATCAGACATTTGTAACATGTAAATGGATAAAATGTACCTTCAAACTTCTATCAGGCCCATTCCAGCACTTGTCCCCATTTGAAAAGACCATGACTCTATAGGAGCCCTCAAATTTTTCCCATTCCCTTTCATCAGCAAAATAAACACTTAAGGAAGAGAGCCAAAAAAAGCCATGTAAGCTAATCAAAATAAGATAATATGAACCTTCCATTTTAAATGACCCAATTATTCAACTAATTTAAAAAAAAAAAAAACACCTTACACCTACCCCATAAACAAACATTAGTCCATGTTGAACATGTGTTTGTTTTTATATGATGGGGTGGGGTGGGGTGGGGGGTAAGGATTAATTATAAAATTCAACCAATCAATGGGGTTAAATGGTGTGAATTTATGATATTTGTAGGATTTATGTTAACCTTGTTTTGTTTTGTTTTCTATTAGGACTGCTATTTTAGGGATTAATATTATTTGCTTGAAGCATGAGGCCAGAGTACTTGTATAAAAACCTCACTTTCATTGTAATAGTCTGACTTGATTAATAATTTACAAATATTATTAATATTCTCCACAAATTACCCAACTCTTCTTCCCAACCCTAATTTCTCAAATCTCAAACCCTACTTCTATTTCCATACTCATGTTCAGCTACCTGTGCTACATCAGAAATAGACTGCAATGCAATACGTGTTGACAGAACTAACTGCAAGCCAAAAGCCGACTAGAAAGCAACTATACGAGGAAAATATAAAAGCAGAATCAATTGATCAGACACATGTAGTAAAGAAAGAATCTGAGAAGTGGTTTACAAGATGTATGTGGATGAGGACGAAATCTCAAAAACACTTGGATTATGTGGTTATGAATGTCTAGGATGATCTCCAACATGGATACCTGATGCAACAAAAGAATAGAATAGCACCTTCAATGGCATACCATTAACGTGTGCATTTCTTTTCTTTTTTGTTCTCCTCTTTTGTTGTTAAGATATGATTTGAGACACAGCCCAAGGGACAAACTATAAATCCCTCAAAACAATCTGATAAGCATTCATTGGTATGCACTCAAACTAATGCCTCTAGACTCTTCTATTTATTTTCTTGTTAAATAATTAATTATTTAAGTTTAAAGAAAGAAAAAAGAAAGACTACAAATGTTAAGAAAGCAGAGTAGGAAGCTACCCCAAACGAGTTGTACTGTGTCCCTCCAACTGAGAAGCTTGTTTATACGGGCACACCTTGTAAACATACCTGAATCATAAATTTTATCAGCCAAAAAGTCAGAAACACGAAACCTATCAGAACTGCAAATTCCTTAATATTCCAATTAACCATATAGTTCAAGATTAAACCACCAAGTGTAACAAAGTTCGTAACTTATTCTGCTTGCTTTCAAAACAGCGACCATAGAATGAATAGAATTCCTTATCTGGTCCTGCAACATTAGCAACTGCATTTCAGCTACCCAGATTAAACAAACAAAATCTTGCATCATAAAATTCAATTCCAAAGCATAATTAGAGATGCAGTTCATTGCAGACTAACCAAAATCATGTTTGAGCTTTTGAGTCAAACTTGATATTCTTGCCTGTATTTTAGACAACTTGGCACTAGAGTCGTCATACTCCTTTCGTACTTGTGCAGCCTCTGTAAAATCCAATTGCAGCAGATAAAGATAAGCAGTTTTCACACACTTGTTTTTGAGGTAAAGCACCTAAGAGGTTTTTTTTTTTTTTTTTTTTAATATTACACTTCTACCTGATTGGTTTACTGGAGTCTGGAATAAGTTAACAGCCTGTAGAATACTTCGAACAGTTTGCTGTATCTTTTCCAACCAGGAAGGATGGGTTGTAGTTGTAATATCTAAAATGTGGAAAAATAACAGTAAATATTACAGTTAAAATATGTGTGTGTGTGTGTATATTGTGTATAGTTTATTCTTAGACTTATTCTAGGAATATGCTTTATTTTTATCTTTATTCTTATTCTATGTTATTTAGGATTTATTATTTTTCCTCAAATAGGACTTGCATATGTGTAAAATTACCAAGATAAGGTTAATGGACAGTTTGCTGTATCTTTTCCAACCAGGAAGGACGGGTTGTAGTTGTAATATCTAGAATGTGGAAAAATAACAGTAAATAGGACTTGTATATGTCGAAACTGAATAAACGAACCGAAAAAACACAAACGATTCAACTTCGAGTTGGCCCAAATAACACGAAAAAAACTCAACTCCGGCTCCGGCTCGGTCTAGCCCATTTAACCCGAATCGAGAATTTGAAATAATAAAAAAACTTGAATTTTGTGGAATCAAGTAGGACATTAACTCTTGACAGATGAGCTTACAATAATAGAAATTATAATTCAATTATTTTCTTAAATTAAATTCTCTTGAGTTGTTTTGTAATATATCAGTTTATCATGTATATATTTTCTTTTATATTTTCTTTTGTAATATGTCAGTTTATTATGTATGTCTTTCTTTTAAATCCTATACTTTTACATTTTTTTAGATCTTTAAATCATATGTCAATGATTTGCTAACTTGCTATAAAATACACTATGAGAAAAAAAAAAAATCTTTATTTAAATATTATGATTATTTTGATATTTCAAGCCAATTCGTGCCGACCCAAATTTTAACATTTCTTGTTCGGGTTCATAATACCAATCCAAATTAAATTTGGACCGTGTTCGGATTAGGTGAATCGGGCTGCGTTTGTTTTGGCCAGCCCAAACTGAACCAACGCGCACGAATTATGAGAAAAAAAATCTTTATTTAAATATTATGATTATTTTGATATTTCAGGCCAATTCGTGTCAGCCCGAATTTTAACATTTCGTGTTCAGGTTTATAATATCAGTCCAAATTAAATTCAGACCGTGTTCGGATTAGGTGAATTCAGGCTGGACCCAACACGCACGAATTGTGTATAGTTTATTCTTAGCCTTATTCTAGGAATATGCTTTATTTTTATCTTTATTCTTATTCTATGTTATTTAGGATTTATTATTGTTCCTCAAATAGGACTTGTATATGTGTAAAATTACCAAGATAAGGTTAATGGACAAATAAGCCTTTCGTTTAATTATTATGACATCAACCAAACAGAAGCTAGCATAAGTAGTGAAATGGAACATTGCTAAAAGATATACTCAGGGTAAGCAGTTGCATACCTGATTCAGTATCTGATTCGGCATCTGATTCAGACTTGTATGAATAGGAAGAATCATCATGATCCTCCTCTTCAAAATCTTCATTCACTTCATCCTCTGTAGGGTCATAATCATGTGTTTTACCGTCATCATCAGTTTCTGAGGCATAGCCATCATCTTCCTTGTCATGTGTGTCCTTCGATATTTCTTCCTGGTCATCATGATTATTTTCATTTTCAGCATTGGAATCACCTGCTTGTTTCCCAGTGTTTTCTCCTGTCCAACGAGAAGCAACAAGGCGACCCAACTCTTCCCTTGTCATCGCATCAGTACCTTTAGATGCATCATTATGCTACAAATGTACCATGTAGAGCAAACACTTGTTAGGTCAAAGCAAATGATAGCTAAGAGTAAATTTTGGTGAGCAAAATTATTGCCCTCGTAAAGGTTCCATTAGTCCATATGGAAGCTAAACTTCTAGAGCAAAACATATTTATAATAAATAATAAAAGTTTTATTAAAGATAAATACTTAACTAATGATTCAAGGCTAAGAGCACCATATATAATAAAAGGTACAAAATCCAGCCGCTAAAAGAGTAATAAAAAAAAAAATGTATGAAGGGCATGAAAAGCAAAGCTAATTGCTGTCTTCTTCTAGTTGACCTAAACTTGTCTATAACTTCTTCCCCTCCAGATGAGAACCCACCACCCTGGACTCATACTAACTCAAATTTAAAACTCATCGAGGAATATCAACAGGACGGGACTGGGTAGAGAGTCTACCCCATGACCCGTTTAAATAATTATATGACAAGGTTATGGGGTTTTATGAGAATTGGAGATTCCCATTTATAAAAGGACTTCGAGACATTGTATCTTAAAAAGCCAAAATTGACACATAGTTTTAATTATATTAGTTTATTAAGCAATTAAATATAATAAATTTGAAATTTAGAGTACAAAACATTGTGATAGTCAAATTGTATGTTTTGTTCTTTAACAAACATTAAATATTTATTGTTTTAAACTCCATAATCTTCCATTTTTATAAATTATAGTATTAGTTACTGTTATAATTAAAACTAATTGGATTTAACCATAAACCTATGCTAATATATAAGAAATTTAAAAGAATGGTAATGGGAAAGAATTCTAGGCGTTCTTGTATTTGATTAACTGTTAATCTAGAATAAAACGGGAAGTCTTCCACTAGGAGCAGAAAAACTCATCACTCTCACACTGAATACACTAGAATGCTATATTTTTTCTTCACATATTTGCATTATAATTTATTATTTTTCTCAATTAGAAATCAAAAAAATTTTATTTTTAATTTTGTATCATTTATAAGTTATAAAATTTGTTTCCAATTTGTTTCTTATTTGGATTTCACTGCTCAAATAACATATAGGGAAACGAGGATCAAGAAATTCGAAGGTGGTCATCAACCCACCACGTTTCCCACTGAGTCATTACCTACTGGTGCTAAAATTGGGATTTCCCACAAATTCTTGATCCTATGGATCAAACCTACACTGATTTAACCATGAACTTCTTAGTCTTCAATAATTAGTTTAGTAATAACCTATTAATTCTATAAAAAGATGGAACTCATCTAAAGTGAACAAATAGGCCAAACTTGAAAAAACAACAAATAGAAAAGTTAAGTGGTCTGCACTTGTTGCATCAACTATTAGCAATACATTCAATTGTACTACAGTAGCAAGTGGATAGAATAATTTCAGCATGTAAAATGTGTCTCCAAATAAACAGAGTAATTGTACGAGGAAAGTGGGAAAGTACCAAATCCTTGACTTCATCAGTTGATGCCTTGCTTACAACATCAAGATCAGAATCAGATAAAGCTGAAGACTCTTCCCTCTCTTTTTCCACATGCTACATTCAAAAAGAAACAAGCTTAGAACAGGCGCATGATTTAACATAAATAATCAATGCAATGAAATGCAACTCTTGAGGATACAAGTCAAGAAAAATATCTTTAAAAAAATAGAAATAATGTTCTACCTTTTCTACTCCATGAACCAATGATCCTTCATTATTGGAGGCATCACTGGGTCCATCTTCAGAGATTAAACCACTGTGGTCATCCTCAGCATCCTATGAGATTGAGGATTCAGAAGAGAAGAAAGATCCATAACATAGTTGAGTAATGATTACAGTTGTAACTAAAAATCTATCTTTAAAATCCCATAAACATATTCATACATTTCATACACAACATTTTTAGAACAGGCTTTATTGTCACAGTTGAAGAGAGTGTGATTACTACAACTATAAGGAATTACGATCCATGAATTATTAAATTAAATGCAAATGAATAATAAACACTGAAATTCTATGGAGATATACAGATAAAATCAGCAGTCTAGCAAAACCTTAGGGGAACCGTCCAAAATCCCTATAGTGTCTTCATGAGTAGCTTCAGTCTGTTTTTCTTCACCATCCACTTCATCTGCCAACTCACTTTTCTCCTGCTTATCTTCCTCGGATTTTCCCTTCTCCTCCACTCCTTTTTTCTCCGCCTCTTCTTTTTCTCTACGCAAACGTTCCTTCTCCTCTGCCTTCTCTATTTGTTCTTTTCGGTCTGCATAAGATGTGGTTTCAAGGAAATGAAGAGATATAAAATAGCATTTCAATTAAAAGCAGGATAATCAACGATACTACATCACTTTTCATTAAAAAAATGTCAATTCAACTCTTTCTAGGTGCATTAATGCAGGATAAAAATTAGGATTTTATTGTAATTCTAGAACATTTAGGATTTTTATATTAGAGTTCCATTACTATTAAAATTGGATGAGGATTAGTTGCTCTAGGATTTTTATATTAGAGTTATATAAATAGAGCCTATGCTATTGTAATTTAAGAAGCTTGATCAATGAATTAATGAATAGTTATAGAGTTTACTCCCCAATTATCCCCTTTTGATCTCCTATTCCTTCTTCTAATTTTCCATCTATATTCTTAATTTCTTCTTCATTTCTATTTTCGTTTTCCCCGTCCTCAATCATGCATAGAAAAAGAAAGCAGGGGCATACAAGAAATATTTTGTAAAAGGAAACCAAAGACACAACCACTGCTAGACAATAAATTATACTTCCTGATCATTCAAGACCAACACCATTTCCATATCCTCAAAGTTCCAGTCCTATTAATCCATGTGAAATATCTTGATTATAGAGCTACAAAATAAGTAGATCATCCTACGCACAAGAAGCCCTCACTAAGTCTGAATTTAGTTGGACAAACTCATGGAAACTGAAGTCATAAAGCTAACAACAAAAATAATTGGAGTGTGGCTTAGACATACAAGATGCAACATAGAACTCAATACAAGAAAACTTTGGCCCCAGAAAGGATGAAGTTCTATTCCTGCCGAACCAGATGTTATTGGAGTGTGGCTTAGATGATGTAAGAGTAGGGATCTTAACCTATTAGCTCTGCACTGACACAAAGGCACCAATAACCAATATTTCTTGCTGGTAAACCATCTAAAAGTCGGTAAATCCACAATACATATCTAGAGATCTTCAAGAGGTCGTCCAATCTGTCTTTTTAGATCTTCAGTCTATTGAGAATCTAAGTGCAAGATAATAAGAAGTGATTGTCCTATTTAAACATCATTTAAGGTTAGTTTATCAAGATTTTAAATGATGGTGTGTATGCCAGCTTCTATAATTTTAAATTCATGTTTGGAAGTCACAGAAACTAAAATGACTAACAAGCCATTTTAGAATTTCCAAAATATGGTAACCACCTCCATTGTCTTAAAGCATAGTAATTTTCTTTTTCTGTATTGTATATCTCATTGTGACATAAATTCTAAGGTTGTTGAGAAAAAAAAATTCTACACGTAGATATATAAACTCTCCATACACATTGGATTTTCGATACCTTCCAGGTATCAAATGTTAAAAGACACGTGGTATTTGCAATTCGAAATGCTTCATCAACAATCCAGGAAAGGTAATGATTGGTGGCTGTGGTAATTTGACATAGTTGACAAACAGCTAATTCATTGCCAAGAATAAGAGAAAATAGTGGCATTACTATACCTTTAAGTTGTTGAACAAGCCCCTTGAGTATTTTCTCCTCATTTTGCAACTTTGATAGTTCAGCCTTGTCTTTGTCCATAGCTATTTTTGCTTGTTCAATTTCCTGCTTTCTTATAGCAACCCCCTCTTGATAAGCTGTTATCTTTTTATTCAGCTTGTCTCTAGCTACTTTCCCAGCCTCCCAACATATATTGGGGCACTCGACTTTACCATCATACTCATCACTCCCATCACAACAGTCTGAGATTGTCAGTAAGCAAATAACAAATTACATCATAGGAGAGATCTAGGTTCATTGAACAATTTATAATAGATATTAAACTTCTCATCTTCTGCCTAAGATAATAAAATTAGACCCCCCAAAAAAAAGGTTTTATTTTCACTTTTTCCCCTGAACAAGTGTCAAAACGGAACTGTGTTTGTTTCAATTGATGCATGTGTCATGGTTCCAATCCTCTATGACCAGCAAGTTAAACTCCTTATGGCCTCCAGTAAAAAACTTCACCAATCTGTGTTTACTTCTCTGTTTTAGATAAATGCAACTTATAGAGTTTCATGCCAATTTTGTGGATGTGTATACTTTATTTACGTTGTTCGTGTGATTTAGAAAATTGTAAATA
This sequence comes from Elaeagnus macrophylla, assembly GCA_029378325.1. NCBI lineage: Eukaryota > Viridiplantae > Streptophyta > Magnoliopsida > Rosales > Elaeagnaceae > Elaeagnus > Elaeagnus macrophylla. The sequence goes on along the minus strand of CM055642.1, from coordinate 7,961,425 downwards.
AATAAATAAAAAGGGCTATTAAGGCTAAAACCTGGAAGACAAAATTTGGAAAGTGAAAGGCAAGCGATGATGTTTATCGAAATACTTACCACATATGCCATCATTCACTCTAGAAGAATACAAAGAAACAGGAACATGCCCCGCATTCCTACAGTAAAACTTTCCATTTGGGCACGCAGACGTACCTAGGGAAACCAAAGTTTAGCAATGCCATCCAAAATAAGCAAATGCCTTTGGAAGTCAAAGAATAAACCATATAGATGAGTTACCCAAGCACAAACCTCAAGGAAGATCAAACACACACACGAAAAGAGATGAAGCAAAAAAATATCTTAGTAAGGGGAAGGTTCCTTTTTCAAGGAATAGGGAAGAATTCTTTTACGTAGTACAAGTTATAGGACGGCTCATTATGCAATCAAGCACAATTCGTCATGAACTATAGGGTTTACCATTAATATTTTAAGAGGCTCGAGACCCATTTCAGACTACCATTAAAAGAAGTAAAAATAAATAAAGCAAACTCACAATATAGATTTGAGATTTCACCTATTTCAAGATATAGTTTGAGATATGATTGTAATAATTACAATTGACACCACAAATTAAGCATATTTCACATAATCTCAAGCCTATATTGGATAATTTTCCAACATATGCTGCCTCAGTAGAAACCTAAATAACCCCCGACTAAATTTGCTAATTATTTCTCTTTTCTTGAAAAAAAAAAAAAAAATTTGTATTCACAATAAAGATTAAAAAAAAGCAGAAACGTGTTTGTTTGTTTGTTTTAAGGGAAACGAGAAACAGACATAAGAATAACATATGGAATGAAGAGGGGGAGTACCGGGCTCGTCCGTGCCGTCGGGGCAATCACAGAAGTCGTCATTGAGCTGGGTTTTGCTGAATTTCTTAGATCCATCTCTGCATTTGATCACCTCAGACGACTTGTAGTATTGCTGATCTGCGGCATAACCCCATTTCGTTATCACTCTTACTTAACAATAATATTATTTTGCTTTAACTCTCAAATCAAATACTACCACAAAAATACGGAAGAAGAAGGACCAAATGAAGCGTGAATAAGAAATGGACCTTCTGGGGAGATTCCGAAGAATTTGTCTTTGGGAGGAGAAGGCGATGCAGAAGCTGATCTGACTGTGGAAGTAACAAAACAAAGAATACAAAGTAGAAGAAGATAACCAAACACGATGACGTTTGGCTTCCTCATCTTTCAGATCTTTACTTGCACTACTGGTGTGGTAGTCGCCTATGGAGTATAAGCAGCTTATTTCAATAATGAGACGGAGATATCAGAGGTCCATCAATCGATGGTGGATGGTTTTCTTTTTCTTTTTTTTCCGATAGTGGCGGGCAGGTTTGTTCTTTATATATATATATATATATATATATATATATATATATTTAGTACTCAATAGTTAAAATAAATCATTTTATTAATTTATATATATATATATATATATTAATTTATTTATAATTTTATAATTATTTTATATTTTTACATATATAATTTTATATCTATTTTACAATTAATATTTAATTTAAATATAGTAACTTAATAATGCATATACCATTAGTATAAAGAAAATTACTCATCACTAGAGAAAGCCAATTTTGATAAATAAATAAATAATAATAATAAAAATAAGTATCTTTTTTCTTTTCCATCATCCTCTCTTATTAGCCTATTAGTTATTAACGTAATATATTATAAAAAAAAAAAAACTTGTTACGTAATATATTGAATTAAAAAAAGCTTAAAATATATAAATTTATATTTAAATTTATCATTATATTAATTATAATGTGACACTTAGTTAAATAATTTTATAAATAAAAAATTTATTTAATTTTCAAAAAAATAATAATTATATATTACATTATAATTAATATAAAATATAAGTATAAATTTATATAATCTTAATATTTTTCAATCAGATAATTACAAAATGAGTAAATATTTTTTAAAAAAATAGACAAATATAATTTTTTTTTAAATTATATAACTTAATTAATTTATTTATTTATTTTATATTTAATCCATACAAAATATTTTTTTATATTATAAAAAAATAATATTTATATATATATATATAATATATATATATATATATATATTGTGTAATTGATTAAATTTTATAAAAAAAATTATAGTATACAATTAAATGGGGGTGGGATTAGGTTTAATATATCGACTTTTAAGTCATTTTATAAGCCGATCCTATCTTAGCAGTTTTAAAAAATTAAAAATGCTAGTCGATCTATAACCCCTAAAAAACCAACCTTCAAGTTTTCCTACAATATCGATTTAATGGATGTTAATTTGGACCAATAATTTTACTAAAAAATTATTAGTTATTACCATAATCAAAAAATACAATAGAGAATACAAGAGTAACAAAGTATTCCCAAAATCATATTATAGTATGCAATTTCATAACAATCATCTTAAAAAAGAAAAGAAACATCAAGTTATTATCATCGTTACTTTTAATTAAAACTAATAAAAACCTTCTTTGTTACAAGTTGCAACTTGTCTTAAGTGTATCTCATGTGAAACCCAAAAGGGAAACTCTACATATGTGAAACTAAAAAAAAAAATTATATTTTGGAGCTTATTTTAACCTAAAAAATATATCATAAAAAGTATAGAAAATATTTCCTTACAATATAATTCAAACTAAAAATTCATGAAAATTAAAATAATGCAATAACATAGTTTCATTACATATAAAACTACCAAATTTTATCAAGTAAAATATTACCACAAAACGTGAAAGAGTCATACCTAAATACCTATATTAAATGCTTTGCAATTGATGATAATATATGTGTGTCAAAAAACAACTCTAAGAAAATAAAAGTACAAAACATTAGTATTGAAAATAAGTATTAAGACATATAGTATTCATAAGACGTAATACCTATGTCAATTTCATCATATATTTCTATATCACTTAAAACATTTGCATAATCTTCAACCTCCTCCTTGTTAATTGTAGTCAAGTCACTATCAATTGCCCTTAACTAACTTTAACCACATATCAATGTTTCAACCATTTTAGGATGTAATGAACTCTAGAAGCAACAGTTGAGACTTGAACTGCTATGACATCACGTGCAATTCGAAAAAAAACCTTATACTTTTTAGCATTAAACTTCTACCATTTCAAAATATCCCAATTAGTTCATTCTTCTGAAAGTTCACAAGGCTCATTCAAATACCTTTCAACCTCAAATAGTGACATATTGTCTTTTTGAGCAACCATTGTTGTCTCCACTATTTAACAGTTAGGTCTTGATTTGCATAACCAGCATTTACTACTTTTTCATTTTTTTCCTAATATTAGTAGACAAGTTGATAGTGAAATTTCTTTGATTATCTTGCCCTTTGTCATTATCCTTATAAAATTGTATAAATTTTTCAAAGCATCATTCACTCCAACAAGCTATATGTCAACCACTAATTCGTCGTACCTTTTCTTAAATACAAATAATAAGAAGTTGAGCTTGAATTGTGGGTAAGTACAAGTGCAATCAATAAAATTTTATTCATTTTATTCACGTCACTCAAATATTTATTAAACTTTGATTTCATGCTTTTTGTCATAGCATTCATAGTAAGATCATCTAAAACAATTAACATCATTTAATTTTTTTTAACATAATTGTTGGAAGAAACACATAATGAGGCACTAAATTGTAGAGTTGCATCATAAAAGCTTCTTAAGAAACTCACAAAAATTATCGCTTGTGTCTAATTAGATTAAAATGGTAGACCACGATTATTTTCTTCATTATCGTCATTTTTAAAGTATGAGATGTACTTCTTATCTTCATATTCTATTTGATCAAATGTTTTTTTTATACTTCAATCTAGCCTCTAACATTAAATAGGTGGAGTTTCACCTTGTGCTAACATCCAAACAAACAATCCTCTTACTTTCAAGGCTCTTAATCTTCGTACAATCTTTAAATTTTTTAAGACGTGAAGGAGATTATCTAACATAACGGACAGCGTTACGAATGGCTTTGATTGATCAATCCATTTCCTTCATACCATTAGTGACAACCAAATTCAAGATGTGAGCAACACACCTCACATGTACATATTCACCATTCAACAACATTCCATTCTTAGACTTAGATTTGGTCTTCAACCAATTTATGGCAGCTCCATTGGAACTAACATGTCTATTGTTATTGTAAAAATGTTGTCAATCTCCCACTCTCTCGTATATGAATCTATTGTCTTCCCAATTGTCTCTCCTTTGTGGTTAGGAACTTGAGTAAAAGAAATAATTCGTTTTTGTAACTTCCAATCATTATCAATGTAGTGGACGTAATCATCATGCAGTAGTTGTTTTGTATTGAAGTATAACAATCTATCGTAAGGCAAATCCTTTGCGTATTTATTTTAAATTACAATTTTAAACTCCTTTTATAATCAAAGTAATATTGCATAACATATATTGTAATGGTCATTCAAGAATGAAGGTTTAGGAAAACTACTTGCTCTACAAACTTAAATGAAAGCTCGTCCAATATGATCATTTCAATTAAAGCTTGTCTTGCAGCTTCATTATCAAATTTTCATGCCTTTAAACTACACCTATTATCTGATGCTTTTTTGAAATTAATTAGCTTTTGTTTCTTTAAGTCAGCCTTATATGGATACTTTAGGTACTGTAACTCCAAATGGGTCCATATGTTAGAAATTTCATTTCTTTTAAGATGATAAGCATATTGTCTTTTGCAATAGTTACAAGCTGTCATAGGATAAAATATAGGTAAATTAAGAATAAGAGTAAAGAACTTCCAAATATCATATGTTCTCTTATCTACAACTATCGGGACCTTAACTGCCTCTTTAGTTGTTATAGTATATATAGTTGTTGCTTGAGTTTTTGTTCACTTTCTTGGCAATGGTGGTAATATTATTCAAAATATCAATAACTTGAACTTCATCATGATCATCACATGGCAGTGATGATTCAAATACATTAACATTGAGACTTGAATTGGTAGCTTCCATTGTTATTGATAAAAAAGAAAAATAAACAAATGAATAATATTCCACTGTTAAAAAGGGAAATAAAAAAGGTAAATTTAGTATCCAAAACATGGTAAACATGATAGTTAGAGGATAATAATCACTAGTAGTGCAACTTACAAACTATATATTTTGTAAAGTTGAGTTTAAAAACTATGTTAAACAAATCAAATTTGCTAAACAAATAAATCAGATTCACAAGACAAAAATGATTGCAATATTAATATATGACTCTGATCATCATGCATAATTAATAACGTTCACTAGTAATCTTTTATATATATTTAACGAGAATTAAGGAATGAGTTTGTATTAGTTAAGGAATGTTTTAAAATTTAATTGTAAAATTTAGTCTATCTAACCTAACAAACATTACCTTCATAGTAATAATCAACAATCTATCCACACATTAGTTAAAAACAGTAAAGACATAAACTCTAACAATTATCATAAACTCTTAAAAGTAAGAGAGATACCAACTCAATAGCAAGTATATCATAAATCAAAAGCCACTTGAAATGTACCAAATAAATAGGGCAAAATTAGTACAAATTAGCCAAAAAAAAACCTAAAGAGAAATGATTGGAGAGAAAATATTTCATAAAGAAATTACCTCTTAAAAAAGGTCAGGAGGATGATTCACTCAATATATTGAGAGCAGGAGACGAAGAATACCAATGTAGCAAAAGAAGGACAAGCGATGGCAAGAGGAAGCTCGATTGTTGGTGTAGTGTTGGTGGGCGCTGGTGACTATTAGAGGCAAATTTGACAATAAATTACTGGCGCTTGACAGCTAGAGACAACGATGAGGTGATGACGAATAGTGGAAGTAATTAGAGCTTAGAGTTGAAGGCATGAATTCATGAAATATTGAAATGTGAAGACTAAAGTTTGAAGATAGAATAAAGCATTAAGGCTTATTCTTTATATAAAGTGTAAGTGTGTAGTGTTTATTTTTATAATATTAATTAATATTTTATTTAATTTATTTTTATAACATATTTTTAATATATATATATATATATGTCGGTTCGGTTGTGTCAGTTTTAATTTTTTCAGACCTACAACCAAATTGACTAAATCAATTTTGTAATATTATGGACCTATTGGACCAACCAACCTTAAATAAAAAAAGTAGGCTCGATTTGAATCTAAATTCGAGTTGGTTGGTCGATTTTTAAAGAAAAAAAAAAGTCCATCCCTACAATTAAATATTGTTTTAAATGAAGATCCTTACTTTCTTCCTCACGACCATTATCACGCATACTTTTTCACGCAATAAATATGAGGGAAAAAAAATACAAAAACAACCAATAGAAACATACTTGTATTTGCATGCTGTATACAATGTTCAAAACAGTATTTCTCCCAACATAGTAACCTAATTATAGTGTTCATCGATGAGATGAGATGAAATATTTTTTATACAGCAGATATATTGAAAAGTAAGTACATGAAATAAATATATTCAAATTCTACAATTTTCTATTTTTTAGGATTTAATATTTTTTTTCTTTCACATTAAACCCCTAATTTGTATCTTTTTTTTTATTGTACCCATAATTTTTATATATCTAAAGCATAGAAAAATTATCTGATGAGACATTCATTTCATATTTGAAGTCACAATTTCAAATAAAATCAATAATAATTAGATAAAAAATTATTTTTTAATTTTTAATTTCTTAAAAATTAAAAGAAAAATATACATTATTTTTTTTACAATGTAAAATAGTATATATTTTTGTAAAAAAATATGTTGTTTTATGTTTTAAGGTTATGTTTAATTGATAGTAATAAGAATCATAATAAAAATAATTTAGGTTATTATTGTATTTGGTTTGATTGTTAATATGCAATAAAATGTAAAGACATTACAGTAATAACAATAATCCTTATTTATTACACAATTCTCAATAATATGTTGTAATATTTTATTTTTCTCACATATTTGTATAATTATTTATAATTTTTTTCTAAGTTTTTTCACATATAGATAAAAATTTATTTTATAAATATATTTCATTTATAAATTTTATTTTAATATTATAATTTATATTAATTAAACTATTTAAACAAATATAGTTATATTTTTATCATTGTCGGATTAGGAATGAAACATTCATGTCATGTTCTTAAGGATCTTTTTTGGACAACAATGAAAGAAATAGCGAGATTGACCAAGAAAAATAAGTTCGAAGGGCATCTTATTGGAGCTCATCCATTCGTTGGGTGATATCTTGCTTTCATGTTGAAGTATTTGCTTGTCATTTAGGTCGATAAGTGAGATTTCTACTCATTGCAATCACTTTTAGGACTATTCGCACTTGGATAGTACCACCCTTGTGCCCTTACCCTTGATCAAATAAAGCTCACTAACTATGACCCACGATTAAAAATGAGCTTTATGATGAGATGTGAACATTTTTCATGCTGCAGTTCCTTCTGTTCTTGGATTTGGTTAGAGCTAGGAGAAGTAATGCATGTGGGGTTTCAATAAACCTAATTAGATAGCTAACGACTTTCAAAAGGAAGTGATTATATTGAAGCTGTTGCTAGCTGCTCAATAAATAATAATGGGTCATATTAGAGTAGCATTATTTTAGAACATATTACTTATATTTGGGTAAAGGGGTGAAATAACCTCTTAATCTACTACACAAGAAAAAAAAAAAAAGGCTTTATTCAATTTAATTCTTATTATCTTCTTGTTTTTATTATATTTATATCGTACAAATTAAACATGATTAAAGAAAAATAACGTACATTAAAATAAAATTTGATAGAGAATTATTTCATCTAATAAAAACAAAGAATATAGTAGAAAAAATAATTTTAGCAAAAAGAAAGTCTTAGTGGAAAAAAAGGGGGACATACCAAGAATAACCCTGGAGGCAAGAGATGAATAGAATGGTATTAAGGGTACATTCGGTATACATATATATTGCTATTGCTAAAGCACATCAAAACGCAACCTCGCCTTCCTAAAGTTTCCAGATCCGTCCACACATTTATCATCCTCAGACCCTCTCTTCACACCTCACAATTCCCTTCTGACAGATCGAAACTCAATACCCATTTAAGCACTCCCAATACAAATCTCATATAAAAGAAAGCTCGATTCAAAATTTTCCCGCTGATCAAACCCACCTTAAGCCTTCCTCTTTTTATTTCGTTCTTTCTGTTTAATTTTCTCGCGAAAATTTTACTAATCGCTTCTCAGATCCACCATTCCCTTGCGTTTTTCCTTACCTACGATACTGTTCCTGATCCTTTCCGCTTAGAAAGGTCCGATCTATCTCTTTATCTATGTAATGTAAAATCCTGCTAAACCTAAACGAACAAGCTCGTCATTTAATTTACATCTGGAAAATAATTCGTAAGATTCAATTAATATTGTAAATTGTTGCTAATACCTTAAACAAGATTCCTATCAAGATTTTATTTTATTTGTTAATTGTTAAGGAAAAAAGGAAAAAAATAATAATATGAACATGTTATAATCGGTGGCTTATTTGCCTGAAAAAGAGGGGGAAAAAAAACTGTAAGAGAACTCCTGGAAAGCTTCATCGATATCCTTTTAGAAAATATTTTCGTTGATACTGGCTTTGGTTTGCATAGTTTCTTATCTTTGGTGCTCTACTTTGTTTGTAAAAAGCGTCCTCTGTTGTTGAGAATCTTGTAACAGAATAAACATAACATTCTTCTTCGAGCTGGTGTTTAAACTTAAGAGTTCTGTAATTCGTCCTTTGATATGTGCCCTTGTGGACTATCAACCATACAGTGTCTCATATTATCTCTTTGTTGTGTTTAGGTGTGTGAATAGAACGAACCTTTGTTACTGATTTTCTGATAAATATTAAGATTAAACAATGGCGGAACAAGGGTTGCAATTAGGCCAGCCAGTAGATCTTACAAAGCATCCTTCGGGAATTGTTCCTACCCTTCAGTAAGTGCTTTATACTTCATACTATTTTCTTTTACTTCTAATTCCAAGCTGTTGAAGAATAAAATATTAATATATATATATTTTGTTTTCTTATATGTTTAGGAGTGTTATTAGGATTTTGTGCCATTATGGTTTATGCTTATAAATATGAGATGTACTATTTAATAAAATTAAAGTAGAACCGTACGAGTATTTTTCACTTTCTCATTATCTTTTATACTTTTAACGATTTCTCAACATGGTATTAGAGCAGAGCGGCGATTGATCTTGAATACTACTTTTCTTTTTTTAAACTTAAGAATGAAATAGTTCAGCCCTCCCTAGGCTTGCCATTCAACCTTGTTGCCAACTCCCCAGGTCCTTGTTGGAGTTGAGAGAGCAACCAGTCACCATCACTTAAGTAAATCTTGCCCCTCAATGACAACTTGCTTTCTGGACAAAGACAACTTGTTTTTTGGACTGTTTTTCACCAGTGTTGTCATGCCAACAATTTGTCATTGCCGTCACCATTTGACTTGACGACGTTTTCTATAATTGGGTTCTCCTTGATAGTGCCAACAAGGCCTTATTTTCCCAAAGTTGCCTCTGCAGATGCTCTCATATGTGACACGATTTAGTCTTTGTTCACATTAATCTCCAAGTGCGTACCCAACATTTGGACAACCCACCGCCGACGCCTTCACCGCTCCTGGTCCAAAATTGCCGTTGCTTCTGGCCCACCCACAAGGTGCCGCCATTGGGTGTATGGGTTGATTAGTGTTTTTTATTTGGGTAATTAGCTAATATGCAATTTGGTATTTAAGCTCATTGGGTCATTTATTTGTTGATTGAACAAGTTTGTTAATTTGGATTGATTGGGCTAATTGGTTGTTTTGACTTTGTTGGGCTTAGTTTTTTTGTGGTATTTTGGGTTGCTTATTTGTGGTGATTGTCACGTTAATTCTCTTGGTGTTCTTCTCTATTGCGGGTGTTATTCAAGAACTAGGTTTTTTTGTGTGTGGAATATTCTTAGGTTTTATTATTCAAGTTGGACATGTTTGATATATATGCTTCAACTTAAGGGGAGAGTTAGAGTGAGTTTACCTGTGTACTCCAGACTTACCTTTTGGTAGTTGAATCCTTATATTTGTTACTATGTGATTTGATATATGTGGGTGTCTTTGTGCTGCTGGTTATCTTGGTTATATGTCTCTCATCTATTTGTTTCCTTTTTTGTTTATATGCTTGATAAAATTCAAGTTCTTGCCCTATAAATAAAGGGTTTTTCAAACGTGTCTCCCGTGCACTCTTAGGAACTTTAATGTGTTTTTCCTACGCTCGGATTTTCTATCACATGTAGCCTATGACTTCAATTTATAGTAGCACTCTCAACAAAGTGGCATGATTTATTATTTCTTGTGAGTATAGTAACAAGTACTCGTGGCAAGACTATCAAATGGTCCAAACTACTACTAGTGGCTTCATTGGCTAGTCTATTTGTTTCTTTTGGTTATTATTTAGTGTATTTGCTTATGTCTAGTTTATTGTCTTTTGTAATTGTACAAGTTGAATTTAAATAGTGTTTGCGTCTAGCTTGAAGGGAGTGTTGAAGAATAAAAAAAAAAAATATATATATATATATATATATATATTTTTTTTTTTTTTTCCTTGTCCTTGTATGTTTAAGGGTCTTATTAGGGTTTTGTGTCATTAGAGTTTCATGCTTATAAATAGGAGATTTATTCTACAATATAATTAAAGGAGAACAATATGAATATTTTTCACTTTCTCATTCTCCTTTCTACTTTTAACAATTAATGATTTCTCAACACAAGCAATTTTAGGGTGTCTTACATTGGATTCGGTACCATTGTTGTAAACACCAGAAACTTTATGTTACCTGTTATGGAACTTGTCCAAATGATGCCACGCTTTTAGTGGGATTTGGGAAAGTTATGCCTTACACTGTAATAACAGAGTGTTGGGAATACTGGTAGTCTCAGATTTTCCCATTGAAACTTGCTCTTGCTCAACTTTCTTAACAGAGCAAATTTTATTGTGGTTTCAATTGATAGAGTACATAAATAATAAATTCATGATTATGTCTCTATTTAGTTCCAAAAAGCTACATTGGCCATATTTAGGAGTTTCTTCTTTTTCTAGTATGTTACTATACTGTTCCTGTTCTATGGGAATTATCTTGACCGTGAAAACCATACTAAACAGTATGGGTGTTTGCATTCCTGTATGATTCACATCCAGAGGGGGGGGGGAGGGGATCAAGTAGCTACTCTTTTTGTTAATTTTTTTTTTCCTTTCTGCATTATTGAAAGCATACCCAGAATTTTGAATGTTGAGTGTGTTTTCAGGAATATCGTCTCCACAGTCAATTTGGACTGCAAGTTGGATCTAAAGGCCATTGCACTGCAAGCAAGAAATGCGGAATATAATCCCAAGGCATGTGATATTCTTGTTTATATGCATGGGATTGATAATTTGTATTTCAGTGACGACGAACTTTGAAAATTGTGTCTATTCCTTCTCTCTCTCTCTCTCTTTGATAATTGGTTCCTCAAATGTAAAGGAAATTCAAACTCGCTTTCTGCTTATTTTTATTTATAAGAAAGGTCGTCTGTTTATGTTAGAGAAAAGAGTCATCCATGGTTATTGGGAATTATCTGGGTGTTTTTATTGGCTTGTGAAACCTCATTCAACGAACTGCCTATGTAGATATTCTGCTCTTAGGTTGCTATAGTAGCAATTAAACCTACTGGGGTTTATATTCTGAACGTGTTGAACAATTTTTCTTCATAAAGTAATTATCTGTTTTTTATATAAGAACTGCAATGTTTGTTATCGATCCATAATATTCTTGCAGTGCTTTTTACAGCTATTATTATGAGATTAAGAGAACTGTAAACAACCACTTCGATATTTCTGTGTTGAACCTTTTTCTTTGTAACGCTGCTAATTATTCTTCTCTTATGTTGAAGTAGTTATCTCCTTTCGTATATGAACTGCAATGTTTTTAATCAGTTCATATTACTCTTGCAGCGGTTTGCAGCTGTTATTATGAGAATAAGAGAACCAAAAACAACTGCGCTGATATTTGCGTCTGGTAAGATGGTAGGTTGCAGTTATCTCTGGTTCTTCTCATTGAGGCCGTAAAAGTTAGTCAGTGTGCTGAATTTCTTAAGTGGTTCAAATGATTCATTGGTTGATCCTTATATTATGAACTACTATGCTTTTATTGTAGTGGATTTACAATCTAACCCAACCTTAAACAAATTATTTTTTAGTTATAATTAACTATTAATTATTTTGTGATTTTTTTTTTTTTTTTGGGTTTGCTTACATATAAATAAATAAATCATTTAAAACAATTTTTTTTTTAAATTGTTAAAAATACATGAATTTGGGTCGGAAAACACGAATAATTGAACATGCACAACCTGCATGAATTGCCGTCCCAAAGATACATTTATTTGCCTATTATTATGTATTATGGGCCAAATAAGGATACAAAATTGGGAAATGATGACTTTCTTATTTGGGGGAGGGAGCTTGGTTGGGAAAAATGTTCCATTTAGTATTAAAACCATGACCCGATTGCATTGTAGTACTTTTCTGGTTTCTTGAATTTGTTACATTTTCTTTTCAATTCATTTCGTGTAGCCTCTTTTGAATACTTGTGATATTAAAATTGGTGCAGTTAGGAAAAAGTTAATGTGAGGTCCAAATTTGAAAATTTTAGGAATACGTGATTTTTTCGCATTCTTTGACGCCATTTTTAGTATAGAGAAACATGAAGCAAATCACATGGGTGAGTTGACCTAAAAACAAAGCACATGGGTGATTTCTATGATAGTAGCTAGGTTGTAAAATGGCAGCAAATGATGTATAGCTGATAATCTGCTTACATTTTCATGGGTTCGGTGCCCAGTAAGTCCTTTTATTTTGACCATTTTTTGGCGCCATTCTTAGTATAGAGAAACATGAAGCAAATCACATGGGTGATTTCTATAATAGTAGCTAGGTTGTAAAATGGCACCAAAAGATGTAGGTAGCTGATAATCTGCTTAAGTTTTCATGGGATTCGGTACCCAGTAAGTCATTTTATTTTTGTCGAAGGTACACTTTTGTAACTACATTTTTAAAAAGGTACACTTTGATTAATGTGCATTTTAGCCCTCATATTTTCATCAAAAAATGCAATTAGTCATGAATAAATGTGTACCATTGGCCAAAATAAGTGGACAACAAGTGGACCGAATTGTCCTCTTGACCAAATTAAGTGTGCTAAAATGCACCTTATTCTGAAACGTAAAGAGTACACTGCACCAATTTTAAAATTTGAGAGACATAATGGCTCCCCACCCATTTTTCACATGTACAGCTTAACCGTGCATTTTTCCAACATGTGTAATTTGAAACTGTTAAGAAAATTTTAAAAAAAGTTGTTAGATTCAAATAAATCAAGAATAAGTATTAAATTGAAAAGAAAGAAAAAAAAAACAATATTGCAGTAGGATAATACCCTGGTTTACCTATTGGGTGTTCTCTTCTGTCTGTTGCTTATTGTTTAACCTCCATTAGTTCTGTGCATGTATTAATCGTTTGGCAACTGTGTGATGGTTCATCTTTGTAAGGTTACATGCTTGCTTGTCATGATGCTCTATAGGTTTGTACTGGAGCTAAGAGTGAACAACAGTCCAAGCTGGCAGCACGGAAGGTAATGATTTTTCTTAAGAAATTCAGGGTTTATTGTCAAAAGCCTACTATAGTCTATAGGTTTCAATTAAAACTACTTATACTGCTCAATATGGTCAACTAATTCATGCATTAAACTGCATCTCATATTATGACAACAAAACAGTCTTATCAATTTTGAAAATGGAAATATAAAAGGAGCAGTACTTCATTGTTAGAATGATAATCACAGTGTTTCGTCGTTACTTATCAAAGGGAAAGCTGTTTGTCTAACTTCTCAGTCTTTTGTCTTATCTTTGTTCAGTATGCTCGAATCATTCAAAAACTTGGCTTCCCGGCTAAGTTCAAGGTATTTTCTCTTCCTGTCTCTAGATATAATATCTACATACTGATAGATGCTGCTTCCAGTGAACCATAGGCCTTTTTTTTTTTTTTTTTAATACTCAAATTCATATTTTCTTATTCTGTTCATTCATCTTGCAATAGCTCTGCTGAAAATTTACCCCAAATCTCTAACTATTACTGTCCAAGTCTTTTCTCAATCTTGCTGTTTTTATTCTTTGTGCTTTAGGATTTTAAGATCCAGAATATAGTGGGTTCGTGTGATGTTAAATTCCCCATAAGGCTAGAAGGTCTCGCGTACTCCCACGGTGCTTTCTCAAGTGTAAGTGCTGTCCATTTCTTGTGGGTCAACTTGGCCTTTTTAGTTTTCCTGGAAAATACTGTATAATTTTGGCAGGAGCTTATGACCTGATTAATTTCAAATTCTGCTGGTCAGTATGAACCAGAACTGTTTCCAGGTTTGATTTATCGGATGAAACAACCTAAAATTGTGCTGCTAATCTTTGTGTCAGGAAAAATAGTTCTTACAGGAGCTAAGGTGATACTTTTCTCAGGTTCATTGGTATTGCATGTTATGTTTTATATCAATTTTTTTTGCATCAACTGATCTCCACCAATATCTTACCAATTGAATAGGTGAGGGATGAGACCTATACAGCGTTCGAGAACATATATCCAGTTCTTACTGAGTTCAGAAAATCTCAACAGTGGTATGTATCTATTTTTATGAAATTTTATCTGCAAAAATAAGTATTTGACTGCTAAAGGATTTTTTTTAATCAAACCCTAGTTTATACTTTAACCTTTAATTTTCTCTCTTATTATACATGAATATGATACGAGTTTTTCTTTTTTCCCTATTATTATTATTTTCCTGAACAAGGCAAAAATGATAAAGTTGAAACTGGGAAAGTTGTGGTATCTAATTGTCCAACGACTTCTAATTTTGTGGCAGATTAATCTGGAAGGGCAACTGGATCACATCATTTCCGGGGGGAGGTTTGAGATGTATTAGGGTCAATGTGGTGTAGAATTGTAAATATGAAAAGGATACTACATTAGTGGACCAGTTTTAACATAAATTAAGGTGGATTGTGGATTTAATTTTGGTCCTAATTTTTCTAAGAAATTAAGAGAAAAAGAAAAGGAAAAAAACTGATAATCTTGGAAACTTAGAATTGAAAAAGGGAGTAACATTGAATTATATACGGACCTTACAATTGCCATGATGTTCCATAATAACCTTTTTGTTCTTGTGTGTCATGGAATCTGTGAAAAAGGATCTTATTAGGTGCAGTTTTGTGCTAGATCTTATTTATTTGCTTGGATTAAACGTATTGGCTATATTAGATTTTTGCCTACCTTATATTTGTGTGGGGTGCAATCATGATTTATCTGCTCTTTTGTGCAGTTTTGTATACATAGCTTTTGTAATATGCTCAATTTTTTCAGTTAACCATCACTCACCTTTTCTTTTTGTTCTTTCAGTATCACTTTATTTTTTTTAATGAAAAAAAAAAAATCACTTTCAGCATCTACACAAGCTTGTACCTAAGTACCTAAGATGACTGAGTTCCTCATCCAGCTAGTGAATCATAACTAAAAAAAACTAGCACGATATCATTACCTTTTTTGACCACTGAAGACTTTGAATGGTTATTATGGTAAAAGGTGTTAGGAAGTTGACATTGTGTAATGTTGAGAGTTACAAGTCAATAAGAGTTATCTTTTTGGTTCTTGTTTGTTACAACTCCCTACTATTGTGAATTGAATCCCCATAGTTTATTAAATTTATGAAATCAAATTTAAAAAAAAAAAAAACATGAAATCAAATGTCTCTTGGAGCATTATTAAGTTGCAAAATTGACAGTGTGAAGACCAAATGTCCAAGAACAGAAATCTCTATAACCCAACCAACAATCTAAATTTTTTGAAAAATTTGTAAGCCTTAAAATAAGGAAAATTTTAAAGAACAAACTTCTTATCTCAAAGCACCATTCTTAACGATTGTGCATGACAAAGGCTTCGTCTATCGTAAGAGTTCAAATAACCTATCACACACTCTCGTTTCAAACCTATGCCTCTTAAGCACCAGCATAGAGCAAGAAATGTCACTGCTGTGCAAGGCCATGGACATGCCTACTTAACACTCTTTCTGATCGGTTGAAATTGAAAATGTATCGCTTTCACATTTTTTTTCGATCAATACAATCCATTTTGAGATATACATTTACTAATAATTCTAAATTAATATGGGACCATCAAACTACTGGAGTGATAGGCAGAATCTCTTCTAATTCACTGAAAGAAAAAGATTAAAAAAAAAAAAAAAAAAAATGGTAATCGTTAATTATGACCCCTATCAATGCAAGTGGAAGTGACCAACAGAGGATAAATCTCAATGCTAGTAGATCTGGCATAAGCCCAAATTTCGTAACAGAAGACTTACAATCCATCTCTGGTTTCGGACATTGATTACTCCCATCGAGAATTTTTAATCATTATTACGCAAGTGTTCACTGTTCGCTCATCTGGAGAGACCAAGTCCTGTCTTTCAATTCCATCACTTGACAAGCATCAAAATAGACACACAAAAAAAAACAAAAAAAAAAAATTCGAAAGAAAAGGAAAGATTAGAGACAGTAACCATATCGAAACACCAATATAGAACAAAGGGAAGCGAAATTCTTAAACATAACTATATTGCAATATTTTCCCACCTTGAGCTTCACAAGTACAAAAAGCATAGCTGCCTAATAAAGTCAATCTAGATACAAGATGGGAAATATAGCCATACAAGAAAAAGGTACAAAAAAATATATATAATAAAAAAAACAAAATGAGCAAAAGAAAAGGGAAAATCATACTATGAATATAGAAAAAACAAAAAATAAAACCCTACACCCAAGACTATTAGGAGCTAACTACTAAGAACAGACCCAAAAGAAAAGCACAAATTGGATTCTGAGAAGGTCCTAGCCTGCCATAAACAGCTCCAAAACTCTAAATATTTGACCAGCTATCCCTTAGACGAATTATGGACTATTCAAAAGTGAAGAGATCCCCTTTTACAGCAGCCGAGAAATTTCCAGTAGATTTGCCAGCACTTATTCAGGGCCAGAATAACACAGCATTAGCACCGCGGGCTGCCGTTGTATGAAAGTGGTTGCTAATAACCATTAGCAGCACCATTTGCAACAATCCTCTTCTCCGACACAACTGGCTGGGCACCCTTTGGGGCCTCTACAGTTGTGGGAACTGAAACACTCTCTTCAACTTTAACATTGTCTGCAGCAGGCACGGAAGGGATTGGGTCCTTCACTGGTTCAGAGACATCGTCCAAGGATTTCTGATTCAGCTCTCCATTTTCCACATCCTTCTTGACATCAACAGGCTTCCCTTCCCATACCTAGATTTAATTAAATCAAATTTAGTAACCAGTGGTATAATTAAAACTAAAAAAATCAATAGGTGAAGACAAAGAAATAAAGCATACAACCAAAGTTACATAAATTTTCAAACGAATAGCCATGCCTGCTTTTGGAACTGTTGCCTAGCCTTTTTCTCCTGTATTGTCTTTTGGCGTGACTCGTAGAACCCAAAATCATCCAAGATGCATGTTTTGCTGGAGTACTCCTTGAATATTTTTATCATTTTAAGCCCTGGCTCTAACTTCACCTGTACAAAATATACATGAGAACACAGTTTCAAAAAAAGAAATGAGTAAAACAAGTCAGGAAAGACACCATTAGGGACTCAAATTACCTCTTGAGTATCCCTACTGTTTGTCACAGGTTTGTTCTCATTGTTCTCAAGCGTAATGTGCTTCAACAAACTGTTGGGAACATCTTTAACAATGTGCCACTTAACAGGGAAACAGCCATTCCACTTGTCCTGCTGCCAATACTCCACACTCTTATTAAAATCAACAGGCCCCACCATCTCAGCAAGGCCAACAAATTGACCACTAGTATTAACCTACAACGGAATCCAGAAATTCTGTTACAATTCAAACATTACAATCACATGTAAGGCCAATAAAGTGCTTGAATTAGCATGCTCACCGAGAAGAACAAGAAGACAGGGCACCCGCCAGATTTATCCTGAGCCTCCTGGTATGCCGCATGGAGCTTCTTGTTTCCATTAGGTGTACTCGCCCAGACATTATACTTGATGCTCTTGTGTACATCATCCTCACTGTATGACTTAATGATGAAAATTTTGACCTCGGTGTAATGCTCGGGAAAATTATCATTGTTATATTGCTCCCGATTTGGGGTAACATTTGCCTTGTCCACCTCATCATTAGTTGCATTTAATTGCAGACTCTGCCCCTTGACTGTGATAGCAGGTGCAAAACCCTTTTGGTTCTTGTTGCTCTTTGCTCTAGGACCTTTGTTCAGTTCATTTAGACCATCCATATTTTCATTACCATATGCATAAAAGCCATTGTTGCGTCCCCTTGGTTTATTATACTTATTGTCAACAGAGAGCCAGGCACGACCACTAGCTCGTGAATCGTAACCATGATATCCAAACCCCATACCAGATCGAACCGCATTTCCATACTGCTCATATACCTTGCTTGGATACATCCTATTTATGAACCCGTGCGCTGTACTCATGCCAGACATTGGTCTTGGTTGATGCAAACCCTGCAGAATTAAATCACAAAGGTAAAATCAGCAAACATCTCAAAATAAATACAATACTCGATCCTACCACTTGCTATTGTAATTTGTAAAACTACAAGATGAAAACCAAGTAACCAACCAACAAGATCAGACCAGAAAAAAATCTCCAACAAAATGTAGAAAACACTTGCTGATACCAGTAAGTTGACCCTGACATTTATGGCCAAAACAGCATATAACCTATTTGGTGGAAAATATTCTTTTTGCAAATCAGAACACAAGTAAAAATTGTCTCTTTGATATTCTCAAATAATGGATCAAGAAGAATTCAGATGGTAGGTGCATATTTTAATAACATGAATTGACTATAATTTTTTTTTACCATGAATTGAGAATTTGGACGATGGTTTTGATTCCTTAAAGACTGAACATTATTGTTGTTTGAAATTGAAGAGACTGTTGTGCTGGTTACAGGCCTAGGTCGCCCATCCGAAAAAAGTGGGACATCTAACCATGGAATAGGAGATCGTACACCATCAAAACCAAATCTGGGATCCGGATAACCTGGGGTAGGAACACGCCCTGGTAAAGAAGCCCTTCCATACGACCCGTTAGAATTGACAGACGAGTTCTGATATGTTGGTTTAAATGGAGCTGAATCATTGGATCCTTTCACAGCCCCAACATTTACAATACTATTGGAATTTCCATTAGTTGTATCCACAGGCAGTGGCTTTTGGTCAGTACCGAGAGAGGTAAAGACCTCACTTTGAGTAGCAGTAAGACTGGGGGTGTATGGCGCACTGGTTGGAGTCATTGGCTGGAAATAAGGAGGGTACTGGTAGTGCTGAGGCCCATACAGCTGTCCATCATTTCCCATAGTGGGTACTGGGGAAGCTGCTGGAGAATATGGAGAATAAGGGGCAAACCCATAACCGTGAGGATACATAAGAGACCCATTATCCCCATAAACACCCTGTAATGAAGAAATTAAAGGGGATTTAGCAACATAAAAAATGTAATAGATCAGTAGTGACAAATCACAGCCAAAAACAAATGGAGCTTACAGAAGTCATCTCCACTCCATCCGGATTCACGAATCTTGGGTAATCATCCCATTCATTTCCTGAACATTCATATCCTGCTAGGAAGATATAGGAACATGTAAAAAAGGTTTAAGAGAGAAAAATATTAAACAATCTAGAAAAAGGTGCTGCCACTAACCATTATCATATATAGACTTCCAATTTTTATAAACAACTCAATCTTCAAAAAAGTAAAAATTAAATTAACCTGGTGGCAAAATATTAACATGCCTCTTACCTCCATAATAATAGGGTGCATAACCATTGGGGAGATAGCATATTGGTTGATCTGCAAAATCCGTTAGCAATGGAGTCATAGACCGATCAGAAGACGGAATATGGCCATTTACAACATTAGCCGAATCAACAGGCACATACTGATTGGCAGATGGCTGCGGAGAAATACAATAAATAACAGGGTCAGATCCAACCTTATTTATTGCTATATATGCACTTTTAAGTAATTATTTTAAGCACACTAAAACTTGCTCCACAAAATTCTTGTATAAATGACCTATGACACTTCTATTCAGATGGCCAGTAGAAAAGATATAGGATCTTTAAATAACAAACCTTCTTTGTAGGTTCAGGAATTTCCAGCGATTTAGCTTGAGAATCAATTGACAATTTCTGTAGCAAATCTGTTGCCTCTATTGAAATTAAAAGAATTAAGGAAATTCAAGAGCTCATTAAGATCTTTTTTTTTTTTAAACCATTCATGCTCAAATCACAAAAATAAATCAATAATTCAAATCAAAACGGATATAAGAACAAACCATAGTAACTAAGAAGCAAACGAAGAAAGTGAAAAAACTCGATCCAAATAGTATACCAGTTAATTAGACGTTAAGGAGGCCACAATATATACATCACCAACACAAAGTTGACAGAAAAACTTAAACTGTATGTCCATATTTGTATCAATAAAGGGGCAACTCAATTCAAATACTCATGCAAACAGCTAATCAAGCAATAGTATCATCTCTTCAATCTATAATGAGCAGAAGAAACCCAACCATGGCATAATTTGAGAGAAAAACGAGCATAAACTTCGAAAATCAATAACGCATCGAATAACAAAATGAATCTACAAGAAGAAACAAATTACTATCAAATTAAAAAACGCAAGAAATTTGATAAGACCATACCAAGAAACTTAATGAACGATACCAACTAAGCCGATCTACATAATAGACAGAAAGCCAGAACAACATAGTTATTATAAAACCAAGAAAAGGTCGAAGAGGAATCGCTCGTCACCAGATCAGAAGCGAACTCATGTATTAGGGGAAAAAAGGTAAAACTCAAGTGAGGAAATTGAATAAGGATACGATTCGCAGAAGGAGCAGCTGTGGCCATGAAGCTACCGGTAAGCAGATCTTATCTGGGATCTTTCTGCTTCAGATGAATTAACCCTAAAACCTGAGACTTGGAGTATTGGTGAATTAGACAGAGCAAGGTGGTAACGGGTCTCTTAAGTTTCTTACAGCCGCCAGTAGGGTTTGGGTTTTTTGAAAGGAGGGTTTTGTTCATCCAAAAGCGATGATTCAAATAGCGCCACAGCTCCCCTCGTCTGTTCTTATTCTTACCTGCAGGTTACATTGATGATCTCATCCGAATGTCTCTATTGGTCTCTATACACGTGTCGGATAATCATTCGTTCAATTCTAAATAAAAAGGTATATATCTTTTATTTCATTGGTGGTTGTACATTTGCTGGTTACCATGGGTGGTGCGTTTTCAAGACTGATTTATCCTTCACAAGCTACAATTTTGTTTCTCTTACACCGTGAAAATTAAATGGGGTACGAAGACTTACAACTAGTCAAGTACCTTGCCTTTATAGTTAAGTATAACAATTTTTTTTTTCCCAACCAACTGAATTATTTAATGAAGTTATAATAGGCTAGTATCAAAGAACAGCAATATTTATTATAAAAAAATATATAAGTAATAACACAACTAACCATACCACAATTACAGTTAAAATAGCTGTTAGTAAAAAGTTTTAGTAACTAACCTCCAATACTATTGAAATACTCAAAATGATAGGTGATCAAATACTTCATAATTAAACATTATTGAATTTTGATCTTTTTATATTCGCCACAATTAAATAACTATTTTAACTTATAAATCATCCTGTTGTTATGAGACTGTGTCCATTTCAAAAAAAAAAAAATTCAAAAAATACTCATGATTATATGTGATTCACATAATCATATGAAAGTATCATATTTTAGCAATTTTGAAAAAAATTAAATAATAGCAAACTCATGATCCCAAAAATCAACCTTAAATCAAATATATTATGTGCGTTAAGGTGATTAATTTGACAGTTTTAAATTTACAATTTTTTCTCAATAAATTATCATAAATTTCAACATAAAATGCGTAACTTTAAAAATTCATCAAGTACAAAAAAAGGTTTTTCACAACATATACAACTATATCAAGTCTTAGAAATATAACTTACTTTGGTGTATATTTTGGCACTTGAATTTTCATCTCCAAATCTCTAAATTAGTTGAGAATGATATATGTGCTTGAACTCCTGCACTTTCAACGCCCTACCACACTCATTGTTGGTTTTTTAAAACGATTTTCATATTAAATTGAAATTTTACAGATAAAAGTTGAACATTTATCATAATAGTGGAATATATTGATATAAGTAGATCTTAAAATTATATTTTTAAGATTTTTATGATATTAATAATTTGATTAACTTATTAAATAAGTGTTAATGTCTTTGAAGACACATGATTTTACCATACTTATCACCCAACGGATAATGAACATAATGTATGAACTTCCTTATAAATCAAGTGGACCAAAAAACTTAAATCTTTACCCCAAAAAGATGTTGTGTGTACTAGTCATTATAGTTCTTCCCAAAGAACTAGCCACAAAACCTTACATAAATTTATCCAATTTTCAATATTTTCTTCTCAATTGAGTATAGAAAAAGCTTCTTAAAATATAGAAGAAAAAAAAAAAAAAAACAATGTAAATTAGTGCATGTATAGGGTCTCGTATATAGTGTGTATGATATCACAAGTTAGGTATGAATCATGGCTATTGGCTTTTGGCTACTAGTGTAGGGTTCTTGTTCTACAGACCCCATTGGCATTGCAGTGGGCAGCGTATGCAATCAGTCCGCATCCAACCAAGTCCCAAGTCTTTGACCAAGTCTAGGAATGGGCAGCCTATGCAATCAGTCCGCATCCAACCAAGTCCCAAGTCTTTGACCAAGGCTAGGAAATGGTAGAATTTTCACTACCACAACAGGCCAACTGACCATGAGTGTCGATGGGACGAGCTTTCTAAAAAGTCAATCGTTCTTAATGACTCAATTCGAGTGTTTTGATCGTAACCAATTTGTATCCAATAAACCAAATCTCCTTAAAACACATTATGCTACAAGCTTAAAAGGGTCTTATTGTTCCTTGTAATTGTCCAATTTAATCAAATTATAAATCAAATTAAATTGTATATTTAATCTAAAATAAATTCAATTTAACTATTATCATAAATAAAACCCAAGTATAATAGAGTTAAGACGAAGATATAAATATAAACATTTTAAATAATTAATATTTATCTAACTATTATTTTTATATCCTTTTTGATCGATTTTTGTCTTAGTTTAAATTTTAATTGTTATTTGTTAGTTTTAAATATATTATCTTATTTAAGAATAATCATTTATATACAAATATGTTAGCACTATATTGAATAAACATTTATAAACAAATATGTTAGCACTATATTCCAAATAAAATATGAATTGAATTTGAATATATTTGAATGAATATGAAATATATATATATATTTTTTAAATTGTTTATTTCTTTGTAACTTCTATTCATCTAAATCTCTAACCATAATTATTACAGTTCTTTATCAATTCTGATATGTTCGTATATTTCTCTTATATACTTTCCTTAAAAAAGTTTAGATATGATTTTTTTTTTTGTTTAAGAGCTTAGTTTATTAGCCAGCATGCCCCTACACAGCAAATACAATCATTGTCCAACCACACGCGCCATCGGCCAGCAACCTTACCAATGGACACAGATCCCTATTGTTAATCTAACCCCGCCAATAGTGCCATCGTGAAATGATAGATCTGACAACATCAAAACCTTTAAGTTGTCGAAGTATGTCACCAAAGGCACCAGAGATGATCGTTGTTCAACTCGCCATGAGTTGGGATTTCATTAGTGACCAAGTCCATCTCATTTCGTAGCTAGAATATTCAGAAACCACCAAAAACCACTCTTGTCATAAATTATTCTCAAATCTAACCAAACTTGGTTTAAAGAGGCTCAAGTTGACCCTGATCAGCACATAGTAATTAATCAAAGCCGGTTCAACACATTTATATCCTTTTCTTTATCGCTTCAGTCTAATTTTGTTCATTTTTGGGCATATAATTTGGTTTGTAGTTTATAATAACTCTCAATTCATAAGGTAAATGTACTAAACTCAACCACAACCTTTATAATATTTTTAGTAAACAAAAAAAAAACCCTACAAGATGGGGTGTAACTGCTTTGTAGATACACCGGCATGCCTTTTTAGATCATCTCAAGTACCCACCTCAGGCTAATAGGTGCGATGGCCTAACAGCTCATACTAAATAATCAACAGCTCAGTAAGAAAAATTGTGCGCCCCTTAGAATTAAATTACTGACATTCCGTCCAAACAATTACATATATGCTTCGTGTTTAACGAATCTAATTTCCTAACTCTATTACCCTAAGATGGGTAACCACAATCTTTATACGGGTATAATATTCGAACAATTGTGCCCGAGGTATCTAAATTTTATGAATCATAACTTAGTATGGAAAATTGTGCACCCCTTAAGATCGAATTATTGACATTTTGTTCAAAGAGTTACATATGTATTTTGCGTTTAACAAATCTAGTTTTCCAACTCTATTACCCTAAGATGGTTAACCACAATCTTTATATGGGTATAATATTCAAACAATTGTGCCTGAGGTATCTAAATTTTATGAATCATATCATGGGTATCATCCTCAGGCTGCATGGCATTCACATTCTTGCATCTTTTATAGTAATTATTACTCTAGCTATGATGGGACTTAAATATACAGCCAATATTATGAGTTTGCTCATATATATATTTATTTCAATTCTTATGCTTATATAGTTAAATATAATGAGAATAAATTATTTTTTGATATATTTACACACTTTTTTTAAAATGGGCTTAAAGTCCCCTCATTTTTATTAATAAAGAGAAAACACATTCACATTCAGATTATATTCGAACTTGGGTTCCTGGTGGGAAGATTGAGAGCCTAACCACCTAAACCTCAAAAGATTCCAAAAAACTTACCATTAATATATTTACACACCTTATAGTGGAGATATATATATAAAATTATAATAATAAAATCTAATATTGTGTAACTTAGGTCTTTACTGAATATAAGTATTAACCATAATAAGATAGGTAAATACTAATTAAAACATATCACACACTTATTACAACATATCACATATTAATTACATGACTCACACTAACATATGTGACACTATAAGAAACTCCCAGATGATATGGAGCTAGAAATTCTCAAAGGCATGATGGAGATATTAATGAGATGCATAAAATTGCAAGATGTAAAGGGTGTGTAACAATGCATGGTAAAGGTAATTAAGATTTTTGGACAAATTTTCATTTGGATCCTCTAAGGCAAAGGATTGCCCGAGTGAAGATATTGTTGACATACCCATGATAGAAGCTTGTCTAATAATGATGCAGACTTAAGGATGTCAACATATTGTCCTAACCGACATATTTTCACAAGTTGTTGTCCAGATGTCATAGTGTTTCCAAGCCTTGAGAATAATTCATTTTTGTGCTACGACTTTCAACCAACTATTGGAACGTTAACTACTTTGAAGTTTCCTATGCTACTTGTGCGATTCTGCACGGCTTTATCAAGAACCCTAAAGACAACTTATCATCATTTTTCAATTTTCGTTTGTTGGTTTACAATTTAACTCATAAGAGTCTACTTCTTCTCCTATGGGAGGATTGACGAGAACAGACATATGAACATTTTAAAAGTTCATATTTATCTAGTTGCCATTTTAATATTATTTTGTATTGCTTTTTGTCTTAATTTAAATTGTTATCTGTTACGCTTGAACATATAATGTTATTTACTTATAAGAGTGTTGACGTTGTGTTCTATATACTAACATATAAATTGAATATTATTTATCTCCAAATTATATATTATTCTCCCCAATCTGTATTCATCTTAACCATAATCTTGATATTTTTATTCAATTCTAATATATTATTCTATTTTCCTTCTCGTTTCAAATCAATTTAACTACTCAGTCTTTCTCTTTGTATTAGGCTTGATAAACGTTATTATATTTTAAATAGACGTTTACATACCCAAATTTATGCCCACACACTTTGACTCACAGAGCACGTAATGCTATTGCTGTGCAAGGCAACAAACATGCCTACTTAACAATCACTTTGACTGGTCGACATAAATTTCTTCCACATTAAAATTAAAATAAATTGAAAAGTGATGGTAATCATTGGTAAAGGATAATTTTTTTTAGTTACTCAGAGAGTATTAAAAAGTGAATACTCCTGAGGAAAGATGTAAATCATAATCCCAGACCTACCCGTGTATTGCTAAATTTATCCTCTTCTCACTCTTATCCATTTATTTCCTTTCTTTCTCTCTCTCTTTCTTAGAGTACATATTTCTGAAGTGCTGAAACAATTATCGAGAAATTGTTAAAATTCACTAAAAAGAGGAGCAAACAAAACTACTTACTAGCATGTCAGTGATAAACAGATTATTAATCTCAACTAAGAAATTATTCACAGTTAAATTATTAGCAAAAAATTTATTCACAATTAAAACTATTAAGAAAATTACAATAATTGACATAATCTCAAGAGGAGTTATGTGATGTGCATTTTATCAGGGATATCTGCGGATAATTGTCCGAATAGTTAGATTCGTGCAACGAGGACAATGACAATTTTGGATTTTTGAGAAATATCGAAGACAAAGGTTCGAGGACGGGGCGTAGATAATTATAGTCAAATCCGTCCCCAATCATACCAATGCATATTGCATTTATATAATATATTTTAATATTTATTTAAAAAAATTACAACTTTTGTGTATGCATTGTTGGGTGAACTCCAACACAGAGGATTCCTCGCCCATCCCATCCCATCCATTCCATTCCTAGTGTTGATGTCCCCCTTTTCCCTTAAACTCCATTATTTGACAAGTCACAAAATAGACAACAAAAAAGATGAAAAGGAGACAACAAGTCAATAACCATAACACGAACCACCAAAGAACAAAGGAAAGCGATATTCTTAAACATACCTAGATTGCAATATTTTTCCAAATTGAGCTTCACAAGTACAAGAAGCATAGCTGCATAACACACGATCTAGATTTAAAAGAACGGAAATATCGAAAAACAAGAAAAAGAGCGAAAAAATATAATTAAAAAAACAAAATGGGGAGAAAAAGAAATGAGCAAATGATAATATGGATATGGAAAAACTACAAAATAAAATAATAATAAATAAAAAACTACACCCAAAACCAAACCCATTTAGAAGCTAACTACTAAGAACAGAGACCCAAAAGAAGTGTGTGTTAATTGGATTCTGAGGAGGGGTCCCTAGCTTGCCACGAGCTGCTTCAGAACTATAGCTTTGACAAATTATCGACTTTTCAAAAGTGAAGCGAGATCCCTTTATAAAACCAAGAAATTTCCAGTAGCTTCCCCAGAGCACTATATTCGGAGTCAGCATAACTTAAGTGTAAGAAACACCCCATTACCATCATGGGTTTCCGTTGTGCGAAATGATGGTTAATAACCATTAGCAGCCCCATTTGCAACAATCCTCTTCTCTGTCACAACTGGCTTGGCACCCTTTGGGGCCTCTACAGTTGTTGGAACTGAAACACTCTCCGCAACTTTAACATTCTCTGCAGCAGGCACAGTAGGGATTGAGTCCTTCACTGGTTCAGAGTCGTCATCCAAGGATTTCGGATTCAGCTTTCCATTTTCCACATCCCTCTTGGCCTCAACAGGCTTCCCTTCCAATACCTGAATTTAAAGAAATTAAATTTAGTAACCAGTGGTATAATTAGAATTACAAAATCAGAAAGTTAAAAAAAGAAAAAAGAAATAAAGCATACAACCAAGTTTTTTTCAAAGGAAAAACAAATAGATAAACAATCGAAGTCACTTGAATTCTAAAAGGCAAAGCCATGCCTGCTTTTGGAACTGTAGCCTAGCCTTTTTCTCCTGGATTGTCTTTTGGCGGGCCTCGTAGAACCCAAAATCATCCAAGATGCATGATTTGCTGGAGTATTCCTTGAATATTTTTATCATTTTAAGGCCTGGCTCTAACTTCACCTGTAAATATGCACATATCAACACTGTTTCAAAAAAAAAAGAGTAAAACAAATCGGGAAAAACACCATTAAGACTCAAATTACCTCCTGAGTATCCCTACTGTTTGTCACGGCTTTGTTCTCATTGTTCTCGAGCGTAATGTGCTTCAACAAACTGTTGGGAACATCTTTAACAATGTGCCACTTCACAGGGAAACAACCATTCCACTTGTCCTGCTGCCAATACTCTACACTCTCATTAAAATCAACAGGCCCCACCATCTCAGCAAGGCCAACAAATTGACCACTAGTATTAACCTACAACAGAATCCACAAATTCTGTTAGAACTCAAACATTACAATCACAGGTAAAGACCACTAAAGTGTTTGAATTTGAATAATCACCGAGAAAAACAAGAAGACGGGACAGCCACCAGATTTCTCCTGAGCCTCCTGATATGCTGCATTGAGTTTCTTGTTTCCATTAGGTGTACTGGCCCATACATTATACTTGATGCTCTTGTGTACATCATCCTCACTGTACGACTTGATGATGA
This sequence comes from Elaeagnus macrophylla, assembly GCA_029378325.1. NCBI lineage: Eukaryota > Viridiplantae > Streptophyta > Magnoliopsida > Rosales > Elaeagnaceae > Elaeagnus > Elaeagnus macrophylla. Next base: position 7,932,656 of record CM055642.1, on the reverse strand, counting down.
AAATTTTGGCCTCGGTATAATTCTCGGGAAAATTTTCATTGTTATATTGCTCCAGATTTGGAGTAACATTTGCCTTGTCCACCTCGTCATTAGTCGAATTTAATTGCAGATTCTGCCCATTGGCTGTGATACTCGGTGCAAAACCCTTTTGGTTCTTGGTACTCTTTGCTCTAGGACCTTTGTTAAGTTCATTTAGACCATCCATATTTTCATTACCATATGCATAATTGCCATTGGAGCGTCCCCTTGGCTTATACTTATTGTCAACAGAAAGCCAGGCACGTCCACTTGTTTGTGAATCGTAACCATGATATCCAAAGCCCATACCAGATCTGATAGAATTTCCATATTGATCATATACCTTGCTTGGATACATCTTATTTACAAATCCATGGGCTGTACTCATGCCAGACATTGGTCTTGGTTGGTGCAAACCCTGAAAAATTAAATTGCAAAAAGATAAAATCAGTAACATCTCTAAACAAATTAAATAGTCCAATCCTACCACTTGCTATTGTAAAACTAAAAGATGATAAACAAGTCACCAACCAACAAGATCAGACCAGAAAAAGTATCTCCAACAAAAGGTAGAAAACACTTTCAGACACCAGTAAGGTGATGCAGACATTTGTGGCCCAAACAGCATATAATCCATTTGGTGGAACATATTCTTGTTGCATGTAAGAACACAAGTAAAAACTGTCCCTTTGATATTCTAAAATAATGGATCAAGAAGAATTCAGATGGCAATTGCATATTTTAATTCCATGAAGTCCATAATTTTTTTTACCATGAATTGAGAATTTGGCCGATGATTTTGATTCCTTGAAGAAAGAACATTATTGCTGTTGGAAATTGAAGTGATTGTTGTGCTGGTTACAGGCCTAGGTTGCCCATCCGAAAAAAGTGGGACATCTAACCATGAAATAGGAGATCGTACACCATCATAACCAATTAATCTGGGATCCTGATAACCTGGGGTAGGAACACGCCCTGGCAAAGAAGCCCTTGCGTACGACCCGTAAGAATTGACAGACGAGTGCTGATGTGTTGATTTAAATGGAGCTGAACCATTGGATCCTTTCACAGCCCCACCATTTACAATACTATTGGAATTTCCATTGGTCGTATCCACAGGCAGTGACTTTTGGTCATTACTGACAGTGGTAGAGATCTCACTTTGAGTAGCAGTAAGACTGGGGGTGTAGGGTGCACTGGTCGGAGTTAGTGGCTGGAAATAGGAAGGGTACTGGTAGTGCTGAGGCCCATAAAGCTGTCCATCATTTACCATAGTGGGTACTGGGGAAGCTGCTGGAGAATATGGAGAATAAGGGGCAAACCCATAACCATGAGGATACATAAGAGACCCATTCTCCCCATAAACACCCTGTAATGATGAAATTTAAGGGGGATTTAGTATAGAGTTTATAACCTTGCAACATCAAAAATAAAATAGGTCAGTAGTCATAAATCACAGCTAAAAACAAATATAGCTTACAGAAGTCATCTCCACTCCATCCGGATTCACGTATCTCGAGTAATCATCCCATTCATTTCGTGAACAATCATATCCTGCTAGAAAGAAAAAGGAAGCATATACAAAACGTTTATGACAAAACAATACCAACCAATCCAGAAAAAAGGTGATGCCACTTTCCAGAATCATATGAAGACTTCAGACTTGCAAAAACTACTCAATCTACTAATAAGTAAAAATTAAATCAATCTTATGGAGATATTCACGTCTCTCACCTCCATAATAATAGGATGTATAGCCATTGGGGGGCACATAGCACATTGATGGATCTGCAAAATCAGTTAGCAATGGGGTCATAGACCGATCAGATGACGGAATCTGACCATTAGCCGAATCAACAGACCCATATTGCATGGCAGATGGCTGCAGAGAAATAGAGTCAAATAACAGAGTCAGATCCAACCTTATCTATTGTTATTTTTGCGCTCTAGTTATTTAAAGCACAATAACACTCACTCCTCAAAATTCTTTCATAAATGCCCCATGACACAGGCTTAATCCTTAAAACACAAACCTTCTTAGTAGGTTCAGGAATTTCGAGCGGCTTCGCTTCAGGATCTATTGACAACTTCTGTAGCAAATCTGTTGCTTCTATTGAAGTAAAAAAAATTAAGGAAATTTAAGAGCTCAAGATTTAAAAATAAAAATCATTCATGCTCAAATCACAAAAATAGACCAATAACTCAAATATGTACGGATAAGAACAAACTATAGTAACCATGAAGTAAATGAAGAAAGTGAAGAAGAAGAAGAAAACTTAATCCAAATATTATCACTATGCCAGTGAATGAGACGAAAGGAGGCCACACAAAAAAAAATTTATCACCGACACAAAATAGAAAACAAAAACTGTTAATTCAACTTTGAATTGAATAGGGGCAGCTCAATTGAAATACAGATGCAAACAACCAACCCAGAAGTAGTATCACCTCTGCAATCTATAACACATCAAATCACAAATGATTCTACAAGATGAACACAACCGCAGGAAATTATTAAAGACTAAGCTGAAATAAATCGAAACAGCACGATACCAACAAAGCCGATCTACTTAATAGATAAAAAGGCAGAACAGCATAGTTATTCTAAAACCCATAAAAGATCAAAGACGAATCGCTCATCACCAGATCAGAAGCAAACTCATGTATAAGGGGGAAAAATAAGTAAAACCCAAGTGAGGAAATTTAATAAGGATACGATTCGCAGAAGGAGCAGCTGTGGCCATTATGCTACTGGTAAGCAGATCTTATCTGGGCTTTTTATGCTGCAGATGAATTAAACCCTAAAACCTGATAATTGGAATATTGGGGTTTTAGACCAAGGATATGACTATAACTCGAGGATAGAGTGAAGGAGATACGAGCGTAGGAGAGGACTGAGGTGGTAACGGGTCTCTTAAGTTTCTTACAGCCGCCAGTAGGGTTTGGGTTTTTGCAAAGAGAGGGTTTTGTTCATCCAAATGCGGTGATTCAAATAGCACCACGGAGGGGTTTTTTTTTTTTTTTTTTATTAATATCACGTGGTATATATAATTTTTAAATTATATGTGAAAAATAAATTTTAGATGTAATTTTATTATTTTAAATGTATAAAATTTATTTTTTTATTTGTAAAATAGTTAATTATAACAAATATTCTATAAAACATATTTATAAATTACAAATGCACCGGTGATTTGTGAATTGTAATACATATTAATTTATTTATTTATATTGGGCAGATATCTTATACCAAGCCATCTATATTTATCATTATATTATATATAAAAATTTAAATTATATCTAACAAATTTTTAAATAAAATTATTATTATATTTTAAATTATTAACATTATTTATCTTTTATTATATATCTAAACATTAATTTAAATAAAAATTATATTTAAATAAAAATTTTATAATAATAAAATAAAAATTATCTAATTTTAATAATATAATAATTACCATATCAAATAAAAATTATAAATATTATTTCAAAAGCATTAAAAAATTAATTATATATATATATATATTATCTTATACCAATCTTTAAAAATAATTATTTTAATTTTTTCAAATAGCACCACGGCTCCCCTTTATAGTGCTGATTCTATTGTTCTTGTTTCCACGTGCCAACTAGTTATTGGGCAATCTAATAAAAACTTTACGTTCTTTTTAATCAGTCGGTGCGAAATTTCGGTGGCGATTTATACGTTTGTTGATCACCGTATGTGGATAGTTTTCAAGACTGACTTATCCTCCACCAGCCGCATGCAATTATTTTTCTCAATAGATTAGCCTTAGGAAGAACAAAATGCAATAATTTTTTTAAAATTTATAATAATAAAAATCAAATTTTTTATATTTAAATTATATATTTTAATTATTAAAAAAATTATATATTATTTTTTATTAAATATTGTCTAGTTAGATAGATTAAATTAAACTAATTTATATTTGTTTAATGTTAAATATTATTTAATTTTATTAAAATATTTTATTATTATTATTATAAATTTTAAGTTGTATTATTTTTTATAATTTTTTTAATAATTTTTTAATTATATATAATTAGGTACGTGTTTTTATAGAAACTGATTAAATGCAGTTCGGTAAGGTAACAAAATTTTGTTATTTCATGTAAAATATTTACTTGGGTTCATTTAAAAATTTAGCAGTAAATTTTTAAGAGGAAAATTTGATAGTTTAAAAAATATTTATTTATTTTTTTATCAAAGGGGACTATAATAAATATTTAAATAGTTGTTTTTTTTTTTCAACTATTCTATATTTCATCTTTCTACAATGAATACTGTCCAAAAAAATTTAATATATAATTTTTTATTTACTTATAATTTAAAATTATAAATTACTTATTAAAAATTATTAATGAATAATTGATAAATTTATGGCTATTACTTTATTCCTATTCACATAAATGATTTCTTTGTCAATATGGTTTTTTAACACTCAGTTTGATTAATCATTTCAGTTTTTTTATTATTTACTTTTACTTTTTTTGTTGTCTTTTATGTCTTCAATGATAGTTTATGGTGGGTTTTCTTTTTCTTTTATCATTATAAATTTATAATATAGAATTATTAATTTCACGTTGCATTTTGAAAATCAGTTATCATTTGTTTTATAGTTGATAGCTATATAGTAAAAAAAGTTATATAATTTATTAATATCGTTAAGATCCGACTAAAAAAATTATGCTATTGACAATTATTTGTTATGTGTTTGAATTACATTTCTAATTGCTATTTTTTATTTTATTTGTTTTAAATTTGAGTTGAAATAATAATCGATGAACATGATAACATAATTCGCTATGTAAATAGAAAATGATGAAATATTATGTAAGTTTTTTTTTTTTTAAAACAAAATAAATAATTTATGAATTAAAATAATACATAAATAAAAAGTCAATATATATTTTTTAGTGATGGTATTAGTTACAATAATATAAACTATGATATAATTGTGAGTATAAAAAAGTATTTAAATATTTGTTGTATCATGTTTTGTATACAAAAAATACTTTCAAAAATAACAACTTTTCTTTGAAAATTTAGCCAAAAACTGTGGAATAAACTTTCGCTACCTTTTAAAATAAGTAATAGACTTCAAATATTACATCATGTTAAAATCTGATTAATCATATCATTCAAACATATGATTCTATCAAAATATTTTTTAAATAATTTAAAATTAATTATTAATTAATATATTTTTATTATTACCCATAAAATATAATTACAATTAAATAAATTTTTTTTTAATATTCTTAACTCATTCCATACATCATATATATATATATATTTATTTATTTATACACACACATAACTAATCATTTTTATTTTTATAGCATGTTTTCTTATATTTTGAAAATATTCACTAAATATTAGTACCAAACAATTTATTATTTTTTTCTAAAATTGAAGCACTAAATGTTTATGTTCAATATTTTTTTAGATCATATAGTACTTTGTAGGATTTGATAATTGAGTAGTACTAATATTTAATAAAATATAGTCATTAAGTGAATTCATTTTATTAAACTAATAAATTTGTAGTTCATTTTTTAATAAAAGGTATAATAATAGTTGGATTTTGAAGAAAAAAAAATATAAAGGGCAATTTTATCTTATAAAATATTTATTATTTTATATTGTTACTATATTTTTGTTTATTTTATTATGAAAAATAACCTTATTTATCATAATAATTATGCATACTTTTACTATACTACCTCATTCTTCTAGATACCGATCACCATTTATTGTTTATCGAAGAATAATTAAAAATGTAATTTTTATTGTAATTAAAGTTAGATAACTATTAAAAATGTAAATTTTATTGCAATTAAAATTAGGTAATTAGTAATTTATTTGAAACATCATATTTGTCAATGAATGCGAGCATCATTAGTTCATTATCTTCGATTTATCACCCCTTATTTTTTCAATAATTTTGTGCTCGATCAAAATCATTTTTATCTTAAATTTAATCAAATATAAAAGTGGTTTGAAAGAATGAAATAGATAATAAGAAAAGATGGAACTAGTTGATGTTAGCGACAGTTAGGACAAAAATGAATAGTTTAAAAGAGTTGTGTTTTTAAACATAGATTTATAAAAAAATATAATTTTGGATTATTCTGTAATAAATAATAAAAATTAGTTGACTGATAAAATAATAAAGTAATATTCAAGATAGGACGGAAATGGTGATAAATATTGACGGTAATTATTATGATGATACGATAAATTTTTCTTTTAAAATAAACAGAAAAATTTAAAAGGTGCATAAAATAATAATTATTTTCATAAAGAAAAAATTGTCTTTTTATAAATTAAATTTTTTTTTTCAAAATTAGATAATTATTTTATTTTTTTAAATAAAAAGACTATTAATATTGATAATAGAAATATATATATATATATATATATATATCTTTTATTAAATAAAAAATTATTAAAATACTGAACACTACTTTATGTGGTTTGAATTTGTCTTTTAAAAAAGCGAAGTTCTAAGTTTTATTGACATACCACGAGTTTTATAGTGCGTTTCATAATTACATCGTTCATTATATTATAGATTATGAAACCATCTTATAACATGCTTATAACATACCTATTTGTTTATTGGTTTTTTAGATCTGGTTAAGTTGATGTTAACCATTAAATTATTTTAAAAATAAAATATTTAATTTAAAGAATTTGAGTTTTCGTTTTTTATATATAATACGTAAAAAAAACAAATATTAATGATACATTATATATTTAATTTAAAATTTAACTGATTATATATATATATATATTATATAATATATATATATATATATATATATATAATGCATATATTTCCCAAGATTCATTGAAACCAAGATTCATTAATATTTCCCACCAAAACTTTCATTAAAAAACAAAAAAAAACCCAAAAGTTCACAAAAGATTTGTTGCTCCTTTTTAATTATCTAATGCGGTCCAGTTCAACACGTGAATTCGAACCTGAAAAGAGTATAAGGTGACCAAACAATAAGATATTTTTGAGCCCATAGATCGGGAGTGATGTTAATACTATTTAAATTTAAATTTATTTTTTATATATGATACGTGTTTATTTTGTAATTAAATAATTTCAAAATTTAAATATACAAATAATATAAATGTTCTCAATTTAGTTTAGGGAGTAATTTCCATAAATTAGAAAGGAAAAAAATTAATTTCATTTACTTGTTTTCTTTTTCGCTTATTTTAAATTTTAATAATATATTTTTATATTTAATGAATATGATAAATTTAAAATTATTAATATAAAATAATATTTAATTTTTAAATTAAATAAAAATAAGAATAAGTAAAATATTCGAATAAAAAAAACAAAAAAAAAAGAAGGAAAATGATCGAGTGATGGACGGTCACTGAGGTTTGCGTCCTGTCCGAAACGGACGAAAAGTAGAGGGAATATGACAAAGAAGGAGAGAGAAATGCTTAGGTTTTTATGTGAAAGCAGAGAAGGCAGAATAAGGAGAAGTAGAGGGAATATGACAAAGAAAGACAGAGAAATGCACAGGTTTTAATGTGAAAGCAGAGAAGGCAGAGTAAGGAGAGAGAGAGATCAGGTTTTAGAAAGAGAAAGTTATTGTTTTGGAAAGGGAGAAGATCAACAAGTTGGGAAATTTTGTTGGACTTTTGCAGAAAGAAAAGGGAACAGTCCTTACTGCAAATTAAATTCAATTATTTTGTGCTTTTGCTTTCACGCAGGTGAGATTCTGAGAGAGGTGGGTTGGTTGGGTGCAGTGGATAGTTATGGCCTTATGGTGGTGAATGTGCTTCATTTACAGCTCCTCTTGCTCTAAGCTGCTTCTGATTTTTTGGGTTTTTGATAAGTTTTGAAAAAATGGGCAGTGAGCTTCTCAATCTAAGAAGATGTAAGAGAATAGAGAGAGCTCTAGTGGTGCTTCTTTGTTTCTGGTGTTTAATCTCAGTGTCTTGTGCATCTAGACTTGGTGGTGCTTCTAAGCAGAAGCTTCAGGTCCAAAAGCACCTGCACCGGTTGAACAAGCCCGCCATGAAAAGTATTAAGGTTGGTTAACCTCTCCTTTTTCCCTTTACTCTCTTCTATTCTACTTTCTTGCGATGCCTTTTTTTTTTTTTTTTTTTTCTTTTTACCTTATCAGCTTTATCTCTTTATAGACGGTAAAGAGTAGAACAAAATTATTCTGGTCTACATTAAATATTGATTAAGTCACTTGAATGCTATGGTTTAGGATGTTAGGTACCAAAATTTAAAGTACTCAATGCTTGTCAGATTAGACCCTTTTTCCCCTCTCTAGAAATTTTTTCAGCGATGAGCAAACAATTGATGGGTAAGTGGATTTGGTGCTGCTATGCTGTTTATTTTTGTTCCATTCTATGATTTCTGACACACACACACACACATATATATTTTTAATACAAGCGAACAATTGTGTCACTTTATTAATTGGACACATTAATCACTTTAGTTAAAATTAATACACATTTGTTAAAGTACTTAACAAGTTATAGTCTTAGGTTTAGACACTTAATTAAGTTGACCAAAGTTTACTAAAATATGACTAAATAGGAACACTCGTTAAGTTAAGTGGACTAATGTGTCTAATTTATTAAACCTAACCGACCAATGGAGATTTTTCCCTTTTTTAACCCTTTCATAGGTTTATATGTAAAGGGCTTTCCTATCCTGACGAGCAGACACTTAGGTTAAGTTTGTATAAATTGAACATTCACATTACTTCAAATTGGTACATATTTATCATGTTAGTTATTAACAAATGGTATACTGAAGTCATTTTTAGACACTTTAGTTGCAGTGACAAAAGTATGCCAAAATATGATTGAAGTGTACCACTTGTTAAGACTAAGGCCACAAATGTGTACTAATTTTAGGTAAGGTACTAATATATTTAATTTACAAAAGATATTTGCTTTTCCCTTTCTTCTTTTGTTATGTCCATGTATAATGATTCTTTTGGGTAGTTGTATTAGAGTGAGTGAGAAGTTCAGGAAGATGAATCTTTATGTAATGATGAACAACTAAAAAAGTTTTATACTAAACAGCTTCAAGAAAACATCATATTATAAAAGTTTATCCACTTCATCTATTTGTGGAATTGTAGGAATTATGAACTAATGATGATTTTAATTTTAATGGTTAAGTAATGAGATAGCAATGGGTTTGTTTAGCTGAGTGTAAGATCTGACTTTAATCGTTTCATTTTTGGTGATAACAGAGTCCAGATGGGGACATAATAGACTGTGTTCACATCTCCAAGCAGCCTGCTTTTGATCACCCCTTTCTCAAAGACCACAAGATTCAGGTTCGTTGATCTCACCACATAGGCCATAGATTTAATTACTGCCTTTGTTTCTATCCTTGGTAACTTGCTTCTTATATCTCGAGCCTATTTGGTTTACCAGATGAGGCCCAGCTACCACCCAGAAGGGCTATTTGATGAGAACAAGGCATCTGAAAAACTCAAAGAAAGGTCAAATCCAATTACTCAACTGTGGCACGCCAATGGTAAATGCCCTGAAGATACAATAGCCGTGAGGAGAACCAAGAAAGAAGACGTTCTGAGAGCAAGCTCGGTTAAAAGATATGGTAGGAAGAAGCATAGAACTATCCTCAAGCCTAGGTCTGCAGATCCTGATATTGTCAATGAAAGTGGCCATCAGGTAAAATCTAACAAGTTCTTGATTTATAATAATCATATCTTCTTTCTTCTTCTTTATTCCTGGTCAATAACTTATTATTGTTTTGATGGGTGATTAGCATGCCATAGCTTACGTGGAGGGAGATAAGTACTATGGAGCTAAAGCAACCATAAACGTTTGGGAACCAAAGGTACAACAACCTAATGAGTTTAGCTTATCTCAGCTGTGGGTGATGGGAGGGTCTTTTGCTCAAGATTTGAACAGCATTGAAGCTGGTTGGCAGGTATTATTTGAATAGTTCACTGTCACTCGACCTAACATGGCAACCTAGCCTTGTATTCTCTTTTTCAGCACACGTCTTAAATTTTGATGATTACAGGTCAGCCCTGATCTATATGGTGACAACAACACAAGACTGTTTACTTATTGGACTGTAAGTTTTTAGGTTTCTATTTGGGTCTCTTTTCAACTTTTTTTATTTTTTATATTTAAGTATTCATCTCTCTCTGTGTGTCCAATCATATCCATCTTATTTTTTAAAGTATATGAATGGGTTTTGTGAATTTTTATAGAGTGATGCATATCAAGCCACAGGTTGCTACAACCTCCTCTGTTCCGGCTTTATTCAAATCAATAGTGAAATAGCAATTGGTGCAAGCATCTCTCCCGTTTCTGCCTATCGCAATTCGCAATATGATATAAACATTCTTGTCTGGAAGGTAAGTACCAAAGCATCCTCATTGATCTGGAATAAAGCAATGGAGGTCACCATGTAGTAGTAAGATTTGAAATATTCAAAAATACACATGAGAAGGCATGTGAGCATCAATTAAAGTTGTCTTCTTTAGTTATTAAGCAACCAAATTAGCACCTTTTTATATATCTTGAAAATCTTTATGCTTGGGATTCCAAGAATCTTTTGGCCCTTTGCAAAGTTTGATTATTTTTTAGTTTATTGAAAAAGTTTGATCGTGTTACATCCATTCCTTATTAGTTCGAATAATCAAATCTGTGGATTTTGACAAAAGTTTGAAAGTCATATTTGGTTAAAATGTTGGTGTGGAACTTTTGCCAGGATCCAAAAGAAGGGAATTGGTGGATGCAATTTGGCAATGGCTACGTAATGGGATATTGGCCATCATTTTTATTCTCATACCTGGCTGATAGTGCATCTTCCATCGAGTGGGGAGGTGAGGTGGTGAATTCAGAGTCTGATGGTCATCACACCTCAACTCAAATGGGCAGTGGTCGATTTCCGGAGGAAGGGTTCGGCAAAGCAAGTTATTTCAAGAATATTCAAGTTGTTGACTCATCTAATAATCTGAAGGCCCCAAAAGGACTTGGCACCTTCACTGATAAATCTAACTGCTATAACGTTGAAAGTGGTAGTAATGAAGAATGGGGACATTTCTTTTACTATGGAGGTCCTGGTAGGAATCCAAACTGCCCATGAACTTATACAAAAAAAAAAAACCATTTGGCTTTGGGCATCAAATTACTGAACTGCTTTCTTTTTCTTTATGCATTATTCGCCCCCAAGTGTAATGCCCTTTTTCTATTCTCTGTATGTTATTTTTCTCTCTTTCTTTTTTATTTTTAACTCTTAGATTGACGTAGGAACATGCAAAATGTAGCCTTTCCCAAGTGGCAAGTTTTACTGTATTTTCAACTAAAAGACTCTCCATGTAAGTGGAGGAAGAATGTGGCCTGAGATGGCCAAAGTTTCTCAAAAGTAAAAAAGAAATAGGCCCTTTTCTTGTTTGTTTACTCCTCTCTCTGAGTGGCTGTTTTTCTTTTTTAATGAATGAGAGTTCTGCTGTGTGTGAAGGTTTCTGAGACAACACTTTAACATGTCGGGGTGTTAAAATATAAAAAAATATAAAAGTGGTAGGAAATATATATATAAAATAGATGAAAGATTGAGGGTAAAAATTAAAATAATAAATAATTAAAGTAGATTGATAAAAGAATTAGAAAATTAAATAAAGATATTTTAATTTTTATTTATTATAATATTGAAAGATTATATTGATATAATGATAATAAATTAAAATTTTAATAAAAAAATATTTTTAAATTAATATTTTTTAAATAATATAATGATAATAAATTAAAATTTTAATAGAAAAATATTTTTAAATTAATGAAAAAATATTGAAATAATTATCTTAATATCCTAATGATAATATAATTTTCAACGTTAATAAGTAAATTAACTATTAATTTAATATTTCAATTATCATTCTCAAGCTGACTATAATATATATTCAGTTTGAATAATTATAATATACATAAATAAAAAATTAAAATAGATATGTCATAATTGATGTTAGATCTTAAAGGTGTTTTAGTGCCGGTAGGATTTAGAATTAATGGCAGTAGCATACAACGGTGAGTCAGTTGATCTTTATAGAAAACAACGGCTAGCTATGAGGTCATGAGGTTGATATTGATATCAACAGTTGTAAGGCCGTGAGATTGACGTGAATAATGGCAGCGACAGCAGTAAAAATAGATGATACCAACAATTGTTAGGCTATGAGTTTGACATGATAGCGGCAACAACGATGGACGACGACGATGATAGTTTGCTAAATGACAAAATCGAAGAAAAAGATAAAGTTATTTTTCAGATTTTGAACTATAGAATAACCAATCAGCAACTTTTAGAATAAATTGAACTAAAGATGAGGAGTACTAACAATCGAATGAAGTAGAGAAATTGAAACAAATTGCGATGACAGTGAGGATATATGTATGATAGATGCTCTGATACCATGTTAAAATATAAAAGCGGAAAAAAATATAAATATATAATAATTTTTAATGCTAATAAAAAATATTAATCCAAAATTTTAACCAAGCAATGTGCTAAACGGCAACCTATCTATTGCTAATATAGCATTTCTTTACGTCACAAATTTTACAATCGTAACTAATTTGGTAGGTAATTATTAACTTAAATTACATTAAATATTATTTTATTTAAAGTTTTTAATGGGCAAAAGGTTTAGAGTCTTATGTTAATGAGTTCGTGGTTATCATGGACGATCTGTTTCGTTTTTTGCATTTTTTTTCATTGTTCTTGTACTTGTCCCATTTAGGTGATATTGGTATCATCTCAATTTTCAATATTAGCAACAACAACAAAAATCCCAATTTTCAACCTATAAAAGAAATGAGACAAAATAAAATAGGCTTAAAAAATTAATGGGTAAATAAGTTGAATTCACAAAATTAATAAATTGTAATATGAATTAATAATATATCCAACTTCTTTACAACTCTAGCTCTGTCTAATTCTAGTAAACAATATACTTTCCTCTTCTTGAGTTATTATATTAAGGCCCAAAATATTACTTACATATTGTACCTAATTAAATTAATCGACCATTCATATATATAATAGTCATTTATGTAAAATTAAATATAGCATGTGTTTCATGCAAAATATACTCTTATTAAATAAAACCTTTTACTCTTCTCAAACGTAATAAAAAGGGTGTAATGCTGAAATAGTAATATAACTTTACTCAATGTCTAATTTAATCATTTAATTTTTAGATTAAATAAAATAAAATATTAATTATTTTAAATACACAATTTAGTCTTATAACTTTTTAATTCAGCATAATTAAAACACTAATTTAATAAAAATGTTACATAAGTTTCAAAAATACCAAAATAATTATCTAAATATAATATTTTTTGAACTTATTTAACACTTATATGAAATTAATATCTTTATTATACTTAACTAAAAAATTACAAAATTAAACTATATATTTAAAATAATTATTATTCTTATCCTACTTAATTCAAAAGTTAAAAAATTATATTTGACCTTTAATAAACTTACATGTACAACTTAAGGATTACTCCATCATAATAATAATAATAATAATAATACTTCCATTTAAGAATACCAGCAAGGATGGATGAATAGATTATAGAAGTTGTCAAAAAGATCCATAAGCAAAATGTATACCACCTCACAAAGATTACCCTACTAATAAACCAAGTTTCTTTTGTGAATTCTATCAATTTTCTAGTAATAAAGCCCAAAGAGTCGGATACAAAATACTAAATAGCAGAATCCTAAAGCTGGTTTTACACTAGGAAGCCTTTGTAGATTCTTCAGGTAAATCATCATCATCATGGTAGATGTTCTCGGCCATCTGCCAGATCTGAAGAATGTTATCTTCAGCAACACTAGCAACAACCCAATCCTCGCATGGATTCCAGGAAAAATCAGATATTTTACTTGTATGACCGCCGTGAATGAAAAGCAATTCAGGTGGGCCATCTTCAGCATCCTCTGGTGTCTGTTCTTCATCAATTCTGCAAGGATTTGAATATATATGCATAATTTCAACTTGCTTACCAATCACTATATTAAGTTTTTCAAATTTTCTCTAGTGATTTTGTTTAATGTCAAATTAGATAAGATGAATGGTAGAGCTAAATTCAAAGAAAACCTAGAAAGTGTAACTTAGAATGAAGAAAAACCAATTTATTTATTTTTCTGTAATTCAAGAAAAAGTAAAAATTAAAAGCAAAGAGCACAATCTAAAAATTGTATAAGTCGGAGTTGTTATTGTGATGTTTATCATCATGAACAACGTCAGATTTCCAGGGGTTAAGCGTTAACATAACATACACGGGGATAGGGAACATACTATCTTACAAGTCTAGCAAACTTTTAGAGATATGGAGGCTCTTATGTACTAGCACATCCATTGGCAATGTAAAATCATTTTGGCAAGAGAGAGTTCTTTGCCCAGGGGTGGTAGTGACGCTACATGTTTCTTCCATTGATATCTTCCACAGTACCAATTAGGGTATCTAACAACTTTTCAATACCTATCCCTTCAATTCTAATTCTTCTACTTAGTTGCTTGTGCCAAAAACAACTAATCTCAAGGATATAAACTATGTGAAACGGTTGTTTGATATATACCTGCTAAGATCCCACACCATAAGTCTCCTGCCAAGGCAACACGAGGCCAAGATGGTCTCATTCTTGGGGTTCCAGCCAACTTGGAAAACCTCCTCCCTGAGAGAGCAATGAAAATTTATCTCATTAAATATGTAGACTCATGACTCATCCATTAAAATGTCTAAAAATATAAGGGAGGAGTCTTACTTATGACAATCAAAGGTGTGTAGTGCCGTACTGATTTTACGTAGATCAAACAGCTTAACAGTTTTATCAGTGGATCCAGTTGCAACAACCCATTCGTTGAAGGGGTTAAAAGCTAGGCAGTTAACCTGAAACAAAATAAATAAAAACAAAACAAAAAGTGACTTTTTTCAACTAATATACAGAGATATCAGTCAAGGAAAACTTCTGTGCTAAACCTATAATAAAATAATAAGGATACGAAAATGCATAAATATTATTAGTAAATAATATATTAGTGTCTAAGATGGATTCCATATATGATGGATCATTTCAATAACGACTACTACTTTCTTAAAAGCAAAAACAGAGGATCATTTTAAACTAGACTCAACATATTGAGCTGCACATAATACTACAAATGGAAGTACCTAAAAATAACCTTATGTTAGATGTCATTTGATGTTTCCACTAAAGTCGATTCAAAGGTAATGTTGGCTGGAAAGGCATAAACCAAGTCCAATATATTTAGAAGGGATACTTCCCATCATAATGCTTCTGGTTAAAGAATGACAGAAAAAATGGAGGGAAGGGGAAAAAAACAATGGAAGAATATTCAAAACATATTTTCCTAAAGAAAAACAAATTTATGGAGTAGTGGGAACGTTCCAAACCACCATTCATGTTAACCAAATGTGCAGCAGAGCAAATGGAGGAGAAGGTTTACATTACCCACCTCACTTTGATGAGCCACTACAGATTGGACAGGTTTGCAAACTGATGGAGTACGGAGATCCCATACAAGCAAGTATTGGTCATCACCAACTGAACCAAATAAGTATTCATGCCTCAAATGCCATGCTACGTCTTCCACAACCCCTTCATGAACCTATTGGAACAGTAATTTGAAACCAAGGTAAGCATCTCTTAATCATAATATATAGTGGCTGTAAACATCCATCATTAAGCACTGAATGTGTTTAACTTCAAAGGCACCGTGAATTATTTGAACACAAAAATCCAATATCAGCTCTTAAAGTAAATCATAACCTCTTATCGGCACACCATCGTTATGTTATGCAAAATTTGCACAAGTTGATAATGCTCTTGGTGACAAATAAGCAACCGAATCATTGGTTTTCCAAATGAGGTTTCAAACAATCAAGGCTATAGACTTAACGAGCATGCATAAATAGACATATTTTTGTACTTTAAGTAATATAATTTAATTTAGCTACAATATTCATCCACAAAAGGGCAAGTTCCATGCACTATTTGAGAACAATGTTACGTACCTTAAAAATCTGCATGGCCTCAAGAGTTTTGTTTTTAGGAGTTGCATTGATATCCCACAAGCATATCTGAGCATCATCAGAACCACTCAGTAAATGACCCTGTTTAAACTTACTCCATGATAAACCGTATCCTTCAGTGTTGTGCCCCCTCAGCCTCAAATCAGGACTACATGCACCATCCAAAGGGGGCTTTGATGGATGTTTGCTGTAATCGAAAACGTAAACTTCAGCGCTAACAGTCTTAGTTGCAATGATGAAAGGGTTTTGAGGCATATAACGGGCCCGATTAACCTCACCATCATGATTTATCTGCTGGATTATTTGTACCTACAGAAACAGAAATGGTCAACAAAACCACCGGCAAACATGCATTGAAGACTAAGTAGAAAATATAAATACTGCAGGTAAAGAGGAAGCTTTTAAGAAAATTCTAACATTAAATTCTCTGCTAGGTTGGAATATTTACTACTATGATATTTTCCAAAGTACATGTTATGATCCACAAAATTTTACAGGTAAAGACATAAACACAAAACAAAATATTTTTTAGCCAAATCTTATCACTAATTTGAACATTGCTTGCTATTATATGTAAGAGAAATGCTAATATCACCATCTTTTTCACCCATACTTATTATATCATGGCATTTGTCATAATTATTTTGAAAATTGGAGAAGTTATCCATTTTTCTACATAATATTGACAAGTGTTACAATATAAGTGGTGTGGTATGAGTGCAAATTTATATGTTTTAGCATTCCTCTTTTATATAAATGACATGAAGAAAGCTAATCTAAACATTTTAATGTGGAACAAAACATGTGAGCATGACTCACAAATATTTCACACACGATTGCCACTCCTAAACCACACCACACCTTCAATACAACAAGCAAAAATTGTAACTTCTATTAATTGGAAAATTACACTCAACAATGTCTAAAACAAGTAGAAAGTGACACTATTTTACGTATACCATCAATTTTGTTTAGCTTATTATTCAAACCCAACACTTCTCAAGGGTTTTTTGTCGGAAAAATGCAAAGCTGTAATATGTTACCTTTCCATTGGCACAGCCAAATCCACCAACATCAGCACGATCATCATCATAATTTCGAGCATCATTTTCAGCATCCTCCAGAGGGAGCTGGACTTGAGCAAGCATGAGATAATTAGGCTCATTCTCAGAAGTATGCGTCCCAAGAATCATCTTCTGGACAGAGTAGTCCTTCCCAGGAGGCTCCTCTCGATCAGGAAGCCACTCAACAGTGAGTGAAGGCCATTCTAAGGCATGCGTGATCACCAGATCGTACAAGAATGGCGTGTTCTTCTTCCATATCTTGTACTCCTCATTTATAAGCCTCTCTTCTATCTCTCCTCTCATCTCTTCATCATCTTTTCCCATGATCAAAAATCTCAAATTACTTTTACTTTCCGGTAGTTTCAAAGAATTTCAAGACAAAGGACTTGTTCCTATCAATGATTCAAATCGAGTAAAACCTGGAGAGAAAATCCAGTGAGTGAAATCCTAAGGTGAAAAACCTCTCTTAGACTATAGAACATGGGAGGCTCAATAGTTTATGTGGCTCTAGGCCACAATTAAAAATGAGGTCCTTGAAATCCAACTTGAATTTATTGAAAAGTTGATAATAGCACATTTGAATGATTTAAAACGTACATAAAACATCATATCAGAACACTAAAGTAACAAAGTAATATCACAGTACCATATATACAAGCTTAGGTCGGCAATTCAAAGCATAAAGAATAAAACTGAACCATTAAATCAAGATAAGACACAGCC
This sequence comes from Elaeagnus macrophylla, assembly GCA_029378325.1. NCBI lineage: Eukaryota > Viridiplantae > Streptophyta > Magnoliopsida > Rosales > Elaeagnaceae > Elaeagnus > Elaeagnus macrophylla. The sequence goes on along the minus strand of CM055642.1, from coordinate 7,914,710 downwards.
CAGTCACATAGATTACCTGTTACAAACTAAAATCCAACAAAGCCGAATACTTGACGAGCAAGAGATGGGAGAGTAGACTGTGGAGACTATTGGCTTAGTTAATGGCCGGAGGCAATGGAGCTGGAAGATACATGACGACCGGCGTGGGGCGGAAGGGGACGATAATGAAATTAGGGCAAGTGGATCGGGAATTTTGCGGTTTTGTTTTTCAATTTTTTTTTTTCCCTTTCTTTTAACGATTTTACTTTTGAATGTATTATTCTGTTCAAGTAAATTTCTAGAAATTCATTGTTGATTGGGCCCGAGTCGTCACGCAAATTTAAAATTAAGAGTTAGGTTTTAATGTAAATTGTTATTAATTTTTGGAAACAATTCAAGCTAAGGCTAAATCAAATTTCAGCATAATTTCGCCATACGTCAGCGTTTGATAGACTTGCGAATTTTCTCATGTTATCCTTGATGTATAATATGCTGGTCATGTTGCAAATTAGTGAGCACAGAAGCTTAAGAAGTAAATATTTTTGTTTAATTTTTTTTTTTTGTGATTTATTAGTGACACATGAAAAATAATATAAAATTTTAAAATCAACAAACAAGAAAAGATAGGAAGGAAAAAAAAAATTAATAATTACCTCAACAATTAATGTCAGTAAAGTTTGCATTTTGTTTCTATGTTGTAAAATGTATATTTTCGTATTGTTTTTTAAAAAATGGGTTAATAAGAAAAATAATATTATTTTAACATTTTTTTATTAAAATATTTTTTTTTAAAAATAATTAAAAGACAATTAAAATTTTAATATTCAATAATTATAAAGTGTGTGTTAAAATGAAATTTGCTTCACAGAAAAATTATTTTAATATTAAGTAATCAAAAAATCCAAATAAAAAGTAAAATTATATGTTTAATCCGCAACGTACAAATAGAATATGAAAATAAGTATCGTTATATTTTATAAATTTATCAATTATCTATCACAAATACAACCGAAAAAAAAAAAATAATAATAATAAATAAAAGGGCAAGAAAGGTATTACCGAATGTAAATCTACTGCAAACGGTAGATTGGCAGTTGGGTCCCATTCGACTAAAATTATATGTTTAATCCGCACCAAACAACATAACACCTGCAGTTTTTTTAATTGTTTAGATAAATAGAATATGAAAATAAGTATTGTTATATTTTATAAATTTATCAATTATCTATCACAAATACCACCAAAAAACAAAAAAAGTAATAAACAAAATGGCAAGAAAGTTATTATCGAATGGAATCTACTGCAAACAGTGAATTGGCAGTCGAGTCCCATTCGAGTAACAGGCTGGCGCCTAAATGGAAACGATGGGTAGTTATTTACTTATGTTAGGAGTGTTTAAAATTTAGTTAGTATAATTTGAACTAATTTAACTAATAATATCCAACTGATTAATAATATTACTTCATTAATTTTTAATTTTATATTATAATTTTATTAATTAAAAATTAAAATTTTAAAGGCATTGATGTATTAGTATAGTTATAATTGTTTAATTTCATTTTGTCACTAATTAAATTAAATTTATAAATAATATATAAATGCATTAATTCATAATAGTTTTTATTTAATTACATAATTTTTTTAATTAAGTATATTTTATACATTTAATATACGCTCAATAATATGAAATTAAAAAAAATATTATTTATTTTTATTTTTATTTAAAATAGTAGTACATATTTTTTTATTTATTATTTAAAAAGTCAAAATCATTTTAGTTTTAAACTTAATCATTATTTTAAATATAAAATTTAATATAATAATAATTTTTTTTTTTTGAAATAATATTATACAAGGTCACATACTCTAAAAATTGAATTCCTAACAAATTTTGGTATAATTGAAATGCAATAATAATTATTTTATTATTAAAAATTGAAATAAAAATAAAATTTGATGATTAAAAAATTATAAAATTTAATGTATATAAAGTAATCCAAACCAATTCTAAAGGTTTGATTTAAATTGAATTTATAATTTTTATTGGAATAGATCAATTTTTAATTCTTAAGAATTGATTTTTTTTAGTTTTTAATGGTCAACTTTTTTAAGTCGATTATAGTTTTAGTGCAAAATTGATCCAATTGGTGATATGAATACTATTAAATTTGATTATTTATTAGATATAAAATAAAAATATAAAATGATAAATTAATTATAAAATTATTTATTAATAAAAATTAATTAAATTATAATATATAAATTTTTAAATGTATGAACCTATAATAAAAATACCTATTCAAATAGTCATATATGCACCGATTATTATTTGACATGTTTACTTGTTTTTTTATATTCTAAAGAATCATAAATGAAGTTATACGAGCTGAGAGCATTACGACTCGGGCCAGGGGCGGACTTACACGGGGGCTGAAGCCCCGGCAGCGATTTTGAATTTTTTTTTTTTTTTTTATATAATGTAAAATGACCAATATACCCCCCAGACCTAATATTAATTAAGCCCAGCTCGAGGAAGACACTCACACGCACGATTTTAGCTCGCGTTCGAGAACGCCGCCTGCCCAGCCTCCCTGCGTGAGTCACTTCGCTCTTGCCTAGCCTCCAGCCTCTAGCCTCGACGGTCGAAGCGGTCACCGGCTCACCGCCAGCCTCCAGCGCAAGCCCCCTGACTTATAGCCTTCAACAACGCGTCAACGCCTTACGCCACCAGCAACGCTTTGCGTTCAACGGTTCAACTCCAAGTCTCCAACCGTTTCGTTAACCCGTCAACGCCTTACGCGGTTTCGCCACCAGCCTACCAGCCTCCACCCACTCCAGTCAGCCTCTCTCTCTCAGTCTCAGGCTCTCAGCCCTGCTCGGCTGCTCCACAGCTCCAGGTATGCGTTTTAACTTTTAATTACGCCGTTTTATGTACGCGTTTTATACATATCAATTACGCCGTTTTAATTTATAAAATATTTTATTTATGTTCCTGAGCTGAGTCTGATAATCTGATATGCTCTTAATGTTTAATATTATTGTTATATTGTATAAATAATGTGTATTTTATATATCGGAATGGACAGGGCTGATTGATTGAAATATTTTTATATATACTTAATATTAATAATTTTATTGTATAAATAATGTGCATTTTATATATGGGAATGGGTAGGGCTGATTGGTTGGAATAATTATTTATATGTTTAATATTAATAATGCTATTATATAAATAATATATATTTTATATATCGGGATGGGTAAGGCTGATTGGTTGGAATAATTTTATATTTATTTAATATAAATATTGTATAAATAATGATAATTTTATATATGGGGATGGGCAGGGTTGATTGGTTTGAATAATTTTATATGTGTTTAATATAAATAATATTATTGTATAAATAATGTACATTTTATATATGATGATGGGCTAATTGGTTGGAATAATTTTTATTTAATTATGTATTTACATGTTAATAATAATAACATATTATGATATAATTGTTGAACTGATTTATAAAATTTTAAATTTTAAATTTTTGTTAATTATATTGTGGTAATAATCAATTAATTAGGTTAATAAAATAAAAAATAAGTGTAAGTATAACTATAAATAATATAATGACATAAATTTAATATTTAAAAAAGTGATTTTTTTTTTTAATATTTAGAGATTTATTTTAATAAATTTTGATAAACTAAAGATTAAACAATACTTTAATATTTGTAAATTTTTATTAGGTGACAAGTTATAATGGAACATGAACGTGAAAGTTCAAAGTCGACCAAAACTCTTTATTCTTTTTTTAAAAAAATGGAAACAAATTCAACAAAATTAAGTGTATCTATTGAATTCTATGCTTTGAAGTATCGCAGAGCTCCACTTCGATAATTTTTCTTTTTACTTAACAATATGACATCATTTTTAAATAATATAAATACTTTTTATACTAATGTTATTTTTACTATTAATTAATATAATATTTTTAATTTTTTATTAAGATTTTTTTTTTCATATTAATATATGTTATAAAAAAATTCAGCCCCTAACATTAATTCTGGCTCTGCCTCTGACTTGGGCTAAATTGCATGTTCCGATGTGTAATTATATATATATATATATATATATATATATATATATAAAGGATTCTAATTTTTTTCGTTTATTAAAAAAAATATATATATATATTCACATATTTATGTAAGTTTCAAACTTTGCTTCCAGATAAAAAAATAAAATTTTATTACTTAAATTACAAATTTTTTTAATAAAAGTAAGATAACATAATGAGCTCTTAAAAAATAAATTATATTTTTCACTTTATAAAATAAAATATATCATATATAAAAAATAAATATGAATTTAAATAGTCTTAACATCAGTCCCAATCTATGGGCTCAAAAATATCTTCTTGATAATCTTATTTGTATTTATCATAGCATAAATTATATTAATGTGAGGATGAGATAATGATTCAGATATTTAGAACACGTTCAAACAAAAATATGACACGAATTATTATTTAATAAAAAAATAATTATTAATTTTTTATCTAATTAATATATATAAAAAGTAAAAAAAAAATTTATTCTATTTATTGAACTTTTATTTTATTTGATAAATTTTATTATTCACATATTTTATTTAAAATATATTATTTTTAGTTAGGTAGTTATTATTTATTTAATAATTTTTTGAATAAAAAAATAAAAATAAATTATTATTTTTCTTTACAAAATAAACACGTATCATATATAAAAAATAATATAAATTTAAATAGTCTTAACATCAGTCCCAATCTATGGGCTCAAAAATATCTTCTTGATTTATCATAGCATAAATTATATTAATGTGAGGATGAGATAATAATTCTGATATTCAGAACACGTCCAAACAAAAATATGACACGAATTATTATTTAATAAAAAATAATTATTAACTTTTTATCTATTAATATATATAAGAGGAGAATTTTTTTCATACTATTTATTTAATTTTTATTTTATTTGATAAATTTTTTTATTTACATATTTTATGTAAAGTGTATTATTTTTAATTAAGTAGTTATTATTTATTTAATAATTTTTTGGATAAAAAATTTGAAAAATAAATAAAAATAAATTATTTTTTTTCTTTTACAAAATAATCACGTATTATATATAAAAAATAAATATAAATTTAAATAGTCTTAACATCACTCCCAATCTATGGGCAAAAATATCTTCTTGATAATCTTATTTATAATTATCATAGTATAAATTATATTAATGTGAGGATGAGATAATGATTCAGATATTCAGAACACGTTCAAACAAAATATGACATGAATTATTATTTAATAAAATATAGTTATTAATTTTTTATCTATTAATATATATAAGAAGGAAAAAATTTTCATACTATTTATTTAACTTTATTTTATTTAATAAAATTTTTTATTCACATATTCTATTTAAAGTATTTACTTTTAATTAGGTAACTATTATTTATTTAACAATTTTTTTGAGTCAAAAAAATAGAGAATTGTCTTCTTAAAATTTACTACTTTTATATCTTTATTTTTATTAAAAATTTATTTATATCTATATATTTTTATTTAATATATATTAGTATATATATAAAGAGAGTGAGTTGGTAAATTTATATTTATTTGATATTGTTTTATTTAAAAATTTTATATATTTATTTATATTATTGTGTGAGTATATAAGAGCTAATAATTGTATATTTATTTAATATTTTAATTTATTTTATAATTTTTATTTTATTTTTTATGCTATATAATAAAAAGGAAAGTTGTATTTATTTTGTTAAAGTCATTTATTTGATATTTAATTTGTTTGATAATTTTTTAAATTTTGCAAAAAGAAAATAAAAGATTCTATATTATATAATAAAAAGGAGAATTGGTCTTTATTTTGATGAAGTTATTTATTTGACAATTTTTTAATTTTGTAAAAATAAAATAAAAGATGACAAGACAAATAAGAGTAAAATAAGGAAGACTTTGTGTTATTATATTAAACCTTTAATTTTTTTAAAAATTGTTAGAGAACATTTTTTATTTAATATAAAAAAATGCTAATATATATATATTTCAATTTTTATTTTTTTGCTAGCAATTAGGTAAAGTTTTTATTTTTCTTATCAAATTAGTGTATATATTCAACAAAAAAAAAAATACAAGATGATCATGAACATAAAAAAATAAATAAACATTAACAACTATCATCTTTTTTTTTCTTTATAAATTAACAATTATTATTTAAAGTTGAATCTTATCTTCAAAAGAATAAACATATCATAAAAAAATTGTTCTTATAAGAAAACAAGAAAAATTTATCAAATAAAAGAGAGTTTACTGACTTATATTTGTTTGTGTTTGATGTCAAAGAAAAATATTTAAAAATATAAAATAAATAAACAAAAAAGGATCCACCAACTCCTTAACAAAATAATAGTAACATAAGGTGATGCGACAGTTAAGAGGTAGAGCAAATAAAAAAGTATAAAAATACTTTTTATCTTAATTTAATGCATAAAATAATTTATATAGTATAATTTAATTAGCCAATATTAGTAAGGAATCTCACAATTATATTTTTATCCCAAATCTTTAACTTTACATCTAATTAATAACTGATACATGAATTGATATATAACATAACTTGTTGCAAATAACACAACTCAAAAAAGTAAGTAACCGTACATGCTCAAAACGATAAAAATTTAAAATTTTGGTAATTATTGGTTCTTGTTTATTGCTAAAAATTATTAATTATAAATAGTATTATATGCATTAAGTTGTAGTATGTATCAAGAAATGTGTTAATTTTTTATTGGATGTAAAGTTGGGATGTAGGATGGAGAAATGATTACATAATTTCTTACTAACAAAAGGTGAATTAAATTGTACCATGTGAATTATAAAATGCATCAAGTTGTGATAAACAATTATTTATAAATTATATATGTGCATTGATACATCAAATTCAATAAATTTTTATTAGTTTTAATTGTTACTTAATATAAGTACACTCGTTTTCAAATTCAAGATATTCTGATCCTAAATAAAAATATAATTTTATTTTATTAGTGTTGAAATTAAGCTTTAATTATAAATTATTATGCTATATTAAAAAATTTTGGTGAACATGAACACTATACATTATTTATAATTAGCATCAATTTATATTTATATTTTTTTTGAAGTTTTGGTTCTTGATAGAAAACTCATTTTTTTATTTTTTAGATTATATAATGAATATTATACTTCATAAATTTTTGAAAATATGAGCTATAGTATACTGATACTTCTCATTCTAAATTATATAATATTAATTTAAAAAATATATTATTATCAAAAAATAAAATATTTATTATTTTAATTTAAAATTTTTTTTTTTAATTTGTGATCTTTATTGAGACACAATCACGTGCAACGCAAGTGATTAAAACTAGTACTTATAAAAATGTTAAATTTTTTTACTATTAGAAATAATAAATAAATTAATTTTTTTATATATATATTAAAGAATATGTAAATTTGGTTAAAATACATTACACGAATAAACTTAATATAAATACAGATAATATGTATAAATTATTTATTATATTAACATATCAATTTTTTATTAATTTTAAAATATGAGTTTTATTATTAAATTAGGCGAGGATATAATTTTTTTTTTTAATGAGAAAATAGTGAAATGTAAAAAAAAAAAAAAAAAAAATTTGGGGGGAAATATGTAGTTTTCTTGGGTGGATGGGGTTGTCAACTTGTTATAAAAAAAGGTTTACATTTTCAAAATGATCGCTGAGATTGAGAGTGAGAGAGAGAGATGAGGGAAATAATTAGTCTACACATTGGTCAGGCAGGAATCCAAATTGGGAATTCATGCTGGGAGCTTTATTGTCTCGAGCATGGAATTGAGCCTGATGGTACGATGCCCAGGTCGTTTTTTTCCAATTCAAGAGCGTCTATGTGAGTTATATATGAAACTGAAAGTTATATATTTTTATTGCCTAATGGACTGTTGTATTATTATGTTTTTGCAGTGACTCTACAGTGGGTGTAGCACACGATGCTTTTACTACCTTATTTAGTAAAACGGAGTCTGGAAAACATGTACCTAGAGCCATTTTTGTTGATCTGGAACCCACTGTTATTGATGAGGTCCGAACTGGTTCCTATCGCCAACTTTTCCATCCAGAGCAGCTCATTTCTGGAAAGGAAGATGCTGCTAACAATTTTGCAAGGGGATACTATACAGGTAGGTAAAAGAGACATATACCTTTTTTTGTAAGCAAAATTTATACCAAATGGTAGTCGGCGGATCGGGGAATTGAAGCAGGATATTCTGCTGAAATTCCATAGCCTTACCTCTATAATAGAGGACAGTTGGCAAAGAAATAAAGACTTCACACTTACTGTTTTTGGTTATATTTTGCAGTTGGAAAAGAAATTGTAGATCTCTGCCTGGATCGGATAAGGAAGTTGGCTGACAACTGTACAGGATTGCAAGGGTTTTTGGTCTTCAACGCTGTTGGTGGTGGCACTGGTTCTGGTTTAGGGTCCTTGTTGCTTTGTCGCTTGTCTGTAGATTATGGGAAGAAGTCCATGCTGGGCTTCACCATATATCCTTCACCCCAGGTACTTATTATAGCTGTTAGAAATTGAATGAAAAGTTGTAATGGCTTTTGAGCCGTTAACAATTGAATTAAAGGAAAAACAGTAGAAACGGATGAATTAATCTAATTTGCGCTTGGGCTGTTTTGAGCCGTTGACAATTTAATTCAAAGGAAAAACAGTAAAAACGGATGAATTAATTTAATTTGCGCTTGGCTGTTTTTGAGCCGTTGACAATTTAATTCAAAGGAAAAACTGTAAAAACTGATAAATTAAATTTAATTCGCGCTTGAGCCGAACGGCTCGTAATTTATTTCTTTTCAGGCTCTCTTATGTGTATATATATGAGATGCAATGGAAAAGAAAAGACACAACACAAGACATCAAAGAAGAAAAGAAAAAAAAGAAAGCATAAATATTTTTGTATTTTCAATCTAGAATTAGGTTCCATTTCAATAGAGTTCAGACACAGGAAAGTTCGTCAGAGCAGTAAGTTAGTGGTGTCTAATTTCTGCGCAAGATCGTTTTATCCTGGGAGATAAGTTTCCGGAGTACTCAAACACCCACGATGAGCGGAAAAAATTATCTTAAGGACACCGTGTGTTACACGGGACTCGGTCATTTCTAAACTTTATCTTCTCTTTTATTTAAATTATGATTTCTAAATTGTATGTATTTTATTTCTGTAATGTAATTATAAATAAATAAATACAATTTTATTTCTAAATTATTTGTCCATTATATTTCTTCCTACAATAGCTACTGATCCGATCTGTTGATTCATTTCCTCAATTGTTAATAATTTATGCATCTCGACTCGATTTTATTGTTCTGGCAAATCTAGATCAAAGTGGATTTATGTTGATTAATGCAGGTTTCAACAGCAGTTGTCGAGCCTTATAACAGTGTTCTCTCCACTCATTACCTTCTTGAGCACACAGATGTGTCAGTGTTGTTAGACAACGAAGCTCTTTATGACATATGCAGGAGATCTCTTGACATAGAGAGGCCAAATTATACCAATTTGAACCGGTTGATATCTCAAACCATATCATCGCTGACAGCTTCATTGAGGTTTGATGGAGCCATTAATGTGGACATCGCAGAATTCCAGACAAATCTTGTACCATTTCCTCGTATTCATTTCATGCTCTCCTCATATGCCCCTGTTATCTCAGCTGAAAAGGCATACCACGAGCAGTTATCAGTTCCCGAGATTACCAATGCAGTGTTTGAGCCCTCGAGCATGATGGCCAAATGTGATCCTATGCACGGGAAATACATGGCCTGCTGCTTAATGTACAGGGGAGATGTTGTTCCCAAGGATGTTAACGCTGCTGTTGCAACTATTAAAACAAAAAGGACTGTTCAGTTTGTTGACTGGTAAGTAAAAGAGCAAGCCCGAACAGTGAGTATTAACCAAACTTTGAAATTGAAGGAGAATTTATTTTTTGTCACTATTTAAGTTGAAACTAGCATCTTGGTCATCTTGTACAGAGTCAGGTTTTATGAACAATTCAGAGTTGAATCTTGATCTTTTGATGGATTATAATATACGTGCAGGTGCTCAACTGGTTTCAAATGTGGTATCAACTACCAGGCTCCTACAGTTGTTCCAGGGGGCGATCTCGCTAAGGTGCAAAGAGCAGTTTGCATGATTAGCAACAACACAGCAGTGGAAGAGGTGTTCATACGCATTTGCCACAAATTCGATCTCATGTTTGCCAAGAGAGCATTTGTTCACTGGTATGTTGGGGAAGGGATGGAAGAAGGTGAGTTTTCTGAAGCTCGTGAAGATCTTGCTGCTCTTGAGAAGGATTATGAAGAAGTTTATGCTGAAGGGACAGACGGTGAAGAGTATTAACCATAAGTATGTTAGCGTGAGTTGTGTAATTAATATGTAATATATTATAATTAATATTTATTTACCTTGGTTGATACTTATCTTTTTAGTATAATCTTAAATTACACATGATTATGATTTACACTTGTAATCTCCTATATATATATATATTTTTTTTTTGCTAGAGGTAATCTCCTATATATATATCTTGTGTGTAAATAATAAAACAATAATTTATTATAATTATATTTTAACTTGGTAATAAAGCAAAGATTTGAAATAAATTTACCTTTTTTTCCTCTCTTTTTTTTTTTTTTTCCGAAAAACTATCACATGATCATACCCATCGGTTTCTCAGCAACTAGTTGTTATGTTTCTCAACCGTCAGCCTTTTGGCACAGTACTGCCTTGCTTTGACTTTGAGTACTAACCATCTAAGTGAAATTTGGTTATGACATCACCGCTTAGAGTATTCGTCTTATTAAAAAAATCTATGCTTTCTTTGTTTAATGGTATGAGTGAGTCTGCTTTATGTTATGAAACATGTCTCTTGGCCAAAAGTCATTGTACTATTTATTCTTCTAATATTTCTAATAAATTACAATTTCTTTTGAATTAATTCATTCTGATGTTTAAAGACTATCTGGAGAGCCTATTATATCGGGTATGAAGCATTTTATATTGTTTATTAATGACTGTAAAGATTGTCATGAGTTGCTTTTCTTAAAACTAAATATGAAGTTTTTCTAGCTTTTCAAACTTTTCGTACTTTTGTTCAGACACAATATAATAGCACCATTAAAATCATATGTTCTGACAACGGGGGAGAATATATTAATCATGTTTTCCAAGATTTTTTCCAAACACATGTGATTGTTCACCAAACCACTTGCTCACAAATACCAGAACAAAATGGGGTGTCTGAAAGAAAAAATCGTCACTTGATATGGCTTGTGCGCTCCTATTTAATGCTTATATGCCAAAATATATTTAGGGCAATGCTGTATAAACTTCCGCCTATCTCATCAATTGTCTCTCATCTAGTGTTCTTCATGGACAAATCTCATTTAAGGTTCTCTCATCTCATGTATCCGTGCCATCATTTCATAATCTTTCTATCCATGTATTTAATTATGTTGCTTTTGTACACGTTCCTAAAAATTAGAGGTCTAAATTAGATGTCCGAGTAATTAAATTTGTGTTTATTGGTTATAGATATTATTAAAAAGGATACAAATGCTACCATCCACCTACTAAAAAATGTTATATCACTATAAATGTCACTTTCTTTGAGGTCTAAGAGATGGGAGAGTAGATCGTGGAGACTATTGGCTCAGTTAATCACCGGAGGCAATGGAGCTGGAAGATACTTGACGACCGGCATGGGGTGAAAAGGGACGACAATGAAATTAGGGCAAGTGGATCGGGAATTTTGTGGTTTTGTTTTTCAATATTTTTTTCCCTTTCTTTTAACGATTTTAGTTTTGAATGTATTATTCTATTTAAGTAAATTTCTAAAATTTTATTGTGGATCGGGCCGAGTTTTCACACAAAATTAAAGTTAAGAGTTATATTTTAATGTAAATATTATTAATTTTTGGAAACAATTCAAGTTGAGGCTAAATCAAATTTCAGCATAATTTCGCCATACGTCAGTTTTTGATAGACTTGCGAATTTTCTCATGTGATCTTTGATGTATAATATGATGTGCATGTTGCTAATTAGCGAGCAAAGAAGCTTAAGAAGTAAATATTTTAGTTAAAAAAATTTTTTGTGATTTATTAGTGACACATTAAAAATAATATAAAAATTTAGAATCAACAAACAATAAAGATAGGAAGAAAACAAATTTAATAGTTACCTCAACAATTAAAAAATAACAAATATATGTATAGTTAATTGAAAAAAATGTTAGTAAAGTTTGCATTTCGTCTCTATGTTGTAAAATGTATATTTTCGTATTGTTTTTTTAAAAAATGGGTTAATAAGATAAATAATATTATTTTAATATTTTTATTAAAATATTATATTTTTATAAAATAATTATAAGACAATAAAAATTTTAATATTTAATAATTATAAAGTATGTTTTAAAATAAAATTTGCTTCACAAAATATTTATTTTAATATTAAGTAATCAAAAATCCAAATACGAAGTAACACCTGCAGTTTTTTCAATTGTTTAGATAAATAGAATATGAAAATAAGGATCGTTATATTTTATAAATTTATCAATTATCTATCACAAATACAACCGAAAAACAAAAAAAATAATAATAATAAACAAAAGGGCAAGAGAGTCATTATCGAATGGAATCTAACTGCAAAGGGTGGATTGGCAGTTGGGTCCCATCCGAGTAACAAGCTGGCGCCGAAATGGAAACGATGGGTAGTTATGTTAGGAGTGTTTAAAATTTACTCAGTATAATTCGAACTAATTCGATCAATAATATTCAATTTATTAATAATATTATTTTATTAATTTTTAATTTTATATTATAATTTTATTAAATAAAAATAAAAGTTTTAAAGTCATTGGTGTATTAGTGTAGTTATAATTATTTAATTTCATTTTGTGATTAATTAAATTAAATTTATAAATAATATATAAACGCATGTAAATCATAATAATTTTTATTTAATCACATAATTTTTTTAATTAAATATAATTTATTTATTTAATATATGCTCAATAATATAAAATTAAATAAATTTTAATTTTAATTTTATTTCTGTTTAAAAATATAGTACATGTTTTATTTATTATTATTTGAAAAAATCAAAATATTTTAGTTTTAAACTCAATCGATATTTAAAAATAAAATTTAATATAATAATTATTTTTTAGAGTTTTAAAATAATATTATACAACTCACAAACTCCATAAATTGAATTCCTAAAGAAATTTGGTGTAATTGAAATATAATTGTTTAAGTAATAGTTATTTTATTATTAAAAATTAAAATAAAAATAAAATTTGTTGATTAAAAAATTACAAAAATTAATATAGATAACTTAATCCAAACCAATTTTAAGGTTTTAATTTAAATTGAATTTATATTTTTTTATTAGATTATATTAATTTTTAATTTTTAAGAATTGATTTTTTTAATTCGATTATAGTTTTAGTGTAAAATTAATTCAATTAGTGATATGAATATTATTAGATTTGATTATTGGTTAAATGTAAAATGATAAATTAATTATAAAATTATTTATTAATAAAAATTAATTGAATTATAATATGTAAATTCTTATATGTATGAATTTATAATAAAAATAATTATTCAAATAGTCATATATGTTCCAATTATCTGACATGTTTACTTGTTTTTTTATATTCTAAAGAATCATAAATGAAGTTGTACGAGCTGAGAGCATTACGACTTGGGCTAAATTGCATGGTTCGAATGTGTAATCTTATTTGTATTTATCATAACATAAATTATATTAATGTGAGGATAAGATAACGATTCAGATATTTAGAACACGTCCAAACAAAAATATTGCATAAATTATTATTTAATAAAAAATAATTATTAAAATTTTATCTATAGTATATCTACTCTAAATGAGTGAATTCTTCTTTTTATAATGAAAATGCTATATTATCCTTATTTTTTTTTAGTGTCATTCTCTCATTAGTTACTTATTATCGTAATTAAAAATAAATTAAAATTTGAGATTGGTAAATACAAGAAAAAAATTGCTAACGATTTTTTGTTGTTGAAAAATATGCATTAAATAAATTGATGTTAAGTAAAAAATTTCATATTAATTATATATTAATTACATATTAATATTTTCATATTATTATTACGAGTTCTATTTGCTAACTATTGAAATTATTTTATATTGCAGTACATTATGTGCTAAAAATGAGCAACAGTGCTCTTTTAATTATTCATGTTTGTATATAAAAAAAAAAAAGATCTTAAGCGAGATGGTATTTTACACACTTATACAATACAAATAGAATTTATGAGAACACAATTAACCTTGTTTAATAACGTATTTTGTACGGCTATAGGCTATATATAGAGCCTATTATCGAACTTTAGTGGGGTCAGAGCAGAACCTAAAACGCGAAGTCACCATTAATTTTATTATTATGGTAAGTAAATTAATGTATCAAGATATCATATCTTATTTCAATTTGATACATTTATTTACGAGATTCACCTTTAACTTTTGTCTTGATAAGTGTATTATTCTACATTTTTAAAAAAAAAAACATTCATTTTTTAATTTATCTATTATATTATTTATTTTTATTATTGTCCATATAAAAAATAAGATTAGTATCGAAGAATAAAATACCATATTACTTTTACTGTTGCTTATATTTCATGTGTACCTTCCTTTTTAAGTTTCACTAATTATATGTTCAATCTATTAAAAATTACAATCTACTATTTTTATCCTTTAGGTTGCAATTTCTTTAACTTAATTAATTTTTCTATCGAATTTAATTATAATAAATAATGACAATGAATTCCCATTCATTAATAGATTTTTTTACAAAAAGATAAATACCATTCAAATTTCAGATATAATCTTTTAAGAACAAAAAATTTCAACAGAAAAATTTATTTATTGAAAAACAATCACTATTATTATTATTATATGAAGTGAAAAATTAGTTCACTATCTTATAGATAGGTGAATATTTTAATAAAATATTCCAAAAAAATAGCTAAACATAAATTTTATCTTTAAAAAATATTGCATGCTATCATTTCATTGGTTATATTTTTTTAATTCTAAATTCAATTTAATGAGTACCGTTAAATTTGATCTATTAAATTTATTTTTTATTTTAAGAAGAGGCGTGTATCTATTTACTAATATATTTATTGTCAATTTATTATTATTACTCTTTAGATATTTTTTTAATTGAATAATAATAATTCATTTTTCAAACTGTTATATTAATTCATTGATATTCATGAATAAATAAAAAAACTAATTACATAATTGATTGGATGTTTATACTTTTTTATTTGCATGAGCTAATTGTAATTTGGACTAATAAAATTATTTAGTATTAATATCTAATTTTAATAAATAGTTATTTGTTATATTTAAATACCATAAGTTTGTAACGTTAACTTTAACAATTAATTAATTGTATAATAATTAACTCACTCAATTCACAATAGTTTTTATTTAAAAGTTAAATATCATACTAATTTAGTAGTAAATGTGTAGATTGATTGCTACTTTAATTATTCTTTCACTACTCTTTATCCACTACTAGGATATATCTATATAATAATCTTTATTTGAAAAAAAAACAAATGAAAAAATATTATGTTTACTTAGGGGGCATTTGTTTTGAATTATTTAGGTTTAATTTTAATGTTTGTTGTTCATAATCGACTTTAGTTGTTATTTTTTTAGAGTACTCTAATTTTCTTTTATTTGATGATGCAAATTTTGAGTTACTTCTTAGAAGTGCTCATGTTGAGCAAATATAAATATTTGAAAATAAGTCATCTAATTCAATAATAAACTATTAATTTAAATATTGGTAAGTTTGAATTCTTGAATTTCTTATACATATTATTAACTTTTAAACATCAATTTATGTATGGATAAGGATTTGTATGTATTATATAGTTATGGTTATAATAAAATAGATAATATTTTCTTTTTCTTATTATAAAAATTTAAGGATACACTCTTGCCTTTTCTTATTTATGGTATATAGTTATAGTTATGGACTAAAAATTTTTATGTATGTATCACTATTGTTAACCTGCTTAATTTGTTTCAATTTAAAACTATTAGCTTTAAATTTCTCTTCTACAATTATAATATTTCTTCCAATGCTCTTACTCTTAAATTTTACTAAATTCTAAAAATAAACATATGCCAATTATATTTTTCATATAACTCAAATTATTTAATTTAAATTATACGTAAATTTAATTTAATTTATAAACTAATAATACTTTTTTGTGTCTTACACGTGCAATGCACGTGCTTTAAGGCTAGTATATATTATAAGGGGAGTTTCTCCCACACTAATTATTTAATTTTTATTTTATTTAAAGTGTGTTTTTTTAGTGAGGTAGCCATTATTTATTTAACAATTTTTTTAGGTCAAAAAAATGAAAAAGTAGAGAATTATCTTCATAAAATTTACTACTTTTATATTTTTATTTTTACTAAAAGGCTATTTATATTTATATTTTTTTTTTTAGTTTTATTAAAAGTTTATTTACACCTATACACCTTTTTTTTAGTATCTATCCATTAAGAGTTGGTGAATTCATATTTATTTGATAATTATATATATTTTTTCTATTATTTATTAGTGTGTGTATATGAGTTAGTAATTGTGGATTTATTTAATATTTTAATTTGTTTTATAATTTTTTTTTATTTTCTATACTATATAGTAAAAATGAGAGTTGGTCTTTGTTTTATTGAAGTTATTTATTTGACATTTAATTTGTTTGATAATTTTTTTAATTTGTAAAAAGAAAATAAAAGATTCTATAGTATATAATAAAAAGGAAAGTTAGTTTTTATTGTGTTGAAGTCATTTATTTGGCTTCTAATTTATTTGATAATTTTTTAAATTTTACAAAAAGAAAATAAAAGATGATAAGATAGATGATAGTACAATAAAGATGACTTTAAGTTATTATATTAAAATTTTAATTTTTTTAATATTTTTTTCAGATCATTCTTTATTTAATATAATAAAAAATGATAATATATATATATATATATATATATATATATTAGTTTTTATTTTTTTCACTAGTAATTAGGTATTATTTTTTTTTATTATCAAATTGGTGCAAATTCAACAAAGAAAATATAGAAGAGAAAAATACAAGATGATCATAAACATAAAAGAAATAAAGAAATATTAACAATTATCATCTTTTTGAGCATGAATTAACAATTACTATTTAAAGTTGAATTTTATCTTTAAGAGAATAAACATATCATAAAAAAAATGTTCTTATAAGAAAACAAGAAAAATTTATCAAATAAAAGAAAGTTTACCTCATTATATATGTTTGTGTTCGATATAAAAGAAAAAATATTTAAAAACATAAAATAAATAAACAAAAAAAGAAAATTCTTTAAAAAAATGATTGTAGGATAAGGTGATGAGACAAATAAGAGGTAGAGAAAAAAAGTATAACAATATTTTTTATCTTAATTTAATGCATACAATAATTTATATGGTATAATTTAATTGTTTATATTAGTAAGAGATTTCACAATTATTTTTTTATCTCATGTCTTCAACTTTACATCTAATTAATAACTAATGTATAAATTGATATATAACATAACTTGATGCATAAAATATTACTAAAAAAAGTAAGCAAATATACATGCTAAGACCGACAAAAATTTAAAATTTTGGTAATTATTGGTTCTTTTTTACTACTAAAAACTATTAATTATGAGTAGTGTTATATACATTAAGTTGTAAAATGTATCAAGAGATGTGTCAATTAAGTGTTAAGTTTTGATTAAATGTAAAGTTAGGGATGTATGATGAATAAATGATTATAGAATTCCTTATTAACAGAAAGCCAATTAAATTATACTATATGAATTATAATATGCATCAATGATAAACAATTATTCATAAATTATATATGTGCACTAATGCGTCGAACTCAATAAGTTTTTGTTAGTTGTAATTGTTACTTGATATAAGTGCACTCGCTTCTAAATTCAAGATATTATCCCACAATAAACCAAAATAAAGATATAATTATATTTTCTTAGTGTTGAAATTAAGCTTTAATTCTAAACTATTATGTTATGTTAAAGAATTTTGGTGAACATGAGTACTCTATATTATTTATAATTGGCATCAATTTTTTTTTTAGTTTAAAGTTTTTGTTTTAATAGAAGACTCTGTCTTTTATATTATATAATAAAGATTATGTTTTATAAATTCTTAAAAATATGAGTTATAAGGCAGTGAAACTCTTCATTAAAAATAAAATATGTATTATTTTAATTTAAAATTAACTTTTTTAATTTGTGATTATTATTGAGACATAATTATTTGTAACGTATGTGACTAAAACTAATATTTACAAAAATATTAAAAAATTTTACAATTATAAATAATAAAATAATTAATTTTTTATATATTAAAAAATATGTAAATTTGGTTGAAAATCATGACACGAATAAACTTAATATAAATACAGATAATATGTATAAATTATTTATTATATTAATATATTAATTTTTTATTAATTTTAAAATATGAGTTTTATTATTAAATTAGTTGAGGATGTAGTATTTTTGTTTTAGTGAGAAAATAGTGAATTGTTAAAAAAAAAAAAATGGGGGGAAATATGTAGTTTTCTAGGGTGGATGGGTTGTACTTGTTAACCTGTTATAGGCGGACTCCAAATATTTTATGCAGATCCGATATTTGTTTTAAATCTCGTATTTTTTCGTCTCTTATCAAAAGGTGAAGGAGCCAACTGGGGGAGAGAAAAAAAGGTTTACATTTTCAAATTGATCGCTGAGATTGAAAGAGAGAGATGAGGGAAATAATTAGTCTACACATTGGTCAGGCAGGAATCCAAGTTGGGAATTCATGCTGGGAGCTTTATTGTCTCGAGCACGGAATTCAGCCTGATGGTACGATGCCCAGGTCGGTTTTTTTCATTTTTCATTTTTTCCATTTCAAGACCGTCTACGTGAGTTTTAATTTTTTGATGTTATTTTGGACTAGAAGCCAAGAGTCGTTTTTGGATAGACGTTCGTGAAAATTATATATTTTTTGATGATTCTATAAAGAGTGGTTAAATTATAATATGTAATGGATATGTCAACATGTTATTTGATGAATTTAGATCCAGGGCAAGAGAGAACTTGGGATCTTTGACCTAAATATTTGTTTGATGTCCCAAAATTAGTTTTCTTCCCTAGTTTTTCAAGCAATGTGGCTCTTATTAAGCATATAAATATTGTTTGCTTTTGGATATATTTCACGCTCCGTTTTTCGTGTATCATGTTTTGGCATTTTGATCTGTGGAATGTTTATGAATAGCAGGAACAGTTAAATTTTATATTGATTTAAGTGTACAGGATAGCTGCTTTAATGGATAATTTTTTTTTATTTTTAACCCATTCGGGCGCTGAACATATGTTAATTTTTTATGTAACTTGATGAATATATTTTCGAAGCATTTTCATATATGCGTTAAAGATATGTTTAATTTATATGATATTTTGAATTTATGTTTATTGGCATAAGCAGATTCTCTACTTGTATTTTATAATATGACTATGATTATGGAAACGTATTTACATAAAAAATTAAATAAAAAATATGTGTGGAAAATATGTCCAAAATATATGAAAGTATTGAATATATGTTCTTTTTAGAGGGGGTTACGAAGTTAGTCAAATAAGTGGGTTATATATGAAACTGAAAATTATATATTTTTATTGCCTAATGGACTATGTTGTATTATTATGTTTTTGCAGTGACTCTACAGTGGGTGTAGCACACGATGCTTTTAATACCTTCTTTAGTGAGACAGGGTCTGGGAAACATGTACCTAGAGCCATTTTTGTTGATCTGGAACCCACTGTTATTGATGAAGTCCGAACTGGTTCCTATCGCCAACTTTTCCATCCAGAGCAGCTCATTTCCGGAAAGGAAGATGCTGCTAACAATTTTGCAAGGGGACACTATACAGGTAGGTAAAAGAGACGTATACCTTTTTTTGAAAGCAAAATTAATAAACATTTTTTTTATACCAAATGGTAGTCGGCGGGTCGGGGAATTGAAGCAGGATATTCTGCTGAAATTCCATAGCCTTACCTCTATAATAGAGGGCAGTTGGCAAAGAAATAAAGACTTCACACTTACTGTTTTTGGTTATATTTTGCAGTTGGAAAAGAAATTGTAGATCTCTGCCTGGATCGGATAAGGAAGTTGGCTGACAACTGTACAGGATTGCAAGGGTTTTTGGTCTTCAACGCTGTTGGTGGTGGCACTGGTTCTGGTTTAGGGTCCTTGTTGCTTGAACGCTTGTCTGTAGATTATGGGAAGAAGTCCAAGCTAGGCTTCACCATATATCCTTCACCCCAGGTACTTATTATAGCTACTGATCCGATCTGTTGATTCATTTCCTCAATTGTTATTAATTTATGCATCTCGATTCGGTTTTATTATTATGGCAAATCTAGATCAAAGTGGATTTATGTTGATTAATGCAGGTTTCAACAGCAGTTGTCGAGCCTTATAACAGTGTTCTCTCCACTCATTCCCTTCTTGAACACACAGATGTGTCAGTGTTGTTAGACAACGAAGCTATTTATGACATATGCAGGAGATCTCTTGACATAGAGAGGCCAAATTATACCAATTTGAACCGGTTGATATCTCAAACCATATCATCGCTGACCACTTCATTGAGGTTTGATGGAGCCATTAATGTGGACATCACAGAATTCCAGACAAATCTTGTACCATATCCTCGTATTCATTTCATGCTCTCCTCATATGCCCCTGTTATCTCAGCTGAAAAGGCATACCATGAGCAGTTATCAGTTCCCGAGATTACCAATGCAGTGTTTGAGCCCTCGAGCATGATGGCCAAATGTGATCCTAGGCATGGGAAATACATGGCCTGCTGCTTAATGTACAGGGGAGATGTTGTTCCCAAGGATGTTAACGCTGCTGTTTCAACTATTAAAACAAAAAGGACTGTTCAGTTTGTTGACTGGTAAGTAAAAGAGCAAGCCCGAATAGTGAGTATTAACCAAACTTTGAAATTGGAGGAGAATTTATTTTTGTCACTATTTAAGTTGAAACTGGCATCTTGATCATTGTTTTACGTAGACAGACTCAGGTTTTATGAACAATTCAGAGTTGAATCTTGATCTTTTGATGGATTATATTATACGTGCAGGTGCCCAACTGGTTTCAAGTGTGGTATCAACTACCAGGCTCCTACGGTTGTTCCAGGGGGCGATCTCGCTAAGGTGCAAAGAGCAGTTTGCATGATTAGCAACAACACAGCAGTGGCAGAGGTGTTCTCACGCATTGACCACAAATTCGATCTCATGTATGCCAAGAGAGCATTTGTTCACTGGTATGTTGGGGAAGGGATGGAAGAAGGTGAGTTTTCTGAAGCTCGAGAAGATCTTGCTGCTCTTGAGAAGGATTATGAAGAAGTTGGTGCTGAAGGGGCAGACGATGAAGAGGAAGCTGGTGAAGAGTATTAACCATGAGTAGTTTTTATTTCCAACCTTTCTGTGATATGTTTGTTGTCTTTTGATTGTTTCATCTTTCATGACCTGAAATTATGAAAATGAATTCACTCTTGTTATGATTTGTTTGTTTGTCGATGGGAATCAATGAAATTATTTTCCAATTATCTTTCGTTCATATTTTCTGTTGCTACCAACCAATGAAATATTACTATGGCAATCGTATATAAGCCCTAATTTTAGTTTGCCCACTTTTTCTTTCAGGTGTTTGCTGATTATTGGTGGTAGTTGCAATAACACTGAAAAATTAGACTTAAAAGACAAGGACTCGATTCATTTATCTTTTTTTGTTGTTCCTTACCATTGGGTTTTATGTTAGGCCAGTAGACACAAGAATCACACAACATAACAAAAAACATTATAATTACAACAAAATTCCAATGAGACCATCTCTCCACTTTACTACATTTGTCAAAAACTGAAAGACCCACTAAAAAAAGCCATTGTTGTGTGCTGAGGACTATACCTACTACATTAACAGAAAATAATAATAATAATAATAATTTGGTCAGAGGAAGAGATGTCTCTGTTCATCGTAGTTAATGGAATATTTTTTTGGCCATCTCCCATCAACTTGGGCAAAACAATTGGTCATAGAAAGATAAAGATAGCATCTTGTGTCATATGCAATGCCCACGTAACAAAATTATATGATTTTTATAGAATTAAAGTTTATATAAGTCCTGTAATTCTTTAAAAGTATAGAAAAAATAAAATAAAATTCAAAAATTTGAAATTTAATAAAAAAATTAAAAAAAAAAAAAAAAGAAAAGAAAAGAGAGAATATATTTAATTTACATTTGAAATTAAAAATTGAAAAATATGTTAATTTTTTTTTAAAGTTGGTTAATTTTTTACATTTTATGTTTTTACAAATTTTAATTCTTTAATCCATTTCAAATTTAAATTTTTTCATTTACTTATATTATTTTAAAAAATCAAATTTTTAATATTCATTTAAAAAATATTACTTTTTTATATTTATTTTTCAAAATTTTGAATTTACTCTTAAAAAAAATGTTTATTTACACTTGATTGAAACTTTTAAAAAATTACAGGATTTCAAAGATATAGCTTAAAAATACATAACTAAAGTATATATTTTGAAAAATTACAAGAATATAAATATACCTTAAAAATATAAGACTAAAATATTCATTTTAAAATATTACAAAATTTGTAAAAACCATAGGACATTTTTATACATAAAAGATGGACATTTATTTTAACATTTTTAAGGATTGGCTTTACTTTTTGTGACAAACATTGAGCATCAAAATATGAAGATAATGAAATGCCCTAAAAGTTTGAAATGCATGTCTTTTTAAGTAAATTATAAGGCCACTAATTAATACTGGCCAATGGCCAATTACATTGTTACGTATAAATTAGGTATAAAAAAATCATTTCAATTGTTATGTAGTATACTAATTATTACCGAATATATGATAATTTAGCCAATGAAGAAAGTTTTATATATAAAAAGCACAATGAAATTACAATGTTCATAAAATAACTGTTTGTCCATTTTATGCTCCCTGGAATGAAAATTTATACAAAATAAAAGAATCACCATCGTAAATGTGCATGCGCAAGGCATAAAGAAGACCAAAACTGCAACAATAAATGATTCTACAACCACCCTCAAATCTCTCACACAAACACAAACTGAAAAACTCACCAAATTTGACTACCTCATTTCCGGATTCCAAACCGCATTATAACTTAACTCCTTGTATACACGAATAAAGAGCAAAAAAAAAAAAAAATTTCATCCCGGTAGCAACTCTCACGCAATCATGCCAGCTTGATGTAAACCATTATGCAAAATTGAATGATTGGAATCATCTTATAGAAAAAGAATATGCGATGTATATTTGACACAAGCCAGGAGATTCAATGCCATCAGCAAACTGCAACATGTCCATCACAAATCTAATAACTAAGATAGAATAGACTGAAGAGTAAGCTGCTGCTGAGGTTGCAAGGAAGACCATGTTGAGGCAAACATTGCTGGTGGCAACGTTTGCTGCAGCTGCCTTAGCAGATTAACCATTCGGTTCGCTGTTTGTTCAGTCACTAAATCTTTACCTGCACATAGAACCTGCAAGAATAGTCAAATAACCTTCAGCAAAGAAATGTCGGGCAGTCAAATCTTAAATATTTAATGTGTCACACGGTAAAAATTGCAGTAAGTTATGTAACTCGTCAGCTATGGCATAGTTTAAATCTTGCTTATCAAAATAGAAAACATCAAAATCTGCTCACGCATGCAACACACACATTAAATGAGTAAGTAATACATCGATTATTGACACAGATATATGAATTAAAAAAATACTATAATGTTGCATGGTAAAAAACAAGCGCATTTCAGTTTACCTAATCCTTGTTCATGACAATGAAGGATGTTTTATAAATTCATACACAGCAACTAACCTCGGCAAACACTAAAATTATTTTGGGAAGATGCTGATTATTGGGTCCCAAAAGTTCTCTGTCTGACCTGCAAATAAATTACCAGGATAAATATCAATTGAAATAGCATAATAAGGCTGATTTCAAGCTACAATAACAGAACTGGAGGCTCTACCTCTCCACCATTGAGCAAAGCTGTTCATGAACTACTTTAGCTTCAATTAAATCACCTTTGATTGGTAAGCAATTCAACCAAGCAGGGATAACCTGCCAGACATTACATCAGTGTGTTAATGACACAATAAAAAATAAGTACTAAAACAATGCGAGGAAAATTCACAAGATAGATAATCATAAAACTATAGAATAGGGGTGATGTTACAGTAAGCAGAAACAGTTGCAATATCCATGGAGATGCACCAATGACAATATTCCGTACTACAACTGATAAACTGACAGAAATATATTCATTCTTTGAATTTAACTCATCCATCTATACCTAGCTCGGATTAAAGGAAATATGTAGTTCAAATTCTTACATATGAGACGTATAATCTTGACACAAAATGGAATAACAAAGTTATGGCTTTACCTGAGATGCATCAATACTCTCACGATGGAACTGGCATATTTTTCCTAAAGCAGAAACTGCATTGTCATATGCCATTAAATTAACCGCTTGCAGAGCATTAGGATGCTGAATTACAACATTTAACCTTGAAAGAGCCTCTGCATACAGCCATTAAAATAAAGCATCATGAAATGCATACAGGATTACAAAGTTTAGGGTGACGTTCAAGCAGATTATACCTCCAACAAGTAGTTTAAATGCAGATCCTCCAAATTCTGCACAAACTCCAAGTCCGTAAACAGCAGCCTGAAACAGGTAGTCATTGACTCAGACACAAAGCTAAGGCGAAAGCTGAGAAGCATATAAGCATATAAATAGACATAGTTTGGTGAGTCAAACCTGTCTGACATCAGGGTTTTCATCATTGCATGCCTCAAGGATGAAAGGAAGATATGTACCATAATATCTGATCCGCGTAAAAAAATATTTAATATTGAGTTTGAGCCCTAATGATTATAAAACCATCTCAAGATAAATATTTCTAATGAGACAAACTCACTTAAGAGCTGCTTCACGACACTGCTCTGCAATATCATCAAAAATACATATTGCGATCCTTCTCTCTTCAGGTGACCTATCCTTTCCCTGAGTTTATTCATTTTGTCACATATAATAACACGGGCCATGCACCAATTTTTTTTTTAAAAAAATACATAAAAAAGAGAATCCTGCTTGACTTACCCACATAGGTGTTAGGTACGATGACAACTCATCAAAGAAAGGCAAGAAAGAGGCTTTGAATGTTTTAATCAATGTTCCCAACAATTCCCCCACCTGAAACCAGGAAAGGTGTAGGCGAAAACATCAAGATCTAAACTACAAAAGCAAAACCCACAAAATGAATTGTCAGGGAAACAAGTCAATTTCAATAACTAACTTGGTCAAAAACTTCTTCCTCTTGCTCATTTTCCTCTTTTATTAGCTCCCTCTCCTCGGCATCAAAATCTTCTGCCTGGGTTCTTTCCGCTCTCTCCCTTTGTCTGCTTGCACTTGCAGTAATCACCTGCTTTATCTCTTCCACAATGGATTTAACCTGGTTCTCATCTAAAAGTGGTCCAGAGATCTGGCAGAGGAAAAATAAAGCTAGTACGATTAGTCATCTCATATATTAGATGGGAAACACAGGACAAATGTTTATTTAAAACTACATCTCTATTCCAAATAGTCAAATTGATGGATAAAAAGTAGCAAGGTCAAGTAATTTGGTTTAGTTATGCATGACAGACCTGTAAGCTTTCACTTAATGCATCCAATATATTTGCACATATCTCGGTTTCAGGCTCCTGCACATGCAGTGTTATTTCGGTAATTTCACCACAGAAGATAAACTGTATGAAAATCCATGGTAGAGGACTTGTTTGACTATAAACCGCACCTTATGCAGAGCTTCCACCAAAGCTGGTACAATGTAGTCAGATAACTGCTTTATATATGCCTCATTACGACCTTGAGCTAAACCTTTCTCTATAGCTAATTTTGCAGATCGCAGCAACTCCGGCATGGCTACGACCACAGATATTTTACATCAGTACATTAAAATGTGCCTCCAAGGGTCTAAAAGTTCTGTACAATTTTTTTAGGAAAAGATACGGATCAAATAATGAGTTGTCAATCAATTTTCCTACCTGAAACTGCTGCTTTCCTAACTTCTTCATGAAAATAAAATTTAAGAAGGGGAACTAAAATTGGAGCAACCTGTAAAAGAGTGAACACTGTCTAAGTATCATACAACCTGCAAAAGCCTACAAAGGAATCTAGATAATTATGATGACAAAGACTAACCTGATCAATCCATGGAAAGAATCCTTCCTTCAACTCATCAGCATAGCAACATAGCATGTTACATGCAGTAGCTTTTTCCTCCAAGACACTAGTTTTGATTCCTATTCTTTTATCACCAAGAGTAATTGTTTCCATACTGCGATGCAAAATCCAATCTTAGCTAGAAGCCCACAAAGGCAAAATTAAGTGCATATATACGGCAATTGAAATAATCACCCATTTTGAAACCATAGAGAAGTACAATAGCATATGCATGTAAACATGCATTCAAGGTGTGAAAAGATGGTGTGTTCCAACGAAGAGAGAAAAAGGTAGACCTTGCTTTAAAAAATTATTAAAAAGAAATAATATAAAGTAGGGATGCCACATACATATTGATGTAGGAGAGATGGAAATTAAATAAATTCGGTCGGAAGAGGAAGAAACGTTTAGAAAAATAAGAAAGAACACTTGCTATCAAGGTAGTTCATTCATCATCAAAAGCTTATGAAGCTTACAGTGAACTATTTATACCTTCAATGAGCCATAAAAGTCGATTGGCCTTGCACAAAACCAAATTAAAATAACAAAGGAACAAAACAAACTCTAAGAATGCTATTGAAGGCTATGCTGCTGTTATTGGAATCTGCACTTTTTTTTGTGTATTTATACCTTTGACAGCATGATGCCGGCTAAAATTTAACCACTGTTAAAAGGGGGAAAAAAATTAAAAAGAAAAACCTTCCATCATCAGAATCTTCAATTTCATTATCTGAATCTGCTGAGGTAATGGTAACATCTGGCTTAAGTTGAGCAGACCGAATCAAAGGGGGCATGACCACATGCATGTAGGGGAGGAAATCTTGTCCTAAGCACTTGCAAAGTCTAGCCCATGCCTTTGTCAATATATACAGTATACTAATGATTAGTTTATTACATTGATGAGTCAATAATGTGACATAATCTGCACGATTTAAACGATAGAACAGAAGCATACCTGAAGCATGTAACTTGTGGTTGGATCATCTGTCTCCATTTGGGATCCTTGTAAAGACATCAGCACTTCCATAACCTAAGATAAATTCATTTTAAAGAGAAATGAAAAGCAATTGGCTGCTATAAAAAAAAAAAGTTCCAAACAACAATTGTCTAACTAGCAAAAGTGCTCAAATTAGATCATTTCTCCCAGAAATGAGTAGATGGGTAAACTTCTATTCCAACATCAATGAATTTCCAATAACTAAAAACTCAATTCAAGTAAAAAAGAAGAGACATAAAGTAATAACAGACTAGCGCATTAATAAGAAACTTTTCCATTTTTCAATAACCAAAAAGCATTGAAATTCAATACAAGAAGTCAAAATTTCAAAAACTACAAGTGAACACGGAGTAATGAAGAGAGGGGACAACTTGAGCATATTATATTACCTTCTTTGCGTCTTCCCTGAACTTCTCCTTTCCAACAGCCATACCCACCAAACTAATGCACTCCATGGATTTGGCACGAAGCATGCGATTAGATTTGTCAGTCGCATTCACCAATATTGCTTTCAAATAAGGCATCACTGCATCATAGTATTTTTGGAAATGCTCCTGCAAATTTGGATATATAAAACAAATCATCACAGGACAATTAACTAAATGCCACAGAACATATCTTTCGCTATTGTATCACCTGAGATGAATCAGCAACTGATGCTAAAGCAGTCAACGCCCCTTCTTGTACCATCTGCTTTCCATTCTGCATGAAATGTATATATTGTTGAAAAAAGTTTAGAACAATAATAAAGTCACACATTACATTTGCATAACTTTCGACATAATGAAACTAATATCATTTATATGTTTAAACATACCTGCAGAAGTACAAGCAATTTGCTGACTATTCCATCCATATACGGGGTTAGAATATCTGGAGTACAATTTTCACTAAAGTTAAGCACCGCAGAAGCAGCATGTGCCTGCAATTTTATTATTTATGTATGAAAAAATAAGATCTGATTAATGATTTATTATAAAAATTGAGGGAGGCAAGAATAAATAAGTAAATCAAAAACATTTATAAGTAACATAAACTCTTACGTAACATGGATCATGAACCAATCAATACAATGCGACCCCGGTAACAACACTAGTAATATGCTTGTTAAAATCTTTTTAAGATCAAATGGTACTTGGTCTGTCTTAAAATCAATTTAGTTGCTGAGGAAAGGGGCAAGGTGGGCAATGCTACAGCTTGTGACTAACCTGTACTCGAGGATTCTGGAAATCATCCATAGCTGCAGCAAGTGCTGGCAGAACTTGCTGATGAAACTTTAGTTGCAAATCTGGGCCCAAATCTGTAGATAATTGACCTATTGCATTTATAGCAGCCCACCTAACACGAGGGTGGGGATCATGAAATGAGTTCAATACCATTGCCACAACTTGCTCCAAATTTTTTAACATAACCTGAAAGAAAAAACAAGAACATAAGTTAAAGACCACTAACCAATATCAGTAATTCCATTGCGCAAGCAGTCAAGGCATCATTAGTCAATTGCTAGTATGCTACAAACACTAAATAATCATCACAGAACTGGTATGGAAATTCTATGACAACACAAGAAACAAAACAAAATTAAGTAACCAAAAGCACAACTAGGTCACACACTAATGTTGGCATGCTTTACCTTCACATGACTCAGTTGCAGTCTAAGGAGGGGTGAGGCGAAACATAAAAAGTAGTTTTCTCCATCTAATGTAAATAGGATAATGAAACTGAACCTAAGATCAGGAAGCATCTAAATTTGGAAAATATTGCATTTTTCTTGTACATTGTGACAATACATACAACAGGAAAATATGTCTTGTATGGTTACTTCATCTTTGCATCACTCATTCCCATAGCATAAATGACATAATTACGAGAACACAATATCAAGAATATGGACCATCCCGTTGAATTCTCTTAATACAAATTTGAAAGCAGCTAGAGCTTCCACAACTAAAGCAAGCAAGCAATTGTTGCTCAATTAAACATATGAACAACTAACGCAAGCAAGCAATTTACCAGTTGTGGGCCCACTAGGTCATATCTTTTCAAGCCTTTTGCCAGCCAAACTCTAGCAGAGTTGGTAAAGACTAAGCATTTACCGATTACCTGTTTGACTCCCCCCCCAAAATATACTTTTGTTAAAGAAAATGTACAGCCACTCAGCCAGTGAAGACATTTCAAACAAATGAGACAAGTTGTTTCTAGCACCAACGTCATGCAGTCCCAAAAATATTCAAAGACATAAATAGTATCAGAAGCAGAAAAATGGTAGGCAAAGTTTGATAGAAAAAATAAAAACCAAACTTCCATGTACCTTGGAGCATCCCTCTGCAATTTGAGCAAGTGCAATCAACGCAGCATGGTGTTTCTGCCACTCAGGAGCTGCCAGATATGCTGGTAACTGCTCGGATGCAACAGGAACAATAGTATTCCCACCCAATGAAATTGCAAGTCTATCCAAGCACTCCTGTCCAACACTATAATTACTGGTCTCCCCGGCATCCTCGTCCTCAGTATCGGCACTGTGCCACGCAGGATCATCTTCAATATCCAATAACATCTTCATCAATATAGCAAACAAACGGCTAATAAACTGTGGCAACTTTCTCATCATCCCAGGGGCTCGTTCTCTAGCCTCAGCAAGAGTGATCACAAACTCAATTGCCAAATGCCTGGTCCCTTCCTCCAAGGACTCTGCCTCAGCAATCTGCAACATAGATCCGACCACATCCACAATCTGCCTTCTCAAGAACCTCGGCTCAGTCTCAGCCAATTCGATCAACAATTCAAGCGCCTCCTGTGCAGTTGCTTCATTTCCATTATTCAAAGCCTCTGTCAAAGTTGCAATCATCGCTGGCAACAAGTCCTGGAATCTATCTCGGTCGGCCGAACTTGAAAGGCACTGGATGAAGTTAATTGCAGCATTCAACGCTGCGATCTTTACATCGGAATTGTATAAGGATGACGACGATACCAAGCAGCGCAAGAACACAGCGTGCAATTCTTTGATATATGGAACGAGGATGTCTCCTCCAATGTACTGAGACAAGTGAGCAAAGATTAAGAAAGAAGACTCCTGAAGTTTAGCAGAATTAGAGGAAACACACTGGAACATAAAGGGTAATAACTCTGGCCAGCCGTTATCCGGTAGAATACCAGAGGCGAGTTCGGAAACAGTGTCACATAGCTTTTTAGAGATAGATTTGGAGTCCTCGCGTTCGAGGCAAGTCAACAGGATGGACTTGAGAGACGACTGAGTGGAAGGAGATAGACGAGGCCAGAGATAGGAGTCGTCGCGAGTGAGGAGCTTGCGGAGGAGAACGGCGGACATGGCTCGAGCCTCAGAGTGAGGACAGAACTGAAGGAGGTGGGCGAGTTTGAGAGAGAGGGAATTGGGATCGGTCTGCTTGCAAAGGTTGAAGAGAAGCTCGGCTTCAGAACGCTGCTCATTGGAGGTAGCCATGAGGTGGGAAATTAGGGTTTCGAATGAAGCCGAGTCGGGACCGAGGATCGCTGCCAGTTGGGCTTGTTGCTGCTGAGTCGTCGTTGTAGAGTCGGGATGAGCCATTGATGGTGGTGGTGATTGGAGAGTGAACTGAGAGTTGTGATTGTAAGATGTTCCTTGGAAGCTAATGGTCTGTGGCTATGGCAGCCTCTCAATCTCTCCCTCTCTGTTTCTTCTGCTTTCTGGGGTTGAGGGACCAAGGAAAAGAGAGAATATAGAGGCTGCAGATGAGTGGAGTTTTGAGAGAAGGGTTTTGGGATTCTTATGCAAATAATTTCAATA
The DNA here is from genome assembly GCA_029378325.1 of Elaeagnus macrophylla. NCBI lineage: Eukaryota > Viridiplantae > Streptophyta > Magnoliopsida > Rosales > Elaeagnaceae > Elaeagnus > Elaeagnus macrophylla. Next base: position 7,883,332 of record CM055642.1, on the reverse strand, counting down.
AATAATAATAATAATATATAAAAATCTAAATTTTGGGAAAATTTATCTTAAACTTTAAAATAAAATCATATTTTACCATTTAAATTTTATTTTAAAATTTAAAAAAAACTTAAGATGAATTCCTTAAATAAAAAATAACGTTTTTATAATATTAAATATCTCATACTTTTACTTTTTATGATTTATTAAAAATAAATGCATGTACAAATTAAATATAATTTCAAACAATTTTAGTCCATAATGCTTATTATATTCGTTTGAATTCTATATCCACTTGTTTAATATGGGGTTTTCTGATATGCTTTTGTTTGAATTTTTATTATTTTTATATATCACATAAATTTTAAATATAATTATACAAATTATACAAATCTTTAACTAGTATAAATAACTAATGAAAATAAATGCAATATTTTCCAATAAAAAAACAGTAGTTTGGGACTGGGGAGTGGCCACTGCCAGTTGGCCTTGGTTAGAGCAAACTCATTTTCATCATTTCCTTTACAAACGAAAATTCAATTGAAATTTGATTGGTTAGCTGTGTTTTAATATTTCTCTTGTGCTCGATCATGATTACTTTCCCTTTTTTTTTTATTAGAATAACAAGGATTCCTTTATTTAAATCAATACAGCTACATCATTTTCGATATAAATTATTTATTTAAGAAATAAGAAATTATATGGTACTTTAAAAATTACGTTTTTCAAAATATACATATATCAAATATTTGATAAGAAAAATATACAATGTGATTAATAAAAAATATATTTCATAAATAATAAATAACACTTTCATTTGCAAGAATATTAGGTAACACTTTCATAAAGAATATGTTTCGTTCAAGTTAAGCTCTTACTTAACCAAAGCAACAACATTTACCCTCTATGACAATAACAACAACAAAAATAATCAGTCAAATAAATTAAAGAAATAATTTCGTCAATAATTGCTCCACTCCCATGCATCGATAAAAAAGTAACATTGTTATATGATTGAAGGGAGTCTGACTCTATACTATTCTCCTAACACCAATATCGAAAATAAAACAGAGACGGTAACAAATTGTTTAAAGCTTCACTGCACGTGTCAACATAAAATATTGTTGGGCTTAAATTTCTAAGTTAAAAAGTTAAGTTATTAAGAATAACAGTTACTCTCAATTATATAAGTAATTTATTATTCATTTTAAACGTGAGACTTATTCGCATACATAACAATCACCATTTGAACGAGAACAGGTATCCATACTCGATTGAATTCAAATGTGTTATAAGAAAAGTCACACGTAGCAATCCCTCTCGAACAAGAACATCCATACTCTATCGAGTTTAAATATTTGGTAAGAAATGGCCAAAACTTAGACCACATGCTCCTCCTATACGGGTTCACTTTCAAATCGAGGATCCAATCTGTGTGCGTCTACACAGTATAAATCGAGTCCTAGCTCTAATATCACTTGTTGGACTTAAGATTCCAATCCAAAAGGATAACCTATTAAGAATAATAGTTCATTCTAACTGTATACCCAATTTACTTTTTATATTTTTTAATGTAAGATTTATTCGCACATCTAATAAAAATATAATTTTTGGTAGCTACTGCATCCATCACCTCGCCCAAATAGTTGTGCATAACATACCCAAGCCCAACCAACCCAGCCTACGTTGTCATCGTTGCGCCCACATTTAATTTAACAAAACCCACAGGCAGAGGCACCCAATGCCGAGCATGCCCCTGCACACCTTTGCTAGATACGCACAACTCTTCCTAAATAATTCAGCTTGTTTGACTGCCCATCACAGCGTCTACCCAACCCCCCCTCAAACAATGCAACACGCATACCCCTCCACAGTTAATAAGCAATATTTGCAAACAGCTCCACCTCCATACTATCTACCACCAACCTAACCATAAGCACTTTGAAATCATTTTTAAATATTAAATATTTTAAGATTAAAAACCAAATACAGTAATTTTGGATCTTTTATAGACATTCTATTCAAATGTTTAACCATAAATTATCATTTAAAAAAATTAATTTTGTTTTAATTTGAAGGTCAAAATATAAAGTGGCTATATAATAACAACAAGCTCATCACTCTAGTAACTTGATAGTAAATATGGTGCTCATATATTTTTATAGATGTGAGGTAAAAAATAATTAGCTAATAATTATGTCTCTCAAAATGAATTATACAAAACTTGTTAATACTTAAATATAAGAAAGTTTGATCAAAAGTAGGGAAAAAAATAATAAATAAGGAATAAAATATCAGTAGTATCAAATTGAATAACCAAATCGATAGAGTGAATAGTTAAATAAAAGTCAACTAAGATGATTTTGTATTTTTTCATTAAACGTGTGACAATAACTAAAGAGTTCATCATTTGACAATTATATCTATTAATTTTATATGAAAAAGAAAAAAATTATGATATTTATTTAGTATATATTTTATTTGATAAATTTTATATATAAATAATAATCACGTAATTAAAAATAATATAATTTAAAAAAATTAATTAAATAAAATAAAAATTAAATAAATATAACAGAGAAAACACTCTTTTTTATTTTATTAACATTATATAAAAAAGAGAATTACTCCATAATATTTATTTGATATTTTTTTTATTATTTTATTATCTTTCATCTATTGTTATTCCTCTTTCAAGAGAGAAAAACTTGCCCACTTGATTTTTTTAGTTTGATAAAAAAAAATTATATTTTATTATATCTTATATATCTTTTACTATGTATATAAAAGAGAGTTGGTAATTTTATATTTATTTGATAATTTTTTTTGGTTAATTATATTTTTTACTATTGCCCCCATAATATTTATTTGATATTTTTTGTTTGATGATGTTTTTATTTTTTTAGTATATTTTTTTCTACTGTTACTCCTCTTTTAAGAGAAAAAGTTATCCACTTGATATTTTTTAGTTTGATGATTTTTTTTATCATATTTTATATATCTTTTAATATGTATATAACGAAGAGTCTGTGATTTTATATTTATTTAATAACTTTTTTTGGTTATTTATGTTTTTTTATTTATATTCATTTGTTATATTTTGTAAAATAATTTTTTAATATATAATTAGCGTGAGTATATTTATTTTATAATTTTTTTTGTAATTTTATATTTATTTTAATATGAATAATATATATATTAACTTTATATAAAATGAGTTACTTCCGATATTTATTTGACATTTTTTTTTTGTTTTATAATTTTTATTATCTATTGTCTCTTGTTATTACTCTTTTAAGAGAGAGAAAATTATTCATAATATTTTTTTAATATTTTTTAATTTGATAATTTTTTATATATTATATATCCCCTCTGCCCCCACAATATTTATTTAACATTTTTTTTGTTTGATAATTTTATTATTATTTTATTGACATTTTTTTGTTTGATATTTTTTTTATTATTATTTTATTATCTCTTGGCTATTGTTACTTTTATTTTAAGACAGAAAAAATTATCCCTAATATTTGTTTGATATGTTTTAGTTTGATGATTTTTTATTTTTTATTATACTTTATATATCTTTTAATATGTATATAAATGAGAGTTAGTGATTTTCTATTTGATACCTTTTGTTGCTTATTTTTATTTTTTATTTCTATTCATTTGGTATATTTTGTAGTATAATTTTTATTTTTTTAATATATAATTGGTGTAATTATATTTATTTTATAATTTTAATTTTTTTTGATAATTTTTTATTTATTTTAAGATGAATAATATTTTTTATATTTTATATTTATATAATATATTTTATTTATAAATTTATATTTTTTAGTATATCTTTTACTTTACATATAAGAAAAATTTTATCCACAAAATTTATTTAATAATAATTTTGTTTGATATTTTCTTTAATAATTGTAAAATATATATTTTTTTATTTTTATTATTATTTTTAAAAAATGGACAAAGAATCTATTAGGCGTGTCCTAAAACATAGTGAAAAGAGCTTAAATTATGAAATATATCTTTATGCTTTTAAGTAATTTGACTCTCGTTAAAAATATGAAAAAACTTATTTTTTATTTTCTTTATTTTTCCTTTTTATTTCCTATCATTTATAGAGCTTTATTTTTTACTTTTATTTTTATTGATAATTTTTTTATTTAATTTAATTTTATTTTTAACTTTTTTAAATAAATTATTAAATAGGTCATAAAAATATATTACAACTCATTACAATTTTATATTTTTCTTATTAATCTTATTTTATGACTCAATTTATTTAACGTAATTTTTTTATGGTTATATAATATAAAATGTTGTTAATCACTTGTCAATGTTGTTTTGTATAAGTATACTTGCTTGCAAACTAAAGGGATTCTCATACAATAGATCCAACAACAAATATAATTATATTTTTTTATTGCTGAAATTAAATTTAAATAGTAACACGAGTTTTAAATTATTATGCTATATTAAATAATTTTAATGAATAATTATAGTTTATATAATGTTATATTATATATATTATTTGTAGTTGGTAATGTTTAAGTTTTATTTGAGTTTAAAGTTTTGATTTTAATAAAAAAAAAATTATTTGTCTGTTTTTAAAATTATATAATAAATATTTTATTTCGTAAATTTTTAAAAATTATTTAAAAATATAATTTTTAAGTAATTTTATTTTAAATTGTATAATATTATTTAAAAGGAATGTATAATAATAAAAAAAATTGTATTTTTTTTATTTCTTCTTAACTTCCTTCCTCTATCTCTTTTTACCTTATTTTTTTATAATTTTTTTTCCTATTATTTAATATAAAAGGAGAATTGCCTCGCGGTATTTTTTATTTTTTTTTAAATCCCAAGCTATTAATTTGATGATTTTATTTTTTATTTTTATCTACACATACTTATATCCTCATTTTATATTTAACTATTAACACTTACATTTTTTTAATTGCTGATTTTATTTTTATATATTAACACTTATATTCTTTAAATTGCTCATTTTTTTTTATGCTTTTATATATTTTACTATTATTTTTCCTTTATTTCTTATATACTCTTATATCAGATGTAGTATTGAAATCGTCTTATAATTTTATTAAAAGTTTAATTTAGTCATTAAATTTTTAGATTAATTATAATAGAGATATTAATTATTTTAAAAATACAGTTTAGTCTTGTAATTTTTTTGTTAAGCATATTAAATATATTAACTTCATAAAAATGTTAGATAAGTCAAAAAAAAATGTTAAAATAGCCATCTAAATATATATTTTTTATTTAATAATTTTATGAATTTAGTATTCTTATTATGCATAACCAAAAATTTATAGAACTAAATTGTACATTTAAAATAATTAATATATTTATTCTACTTAATCCAAAAATTTGAGAATTAAATTATACCTTTACTAAAAGTAAAGAACTATTTCAACTATTATTCTCTCTTATATCTATATTTATATTGATACTAGATATTAAAAGAGAGAGTTATCTACATCTTATTTATTTGACACTTTTATTGTTTTCTCTCGTATCTATTTGGCAAACTTAATTTGTATGATGATTTATATTTATTTTTATTATTTGTTTCAAATCAAAGTAAGGCAATACACTATTAAAGAAGAAAATGAAGCTATTTAATAGTCATTCTCCTAATTTACCGTTTTACATAAATATTAGTTAGGGGCCTAATAGGTACTTAAATAATTATTCCATTTGTTTTTTCACTTTTTAAAATAATATCACATACGTACAATACAATAAAAGGGTTAAGATTTATACTTTGTCAATTAAAAAAAATATATATCATTATATTATTAATTTGAATTTTTTTACTTAATTTATATCTATACAATACTATATAATAAAAATGGAGTTGAGTTTTATTTTATTTTATTTGAAGTCATTTATTTTACATTTAATTTATTTGATATTTTTTTAAATTTGCAAAAAGAAAAGGATATATGATGAGACAAGTAGAATTATCATATATTTTTTACAAAATTATTAATTTTTAAATATATAAAGAACCAATATTTTTTAAGAAATTGATTACTTTAGTATTTTGTTGAAGAAATTATGGAATTTGGAATTAGTCTTGCGTAAACTCTAACTCTTCGACCTTGTTTTGATATTTACACTTTTAAATTATATGTTGATTTTAAATAATTTTCTCAATTTAATAATTTTAATTACGCAATTAAACTACAAATAATGACCCGTGCATAGCACGGATCCAAAACTAGTTGAATTTTAAAGGGAAGAGTTCCACCAAACTCTTGAGACAGTAGACGGCCTAAATGAGAAAGTAGCATACTTGTGAACTTGTAGTGTTTTTTAAGTGCTTTTTTTATTTATTCAGATATAGAGGGGAGTAAAAATCTAATCTTGCAATGAGAAATAGATCAATAATAAATTATGGAAAGTAATGAACATTGTGTTTGTATTAATTGAGTAGACATCACTGCCCTTGCAAAATCCTATATTTATGAATGAACATAAATTATTTATACGTGACTTGTTGGTTGAAAATAAGAATGAGAAAGCATGCCTATATCTTTCTTCTACAGACACAAAAGAATAAAGGAATTAAGGAAATCTATTTTCGGCTATGACATGTTAGCTACTACTGGTGTTCCTGTCAACAACGGCAAGGACAGTGTTCGAAAATGCTGAACGCTTTTCGAAGATAAGCTCTTCCATTTGTCAATGGTACATGGAGTTTTGATTACTGGCTTTGGTGTTAAAACCTTTGGACTCAATCCACTACCCATTCTCTTAGGAGAGAAGTATGATTTAGAACGCACAGCGCTCTTTGGTGACAAACTCACTTGCTCTAGAGCAAAAGATTGGAGCTTTGAAGGGTAATCCCTCACACAACCAATGCGAGGACCGGCTCCTGTTGTCCATTTGCAGGTCAATTGTTTTCCCAATTGGAATGAGTTTATTCCTTTATGCGAATTGATTCGCTTAAGAATCGATTCTTCTGAAATGATTTCGCATTCTTTACTCTCTTCAACATTTTCATCAAACAAGTTCTTCTTTGGAATCATGTATCCTTGTTCTGAACCAATTTCCTCTTCCGCCATTTCATTACCATCCACCAAGGATTCCACATTGTAACCGTTCCAACCCGATTTAGCAGCTCGAATATCTTCACTCTCTAATCTATTGAACAAAATTTCCCTTCTTGGAATTTCAATGTCACTTAACTTTTTACCAAGGTTGATCTGCTTTGGCTTGCATGCTTCCAATTCAGTTGTCACGTCTTGCATTGAATCTGACCTCTCATGGATCAAGTCCCCTTTAGATGAATTGTTTTGAAGAGAGCTTCTTTGCTTGCTAATGGAATCAGCTTCCTCATCAATTGGATTCATCTGTATATAACAAAAACAAAAAATTCATCTTATGCATATGTATTTAACTAATCAATACCATTAAACACAATTATCAAATGGCTAATATAATTTGTTATTATCATTTGTTGCCAGAACAGGTTATAAAAGGAAATATAAAATCATTAGTAATGGAGAAAAATCCTCTTTATTGTACCTGAACATCACAGACATTCACATTGTTTTCTCGGAGAAACGAAACAAAATCTTTAAAATTTTCTTCTGTAGGTCGATAATGACCACTGTGTGGCCAAAGCGCCTGTTAATATGTTGCAATAATCATTGTTAAAATATAAATTCTCCGTCACAACAAACCTAGAGATAAAAGAAAGATTCAACAACCCTTTTTACCTTTAGAATGCCATTCTCAACAACTAATCTTCCAGCAGCTGTCGTGGCTCCTCCGGCCAAGAAGCTAGAATGCTGAAATTTACCCTTCTTTTTCTTGCCAACATACAAAACCTTGGATGTGCTAAGGACGAAAATCCACTTGTCATCCTCGCCTTCACCTGCTGTGTGTAGAATCTCCCCGGATTGCTTATAGAAGAATGTACCCTTCTCCACACCAACTTCATAGGCCATTCTCTCCTTCTACATTGAGCATTTAAAATCATCAGTTTGCTCGGATTTTGAAAAAAGACAATAAAAGTGGAAGAAGAGGACCACAAAAGTTACAAAGCCTCACCGGACCAAGATACTTGATACATTGTTGTTGAAGTCTTGAACGAGGACATTTATCGACTTGATTTACTTCTTTCCCTTCACCTATATCTAACCTGCATCAAAAGCAGCACATGTTAATGTCATTTACAATGCTTGACATGGAGACCATATGCTTTTAGGAGGAAGTGAATAAAGTATGGTTCCAGATCATTACCAGTAAAAGAAAGGTTCTTTGCTCTGACAATGAAGCCATTTTACATAATAGAAGTGTAGATTATGTCCATATCGATGCCTTGGATCAATCTGTTTGAATAAACAACAAATAACTTATTTTACTAATGAATCTTGAAAAGGAAAATATGACTTTAGACATACTTTTCATAATTGATAGGATCAAACTCACAGCTTCAAGCCAGTGCCGCAAAGCAAGTTTTTGAGCTCTATCGTTCTTTGATAAACCTTTTCCAACCTGAAATGACAATAAAATGTTTTAATCTTAAAAATAAATTTTGATGTCAAAGTAAAACACACACACCCCAACATGCTCAAAATCTACCTTGGCAGCTCTTGTTCTTGCTCTAGACCAACGTGAAATGGCAGTTTCATGTTTCTCAATTTCAAAGAAGGATATAGAACTCCTTTTCAGCTCAGCAAAATCTAGGAGCTTCCACCTAAAATTAATATTAGTAATTGAATTATAACAAGATAATACACACACACACACACACACACACACTTTAAAATTTTAGGCAGAAAATGCAAATTTATAATAAAACAATGAAATGCATACCAGCTTTGCTCAACAAGAACTGCACAATCTGCTAGTCTCCTTCTGGTACGGAAGCTTTTGTACACCTTCTGCAGTTTTAGTGCAGCCATGTGTTTGGGAATGGTGGGATCCGATATTACCAAAGATTGGATCATTTTCGTATCAACAGGGCTATCTATCTTTTCTAATTGATTATCCATCTCTTTGCTTTTGTACACCTTCTGCAGTTTTAGTGCAGCCATGTGTTTGGGAATGGTGGGATCCGATATTACCAAAGATTGGATCGTTTTCGTATCGACAGGGCTATCTATGTTTTCTAATTGATTATCCATCTCTTTCTTATTTGGGCGAATTGGTCGAATAGCCAAGTTTTCTCCTCCGTCAAATGAAGGAGCCTTAACCAAGACCATTTCCTCCAAATCTCTCCCCTTAAAACTAACTGATGTTTCTAACATCATCTTTCCAGATCCTAAGGATTTTAATACCATTGGTTCTTGATCACAACGGTTGAAACTCACGGTATGAACCAGAGTTTTTACTTCATCCTCTCCTAAGCTAATGGACTTTACAGTTACAGATTCTAAAGCGTTTTCAACATCACTGTATTGAGAAAATGGGCAAGAAAAGGAAATACCCATTCAGCTACCGAGAAGAATTTAAAACCCCGGCCAAATTCGGAGTCCTGTCAAAAACAAACTGAATAGAGTTAATATCTTCAATTAGGCCAAAAAGGAGACACCAATGCAGGTTCCTATAAATCTGGAAATATGCAGCATTATCACAAATGTGAAACAACGCTTTTGAAGCCAACCTTTATTCAATGAACCCAGATCTAACAAATAAACTAAGGTAAAAACACTTTTTCTTTTAGAAATAAATGAGGTAAATTGGATAACTACTAATACTCACAAAAATATTTATAATTTCTATACATATGTGCTAACCAGTGTAGCCAGAGACATTTTCTTACCAACCAAACAAGAAAAATCAGAGGCCATAGATCTGGAAAACCAAACCCATTGGCAAGGTTTAGAATTTAAATAAATAAATAAATAAAAAATTCAAACACAGCCAATGTTAGGAAAAAATTTGTGGGGGAGGGGGGGGGGGACACATTCCATCAGAAACTCATTTTCTCATAACAGAGCAAAATTCAAGCTTTCTTTTTTCTATCAAGTGGTACAAACATTAAACCATCAGCAAAAAAAAAAAAAAAAAACATAAAACCTCAAAAAGGGAAAATTTGATATTTTTCATGAAATGAATCAAGAATCTAAAGGTAATACAAACACAACGAACAAAAAATGATGTTGAGAATGCCAACCATTTCTAGTTCTAAAACTAAAGGGCAAACAAAATGAAAGAAGAAAAGGTAGGAACTTTATGGAATATAAAAGACATTACCCGAAAATAGGATACGAGAATCAAGGAAGGTAGAGATTGGATTGGATTGGTTTGGTTTGTATTAATGGGGAAAAAAAGGATTCCAAATTTGATGGTTGGAAGAGGATTCTAATTCTATTGCGAGGTTTTGTATCTGTATTAACCTTGTGCTTTTCAGAGCTAAGTAAAACTAGTGTGTTTGGGAATATCAGTCTCGGGTTGAGGAGGAATATATATAGAACAACAACCAAAGTGAGAGTAGAGAGCAGAGAGAGATAGAGAGAGAGTGTGTGTATTGTCAATCTCGTGGAACAGACTACGTGTCCAGGTCTTATCATATGTAATTTTGTAAAATTTTGAATGCTTGTACATACCGTGTGACTCGGTGTTAGACCTGCACAACGCATTTCTCATAAATTCGCGTACAATTAACCACGCTAATTATAGGAGGAAAATTATATATAATCTTTTATCTTTCAATATTTTTATTTCTTATTAATTTTTGTTTTAAATATGTGATAACTACACTCTTTATTTTACTTTTTTTTTTTAATGTTACGTTTAATTAAATTATTGTGGTATATTCATATGTTAGGAAATAGGTTAGAATAGATCCATTTAATATTTATAATCTATGATGATCTCTTACTTGTAATTTTTATTTAAAATTATAATTTTATCCCTAGTACATATTGTTAGGAATTCTTGATTTTTCTATTATTCAGATTTTGTCTATAGACATTTAATTTTGAATAGTCTAGTTGGACACAGCTTCGAAGTGGAGTCACCTGTCGATTAACATTTGGTCAGTTGGACAGCTGTTCAATTTTGGACAGTCTAATTAGACATGTGTCCAACTCAATTCTTGCAAATGGAGTCGTGGATTGATCAAAATCTAATCAGTTAGACAATTATCAAATTATGAGTAATCTAGTTTGACATGAGTCCAATCAAAATTTATTACAATTGATCAATAAAATTAAGAACATTTTTATCATAATATATAAAAAAATCAAGTAGAGATAATCATATCTAAATTTTTATTGAATTTTAGCTTAAAATTTAAAACCAAAAATAATAAAATTAACGCCCTAAAATATATACTAATAAAAGTGATATTTTTAATAATATTTTATATTATTTTTAATTAAATATAAGGATATTATTTATATTATTATAAATTTTAGGAGTATTATTTTATATAAATTTTTAATTTAAAAAAATAAAAATTTCAATCTTTATAAATTTAATTAAGTGTGAATTATATAATATTATTTATATAAAAATATATATCTATCAAGCCATGCCACATTTTATACACAAAATATTATCTGTATGATGTCCAGGAAAAAAAATTAAAGCACATTTGCTGCATTGAATACATGTTATATAACAACTAACGAGTAATCTATGGGCGTATTTTGATACTAGACAATTTGTGCCCCCACTGTCCCGTAGGCCCCACTCAAATATCAAATCATAATATTATCATGAGTACTGATTATATCAAATTTTATATTTTATTTTTATTATTTCAATAATATTATTGATTACAAAAAATTAGTATTAGCTAATATTAGTTTTTACTCTACTGAAGTTTTTACATTTGCCTGTACACGAGTGTAAACAAGTGACAAACTTATCATTTTTCTTTTACGATGTGGTTAAATTATATGTTGTGTATTAATAATTTTTTTTATATTATTATTTTTGTAGTTGTAAGTTTTAAGAAATGTTTCTATCTAAAAAAAAATTAAAAGATGCATAAATGTTACTTTTTTTTAATAAAATATTTTAAAATTGATAATATTTTAAATATATAAGAGGTGTATAATAATTTTATACCGTAAAATTATTATTGAATATCTCAAAGTCTAAAATTCTTTTAAGTCATAAAAATAATTCACATTATATTTATATTATAAAAAAATAAAAAAAAAAAGGCAAAAGCTTTTGAAGACAAAAGGCCGATCTCTTCATAAATTGTCGGTGTTATGTCATGCCGGTGGAAAGTTTTATTCTACATCATATCTATCATGCCTCTACCTTGGAAAGGATATATTTATAACTATTTATTTATTTTTATTTTATTGTATTTTATTTATTCTATGACAAAATATGATTAGATGAAACAGATGAATTTAATTTTACAAATCAATTATATTTTATCAATTGAGAACTCATCATTTGAAATAAACAAAATTATTATTTATTAATAATTCATTAAAATTTGTGTTATTGTAGCATAATAGCACTATAGTCTCGTTATAAGCACTAAAATCAAAAGTTACAAATTTGATATAATATTTTTAAGTTACTTGATGTTATTAAAAAATAACTTAATTGATCGAATTAGCCCAAAGCAATTTAATAGTTGAAAATTGTTTAGATATGTAGCTTACATGTAAGTTATAATATTATCATACTGTTAAAAGTACTTATTAGTTATTACATGTTTTATTTAATATCTTTAATTGATTTATGATATAAAATTATTTTATTTAGATCCTAGTTTTAATATATTTAATTTTAAAAATAATATTTTTTTATTTTTTTATTAAATTTTTATATTATAAATAATTATGTTTTATATTTATTATTATTTTTACTTATTTCACTTAAATGTATTTATAATAAAGAAGATATATTAATTAATATTATCTTAAATTAATAAGTTATATCATTAATTAATTGATTATCATGTCTCAATTTATACTTCTATTACTTTATTATTTTCAATAATAATTTATTAAATCCAATACTAATATTATATATTTTTTAAAATAATTATATTATGTAAACGCATAGCAGATTCAAAATTCATGCACGACTATTACGTCACCGGTCACATGTGCCCGGATATTATTATCAATATAATAGCATTAATTAATCGCATACTATTATTAATATTATTAATTGCTTTTATTTAGCTATTTGACTGCAGGAATTAAGTATGAGTTGTGAATGTATACTTGTAAAGTGCAATACGCGTAGCCGAAAACAGCACTAGTGTATTTTGTGTCGAAAAGTAGAATACTGAAAAACATCAATACCAATAAACTAGTACTTCTTTGATTAATACACAAGTATTACTATATTTGTTAAAAAATATCATTTTAAAATCATGTTTCATATTATAATTTAATTTAAATTATTAAAATTAAAAAATATATAAAATTATGAAATATTGTTATGATTTACATTTATATATATATATATATAGCTATACCCTATATCATCACTCTTAAAAAAATACCAAAAATTAGATTGAATGTAATTCAATGTTAATCTAAAATATTAACTCAATCAACATATATTAAATTACCGTACTAAAATTAACTTATGAAATATCCGTTAAAAAATATTATAAGAATTTACTTATATCGGTTTAATATATTAAATTTGTAATTTATATATATTTATTTTTAAAATAAATTTAATTTATATCAATTATATGTTAATGATAAACTAATAAATAAAATTTATCGTTAAATCAAATAATTAATAAAAAAGATGTATATTATAATTGTTCATCAATTTTTAAAAAGATAATAACTTTTAAAAATTGATAAATTATTAAAAAATTTGAGGACAAAAAAAAATTAATTTTTTTATTAGTTATATTAAATATTTATGAAAATGAATATCAGAAAATATTAAAGAATAATAATATAAATTATTTTATCATCTAAATTATTATAAAAGATTAATTAAAATTATATTATCATAAATATATATTATATATGTAATAAAAATATATAAAATTAAAAAATATATATATGTATTAATATTAAATAGATCAATTTAGTTAAATATTCATTTATAAACTTTAAAATTTTAATTCATCTTATGTATGTTAATTATTGCATTATTAAAATTAAAATCAAGTTCTATAAAATATAAAAATTATTTTAACTTAACTCGATTTAATTTTAATTAAATAAACTAGTTTATTGATTATTATGCTCCTTACCAAAAACTATAACTCACTTCACTTTTCTAAAAACAGTTGTTTTGCAAAGCAGGTTAGTAAAAGAATCAAGTCCAAGTCAAACTATTTGAAGTGATTGGTTGCTCCCTTTACTAGATAAGACGGGAAGAAAGCGATATAACTTCGACTAAATTATTAAAACTATAAAAATTTATTATTATTAAATACTCAACATTAATGTTAAGTCACAAAAGTAATTGCAGTAACCTAACGTTAAAAAAAATGGTACGAAGACTACATACTTAAGCATGGTAATTTATAATATGAAAACAACTTAAATTCAAAATAATCCTTACAAACCTATTTAACTCATTTGTTAAATGATTTAGACACATAATACTCTTAATTAACCTATTTAAATATTACATTTTATAATAAAAATCATTTAAAATATTACTGTATTTAATTTAACTGTATTTTGTAATGGAATGTAAAGGGATTACAGTAGTAGTAATAATATTTATTACGCCTGTAGCTCTTTGTAATTCTCGTTACGTCTTCAACCTTATCTATTTTTCTCACAATTTGTATAATTATTTATGATTTTTTTCTCATTCTATCTCTTTTAGTAATAAAAAAAGTTTATTTTTTAATTTTTCTTCATTTAAAATTTCATAATCTTTATTTTAATATTATTATTTATTTTGATTACACTACGTAAACAAACATTGTAATAGTAATATTGTTTCCTTTACATTTAATTCTATTACAATTATCATTCTCATTATTTTTACATTCTACAAATCAAACGTCACCTAAATATTTATATAAATATAAGAACAATGCATGTCCTCCTTTTTAGTTTTTTATGAAATAGAATAATACTCATACTTCTTCCTCTTTTATTCTTGATTTTCTTTGTGTATTTTAATTCAGTTTCACACAGATTATACATAAATATCGCTATTATTAAATAAAAAATTTATTAATAAAAATATTTTAATAATAATACCCTCAATTTAAATTATTACTAATATAATTATTTTTATTATAAACAATTTCACAAATAATAACAGCACTAAAAGAAATGTTAGTGTTATTTGTTAATATAATAAAAAAAATTAGGAAAATATCATTTAACTGTTAAAGATGGAAATGGGAGACAAAACATTGTCACAACCAACTGTCATCTTAGATTGTAAACAAAAGTGTAAATAATTGATCATCGGAGACAGTACTTTGTACCGTACAAGGCTTTGACTTATTGGGAGCGAATTTATTTTTTATCCAGCTTGTCCATTTATTATTTGTGCCGCCTTGTAAGACCGACACAGCCCACCTAACAAGAGTCCAATCGTATCTTATTTTATGTGTATTATTTTATGCATTATTGATATAAAATAAATATATAGATAGATAAAAATTATTAAAAAATGTAGGTTAATATATTAAATGTAAATTTTTTACACTCATAATTATAAATTATTAATAATATACAAAATAATTTATTTAAAATAATAGAAGTAATATCCATTCACGAACAACACAACTATATCACCTTTTCTCGTCCTTAGAAAAAATCTACAAATTATTTGTACGATTCCTGTCACAAAATATAAAGCGGGTTAAAATTTTTTAGCTCGAATACCGTTAATTATTTAAAAATATATATATATTATTAATCATTAAATTTTACTAGATTTTTATAATTGATGTTTTAATTTTTTTTAATATTATATCTATTTTTAAATTTAAAAACTTTAGATTACATTAAAAAATAATAAGTAAATATATTAAGCATTAAAAATTAAGGAAATAATTAATGCAAAAAATACTTTTTTTAATACATTAATTTTTATTTTTAGTACAATTTAATATAAATGTGTCAAATATCAAAAGATAATGAACATAATATTACGAAAAAATTAAGAGTTCAAATTATAAAATATGGTAAAATTTAAAAACTAATAATATAATTAAGCTAAATTTTAAAATTGAAGTTGGTTTGAATTTTTGAATAAGAGTAGTGGTTATTGTAAAAATCTTTAGAGTAGTTTTACTTATTTGCCCTTATATATTATTTTTTATTTCAATTACATTTAAAATTAAACATGTGTTAAAATATAAAATTTTATTTTTGCACATGTTTAAGAATTAAATATACATTCCAAAATATTTCTTGTTCTGGTAGCATAATTTGTCAGTTATTATGTTAATTTATCACCAAAATTGCATAAAACTTCAATGACTTTTATGCTTCAAAAAACATATACATATATTCAAAATAAAGGATGATTAAAATGAAATTATCCCTTAAGAAGAATAATCTTGTGCAGTATTCTCAAAATATTATATTATAATTTACTTAAATTTTTGGTAAATTTTTTTTAATTGTGTTAAAATTTGAATTTAAAATAAAATAAGTCTGATAAAATTTTACCCTAAGAAAGTTATTCTTATTATTATTAATAAGAACACAAAATTTTATATATTTTTTTGCATTCGTATGTTTTATATTATATCATGTATGATATTATACAATATAGACGAGAAGAAAAAAAGGCACTGATACATTAAATAAGAGAGATAATATTTTTAAACACCCAATACATGAATGACACTTAAATGTGATGACATGTTGGGAAGTGACGAGTCAACGTGAATAGGTTGTTTCGTTTTATTACGAAAGTTAAGTTTCACCGTCAACGCAGGGAGTGTAGAATCGTCGAGATTGTAACAAGAGATCAAGATAATAATGTCATATTTAGTTCGCAGCTACCAATTTAGTCCTAAAGTTTGAATATTTAGTTGATTTTTATGCTCCTAATTTAACAAAAATTTAAGAATGTACTAATTTTAAATGAAGAATGATTCTAAACTACTTATTTAAAAATTGTCTGATTTAATCATTAATTTAAGAAGAAATTTGTGAGATATTCTGAATATATAAATATAATATATAAGGCGTGGTGCCAATATGGTCACAGATTAGATTGCTCGTAGCTCTAAGATCAATTCGCTACCACTTGATTAAATTTCCAACTTTTAGCCCTTTTATTATAAGATATAGTTTAATATAACATTTTCTATATTAATAAACTTGCAAAAATATAACAAAATGGGTTTAATGTTATCATAAATTATATATACGTGAAGAAACTAAAATATTATATATAAATCTATACGAAATGAAACAAACCACATAGAAACTGTGATATTAATCAAAAATGGAAAAATAAATAACGATTGTTGAAGAGAAAGTTCATATATGACAAAAACTGACAAACAAGTATACGTAAAAAATACGGCTATAATTAATTAATGACAGCATATTTACAAAAATCACAAATTTATAATGAAAAGTTTTTTCCTACTTAAAATTACATTGAAATTTTTTTCCTTGATACAGTCTTGTTAGTGGTGTATACTTACCGGTAGATGTATATTATTTAAAAAAAATATTAATAATATATAAATTTATATATATATATTAATTATATTATTATAAGTGATAAAATTATTTAAAAAATAAAAAAATAATTTAATTTTTTGAATAATTTTATTAAATATTTTAATATAATTATAAAAATAAGTATAAATTTATAGGTTAGAGTTGACTATTCTTTTCTCTTTTTTGCTATTGTAATTGAGAGTTGAGGAATTAAAAATCGATCTGTCATCTTCTATGGAACTAGTCGGCATTTATGGACAATTTGCTTCCAATTGAGAGAAAATAAATTGTCTGATTAATTAAGTTCAAATCACAGAAAAAAAAAAGTGAAAAAAAAAATGTAAGGTTAAGAGTTTATTACTTGTGAGTTATATAATATTATTTTAAAAAATATTATCATAATTTTTAAGAAAAATGCCAATGTTTTGATTAATATTGTTGATTTACGTAATATTATGATAATTTTTAAGAAAAAATGTTGAAGTGTGTATTATTATTTAAAATTTATAATGATAATTTTTAGAAAATATGTGAAGATTAGAGTTCATTACAATGTATAATATTATTTAAAACAAAATATTTAAAGTAATTATTAGGCAGCAGGGAGTTCCAAAAAATATATGGCTGGACTGCACGCATACAGCTTGTATTAAATAGGGATTGGGGAGCAGGAGTGCGTAGAGGTCCTAACTCTTAAGGTGATTTTTAGTTAGGTATAATAGAATAAGTAATATAATTGATTCTGTACATTATGTTGTTTGGTTGAATCAAACATATGTAATATAATATTATTAATTATATGTAGAGAAGGAAAAATGATTACACATCTTAGCATAAGAAATAGAGATTACATTATATGTGTTTGAATAGCTCGCGTCCTCCGCCATCCCGTCATCGTCCCGGCCATCGCGTCGTCCTATCCAGCCATTACGTCGTCCATCTAGCCATCACGTCGTCCCATCCAGCCATCGCGTCATCCAGTTCAGCCATTGCGTCGCCGTCCGGCTCGCGTCTCCTCTGCGCTCCAGACGATTTTTAGTGCTTTTTTTTTTTTTTAAATTGTATTTTTTTTTCTTGAAATTGCAAATTTTTTTTTTGTGCTGAATTTGTATTTTTTGTGTGCTTAAATTGTGATTTTTTTTGCTAAAATTGTTATAATTAAATTTATGTAATTAATTAAAATTTATTAATTGTTGTTATGAATTGTTTAAATTATATATGTTAATTTTTTTTATTATAATTATTTTTTTTGAATTATTGAATTTAAAATAATTATATAATTTTTTTTTCTATTCCATTACATTATAGTTGTCAAACCAAATACTGTAATATTGATTCCTTTTTTTTATTACAGTGACTAAACCAAACACTGTAATAGTAATACTGATTCTTTTACATTACATTTCATTACGATTACAATTATATTCAGCGAACCAAATGCATTCTAAGTTATTTAGGTGATTTAATTTTTTAAAATTACAAGTAATATTTTTTTATTATTTTCATAAAAAAATTAATTAAGAATAAAAATATATTATTTTAATTATCTTTATTAAATATTATTTTTAAGAAGCCTAATTACATTATTTTAATATTTTAATATTAAATTATTACTTAAAAAATTATTTTAATTATAAAATTATTAAAATAATGTGTTTTATTTTTAATTAACTTTTTTTGTTTTTAAGTTTTAATGTTCTGTTTCAAATTATCTGTCTTCTCTATATCCCCCAATTATAAATTGATATGTATAATTCTTTTAAAAAAATTTAAATCTTCACTAAACTTAGATTAATATCGTTAGTAATATATTATGTCCCAAATTATCCCCTCTTTGTTTCCTAATCCTCCTAAAGTGATATGTATATTATTTTTAAAAAATTTGAATCTTCAATAAACTTTTATTAACACCATTATTTAAAAAATTGAAGATATATATTTTTAGAGAAAAAATAAAAAAAGACTAACTTTTACTTATTTTATATTTGATCATTTTTATAAAAAAAAATTTCTGACAATTATTTTTTTTGTATTAATAAAAATTATAGAAAAAAGACATATGACATAGAAAAAAATAATATATGACACTTAAGATTAGCTATGTTTTAATATTGATGGTACTACAAAAATGTTTTACTTTTATAACATAATATAAATGGATATTCTTTATAGATTGATAAAATTATTTTTAAATAAGGATATGGATTGTAACTTATATTAATTTTATTTTTATAAATATTTTTTAATGTAATATACTAATAATAGTCAACAAATTTAAAAAAAAATAAAGAAATAATTGTATTAATATAAATTATAGACAAAAGACCTATGAGATAATAAAAAAATATGACAAATAAAATCATTTATGTTTTAATATTGACTGGACTATAAATATACTTTACTTTTGTAATATATATAAATGAATATTTTGATAAAATTATTTTTAATTAAGAATATGAATTGTAAATTCTATTAATTTAATTTTTATAAATATTTTTTAATATAATATACTATTACTAGTGTTGAATTATATGTAATTTTTTCAAAATATTTAAAAAATAACATTTTTTAAAACCTATAATAACAAAAATAACACTATTTTATTCAAATTTATATTTTTGTAATTAAAAAAATATTAATATATCAGTTTTTCTTTAAATATTCGTCCAATTAGAATTAAATGATGATAATTTAGATTCGTTTAATATTGAACGTTCAATATTACACGTTCAATATTATTAAAGTGCTAATTTTATTATTATAAATTTTAAGAATGTTATTTTTATTAATTTTCCTTTTTCTTTTTTCTTTCTTTCCTTATTCAATTTTCCTTTCACTATTCTGTTACATGTTAATTAATATTAACAAAAATATTTTTTATTATAATTTAATATATATATTAATTTACATAATATAATTGAATTAATTTTTTTACAATTATATCATAATATCACATTACTTTATTTTTATATTTAATAATTAATTAACACGTTATTTAATATATATAATATTTTGATTTATATAACATTGCTTTAATATTAGTCACCTAGTATCTTACATTAAAAAAATTTAAATATTTTAAATTTGAGTTGTATTATAAATAATATAATGCAATAATAATGATCTATATATTTAAATCTAAGTAACAATATTTAATTAAAAATAATAATAATTATGATCGTCATATATAGTACATTAATGTCAAATTCACAATAATAATGAAATATATTTTGATCGGAAAATTTTATCTTACATCTTTGAAAGATATTACTATATCCATCAATCCATCATTTATTATTGGGTGGTTATTAAATATATATTTTAAAATAAATTACGTGAATGAGATTAATCTAAATAATCTAGTGGATTATAAGTCTCAAATGTAACTTTCAAGTTCGCAAATATCCTTGGTCTTTATATTGTTTGGGGCTTGTATAAGTTTTACGTTCCTAACATTTAAGTGGGTTAGTAAAAATATTTTGAAAAATAATAAAATTAACATTTCTTAAAACTTATAATAACAAAACTAACACTCTTTATGTTCAAATTTATAATTTTTACAATTAAAAAAATGATTAATATAATTAATATGTCATTTTTTTTAAACAACCAATTCAATTAGAATTGAACGACGACAATTTAGATCTGTTTAATATTTTACGTTAAAATTGAACGTTCAATATTATTGAGATGCTAGTTTTATTTTTATAAGTTTTAAGGGTGTTATTTTTGATAATTTTTCAAAATATTTTTAATATTTAATTTATTTATAAAAATATCATCAATATTTAATTTTATTAATACTTATATTATTTTAAATATTTTCATTAAAAAGTTAAGAGCTAAATATTGCAATAAAACATTAATTGTGTTTTTTAACATGACTAAAAATATATAAATGTTAATGAAATTAAACTGTTATAAATATTTTTGTAATAAATTAAATATTAAGGTTATTTTTTGCAATATAACATATTTAATCCTATTGTTATACTTATAAGTTTTATGACTTTAATTTTAAAAAAAATTATATATTTCAAGTTTAGAATGAATTCAAAATTATGAAACATTTTTTTTTTTATTGAAAACTATACTATATTGAATTACACATTATAAAGTGACTAATTGTGATATATAGTAATTATCTTTTTAATTATTTGAATTCAAAGCAGAGTCCAATGCAAAGACTAATAACGCGGTTTTGCAGCTGATCTTGTCAACACCGACTACCCGTACCACTCACTTCATGCTCCTTTGGTAAGTACAAGTCTTTGATGTGAAAGACTAGCATATCCATATTAGCTTATTTTAAGTTCTAAAGGAATTCTAGACACATATTACTTTTATAATTTGACAAGAGATTAAAAAGTATGCTTAATTTGATCGTCAATTAAAGAGAATTAATCAAAACATAACGTGTATTTTGTTCAAAATAAAAGGACTTGCAGTGTCATGTAAAATAAGAGACAATTAAGAAAGACCTTCTGTTTTCTTCTTTCTAGATGAAAGACCTTCCTAATCTCTAACTTCAAAACGAGTAAAAATGAATGGCGTCTAAAAAGGGAGAAGACAACCTCAACAGTGAGTCTCCTTACTTTGGTCGTTACAAGTATCACCAATAATTAATAAATAGGTGATAAAAAATAAATAAATGGTAGAAAACTTGGAGTAAAAATAGTTAAAATATTTTATACAATGTCATATTTTTATTGATTTAAAAATTGCAAAACGAACAAAAAGAAGAAAAAGAAGAAGCAGAAGAAGAAGAGAGTTTGGTGAGTCCAACAAAGAAATAATAGTTTTTGTTCGAAGAAAAAGCTAAGCAATAACTGCTCGCTTGCAAAACCACCGAATGCAATTCGTCTTTAATTAATGGGACTTCAAGCCGCAGCTTATAGGTGCTAGAAATTAGCATATGTTATTGTAAGAATAATTTTTTTAAGCTCAATTATTGTAAGTCGATTACAAAAAAAAAAACTTAGTAAGTAGTAACCAAAATAAATAGTGCAAAATTTTTACTTATTATTAAAATTAAAATTATTAATTTTATGTCAGTTTAGTATTAATTTTTTTTTATTTAAACTTAATACTAAAATTATTAATTTTATTTTATTTCGATATTTGTTAGTTTAAATATATAAAATAACAGAAAAATTAAAATGTGTCAATCATGTTACTACATTAAGATTATTTTAATAGTTTTATATATAATATTAAAAAAATAACGTAGGTGGAAGATACCTTGTTATTTTTTTTTCAATTTATGTTCTTTTTATATTATATATAAAAATTACTAAAATATCGCTAGCACATGTTTGAATTTATGTTTTTTTTTTCCCTAAACTAACATAATATTGAAATAAAACAAAACTAATAGTTAATATTAAGTTGAAACAAAAAAAAAAAATTTATTATTAAGTCAATATAAAGTTAATAATTTAGTACTTAATAAAATGTTTGTCAATAAGGACAAAACCTATTAATTTTTCATTTTTTAGTTTATTTTATTAATGTTATATTTTTTATTTACTATTATTTTTAAGCTTCAATCAATATTCATTAATTACATATATTTAGTTTTTTCTATCAACGTTATAAATAAATAAAAAACACAAATATGACAATCATATTAATTTTAATTTTGTATGTGATCGATACCTTTAACAAAGTCATTATTTAGAGTATGTTTACTATAGTCTATATACGAGTTGTCCAATTTTAAGATTAATTTAGTAATAAAAAAATACAAATTAAATATTTTTCTTCAAAACGTGGATAAATATGACGATAATCTAATGTAATTAATATCGATTCCATGAGTGACTGCACAATGCCATAAATAGGAAGCATTTAAGGCTGATTTTTTTGTTTAGAGTAATTTGGTTAGCTTGTTTTAAAGAAATGATGGCACAGAAATAAAAGTAGTGCATTTAGGTCTAGCAAATATTTTTAATTTTTTTTTAATTACATTTGACAAAGAAACAATAATTTATCAAGCAATTTTTTTTAAATAAAATTTTTATAAAATAAAAAAATGATGAAAAACATTTAATTTTTTTTTCCACAATTTGTTATTATGGTGTCGCATTTAAAAAAATAATAAAATAATTTACTCATAAAAATAGTTGCATAATATAAATATCCTAATTATAATAGCTAACATTTTTCCAACACTAGTTTTGGCTACATTTGTGCATTATTTGTCAATTATAATTGAGTGCAATTTTTTCAGGATTTAAAGACAATTGTTATTTTTAATACTTATGCTAAAAGAATTAGTTTAAAAAAAATTAAAAAGAAATTAAAATAATATTTACGGTACTAAATTATGAAGTATTTAAAGAGTATTGACATTATTTTATATAATAAGTTATTTAACACATATTTTTAAGTAAAATAAATAATATAAATGTAAGAATAAAAAAAATTCAGTTTAATTATTTAAATTATTGTGTTTTTAATTTTATAAAAGAATTTATTAACTAATTATGAGTATATAAAAAATATAATATTAATATATATTTATTTTCAATTAATTTCAAAATGTAATGACTATCTTGTCCCAGCCTGATCGGTGAGAGTAACTTTTAGAAAAAATTGTTAGCTTTTGCAACTAGTCACAATTTTAGTTATATATGATTAAAATATTCATAATTACATATTAATTAATGTATTAAATTATAAAATAAAAAAAATTTGTTGATTTTTTTGATTGGATCATTAAGGAAGAAAAAAAATGCTAATATGACGATTATCTTCCAGTAGATCCAATAAAGTTTCTAACCCAATCTGGCCCACCTGATCTACCGTCCATCTGACCTTCTAGATGGGACGTGATTAGGGAAGTGAAGACTCACTGACTCGGTCGTTCTTCGATGACCATTAGAGTCAGACCATCTATTAATTTTCAAACCGTACGTTCCATTGCGAATTTTATCTTATCTAAACTTATCTACTGATTTAGATAGAAATTACTCCTAAAAGTTATTCCTTTTATTTAAAAACTAATGTTTCAGATAAAAATATTAATTTTATCTACGTTCGATTTAATTTAATTTTTTATCAGATTAAAATATCTAAATTTATATTCATATTTTAAATTAAATTTGGTATATAATTTATTCATATTAAATAAAATTGAATCCGATTAATTCAATTTAAAAACTTATTTTACTCATTTTTCAGTAATTTGAAATAAAAAATATTAAAATATAATTCAAACTTACATAAAAATGTAAATATATTTAAAAAAAATTAATTAGATTGGATGAGATCGAATGATATATAGTAAAATCTACTATACGATCCTAAACTTAATGAATTAGGAAAATTTTCAATATAATTTTGATTCGATCATCGAATCAAATACTATTTAAAACTTAACGAATTATATTAGATTGGTTGAATTAATCGAATAATCAAATTTTTTTTTTCATACCCTTAGGTGAAACAAAAAAAATATATATATTTGGATCCTCTGTTAATCACATTAGGCTATTCTGTTTGATTGTTATAAAAGTTGTGATATTTATTACTACTCATGTGCATAATATTTCTCTGCATAAGTCTTCACAATTTACTTAATAAGATTGATGCGTTTGGTGAAAGGTTTATATTCAAATGACAAATCACAAATTTCATACTAAAATGAGTATTTAACTTTTTAAAAAATATTTTATTTTTATTTATTTATTTATTAATAAACCTAATTATAAAGTTATTTAATTAAAATAAAGATGTATAATACAATATAAAGTGAATATATGTTTAAAAAAATGGCTTAATTATTTTATTGGTATTCAAATTTTAATTAAATTTATACCTAAATTTTCAAATTCTACAATTTAGTTTCTAAACTATTAAAATTTTACGCATAGGTCCATTAACTTTTAAATTCTATAATTTAGTCCATAATATTTTAAAAATTTACACATAGATAATATATTGAGTACTACAATATATTTTTTTAATCAAAATTTGAAGACGTACATATGATATTTTAAAAATTTGAGAACTAAATGAATTTAAAAGTTTGGATAAATATGTGTAAAATTTTGAAAGTTTGTGAAATAAATTGTAGAATTTAAAAGTTTAAAAACTTAAGTGTGAATTTAATTAAAATTTGAAAGTTAATGATGTAATTTAGCCTAAAAAAATTACAATATTTTAAAACCTTGTATTTTTTTAATCAAAATTTTACATGATTTAATTATCTAATTATTTTACTTTTATCCAGAAAAATATATATTTTTACATATAAATTTTTTTAGGAAAAATAACAAATATAACATATCTTAAAACTTATAATAACAAGAATAGTAAATTTTATATTCAAATTAAATATTTATACAATTAAAAAATAAATTTTATATTATTTTTTTGAACAATGTTTAAATAATTTAGATTAATTTAATATTAAACGTAAAATATTATTCAAATACTTATTTTATTATTATAAATTTAACTAATGATATTTTTGATAAGTTTACATATATATGTTTAAATTAAACTGTGATAATTTAGATTAATTTAATATTAAAAATAAAATATTATTAAAATATTTATTTTATTATTATAAATTTAACTAATGATATTTTTAATAAGTTTACAAATATATATATATATATATATATATATATATATATATATTGTGAAAATGCTTAAAAAAAAAATTATATATGAACAAGCTTATACTTGAATGTCAAAGGGAAATATTCCCTTAATACAATTCATAAATTTTATAATTTCAATTTTGTCATACTTATTTTTGGTTTAATTTAGATAATAATAAAATGATACATAATATAATATATTATTTATTCTAAATAGTTTAAATAAAATAAATCAAATTATAAAAATTATGAAAAATATTACATAATTATCTATGATAAATAATGAGCCCATTATAAACAATTTTAAATTAGATAAGATGTGACAATTTTAACTCATAAATATATTAAAAATATTAAATAAAATATGAGATAAAAAGTTACAACTAATTTAACATATTTAATTGTACCCTATAATTAAATATTTTTTTTTTGTCAGAACAAAATTTTGAGAATTTATCAAAAATAACACCTCTAAAATTTATAGTAATAAAACTTAGCACCATAATAATATTGAACATTCAATATTAAACAGGTCTAAATTATAGTCATTTAATTCTAATTGAATATGTGTTCAAAGAAAAATGACATATTAATTATTTTTTTAATTATAAAAATATAAATTTAAATACAAAAAATATTAATTTTATTATTATAAATTTAAATATCCTAATTTTTTTTTATTTTTTCACAACTATTACTAAATTATATAATGAAAATGTCGGGCATTAAAAGTAGACATTGGTCAGGTTGGTCATGTTACATATAAAATTAAACATAATCAATTGTTTTCAAATTAATAAATGTTGAAATTAAAATGGTCAACGAACTCATCATAATTCAACCATTATTTAATTGTTGGGTTTTTTGAAATAAAATTAAACAATTTTGTGATATTTTATATTATAAATTAAACAATTATATAAAATTAAATAATTTTATATTTTATATTATAAATCAATAAATTATATAACATGTTAAATATAAATTTTTTAATCTTAATTTTGTTTGATTGATAAGAAACTTACATGAAATAATATTTTATTAAAAAAAGAATTTTAATTTTATTAATTTTTTTTAAATTAAATTGTTGGATAAAATTATTAAAATTTTATTGTCCGTAAATTTGCATTTATATAATAATAAAAAAAATAAACAAAATACAAAAACAGTACAACCCCAGTAAAAAATAAATATTTATTACAATTGGATCTAAGGATGTCAGAGTAGAAGTCTTTGCTGCCAAATAAACTCACCGCCGCGAAGGAGCTCAAACCCTAAAATCACTTCTTGCAGAAGGTCCAAGAGCCCTGCCTCTCTTTCTCTCTCTCTACACCCTCCATAGTTGATCGATTGTCTCTTCGTCTCTCCTAGGTCTCTCTCTTCTTTACATGAATTATCCGTAGCTGATTGAAGTGTGCGTGTTAGAGTTCTCATATTTTTGCGATAGTTTATCCCCAAAATGCGTACACTACTCAGCACCTTCGAAGACCTAGATCTTTCTTTAGAATGACAACAATTTTTAGTTTTTATTCGTATCATTTTGTGTTCGAGATGGTTTCTTGAACTTATTATTCGTAATTTTACGCTAACATTGGTTTTCACAGAAAAATAACTTTTTTACTACAGCTTTTAAGAAAGAAAGTTATTGCTTATATTTTTACATGATTTTGAGTGGATTAAATTCAAGTTTTTTGGGGGACTGATGTTTTGATATGTATATTTCATATCCAATGAAGATGTAACGGTGTTACTTTAGGTATCTATTTCTACTAAACTGTTTGCTGCTTACTTATACATGCTGTAAATTTTTATCCAATTTTTGCGGCTATTGTTGGTTGTTTTAACGAAAGCGTTTCCATAGTGCAATAGATGGGTGGAGGGTGGCACCGCATCTAGTGCCTTTACTGTTTTTTATATTTTCAGTTTTAATATACATGCCAATTATTTTTGTTAGTATAAATGATTTTTAGTAATTCTATTTCAATGATAGGGAAAGGTTAATATAATATTTTGGGGAAAGAACTGTCTTTTGTTGGCAACGGCCATTATGTTCAATGGTGGTGTGACGTTTTGATTGTTTGCCAAATAACAGTTGAAATTAGTCATGATTCATTTCACTTAGATAAGTTGATAAACCCGTGCTTGATTTTGTTAGGAATTAGTAATGTTCAATGGTGGTGTGACGTTTTTTATTATTGATTTTTCTCTG
The DNA here is from genome assembly GCA_029378325.1 of Elaeagnus macrophylla. NCBI lineage: Eukaryota > Viridiplantae > Streptophyta > Magnoliopsida > Rosales > Elaeagnaceae > Elaeagnus > Elaeagnus macrophylla. Next base: position 7,854,923 of record CM055642.1, on the reverse strand, counting down.
AATTCTGGTCAAGCACATTTAGTTTTTGGTAGAAAATGGGATATTTATCCTTTGGCACTTCTCTGGTTTCTTACATGTAACAAGTCTCCTGACTGAACTTGCTAGATTATTCCCAATTTTTTAAAAAGTGAAGATGCTTATGATTTAGCTTAAAATTCTTGTTTTTGTCTGTAACTTTTTTGGCATTCTTTTCCTCTAACCTAGAAATTTAAGGTCTTTTGGTTTTAATCTAGTTACTTTTTTTTTTTTGCTTTGATCTTGTTACTTATTAATAATAAATTTTATTTGGTTTCTGCAATGTCATGATTTTTATTTAAGTTTTTGTATTAAATCTTTGTCGTATCTTTATGGTTTAAGTTTTTTGACGAATACTTTATAACTGAGCAGAACGCCATTATTTTCCGTAAATGAGGGGAAGGAGTTACACTCCATCACCTCCAAGAGGTTACAGTAGACGAGGAAGAAGTCCAAGTCCTAGGGGCCGATACAGTGGTCACAGTAGAGATCTTCCTACTAGCCTTTTAGTTCGTAATCTTCGCCGTGATTGTAGGTTTGTTCTCTCGAAGTATTCCTTTACTTAACTTGGTTTGTTGAGGGCTTTTGTTTTCTACTATTGTAAGATGAAGGTAAAGGGCACGTGCCCAAAATCATGGTTTATGCGCATGTCATTCTTTATTGAAATTTGTATGGAAATAGTGGCTTCAGTTGTAAACCAGCTAGGAATTTATGTTTACACCATATTAGTGTTAGGTTTGTACTGTTTGGTGCATAGCGTATCTCTACTATAGGTATGTTTCCATTGTCCAAAGGACGTGGGTGAGAGTGCTATACAGGTGATTCTTCTTTCATGCATTTTTACAGTAATTTTTAAAATTTGAAATGTGCTTCTTTCATCACAGTTTTGTTTTATTGTGGCTCTAAATATTTAGTTATCTTGTACTATCATGCAATGTATGAAATTGTTTACTTTACATAAATCTTAAAGGGAACAATGCTCATAATTTTCTCACTAATTTTTTTGTGGTTTTGTTACATAGCATGTTATTTTAATGCAGGCCAGATGACCTCCGCAGACCCTTTGGACAGTTTGGTCCTCTAAAGGACATCTATTTGCCCAGAGATTACTATACTGGGTGAGCTTTTAGTTCAGCTTGAATATTTTAGATGTTGTGATTAATTATATTCGATTAATCTGTCCCATAACAAATGAAATTGACATTTTCTTATTGCTTCATTATTGTGTTTTCTAGAATAGCTTTTAATGAATGTACATTCATGATAGGTTAACACTTGATCTTCTTGTTGGAATTTTTTTTAATGCTTGTCTTCATTCTGGTGCCTTATTCTTCAAGAAAAAAGTAGATAGATTTAGGTTTTAGATTCTAGAGTTTTCGCATAGAATTAGTGGTTTTAATTTTTTTCTTGGGTATCTTAAAGACCCTTATAGGAAAGAGATGTGACCTAGCAGGTTAGGTTATCCCTTTTATTCTTGAATTGTGTTATGATAATAGGATTCTTTCATTTATGATTATATCTAATTATAATTAGCTGGGTGCGTTTATTGAAGTTGTTGAGGTTTAACAGTGAGTTTATAGTTTTGAAGACATCAATCAAGTAGTTAGAGTTCATTTCAAGGGTGATGTTAATGATAGTGAAGATTTGAAGGAAGTTGGTTTGAATTCAATGTGAAGATGTTCCAAGTCTTGAAGAATTTCAAGTCATCATAAAGCTGACACTTTCAAGGTCAGCAGGCAAGTGTTTGCCTTTTACTATGACAATCCGTATTACTGCGGAATATTTTGGCAAATTTACTGCTCAATGATGACGGTAGTAAAAACAGCTTGTGATGATTTGACTTGCAAATATAACTTTTTGTCTTTTCTGATGTCATTTTTATTTGTTTTTCTTTTCTTTTTTTTTCCTTCTCATTTTTACAGGGAACCCCGTGGTTTTGGTTTTGTCCAATTTGTAGATCCTGGTGATGCCTCGGAGGCTAAGTATCATATGGATGGTCAAATTCTTCATGGCCGGGAGATAACTGTTGTGTTTGCTGAGGAAAATAGGAAGAAGCCAACAGAGATGAGGGCCAGAGAGCGAGGGGGGTAAACCTTTTATCTTGTTTCTTTGTCATGTTTTGTGGTTTTATTAAAATGTGTTTTCATTACTGGCAAATATGGGAAAAAAGAAAATAAAAGAGAGGTTCCCATCTATTTATTGATGTATTATCTTTTCTGTGGTTTCTGTGGGATGCATTTTGTAATAAATATCATTTTATTTTTCCATTTTAGGGCCTAGAACACTTCAATCCTCACTGATATGCAGAGTGACCAATTTGTTAATGAATTTTAAACATAATCTTCAAAGCTATTATTCAAAAATCCTCCATCATGATCAAAATTTTCAAGTGAATGACCTTATTTTAAGCTTATTCTACAGATTTTTTTCATTTATTTATTATATTCCTTAAATAGAGATCGACACATTATGGTGGATATTTTATACTACCAGAAAAAACTATCCTCCTTGAAGCTGTTGACTAGAAATAGTTCATGAGAATGGCTAATGGAGCCCCCTTTTTTTTCCTACTCAAGTTTGGCAATTATGCTATTGAAGTAAAATAGATATATTTATCTTCAGTTCTACAAGATTGATAAATGTATTACTGACTTATATACCTTTCTTGAAGCAAAATCACCATTTTTGTTCCTCATATGCCCGCTTTATAACTGCGTGAACAACTTCACAACTAAATGTGTAATTGTACAATTATGTGGGCAAAAGTGCGCATTTAATGAAAAATATTGTGTGCTAAAAATTGGGTGTGTAAGGTAATGTTATTCTTATACAAGTATTTTTGTTTTTACTATTTGTGTGACACTCTGGGGACGCTGGAAACTTGAATCTTGAATTCAAAATAGGCTACATAGCTATTAGTATGCAGAAGCTGCATACATTTTTCCTGAGTGATTTTCCCTTTTGCCTTGTACAGTATTCGCCGATATCATGATAGAAGATCTCCTCCTCAGTATTCCCAATCACCCCCTCCACATCATGCAAGACTTCAGTCCCGTGAAAGAGACTATTACTCCCCACCTACCAAACGGAGGACGTACTCAAGGTAATTGATTTTCTCTATGTATATCAACTTAAAAATGAATATTCCTTAGGTGGTGTAAATAAAAATTTCCCTCAATACTTTGGATTCTAGAACTTTTAAGAGTTGCAATTTATTTTATTGCTGTTTTTGTTAGAGTAGTCAGCCTACAGTTGGTAGACTCATGGGTTAGGTGTGGTTTCGTTGAAATAAAATATCAAGTCACTTATGCTGCACTTGATGCAAATTTGCCTCAAACTAAAACAACTCCCAGAGTGTTTAAATGTCAGAAACCACAAATCTCCAATTTATTTTATTTTCCATGCAAGTTATAACTGTAAGATCATTTCATAAATGTGGGTGGTTTTGTCAATGGTTTTTAGAATCGAGGATTATAGAAGTGTTTTTGTAACTACTACTGGTTTCACATTTTGTATTTTTTTTTTTTTTAAACTATTTGTGTTTATATAATATGATGTTTCTTATAAAAAAAGATTAAAGAAGCATGTATATTATAGGACTTAGGACTGCTATAAATTAATATAGAAAGGGTATTGATATTATCACAACACAAATATTTTCATTTAATAACAACTTTATCTAATAGTAGTAGCACAAAGGTTCGATTAATAATAGGGGTAAAATGGACATTTGACACACTATTATTGTTGCAATAACAAAATTGGTTTGTGAAAATATCACTAGCCTATAGAAATTATGTTTATCTCACCATGTTTTTTTTTTGGTAATGCATTTATTCTGTTTTTATGAATGTGCCTTACATTCCCATTTTTCATATTATTATTTCCACGTAGTGATTTAGTTTCTACATGGGCAGATCTGTTTCACCTCAGGACGGAAGGTATAGTCGAGAACGGTCATACTCGAGGCACAGTCATGAGAGGCCATATTCAAGATCTCCACTTAATAATGGGTTGAGGAGTTGCAGTCGGAGTCCAGTTAGGGGGCCTAAGCCGTAGCCGGAGCATAAGCAGGAGCCCTAACCCGAGGCTAAGTCGAAGTCCAAATAATTTCATGAGGGAATCAAATGGAGATAGGTCACCAATTCCATGATGAAATGGAAGGAAACGGTAGTTTGTTAGCTAGATGATGTGTTATTGTATTCCTTTAAGTTTGATGTTACTGAACTCCAGTTGTTGCGTAGTAGTTAAAGTACTTATATAGGTTGGGGTTCGACTTGGTCATGGAAGAACTTTTGCATTAAAATTTAAGAAGGGCTTACGATGAACTTAATGTTGAGGATGGTTTGTTATTACTTATGTGTGCTAGATATTCTCCTTTTTTGTTTGTGGTTTGGTTTTTAGCTTTTTCTACTTTTTGTTATATTCCTTTTGCTGGAATTGCGTACGGTTTGCCTTAAACCGGAGTGCACTGAATCAACAATTAGTGAGCCATTTCAGCATCCAAGGTTCGAGCTACCTATGAGCCTTTGTGGTGCAATGACATGAAGCATGAAGCCTATTTGTGCACATTGAAGATGTAGTCCAAATTTCAGTTATGAACGTGTGAGCTGTGTTTTACTAAAAAAAAAATGCATACAAACTGTCTTGATCATTTTCACCAATATGGCAATTGCATGGCATTGCTTTTACTTGATGGTGCATCCATTTTCCATGGCCTATGCACTGTGGAGTTGATGAGGCAACATGTTGAGATTAGAGATTGACAGCAGTAAATAAAGTGACTGGAAATGCCGGAGTTCGAACCTTGGATGTTGAAATTGCTTGCGAATTGTCTCATCTCACTCCGGTTTCAATGTGGCTTAGAGTTTTTCTTTCAAGTGCTAGGTCCCTTGTGAAGTTTATAGGTCCCTATGAAGTAGCCGGTAGACCTTGATTTTTGTTAGAATTATTAGTTTTGTTTAAACACATTTTAATCGTGAGAGTGCAATTCAGCTTGGATATGTAGTCGTTCCTATCCTATTTTTTTATTTATAGGTTCTTAAATATTAAGGAGTTATGTTACTGAAATCAACTTAAGGCAATTTTAACTTATATGATAAATTATCATTGACTGAATCTTTGGCTCTAACTTTTACGCTACAGGTTCTAGTTTTTTTAACCAATGATTTTCTACCATATCGTTTGAAATATGCATTATGATAACAAGCATTTCTAGATACAAAAACATGTGACTTTGTCCACACTTGTACGCAATTTAGGGCTAAAAGAGGTGGTTGCCAGTACAGAGTTAAAACTTTGAAAATGGTTGCGCTGTTTTATTGTGAAAAATATGATCTTTAAGAATTTTAGTATAAATACATAAACATTGAAAGTTTAACAACATCAGAGTGGCGCAGCGGAAGCGTGGTGGGCCCATAACCCACAGGTCCCAGGATCGAAACCTGGCTCTGATATTAAATTTTTTTTTTGAAAAAAAAAAAACAAGAAATCCTTAGTTTCAGTTATCTTAAAAAACTCTTAAAAGATTATGATAAAATGTAGAATCGGATTCTGAGTCCACCTTTCTTCCAAGGATCTCCATCTAGTAAACCCAGGAATAAAGCAGAACTCTCCATATCAGCTGTATCAAGAAACGGCGTCGTAGAACTTGCCAGATGATATCGTCATCGTCAACGTTCTCTGGCTCGTCGGCGTCGACCTCGACATGGACATCCACAACGTCGGCATCAGCTTCCGGGAGAAGAATTCTGACGGAAATGTATGGTCTGAATGCAGACCCACCCCCTGATTGCGCCGCTGGACCAAAAGGAGACAATCTCTATCACTGGATCGCCACTATCATTGGTCCCCAAGGTCGGTTATGGTTTCTTCGCTTCTCAGTTTCTTTTTTCAGAGCACCCTTCTTATTTTTATTAATTGGGTTTGCTTCCTTTTGTTTGTAGCTTCAATTAATTTCGCTAGAAAGAAAAATCATGTGGTTGTTCTTAGTGGGTTTATGGTTTTTGGCTAATTTTCCTACTTTTATATTGTCTTTGAACACCTTCCAGTATTCTACCATATGGGTTTTGCTTTATTTGTTCTCTCTTTCACTTGAACAGTATGCTCTTTGATTTCTTGTTCTATATTAAGTTGCGAGTAAAAGGTTACCTCTTTTTTTAGTGGTTTGGCCTGTTGGAGTGCTGGTTTTAAAATTAAATATTGTTAAAATTTAAAGCAGTTCTACTTTTAGTGCGTAGATATCGTTTTTTTTTCCTTCATATTTTTGTTAATACTCTTCTTATGGGTTTATATTTAATGGCTAATTAGTTTGTGTTTGTGTTTGCTCTGCTTATGTATAGATGGTGTTTACTCTGAAGTGTTGACACAGTTGTGCCTTTGTTCTTAGGGACTCCATACCTAGGAGGTATATATTTCCTCGATATCAAATTTCCCAGTGACTATCCATTTAAGCCTCCCAAGGTTTGTCCTAAAACTATGATACTTTATGATTTCGGAATTCTTTAATTGAGTACTTAGTAACTTGATGGTGATATAAATACTCTTTACTGTGTGATGCTGGAAAGTACATGAGATCATTTGATTAAGAGACTTGACTAGTCCCAAATTCTGGGCACTGGTTTCGGCTTATGTTACAAGATATAATTATGAAATATATATTAGAAATGAGATTAATGGAAAAAAGAGCTGGAATTAGTTACTTGTGCTGTTGATAATGGTAGACTGCTGGAAGTGTGTAGCACGAAGTAATGATTATGAAAATTTCAAGCGTCTGTTACTATCAGTGAATCCGACTTGCAGGTTACATTCAAAACTCGAATTTACCACTGCAATGTTGATTCTGCTGGTAATGTGAATTTGGAGATATTGAAGGATGGTTGGAGTCCAGCCCTTACTATTACAAAGGTGCTGCTTGCAATTAGATCAATTTTCACCAACCCTGATCCTTGTAAGTTGTCAATGATTTCATTAAGCTGCTACCTAACAATGAGTGGTTTCACTTTCTATATATATTTCTCTTTGTAGCTCCATTCTAGTAGTTATGAAATTGACGATATCGATGATGAGACGTTTTATTTGTTTTACAATGCCATCATACCATTTGTGATCGTCACAAACCATGTCATGTCTGTGCCATCACAAATAGAATATGTATGCAATGAATAGACTTTTCCTATTTGGTTGGATTAGAAAGGGGTTATTATTGTCTTAAAAGAAGGACCTGGGTATGGTTTTAAGTCTTAGATTTGTCTTATTTAGGTAACTAGCATGTTTTAGACAATTTAGGGAACAATAAAGTTGATGTTGTTATAAGTTTTTAGTAAAAATTGATAAAATGCCCTCTACTCCGTTGGTAGTTGGACAAACAATCTTCATTTTTTGGGTCCTGAATGTTGGCTCTTTCATATTCTTGGCAGATAATCCCCTTGTTCCAGGAATTTCACATTTGTACTTAGCAGATAGAACAAAACATGATGAACTGGCTGCTGAGTGGACAAGGAGATTTGCCAAGTGAATCTTTGTACAACATTGTATTTCTTATAACAACAATTCTGTAAGCATTGAACATAATGTTTGATTTTAGTGTATGCAACTGTTTATAACTTTATTGCTTTAGTTATTTCTTCTTCTTAAATTTATTTATTTATTTTTTACGTTCTGACTAAAAAATTACAGAATTGCTGAAATGTAGAGCTTAGTTGAAAAGAATGAGTTTCTTACCGAGTTGGTTGTAATTATCCAAAAGTTACAATTAAAGTAATTTACTTATATGATAAAGAATTGAAGTATATGCAACTACCCAACAGTCTTGTTGATTTTTTTTTTTTCATTCCTCTTTTAAAATATGTTTAAAGTTTATAACTTTAACTTACTCATATTTTCCATTCCGTGGATGTTTAAATTTTTTTATTTTATTTTTTGTTATTGATAAAAAAGAACTTTATTTTAAACTAAGAGGAAGTGGATAAATTAAAAAAAAATATTGTCTTAGTTGAGTACCCAATTGATATTTTCGTATTTGTACCCACTCCTCTCGGAACTTTTTGCAGCTCTCAAGATGTGGTACTAGTATCTAAGTAGTTCGATAGATACTTGTCACCAAACAAACGTTAAGGAAGAGTAGGTAGGTTGGTACATACATGTACAAGAGTTCATTGAAAAATTATATATCGGATATATTCACCTATATTTATATTAGTTTATAATTAATTATACATTTAAATGATTAAAAAAAAGACAATTATTATTTTTATTTTCTTATATTGATGATAATAACACACTATTACCTAAGTTATTCGTCCAAAATAATTACTACGAGCCTTGTTCTGAATTTAAGCGAAAATATTTTTGAAAATTTATCAAAAATAATACCTCTAAAATTTATAGTAACAAAATTAACATTCTTATAATATTAAATATTTAATTTAAACGTAAAATATCGAACGTTCAATATTGAACGAATCTAAATTGTCATGGTTCAATTTTAATTGAACGAGTGTTCAAAGAAAAATGACATATTAGTTATTTTTTTAATTATGAAAATATAAGTTTGAATATAAATAGTGCTAGTTTTGATATTATAAGGTTTAAAGGATGTTATTTTTATTGTTTTTTCAATATTTTTTTTTAATGAAAATATTGTCCTTGTGTTGGATGGTCACGATTGTTCTTCTTGCAGCGTTCTGAATTTAAGATATTGTCCTTGTGTTAGATGGTCAGGCTTATTTCTCGTTGCAGCGTCCACTCTTCACGTGGCTAACTTGCCATCCCATATTTGTCACCTAACTCAGCAGCCTAACCATTTCATTGTTTAATTTAAAGACAAAAAAAAAAAAAAGGACTAGTAGTATTCAAAATAGAACAAATATCAATTTCCCAAAGAGAATATTAGATGGCTAAGAAGAGCATAAACGATATCAGAGTGGAGGACTTGGTTAATTTAGGGCTGAACATTGAAGAGGCCAAGGAACTTGAAAAGGTTTTTAAAGATGTCACCTTTGAAACCAAAGGATGTGATTCTGACCCAATAGAGGTTTGGCGTCTCTTAGTGTCTCGTAAAGTTCTAAAACCATCTCATCCTCATAGCCTTCACCAACTTCTTTATTACACCGTCTATGCAGATTGGGATGTTTCCACTAGAGGCCTTCCTCTTTATTGCTTCCCTTCTTTGTAATGCTCTCATTTTGCTTTTCTTTCATTACTTCATTTTATTTTCCTTTTTCTTTTTTGTTTCATTTAATGTGCTTCTTTATCTCTAATTTGCTAATGGCTGATTTTGTTAACCATTCCAATTCTCAATTTTTTTAATTTATATTTTCTTAATTTGAAAATTCAATTTTGAAATTGAAATTGAATTTTTTTTTCTTAGCTCTTAAAACTAATAACCAAAGCTACTCGATCATAATTTTGATTAGATAGTGAAATTTTCATGAGCATTTTTCAAAAAAGAAGTTTAAAATAAAATTAAAAATTAGTTCCAATTAAAAAAAACTAAGGAATATCGTTATAATAAAAGTGATGTGCTTCTAGTTGCTAAATTTTGCTTCTATGTAATTCATTTCATTAAAAGGGTTGTTTAATAATCATCTTAATTTTGTAATTAGATTTCTAATTTTTTAATTTTTTTAATAAAAAGAAAATGAAAATTTGTAATTTTGTTTATGAAAATCAAAAATTAAAATATTGGATGTTACATGTTTGATAAATAATTTTTAACTTTTAACTTTTAAGCTATAAAGTTCAATTGTAAACTTTTTTAAAGTACAAATTTCATTAAACTCTTTTATCATTTTGTGACTGTGATGATCATGATTGCCATTGGTCATTAGGTTTTAGTATTGAGAAAAAAAAAAAAAATAGAAATTTAATTTTAAAATTGACTTTTTAAATTTAAAAATTTGGCCAAATTCTAATACTAAATTTGAAATTTTACAAAATAAAATTTGAAAAATGGGTTATCTTATTTCAAAATATTGAAACTGAAATGAAATGAGCCATATGATGACAAGCTTATGTTATAGCTTTACTTATATAGAAAAGGCTAAGCTTTAGTGTGTGTTTGAAATCCTAATGTTAATTTTTGACTTGTTGTTCTGTTTTTCTATTCAATCAGACAGCAATCTAAGCACACAAACTTGGGGCGTATTCTAGAGAAGCATGGTTCAAAGTTTTTAGGGTCTTCATACAAGGACCCTATATCCAGTTTTAGCCTTTTCCAAAAGTTCTCTGTTCAGCATCCTGAGGTAACTATTCATTTCTATGCATATATTTATGAGATAAAATTGCCAGCTTTTAGTAATCATATTTTAATTCTATGTTTTGAAAATTCAAAGTCTTTTCTTTGTATGATTCTCAGGCTTACTGGTCCATTGTTTTAAAAGAGCTTTCAATTGAATTCCATGAAGCCCCAAGTTGCATTTTAGACACCACTAACAAATCAAGGAATGGTGGTTCATGGCTTCCAAATTCACTTCTAAATATTGCTGAATGCTGTTTGCTACCCAAAAAACTTTCAATAAAAAGTGATCACAGTTTGGCTATTGTTTGGAGAGATGAAGGTTCCAACGATTCGAATGTAAATCAAATTACACTGAAGGAACTTCAAGAGAAAGTAATGTATGCTCTACCTCATATTATGAGTCTCCATATTCTACAATCAAACTTCAGTCTGATTAGAATTGTTTTTGTGTCGGTTTAGTTTTATAACTTTAAACAATTAATACTTTAACTTTATAACTACTAGTTCAGTTCCATTTAGCTCAGTAATTTTATAATTTGGGGTCATTGAATGACAATTTAAACAAAAATGTCAGATTTTTTCACTAAATAATTTATGTGCATATCACATGTACCAGCCCAAAAGTACCCTTAAAAAATAACACATGTAACATGTACATGTTCATTTAATGAAAAAATCTGACATTTTTTTTTCAAATTATCCTTCAATGATCCAAACTGAAAAATTGTTGGAATGGAATAAACATATTTCTAATTTTCTATTTTCTTATGTATGTTTTTTGTATTTGTGCATCAACTATTTAGACATTTTTGTGGCATGTTATGCAGGTTGGTTGCCAGTGCATTGGACTCGATGTTTTCAAAGGGGGATGCAATAGCAATTGACATGCCAATGACAGTCAATGCAGTTATAATATATTTGGCAATTGTAATATCAGGACTTGTTGTTGTATCCATAGCTGACAGCTTTGCTGCAAAGGAGATCTCAACTCGCTTGCATGTATCTAAGGCAAAGGCTATCTTTACTCAGGTGACTTATCTTCACCTCAATGTACCATTACACCTGTTTGACAATTAGTTAGACAAATTTGGTTGAAAAATGTTTAATATTCAAATAATGGAGTAATGGAAGTTGTTTCTTTGATTTAAGCTTTGTGATTAGTGATAACTGCTAAAGCATGCAATATGAAATCATAAACAATTCTACAATAAGGTGGGGTGGTGTTGTGTTGTGTCATATTTGTGGTTGTTTAAGTGGAGCTTTTGAGCAACCTAGCGTCTAGGAATGCTTACATTATCAATGTACTGAAGCTTACATGTTTAGAGTTTAGAATGCTTTCGACAATGTGTTTTCGTGGTTCATAGATTGATTCTTACAATTCATTTTATATTTAGGATTTCATAATAAGAGGAGGTCAAAAATTTCCTTTATACAGGTAACACTATATTATTAAACTCATGCTTTATCTTTTTTCCTACATATGCTATTAATAGTCTAAGCTCTTTTTTGGCTTTTTGAAAGGTACCACACTTCCACTAATATCAGTTCATTTGTATGAGCGTCAGATATTGATTATTGACATTATGCATGCATGATGGCATTTTTCGTTTTTGTATGTTTTGCTGAAATTAATGATGAGTTTCAATATATATTATTCTTGATTGTTAATTTTTTTTTTCTGCCTTGCAGTCGAGTCGTAGATGCTAGTCCTCCTAAAGTTATTGTTGTGCCTGCTATAGAAAACAATGTAGGAATGCCATTAAGAGAACAAGATATCTTATGGAAAGATTTTCTTTCTAGTGTCAATCAGAATTTTAGGTAAACCATACACCATAAGTTCATAATTATGCTACTTGAACACGAAAAGTTCATGTACAAATCAGTTTCATATCTTTATCATTGTGATCTTGTATTGGCAGATTAAAAAACTACTCACCAGTTTCTCAACCCATAGACTCTGTGACAAATATACTCTTTTCATCTGGAACCACAGGTAAAGAACATGTTAAATTACAATTTTGTTATCTATGTTTTGACAACGTTTTCGCAAGATATATAGTACCTTCTGGCCTTCAACAGGAGAACCAAAAGCTATCCCTTGGACACAACTTTCGCCAATTCGATGTGCAGCGGATTCATGGGCTCACTTGGACGTGCAAGTTGGTGATGTTTTCTGCTGGCCAACAAATTTAGGTTGGGTAATGGGTCCAATTTTACTTTACTCCTGCTTTCTCACTGGTGCAACCCTTGCTCTCTACCATGGATCCCCTCTTGGCCGTGGCTTTGGCAAGTTTGTTCAGGTGATACTACTAATACATTTTGATATGCTTGCTTATTAGATATTGAGTTAATGTGGTCTTTACTCTAAAATGAGGGAAAATGAGCATTATCCATTTCGACTGTTACATCGGGTTTACAAGTGGTTTTCTCTATGCATATTATATCCAGGATGCAGGAGTGACCATTTTAGGCACAGTTCCCAGCCTTGTAAAAGCTTGGAAGAGTACACAGTGTATGGAGGGCCTGGACTGGACAAAGATAAAGTAATTGTGATTTTTGACCTTTTTGTCTGCATAGGTCTCAAAGGGGGAAAAAATAACTTAAACGGGATTGTGCGTGCAGGACATTTGGATCAACTGGGGAAGCATCTAGTGTTGATGATGACCTTTGGCTGTCTTCACGAGCTTATTATAGACCGATTATCGAATGTTGTGGGGGTACAGAGCTTGCATCATCTTACATCCAAGGTAGTCCATTGCAGCCACAAGCTTTTGGAGCATTTAGCACAGCCTCAATGACAACAGGCTTTGTCATCCTTGATGAACATGGAATTCCCTATGTAAATACACATCCTAGCTAGTATATATTTTTATGTTCTTTTCCGGAGCAAACTGTTGACGGTTTTAAATTATGCAACTTCATAAATTGAACTCTTTCTCCCTACTTTTGTCAACATTTCAGCCAAATGATCAACCTTGCACCGGGGAGGTGGGTTTATTCCCTCTATATATGGGAGCAACTGAAAGATTGTTGAACGCTGATCACCAAAAAGTCTATTTCAAGGGAATGCCAATTTACAATGGAAGAGTAGGTTTTGAAGAGCCTTAAGGAATTTCCAAAGGCCTCTTCATCTCTTATGTTGTGCTGTTATATCAATTGGTTGAATGATATAAAATTGGCTTTAGAGAGTCCACTATGTCAAATCTTAAGAAGACTAATACTGATATATAAACTTAATTATATGTATTGCAGCAACTCAGGAGACATGGAGACATAATTAAGAGGACTATTGGAGGCTACTATACTGTTCAAGGCAGGGCTGATGATACCATGAATCTTGGTGGCATTAAGGTATATGTGATATATGGGATATGTTTGTTTCAGCTTCTGAAGCTTTGTAAAAGCGCTTTTGTAACTAAAAATATTTTAGGACCAAACAAGAAAAAGTTGTCGGGAGCGCTTTCATGGCTTAGAAAGCACATTTTGTTTGCTGAAACCTTTTTTTTTTTCCTTTTTAAAATAAAAATGCTTATGTTTAAAATTACTTTTAACATAAGTACAAACAAACAAACCCATAATCACTCTAAACCCCTTATTTCTTTGATGAAAATTTCTTATTCATTAGCAAATAAGGGTCTAATTGCTTATGCTTATGCAAAAAGTGGTTTCTAGTGAATTTTTTTTAAAGAAAGAAGCACATCATGAAACACAAAATGTGTTTTATGAGTCCCACAACGTCTTATAAAATTTATTCTATCAGTTTTAGCAGTGTTTTTGCTATCAGAAGCACTTTTTTCAGATTTCATAGCTGATCTTAATTTTTGTGAATTTTGTCAAAACCTATGCATTCACCATGCTAAGTTCAGAGTTGGTTTCAGGTCTTTTTTTGTTTTTGTTTTTGGAATATATATCTTTTCAATCTTCTTCAATATACAGACAAGTTCGGTTGAGATTGAACGTGTTTGTGACCGGGCTGATGAAAGCGTGCTAGAAACAGCTGCAGTTAGTGTGGCACCAATGGCTGGTGGTCCAGAGCAGTTGGTTATATTTGCAGTACTGAAGAAAGGCCATCACTTAGAAGCAGAAATGCTCAAGACCAAGTTCTCAAAAGCCATCCAAAGCAATCTTAATCCTTTATACAAGGTTTGAACTTCGTAACTTAATTTTTATATAACAAACACAAAACAGAACACATATATTAAAAGTATTAAACTTTGAATGAATGAATTTAACAGGTGAGCTTTGTGAAGATTGTTCATGAATTTCCTCGAACCGCCTCTAACAAGTTGCTCAGGAGAGTTTTGAGGGACCAAATAAAAAATGAGCTTTCTGTTCGGAGTAGAATTTAGTTGACAGAACAACACTGAAATCTTTGGTAATGTATTTTTTTGAGCTACTTCGTTGATTATGACTGCATATTGCTTTTTCCATTTTTTTTATAAAAAAAAAAAAAAAAAAAAAATGGAAATAGAATTATAGACCACAAGTCACAATTTTTATTTCAATTAGAGGTTTTATGAATTGCATATTTTCACAAGACAAAACCCGTTTTTTATTTAATTATATATTTAATAAAAAAAATTTATTTTATAATGTAGAAAAAAAAAAAATTATTGAAGCTAGCTAGAGATTAGATCAATTTGTATACTAGTACAAAAGATTCTCTCCCTAGGAAAAAAAACAAAAACAAAACAAAGAAATAAATGAAATGCTCATCACATTTCATTGATGGGTCCAATACCATTATTTGTTTAATTAAATATTATATAAAGTTCATGTATATATCAATATGATTGTGACATTTGAGGAGATGAGGTTCATTCATGTCTTGACGCCTTTCGTAGAGTGATTGGAAAGGAATCTGATCACATTCTAGAAGCATTCAGTGCTATGCTCAATAAAAGTATTTTATCAAACAAAGGATAACCTTTTTTTAATTGATACATATATTACTCATAATACAATATAATTTATTATTATTATTAAATAATTTTATAACTAATTTATAATTTTACATTATTAATTATAATATTCCTAATATATATATAACAATAAATCTTTTCTATAATTTTATTTTGATTTTTGTGTAAGTCACTCGTGATTTTTTTGTAATAGTCCACATGTCCTCGCTAAATGTCAAAGTTTAACGCATTATTGGAATAGTCCCAAAAGTTCTATTATGCATTTTAGTCGTATTTTTTTAAATTATAAGTTACGAAATAAGTACATATGTTTAAAGAAAAGAAAAATGGTTAGAGTGTACTTTTAATATGTAATAATAATAATAAAATTTAAATTTTTCCACTTTAATTATTTAAGTATTGTATGCATTTAAATGTATAAGTTAAAACATAAACCAATATATATATATATATAATAAAAGAACGAATATAAAAATTAAAATAATAGATAATCAAAATAGGTTGAAAAGATAATCAAAAAGTTAAATAAAGATATCCTAATTCTCATTCATTATAATATTAAAGTATTACATTGATATTTATATGAGTAATAAATTAAAATTTAATCATAATAGGACTCTAAACAAAACACATAAATTAATAGAAAAATATTAGAATAATTATCTAGTATTCTAATCATAATAATTTTCAACACTAAGAAGAAAACTAACTATTAATCTAATATTTCAATTCTTCTCCTCAAGTTGAACATAATCTATGTTCAGCTTGGACAATTACAACATACATAAATAGAAATAAACAAAAATCTAAAATAGATCTGTCATAATTGATGTTAAACCTCAATAATCTATGTTAAACTTGAACAATTACAACATATATAAATAGAAATAAGCAAAAATCTAAAATAAATCTGTCATAGTTGATATTAAACTTTAATAATTTATGTTCAACTTGAACAATTACAACATACATAAATAGAAATCAGCAAAAAACTAAAATAGATCTGCCATAGTTAATGTTAAACTTCAATAATTTAAGTTCAGCTTGGACAATATACATAAATAGAAATAAGTAAAAAATTAAAATATATCTGTCATAGTTGATGTTAAACCTCAATAATTATATTCAGCTTGAACAATTACAACATACATAAATAGAAATAAGAAAAAAAACTAGAATAGATATGTCATAGTTGATGTTAAATCTCAAAGGTAATTTATTGCTGGTGGAATCTGGAATTGGTGATGGTGGCGCACTATAGTAGGCCGATTAATCTTTCTAGAAAACGACGACTATGAGGTCGTGAGGTTGAGGTTGATATCAACAATCGTGAAGCCATGAGGTTGACGTGAACGAAGGTGACGACAGCGGTGAAAATGGATGATACCAACAATCGTGAGGCTGTAAGGTTGACGTGAACAACGGCGACATCAGGGTAGACGACGACGATGACAGTTTGTTGAATGAAGAAATCGAAGAAAAAAATAAAGCCATTTTTAGATCTCGAACCATAGAAGAACAAACCTACAACCTTTAGAAGAAATCGAACTGAAGATGGAAAGTACTAGCAATCGAATGAAGTAGAGAAACTGAAACAGATTGCGATGATAGTGGAGATATATATGTATGACAGATAATAGAGAGATGATAGAGCTACGTTTAGAAAATAGATTAAAAATATTCAAGATCGATCACTGCTTTGATACTAAGTGAAAATATAAAATGGAATGAAATATATATATAAAATAGATGAAAGAACGAATATAGAAGTTAAAATAATAGATAATTAAAGTAAGTTGATAATATAATAAAAAAATTAAATAAATACATTATAATTCTCATTGATTATAATACTGAATGATTACATTGATATTTGTAGAAATAATAAACTAAAATTATAATCTTAATAGGACTCTAAACAAAATTTTTAAACTAATAGAAAATATTAGAATAATTATCTAATATTTTAATCATAATAATTTTTGATACTAAAAAAAAAAAAAAATTATTAATATAATATTTTAACTATAATCGTTTATAGAGTGTCAAAATTTAACAGTTGTAAATGCAATTATTGTCTGGAATGATTTCAATTCTCTACCGAATGAATGATGGGCGTTGTGAGTGGTTATTTATTACTGGTTATATATGAGAGTGATGTTTCTTAGTTTTTCTAATGCTTTTGCAGGAAAAGGCAACGGAAAAAAGAAAATGAATGAGAACGTCAATCCAGTTTTTGCTTCCCATTTTGTTTTGGGGTTTTCGGCACCATGTTTTTTTGTTGTTGTTGAAATAAACAAAATCGAGAGTAACCTTGCTGTTTGTGGGTTAATTGGAAATTGACTCGAAGATTGAGGTTAAGTCTAGCGATCGGACCCACAAATCTATGGTTAAGTCTTAGTGAGAATAATATCTTCTTTGAAAAAAACATCTATGTTGCCCACTGTGGTCGGAAACTGATCTATGATTATTAGATCTACAACCAGCAGTTTGAAATGATGGATCAGAGTACATTCGGATTATAATTAACAGTTTTGAGAAGACAAATTAGTCGAAACTGGAAACTTGAAATAATCAATTAAATTCCCGAAAGAGCTGCAGTCCAGCATTTGGCTCAATAAAGAGATCAAATACAATTTTGCTACTCTTCTTTTATGCATCATTATTCATTTCCTGCTATTTTGCAACTTGCATTACACTAGTAAAACTCATAAGTGCTTTTATTGTAATTCCTTCACCACCTAATTTCTCTTTATGAAAACCACGTTACATGATGAGTATAATATAATACTCTCATTCTTAATTACACCAAATAAAATAAAATTACACCTCCATATATATGCTCATTTTACTTTCATAGAGATTTTTTTTTTTTTTTTTTTATATTTATAAAAAAAAAAAAACACTTCATATCTCAATGCAACAACCTGACTGAACGCTTCCACAAAACTCCTCAGGCACAGATATTCTACGAGATTTACCTTTTTGCCCTTCTTTCGACTTCAAATTTGAATTCAACTCCACCATGTAGAATCCTTGTGGTCCACCCTGGTATACTGTTCCGGTCACCAAAGCCCGAGTCCCCAACACCATCACACCCCCCTCGTCCCAGCTCACTAACGTCCCATCCCTCCCAATCCCACCCACACACCCTCTCGGACACTTCCCGGGTTCCCAAACTCCCTCGATCCTCCTCCACTGACCCGACCCAAATCCATAAACATCTGCGCTTCCCTCAAACCCTCCTTGACTCTCAGTTCCGTACCCACTCACCACCCAGAACTCGTCCCCCACCACCAGACCCTCGCACTCGTCTCGCTCCTGACTCATCCCAGTCAACTCATTCCACTCGTCACTCCTCAGATCGTAGACCCATGCTGATGTCAATGCATTCTTGTTCTCATCGTGCCCACCAGCGATATAAACCCGACCCTCGTAAGCCCCGATGCCAAAGAACGAACACTTGGTGGGCATTGATTTACCTTGTCTCCACTGACCCATCTTGAAATCGTAGACGAACACATCTGTTACTGGGTCGTAATTAATCGGATCCCACCCACCCATCACCACCAGTTGGTCATCACTGCTTGCCAATCGACAGAACAAAGGCAAACCATCTGGGTGCTTCGGAACCGGGTCGAGCCTTTCCCAAGTCCCACTTATAGAGTCAAATACAGTGATTCCGTACCTCAACGAGTCACTTGGTTTGGGCGAGTTCGATGTTCGAGGAATCGCTTGAACTAAGCACGCCATTTTGTGGGTCAATCCAGTTCGTCTTCTGTGATGGTATAACTCCTGGCTTTCAATGAGAGCACGCCATCGTCGGCAAACTTGGGAAGCCACGATGTGAGTTATGTAAGGCAATCGAATTAAACACTCGAGTCCAATATCTTCGGGTAAACCCGGAATCAACTCATGGAACTCGGAAGTTTCCATTGCTTCTAGAAACAATGCCATTTGAGTTTTTTTTTTTTGGCTATCTAATTTGAAATTTCAGGGCACGAACTCAATTTACTCACAAGTTTGGACGAAAATGTGAAAGATATCTTAGAGGTATTTATACAAACAGTAAGACAACATTATCTTAAACAAAGCCTCCTTGGTCACCCACGTGAGTCGATACACGACAACATCCAATAATAGAATTGAGAAGAGTTTCTAGAAGTGTATATATATATAAGAGTAATTTATGGGCCAATTTAACTAAGAATATGTAATAAACATACTGATTTATTAATTTTTTTTAATTAAATTAAATTATATTAAAAAAAATTAAATCTAATAATAACCTCTCTCTCTCTCTCTCTTATATATATATATATATGATGGATAGTATGTCAAAATTTCTCTAATATTTACATTATAAATTTGTGACTTGTGATAGTATTTCATTAATTTCATTACCCAAGTATAAATTGATGTGATAATAATAAAAAATAATAAGTTGATTTGTTCTAATGTATTTGAAATTCGCGTGAATATTCAATTGATGAATTTAAAGTTTTTGATATGAATGTGACACTTATGGCATTCAATGCCATATCCATGTTACTTTTATAAATTACTTTCACATTGAAAATACAAATTTTATTTGTCTTTCTTTAAAATCTTTATTTTCCATTTTTTTTCCTCCATACAAAATATACTTTTATTATATCGATAAAATTAAACTAAATATAATTTAAGGTAAGAATGCAACATAGCAAAGTCAAATCACTTAAAAGCTAGGTGATAACAAGAATATTGCAACACTAGGATTATAATAATCCACAAAACACACTTTCAAAAAGATAAGATGGATTTTGACGACGAAAAAAAAAAAAAAAAAGATAAGATGGAAAGAAAGATGAAACAATTCTAATTAAAGGGTACAAAAAGTCATTATGTAAAGCGACATAAAGTTATAATATAATATAAAAATATTTTTGAGTATTGAGATGAAAATACACATTAAATTTTAAGCCTGTTTTGAATGACTTTCATTGAACCATTTAAACAATCAACTATTAAGGACATCTCACACTAAGACCTAGTGCATCAACAATACACATCAAATCCTAATTGTTGTGGTGCACTCTAAACCTTCATGCGCATACAACACATGCACAAATCTCCTATGAATAAGGGTGCTAATCTAACCCTATTGAGAGAGTACAAACCCAAAATACAACTACTTTGGTACAAAATAACTAGAGCCAGATCCTTTTGGGGACATCGGATAATTAAAAAAAAAAACAAAAAAAACTAAGCATTGAGATACAAATCTATTCCACACACAAATGCTCACTTGAGATTTTTCACAAACACGTGGTGACCACAAAACAAAAGTTCAATGGACTTCTCTTATGAAGGAGAAGAATCATGGACGAAGCTAAGGCAAAGCCAAAAGATGCCTTGGCCCCCCTTACTTTTCAATTTTTTTTTATATTAATTCCATGGTTCATAAAATGAGGTATGCTTAGTTTTCTATCTTTCTTTAATTATTTGCAGGAAAAACAATGTAAATAATACATTCATTTATATATTTTTATTATTCTCTTATTAATATGTATTTTTTTTTTCTTGAATTAAACCTTGCTTTAAATGAAAATAGTTTATTTTTTAGAGATAATATATTACGCATGTTATTCAAAGTATTGCAAAAGGTTGATAAATTTTATCGATGAGTGTATTTAGTATTGAATAATTTTTATGTCAATAATTATCATATTAATATGCTTATTTAATAAAAATTATAAAATCTTTGATACTTGTTTTTTCATTTCAAGATGTGTACTCTAGCTTCATTCCAAACAGTAACAAAATAAATAAAAAATAAACGAGAAACCTTTATCTCTAATAAAAAAGATAATATGTAGGAATTAAACTTTGATGGGAATTTGGTGAGAAAAGAAGGTTATAAGTAGAGGTAGTAATTTATATCATAATTTGATTGATCGAATCGAATAATTTGAATCAAACATAAATTAAATTAAATTTTGGCTTGTTTCGATCTAACTTGAATAATCAAAAAAAAAAAAATTTGAGTTAGGTTAGGGTCATTAGCTCAAAATGAAATGAAATTAAATTAAATTTTAAATAAAAAGAAGAAAAGACCATATTAAAATTAAAATAATTTTTTTTTTATCTTTTTTGGTACTTTTTTTTTATGATATATTACTTTTTTTTTTTTTTTTCATTTTTTTTAAAAAATAAGTTGATAATGAATAAATAGTTAAAATTTATACATTTTGTCGCACTATTATGTTATATTATTTTATGTTAATATATTTAGCATTTAAATATATCTAACTCTTTAAACAAAAAAATAATATATATTTAATTTCAATTAGTATTATGAAGTTTATATTTTTAAATCGATTAGGTATTAATTTTTGAAGTAAAATTTTCAAACATTTTATGAGTCTGTGTTGTGCTATTCTCTTTTCTACTAGTCTACTATCCTTAGAATCATTTATTATATAATAGTTAAAGTTTTATTCTTGTGTATGTAAAAAAAATTATACTCTCGTATGACATTTTAAGTTACTTAAATTTTTTATTTTTTGATAAGTATCTTTATTTAATCTATTCATCTCTATTTGTTTTGTTTAGAGTATAAAAGAAATTTTATTAAAACTTGGGAGTTCTTTATTTTAAATGTAAGTTTTTATAAGAGCATGACGGCCTTTAACTTTTACATGAGTGGAATTTGATGGCGTTTACTTCTTACCTAATTAATTTAGAAATTGACATCTTATTTTAATAATTAATTTTTTTCTTATATTTATATTTATATGTTTTATTATTTTATGTAATTTTATCTAAGTTTTAATAATTAAACATATTTTTTTAATAAAAAATTATATTAATTAAAATATATATATAGTTAACGATTCAAACTAGCCGTTAAGTTAATATTTTTGTAAAAATTAAAAAAATAATATTTTTAAAATTTATAATTATAAAAATATTATTGTTAAAGATATGACATATTAATTTTTTAAATTGTACGTCATTAAAATTAAGGAAATTAATATTTTTAGAAAAAAATATTAATATTAGAATAATTGCCTTAAAATTTAATGTTTTGATTTTTTAAAAAATAAAAAAAATTACTTTGACAATAATATTTTGTATTTTAAAAATATATTTTTTAAATTAAATTATAATTATTTAAATTTTTATACGATAACAGTTAATTATATTAGATGAAACCCACAAAAAGTAAGACATTTATAGCGATAGATTGAATCGTGTTAGATATATATATTTTTTTCAATAATAAATCTTAGGGTTACTATTACAACTTTAAATTATTTAAAGTTGATTAAATTTTGTTAATTATAAAAGTGTTTAAAATTGTGTTTAAAGGTAAATGTTAAAAAGCAAATCTTAAACTTTAAAGTTGTCTGAACCGTAATCTTTTGCACATGTACCGAATATGTTGATCATACCACGTTTTTAACGAAAAGAATCTTCTTCATGCTGACTCGACTATTAACAGAAATGTAATGATTATAATTTTTTTTATGGATAGTTTTTGACAAATGGTGGATGATGTGTCTTCTATTTAAATTCAATGCACTTCTCTTATGGAGGACAAGAATCATGGACTGAGCTAAAACAAGGCTAGGGAGTGTCTTGATCTCCCTTGCTTTTCAAATCTTTTATTAATTTCATGGTTCATAAGATTAGGTATGCTTGCTGGGTTTTTTTAGTGTGTATTTTCCCTCTTTCTTTAATTATTTGCAATAGGAAAGAAAAATTAAAATAATATATTATTTTATACAATTTTTATTATTCTCTTATTATTATGTGATTTTTTTAAAAATTAAATCTAGCGTTAACTGAAAATGAACTAATTTTTTTAAGATAATATACTATATGCATGTTATTCAAAGTATTTGTACGAGGTTGAAAAAGTTTATCAATAAATATATTTATTATTGAATAAATTTTTATAATACAAAGTCAACAATTTTAGCCGATCCTTTTAAGGTGTGTATTTTAATTCCATTCCTGAAAAAAGAAATAAAAGAAGAAAATGAAAATGAAAAGAGATGAAAAACCATACACACATATATTTAATACTTTTTGGAGTAAAATTTTCTAAATTGAGAAACTTTCCCTCTAATAAAATTAGAAAACATTTATGAGACTATTATACATTTATATTATTTTATTTAATCAGTTATAAGATAAGCCTCCACTTTAAAGAGGAAGTGTACCCACCATAAAAAGTACGAAAGCTCGTATATAAACTCGACATTGAAATTTGAATTTAAACTTGCATTTTACTGTTCATTAAAACTATGAATCCCACACATTTATCAAAATAGATATACCATTCAGGCTACCTATTTAGTGTGATTATAAGGATGTTTCATACTCATAATTTTGAGGTAAGATATGGTTATGTAACATTTAAAAAAAACAACAAAAATAATATTATTAAAATAATACATTTTATATATTTTCAATATAAAAAAATATGGCATATCTCGAACAAATTGCAATTTATTAGCATACTAATTTTATACAATATTTAACTATATTTGGAGAGTGTGATTGTATAAGCCTTGTACTTATTTTAAAAAAACTTATTTGTTTATTTGATTTTAATTTATTTAAGATTTTATAATTTAGTCAGTAAACTTATAATTTATATAATTTACTCCACAATTTTTATAAATTTAACAAATTTAATCTAAAATTTAAATTTGTATTAAATTGATTTAATGATTTTATACAAGACTATCATATAATTGAAAGATTGAGGATCGAATTATAATTTTTTTTATAAGTTAAAAATTAAATTATATATTTTGAAATAGGATGGGGATCAAATAAAATTAAAAAATTAATTTCTATCATATTTTAAGTACAAATCAAATGTTATAAAAATTAAGGGCATGTTTGATAACGATTATGATTTATGATTAAATTAATTGATTTTGTGATTTTTGATTTTTTTTTTTATAATAATTTATATTTAGTGATTGTCAATGAAAAAAATCAGAAATCACCTCCAAGTTATTTGGTAATAATTTCTATTTTTTAAAAACAAAGTAAATTTTTGGTTATTTTTTTATAAATTTAAAAGTTTTAATTATTTTTTTAAATGCTTAATCATACAAAAATTATAAAATTTAATTTATTATCTAGAAAAAATATTTAGTCAAAATGAAAAAAAAATTAGAAATTTGATTGAAAAATCTTCTTTTTAAAGATTTATAAATCATTCCATATTTTGGTAGTAATTTTTTAAAAATATAAAAATTAAAATTAAAAATTATTATCAAATATATCTAATTAAAAAATTATTTAAAAAAATTAAAAATTAAAATTATCATTAAATAATTTATTGAATGTGAACACTAAACTTAAGACATTTATTAATATAGGACAAGTTGAATTTTCCTATTGAATATGTTGATAATGCCACGGGTAAGATAAGGGAAAGATTTTCTTCATGATGACTCGACAATTAATAGAAATGTGATTTTTTTTTTCACTATTTTGTTTTTATTAGATTATAATATATTATGATATGATAATAATAAATATTATAAAATTGATTTCATAACTATAACAACACATCTTAATTTTACTCACAATTTTTTTTATAAATACATAATTTATATATAATAATTATTTAAAATTTACAATAAATTAATAATATGAGTAAAAAAAAATTGAAATCATCTTAACTCTTAATCTATAAATATTATATTATTTTTTAATTTTATTTTTTAACACTTGCACTACTTACTCGCATCAGTATTCATCTTTTTGAACCAAAACTCATGATTCTGACTTTTTGCATCTTTAAATATTTTTTTTGAATTAATGACGTTGAATTTCACACAGTGGGCTTTTTTTTTTTTTTTTGGCAAAAAGAAAGACAGCTTACAATATAAGGCCAGTGTGCTAAATGGGTTGCGTTTTATCTAAACTCGAAACAAAAAGCAATTTCTTTTAAGTATTTGACGTCCAAATGCAAGCTAAGAAATTGCTTTGTTTTGAAACTAAACATGTCATATTTGCTCCACAATTCAGTGACATATGATGCTTGTGCTAATAAAAAACATAAAGAGTTGCTACTAATTTGTGCCAAAAGGAGAACAAAAAGACAGTTGTAAATATGCAAGTATTGAATTGGTCTCTTTCCTCTAAAGCTAGACAGAAATTTCCTAATGGCTGCAAAAACAAACTAAACATCTATAGAAAACAAATTACACACAATTAAAAATACTTCTTTTTTTCTTTTTTAAGAAAAAATAAAATATAAAGAGTGCTTTTCTTTCACAATTCTACTAGAGACTTCAAAAGAAATAGTTCCTTTCTAAGGATCAAATGTGATTCACAAAACAGCTTATCATGATCATCCTTCTTCCATCGTAGTTTCATGATCATCATCTGTGCTGAAACTAAACAACTTCTTTGATTTGCAGAACTTCATCAACATAAACCACCCAATCCCAGCAGCAGACATAATGCCACTCACCAAAAAAACAGTCTTAGTAGCAATAACCATTATAAATATCAAAAACCCAGATGGAACCATACACATAATTATCAAAAGTGGAAGCCTCATAGGAACTCTATAAGGCCTCTTCAAAGAAGGAAACTTTCTTCTCAGCCAAAGAAAGGAAGCAAATTCCAACAACATTCCTAAACTATAAAGGAAATTTGCAGATGATACTATATCTGTGAAGTTAAGGTAGGAAACTGCAAGGCTAATCACAGTAGAAAGCAAAATTCCCACCCATGGAGTATTGAACCTTCTCGATCTACTGGCGAAAAACTTAGGCAAAGAGCCTAAATCTGCCATACCAAGAAGTTGATATGCACTGCTGCTTAATTGGGCTTCAAAGAGTCCAATTGCAGACAACACAGCACCAACTTCAAGCCAAACCTTCAACCATTTACCAGCAATAATTTCAGCAGCCTCGGCATGAAACCCAGTTTCCCATCTACTTTGATCCACAGACACAGATCCAATCACAGCAAAAAGAGGTACCAAATAGGCCAAACAAGTAAATATAACAGACACCAAAAGAGCCAAAGGAAAAGTCTTTTGGGGTTTTTCAACTTCTCCAGCCAAAGTACTAACATTATCCCAAAAATTCAAGTTCCAAAACAGGGTATTGAAGAACAAATTCCAATCTTTTTTCATACCCTTTTGGCCCAAACTAACCCATCTATGAGGATGAATCTTAGGGATTGCAATTAAAGTCATCAAAATAAAGGGGGAAAGAGAAGCAATAGCTAATGCTACAGCAGCATAACCAACAATAGTCAAACCAGTATAATTAAGGAAAGAAAGGAACAAAGTTGAGACAAAAATTGAGATATACCGAGGCCACCCAGAAGACAGCGCAGGTATAATCTTCTCCATATACCCAATACATAGAACTGGAAAAGAAGCGATGTTAATGACTCCACTTAGGTATTTCCAAGTACCCATAAGAGAACCCCAAAAAGGACCAAAAGCACGCTGTGCCCATATGACAAAACCTCCATTTCCAGGATAAGCAGTGGAGAGTTCAGCAGTTATGAGGGCTTCAGGGACACTCCAAATAAAAGGGAATATAAGGAATCCGAGAATGGCGAGAAGGGGTCCGGCGGCTTGGACTGCGGGTTCTTCGCCATAGGGACCACCAGCCACTTCGAAGTAGATGAGGAAGATGAGAGGGATGAGAGTCAACTTCTTTGGGTTGTGTGCATTGGGATTTGGATTGGTTGTGATGGGAAGGTCTTGCTTTTGCTGATCAACCATGGCTGGTGATGAATTTGGATCTATGGTGTTATTTTGCATATTGACGGTTTTTAATAGATTGGTTTATAGTGATTTGGAGTTTGGTAGAAGCTTGAAGAGGAAAGACATGGCTGGAGAAGGATAGGCGGATAGTTGAATTCAAGCATGGGTATGGAAAAGTCTATTGCATGGTAGCTATGGGCGGTGGCGTGTCGGCAAGTGTGGAAGGACAAATGGTTGCTGTATATAAATCACACAATTAAATTTCTTCTCTGACCTACTTCACAATCAAAACAATCGTTAAAACTTGCGGATTCTTCGGAACATCTTTCCAAATTTTGTGGTTGATAAAATCATTCTAGAGAATATTGAGGACCAATTTATTTGACCACATATCTCTAATGAAAATTTTAACATTAAAAATTGTTACTGTCAGATCTATCAGCATCACCAACTTGAACGAAGGAGTTATTAGATCTTCTACTTATTTAGACCATAAAAATGTGTGAAAATGAATCTGGGAATTTGTGTGCCCCCAAAGCTCCGTGTCTTCATATGGAAGTTACTTAACCACGTCCTAATTGTCAAAGAACCACTTTACAAAAAAAAAAAAAAAACATCATCAATTCTTCTACGTGCCCTTGTTGTGAAGAGGGGGTTGAATCATTACAACACCTTTTCCTACAATGTCAGTGGACACGTGCAATTTGGTTTGCAAATCCTTTCTCCATTCGTTTTTATTTGGTGGTCGAATTTATGGAAAGTTGGTTGCCATTTTGGATTGATAGAATGGAACAACAACGTTGTGGACCGAAAACACAAGCTGCCTTGGTTTACCATTTATGGTTTATTTGGAAGCATAGATGCACTTGAATATTTGAACATACTCCACTTGATCTGATCAAGACCAGCGCTCTGGCTATCACAAACTATCAAGAATATCAAGCTTTGCATTCACATACTAATCATGTCTTTGAAAATTCACAAGCCCCTAACCTTGCTATCCATGATAATGTTGTCTCTTTTTGGGCCCCGCCACCATCTAACTGCATTGCCATCAATTGTGATGGTGCATGGAGTGTAGGGTCAAAGCAAGGTAGTGTTAGGATTGTAGCAAGAGATCAAAATGGTAATATTGTATTTGGCGCGCACTTCATCGTAGCTAGCAACTCAGCCTTGAAGACTGAATGTTTGGCTGGTCTCTATGCTCTTAATTAGGGGTGTCAATCGTGTCGTGTTAGTCGTGTTCGTGTCGTGTTTGTTCGTGTTCGTGTCGTGTTTGTTCGTGTTATTTGTATCGTATTTTCGTGTTAGTTGGCACATTAAAAAATTTACTTGAAATTTTTTTGTGTTACTTATTTATAATAGCAAGAAATAACAAAATCTTTAAGAACATAAAAAAATTATTGACCAATTCTTATTAAAAAAATTCGTGTCGTGTCGTGTTCGGATCGTGCTATCGTGTCGTGTCAGAAATTGCCACCCCTACTCTTAATTTAGCAAGGGTTCAAGGGTGCACCGACTTTCAACTGAGGAGTGACTCCAAATTATTCATTGACTTCCTGACAAACGATGCTTCAATTATCTTATGAGAATTGTCTAACTTAATCATTAGTTTAAGGGGAGGTCTAAGAGATATCATGAATGTACAAGTACAACATGTAAAGCGTTGTGCTAATATAGTCGCAGATTGAGTTGTTCGGAACTCTAAGACTAGGTCGCTGCCACTTGATTGAGTTTCCAACCCGCCTGCTCAATTTTTGGCTCTCTTGTTACAAGATAGAGCTTAATATAATTTTGTCTATAGTTGTTTTGTATTCAAACTTTTCCTTATTATCTAATAAAATTACTTTCGTATTAAAAAAAAAAAAAAAAAAAAGCAAGCAAACAGGAAGAAATAACCATATCTCCCTTACGTTTATTAAATACAATTTAATCAAATTTTTTCAAAGGTTAATCGTAAATTTTTATTTATTTTAAAATTTTAGTTTTAGTTAATTAGTTTTTTTTTTTTTTTTTTGCTACAAGGAATAGACGTGTTGTCCGAGGACAGCAGTCTATGAGGAGGAAACTCTGGTATGATTAAGAGTGTCCAGCTAAATCAGGAGGTAGGATCGAGATGTCAATGTCGCCTACTCTGCCATGGTGAGAAGCCCATCTTATTAGGTTGTGAGCTCTTTGGTTGAGGTCTCTAGGAATCCATCTAATAGAGATCATGTTGAAACTGGGCAAAAGGTGGTTCATTTCCACAAAAGTTTGCTGAATGGTGTGATTAAAGTTATTCCAATTTTCAGTAAGGAAAGCCTGAATAATACTTTGATTATCCCCTTCAAGGTAGACAGGTTGATTCGAGAAATCCCTTAAATAGAAGAACGCTGCAGCAAAAGCTAGAACTTCGGCTTCTTCAACATTTGCAGTAGTGCAGTAATTAGTCCAGGCATAGGTGGTGCGACCATAGTGGTCTGTCACAATGAAACTCAACCCGGCGTTCCCATTATGCCAGGCAGCATCAAAGTTGGCTTTAAAGGCCTGTGGAGGTGGAGGTTGCCATTTTGAAGGAATAATAATGGTGTCACCATGTTCAGTTTCCCTAAGTCCTGTAGTCATTAGAGCACCTTTAAATTCGCTAAATCTCTGAAAAAGGCGTTGAATGAGTTGTTCCTTGTTTGGGACCTTGTCTTTAAATAAGACTGCATTTCGTAACCACCAGACTTGTTCAAACATGAGGGCTGATATTAGAGTGAATTCAGCAGAATTAATGTGCTTTGGTAGCCAATGTGCTGGAGGACTGAGAATAAAGTTCATATAAGAGAACATATCTAGGTTTCCCAGAAAATCCCATCTGTTGTTCCAGTGCCATGCTAACCACCACGAATGAAGAATTTCACAATTGAGAAAAAGATGGGTGGTGTCCTCTGGTGCTTTGTGACAAAGGGGGCAAAGAAGATCGTCAAAATAAGTGAATCTGGCAAGATTTGTTTTTGTGCTCAGACAGTTATTAACTATTTTCCAAATTAGCAGTTTGTGTCGTTCATGAAGTTTAGCTTTCCAAATTTTCCTCCAAATTAGTGAGTGTGAGCAGGGTGAAACTCTGGGAGAGACTTGAGTCCAATATGCCTCCTTAACTGAGTATATGCCAGTGCCAGATCCATACCATTTGAGTTCATCTGGGTTATTGGAAGGAGGACGAACCTTAAGAATAAAAGGAACCAGATTTGGTCCTACCAAATCTCGAAGGCGTTTCTGATCCCAAATCCAGTGGTTTTGCCAGTAACAAAGGTCTGTTATGTGAGTTAAAAGGTGCAAATTTTGTGCAGCCAGGATAGGTAATTTTTGGTAAGGTAGTCCCGGTATCCAAGAATCGTGTTTGAAGTTAAAAGTTTGACCATTGCCTAATTGCCAATAACTGCCTGCTTTAATGAGATCCCGAGCCCATAACAAACCTTTCCAAATATATGAGTCACTTGCATGTTGTTGGACATCCAGAAAGTGATGAAGTGGTAGATATTTAGCCTGGAATACTGAGACCCACAACTTTTCGGGTTGGGTTAAGAGTTGCCAGGCAGCTTTGGATAGCATCGCCTTGTTGAAATCTTCCATTTTTCGTACTATTACTTAGATTAAAAAAAAAAAAAAAACATATGCAATTTATTAATAATAAAAATTAAATTTTCTTCTAAAAAAATTCGACAACTACTCATGAAGTAATAAATAAATATTTTCTTTGTAACAAATTTACTCCTTTATAAAATAATTATTACATTTAAATTAAATTAATTAATTAAATTAAAATTATGTGCACATTAAAGTAAGAGTTTATAATATGTATTTTAAAAAATTACAAATTTTTTAAATAAAATTATATAATTTAAATCAAAACTCATCTATCTACGTACATTAATAATTAAATTTGATATATTGAAATTAATGATATTTATTGACATATAAAGAAAATTTTAGGTTTTTATCATTCGCTCTATTATAAGTTTTTAAATAAAGTGTTTGATTATTACAATTAATATATTTCTTGTTGAGCTTAAGATTCCAACCCAAAAAGTTAATTTAATAAGATCATTAGTTCATTCCAGTTATATATCCAATTTATTTTTAATATTTTTTAATATGAAACTTGTTCAAACACCTAACAATTTTTCCTCAAAAATAATACTTTTACCACCTTAGATTTCAAATATGCTTAAATACTAAGGACTAGTCATTTAACTATATCTTCTAAACGAACATCCATAATCCAAAGAGTTTCACAAGTGTCGTAAGAACAGCCAAAGAATTCACGCATAACCTCAAGAGTTCATACGAGTCTAAAATAATATAACATAATTTCCAACAAAATCCAACAAGGGACCCATTGTTCATTCAGACTTATGCTACTTGCTTTGCTTACACAAATCTACTTTCACTTAAGAGATCCACCTTAGGTGTGCTCACGGCCTCACGCAATAAAAATTAAGCTCCAATTCTAATACCACTAATTGAAGTTGGGATTTCAACTCAAAAAATTAACTTCCTTACGTAGTAAAAAACTATAATCACTACTATTTTTTTTTTCTTTCAAAGTCTTCAACGCAATCTACTTTAAAAAAAAAAATTAGAAATTAAAGTATGCATTTTTTTAAAATTAAGATATTTATGTAATTAATTTTTTAAATTGGTAATCCACTATTTGAAATAGAGGTGACAATAATGTTATATTACTAATATTTATATTGTGTTTTGATATTAAATAAATTATGTTTATATGTTAGTTGATATATAAAAAAAAAATTTAATAATTTTTTTTTTGTATTATATCATATTTTGATATTGATATTTTAATTTATTAAAATAAGTAATTAGAATTACAAAATTAAGTTCCATTAAATATGTATGTACGTAGATAATATTATCAATTAACCTATAAGAGAATGTTATATAAATATATATATTTTTTGTATGCCCTATATAAAAGTGTGAGAAAATGTGTAATTATTATTTTTTTTAAAATTGAGTCATTATTCTTATATTACCATTTGATGCAAAATCATGGAGTAATATTATATGCCAAAAATATCATAAATATAATTAATTTGACATAATTTCTTATATCATAAAATTTGGCACAATCTCATTTTATACACTTTTGTAGGCCAATTTATACTATTAAATTAAATTTTATCATGTCATTTAAAATCTATCATAAATTTGTGAATTTATACGTTTTCAAAATCAAATTTGTCATACTAATTTACTTAATATCACCTAATACAGTTAAATACTAAATTTATTAATGGTTAAGTGGTAAAGTTTTTAGCTTAAACATCTAATTATAGTTAAAACGATCTACTTTCAATGTGCCTCCCTTATATGAAACCATCTACTTTGTATCAAGTTTTAGGATTTATTTCTATGACGAAAATTTAGTAAAAATACTTGATTCCAGTTACGTCTTATTAAGCATCCAAATTCCAATGTATAAAATTATTAGGGTTATGCACTTTAGAAGAAATTCTTGAATATAATATTTTGTATGTTTTTTATAAATTTAAATTGTTGATAATGTTAATTTGTTTAATATTAATTGATTAATTCTCTTTTTATTATAAAAATGAACGATCGATATTAATCAATTCCACTACATGACAAATACGACAATTATATTTAAGACTTTTTTGTATTTTAGAGGTATGTAATTGGAGAGTTATGTGAGATGTAACTAGAATATTCGTTCAAAAAATTTATTTGATTTAAACCAACTCATTAATCTAAATTAACCCAATCCAAATTTTGTAATTTTCTTTTTTATTGGGTTAGATTAGTTCAAAAAAAAAAATCAAAATTGTTCCAAAATGAATTGGATCAATTCTTTATTGAAAATGCAATAAGAATTTATCCAACTTACTATTAATATTGTTTTATTTTATTTTTAGTTTTTATATTATAATTTTATTAGATAAAAAAAAAAAAAAGTACTAGTATTTGAACAACTTTTGTGAATGACTCTTTAGATTGGATTAGACTTAGAGAGAGCATATAAATATATTTAAGTCATGTTATTATTTATTTAAACACATATTATTGTTTAAATTAAGTACTTTTGAATGCAAACTATGCTTAAATTAATGTAGAATTAAAATTCTTATTTTAATTTTTATGGTATTTCCAATTCAGAATTGTAGCACACGATCTTTGTTGTATATGGATTGGGAAAAAAAAAATCAAAATCATCGATATTTAAAATATAAAATTTTAAAAAATAGTTATTTAGTTATTAAAAAAAAACTTAACAATTAGCAAAAAAATAAAAAAAAAAAACTTAAAAATCAATTTAAGTGACTCAATCCAACCTTGTCCAAAGCTTTTGATTAGTATTGATTTTAAAATCTTAATTAAATCGGATTGATTCGTATTTTTAATAATAGAATTTCTTAATTTTGTTCCAAATTTAGTTCAAATCCAAACTACCCCACTTGAGAGTTGAGAGAGGGTTGCACGTCATGTTAATACATTCTGTGAAAAAAAATGTGATACTGTTATTGATTTGGTGTGAATTGTTACAACTTGTTAAAAATAAAAGACGTTTATCATTGTATGGCCAAATATGATACGAGCGCAAAATTTATATTGGAAGTTTGGAACAATTATTGCATACTATCAAGAACAAAGAAGTGCATATTTTCACGTAAACAATAATTTACCATTAAACAGCCTCTTTAATCATTTGTCTTCGTTTGTGTTTTATGTCGCTCGAGGGACATACATACAAAGATTAATCGTTTTTTTTATTTAAAATTAATTATTATTTATATAAATTTTCTGACTAAAAATAATTTATATTTAAAATATTAAAAAGAATATATGAATTTGGAACAGAAATGAAGTAATTGACTTGTCCATTTCATTACAAGCAAAATTGGTCGTTCACATCAAATAATTTACATTACAAGAAACAACAAAAAAGGTCAATATCATCCAATAATTTAAGAAACGTGAACTATAACAAATAATGTAGCATAATTAAATGGATGGGTATGGACCTACAAAATACAAAATCATATGTAATTAGAATCTACCATGTTAGTGGAGTTTATGATAAGATTGTAACAGAGAAGTGTTCTTTAATGCCGCGCCTGCAACATAAATAAGAGAGAAACTCAAGTCAAGAACAATATCAAAGAGCACTTCAATCTAATATTTTGACAATTCTACCAGAGTATATTGTTTCACGATGAGACTGAATGGATCATTTCTATGGATGAAATAACAAACTAAAGCTCCCATTTCAATAGAATAAAATAGTCATTTCTGAATTTCAAAGCTTCCTATTTATTTCAGTCACCAGCAAAATATTACAAAAGCCTCGGAAGTACTTCACAAGCAGAAATATGCTGGATCAGAACCACGAATTGGGGTCAAAAAGAGAATGGCTATCAGATAAACAACGCTCAAGCTTCAAAGAAAACCCCTCTCACCCCATTTGCTCTACAACCATCACTATCCAAAATCACGAGATTAAGTTAACTGCTGACTGAAAAATAGAGGGCAAAAGTGACCCTACTCTATTAGTACTTTTTTAACGTTTACCAACCAACATTACACAAATCTCTATTCCGGTCACATCAATACCAAGCATATATTTACCCTTCAGAAAGGGGTAAGCAATTTAGGACATGGATAGCCAGGACAATCTTATGAAGAAAGGGGAATACAAAAATGATGCCGTATGATAAAGTACAAAGTTTTCAACCATTACCTAGACACTCGAATTGTAATAAAATTAAGAGGTTAGTCCCAAGCGCTGGGGCCATATCCTCCACTATATCCACCAGAAGCACCACCATAGCCACTGCTATTGCCTCCACCGTTGTAGTCAGGACCATTCCGATTGAAAGAAGAGGTCTCTCTGCGGAAATCACGGGCACTAAACCGGCCTCCACTAGAACGACGGTTCCTCCCTAGATAAGATCGTGCTGCATACCGAGACAGCCAAGTAGGTACTTCTTGGTTTGATTCTTGCATTAGATCAGCTAAAGCCCTTGCCAGTGATGCATTGTTCTCATTAAAAAAGGCAGTAGCCAGACCAGATTTTCCAGCTCTCCCTGTGCGTCCAATACGATGGACATAATCATCAATATCATTTGGAAGATCAAAGTTGACAACATGAGCAACATGGGGAATATCAAGACCACGTGCAGCCACATCAGTTGCAACCAAAATTGGAGTATTCCCACTTTTGAAGGATCTCAATGCTTGTTCCCTTTCCTGCATACAAGTATTTGTAGAACATATTAAATAACAAAACAAATTAGAAATAAAACATGGAAAACAAAGTGTAAACTAAATTATGAGTAACCAATTCTACTAAATTACTTATGACCATACAAAAAAATAAATTATATTAAATATAATAACATGCACCACATAAAGTACAAAAAGTCAAACTCGTCTGCAGATCCCAATTAAACACACATGAACACACTCATTCCTGCCAAGGCAAGATCCATATTCCAAATTAGATCCCAAGTTTTACAGCATGGCCATAAATAACGGTTTCAACTTTCAAGCACCAATACATCAATGGAAAATTCCGTATTCTTTTTTCAAACCAACCTATCCAGTGCTTCACTTAGTAGAAGGCAGATCAACATAAATCTCAAATCCAGACTAACTTTGAAGATGATCCTATAGTTAATATTAAAGCACCTAGTTAATGAACTCTCCCAAGAAAGAACTTACAAAAGCTGGGGAAAGAAAAAGAAAAAGAATAACTAATTGTCCCATATGAAAACATCAAGAAGTATCGGCAACCAGTAAAGATGACAAATAGACATGGAGTTCCCCTAATTACAAAAATATTACAAAACCTTGAAGATGACTCCAGTAATGTACTTTATCAGTGTGAAAAGATCCAACCCACTGGATTATAATACAAATCTCAGCATGGTAGACCAACTATATTTGAAAAGGTAATTACCTGCTGTGTTCTATCACCATGAATAGTAGTTGCTGGAAAACCATTAAGACGCAACCAATGTTCCAGTGAATCAGCACCCTTCTTTGTCTCCACAAAAACTAATGTCAGAGCTTGCTGGGGAAAAACAAATTTGCACAAACTTGTAAGAAAACTGCCACTCCAGTGCAAGGTCTTTGATTTATGTAAGCATTCTTGAAAAAGGTTACAAGTAAACATGCATCATATCTGACTGAAAATAGTCAAATAGGGAAAATCAAGAAGAACAAAAACCTAAGTAGCAAGACGGAGGGAAACCAAATAATAATAACATGCATTTTGCAATAAATACCTTGCCCTGTACACCATTAGCCCTTTGTGCATGAAGGAGGTCCATCAGGTGACTTCTTTTATCAGACTCGAGAACAAATTCAACTCTTTGAACAATCAAATCAGTACTGGATCCCACTCTTCCAACAGCCAGAAATATATAAGTTGAAAGAAAATCAGATGCTAATCTCTGCACATTAATCATAGGGGAAAAATTAATGTCTAGACAAACACTACACAAGCTTTTACATGGCAAGAGTTTATAGGCAAAGGAGCACCCAAAAAGGAAGTGGGTCGATATTAGTATGTATGCAAGAGAGAGAACTAATATTTTGCCACAAAAACTTCAAAACTGGTCAGGTGACCTTAGAAGAAGTAGACCACAATAGCTGAATGCCACAAGCATGGATTGACACTATGGGTAATAAGTATGGTGGAAGGAAAGGGAAACACTTTCATTGCCATGTTTACTTCTCCAAATAAGTCTTGGAAAGGAAAAGATAATCACTCCCAAATCCTTCCCCTATTCCAAATTTTTCCCAAATTAGATTCCATACTCCCCTTGGGATTGTTTCCCATCCCTTTTTTTACCTTTTTTTCTCATTACTTCATTTTAATTCTTTCATGAAAAAATTGAGGAAAAATCCATGTTAAAACATCAAATTCTTTTAAAATTATATTTTCTTTTTATTTTTACTACACACTTCAAAAAAAAAAATTTGTTTCCTGCTCATTCCAATTCCAGTAAAATGTTAATAAACATCAAAGCGAATCAACCCACTGATTCATTACTTTGATTACAATTAGTAAAGACGCATTAATTAAATAACAATTATGAAACAAAACATTAATAAAAAAAAAAAAAAGCCACTAAAAACTATTTCATCATTTTGTGTTTCATTTTAAGAACCTTTCTCCAATTTACATATGATTAAGAAAATATTGTATTCGGGGAAGGTAAGAGTAATGAAGCATAAAAGGCCCACATTTTTCTACTGTGTTCTGGTCTGAGGACCTAATGATTCACAAAACAGCTCCCATGTAAAGGCACAGTTGGTAATAGAAAAAGAACTTTGGCATTGAAAATGTACTTTATAATAAACGGCTGGTTGCTGATAACTAGAATAAACCTGTAATCTGCAAACTAAAAAAATGCATGATGATAAGACTTATAATATTTATATTAAAGATTCCAAGGGTTGAAAATTGCAGGAAATAAGAGAAGCTTTAGTTATGATTGGGTACAATTAGGAAGAGAAACTAATGTCGCAAAGTTTTCAAAGTACAATAGAATGACAGCTCTGACACAAATGCAAATTTAAACATACATGGTCAATGGACTTCAAAATAATGAGATAACACATGGATGCCAAGGTACTACCAACACAGGTACATACATCTGCATGAAATTCAATTTGCAAAACAAAACCATGTTTAATGATATAAAACCTTAAGACTATAAAAATGCAAAAAACATAGTCAGAAAAACAACAAACCTGTATTTCTTTAGGAAAGGTGGCACTGAACAACATAGTTTGCCGAACACCTTGAGTAGGCATGTCCATTTGTTCCACAATTTTCCTTATTTGAGGCTCAAAACCCATATCCAGCATTCGATCAGCCTCATCTAAAGCTAAATACCTAATCATCTGTAACGAAACTCTAGCCCTCTCTAGCAGGTCTACCAATCTTCCTGGAGTTGCCACAAGAATGTCAACACCTCTCTCCAGGTCCCTCAGCTGGCCAATGTAAAACTCGTCAGCGTTTCTGAACGAGTCAAGACTAACAATCTCAAATGAATTTTAAAGATCAACAAGATGTAGGAAAGTGGTTCCGGTGCCACTTTGCATGGTTAACACAACGTAATTATAATGCTTAATCTCAATATCAAGATATCTTATAATGAGGAATAACAACAATAAATCATGAGTAGATGAGATAACAGCCAGTTCAACTCGCTTAGCAAAGAAAATTACAAGGACAGATAAACGTGGCAAAGAAAACTATGGCAAAGGATCAGAAAAAGGTAAATAGATATAGAACCTGCTGGTTTAATGGTGCTCCTCCATATGCAACAACCACCCTGACACCCGTTTGGTATGAAAATTTTCTAGCTTCCTCATGTATCTGAAACATATACGCAATTTTCAAATCACCTTATTAAAAATATTCTAATATAATTTGAGCGAAGAGTAAAATTGGTTAAGAAACCCACTTGAACTGAGAGCTCTCTAGTTGGAGAGAGAATAAGTGCAAGAGGGTACACAGTACGAGCTCCACGAGGTGGCCTCTGAACACTATGACCCTTCATAATTCCACTGATAATGGGAAAACAGAAAGCAGCAGTTTTTCCGGAACCAGTTTGGGCACATGCCATCAGATCCCGGCCAGCAAGAGAGATTGGAATAGCATGCCGCTGAACAGGTGTTGGCTTCACATACTTGCACCTGCGAATATTTTCATTAAGTGCTTCCCCCAAGTCTATCTCTGCAAATGTATTAACCGGTGGAGGCACATTATCGCCACTTGTCTCCACTGGAATATCTTCATAGGCATCAAAGTTAATGCCACTTTTCTCCTGCTCATCAAAGCTTTGATCAGTATCATCATCTCCAAAAGGGTTCGCTTCCCTCTCCCTCTCCCTCTCCCTCCCACGATCCCAACCCCCACTTCTGTTACCCCATCCACCGGTGCGTACACCACCACCATAACCAGATTTATAACCGTCATTTCTAGGAGGACCAGCCCAACGTGATCCGCTGATACCAGCTCGATCATTGGCAGAAGGCCCAGTATGGACCGAGGTGGGTGAATCAGCAGAAGGTGGACGGTTTCGAAGATGTGGAGGAACATACGTACTTCGGGAAGGAGCAGAAGCTGTAACAGAACCCACATTGTTAGTTGAAGAGCCATCAGCTGTGTTCTCAGCTGCAGAATTTGCTGCCATATCTGCCCACGAAGCCCGCATGGTCGATCACCCTAGTCCTTGATAATACAAGAATTCTTCACAGAAAGTCTCTATTTCAACAAACAGCTAAAGCGAAAACAACTCTCTTTATCAAAAATAAAATCCCGCTTTGAAATTCACAACGACAAAATCTCTAGAAATGATTCCAATAATCTTCACGAATAGACGAGCTCAATTCTGTTCCAACAAAAAAATAAGCAAAAAATATTGTCAAAACAATCCATCGATGTAGAACAAGAATAATCATAATAAAGACAGCAAATGCACAAGATAAAAAAGAACGAAAGCTAAATCAGATCGTTGGAGAACATGAAGATCGTAGAAAACGCCTTACATCCTAAAACCTGAAAATGAGAGTCTCTCGAATCTCAATCGTATTGTCTCCAATAAAACACAAAATAATAGCAACAAATCAACCAAAAGAATCCGATCTATGCAGGCAACAAAAGAGTTCTATAAGAAGAAAAAAAGTAAAAAAAGAGGAAATTAATATTAAAAAAAAAAAAAACGCGGGCAAAGCAAATGAAACAAAAACAGGCGCAGACCCACATAGACTCACACAATATAGAGAGAAGGAGCATATGAAAACAGCGGAACCTGTAGTTGAAGAAAAAACCTAGAAAATGATTGAGGACGTTTGAACCTCTAAAAACGATTAAGAGGTAGAAGAAGATAAATTGGGAAACCCTAATTTTGCTTTGAGCAGACAGAAAAATGCTCTAACTCTTGAGGTTGAGGCCAAACAAAAATATCTTCTATTTTTCCTTGAACGTCTTTACATTTCCCTTTTTTTTTCTACCCCTATTTAAGGGTCTCTTCAGTCTACTCTTTAATTTTTTTTTTTTTTAAATTAAATTAAATTTTATTAATAAATCTCAAAATATAATTTATATTATAATTTATAAGGTAGAATATATTAATGATTTAATTTAATAAATTAAAATTAATAACAAACACATAAATAAAAATATAAATTAAGATTTTTAAATTAAATATTTAATTATTTTATATTTTTTTATAAGTAATTAAATTTTGATATAATTTTATAACCTTTAAAATATTAAATATAATATATCTAAATGAATATCTAAACTTTTAACGCACCAAGAATAAAATAAATATAAATATGATAAAAATTATAATAAATTAATATTTAGATGATAAAAAACTATCTTAAAATAAAATTTAATTAAAAATATATAAATATATATATTTTTATTCAAAATAATAAGAAGAATAAAACAATTGTGAGAACTCCTCTAAAAAAAAAAAATCATTTATGATAATAAACAATTTTTTTTGAAGAAGATGGATGAAAGAACGAGGATTGAGCTTTTTTTATGTATTCCATTTTCTTTTTAAACTTTAGTTAGTAATATATTTGAATTTATTATTTCTTAAATATTATTTTAAAAGCTTATTATATTTTAAAAATAATATATTATTAATTTATTTTTTAAATATTTTATTAATTATTTTGTTAAAATAAATAGTAATAATACATGAAAGAGTAGATGGTGAAATTTAAAATATACACAAAAATATTTTAGTCAATTAATAAAATTTATAATTTAAAAAAAATAAAACAAAATAAAAATAAATAAGCTTTTTAATGGAAATAAAGTAGGAAAAATAAAAACTTAATGAAAAACTTAACAAGCGTTCCTTTTTTTTTAAATAAAAAAGGAGCTCTAAAGGCTCCTTTTTTTTATTAAAGAAGAGAAAAACACACTCACGCCTATGGTGGGATTTGAACTTGGGTTCTTGGTGGGGGAATTGGGAGTCTTACCACCTGAACCACAGAACCGTTACGAATAAAAATAAGGAAATATTAAGTTTAAAAAAAAAAATCCTAAAAGTCATTTATTTTTATGAAAAAATAGTAGTTTCATCTTTTACTTATTTTTTATACTATTTAAGTTATATTCCTATTGAAAAAGAATAGCATCAGTTTTATTCTTATAAAAAAAATATAATATAAGTCATCTTTTAAAAAATATATTAAAAAAAATATCTATAAATTATATCTAATAATTATAAAAATTTATTTGTATATATTATAAATTTTAGGTCATTATAATTTTAAAAAGAAAAAATTATTATGAAAAATTTATTTGTTTAAATATTATAAATTATTAAAATCAAAATACTACAACAAATTTTAGTATTAAAGTCAATAAAAAAATTAAAAAAATTTAAAATTAAATTTATTCAACCTAATACAACAAGACATGTAAATTAACTAAAATTATTATAAATAATAATTAATAAAATTAATACTTTAGTTAAGAAAAAAAATAAATATATAATAGTTAAAATAAATTCAATAATTAAAATAAATTAAAATTAAATTAATAAAAAATTTATAAATAAAAAATTATTTTAGTAAAACCTTATAAATATTTAATAAAAATTTATAAAATCATATATAATAAAAAAAATATTAATGGTGTTACTTTTATAAAAGAAAATAATTTAAATGATGTAAAATATAAGTAAAAAATTAAAATACTTCTTTTTTAAAAAATGGGTGAAAAGTCAAAATGGTCACTTTACTTATGCAATAGATGTCATTTAGTTTTTTAACTTATAAAATGTATCTTTAAGTCCATTTGATTATGAAAAATGT
This sequence comes from Elaeagnus macrophylla, assembly GCA_029378325.1. Classification (NCBI taxonomy): domain Eukaryota; kingdom Viridiplantae; phylum Streptophyta; class Magnoliopsida; order Rosales; family Elaeagnaceae; genus Elaeagnus; species Elaeagnus macrophylla. The sequence goes on along the minus strand of CM055642.1, from coordinate 7,813,132 downwards.
GTTTTGAAGTCCTTTTACTTGTAAGAAATATGTCAGGTAAGGACAAAATTAATTTTTCATTCAATTTTTTGTTAAATTTAACGGAATAGTATATGTGTCACGTGTATATTTATATTTTTCGATAGATATATATCAAATTAAATAATTTTTATTTTTTTTATTAAATTTAAATAAAATTTTTATTGTCTAATTTGCGATTTTAGATATTAAATAATGAAAATTCTATTTAAATTTTATTGAATTCAATTAAATTTAAATAAAATTTTCATTATCTAAATTGTGACTTTAAATATTAGATAATGAAGATTTTATTTAAATTTTATTGAAAATTATATTTAAATTATATTAAAAAATTTATTTGAATTTTTTTTTAAATTAAAAAAATTAAATAATTTTTTAATTAAATATTAATTTTTTTACATGTGTATGTGTATGTATATGTATATGTATATGTATATCGAAAAATATAAATATACATATGACATATCTGCTATTCCGTTAGATTTAAAGAAAAATTGAATGGAAAATTAATTTTGTCCTTATTTGACACATTTTTTACAAATTAATGAACTTAAAAACACATTTTTCAAAAGTAAAAGAATTAAAAAATATTTTTTATAACTTAAATAATTAAATGCTACTTTTTATAATAACAAAACAAATTTTCTGACATTTTTTCCTTAAAAAAAAAAAAGAGCAGAGTCTCGAGTCCAAAGTTTAATTATCGGTACCAAATTGAGATTTTTGCTCCCTTACTTAAGGGGGCGTTTGGTTCGCTGGAATGTAATCGTAATCGTAATCGTAATCGTAATGGAATGTAATGTAAAGGAATCAGTATTACGATTACAGTGTTTGGTTTAATCACTGTAATCAAAAAAAGAATCAGTATTACAGTGTTTGGTTTGACAACTGTAATGTAATGGAATAGAAAAAAATTACAAAAATTTTAATAAATAAATTTTAATTAATCACATAAATTAACAACAATAAAAATTAATTATAACAAAAAAAATAACAATAATTAATAAATTTTAATTAATTACATAAATAAATTAACAATAACAAAAATAAATACAACAAAAAAAATTGCAATTTCAAAAAAAAAAAACAATTTACAAAAAAATTAATTTCAGAATTAACTTAGAAATTATTAATCAATTTTTTAATTAATTAAATTAATTTTTTAATAATTAATTAAGAAATTATTAATCAGTTTTTTAATTAATTAAAACTAATTTCCTTTTAATAAAAAAAAAAAAAAAAAAACTCTGGTTCGATGGTTCCCCGTGGCTTTGTTCGCGAGGGACGGCACGCGGTGGCGTTGGTTCGAGATGGAAGCTGGTTCGCGGTGGCGCTGGTTCGCGGTGGACGCTTGTTCACGGTGGCGCTGGTTCGCGATGGACATGGTTCGCGGTGGCGATGGACGCTCGCGACGGACGCTGGTTCGGGACCTACGCTCGCGATGGATACTCACGATGGACGCTCGTTCTCGGTGGCGCTGGTTGGCGGTGGAATCTGGCTCGCGATGGACGGCCACTGGACGACGCCGCCGCCACCAAAGGGACGGCACGCGGTGGACGGCTGTGCTTCTGTTATACGCGTTGCTGGAAGAAAAAAAAAAAAAAAAACGCGTTCCTGGAAGAAAAAAAAATTAGGATAAGGAATGTAAAGAGTATTCATGAGTGTGAAAGTTGTAATCGGTATTACTGAAAATGATGTAATCCCATTACATTACATTACCAATTCAGTGAAAAACAAACAACGTAATGAGTAAAACTCATTACATTACAGGTTCAATTACCGTGAACCAAACAGGGCGTAATGTCATTGAAAGCACTCTTTTCTTTTTTTCCTTCCCTAATTTAAAAGATAATGATATTATTTATTAAGTTTATATTAGTTTTTGTTTGTAAAAATTAAAGGATTTTATTTAATTGAGTAACAACGGCAATATATTTTGACAATAATGAACCCTAATTATCTAATTTACGAGCAATGAAATTAATCTTTTTGAAACCCACAATCACGCAACACTCTGCCAGCCTGGTCACATATGTCAAACCCAACATGGTGACATAAGGACATACCCAGTATATGCTGCAGTGGCTGCTCTACATTAACTTGCAAATTCCCACGTGTGGAGAAAGTCACTCGTAATTGCTGATAATGCTTTCTTTCTTCTTTTTTTTTTGGCTAACAACTGATAATACTCGGCTTGCTGCCCTACCCATTATACAATTTTTTCACCTGTCCAATGCCTTTCTTCATGCAACAACATACACCTAGTTCGCCACAACCAGAATGAAATATTAGCCAGCAGCTCTAGCTTCTCATTGCTGAGTTTCGACATAGCCAACCAAGTTCACTCACTAAACTTTGTACTTTTTATATTATATTAATCTTAACACTAACATTAAAAATCCAAAAAAATATATTAATCTTGCTCTCTTCATTTTATATAAGAATAAGACTAAATTGCTTTGAGATACTTTAAACTTATTTATCATTTTATGCAAATGTACTTAAGAAAAAAAAAATCTTAATAGAGTACTCATACTTTATTTTCTTCTACATAAATAATTTTTAGGATTAATTTTGCCGGATGACCAAATTAACATTAATTACTTTACCAAAGTTGCGATTTTTTATTTGAAAATTTCTTATGATTCAGGTAGTAAGATTCTTAATATGTGAATATATTTTCTCTTTATTAATAAAAAAATAAACTTTAAAGTCCTTTAAAAAAATATTTCAGTTTTTATTATTTCACGCGTTAATTAATACCATTAATTATAATATGCTGCAACTCATGTGAGATTATTAATATTAATTTATTTATGTGGCAAAAAATATGAGTTTGTTTTTGTAAAGAAAAAAATTTAGTATCTTTATATAAAATATAAGTATCGAAAATAACTTTAGCTAAAAAATAATTTATATCTCCATAAGTCTCTCTCCTCTAATATTTTATTATTTTCGTTTAAAAAATATATAATTTTTCTTTTTCCTAAATTCAAACAACTTGACCATTAAGCATAATCTTTATAATAATGAGATGATAACCCATCTGTTTTCAATTCATACATGACTTATTTAATATACATACATATATATATATATATATATATATATATATATATATATATATTATGTGTGTAGACGAATCCAACTGTTTAACATACAATTTATTTTATCAATCCGAATTTATTTAATAATTTTAACATAGTTAGTTCTAGTGCAATTTGTGTCATTTTTCATACAAGTAGACATGTTATTAGGTTATATTTATAATGCCTAAAATTTAAAGGGTATTTAAAAAAAAAAAATTATTTATAAGGTAGTTACATGCAGTGATTGTTGGAGTTGAGGTAATAATAACAACTTATGTTACATAAAAATAATTGATTTTTGGGAAGAAAAAAAATATAAATAGCTAGGCAACTATTAAAATTTATATAACAAAAACTAAATTCTAAACAATTAAGCAAATTTATCCTTTAATATAATAGTAAATACTTCAATGTAAAGATAAAATTATTCACATATTTTATTTTTTGCTATTTACATTTCTAAATGCAATATAACACATGGGAAATAAATTAAATACATATTTCAATATTTTTTTGAATGAAAATATTTTGAAATGTAAAAAACTAAATACATGTTTTCCTAATAGTAAATTAAATAGTACTTTGTGATTTGCCTATGTGGTTAGACTAATTTATTTATGTTTCAATTTATAGTTTCAAATCATACTAAAATATTATTTGATCTAAAAATAAATTAATACTTTAAACATAAAGTATTTTTTATCATGTTAAAAATATTATATAACTAAATATTGTATATTAATGTGATTACATTATACATTTTGTGATAAATACTTATTATTAATTGAATTATAAATACGCGTTTTCATAAAAAAAAAAAAAACACTATAGAACCATTGTTACTATAAAATAATATTTTTAATTCGAAATAAAAAAAGATAAAAATTAAGAAACAAGTTTAAAATTAAAATTTCAGCATATATTATGAGTTTTTTTTTTTTAAATAAAAAACTAGTGTTTTTATTTAATTAATATTGGCTCCGACAGTTTCTGGACAATAGTGGGGTGGAGGACATTTTGGTATTCTGTGTTTATTTTAGTATGGTTTTAATAATGTTCTGGTATTTTTGGTGTACCTTAAATTATCCAGATATGGTTTGTCTTAATTTTGTTGATGAGATTTTTGATTACTTTCTTGTTACATTTTCTGATTTTGGGATGTATTCATCGTTTTATTTCAGTCAGTCAGGCAGTATAATAAGTCGAAATTATAAAGAGCTAATGTTGAGAGCTCGCAAGTATTCACTGTATTTTCTTGCTTCTAGCTAGTCCTGACTATGTTATTAGAATGGTGATGTATTTTTTAGAATCGATGTATTTTAAGATTGTATTTTGAATCCTTATTTAATGAAATTTACTTTTTATCAAAAAAAAAAAAAAAAAAATATTGGTGGAATTGTTGACATAGTGATTCACACTAGTTAACAGGGGATTATGATGGTTCATAGGACTATCAACAATGTAAAACAGGGTTTGTAAATATATTATTCAAAATATAAGTCAAAATTCTCTGAATTCGGTGTGTATAAATTTAGAAATCTCATTGAATAATGAATACATATTGGAGCTCCAACCAAAAATTTATCATTTTCTTATTCGAAATGTTCCTTAAAATGCATTAAATTTACAAAATTAAACTTTACAAATTAAAAAATAATAAATTTTTATACTTAATTTATTTAATTTTGTGTTTATTCCTAATATTAAACTCAGAGTGTTTTTATAAACACATGAGAACAAAAATTAAGATTTAAAAAATATAAATTTATAATTTTGAACGTTGAAGTTGAATTATTGGACCTTAAAATCAAAATTTTAAATAAAAAAAATAACTAAACCAAAAAATTGTCCCAAAATTTTCCACCCAAACTTGCGAACGATTTGACGTTCCCACTGGTGTGAGCTAAAGATGTACCAATTTATCTCTTATTCATACTATCACTAATTTTCTTTCATTTCTATGGTCAAGCACATAATTCCTTTTTTTTTTTTTTGGGCTTAGTTCTAATAGTTATATAATTTAAATTAAAAATTAGCTAGTTTAATTTTATTCAATTATTGCAAACATGTAACTACTTAAATTAATTAATTAAATTGCCACCCTTTAAAAAAAATTCAATATCAAATTAATAATTTTTAATTCGCACCTCTGAGTTATAATATACAGTATATCTAAACATACTAGCATCACTAGGTAAATTATACATAAAGCTATTTAGCTTAGCTATACATTTTATTTAAAGTTAAATTTTCAGCTATTCATGTGTTAAATTTTCAGCTATTTTTTTTAGCACAATAAAAAAATATTTTCATTGATGATAAAGATAAATCTCAATATAAATATAAATTAAAGATAAAAAAAATACCATAAATATTTAAAAATGAAATAAATTTTATAACCTATAAGGTAGGTAGATCTAATTGAGTAGTAATGAACTAGTCATTGAGTTGATGAGCATTCGTCAACCACTATATTGATATCATGCTAATGTACTTGTACATTAAGAAATAATCTTGTAGACCTTCCCTTTAAGTTGAATAATAAGATTAAATAACTCTATAAGATAAATGTTTGTGATTTTTACTTCACCCATGAATGTTGATTGAAACCTATAATATTATATGAATTATTAAAGTTGGCAAAAGACAAAGCTAAAGTTGATTGAAAAATTGCTAATACTAGCAAAAAAAAATTACTACCATGACAAAAATAATAAATTTAAATGTAAAATGAAGTAAAATAAACAAATAATTATAATAGTTTTCCATGAGATGATGTGAGTTATTATTATATATTTTTTTACATAACGATAGTATGAAATTATGAAGGTTACTGTATAGGGATAATTTATAAGGAAAATATTTTTTATTTATTTTATTCCTTGAATAATTGGTTTTAAAATTTTAAATAAAATAAGAAAAAGTTAAGAGATAGTTTTTGTAAATTATAAAATAATATGAATACATGCATAAATTATGATAATTAAATAAGTACATAAAAATATTAAATAGGTTTATAAATATATGAAATATATAGTAGTTTATGTGGGAGGTAAGCTAAAATTTAAAAATAAGATAAGTGCAGTAAAATTAAACTAAATAAAAATAAAAAGAAGATAAGTCGAAGGCAGTTATTGTCATTGTCAGTTAATGCATCAAAATGAAAACTATAATATAGAGCAATAACATATACTTTTGAATTGAAAAATTAATCTTGAATTTGTTGATGAAGGACAAAATAAAAAAAAACATAAATGATTACGATATATTTTAATAAAAATAAATAAAACCATATCGATAACTATAGAAAATTGATGCAGAGGCAAAACCTAAATCAACACTCCTTTTTTTCTACTTGGTCTACTTTATATTTGAAACTAGTTGATGAAACTGTAAATGAATATCCTTTAAAATCTTGGAATTTGACTCATTTATAATCTTCAAATATCGTTGATTTATAACCATAAATTTGATATTATTGTATAATTTTAGTGTTTAATTTTTTATCAAACAATTAGAGAATGTAACGTATATAAGATAAATACTTATCATTGAATGTAACTAGTATCGGAATGAATATAATTTTTAAGACAATTATAATTGTATAAGAATCATAGAAAGAGAAATAATTAATAATTCTAAAAATATTTTGTATTCTGATAATGTTATAAAAATATAATATGACTTTGGCATCATTTTGGACAAAGACAAAAGGATGTCTTTAAGGTATATATATATATTTTTAAAAGAAAAAGGGAAGATAAAAATAGATCGAAATTGGAAGGCAATAGTTTGTATGGATAGTGTGAGTACGAAGGAGACGAACCAAAAAGTGGTTTGACTTCACACCACTCTTTAATTTTAAAAGAAAAGGGAAGACATAAATATATCAAAATTAGGATACGGTATGCATAGTGTGAGTACAAAGGAGATGAATCAAGAAGTGGTTTGATTCCACAGGGTTGGTATCACACCTTTATTAATGAAATGATTCAAATTCTTAAAATTTTGAACAATAAATTCGTTTAATTTAAAAATTTTAGTTTATGCACAACAAGTGAAACCCGCATTTTTTTTATAAAAACAAATTACCCATTTTAAGGGCATTTTTGTCATTAAAATTAAGATGCTTGTAGGGAAAAAGTTGAGATCAAAGACTAATATGTGTGATAAAGGGTGCTGACAAACAGTCAACTTTCGTTCGAATAATTGCTATGCACATATTTGCTCTTTGTCTTTTGTTGCAAAAGTTTGGCCAAAATGACTAATCTTCTTTGTGGCTTCTTTTGTGCATCTTTTCATTATTATACCATTTGTCTATTTAGGACGTGAATTTTACTGTATATTTACATGAAAATGTTATGTTTAATTTTTTTGAACCAAGTTCATGCATTGTTTGTGGATTTGTATCAATTTTGTGAGCTTTATGGCGCAAATGATACAGTTTGCAACCATTTCATTTTTTAACTACATCAAAGTGGATTACTTAAGAGGACGATACAACTTTTTAATTTATTTGAATTAATTTTAATGACACAAATGCCCTTCAAAAAGGCCATTTAAATAGGTAATTAATTTTAATGACAAAAATGCATTTCAAATGGGTCTCACATGTTGTGTTTGAGCTAAAAATTCTAAATTAAGCTGGTTCATTGTTCAAAATTGCAAGAATTCTAACAATTTTATTAATATGGGTATTAAATTGAAAATTTTCAATAACAATGATAAAATATGATATCAATCCATTAAAATGGATATTACTGTGACACTGAATCCGATTCCACACCATCCTTTGATTTTAAAAGTAAAAAAGAAGACAGAAATAGATCAAAATTGTGAGGCATAGTTTGTATGGATAGTGTGAGTAGGAAGGAGATAGTCTTAGTGCTTTTCAAATTTAACAAATCTGCAACATATCTTAATTTTTAGCTCATTTAAAGTTAATATATTGAGCTCATAAGCCAAAAACAAAAAAACTTAGACCACAAATTTAATTAAACAGTTCATTTGATAATGTTAAATTAAAAATTTAACAAAGAAGAGAAAATATAAATAATATATCAAAATATAATTATTAATTATTATTACAAAATTAACAAAAATATTATTATTAGTTAAAATAATAAATAAATAAATTAAAAATTATTATTTTTTAAATAAAAGAAGAAAAAATTAAATTTCTATTATAATGTTACAATAAATATAATTTTTTAAGACAAATAATAACTTAAAAATATCCCAAACATAATTAAGATTAAATGATAAAACAGTTCTAAAATTTAACTTGTATTAATTTATAATTGAATCCATATATCATTGAAAATATTAAAGAATATATTTTATAAGAAATTTTACATTTTAAAATTTTGTGTTTTCTATAAAAGTTATACTTATTTCAATGAATATTATTCAAATTCTATTAAATATTTTTGAAATATAAATTGTAATAGTTTACAAAATATTATAATTCGTTTTATATATCATTAGAAATCTTTATAAGTTTAGTTTATAAATATTTTATGATTTGTAATTTCAAATTTTTAAAAAAAATTGTGCTCGTTTTATTAAATATTGTTCATATTTAATAGAACATTTTGGACTCATTTTTAAAATATGAAGTATATTAATTTATAAAATATTATATAATTATTTAATATATTATTAAAAGATTTCGAAAGTCTAATTTAAAAAAAAATGTACAGTGTATAATTTTAAATTTTTTATATAAAATTATCCTCATTTTATTAATAATCCTTTAAATTAAAGAAAGTTAAAAGTTTTTTTTTTTTAAGTTCATATCATATTATTAAAAAATTATATAATTATTTATTAAAATATAAAATATATTATTTATTTTTTAAATAAATAATTAAATATTTTATAATAATTTAAATAAATTTGATAAAAAATTAAATAAATTAATCATGTGCTATTCAATTTAGTTTAATTTATATATAAATTGAGTTGATATTATTTAAAAAATAAATAAATTTAATTTACTTGAGTCAGCTAATCATTTTACACCTCTAATATTTATACATATTCGTGATCCTCTGCATGGTCTATAAATCGGATATTAATGGATAAAGTTATTGTAATATAAGTACAAAGAAAATTGGATAATTACCGAAAGAAAAAAAGATTAATAAATAAAAGGTTGGGTTCTTCACCAGTCCCCATCTTTCTCTCTCTTACCCTTTATCTATTTCTCTCTCTACCTGAGAGCATTTGGAAGACGACGAAATCTAGGGTTTGGGGTAAATTTGGAGAGGTCTTGATCTGCACGCTGTGCTTTCTTAAGGAGGAAAGAGATTAGGGGGATATCGAAGGAGGAAAATTGCGATAATATGGATTCGGTCCCTTCCAACTCCCACGGTAACCTCGACGAGCAGATTGCACAGCTCATGCAATGCAAGCCCTTGTCCGAACAAGAGGTATAAATCACCATTCATTTTATTTTTTTTTTGCTAAACCACCATTCATTTTATTTATTTGTTTGTCTTCTTGCGTTTTTTTTTTTTTTTTGTGTGCATAATTTATTTGTATTGGTTGATGTTGAGATTTTTTCTCGGTGAGTTGGATTGATCAGGTTTAATTTGTTAGATTTTGTGTGGTTCGGATTAGTAAATATATTGCTTTGATTTCTTATGGGTTTGATTGATATTTGAGGGTGGGCGAAGGTTGATCACTGGTCTACATTTGAGCTGAATTAGAGTTTTTAGGGACCGATCTTGTGCGACGGATTCTAAATCAGGGATTCGTGTTGGATTTGTTGTTAAATGTACCAGATCCGCTTGAGGGATCATTTCCTTCTCATGGTTTGGTCTTTCGCAACGTGTGGCTTTTGTAAGTTTTACGACCATAGCTCCAAGTATATGAATTCTTATCGTCATGGTGCCAATATTTAGCTCTATTTTGAGTTGATTGCTTATATCGTTGAATTTTGGGTTCTTGGTGGGCAATGTGGTAATGTTGACTTTCCAGGAGCTGTGTTAAGGTATCCTTTTTATCCAGTAGTTTACATTCCAGCTGATATCGTCTTCCAAAACCTATTATTCAGTTGGGAGGCCTGGTTTACTTTTAGCATATTAATTTTATTTAGTTACTTGGATTCTGTTACAAAACAAGCTAATTTCAAATAATGATGTATGAAATCAAGTAATAGAGTTCTTTTTCTTTTGGGTCGATGTCTCGCCCTGATGTATGTGAAGTACACTATATCCCATCTGACTGTTTCAGGCACCCTTTTTGATCCTTAAGTCTCACCCTGATGTATGTGAAGTAAACTAATGTTTTCTGTTTCTTTTGTCACCTGCATTATTGGAAGACATCAGAGCCATGTCTATGTATGACAGCATGCACAAGAGTGGCTTCTTACAACAACTTCACCTTTTTTCTTCACCTCTTTTTGGGTTGGGAGTCTTATCTCTTTGTGCAAAATGGCTTAATTCATATTTATGCTACTTGTTACTGCATGGACTTAGCTTGTTAGCTTTTTTGATGTGTCTTTGTTGGTATGTTGTAACATGGACCCTATGATTAATGGGCATGTCAAGTGGGACCACTGTTGTATTTGTTAGGCAATTATTTGATCAAAAGCCAGGGGAAAATTCAGTTTCAAGGAGTACCATGATAAATGGCCATGCACAAATTGGGCTGTTCCGAGAGTCTCTGGAGATTTTCAGTGGAAAGCAGGTTTATGGATTTCAATCTAATCATGCTTGTATTCTGCAAGCTCTCACTTGCACTTTTCTTGGTGCATTGGAGCAGGAATAGTGGATGCTTGGATAAATCGAAAGAGTTGGATTGCAATTAAATAGAGTTCTGGGTACTGCTCTTATTGACTTGCAAGCAAAGTGTGGCCGCAAAATTACTGCATGTAGTGTATTTGATGAGATGTTAGACAGGGATATATGTACTTTAATTTCTTTAATATCAGGCCTAGCCAATCATGATCAAAGTAATCATGCCTTCAAATTGTTTATGAGAATGTGAAAATGAAATGGAGTTCTGCCAAATGATATTACATTATAGGAATTTTGAGTGCTTACTGTCATATGAGTTTGGTAGACGAAAGATTGAGAATCTATGACTGTTTGAGAAATATTTATGGTATTGGACATAGGGGGGCCTAACTTTATGGCTGTTTGGTGGACCATCTGTGGAGAGCTTGAATGCTAGAAGAGGTAAATATATTGGTAAGAGATATGCCTATAATACAGATTCATATGTGTTGGGGGCATTGCTCTATAGTACATGGAGATTTTCAGTTGGGTAAAGAAATGACTGAGCACTTGGGTAAGCTGGGGTTGGACCACACTGGATTTTATGTTCTTCTGACTTGTTTTCCTATGCCGACCGATCATATTATGTCACACAGGTGAGGAAGGGAATAGAAAAGCTAGAGATGAGTCACAAATTATGGAAGAGACCATGTTGTTGTTGCTTGCTATTGACAAGCATTCGAAATCTATTTGGTTCAAGGATACTGCTGATGAGAAGGTAATTGAAGGATTAACTTATCAATGAGAAGTTATGCATGCTCAACTGCTATTCAGGATGCAACATTGCCTTTGCGGCAACCTTTTATATCAATTATGATGTGTAAATTTCAGTTCTCTAATTCTTGTATCAATTTCCTGATATTTTGCTCTATTGTTTTGCAGTTTCAAATGTATCAAATATATATATTTTTTGATTGACAAATGTATCATATTAAATACATAGATTATTGTGGAGATTCTCCATGGTCTATGCATAATAATTGATTTCTTATAAAAAAATGTACAATAATTGGTTTAAAATCTTTAGTATGTACGCTTTTATTTATTTATTTATATAAGTGGTAAATTAATTATGGGTTGGGTGATACTGGTGGAAGTCTATCTCAATAATTTTAGAATTCCCAATTCCTGTCTTCTTTTGGAATATTCCAGAAATTGCCACTGGATCTGGATGGATGCTTTTCCATTTGGCTTTAATCACTGATATAGACATTTAAAAAGAAATAACAGAATAGGATTAATTTATTTCGGTTTGCTTCTCTCTTTTTTGGTTGGGGGGTGTTCATGGTCATAGTTTATGATATTTTGTGCCTTTTGCAAAATTTGTTCGCCTGAAAGTTTCTTCATGGAAACTTTGAAGCTTCTGTTGGGAAGCATGCTTTTATTTGCTTCATTGAAGTTTTAAAGCAAATTTTTTTTGGTTAATGTAGGTAAGGCAGCTTTGTGAGAAGGCTAAAGAGATATTAATGGAAGAAAGCAATGTCCAGGTGTGTTTTTATTATGTTAAATTATTTCCTCTTTGGTATTTTCTTGGTTTGGCTTAACTACTTAACTTGTTTCCTATTATTATGGTTATATATCTCGATAACTAGCAATAATGTGATTAGGAAAAAGAAAAGTTACAAGTATCCTAGGTTTAAAAATTTGTTGGTGATGTGTAACTAGCTATTGGCATGTGTGGTTGCTGTGAACGGTTTCTACAAGAACTTTTAAAGCTGATTGTGCCATTTTGTAATTTGTGATGTGGCATTTGGAAGTGAAACAAGTGCTTTTGAAGTTGTATTTTTTTTTTTTTGGCATTTTGTAGTGAAAATTGTTTGGCATATTTTGTCAATTCAATTGGTTTTCTTCTTCTTTTGGCCGTCTGTTTTTGCCTGCTGAAGTCAATGTTATTGCTCTGGAGAAAGTTTTTTTCCCCAATGGTTGCCATGCTTTTAAGATATGTTTTATCAGTGATACTGGGATATGTCAATTGCATCATTTAAGTGCACATTGTATTTTTAAAGGGTTTCTGAGTTCTGATGTTACTTTATATCAGCTTGCTATCTCTAGCAACTTGCAGATAATCAGTTCTTAATAATGTTGGTGTTTTGCTTCTTGTTTCAGCCTGTGAAAAGTCCTGTGACAATCTGTGGTGATATTCATGGGCAATTCCATGATCTTGCAGAGCTTTTTCGAATTGGAGGCAAGGTACATCTTGTTGTTGGGTCCCTTTATTCAATTTTTGTTTGCTGTAGGAATGAGGTGTAATTGCCATGAGTTATTCATATAAGTGCTGGCCATGCACTTACCCTTGGAAAAATTAACATTTTAGTAGGGTTTTTTTTTTTGTCTTCGATAATACCCATATTATTTCGATCAACATCTGTAAAATTTCAATGGAAGTGAGAAAAGTTAGAAGTTATGGCTGTTGAAATAGAGTGCATTTTGATATTTTGGTTATGTTGCCCAAAACGTTGCTGATATTTTAGTCATCTCTGACAGTTTACTCCATGCCTGGCATTCTCTTTACTATTCTTGAGTTATTCTTAAAAGCAGTGCTGTATTTATGTGTTGCTGCATCTTGATTGTGCTATTGTTGTCCCTCCTATATTGAACGTGTCATGCTAAGCGTCGTATTTTTATGTCTATTATTCTATCTGAAATAGACACCCTGTGTTTTCTTTTAATCTGCTGATTTAATATCTTGCTTATTGCCTTATTTATTATTTACCTCTATGATATTCATTTCTTGCTACAATTATGTTGCAGTGTCCAGATACAAATTATTTGTTCATGGGAGATTATGTTGATCGTGGCTATTATTCAGTTGAAACTGTAACGGTAATTATGTGATGGTGTTTTCTACTCTTTTAAGCTTTATGAAAATTATTTTATTGTTAAGTCATTCTTTATCATACAAAACTAAAACAGCTTCTGGTATGTCGTTTTGAATGCAAGAATGAATTAACATGAAAAAAGTGTATTTGAGGTCACTTAGATTTTATAAATGTGAATACTTAAGTCATTTTAGGCATTTTTTTGTCATTTAAATCACTTTTTTTTTTTTCAAATTTTTAAGACATTTTTCTCTTCAAACATGTACTAGCCTCCTTGTTAGTAAGGTTTAATTATATCAAAATTAAGTTTTTCTTAAAAAAAAATCCAAAAAATCAAAATTGGCAAAAAATGACTAACGTGTCAACATTTCTAATAGTTAGGTGACTGGCGTACACTAATTTAAAGAAAAGTGACGAATGTGTTCAATTTATAAAAGCAAAGTGATCAAATTGTCATGCTACCCAATTAACATAGATTATGAGATTTATGGAAAATGCTTTAATATATTTTATTTAAAAAAAGTTGAACTATTATTTGAACCTTTTTATGGATTTAATAGATTTAGTATTGCTCTTTGAGAAAACCTTTAGCATTGGGGTGGATTGTTAACTTGTCATGTACTATTTTATGTTCTGTATTGTTCACAAAATGCATGGTGGATGATAATGTGCTGCGTGTCTTGTAAAATTTAAGTTGATTGCATTTATGGAGTTGTTGGGAATGCTACTCTTGGTACTTGTCATGCACAGTTAGGATCTAGTTGGGTGCTCAAAGGTATATTTTTGTAAAGAAATGAGTGTTTGAGTTTATTTCTATTTTTGTCCATATTCAGGGATTGTTGTTTATTCTCATATCTTGGCCCCTGCCTCAACTATTTTATCTTTGTACTTAGTTTCATGTTGATTCTCTTATCAGCTGTTGGTTGCCTTGAAAGTGCGTTACTCTCAAAGGATTACAATTCTGAGAGGAAATCATGAAAGCCGTCAGGTATAATCTTGACTTTACTCATGTAGGATTGTATCTCGACATAGGAAGTCTTAGACGATAAACTTGAGTCAAACTAGCTTCAGGGTTGAGAAAACCAATTCTGCGATTGGGTCTCGAAATTTACTGATTACAATAGCTTTTCAAAAGAGAAAATCAACAACTTAGCAAAAATGGTGTGTGCTGAAACTTTATATCAGTCCCAACGCAAACGCAGAAGCTCAAACTACAATACCTTGCGTTTTGAATAATGGTTGTAAGGGCCAGCTCATCAATAACAACAAAACTACAAAACAAAATAAACGTTGAAACGACATCTAAGGGACGTTAACGATAATTCCTAATGACCCCAACAGAACAAAGAATTAACAAATTACACTAATGGAAATGCACCTATGTCTTCTATCTGCTATGAACTTGACTTGTAGTTTCCTTCCGACTGTAATATTTTTTTTAATATTGTATTTGTAGCGGTAACTAGCCTCGGACTAAATTAATTAGGAATGATTTATTTCCTCAGGCATTACTGGTGTAGTAGTTATGCTCTCCTTATCTTCTAAATCAGAGGCTCTTTTATTTTTGGTGATATTTTGTTTCATTACTATTGCAGATTACTCAAGTTTATGGATTCTATGATGAGTGTCTACGGAAGTGAGTTTATTACCTTCTCTTTGTGGGGAGTATCCTTTATGGTTGTTAAGATGTATTTATTTTCTTTCCTCGCCTAAAATCCTATCTTTGGAATTTTTTGTGCCTGACTGCAACATAAGGAAATCCATATGGATGTGCTCTTTGTGTTTCCTCCTTTTTTCTTTGCCATGTTTCTATGAAGTACGAATGTAAGATGTCAAATGGGATTGTCCATTTTGTTTATTTGGACCTAATTGGGCTATGGGGATAAGGTTGCTTGTCCCATTTAGATGTCATTCCACCTTGGCTCAGCCCATCTAGGCCATGAGCTGTCCTCCCTTTTTTCTTTGCTACCCACTTTCAGCCTTCCTTAGTAATGCCCCCTTTTTCTTCTTCCATGCATAATCAGGCTTTCTTAAATTGTATGAGTGGGTGGACCTGTCCCATCCCTACACATCCCAATATTCCGGTGTGGTCAAACGTAGCAATTTATTGGGTGGATTTGATGGCACGGCCTCCTCAATTGACATCTTTATGTGAACGTATATGTCATTTTAGCTTCACATTTTCTATTTATTGAGACAAAGGAATCTACTGTTTTGTTCCTACCCGTGCAACTTTCATCAATGCATGGGAAAGGTCAAGGATCTATCCATTAAAGTTTGCTGCTTTGTTACTTCTATGTTAGGTTTGTTATACCGAGACTTATTTCTTCTCAATCTGGTCACTAAGTCATCATATTGATTTTGGTTGTCTTTGCTGTTGCATTCAAATTGTCCATGATCGTCTTGGTTGGCTGAGAGTTGGACGTATATTTAAAATATGTTGGGGTGGCTAAATCATTTTTATGATTGTATTCTTATATCTGGTCACTTAGTCAATCTATTGGTTTTGGTTTTGTATATGTTGCATTGATGTGTCCATGACTGTCTTGGCTGACTGAGACTTGAAGATATATTTGAAATATGTACAAGTAGTTATGCAGACCACATTGCATGCAATTTTAAAATTTATCGGCTTCTTCATTTCAAACTAGTCTTGATAGAATATTGGGCTGCAAAGTTTTTGTTGTGACCTAATAGAAAAAAGAAAAAAAAACTGTTAACAGTCACAAAGATTTTTTTTGGAGTGCACTTGGTGCAATATGCTTGTAGTCAGTTCAATGTCTATCTTGCATTTGACCTGTCTGCATATTTGGTCATTTATCTTGATTCTAGTGACAAACCTTTCTTTACTATCTGCAGGTACGGTAGTGCAAATGTTTGGAAGGTCTTTACAGATTTGTTCGATTATTTTCCACTTACAGCATTGGTTAGTAGAAATAAATTTGATTTTAAAATGTTTTTTCCCCTGAAATAAAGGTTTCCAAAAACACAATTCTTGTTATTGTTATTTTGCTAAATAAATAAGCAAAAGCTCGATCTCCCTCTGCCGAAGTATAAATGGTAGAACTAGTTTGGGAAGCTTTCTTTGTCAAATGATTTATATGCTAAAGAGACCAAGTTCAAGATTAGAAGAATGTTATTTTCTGTTTCTCATTCAGCTCTCAACCGTATGTGAACAAGTGGGTTTCATCTTGCTAATATTACCAAATCTTACTTAACTTTTAAGTCTGCAAGACGTTCTAAAATTGATATTGTCTAAGTTGCAAATTTCTAGATATCAGATTTTTATTATAGTTAATTCATAGGTCATATATTTTCATTTGATATATGCTAAAATTCTGAGTTCAAGATTAGAAGAATGTTAATTTTTCTGTTTCTCATTCAACTCTCAACCGTATGTGAACCAGTGGGTGTCTTCTTGCTAATATTTCTAAATCACATGAGTCTGCAAGATGTTCTAAAATTGATATTGTCTAAGTTGCAAATTCTACTTTCTAGACATCTGATCTTTATGATAGTTAATTCATAGGTCATATATGTTCATTTGATATATTACTCTCTTATATTTAGTTCTGCTCTCATTGAAGGTTGAATCTGAAATCTTTTGTCTGCATGGTGGACTGTCACCGTCCATTGAAACACTTGATAATATACGTAATTTTGATCGGGTTCAAGAGGTTCCTCATGAAGGCCCTATGTGTGATCTTTTGTGGTCCGATCCAGATGATCGCTGTGGATGGGGTATCTCTCCCAGAGGTGCTGGATATACCTTTGGCCAGGTAATTTATTTCTGCTTTGCTACTTGTAGCTGCCATCAGTTTTTTAAGTTTGTTCACTTGAGGAATTGTTTTGACAGGACATATCTGAGCAATTCAACCATACCAACAACTTAAAACTGATTGCAAGAGCTCACCAGCTGGTTATGGAAGGATACAACTGGGGTCATGTAAGTATTTAACCGTAGTTTGTGCCTGTCTGAGATGGTTTCTCTTGGATGCAAGTTTGTCTGACTTGCTTTCCTGTTGACAGGACCAAAAGGTGGTCACGATATTCAGTGCACCCAATTATTGTTATCCGCTGTGGAAACATGGCATCCATTCTGGAAGTGGACGACTGCAAAGGTCACACGTTCATTCAGGTTGGTATCACTACATTCCTTTTGCCACTCATATCTATCGAGCTTACGTGTATGCTCCTAGCAGATCTTGCATGGAGAAGAGGAGAATGCTGCCTCTTAACAACAACCTTTAATGTTATTTGTTTTGAGCTAGTTGATTATTTTGCATACGCAAAATACATATAAAAAACAGCTTAAAGCTTTGTTGTTGGTTTCAGTTTGAACCAGCTCCAAGGAGGGGAGAGCCAGATGTGACCAGAAGAACACCTGATTATTTCCTATGATGAAGCAGTCGATTAGTTGCTAAATTCTCAACAGCTAGTTATCGTATTGGCAGCTGTTTTGTATTTAAGATAATGATATTTGCTATGATGTAGGCCATGTAAAACAGGCTGGCGAAGCTCCCTCTGATACCTGATCTGTCATGTTCTCGAATCTCTGCAAGAGGAACCAGGAGGGCTGGAGAAGCTATTGAAGCACGTGTAGCATTTCAAGCAGACAATATAGCATCTTTTTGTTCCTCCTGTATTTTTTTTTCTTTTTCTAATTTCCCAAAGTTTTTCCTTTTGTATTGGGATGGTAGATCTGGGATAATGAGATTATTATAAAAGGATACTTTTATATTTTTCTTGCATGCTTCTTACTTTAGTTGTGTGATTTTGTATTCTGTCTGTTTTATTTTATGTTCAAGTAGCGTACGGAGGTTCTTCCCATTGCAAACCTGTGTGCGCCTATGTGTGAGGCATTCTCAGCATCGCTAGGGACGATAAACATTGGCACTGGTATCTGACACCAATTGCCGGGAATATTATTCCCAATGAAAAATATGACATATAACATGACGACGACGACGATGATGAACTTTTATACTGGGTCTGGGTTACGTAATTCTATGGAGTTTAGGTTTTCTTATTATTCTTTGTTAGGTTATAAAAGATATTCCAGTATGTTTCCAATATTTAAGAAGTTAAACTTCCCAAAGAACTGAGTTAGTGGACGATGTTCTCTGACCAGGATTATACTGCATATGGTACTTTGATTACACTTATCACCAAGCGGCTGATAATTTAGGAGTCCTCTTAAGAGTACGGTCCTGTTAGCAATATATTCATATATATATATAGAATTCATTTAATTTCTGTGGACTATATATGCCTCTAAAGTCTATTATCGTTATAGAATACAGTCCTTTTCTGTAGACTATATATGCCTCTAAAGTCTATTATCGTCACATGTCAATATGTCAAATTTCAGTTTTCAGAAAACAACACCCAAAACAAAGATACTTTGTATTAATGCATAGATAAATTCACTTAATATAATTTAATTGAATTATATTAATAAATAATTTTATAATTATTTATTATCTTACATTTTTAATTTTATATTTATTTAATAATTTACATATTATATAATACATATAGTATTATATAATACATATAGTATTATATATATATATATATATTTTTTTTTTTTTTTTTTTTTTTTCTTTTTTTTCCTACTTAGGTCTACCTAGGTCCAAGAATATTTTATTTTTAATATTCTTTTTTATAATTTAATGTATACATTAACATAGATAACTTAATTTAAATACTACTAACAAACTTAAAATAATTAATAATTCATTCTAATAATAAAAATAGTTAGTGCCCGGTCTAATCTGTTCATGTTTTTATGATGTAACCCAATTGACACCCCTTAATTTGTAGGGACTAAAATGCCCTTTCATAATTTTTAAATTACGTTTTTTTTTTTGGGGACTATATCTTCTATCTATAAAATCTACACAGTGCCATTATATATTTATTTAAAAAAAAATCCCTCATAAATTACTTACATATAACAATTTGTGAAAGAATATACTAATACGATTAGAACACTATAATTGAACCAACACCATATTAACATAATGCACATAATTCATTTAAAATTAATTAAATAAGACATAACGTGACAATTCAATAAAAAAATTAACTATTTTTTTTTTTTAAACTAAGATGAACCCGATACGAAAATAAAAACCCAAGCAAATTTAATAGGCCATTTTTAAAATTTCATGGTTAACTATTTTTTAATTTGACGATTCATGATCCTAACATAATTATTACACAAACACGTTGAATAAAAACATATATATATTCTCATAAATGTGTGTACAGGACAAGACTTAATTACTAAACATGATCTGCAGAAATTACTACTCTTATGGCTATTAAAAGTTCTCACAACATAAAAATAAGTACAAGAGAAAAGTTAATGATGTTTAACCCTTAAAAACATATCCTTTTTATTTAATATCCTTTTTCTTTCAAAAAAAAATAATCCTTTTTATTTAATATTTCTTTAATTAATTATATATATATATTTTTTGTTGTTAAACCTTCTGAAAATAGGAAGGGATTATACAAAAAAAGAAAAAGAGAAACAGTATCTACAGTGCATTTTAAAATTTTCAATAAAAATAATTTAGTTTGAGGCTATTGAAATTAAACTTTGATATCAAAATTTTAATAATTTTTATGAAAATTTAAAATTTAAATGTATTCAATTAAAAAATTTAAAAACTTTTTAAATGTTTAGAGTATTGAATTATAGTTTTATGGAAGATTTTTAAAAATCTACAAAAATTTAGATGTATTCAATTACGATTTTATAAGAATATAAACATATTTAAAAAAGTTGTTTATTTTAAAAAACTTTAGAAATTGATAAATTTTTATGAAATTTTAATTAAAATTAGAAAAAATATTTATTTATTATTCTCTCTATTCTAAGATTTTTATGATTTTAAAATAATTTTAACTACAATTCAAAATTCAAAAGGCTATGTTAAAATTTATAAATTTTTTTAAGACTTTATAATATATATATTTCAAAATTTATAACATTTTAAAAATCTATAAAAAATTTAATCGAACGTGAATTCTGGTTAATTGAATATCAGTGAACGTTATTAAGTGTTATTTTGTTTTTTATTTGTTTTAAAGTTTGTTATTTTATGTAATGTTTTTTTAGAGGGCTTATTTATTGTTAATTTCTTTTGCATTTACAGAGATAAAAAGAAGAAAACAAGAGAAGACATCCCAAATTGTCTTCATTTTCCTTCTCATTTGCTAGATCAGATTTGGAACTTAAGTTGAAGCTAAGTGGGTCTCGATCTGATCCTTGAAAGCTTTCTACTCTAACCTTTGATTTTGTGGCTTCTGGCTTTTATATCATTCTATGAGCCTGCCTTTCTCTCATGGACCACTCTGCTGAACAGTCTTCAGATGCTCATAGGGGCTTCCGCGTTCAAGCTCCACTGGTTAGTACAAGTAGAACTAATTTATGCCCTCTCGGTTCTATATTTGGGCTGATGATTCAGTTTATTTTTCTTCAAATTAATGGAGTTACAGACATACCCAGATGATAATGTCGGTTGAATTATGCGTAATTCAGGAAAGTCCGGACTTTTAGGGCTTTTCTATGCATTTTAAATCATTTGATTTTTCTATGTTATGCATATTACTGTTCGTTGCCTTCCTGAGCATTGTGGGTTACCCAGATGCAATTTAGCATTTTAGTTTAAGAGCATTCTCTTCGGAAAAGGGAAAAAAAAATTTGAGATTAGATTGCCATTTTGTTTTTCCGGAGCTGTTTGTTTGACTGTGTTGTGTTCTCGCTTCAAGTATAGAGATATATCCCAGTCAAACATTCAATGTCTGATAACGAGGAACATTTTTTGATATTTGAGAATTCGATTAACATATGTTACGGGACCATTACTCTATTTTTCTTTATACTTAAGCAACTTTTAAGGTTTGAATTTGGGTATTGTAAGAGCCGTGCAATATGGAGGATGCATACTGTGAGTTGAGGGTTTAGGTCTGTTCATCATCTTATTTTTCTCAATTCATTGATAATTTCTTAGGCTCGAAGCATCAACCATGAACATATGTGTTCAGATTTTGTATGTTCAAATGAACTTGTTTTCTTTATTAGTAAGCTTGCCGCTTTGGTCAACATCATAGCAAGTTGAGTGCCTGTTAGGAGGCCAGCTTGTTAACAAGAACATGCCTTTAGGTATTAGGTGTCTTAAACATGAATTCTCATACGTTAAGGTTCATAATCATATACATTGCATTCATGTTAGATTTTGATTGATACATGCTTTACCTATATGGTAATATTTTTAATTGTTACATTTGGTTGCTTGCGAGTAATTGGATAAAAAAATTATTTTTTATCCTTGCCTTCAAATAAGGTCAGGAGATTGTGTTATTAACCTTGTATGATTCATCTGTACGTCCACTTTCACCTTGCTTGTGTAAGACCTTTTAATGCTTGTCTTGATTTCACGATTTTAATAAATTCATTGTTCTTTTTTATGTTTTAAGTATTCTAAGAAAGCCACATTAAATTCAACTTAGATTCTTATTTGCATATCTTGCCCACTTTCCTTTTTTCTCAGTGGATTTTGGGTTATGGTTATTCTGGCAATCTAATGTAAAGCTTTTACAGGTTGATTCTGTATCATGCTACTGTAAAGTGGATGCAGGATTAAAAACAGTTGCAGGGGCAAGAAAGTTTGTCCCAGGATCAAAAATTTGTATACAGCCCGATATCAATCCCAATGCTCACAAGGGAAGAAGTTCACGTAGGGAAAGAACAAGAGTCCAGCCACCCCTCTTGCCAGGCCTTCCTGATGATCTTGCCATTGCTTGTCTTATTAGAGTCCCTCGTGTTGAACATATAAAGCTCCGTCTAGTTTGCAAAAGATGGTATCGCCTTCTTGCTGGAAACTTCTTTTATTCTCTTAGAAGAAGTCTTGGGATGGCAGAAGAATGGGTTTATGTTATCAAAAGAGACCGTGATGGAAAGATTACTTGGAATGCTTTTGATCCCACTTATCAGATGTGGCAACCTCTTCCTCCTGTTCCTGGCGAGTACTCTGAAGCACTTGGTTTTGGCTGTGCTGTCCTTAGTGGTTGCCACCTGTACCTATTTGGAGGTAAAGATCCCTTGAGAGGATCAATGAGACGGGTTATTTTCTATAATGCCAGGACAAACAAATGGCATAGGGCACCAGACATGCTTAGAAAGCGTCACTTTTTTGGTTCTTGTGTCATAAATAACTGCCTGTATGTGGCTGGTGGGGAGTGTGAAGGAATTCAAAGGACACTTCGTTCTGCTGAAGTTTATGATCCTAACAAAAACAGGTGGAGCGTCATTTCAGACATGAGCACTGCTATGGTGCCATTTATTGGGGTTGTTCATAATGGAATGTGGTTCCTAAAAGGACTCGGGTCCCATCGCGAGGTAATGAGTGAAGCTTATTCTCCAGAAGCTAACACCTGGATCCCAATTAGTGATGGGATGGTTGCTGGTTGGCGCAACCCTAGTGTCTCAATGAACGGGCAACTCTATGCTTTGGATTGTCGAGATGGGTGCAAGCTTAGGGTTTATGATGGATCCTCTGATTCATGGAATAAATTTATAGATAGTAAGCTTCATTTAGGCAATTCAAGAGCATTAGAGGCTGCTGTTCTTGTTCCCCTGAATGGGAAGCTCTGCATTATCCGCAATAATATGAGCATCAGTTTGGTCGATGTTTCAAGTCCAGATAAATGTGTAGAGAGAAATCCTCACCTCTGGGAAAATATTGCTGGAAAGGGTAATTTTAGGACTCTAGTCACCAACATATGGTCCAGTATATCCGGACGAGGTGGTTTGAGGAGTCATATTTTGCACTGTCAAGTGCTTCAAGCCTGAGACTTGAATCAATATTTTGATGTTTTACATGAAACAGTACCGAAAATGGAAATTTGAAAAATGATACTAGCACCTTTAGCGTGTGAAATGAGTTGTTAAGGCACAATTCATTTGGAAACTCATAACCTCATTTCTTGTACAATGTATTTGGCAACTGGCATGGATGGCAGAAACGGGTGATACACTTATAAGACAGGTAAGCCATTCTTTGTTGTGAGCAATAGGATTATGAATGGCATTTCGATATTAGAATCTGGAGATCATTGCTTACATTGACAAAGAAGGGTAGATACTTGTAAATCTTGACATTTGAAGGGTAGGTCTACGATTGGTATGTCTTTTATGGAGGGAGGGGAAATTTCTTGGAACTGCTTTGTGAATATAGTTTGATTATGAAAGATCTGCAATATATACTTGTCTTTCATTCTGCCAATTGATTAAGATGTGTATTTTGTGTCTCATTTTGTCACAAAACTAAAATCGATTACATGTATAAGGTAGTTATGGTTGATCTAGAGCTTCACATCCCTTTTTACCATTAGCCAATTATGGACTATGTAGAAGGAAATTCTAAACTATATGTGTTTACCAGCACAACCTCAAATTTAATAGCACGAGTTCAGCATGGTTTTAATGCTTAAAGCTAATCAAATTGAGAACTAACCAAAAGGAGTAGAAGTGGAAGTTTATGCTCGATCCTAAGTGAAATTAGGAGTGTGCATAGTTCAACTATTAAGTCATTTTATAAGCAGATTTTATCTTAGAGGTTTTGAAAAATTCAAAATCTTAAGCAACTTATGATTCCTAAAAAATCAGACTTCAAGCCAATGGTTTGGCGATTTTAAACCTATAATTTTACTTAAAAATTATTATGATAATAAAAAATACAATAGAAAGTGCAAATAATATTTACCTCTACAAATACTTTTTTTAAAGATAGAGCATACATGCGTGGTATTACCGGTTATAAGAACTACTATCTTTGTTCATATCCAATGCCTAATAAATTTAAAGCTATTAATATGTATCATATATGAATGATATTTTATTATTGACAATTTTTCATGTTTTGATGTTTCAGTATTCACATTCTTAAATTTAAAATCATGATTCTACATTTGTTTAGGGTTTGTACATTATATATATTTGTATAATATTAATTAATACTTCATTTTATTTATTTTTATAACATTTATTAGATTATATTTTTTTAAAGTATTAATATATAAAAATACAAGTCAGTTCAATTTTTTTAATTTTTGATTTTTAGTAGGCTCACAATTAAATCAATAATGTCAATTTTATAATATTTTGGTCTTATTGAACTAACCAACGTTAAAAAGAAGAAAAAAAAAATGCAGAGTGAAATGTTAGAACTTACCCACTTTTTCTTACTTTTATTTATTTATTATTATTATTATTATTTTTTGTGTGTGTGAAGATTTCTGACTTTTAATTTTCATTAATCTCTTTAAATTTTCACGCTAACCAACCAATCTAAAAAAAAAAAAAAAAAGTTCTAATTAAATCTGAACTCAAGTTGGTTGATCCGTGTGAAATGTTAGAACTTACCCACTTTTTCTTACTTTTATTTATTTATTTATTTAGTGTGTGTGAAGATTTCTGACTTTTAATTTTCATTTTTCATTAGTCTCTTCAAATTTTCACGCTAACAAACAAAAACCTTATTTTATTGCTAACTTGGAGGAAATATAATTATTTATTTTCTTAAATAAATAAACGGCTACAACCTACCCACCTAAACCTGTACTAGTAACAAAAAAAAAGCATCATATCCAAAGATCATCATGATAGTACCAATTGAGGAATTTTTATCGTTCCAAAAACGTCATGATAGTTTGGTAGTAATTTCCTCATTGAGAATAATCTGATAACAAACGGTTGGTGCCCATATCTGCTCATTTCTTCTAAAAAATGATTCATTAATAAGATCAGAACATTTTGTACATCATATCAAAAGATCAAAATATACGATCAGTTCAAGTGTTAAAGCACCTAACACATGTGAACTAAAAGGGGAGGGGAACACGTATGTGGTGACAACTGAACATTACCTAAATTTGTTGAGCTTTCGTGAACAGCTAAAAAAAAGAGCTCACAGTATTAATACTAGATACAAAAAAGTATTTACATGGTAGATTTGTATGTTTCAACATGCTCCTCCATTTCTTGTAATCCAACACCACATTTTGAAGTCAGTGGGTATAGTAGTAGTAATACATGAAGGTAACTGTACAATCAAGAGGCAATTACGAAAATGCCTACTCGGTAATTAGCATCTGCATCTCTTCCTCAGGCAATGGCATCAAGAACTGCAAATCATAATATATTATGCATGTTAAGTCCAACTCCTGATATTTCAAACAAGACACATCACATTCAAAAAAATAAAAGCTTAAGCTCAGAGACAATAGTTATTGTGCTGTTTTCATATTTCTTAATCATAAGTTCATAACCCTCTAAAAAGGAAAAAAAAAAAATTTCTTTATCACTGCAAACAATGGAAGGATTCTGAAGATTTTCAAATAAAATAATGATTTCATGGATGACTTTGGGATTGGAGACTTGAGGGAGGAGGACAAAACTAAGAAAACCTTTATTTTATGGTTAGACTTTATTATTAACCTTCAAACTTTATCTAAATTTACACACAAGTTTTAAAACTTTTAAAACGTACAATTTGATCATCAAACTTTTAAAACGTACAATTTGATCATCAAACTTTTAAAATTTTACATATGAGTCTTAAAATTTTAGTTAATACATATGTATTTTAATAGTCAATTTATGAACTATGTATGAATTTTTAAAAATTTAAACTAAATTATAAGATTTAAAAATTTAAAATTTATGTATAAAATTTTAAAAAAATGAGATTGAATTGTAAGATTTAATGTTTAAAGATATTAGGTATCAATTTGTTCAAATTTTGAAACTAATGAGTAATTAAGCCTTATTTCATTTGTTTAGGGTCATATTGAATCAAATTCTGAACAGTAACAAATAATTTTATAAGGATTCATCCAAGCTATTATTTAGCACATATGACATTTATCTAAAAGATTTAAGTTCACATAAATTTACATTTATATTTATTATAATATAATATATGACTATTTTTTAAATATGAATAATTTTTTTTAAAAAAAGTATTTAACTATATATCATACTTTAATTAATATAAATATAAATATAATATAAATTTATATATTTTTAATATTCCTCTTATCTAAAAATAGCTAGTTACATTTCCCCACCCAACTAACATTTGATTAAGAAAAAAATTATAAAGCTGCCATTACAATAGAAAAGTAAAAAGTACTACCAATAGAGCGATTAATAAAATTATTAAAAAATATACTCAAAAAATAATAACATGCAAGTTAACGTTCATGTCTAAAACATCATTACCAATATTTATTGAATAGTATACCAACTTGGGCTATAAATCTAGTGGTTAGAAGAAAAAATTACAATTAAAACATTGCTGCACATTCCTAAAAAAAAAAAAAAACATTAATAATCATATTCCGAAAGCCATTAAAGAGAATTCTCAATTGAACTTCATCAGTACCATTGTTTTTTTTTCCCCTTTTCTTTCTAACATCAGTACTTACTAAACCATAAATCTGCTCATTGCTCAGAAACATACTCCACAACAATGAAATTAATTTTCTCTCTATTAAATATTTATATATTTTTTTAAAAAAATACTTATATTAATCTTATAATTTATTAATTTATCCTCTAAAGTTGTGTTATTAATAATAAAAGAATGAGAGAAAAGAAAATCATTTTTATTCTATTATTTAATTCCTAAAAATATAATAAAGGCCCACAAATTTAAGAATCATTTAAATTAATTATTTTCCCAAATTCCTTAGTATTGATGCCCTTTTTCAAATTTATAAGATGTAATTACAAATTCCTTTATTTTTAATATTTTTTTATTTTTTATTTTTCATTATTATTTTTAAACTACATTTAAGTAAATTAATAATATTATTCCAACTACTTACTATTCTTTAATAAAATAAAATAAAAATTACATTTTCTTTTCTCTCTATTCCACGTCATTTTTATTTTCATTCCAAATAATTCTAATATACCCTAAAATTCAACTTCTCAAACAAAACACTATTAATAAGCAAATGCATCCACAGACCACAGTTGAAATTCAAATTAAACACTATGTTTAGGAGGGTCAATTCAAATGTAATGATTTGTATGATTGTTTTTGTAAGAATTAATGTAAATAATTGTATTAGGCAAGTGCATAATTAGCTTTTGTATATATTTCTGGTTAGTCAATGAAATTGACACGGAATCATCTTCCTTTATGGTATCAGAGCTCTAGGTGCGTTTCCTCTCCTTCAAGCTTCCGCCGCGCCTACTGTTGCTCCACCCCCTTCTTCCTCCGCCAAACACCACCCCCTTCTTCCTCTATCGGCCCCTATGTCTGACTCAAAATCATCCTTTCATCCCGCTTTTGCTGTTTCCAACATCAAGACCCACATCTCCATTACTCTTGAGATGGAGAACGTCCAATACGCGACGTGGGCGGAGCTATTCAAAATTCATTGTCGATCACATAAGGTTATCCACCACATCATCTCACCG
Source organism: Elaeagnus macrophylla (assembly GCA_029378325.1). Lineage (NCBI taxonomy): Eukaryota > Viridiplantae > Streptophyta > Magnoliopsida > Rosales > Elaeagnaceae > Elaeagnus > Elaeagnus macrophylla. Next base: position 7,784,910 of record CM055642.1, on the reverse strand, counting down.
GAAACAGGCAAGGAGAAGGTGCCAACAACCGATGATGAAAAGGAGCTATGGTCGACACTCGATGCAACGGTTCTCCAGTGGATTTATGCCACGATTTCTAGTGACTTGTTGCACACAATTCTTGAACCCGACTCAACGGCAATGGAGGCTTGGAATCGATTGCGTGACATCTTCCAAGATAACAAAAACTCACGTGCCGTAACCCTTGAGCAAGAATTCTCTCACACAAACATGGAGGATTTCCCGAATGCCTCTGCGTATTGTCAACGGCTCAAAGTACTGTCGGATCAACTCAAGAATGTCGGAGCACCGGTCTCGAATAACCGGCTCGTTCTTCAAATGGTTGCCGGTCTCACCGAAGCCTATCGTGGTGTTGGAACACTCATACGGCAAAGCAACCCGCTTCCTCAATTCTACCAAGCCCGATCTATGCTTACTTTGGAGGAGGCGGGCATGGCAAAACAGGTGGCTACCGGTCCTGGTGCAGCAATGGTAGCTACGGAGTCGGTTGATGCATCCTCATCTGGAGACAACTACCATCAAAACCGTAACAACGGTGGTGGCAAAAAGGGTCAAAACCGCAACCACAAAGGTCAAAACCGCAACCACAAAGGTCAAAACCGCGATGGTGGCCGCAGCGGTGGCAAGAACGGTGGATGCATTGGCAGCGGCACCGGCCGTGGTGGAGGGCAGCAGCAACCTTGGCAGGGAGGTTGGAATAGCGGACAGTGGCCTTGGCATTGGATGCCTTGGGCTATCCCCCCTTGTCCTTACCCATCCACTCCTTGGGCCAAGCCTAATGCTCAACAACGCCCACCCTACCCAGCAGCAGGGGTTCTTGGGCCCAGACCTCAGCAAGCTTTTTCCGCCACCACTCCTACACCAACTGACATCGAGCAGGCAATGCACACTCTTGGGCTTACTCCTCCGGACCCGAACTGGTATATGGACACTGGTGCCACCTCTCACATGACGTCATCGCAAGGTACTCTCTCGTCTTATTTTAATTTGAGCAACAATAATCGTGGTATCATTGTCGGAAATGGTCATTCAATTCCAATTCGTGGTTATGGTCACACAAACTTGTCTTCCCCGTACCCTCCCTTATCTCTCAAAAATGTCCTTCATGCTCCTCAACTTATTAAAAACTTAGTGTCAGTTAGAAAATTTACTACTGATAACTTTGTTTCTGTTGAATTTGATCCCTTTGGGTTTTCTGTGAAGGATTTCCAGACGGGGAAGCATCTCATGAGATGTGATAGTCGGGGCGAGCTTTATCCCATCACCACCAAACCCACCACTAGTCAAGCCCCCTTACCATCAACTTTTGCAGCTTTAGCACCATCTTTATGGCATGAACGATTGGGTCATCCAGGAGCCTCTGTTTTTGACTCTCTTAGGCTAAATAAATTTATTGAGTGTAATAAGACTAGTAATTCTCATGTTTGTCATTCTTGCCCGCTTGGGAAACATGTTAAATTACCTTTTGTTGCTTCAAATTCATGCACTCTTATGCCTTTTGATATTATCCATAGTGATCTTTGGACATCTCCCGTTTTGAGCTCTTCGGGGCATCGATATTATATTCTTTTGTTAGATGATTACTCTAATTTTTTGTGGACATTTCCTTTGTCTAAAAAGTCTCAAGTTTTTTCCACATTCCTATCTTTTAGAGCTTTCATCCGCACTCAATTTGAACGGGAAATAAAGAACTTTCAATGTGATAATGGTAGGGAATTCGATAACAGGCCGTTTTGGGAATTTTGTAAAGCTAATGGTTTATCCTTCCGCCTTTCATGTCCACATACTTCATCACAAAATGGAAAAGCCGAAAGAAAAATACGAACCATTAACAACATTATTCGTACTCTACTTGCCCATGCTTCTATACCACCATCATTTTGGCATCACGCACTACAAATGGCCACATACCTTCTCAACATTCTTCTCAACATTCTTCCAAGCAAACTTTTAGCCTATCAATCCCCACTCCAAATTCTCTATAAAAAACAAGCAACTTATTCTCATCTTCGGGTGTTCGGGTGCTTATGCTATCCTCTCTTTCCCTCCACCACTATAAATAAGCTTCAAGCCCGATCCACCCCATGTGTCTTTTTGGGTTACCCGTCTAATCATCGTGGCTACAAATGTTATGATTTGTCCTCCAACAAAATCATAATAAGTCGTCATGTAATCTTTGATGAATCCCAATTTCCGTTCGCTAAGCTGCACCCTCCAACAAACCATTCATATGATTTTTTGGATGATGGGTTGTCACCCTATGTGGTCCACCATTTACAAACTAGCCCACCTACTCAAACCCAACAAACTCCACCCACATCTCCTCAGCGGGCTGCACCACATTCTCCAAGCCCAACTTCCACTACACCTACTGACAGGTCTGCTGCTCCCCCCTCCTTTCAACCCACGCGACCAACCCCAGCTCAGCCCACTACTAATCCGGCCCAAGGGCCAGTCACACGCAGTCAACATGGGATTGTCAAACCAAACAAAAGGTACGGCCTTCTTACCCATGTCACAAAATCACCTCTTCTCCGTAATCCCGTGTCGGCCCTTAAAGACCCAAATTGGAAAATGGCTATGGATGATGAATATAATGCTCTTATTAAAAATAAGACGTGGGAGTTGGTGCCCCGTCCAGTTGATGTGAATATTATTCGATCTATGTGGATTTTTAGACATAAAGAAAAATCTGACGGTTCTTTTGAGCGGCATAAAGCCCGACTTGTAGGTGATGGTAAAACTCAACAGGTTGGCGTGGATTGTGGTGAAACGTTTAGTCCGGTGGTCAAACCGGCGACTATTCGTACAGTCCTCAGTCTTGCTCTCTCGAAAGCTTGGTCTATACATCAGCTTGACGTTAAAAATGCGTTTTTGCATGGAGAACTGCAAGAAACTGTGTATATGCATCAGCCCATGGGTTTTAGGGACCCAAATCATCCTGATTATGTCTGTCTATTGAAGAAATCTTTGTATGGGCTCAAGCAAGCTCCTCGGACTTGGTACAAGCGATTTGCTGATTATATTTTCACTATTGGGTTCTCTCACAGCAAGTCAGATCACTCTCTTTTCATCTACAGTAAAGGTACTCATATGGCTTACATTCTTCTGTATGTGGATGATATTATATTAACTGCCTCCTCTGATGATCTTCGCAAATCTATCATGTCACATCTTAGTTCAGAATTTGCCATGAAAGACTTGGGGCCATTGAATTATTTCTTGGGTATAGCTGTAACTCATCATGCAGGTGGTCTATTTTTATCTCAAAAAAAATATGCAGAAGAAATCATCGAACGAGCTGGCATGTCTTCTTGTAAGCCAACTACGACTCCGGTTGATACTAAACCGAAGCTAAGTGCTACTTCTAGCACACCTTATGATGATGCATCACATTATCGCAGCCTTGCAGGTGCCCTCCAATATCTAACCTTCACAAGGCCCGACATATCATATGCTGTGCAACAAATTTGCTTATTCATGCATAATCCGATGGAGGAACACATGCTTGCTCTCAAGCGAATTATACGCTACATTCAGGGCACTCTGAATTATGGATTGCATCTTTATCCATCCTCAACAACCATTCTTCTTTCTTATACTGATGCTGATTGGGGTGGATGTCCAGATACCAGACGTTCAACATCTGGTTCTAGTGCCGAAGCCGAATATCGAGGGGTTGCAAATGTAGTTTCTGAGTCCTGTTGGTTACGAAACCTTCTTCTGGAGCTTCGATGTCCTATTCATAAAGCTACATTGGTCTACTGTGACAATGTTAGTGCGATTTATCTTTCTGGCAATCCTATTCAACACCAGCGCACTAAACATATTGAGATGAATATTCATTTTGTTCGCGAAAAGGTTGCTCGTGGACAAGTACGTGTCTTACATGTCCCGTCTCGTTATCAAATTGCAGATATTTTCACGAAAGGGCTTCCATTGGTTCTATTTGAAGATTTTCGGGACAGTCTCAGCATACGGCAACCTCCCGCTTCAACTGCGGGGGCGTGTAAGAATTAATGTAAATAATTGTATTAGGCAAGTGCATAATTAGCTTCCATAATTGTATTAGGCAAGTGCATCATTAGCTTCCATAATTGTATTAGGCAAGTGCATAATTAGCTTCCATAATTATATCAGGCAAGTGCATAATTAGCTTTTGTATATATTTCTGGTTAGTCAATGAAATTGACACGGAATCATCTTCCTTTAGTTTTGCTTACCTAACACTTAACAAGAAATATCCATAGGAATTTCAGAATCAAATAAAGAAGTTACTCCTCATCAAAACCAACAAACAAACAAAAATCAAGAATTCGAGACTAGAAAATCCTGTAAAATATTTCCGCATCATTCCCACCCCAAAATCAATAATTTGGGTTTGAATTGAATTTTTCATCCTAAAGATAGAAAACCCAGATCAAGATTCGAAGTTAACCAAATTTCACAGATCCCACAATTTAAAAAACACATCAAGGAGATGATAGAAATCGAACAAAACAAAGAAATATATGAGAGTTTTTTTTTTGGATATTTTAAAGAACCTGAAGGATTCGGTTGGATGATCCGAAACAAGAAGATAACCGATCACGGCAAGAATGAACAGTCTTGAACTGATCAACATCGAGCTTCTTGTTAAAAACACCAACATGAAAATAAATGCTGTCATTGGGGGGCAAATCGACACGAATCTCATAGACATTGAACCACAAGAAGAACCTCTTGACCTGAACTCCCTCAAGATCTATGATCGACCCGTACCCGAGCTTACCGGTAATTTCCCTGTCGTAGAAGACCAAGTACTCGAACTGAACGTAGCACGGCTTCCTCAAAACGACAGTAAAATGGCCGTCGTCGGAGAGAGTAAAGTTCGTAACGGTATCGGGTAAAAGGCCAATCGGCATTCCATATTTCGGGAGAATTTCGTAAACTGTTGGATCATTATTAGCCGTTTTACTTTCAGATAGCGAAGTTGGGATGAAGACGACCAAGAGTACGAGGAAGAATACAGAGACACGCATATGGCTTTTCGGATTCGGATCCATGTTTGGGCGGGTTTTTAGACAGTATTATGAATTTGGTTCAACCTTCAAAGTTTGAATGTATATATACATTGAGAGAGAGAGATTGCAATTCGTCTTTGACTTCGTAGATATTTTTTTGTTGTCTGCCCGGCCGGTCTCTTTCGAATGCTTTGTTTTAAGAGTAATAATATGCAAACAAATAAAGTTACGTATGAATATGATAAAAACATATACTAAACAATAAATATAGGAGGGTGCCAAAATCAATGTTTCGTTAAGCCAATAAATTAGTATTGTATGGCAACCTACGTACTTAGGCGAGATTTTTTGAGGTTAAAATAGTAATAATAATAAATATATCCAATATATTTAGTTAAATTAATTATTGAGATTTTTATTTACCTTATCCACTAACTTAATGTTTATTATATTTTGACAACTATTTAGATTATTAATATCTCTCTAATTAAATTTATCTTATTTAATAGAGTAATTATATTTTCAATACAAATTTTGCTAATATTAGAGTAATGTTTTAATTTTTAAAAATATTAAAGCATTAAATTATAAGAAAAGAACACTAAAAGTCTTATAATTTTCACTAAAAGTGCACAAAAATTTTTATATCTTTTAAGTAGTGCACAAAAGTCTTATTATTTTTTTTTTAAAAAAAAAAAAAAATACACATTAGTCCTAAATTAACCATTTACTTTTTGTGTATTTTTTTTAATAAAAATAATAAGATTTTTTTGCATTACTTAAAAATTATAAAAAATTTAAGAAAATTACCAAAAATAACACCCTAAAATTTATAGTAACAAAATTAGCATTCCAATAATATTGAACGTAAAATATTGAACGGGTCTAAATTATCGTCGTTCAATTCTAATTGGATAAGTATTCAAAGAAAAATGATATATTAGTCATTTTTTTAATTATAAAAATATAAGTTTAAATACAAGGGATGCTAGTTTTGTTATTAGAAGTTTTGAGGAATGTTAATTTTATTATTTTCTCAAAATTTTATACATTTTTAGTAAAAACTATAATACTCCTAAGCTTCACCCTTAAGTTATTATGTTAAATTTGAAATTGCTGTAATATTAATATTTTATACACTAAAAATAGCAATTTTCTAGTTAATATTATTACTTTCACATTTAACCAATAAAATTAACTTTATATAAATTAAAAAAATCAAAATATGTGATTAATTAAAACCAATCAGAGTATCTACGTTACCCTAGTTAAAGTGTTGCTATTTCTAAAGTAAAATACACTAATATTAGAGTAATTTAAATTTTTCGTCTCATAATTTAATGATATATTATTTCTAAAAATAAATTTTTTTATATCACATTAGTGTTTCTTGCAATGAAGTTACCCTATTTTTTAACATTAAAGTTTTTCTAAACATGGATAAATAAAAAGGGATTAATAGTGAAATGGTATTGTAGTTTTTAAAAATGTGTGATTTGATAACTTAATAAATAATTGTCATAATTATTTTTATAAAATAAACGTAAATTATAAAATTAATTATTTAATTAAAAATATAAATTTTTGTAATTCGCGTATATTTAATGTACATTTTTGTTTCGTGATGTTTCAATATATTGTTAAAAAAATTAAGAACATTTTAAATTCATTAAAAAACAACAAACAAAATGCAATGATACCACCATTATCCTCGTACCCAAACACTAGAAAAAAACCACTTAGCAATCCCAATTACGAAGATTGCTTTCCCATCCTCACCAATACACCTATGCGATGTTTGTAGGAAAATTACCAAAACCAAAACAGCATCACTCCTTTTCTAATCACAAATTCACATGATCAAAAGAGTACCAATTTTGACCTAAAGGCAAGGGTCACCACCTACTACCATAACAGACCAAGAAAAAGTAAGCACACGAGACTACCGCCATTCTAGCAACCAAGCACAATACAAAGACCAAACAATAAAAAAATATAAAATAAATAAAAATGGAAGAATCACCAAGGTGCTGCGTATAAACCCTATTCTTCGTCAGGGTCAGGATCTTCTCCTTCAATCTTATCCATGATTGAAATTAATGAAATCACAATAAAATTAAAATCAGAGATAAAATTCCCCAGAGGAATCTAGGGAGAGAATTCAGCTCCAAAGAGAAATAACTCTTGGAGGAGATTGAGAAGAAAATGTGGCCGAAGACAGTCAAAGGTTGTAGCAGCAGTGGAGATGGAAGGGGGAGAGGGAAAATGGCTGGCAGAAGCTAGAATTTTGTCTCAGAGCTTTCAAAAACTCTTCATTGGCAAGGGCCACTCGAAACCCTTTTCCTTCTGTTATCTGAGAACATTGAAGGTTAAGGGGACGCAGTCTGCTTATGTTGGCTTTCAGAGTTTTTTTATGGGATTTTTGTGTCTCAATTTGGTAAACAAGCACCTTGTCCAAATTTTCATGACAAAAATTCTCGCAACACCACCTGGGTTTGTTTTTGTGAAGGCTATCTCCAATTAGAAATTCATATAAAATACAAGAATGGCAATTTGTTAACCACACACTATTTTGCAATATATGAAATATACCCGGGGCTGCTATTGTATACGAAATATATGAAATATAAATTAGAGATTGTTGTTCATTGTTTCAAATGGGCTGAAAGGATCTTTGAAGCTATGTTACCTGATTCCGTTGGTGATTTATAAATAGTACTATTAATGCTAACCTTAACTGATATAGTTAATGAAAACAAAAATGGATCAAGGAAAAGGTAAGCTCATCAAGTATACCTACCAGCATAACAATAATCAATACATCCTAATTACGAGTTAATGACTGATATATTATGACAATGCATAAAACTAAAAAAATGATATAAATAGTAAGAAGTAGCATCATAATGCATAGTTTTACTCTATAATAAAATGTGACTTTATAAAATTATCGTTGCTTTACTCACACTTAGAAAAGCTATTTTTAGCAAAATGCATTTATGTCTTAAATTTCCACTATTTCAGGTCATTAACACCCATAGAAATAGAATCACACTTAAGACAAATTGTTGGAAGAAGGACTAAGATGGAGGCAGCAATTTAAGTCCAGCAGCTAAAAGCAGCCACATTGTATTTGATTATTACGACTGAAACAAAATACACGAATCAATCTGTCAACAGTTTCAAGAGCTGCACACAAACTAAGCATGTATACTGTTAAAGTCTGTTTATCACGAATCATCCCAAAAGCTTAAACTGATAAGAGATGGACAACCATACATTATATAATCCTCAGAGCAGCTTTATACAAGTTGACAACAAGTTTCAACAAGAAAAAATAAATAAACGATAAAGTAACATTACAATCCTCAGAGCAATGATCCATACTTACCATCTGTATGAATCAACCAGATATATATGTCATAAGCATTTCAAAAACACAAGTAAATTTTCCCAAATTGGGTACGCAACGAACCTCTACCGTGTGCATCAAAAGCTCAGCAACATGTATTCAACTTTTAAAGTGCTGAGAAATCAGACCAGCCATCCTAGAGGAACAGGTAGATTCCGGATCTCTCTACCTCAAATCTATTTTTTAGAAGAAAAGAGAAACGATTAGACTTGTAAATGTCAATGGAAAAACACCATTAAAACCAATCCTATCACTGACAAAATTATCCTCCTAAAATCCATAAGATGAGATTATGAAATTAAAGAACTTATAGAACCAGAGAAAAACAAGGATATTACTTTAATTTTATCTACATGCCAAGTACCACATTGATCCAAACCCTTAAATTACAATGTTTCCTGAAAGAAAAAGGCTGCAGCCCACCACAAAACGCTAAACCCATAACATAATTACAGTAAGAAAAAACAAAGGGAAAAGGAGAAAGCTCAGAGAGAAAGGTAAGAAATAGTAAGAAAAGGAGAAGAGATTACCTGTGAGCAGCACGGCAATAAAAATATAAAATTTTCTTAGCTTGGAGAATAAAGTCAGAGAACATAATACAGCAGTATTATTCTTTCCTAAGCATCGCATCGGTGAAAGCCCAAAAAAAAAAAGAGAGAGAGGGAGCAGATAAAAACAGTACTGTTATTACCTTAAAAATAAAGTTATTTTTGTCAGAAAATTTTCATTCTTGACATTATAATGTATATAGTATAGATATGGATTCTGAGTGCTAGTATGAGCCACGTGAATCAAAGTTCAATAATAAATAATGGTATCCCCATAACAAAAAAAATGTGCAGTTTGAAAAGAACAAGATTCCTCCAAGTCCCTGATTTGCTCTTGCAAAATATTCAATGTGGAAGCCAAACAAGAGATAACAACATACAAGGTCATCAGCATATCATAAGCATGATAGATCATTGACAGGCACTTGAACATCGGGAAGCTACCATATTTATTTGGCAATAGGATTCACAGTATACAAAAGAGTTTGGCTCAATCCTCCAAATCTTGATTAGCTTTATCCGGGTAATCATAATGACGTAAGGAATCAAGACTGCAATCAAGCCCACACATTAAATAAATTATTTTCTTAGAAAAGTACAAAATATAAAAATAAACAAAAAGAAACGAACATAAATGCAATTAGGCAAAGACAGAAATGACACACACACACAAAACTGATCTTTTGAGATGAATAAAGCTAAAACGAGTTTATGTTCGTCTTACCTGCAGTTTTGTGGAACCCTCCATGACATGTATGCAGACTGCTTTAAACTAGGTGGCAAAAGCATGAACGTTTTCCAGTCTTGAAGCATGATTTTAAGATCATGAAGCTTACTATACAAACCAAAACAGCAATTTGCATGCATCGTACAAACTTGGTTCAGGTCTTTGCTAGGTTCACAAAACCCACCGAAGTAAGCAGTATCTAAGAATTTCACCTTCAATCCAATATCAATCATGTAAGGATGAAACTTTATAATATTAAGAACATCTTGATCATGGTATCCAGTATAGACCTCCCTTGCAGCGTACCAAAATTTGTAAAACTCAATTGAACGATTATTGGACTTTACATAATTAAACCCTCCATTAGGTTTGTTATGTACGTCAGTAGAGTTTCCCAAGAAAGTATCACATGCAATTTGGAAATCTGCATCTGAATAAAACCGGGGAAATGGATCCCTAAACCACATGATATCAGCATCCTGGAAGAAAAAAACAGCCAAAAAGGCATTGAACAGAAGGAAAATGAACACTGCTAATTGAATTAGAAAACAAATTAAAAGAAACAGAAAAGAATCAAAATTCATGCAATATATAGGCTTCTTGTGTCTACAACTGGTACTTTTCTCCGTTAGATTGTACATTGATGCATAATATAAGCAAATAATTACTGCGAGATTAGGTCATGAGTCATTAATAATTAAAATCATTTCCTTTCCTTTTGATGGAATTACACAAGAATGTTTCCATCCTTCGTTATATAATTTGATGCAACTTCAGCGATAAATAAATCATGTCATTTTTGGTCTAAAATACGTGGAATCAAGTTTATGTCTTCTGGCCTGCGTTCCCAGTTAAATCAATCTAAATACATGGATGCATTCTATCTTCCACTCTCCTATCCAAAACCAAAACATCATTTCCATTAGATGATCACGTTGCAAATTAGTTGCCATTAGTCATATAACACATATTACTTTAAAAAAATTCAATAGACTCTTATAAGAGAAGTACTAAAGCCAAGAGCCTAAACTTGCAGACATTTTGGTCTCAGCATGTCAACTAGATGTGCAAGAAACTTGTAGGCCTGATAAAGGTTTTGAAACTAAACTTGATTCTTGATTGTCAATAGATGAGTAATGGATGGCCTAGTAGGAACTATGGGATGAAGTAAAATGGCACCAGAACTCACCGTGAAAACAAAACTGTAACCCATCTCAAGAATAGAGCGCAAGAAATCAATCCTTCTCCACATCATCTTCAAGTAGGCAGGGGTCATAAAGTATGCCTCCTCATGAAGATTGTCTCCTTCACCGGCAAGATAAAAGCAATGTTTGTGTACATCCAAACAATGTCTAAATGCCCTTTCATCCAAGGCAACAATCACCAAATGTTTCAAGAGCCTACGTGTGCCATCTCCAATTCTGAAGCTCTCAAGAAAGAGATCTATTATTGAATTAGGAGCTGCCCATGCTTCATTTAATGTCGTTAAGATAACAGTATTGTCTTTCATGGCAGCATTCTTCAAAACTTTCTCAAGCCTACATTCCTCACCAACCTACCATAGTTAAATTAGATTAGGAAACAATGTAAACAATAAACAATAATATAAGATCATAGCAATACAACTCTGCAAATTAAATATTTGTTTTGCAGAAAACATCAAATTTAATCACTTAAAATTCAAATGGATTCCATAGCACTATCTTATAATCAAAGAGAATATTCCCGACAAGTACAGGAATAGGAGGCAACCGATGACTTTATCTAACTACATGGAAAGTATAAATGAAATACACACATGCGTGTCAGAAGAATTACAAGCTCGGAAATGAAATATTAAAGCAAATGATAGAACTTAAAGATAGTAATTAGTAATCACAATGACATAGTCCAATTTCACATGCACTCTGATCCGCTGTAAAAAAAAAACCAATTTGTTCTAATAAAGAATTTCCATGGGTTATCTCATTTACTCATTAGATATAGTAATAATTCAGGAAATCAATGAAATCTGAATCACTTTCCCAAATTGGAAAATTGTGGAAATACATAAATAAATATTAAATAAAGGTATCGATCATACTATTTAACAATAACATCATTGCCCGGTTTCGAGTTCTGAGTTGTATAATATTAAAAAAAAAAAAACAATAACATCATTATACAGCATCTGGGTAGTCTCAAAATGAGCTCGAACAGCGAAAATTCAACAAATAGAGGAAAAACCGAAGCAAGATATTCACCAATTATTTGTCACTAATATAAGAAACCCAAAAGAAAAAATGAATTGAAAATTAGAATACTTACAGTATTATCGACGTCGGGGAAGATATAAGAAAAGGTAGAAGAGGAAGAGTCTCTGAAGACGAAGACGGCTAAGAAGAAAAGCAAAACGGCACAGAATAAGAGGAAACGAGGGAAGATCCGAATAAAAGCTGATTTGGGTAACATATCGGAGGTGACGAGTGACGACCGACTCAACACAACATGTGAGTGTCGTCGCCGGAAAAAGGATCCACTGGGAGCCAGCCCATACACCGCCCTGTCGGTGACTTTGTTATTTTATTCACTTTGAAATGTCGTTTTTACCTATGAAGCTAATATGCTATGACTTCACTCTTCACGGCGTGATAATCTGGTAAAATTTGTCATCAAATAAATAAAATTAAAAATAATCGTTTCTGATTTTTATTTAGTTCCCATTTATGAGAAAATGGAAAATGGAAAATGGCTTTACATGGTTTCACTGTGTAGCATATTTTTTTATCGATAAAAGTAATATTTTTTTTATAATATAAAAAATATATGTTTGTGCATGTTTAAAATTTTAATATATATATTTTTTAATATAAAAAAATATATATATTTTTTTAAATTTTAAATAAATTGATTAATTATATCATATGAAAATGTAACATTTTACATGTATGAATTTTTAGTGAAAATATTTTTATTATTTTATTATTTTCAGAAGTTTAATTTTCACAAAAAATTGTTATCTACAACCTGTGTCACCAATGCGCTTAATATATGTTAATATAAATGATAGAAAGTGGGCAAAGCCACTTAAAAAATTTAGAGTAGTCAAACTGCAACACAGCCCGTTAAATGTATGGTTTGTTGACCTATCGGCTGGCACGACAGAACTTATCAAATATTTGATATAATACGACACTATTTGTTAGTTAAAAAGAATAATACGGTAGGGTCCATGACTCTCGACCTATAATAAGTTGAATCAAATCAACAAACAAAGCTTTATTATTTTAAAAACTTTATTGGACATAATGAATTCTTAATAATTTATCAAATGAAAGATCGAGAGTTCGACTCTCATTTTTAACTTTTTAAAACATTACTAAAATTATTAACTAAATAATTAAATAAATATATAATAAAAATAAAATAAATGGATCACAAGTCGTGTTACTCAATTAAGCACAGTCCAACAAACTCGGGCCGACATGGTACGTCAAAGTCCATAAGCCAAGAATAAAGACAAGACATAACTTATACGGGCCAAATACCGACAAACTAATTTGACAGGTTAGACCATACTGGCTCAACTCGACCTCTTTAACACTTCTACTTAAAATTAAAGTTTTTTATTCACATGATTTTTATTTATAAATTTTATTTTAAACAATAAATATTAAAATTTTATAAATTAAATTTATTACCTACCTTATTCAAAACCAATATTTAGGATCTTACTAAAAAGTCAATTGGTGGCTTATAATTTTGCTCATAACAATTAATATACTTAAATTGAATTTTGTATATTATAACTATTTTATTCATATAATTAAAACATATTATTTAATAAATTAATTTTAAATAAAATAATTAATATATTTAATTTATAAAAATAAAATAATTTAAATTTTAGCTTAATCAAGAAATAAAATTATTAAGATTATGTATGATAACGATTTTATTTATAATTTTTAATTATTTTATAATTAATATATAGTGATTATAAAAAAAAGTAAAAAATAAAAAACCTAAAAATTGTTGAATAATGCTTTTTGTTTTTTATTTAAAAGAAAAAACCTAACAATTAAGAAATATTTGTTTATTATTTATAAAATTAATTTTATGTTTAAATCATTCTTTTATTTTTAAAATATTTTTATAATTACTAAAGTCATAAAATTTGATTTATTATATATAAAAAAAATGTTGCGTGAAAATAAAAAAAATTATTTTAAAATATTTTGGGAGTGATTTCTTAAAACTTTAAAATTAAAATCACAAAGTATTATAAAAAATACATGATTAAAAATTATTTAAAAAAAAATTCAAAATTTTTGAATAAAATCATTATTAAACACACCCAAACAAATTTGGAGAACTCAGTTGCAAGCACCAAATTATGTTAGATTAAATGAAGATTTATGTTTAAAGTTAAAAACAGATTAATGATGAACGAAAATATTACCATCATGATTCTCAAGCAAAATTACTGTAAGTACTTGTGAAATCTCTCAGCAAATACATATAACTTTCAGTTTTTCACTATCATTATTAATGGCATGATTAGTTTCTTTATTACAAAGTGAGAGGCAAAGTAACACTTTATTATAATCCAAACCAAGCATTAATCTCATAATTTTCTTTTGTCAATGATTGCTCATTTATATGAATAATTTTAGTAGACATTAATTACTTAATTACTTGTCAAAAAATTCATATAATTGTAGAGTTCTTTCATTATAAATGCTTTATTTTCCGCCATAATGGTTAGAAATTAACAAAAAAAAAAAAACAACGACAAACAAAGATCAATTATAATCCTAGTAATTAACATAACAATAAATAAAATTAAAAGTTCAATTTTGCAAATAATATATAAAGATTAGATGTAAAGCAAGTTTAAAATAAAAGCTTAAAACTATAAATAAATTTGTAGCTCAACAACGTATACTTTAGCTTCAATTAAAAGTAAAAGAAAGGAATTTTTTTTTTTTTACCTTAAAACTTCAATGCTATCTCAAAGATTAAAAACCCGATCAAGAGTAGAGAGAATTGGCTATGGGAGAGGTTTACAAAGGTTCTTGGGAATCAGCATACTCTTTCTTTCTTAACTTCTACCATCTCTATCTCTCTCCATTATCAAAAACCATATACAAGTAGATAAAACTCTGGCTCACTTATCTGTATTTTTTATAGTCGTTAACGAGGTCCATAATTAATAAATAATTTTGAAGCAACATTATGCAAAATAATAGAGGTATGACCATCCTAACATAAGTTGTTAGAAGGCGTGAGATTGTTCACCAAAGATTCTTTTTTTTTTGGGTAGATATTAGACAATTATGATTTCCTTTTAGTTTTCCACCAACTCTCTTCCTGTTTGGAAGGAAAATAAAGGCTCTCATACCTTGATCCATGATTTTTTCATAATGTCATTAATGTCTCGTTTACTTGTGATTATATTAAAAAGGTTTTAAAAAAATTGTTGCACAAAATATGTATTTTGAGACCTAAAAATGATTATAACAAATTTTTTCTTCTTTAATCCTAAAGTGTTTTTTATTGTCAAAGCGCTTTTGTAGATAAAAAAAAAAAAAAAAAACTCTAAATTTTTACACATTATACAATTAATCATTTGTCAATATAACAAATTAAGGTGTGAAAGTAATTTACTTATCAAACAAAACATTAAAAAAATCAAGAAAATAGATTTAATTACATAGCATAAATTTTTGTATACATCGAATTTTATTTTTAACTCTTTAAGAAAAAATATAAGTTTATTTTTATTATAATGTAAATAACCGTATATTTTTTAACGTTATAAGAAATAAATATATACTTTTTACTAAGTGGATTAAAAAATAAAATTAATTAAATAATTAAGTTATTTATACACCAAAAAAAAATATATATATATGATATTTTTTTATCCAATATATGATAGAGTTAATAGTAGATAATAATAATAATAATAATGTTCTGAAATTATTTTTGATTAATTTTTATAACATATTTAAAATAAATATGAAATTAATTTTTTTATATTTTTTAATTTATTATAAAAATAAAATAATATTTATAATCTTTATTAAATGTAGTAACTATCATATGATTATAATTCTTATTTGATATAATACTTATTTGTTTATTATGTCTAGAATTCTTATTTAATATGATAATTGATTCTTAAAGGGCATCAATAATTTTAAATAAAGATAATTTCATTTAAAAAATATAATACATGATTTAAATTTTTATATATATTATATAATAGTAAATTAGAATATAACTTTAATCTTGGTTTAGAGTTTATACAATATATACCTTAAAGGATTTTATTAATTTTAACGTAGTAGGACTATCATACACGAAAACATGAACAATATTTTACTCATTAATATTTAATCACGGACTATTTAGTAATTTTTATATTTTTACACCTTCTAAAAATAGTTTGAAATGTTTTTAAAATAACAAATTCACATATTTCACTTACATTTTCTGTACGGAGTGATATATCATGTCAATCTATTTATGTTTAGAAGAGTATAACTAATTCTTTTCATATATTTTAAAAATTCTATTATTAAATTACTTACATGCACCGTCTAATTAATGAGATATAAAATGAAAGGGAAAAAGTGGGACAAAATAATTTTATTTTATTTTTAAATTTTTTAGACAATAACACCAATGAAATTAAAAAAAAAAAAAAAAAAAACCAAACAAACATGACATCCACATCCACATTTGAGTAAATTTAGTTAGATTAATAGTTAAGATTTTATTTACCTTATCTCATTAATATTATATATTGTACTTGTACAATAGAAAATAATATTATATATTTTATTTTTGGCTAAAACTAGATTGATAAGAATTTAGCACACCAATTTTTTTTCATAATTATTTAATTTAATTTTATAATTATTATAAAATATTATAAATTTTTAAAAAATATTTGTTATTATTTTACATAAATAAATATTTAAAACTTATAATTTTTAAATTAGACATCTATAATTTTTTTATTTATAAAAATTATATATTATAAGTCATTAATTTTAATGTTTTTATTAAATTTAAAGTATTTATTTAAAAAATTTATATGATTAAAATTATTTATTTTATATAATAATAATATTTATAATATTTAATTTATAAATTATGAAATTAAAATATTTATTTTAAAAAATATACATATAATAATTATGTATTTTCACGTTGGTTTCATCATCCCACCGCGATAAAACGAGAGAATTTTTTTATTTTATATTATCGTTGCTTTTTAATATATATATATATATAAGTATGAAACAAAAATTCGATTTCATTTCAATTTGGTTCTCTCAAATTTACCGATCTAACTGCTGTTGGTGTCGGCGTTTCTCTTCGTTCTTGACGGCCTAGCAATCTCTCTCTCCCCATTATTGGTCTCAAATTGATTTGAAATTTTGATAAACCCTAGCTTTCTTAAAACCGGATCGATATTTCAATTTTCAACCACTTTCAGAGGCTTACAATTTCCACCCAGTCTTTGATGTTCGATTCAGGCAAGTCTTCAAGCTTAGCTGGATTAAGATAATGATCGGAATTTCAATTCACGCGTTTTACCGATTAGTTTATGGATTTCAGCAATGTTTGATATTCAACGAGGCTGTACAGCGATAGTTCACAAGCGAACGCACTCGCCTTCGTCTCCTCAGTTGTGAAATTACCTTAAAACCCGTGCATCTGTTGCCAAAGCAGCTGTTGACGGAGCTACGTGACTGAGGCCGAGGACGAGATTGGCTGCAAAAAAGTTGGAGGAGGACCACAAGTTCATTTTGATATCGGAGGAGAATATTGAAAATTATTCTGAGCGTAGAAGAAAGAGTATATAGAAGGTTGAGGAAGAAGATAAAGCTGTGATGGCTAATGATAGTGGTGGCTTGAGTGCTAACAAGGCTGTTGGGAATGAAGAAGAGGGCAATACTTCACCTTTTCCTGAGAGGGTATGTCTATTTCAGTCATCTTGTTCCCGTTTCCTTTTCTTCTTCTTCATTTACTTGCATTTTCACTTTCTTCTGTTTATTTCATAGCCTTTTATTCTTGGTTCTGTGCTTTTTGCTAAAATGTGGTTATAGTTTAGCCACTGCTTTTCAACATTTCTTGTACTTATTTCGAGTGTTTGTGAGCTTGAAATGGTTTCCACTTGATAATCTTTGTGGATTCGAGCTCAAATGTACGCCATCAATGTTGTACGTGTGGGGTACGCTGGTTTTCCTTCTTTGTTGCATGGAAGGAGAGTTTTCATATTACTGTGACCAGCCTTGTTATTTCAATTAAGTGGATCAATTTCGTAATTCTAAAAATGGTGAAAATCTGCATTGTATCATACTATAATTGTATTAGAATACCTTTATATCACGAGGAATTAGGACTTAGATTTTGTTACTATAATTTTGTACGTTGAGTTCATAATAATTTGTACTTTGGAATACTTTCTCATTTAAGGTTCAAGTAGGAGGTTCCCCTCAATATAAGGTAGAGAGGAAGTTGGGAAAAGGCGGCTTTGGTCAGGTCTTTGTTGGTCGTCGTGTTACTGGTGGAAGTGATCGTGCAACTGGTGCTGGAGCTCTAGAGGTTAGTTGAATATGCATTTCCTTGTGCTGCAATAACTTAGCTCATGTCAAATATGATGCTTGTGTTACTTTTTTTTTTTTTACTTTTATCTTTGAAGTTTGTTTGTGAAGTTCATATTTTTTATTAGGTAGCACTGAAATTTGAGCACAGAAATAGCAAAGGGTGTAATTATGGTCCTCCTCACGAGTGGCAAGTATACAGGTGGATAATTTTTCTTTAGTTTTCCTTTCATCTTTTGGCATGTTAGGTTTGCTCACTGTTGTCTGGTAAATAAAAATTTGCCAGGTGACGAAAGTAAAAGAATAGAAGGCGTGTACATGTTTTTCTCTTTAACAAATTATGATTTACATATTTTTGTTCAATAGCACTCTTGGTGGTAGTCATGGGGTTCCCAAAGTGCACTATAAAGGAAGGCAAGGGGATTATTACGTAATGGTATACTCGGTTTTCCCATCTTCTTTATCTTTTCGATATTAATTGTTGGTTGAAGTTTCTTATACATATATTTGTAGGTTATGGACATACTAGGGCCCAGTTTATGGGATGTATGGAACTCTTCAGGGCAGGCGTGAGTGTTCCTAGATAATTATCTTATCCAGCCAACTTGTCTTACAATTCTTGTGTTGTATGTAATATGTAATGTATTTTACTGTTCCCTTAAATATGTCACAAAGAACTGAGATGCAAAACTATTTTCCATTTTTGGAGGTACAGTCCATTGAAGATATGTTCATGACTAATTTTCAATAAAACCTTAATAGTCCAACAGTATGTAATGTTTATTTTCCCTTTTGCCTACAAATGATTAATTAAAATCATATAATACAATTAGCTGCATGAAACCACATAATTAACTTACTCAAATGCCCTTGATTCAGGAGAAAATTAAACGAAGCCATAAATCTAATTTAACGGAAATGTATGAGTTGAGTTAAGGTGTTTGAAGGAGGTTATGTCCTCTACAATCTGTAGATGCGAGACTTAAATATTGCAATTTGCTACTTGAGTTGCTACAAATTCTTATTACGAGCTCTCTTAAGTAGATCCCATCTTTTTTCATTGTTGTATCTTGTCAATGAAATTATCTTATTTTCTAATAGCCCATGAGTCCGGGACTGGTACTGTTTGCTTCTTCTAGGAAAACCTGGTTTCAATTCTTTGAGGTAATGATGTTATACATATTACCTGCATACAGGATGTCAGCAGAAATGGTGGCTTGTATTGCAGTTGAGTCTTTGTCAATTCTAGAGAAGATGCATTCAAAAGGGTATGGAAATACAATTTCTGATGAGTTAGTGAATTTATTAATTTACTTATCTGGCACCATTGTTCTCTACTTAAACTCATATTTTAACTTTAAATTTCCATTGTGACCGTGTACCACTAGCTATGTACACGGTGATGTAAAGCCAGAAAACTTTTTACTTGGTCAGCCATCTACTCCACAAGAGAAGAAGTTGTTCCTTGTTGATCTTGGATTAGGCAAGTAATTATATTTCCTCGTTGTGCGTTTTTTATTTAATACTTAATTATGTTTGTACTTTTTTAAATTATTATATTTTACAATTTGCAGCAACAAAATGGAGAGAAGGTTCTAATGGGCGGCATGTTGAGTATGATCAGCGTCCTGATATGTTCAGGTAGATTTTTTTATTTTTATTATTTTGCATTTTTTGTCATTGCTTTCCAGTATCTTTGTTGTGTGTGTCATGATTCTCCTCTTCAATTTTCAGGGGAACTGTTCGATATGCTAGTGCTCATGCTCATTTGGGAAGAACTGCTAGTAGAAGAGATGATCTCGAGTCTCTTGCCTACACACTCATTTTTCTCCATCGGGGCAGGTTACCTTGGCAAGGTTTTCAGGTACATTAATTTTATACACTCCAATTTTCTGCACTCCATAGAACTTCTTTTCCTGCTGAAATAAAATTTTGTGAACTCCTCTTTGTTATCTTTCAGGGGGATAATAAATCTTTCCTAGTTTGCAAAAAAAAGATGGCAACATCTCCTGAAGTGTTATGCTGTTTCTGCCCTCCACCTCTAAGGCAATTTCTTGAGATTGTGGTGAACATGAAATTTGATGAAGAGCCTAACTATTTAAAGCTAATATCTTTGTTTGAGGGTATGATTGGATCAAATCCTGCTGGAAGGCCATTAATTATTGATGGTGCTCAAAAGGTACCATTAGGAAATTATTTTTTAAATTGTTCCTTGCATTTTTGTTTATCGTTTTTGTTTATGGGTTTTTTTGGGTCGTTGTTCACGTACCATCTGTAGATCATCAGTCAAGTTGGGCAAAAACGTGGTAGATTGAATATTGAGGAAGAAGATGATGGGCAACTGAAGAAAAAGATTCGCCTTGGGGTCCCTGCTACACAATGGATTTCTATCTACAATGCTCGGCTACCAATGAAACAGAGGTAATATTTAATTTTCTCCATTGCATTATGCTTTTTTTGTTTAGTTGAAAAAGGCAGTCTAGTTTGATATCCTTTGACACTTATTTCTTCCCTACAAAATAAGTACGTGTATTGTTACGATTCCTCTCAACCTGCCTTTTCTTTTGATTAGGTATCATTACAATGTGGCTGATGTAAGGTTGGCCCAACATGTGGAGAGAGGTCGTGCAGATGATCTACTTATTAGCTGCGTGGCATCTTGTTCTAATCTTTGGGCTGTTATTATGGATGCTGGAACTGGTTATTCAGACCAAGTTTATGAGTTTTCCCCCATCTTTTTAAACAAGGTGTAGATCTGTGCTTATCCTGCTCCTGCAAGACATGTCTATAAAAGAAGTAAAAGATGTTTTTTCTGAATTTCAGGAATGGATTATGGAACAGTGGGAGAAAAACTATTACATTAGCTCAATTGCTGGTGCTAACAATGGAGGCTCCCTTGTAGTAATGTCCAAAGGTTTGTGCTTCAACATTAGGTTGTCTAATTGATGGATGGTTTTGTTATATTTTAATGGTTACAAGTTGCAAGCTATATTAGCAATTTAGGAAATTCTGAGCAGCTCTATTTTTTCAACACGAGCAGACAAGTGCTTTTCTGCCCTAGTTATCATTTTAAAAGGAGTTTCACATTTTGTTAAAAGCTGCAGAATTCATTTTGGATGAACATTTAGTGGTATGCTACATATTTTCTCTCTTCAGGAAAGCCTCGATGCTAAATTTTGTCATTGTTTTGCTTTTTTTCTTCTGTGCACTTTACATATTTTCTCAATGTTAGTAGAATATTTTGGGAGAGGGAGATGATAGGTTTAAGGTTGTATTATCTGATAAACTATGTCAATAAATGGGTTTAACTTGTGTTCCAAGATAATACTTTTCCTTGGGTGGGCCTTGCTTTTGGTGTTTTCCAAAGCTTGAAATTAATGTTGACTTGCTTGGGTTGGTTCGCAAGGGAGAATGAGTTGAAAAAGTCTAACTCATTTTTTAGGGCATGTGTGATAACGACTTAGATTTATGATTTATCATTAAATAATTGATTTTATGATTTTTGATTCTTTTATAAAAATAATCACAGATGTGTTTGATAACAATTTCTATTTAGTGATTTTCAAGAAAAAAAATCAAAAATCATCTCCAAGTTTGGTATTAGTTTTTATTCTTTGATTTTTTTTCAAAAAACGTTAAAAATAAAGAAAATTTTTTGTTATTTTTTATAAATTTTAAGTTTTTAATCATTTTCTTTCAATACTTAATCATATAAAAATTAGAAAACTTGATTTACTCTCTATACAAAATGTTTAGTTAAAATGAAAAAAATCATAGATCATAAATCAGATTGAAAAATCTTATTTTTAAAGATTTATGAATCATCCCTTATTTTGGCAGTAATTCCTTAAAAATGTAAAAATTAAAATAAAAAATTGTTACCGAACATATCTGATTGAAGAATTACTTAACAAAAATCACAAATCATGAATCAAAATCGTTATCAAACATGCCCTAGCTAATGAGTAGCTTGTAAGCTCATCTAAACAATGTCTTTGTTAAAAGATAATTAGTATAATATTATTATGGAAACTTAAAAAATACTATTTTTATATTTTTATTGTTTTTTATACCAACATTATTTTTTATTTTAAATAAAATTATAAATATTTTTTGTTTTAATTTTCAAAATTGTAAATGAGTTAGCTTATTAGCTGTTTAAACCAATTTATTTAAAAATAAGCTGCATTGAACTTATCTCACCTAAAATTTAGGTGAGTTGAGTTGTACTATATTCCCCTAACGTGAGTTGAACCTAAGTGAGTTGGGTCAATTGAGCTCATTTGACACCTCCTTGAGAACGTAGGTTACTGATTTTCTGATTTTGATATAGTCTTGCAAGGTTGTACTTTACGTACATTACCTGCAAAATCTAGAAACAGTTCAGGATGCAAATATTTATAGGCTGATGTATTGTTGCCTGGTTGGTTTTGGGGACTTGCCCTCTTCTTGAAGCTCTTAGACAACTCTAGGGGCCATATGTGGCATAACATCACATGTACTTAATTAAATGTTGAGGCTTTTTTTGTGGCATTTTGTCCCCTATTGGGATACCATCATGTTGTCCAATCAGGTTATTTTATTGTTCTCGAAAAGATTGTCCCAGTCTCTTTAGTACATAACAATGTGATTCAAGGAAATTTTGTGTAATTTTTTACAGTAAAAAAAGAACCCGTGTAATATGGTCTTCATTAGGTGCTTAGAAATTTTTTCCCTTAAGTGGGAGGAATTACATGGAAGGATACCTTTTAGCATAATAAGCCTAAAATTAAACTTTGCTGCCCCTCCCCCTGGAAAACATTTGTTATATCAGCACATTGATTAAGAAAAATGCATGGGAATTAATCCTCAAGATGATGACATTCAGATCCTTATTATACAGGAACCCCGTACACTCAACAGTCTTACAAAGTAAGTGAATCTTTCCCTTTCAAGTGGATAAATAAGAAATGGAGAGAAGGATTTCACGTGACCTCAATGGCAACTGCTGGCAGCCGATGGGGCATTGTCATGTCTCGCAATTCTGGCTTTAGCGATCAGGTAAAGCTTGGATGATTTATCTTCTTGTAGGTTTGACTTGTTAATTCAACATCTGTGGGTTACAAAAAGCTCATTTTCATTTTGCAAAAGTTATGGAATATCATTTAATTTTCTGAAGTTTTGAGGTGTATTATGTTTGACTTATTCGTATGTATCAACTTTACCTGTTTTAATTGGTACTATTTTTGTACTCATTTTTATGTTTCTTTTGGCATTGGATTCAATATTCATATATGGCATTGGAATTTGCAGGTTGTGGAGCTTGACTTTCTCTATCCAAGTGAGGGTGTCCACAGACGTTGGGATAATGGTTATCGTGTAACGTCAACAGCTGCCACTTCGGATCAAACCGCTCTTATCTTGAGTGTACTCAAGCGTAAGCTTGGAGATGAAACACAGGAAACTCTGCGGACATCTCAATTTCCAAGCACACATGTTAAGGTATCAACTTCATAGGGTCAAGAATTAGAAAGATTTTGTTAACATATAAGATAAACTATTATTCTCCTTATCTAATTCTGATTTTCTGTGCAGGAAAAATGGTCCAAGAATCTATACCTATCATGTTTATGCTATGGCCGCACTGTATCTTAATCTATTATTAAGAATATGCTTCTTGTACGAAATGATTGGAGTTCAAGGCCTCCATTTTTGTTGTCTGTGGGAGTAATTTGTAAAGTTGGGTGTAGTTTTATTATTATGGAAGCCGAGCTTCAGCTTTATAGAATTGATTGTTTGTGTTAAAAGCCAAAACGGTGTAGGTGTTGTATGGATATATGATAAATGATTTCACTTGCCGATTCCATCCCCTCCTTTATACGTACATTTACATAGTGGACGTCAATAAACGACACTTTGGTGCAAAACCCATTTTTTTGCCGTTTCTTTTGAATGATCGTTTCCTTTCCTTTTTTATTTTTTTATTTATCATTTGCCATGTTACGTCAGATTTATAAGAACTTCTATGTATCGCAAATTTATGAGCACATTAACATGTTATATCTCTTCTGATTTCAATCACATTATGGGCTTGAAATGCACCCCAAATCTACAATTTTACCAGTCGAGAGAGAGAGAGAGGGAGAAGGGAATAGAAAGAGAGATTTTCTGGAACATCGGTTCTGCACTTTTCTTCTATCTTTGATTCTTTTCATTTTTCTCCAAGTACAGCTAATAGGGATATACTTTATGCAATATCTCACGATTTTAAGATAAAGTAAATCTTTTCAGTGGCTTTTTTTGGTTTTTAACTCCATAACAAATCAAGAATGAGAAACTCAAGTGTTATGAATTGAAACATGTGAAAACCTTCTCTCTTCCCTCTCTCTGTTTCTTTCTTCTTCTTCTTCTTCTCTTTCATTTTCCGTTCTCATTGTCGGGGAGAGACTTTTCCTTAAGGAGTTTCTCTCTCCAATGGGTATTTTCTTTCTATTTTTTCAGGTTTTATTCTCTTTGTATTATAAATAATTTTTTGCTACTGTTTTCTAGTAGTTTCTCTTTCAAGTCTAATTCTATGAAAATCAGATCTAGTGAATTTATGAAGTTCTTCTTCGATAAGGAGCCTGCACATTTCTACAGTTCTTAGATCTTAAAAGATTTAATAAGCTATAAAAATTCTATTCAGCATGAATTTTTACTAGTATAAATCTTTCATTTTGAATAGTGGAGATATAAACATATGGCAAGATGAGGTTCCTTTTCTCTAGCGATGTGTAATTTGTTTTTTAGTATTTGAATATGTATCAGTAAATTGCATTGGTTAGATGATGTTCTTGCTGTATTTTTCAGATTTGAGTATTAAAAAAATGTCACCATTTTATAAAAAAATAAAATATCAAGAATGATAATTATGACTGTTCATTCAGAAGTGTTATACTCTAATAGACCAATCAAATGCGTGATATGTGCAAACATTTCCACTTTTCTCTTATTTTGTATATAAAATAACAAACGAACTTGCAAAACCTTATTTTATAAGCCAGCAATAACACCTCAAAAATAGTCTTCGAATCTTTTACAGAATTTTGTGCCGCATATCAAGAAGAACCAAAATGACAAACTCAAAATGTAAAATATGAATTCACAATGTAAGTTGGATATCTGAATCAAACTTTTAAACCGCAGTTATATGGGTGCATGAAGTTGGAATTGTTTCAATGCAAAACTTGGATAAACCAACCTACGTTGTAAATTTATAGCAAACTCATGCTTAAAATAGTTTCCGAAAATAGTTCTACTACTCGACCTTAATATTAATCAAACTTCATGCTGTTGATTAAGCTGCACTATTTGGCAGCTTAACAAGTATAGAATGCTCTGGTTTGTGTTCACATTCGAAGTCAAGATGAACAAATGCTCGCTCAACCTCTGGAAGTTTTTCAATCTTTATCTGCAGATTCTCTCCAATAAAATGTGCCTCTTTTAAGGGCAAGTCCTCCGGCAGTTCAATATCCACCTGTTCCATGTACATTATAGTTACTGTAAGGATGCTACTCATTTGAACCTAGCAACAATATAAAAACAAAACTTATTTGATCTCTGTGATATTATAAAAATCTATGCGATCAGAAACTCGTATAGTGTCAAAAACCAGGTTAAGAGTAGTTTCTAAAGCAAGTTTACATGCTACTATTCCATAGAAAACAGAACTTTCCTCCTGTACGAGTCTATGACTAACCTCTACAAAATAAAGAACCCCAAATGTGTAAGCCCGAACTGTGTCGACACGCTTGACTTGAGGATCTCTCATGACAAGGTAAGTTATTTTCTGCAGAAATTCAGGAGGGGCTGATTGGCCCACTAGTGAAACTGCATAAAAGAAGCCTCAATATAAACTACTTATGAATAAAAAATACTAGAACGAAGATTATAATATATAAAAAATTTAGAACAAGCTGTGCTGTCTAAAACAGAATTCATCCACTCAATTGCACAGAAAAAATTTCTGCTTCACATCATGGAATTAAAAAGTTAACATTCATATGTTTCCCTTTTACTAAGACAGGTTTCACATACTTTTCTCGTAGGCCATGGCAATGTTAAAGAATACCTGCATTTTCGATGACAGTTTTAGACCAATTCGTGATCGTGTATATAGCAAGGAAAATAGCACCAACTGGATCAATCCACCAGTAGAACTTATCAGCAAGTACGGCAGCGATGAGACCAACAACATTTGTTATCACATCGAAATAGTGATCCTGTTAATTGCATTTGAAGTCATAAAACAGGAAAGGAGATGTCTCATGCATTTAATATTAACCAATATTTATAAGAAAGCAAAAGACCTCTGCATACGCACGGACAATCTTGTTTCCTGAGCTTCTGCAATAAACCCAGAGTGCGAGTTTTACCAAAGTTGCAAATAACATGATCGTGTACAACCACAACAACTGGTTTGAAGACATCTTTTCAGAAGGCTCATTTTTTATTAGCTGTTCTACAGCCTGGATCAATACCTGAAAGCCTGTAAGGGGAAGGGTCAAACATTTTAAAGCTTAAGTTCCATAAAATCTATGCCAAATTAAGATAATCCATAGTTTTTTTTTTTTTTTTTCCTGTTTCTGAAAATTGATCTGAAGGTTCAGTGTTCAAAAGAATCTGGTCTGACATTGTCATGTTAGCATGAAAATAGTACAAATCAATGTTTTGTTGTCACATAAAGATGAACATAAACTTCGAAAAGTTTATCATGTTAGTTAGTTGCATTATCAATTACACATGAAATCCTTTTTTTACCTGTTTAGAAGTTGTACAATGTAACACAGAAGGGGTCAACTTTATCAAGTTTCATTTTAATAAATTCTTGATAAGATAAGCATCTTTATGTTCTTTAGTATTGCAACCCAACCATGGTGAGGTTTTGACACAATGCAGAACTGAATTATCCTATTGTGATTATTATTATTATACTTCTTGTTCTATATATTATTATTATTATTTTCCACAACAATGAAGATAGACAACAAGCTAGTGAAAAATGGATAAAGGCAAAGAAAAAGTAAGCTAGAGCAATTTTACCGAGTGTGGCCATAACTGCAGCAAAAATAATAATGCCAACAGGCTGCACCCTCAATTTTCCAATAGGATATTTGTAAATATTTATGTGTTTCATTGACGAGTGAGTGAACCAGAGTATTCCCCCAGCCATGAGATCAAGCAAAGAGTCTAGAGTTGATGCAGCTATGGCTATAGATCCACTCCTTACAGTCGCATAAATCTGCACATTGTAACTAAAACTGTCACACTCACCAACACACGAGCTCGCCAACGTAAACACTCATGCAGACACAACATGACTTATCTAAAAGCACTATTGCAGCTGTTATTTCACGAGTAAACTTTACAATCTACTGCCGACCTTTCACCATTTATATAAAATTACCACAAAAAAACCTTGGATCATTAGTATCCGTTATTCGTTACAGACATAATGGGAGTGATATTTCTGACACACTTAATTGAACTACGGTGGTACTTTTTATAGGTCAAAAGTTTGGTGGTAATTTTGTACAAATGGTAAAAGTTTGGTGATAAATTGTGAAGTTTACCCTTTTTTAAAAATAAATATTATTGAGTGTTGTTACCTTCAGTGCCAAGAGAATAATGTTTGCATAATTAGAGATCTTCATGGCTCTTTCATGACGGACCTGTTCTCTAGCATCTTCTTCATCATCACACTCCAATTCCTCATTATCAATATCCTTGAAAGATTTCAGGGTAGCAAATTGTCTTTCATAGTATTCCTTTTCTCCTATAATTTAGAGCAAAGGTTAATTCTTTTTTCAAGAAATAATCACATTAACTGTTTAGACCAACGACCGCAAAAATTGAACACTTCATTTAGCGAGAAAACAAGGAAAAGAAATTGGCACATGATGGAATATGGAGAAATAAAATTCTTTTAAAATTGGTTAAATTACACTATTGATTGCTAAACTTTGACAAATTATACACTTCGATTCCTCAACATTTTCTTTTCAGTAATATTACATCCACTATATTTTCGAATCTAACAATTTTTTTTAAATTATAAAGATAATTGATTAAATATGTTACTAAAGTTAAAGGAGTAAATAATGAAGAAAAAAAAGGTGTTTTTTTTAAGAGTAGGGTGACACTATAGTCATCAAAATTATGACTTTTGGACACACAAGTCCCCAAACTTTCACTTAAGACATTGGACATAAATAAAGTCCCTTAAACTCTTAAAAGAGAGGACATATAGGTCCAATTTTATACTGATAATTTTAATATTACAAAAATATGTGATATACATATGATGTTTTCATTAGGGGTATATTGAGTCATTTTAACAATTTCCTTCCATTATCAGTTGGTTTTCATAATTTTTTGTTTTTTCAGTTTCAGAATTTAGTGTCATTTTTATGGCTATAAATGAAAGATTATTTTTCTCAATTATTTCTCACCTTCTTCATCTTCTAGCTTATAACTCACTAAAATCAAGATGAATAAAGACACCTTTCATAACATCAACACATCCTTTATCTGCCTTTGTTCTTCCTATTACACTTTTTTCTATTACTTTCACTATCCATTCACAGTTTTCCTTAACCATTTTAGAATTAAGGTTGAATCTAAGCACAATATTAAGGGTTATGAGGTTACTAAATGAATTTAAGTTAGTCTCAAGGTTAAATCATTGTTTTTTTTTCTTCTTTTCCATTAAAATGTGAATTCTCAATTGTGTCCTTAACCACATGGTCATGTGATTTGCATGTAGAGGTTTCTATTATTTTCATCAGTTTTAATAAGTAATTTGACTCATGTGTACTAAGTTATAAATTTTAGAGACTTATGTGTATCATGTGAGAAATTAAGAACTAATGTGCACCAATGTTAAAAGTTTGAGGATTGTGATGGTACTTTTCCCTTTTTTTTAATACCTTAGTTCTGACTAATACAATGCAATTTAGTTATTTAATTTGAAAATGTAGTGGAGGTAATTTTACGGCAAAAAAAAAATTTGAGAGAACAATGTGTAGAATTGGAAAAAATTTGGGGACAATTTTATTTCAATTAAATTCTAATTTCTCATAAACTTTTGTCTTCTTTAGCAAACAAAATCAAATAACTAAAAGCATAAATGTAAGTTTTTGTTTGTTTTGATGCTTTTGAGGCTCAGTAAACAATTTTATGCATCTTAATAGAAGCACAAGTTATATGTGTACTTTTCCTAAAAGCATTTTCTCTAAAAACCTTTTTGAATGAAACCAATTTAGCAGAACATAAACAAACAAACCCTCTTATGTTTTCTCCTCCAATATCACTGCAACCAAACAATTAATGCCTCAAGATAAAACCAAAAAAGAGAAGATTGATTTAGTTGACATTTGTGACTTCCAGATTTCTAACAAAACAGAAATCAAACTCTCTGTATGTTAACAAAGAAAATAAATGCAAAAAGCTTCCAACAAGGATTAAATGGAAAAAACTACAAGGAAAATTTAAAACTAGTTTCTGTTGTTTAAAAAACAAAAAAAGAGAATCACATTCACCTTTTTCAAAGATCCAACCTTAAAAGAAAAAGAAAAGAGAGAGACAGAAAGTGATATCAAATTATCAATGCAGTGCATCTATTAACGCTAATATTCTTATTCTAATAATTCTTCATCGTGCGAATTTTCCCAGCCTTTTTTCTAAGAAACAAACGGAGCTAAATAATGAAAAATAAAAAGGAATAGAAAGAAATACCTTGGCTTAAGCCTCTGATTCGGGCAAGGTCGATGTCGTAAGGAGACTCAACATCGTTAAGGCCTAAACGAACCTTATCAGGGAGTTCAGAAACCAATTTACTTCTCAATGAGTCTACGGAGTAGCTCCGACCGAGTTGCCCGTTCTGACTCGCTCGCTGACCGCCTAAAAGCGGTGCCTTTGGATCTGTGTCCGAGTTACCTTCCATTACGATCACAGAGAAACACGGATTCTGTTTTTTTTTTTTTTTTAATAGAATTAAAATTCAAACTCAAGAGAAGAAGAAGAATGTTGAAGGCATATGGTCATTGGTTTGTAGTGTGATAGTGTGTGTATATATAGGTTTCAATTTAATTTAACTACGTCTCAAATATTGTAAAAATTGTAATTTATTTTGTTTAGCGAAAAAAAAATAAGGTAATAATTTATTGTCATAACCCTATTAGGGATAGGACAAGTGGGTTACCACAATTGAGACACCTTGTATTGCAAGCAAAAGCTGTTTTCGTTTTAATTTGAAGGAAAAAAAATTGCTTTCATTTTCATTTGAAATAAATGAATTTTTCCCCTCACTCAAATAATAAAAGTAGTACCACATCTTTTATTCAATGTAATTTTTTTTTATAAATAAAATTAATATATTAATAATTAATTAAAAATTATATTCAAATTGATAACATGATATCTTTTTCATTGTAAATTTTAATTTTCTTAAAAAATTAAATGAATTTTTCTGAAAATATAAGTGAAGATTTTTCACTAAATTTTTATACCATTAAGTTATTCAATCAATAATTATAAATAATATGTTTTTTTTATATTATATAAAAATATAATATACATTAAAAATAAAATTATATATATAAGATAATAATATGCACTTATAGCATGTTTACATATCCAACGAATCATAGAATAGACAAATTTCTTCAACTTTCTTCAATGAAATGATATGAATAGACATTATTTCTCAATAAAAATAACTAATTTGTAATAAAATTTAAAAATTTATTTAATATTAAATTATATTTAATTAAATTTATTAAATATTATTTTTATTATATAAATTTTAAAGTATTATTTTATATAAATTTTTTTTTAAAATTTTTAACATGGTTAGATGAAATCTTGATTCTTGAAATTGACTGAATAAGAAGTATTAATTGTTTCTATAATTGCATTATCACGTTAGCTTGATAATAAATGTGATATTTTATATTGTTCTAGGTATGAGTTTAAATTTTTTGATATTATAATTTAAAATAGTAAATGAAATAAAAAAATTGAAAAATTATTAAAAATAATATTTTTAAAATTTATAATAATAAAATTAGTACTCTAATAATAATATTGAACGTTCGACATTAAACAAGTATAAATTACTACAATTTAATTTAAAAAAATTAATTTTAAAAATATATAATTTAAATATTATTTTTATTATTATAAATTTTAAATAATATTATTTTTGTTGTTTTTTTAAATATATATATATAAGATGCTCTTACAAACAAATAAGAATATTTGTCATGGCTGGTCCAAGATTCTCCAATTACTGGTGGCGAAAGAAAAACAGATAATGATAGAAGCTGAAAGGGTGCAATTGGGTACGGAAGGAAGCATGTGTAGTGTTGTCTTTGTACGTTTTTATAATTGCTACCACTGACTTCATTGGACATACGCGTCATCACTAAAATAATTATAGTACCAACAACACTCTTCATTCAAGTCCAGACAAGACAAGGTTGCTAAATAGACAGATTCCACTGTATCAAAATTAGAGAATCGTTTTATTATAAAAAATGATAATATCTTAATCGTTTTATTATAAAAGATGATAATATCTGCAATTATTTTGGTCATGTAACAGATATTTTTAAAAGCAACTTACTTTTTAAATAATATTTTATGTTTTATTTAATTTTATTATCTACTTTTTTCTTAATTTTAATGATTTAGCTAGATCTAGAATAATAATAGATTATAAAGTTACTAGTATTACTAATATTTTTTTTATTTAATTTTCAGTTTGGATAGGTGAGAAATAATGCATACATTCAATATTTATTATAGAGTAATAAATATATAAAATATTTGTGATAAATATATATATAAAAATATAAAAATTTATATTTAATTGTATGCTCAAGTTAATTATGATATAATATGTGGCTAAATAATTTAAAAAAAATTATTTTTCAAAAAAAATTAAACATGTATTATAATATTTAATATAAATAAAAATTTAGGTGACTCTATTATTTTTCATGTATAAAATATAATTAGTCTTCCCAGTACATAACTTAGATTCTAAAGTCTCTGGCATTACTAACACTTTTTCTAGATTCATTTCGATATTAACATGAGTTGATATTTATGGATTATAAATATATAAAAATATATTTAATTCAAATTTTATGCGTTAAATTAAAGTCCTATATTCAACTTACATTAATTTAAATTATTAAATCGTAAAATAAATTATTCAAGATATATTTATTTATTTATTGGCATATGTTATGAATAGAAATTTTAGTTGAATTTTATACGTCACGTTCGTCTTCTCATTACTCTGTGAAGTCATAGTAGAAGATTTAATTTAATATCAAATAAAAAACATGGTTTCATGTGAAGTCATAGTAGAAGATTCCGTGGTCTCATCTTATTAAATGCTTCATTAGTTAATTAATAAACAAACAAACAAACAAAGTTCTCATTTGAAGTACATAAGTTAAAAAAATGTCAAATGCATGTGAATATGTATAAGCGATACAACATAATCATAAGTGTAACTTGACACTCTCAAATAATAAAAGTTCACAAAATTTTGAAGAGAAAAAATGTGTGTGAAAAATTTATGGTATCTGATTTT
This sequence comes from Elaeagnus macrophylla, assembly GCA_029378325.1. Classification (NCBI taxonomy): domain Eukaryota; kingdom Viridiplantae; phylum Streptophyta; class Magnoliopsida; order Rosales; family Elaeagnaceae; genus Elaeagnus; species Elaeagnus macrophylla. The sequence continues at coordinate 7,751,970 of CM055642.1, read as the reverse complement.
CTAAATTTTTTTGGGTAACATGGTCAAATATATAGATTTGCAAGCATTTGTGCACACAACACTCATGTTGTGCCACAAAGCACATGATGGAAAATCTTTAAGGCAACAACAATTTTACCAAAACCGGAGTCATTGCAAATCTCTTTGGTTTCACCATCCATAATCAGGTTCATAAACTTTGATTTTTTTTTTTAATTTTGCTAGATTGTATCTGTTTGGAGATCATTCTCTCCTGAACTAAATTTGCTTAATACCATTCTGTTCAGAGATTGATAGTCTCTTGAACCAATTATGTTCATAGACTGATAGTCTTTTGATCCGACTCTAGTTTTCTCTCTACTTCAATTTTGATGCAGCAAGTTGTTAGATTTCGCTCTAATTTACATATCAAAAAAGAAAATATAGAGTTCTATAATAAAACTTAATAAAGTATTGATATTGATCAAATGTTGGATGCTGAGAGTTTCAACTTACAACTATTTATAATGAAAATTAAAAAAATAAAATAAAATAAGATAATCTTTAGTAGATCTTAAACAAATATTTTTAAAGTCGCATTAATTATTGTGTTGAAAGTTAATAAATGCATTAATATCTCTCCTGCATCAGTTCTTCCCTTCTTTAAAAATACCACGTTCTTGAGTTGATTATAATAATGACTTAGGTCCATGATACTCATGTAAGTCTTGGATGTTAAATGTCTTGAAAATTGCAATTGTATCAGAGAGATCTATCGCATAGGCATTATCGTTGATCTTTTGAAGGATGCGAAATGATATGATCTTTTTTTGTTTGAGTTTGCTATACTTTCTAATTTGAACTCGTTTTTTGTACAAATAAATCATCATGAGATATCCTTCATTGAATTGAATGACTTAAATCGCTTATATTTATCAACAACAAATTTATATTTTTAGTAAACTCTTCTAATTTTATCTTGACATTCCTATGAATATTAGTTACCTTATCTATCACATTATCAGCAATGATGTTAATTCTTAGAAGTGAAGGTAAAGGAACCAAATCTAGGGTATGTAATATAAGTCGCACGTAAGCAATCTCGATAGGAAATTTGCTGCTGGATTGATTTGGTACATTGTTGTAAGTAAATTCTGCTTAAAGTAAAACATTCTCCTACTGTTTTAAATTTTCTTGAACCAAACACCAAAGGATGTTACCAACGGCCAATTTATGACCTCAATTTGACCATTTATTTGTAGATAACATGTGTTGTTATAATGTAATGATGTATCAAATCTCTTCCATAAAATTCGTCAAAAGCAACTAAGAAATTTGTTATTACAATCAAAGATAATTGTCTTTAACAAACTATGTAAGCGATCTTTCCTTCTTCACATGATAGTCATTTTGTCGAGGTCAATAGTTATCTTCTAATAGCATTGGCAACTCATATCATCACTAAAATTCTCATGTAAAATAATGTTATTTTTGAAGTTCTTAAAATTATTTTCTTTGTGAATTGGCTGATCTATAAATTGAAAGTCTATTATTAATATTTAGTCTACTAAAATGTTGAGTCTAAATTGTTTCTAAACCTTAAAAACAACTTTCAAATGATTTCTAAATTTTGGATGTATCAAACAAAAGCATTTACTGACTTTTTTATTGCATCTTTACTTTTAGAGCTTAACGTGCAGATTCACTGTCAAACTTTCTTCTTTTTCTTTTTTTCGTTTCTCTCTCTCTCTTTTTCTTTCTTTTCCTAGCATGCTTTTTGTGTACTTCCATTTTCTTCTTTTTCTTTTTTCGTCTCTCTCTCTCTCTCTCCTCTCTTCACTTTATTTCTTTTCAAACTCATTTTTTTTACTTGACTTTTTTTTCTTCTCTTTTTATATATGACCTTATATTTTCTCTCTTTCTCTCCACACTATTCTTCTCTCTTTTCTTCTTTTCGTTTTAATTTACTTCTTAAAAGAGGGAAGATGATAGAGTTACCTAATAGAACTTAATAATGTATTGATATTGATTAAATGTTGATGTTGAGAGTCTTAGCTTACAATTATTTATAGTAAAAATTAAGAAAATAAAATAAAATGAAAAATAAGTAAATCATCAACAAATCATCTTAAAATCTGTGGGTAGTTTTTAAGTGAATATTATGTGCTGACAATTAATTAATGTATTAAAAATTAATAAATGCATCAATATCTCTCCAGCATCAAATCTGTGGACCTTGGTTGTTGTTGCCTTATTGTGGTGTAGTGACTTGCTGTCAATTTTGTTGTAATACTGTGTGGACTCGGTGATAATTTCATATATATGTCTTGGACTGCTCAAGGGGTAGAGAAGGCAACAATTGTTAATGCAGTCTCTATCCTTCAATTTTCTTGTTACTAGGTCTTTGTTTGCTTAATGAAGATTAGGGATAAGAGAAAAATTGTAGTGGCATGTTTCAAATTTGGAGGTCTCCTAAGAAAGTGTGCAGTATTGTTCTTCAAGAGACGACTATTATTTGGAGATCTCCGAAGGACATATACAACACTACTATCAAAGGGAGTAATCAAAGTGATGTGATTGATGTTGTTTTAGAAAGAAAAGGGTTTAGTATGGTGGAGAAACTTGTACTAGTTGCTACATTGGCTATCTGGATTGGCGCATGATTTGGTTTAATATTATGTTTTTGTTATTATATGATGTACATCAGCCAGGATCTAAGAATTTATTTTTAGAAGGGTTAATATATATTAAAAAAATTATTTATAATATCAAAATTTATAATTAATATTAAAAAAATATAAACTTAAAAAAAAACAAAAAAATATAAACTTAAAAAAGCAAACAAAAAATTTATTTAAGTTGTTCCGACGATACTTCATAAAATCCATCAATTATCAAATAAGGTTCAACAAATCTAAGGAAATAATAGTCAACTGTTACGAAGAAATAAGAGTGTTAAATATATACAAATTTATACTCATATAGGCACTCAAATTAATAATCATATGATATTTGTCGATCAAAATTTTAAAAGTTGTAATTTTTAAGAGTATATAACATATATTTATTGATTTGATTGTAAGTTTAAGTACAAATATTTTGAATATTTAATATTTTTTAAAAGAATATAAATAATTTTAATAGATTTAAAAAAATATATCAAACTTTGACTTGATGCAACAACAAGTAACAGACCAAAGAACATAATTACAGAGCAGAAAAGAAACAGAGTTGCATACAATATAAGATTGAAAAATGGTGTATTAGTTAATGTTGATTTATAGAATTTTGATGATAAATAATATATTGTATTTTATAACAATACTAGTAATATTTATTAAAAATAAAAAAAATAAAAAAATAAAAAAAAAAACTGAAAAAGGCTACCCGGGCTGAAGCCCGGTATAGCCCAAGCCTGCGTCCGTCAATGGATGTACTTAGAACTTTAATCAATTAATTCTCTTTTAGATAATATATATATATATATATATTTAATTCTCTACCAATAAAGGTCCATTGAAAGAAACACAAATGCATTAGCTCAATGAAATGGATATTTGATAAATTAGAAGTTCTAATTAAAAATATAAAATAAAAATTAGATATGTCCAATAAATAATTTTTAAGTTATACACTTGCACATTTACGTGCACACGTATATAATAATGAGATCCAACTTACGTTCTGTTAATGTTAACAAAGAACATATATTATTGTAATAATTTTTAAGAATTCCAGTTTACCCCGAGCAATTATAGTTGAGTAGCACCGAAAGCTCCTGTGAAACATATAGATTAAAGGTCAAGAGTTCGACCATCAGAATGTGAATTGTTTAATATTATTATTTTTTTTTAAATTATGTTCAGACAAAATCAAGTGTCATTAACTTTCAAGAATTTAGTATCATAGGTTTTTATGGATCTTTGGACTAGTTTAAATACAAATTCCACCAATAACTATACTCTTAAAGATTTTTATGGACTCTATTTTCTGAAGTTGGATTTGAGGTTGGGAGGTGTTCTTATTTGATATAATTAATTACCTGAAGACCGTTCAAGCGTTCAACATTGCTCCCTACAATTAATTTGAATAATAATGGAGTTTCAAAGAATGATTCCAAATTGAATTTTGTATTGCAACAAAACAAATGACCATGACGTGAATATTCTTAGAAAAAAAGAAGAAGGTAGAAATAAAGAAAGTGAAAAGTGAAAAATACAAAAAATTATATCAAATGAGAACTTCACCCTAAAAAAATGCCAAATTCTATTAATTCTGCCTTTTCTTCAAGTGCTTAAATATGTACAAACCTTAATCGATGAGTAGTAATAGGCCTACAATTTAACTTGCAAAATCGAAAAGCATACTAATTGATAAGATCAAGTGAGTTTATTATAGATAAGTTACCTGCCATGCCACAAGAAAAAATTAAATTTTGCTAGACGGAGTAATTTCATGAATTGAACCAAAACTGGGCGGAAGATTTTAGCCCCCATGAGCTTTGTTGGCTTTTAAAGAGGGCTTCTACACAGCTTGAGAGCGCGGCCAAAACTCCCTTTAAAGAAGATACCTATTCCATCTCGATACCATGTACATAGCCCTTTCATTTAACCAAGATTAACAGCCTGCATCAGCAGCTACAAGTGATGAATCAGCTGGCAATGTTTCTTCTATTTTACCCCGTTTTATCTTCTTTTCACTTTGCCGCAATGACTTGCATAAAGATTGGTCAGCCTTGGAGACAATTTTTGAGACTGTAAAACCTGTGACTTCAAAGGTTGTTGCTCTATGAGGAATCAATGAATTGCGAAGAACCACATCAACACCATCGTAGGTCCAAACACCTAACACTGCTTCGCCTTTGAGTCCAATAGCAAACCAACCAAGACCAGCAGCAGCAATATCCACTGAGCTTGAATCCCAGCTACTTCCACTGACTTGGAACTCTTTTCTCACCCATTGCCCGAGTTCTTTAACTCTTTTCTCTCCGATTGGTGGCTGAGGAAAGCAACAATTATTCATAGAGTCAAATTACAAACACAAAACAATAATACAGCGTATATCTTAAATATAAATGAGAAGCACATGAATTACATGTGGTTCATCAAGAAGATGATGTTTAGCTAGCAATGAATATTTTTTTTTTTTTTTTTGGTTTTGAAGATCCACAAATCACAATGAGAAATCTATTCTTTCCCATACAATAAATGAATGAAAATGAAATTGCCTCTTAACCTTAATGGAAATTTTTTAAATGTGATTAAAATTACTGCAGCTTTGTGATACAAATGATCCGTCCCAATCATAGAACTAGAAAAGCAGATTATAATAAGATAAGAAAATACCAAAAACAAGAGGGACATAATTGCCATTCATACCTGTAATTGACAGCCAAAATGTTCCTCTATCATTGAGCAGGCATTTTCAGTTTTTCCCATGTGTAATGGAAGATAGGGAGATGCCCACACCGTGATATATATAGAATCTACTGATAATTCTTCTACATCGAGCCTCATAAGACCACCAATATGAACTGTATTACCAGCCTATCCACAAGAAAATCATAAAATTATTAGTCATAAATAGGGAACAAACTTTAATGGATTTACTTAAATTCAATGCTGCAACAAAGAAATCCTACAACCAGTCTAATTATGTGGCAAAGCAGAAACCAAAAATCAGGTAACAAGAAAATTAGGAGCTTAAAGCGCAACAACCAGTAATTAATTTATTAAATCACATGTATTTCTATAACAAAGGTTTCATCGGTCGGAACTTCGAGGAGCCAAACCCAGCATGAACTTCAGAATTTCTAACTACAACTGAATGGAATTTAATGTAAAATTCTGAGACAAACCACGTTTTCTAGGATGCTTTACAAGTAAATTGTGATTCAACGATAGCCATGAGTATAATTCATTCATTCAATCAATTTTGCTCCTAGCCTAATATATACACAAGCATGATTACCTTAATCCTATAAGTCCTGGGTTTCAACTCTTTGCTAACATGAACAAGTTTATGCTCTTCTCTTGTCAGTCTTGTGGTAATCTGATGGGGATTCAAAAGCCCAGGCGTATCAAACAATTTAGCCTGTGTAGGAAGCACACCTTCCACCCTCACAATACCCAACGTAGTCCCTGGCACAGGCGCTTCAGTCAAGTGTGTAACTTCACCCCCAACATGCTTCCCAATTGCATTGATCAATGTACTCTTACCAGCATTTTGAGCCCCAATAGCCCAAACATTTCCTCTCTTTCCAGCTAAACCCACAACATCATCTACCAGATTCTTCAACCCCCAGTCCCTCACAGAACTCACAAAATGCACACTGGTAATCTTATTAGCCCCTCCCTCCCTAGCTCTATGCCTCACCCAATGCTCAAACCTAGTCGGCGACAATGAGCTCGGCAGCAAATCGATTTTTGTCACCACCAGCACCACTCTGGGCACATTCCCTGGCTTTCCCTCCTTCCAAGCTCTGGAATTTTCCTCGATTGTTGCAGACACCAACTTCGCCACCTTCTTTGGAAATGAGCCATCAAAGTCCGCAGCATCAACAACCATAAGCACCACCGATCGAGAAGCAGTTGTCGAAGTCAGCTTTTTTCCAACCGTGTGATCGAAATCAAAGTCCGGTAGCAAATTCTCCACCGTTGGATCCTTAACCTTCCCGTAATGCCTCAAAGAATGACATCGTGCGCAGACCACCGGCTTTTCAAGCTTGGTTTCAGCCAAAGCTGAATCCGAAGTGGGGTTTTCTGGCTCGTCGACGACACCCCTTTTGAGGAAATTAGAAAATTCGGACTCTAGAGCAACGGGTTCGAGGTGGGCATCAATTTTGTAGCTTCTGGGATCTTTTTCCGAGGGTTTGATGAAGAACCCAGGAAGTTTAGAGTCAGAGTACTGCATGTGAACACCACAACCAGGACAAACAAGGAGGGTTTTGGAAGTGGTTTCATCGTAATTTCCATCTCGAGTGAGAGGCAGAGGCTTTTTGATTGGTGAAGAAACGGTGGGCTTTGACGATAAATATTTGGAAATATTGATTGGGGATTTTGGGGTTTTGGAAGGGTTTTGGGAGTGAGGTTTTAGAATCGATGTGAAGTGCGAATGTGAAGAAGAATAGGGAAGTGTTGCTGAGGACTGGGCGGATAAAGAGAGAGTAATGAGTGTCTTGAGCTTGAAGACATGCCGGCTTCTTCGAGCCACAAGCATTTCAGTCAGCTTGTTTGGGTCGATTCTGAATAGGGGGTCTTGCTCTGCTTGTACTTCCCGTTTTTAGTGCAATTGTCTCAAGAGAACGCCTACTTGAATTCTGATGCCAAATAACCGTCTAAAATAACAGAGAGCCGCTAGGGTTTTAAGATTTTTTTTTTTTTGTTTTTTTTTAAACCCTACAAAATACGTTTTTATTTTTTATTTTTTTTCCTTTTACTTTTTAATTGGGTAAGAGGCTGAATCATTCCATTATTTTTTAATGAGCAGTTTTGTTATGTTTTAGTTCTGTTTAATTAGTACCAAATGTTTTAAGAAATAAATAAATAAATTGTAATTGTAATTTTTTTTTAAATTATACAAAATACTAAATGTGAGAGCACATGTTCTTCTTCCTTATGAACATTAGATGAACAAATGAAATTATAATATCATTAAATTCAATCATTTTTAAATCAAAGTTTTTTTTCCTCTTTAGTACCCTCATAAAAGAGATTCCAAACTTTTTCTTGCATGTGAATTTTGTTTTCAATTTTTTAATTATTGTAATATTACTAAATTAATTTTAATTAATCCAACACGTGCTTAATAAATACATATTTCGTTACATATTTTATATCTAATTTTGATGAATACTATGTTAATTGGATAAATTTCACTATTTTTATTAAATTATGAAACTTAATCAACCCAATTCAATAATTATATAACTAAAATACTTATTTTGTAATAATTATATAACTAAATCAACAATTTCTCCCATTCTAAATTAACCCTTGCATAAATTTAAAATAAAAATTAAATTGAAATAATTAATCTAACGTAAATTTTATAAGCATCAAGTGACTTACAATATATTTTGCAAGTTTTGTATTAAAAGCTATATATTTTATATCAATTTGTATATAAAGAAGAAGAATAAGATACATATTACACTAACTCCATTATCTAAGTGGAGTTTCTCTCCTAATAAAACCCTTCGTGCTAAGCTAACAGCGTTTACATGGCTCTTACTAAATTTTTGTTCTTTCTATTAGCTTTATGTTGGATCTTTTGCCAACTTTTCTCACACACTTATCATTTTCACAATTTTGATCATCTTATTTTATAGCTATTTTTTTAAAAAAAATTGAGATTTTCTACTCAATAAAAACCAAAAATTCATATTTAATTTGGGGATATGATTTTTTAATTTATATAATCAAAACAATAAATGTAAGCTATAAATAACAAGAAACAAAAATAGAATTTTCATTATCTAAAAGTTATAAAATAAGATAAAACGTGAGTGAAGAATGAAGGATATATTTATTAAAAAAAAAAAAGATTTATTAAATCATTAAAGTAAAAAATGGACCAACGCATTCATTTTATACTGAAAAGAAGTTTAAAGTTGGGATCGACGTATGCTTTTTAATAAATAAAATTTGGGCACCAGTTTTTATATAATCTTTTTATTTAATTTATTTCAAAAATAATTTTCATTTTTTACCTTTTTTTTTAATATAAAATATATGTATTTTTTTTAATTATAAATAACACACATATTTTTTTTTTTTTTTTTTTTATATAACATATATATATTTTTTAGTATTTAATACATTTATTATTTTTTTTTTCTAAAATAATACATATGGTATCATATTTTTTTTTCTTATTATGTAAGGTCTAATTTTTTTCGATATAGACATATGTCTTTCTCAAGAATAATAAAAATGATTAAATTATAAAAGAAAAATACATATGTTTAATTTTACATATATATATATATGTTTTATTTTATAATATTTGTTTCGAATATATTTTTTATAGTATATATTGATGTCTTTTTTTGTTTATATATATTATATTATATATATATATATATATATATATATATATATATATATATATATATATATATATATATATATATATATATATATATAAAAAATATATTCGAAACAAATATTATAAAATAAAACTATAATTTGTATCAAATTTTAATTTTTAAAAAAATTATATTAAATATGAAAAGAATAAAATAAAAAAGAAAAAAAATAGAGACGAAGAAAATATATATATATATAAATAGGAGAATTATTTATGAAACTTAAAAAGTCATAGGATTGGGGGTGAGCAAATAATCCGATCAATCTGTTTAAATTAAAAAATTCGATTCGATTCGTCGGATTCAGATCGAATTAGATTGACATATTTTATAGTCGGATCAAATTTGGATTGAAAAGTATACAATTCGTTCGAATTTGGATTGGATTCGTATTAATAGATTTTATAATCCGCTGCAATTCGATCCGGACTGAATTACTATTAACATTATAAATAAATACATATTTATTTTTAGTTTTTTATATTTAAATACTATACATACCACAATTACATTAAATTATTATTTTAGTTTAAAAAAAATAAAAATGTTAAATTCTCTATAATAATTTAATAATATTTAATAATATACTTTTTATTATTTTGATTATATAAGTTGTGACTATAAATAAATAAATTTTACTAAAAAATATATTAATTTAAAATTTAAATGTTAGTACATATTTTGTTTTATATATGATAATAATAAAAAATAAATTATAATCTCAATCTGACCTATCTGATCTAAAAAATTTGATCTGATTAAATTCGAATTGATTCAAATTAACTACATTATAGTATCAAATTTGAATTAAAAATTTTTAAATTTATTTTAAATTGTATCGAATCGGATTTAAATGAATAAAAAATTAGCGATTTTGATTCACCGGTAACTCCTACATGCATACACTTGAATCTAAAATTTACCGATACGGATTTAATCCCTAATATGCGCTGGAGTGTTAAGCATTTAAGCCTCCAGTTCCATAGATTAGTGGCAATCTTGAAATTAAACGAAAACCATGGGCCCATTACTAAACATACCGCAATCGAACTCTCTTCGCACTATGTTCTACATTAATAAATTTTTTGGTTGCAGACTAGGATTTACAATGGCGGATTAACCAAGATCAATGGCATTTCAACATTCTCCCAAAGATGTAGAGCCCAAGTCTTCTTTCTCTTCAAGAAGTAGTATGGCTTTTGCTTATGGCATTACCTTTGCCTTTGTCTTTTGCACTTTCGTTTTCTTCTTCTTCAGCCCATCTGGTTACTCTTCACCCTGGTTCAAGAATGTATTTCTTTCTCCCTTGTATTCGCCTCCTCCTTCTTCCCCTTACAGTGCACATGTCTCATTTTCCGGGAAAATATTAGGGTCCAATCAAACCAGTGAATCTTTATCATCTCTTGACAAGAATCAAAGTTTTAAGCCTGGTAGTGTGGTAAATTTGAATCAAAACCAGATAGGTTTTTCGAAAACCCTAAAGGTTTCTGGGGAAAATTCATTTTCTCGGGAGGAAAATACCACGATCCAAGAATTTCCCAGGAAAGTTGAGGGATCCGATAAAACAAATCCCAGCGGCGAATCTTTACCATTGGTTAGTAAGAATGAAAGTTTGAAGACGAACGTAAGTAATTTGAAGCAGGACCTGATGGATTTTTCCAAGAGTGTTGAGATTTCTCGGGTAAATAGCACGTTCCGAATTCCTGGGAAAATAGAGGAGGGTTCAGAGAGAGGGAACGTATCTTTGTTGTCAAATGGAAGTGGGAGCTTAGTGGGAAATGGGAGTGATAGTTGTAAGAATAATGAAGCTTCAGAAAAACAGAGAAGATTTGAACTGAGTAGTGATTGTAATATATTTCATGGAAGGTGGGTGAAAGATGATCACTACCCACTTTATCCAGCAGGCTCTTGTCCTCATATAGACGAGGCTTTCAATTGTTTTCTTAATCATAGGCCTGATCATGGGTATGAAAAGTATAGATGGCAACCCAACAATTGCAATATTCCAAGGTAATCCTTCAATTTTGGTTTGGTTTTGTTTCTGATTTCTGTTTTTGTGTATTTTACTATCTAGATTTGGATTTTTTACAGTTTACTATGTCTAGTTGTTCAAGTTTTAAGATTTATGGTACTGATGTATCGAATTGACTAGCTTATTTTATGTTCTATTTATGGGTGTTTATTTGTTGGATAGTATGTGGTTTCTGTTTTTGGTAAGATACTAAGATTGGCTTAAGATGAAACTCTTGTGCAGGTTGAATGGTAAGGGCATGTTGGAATTATTGAGAGGAAAACGTCTAGTTTTCGTTGGTGATTCTCTCAATAGGAATATGTGGGAATCTCTAGTTTGTATTTTGAGGAATTCGGTGGAAGATAAGAGCAGAGTTTTTGAAGGCTCTGGTAGAAGTGAATTCAGAACAGAGGGATCTTATTCCTTCGTATTCAGAGTGAGTTGAGCTTTAAAACTGATACTCTTCTTTGTATTTATGCTCATTGCTTTATTGGTTGTTGGTATAACATTGAAAAACATATTCAAAGCAAAGTTTAAAGAGTAATTATTTTAATACTGAATTTTGGAATTGTGGAAATAAATATTAATGGCATTCCACCTGAATATATCTTGTAGCATTATTTGCTTGAGTTCTTCAATTTGAAAAGGGCAACAACTGATCCTGTGTTCTTTTTTTGGATAACTAGTTTTTTGCTCCCTTTTTATCGTCTTTACCTACTCAATCACTCCAAATTATGTCACAATAATTCCTTCCTGTTCATCTCATTATGTTGTTGTGTATGATGATCAACAGGATTATAATTGTTCAGTGGAGTTTTTCCGATCGCCATTTCTTGTTCAAGAGTGGGAAATGCCAGAACCCAATGGATCAAAAAAGGAAACCCTTCGTCTGGATGTGATTGAGAGATCTTCTGATAAATACAAAAGTGCAGATATTCTCATCTTTAACACCGGGCATTGGTGGACTCATGAAAAGACTTCTAGGGGGTAAAGCTTATAATATATACCTTTTACTCTATGGCTGATTCCAGTTAAATGATCAAATGAAGTGTAATAAGATTAGAAACTTGCAGGCAAGGTTACTATCAAGAAGGTGGCCATGTCTATGGTCAACTGAATGTAAAAGAAGCATTTCGAAAAGCTTTGTCTACATGGGCAAGATGGGTGGATTCCAATATCAATCCCAAGAAAACCCTTGTTTTCTTCCGTGGATACTCTCCTAACCACTTTAGGTAAATAAACCAGAATGCATACTAAGTCATAATGGTTGTATATAGTGAAAAAAAGCAAAACCCTTCTTGATTGTTTATTGTTGGTTCAATCTTTTCACAGGAGAGGGCGATGGAATTCAGGTGGGCAGTGTGATGGGGAAGTAGAGCTTTTAGACGTGGCACATTTGAGAAAGTATCCACCAAAAATGAGAATTTTGGACTCCGTACTCCAAGGAATGAAGGTTCCGGTCCTTTATCTGAACATTTCGAGAATGACCGATTTTCGCAAGGATGCTCATCCATCAATATACAGAGTGCAGAATTTAAACGAGGAGGAAAGGAAGTCTCCACTAAGATATCAGGATTGCAGCCATTGGTGCCTCCCTGGTGTTCCTGATTCATGGAATGAGCTCCTTTATGCTCAGCTTCTTTTAAAACAACTGCAGCAGCAGAGAAGAGCATAGGTACTGTGAAAAACCAGATAGAAATATTTCAATTGTACAGTGGAAAAACAAATATTTAAATCTTTTAATATATTGCTGAAGATATAAAGTTTGAAAAAAAAAAACAATAATTCTATTATTCCTTTACTGAAAAGTATGTGAAAGTTCGAAGTATATTTATTTTTCCATTATAGAGAAGAGAAAAGAAACTGGCTGAAAAAGGTGTTATGAAGAGACAGGAATTAGATATGCTTTAATGTTGTTATAGGTCGAGAAATTCTTTTAACGTGTTGCATAGATTGAACAGTAATACATGTGCCTCAATTACTCGGGGCTTGTACATCAGATTATCAGAAAATCTCATGTGAAATGGTCCTTGTAAACAATATAAATCTCGAATGTTTAACTATTTTATAATCTGTAGATGAATGATTTAGGTCAGTTTGTTATTTTTTTTTAGGCTTAATTACTTCATTAGTCACTAAACTTTAATTAAATTTGTACATAGGTTTTAAATTTTTAAATTCTACAATTGGTCCCCAAACTTGTACATAGGTCCCTAAATTTTTAAGTTCTACAATTTAGTATTCAAATTTTTAAAAATTTATATGTAGGTCTTATCTTAGGTACTAAAATACATGTTTTTGAGTCAAAATTTTAAGACCTATGTGTGTATTTTTAAAAATTTTGGATTAAATTGTAAAATTTAAAAGTTTAGGAACCCATGTGTGAACTTTTAAAAGTTTGTGGATCAAAGTGTGAATTTTAAAAGTTTGTCTTCTTGCTGATTCATACAGTGTCCATAAACACAAAAATTAATAGATACGACCTCATAATTAGCATTACAACATAGCCCAGCAAATAGTATATTCATTTGTACTGAGACAAAGCTTCTTTTTATTTTTGTTATATTTTAGCTACCAAACTTGCATATGGTTCATATGAATCTCCATGCACCCCTAATGCAGTTTGATCTAATGTGTCCAGCAGTACGAGTCAAAGGGCTTATGCTCCCCAATGTTTGTGATTGATTCCACGAAGCTGGCAAAGAAAGCACTTTGGCCTGCAGTGAAGGCATTATTTACAGTGTCTCTATTGTATCTGCACTGCTTGTAGAAATTTAAATAGCTCATGTTGCACTTTACAGATGGTCTTCTCCAAAAGTGTTGAGAGTGGAAGGATCAAGATTGGTTGAGACAGAGCTATTTCTGCCTCAACGTTTCCAGGTAAGTTGAGTTCAGCGTTGGATCAGAACTATTTGTGCTATTGAAGCTGATGGATTGTTGAAAAATTGACACTGAGCTTCTCTAAAATTTAAGCTTTGTGTATATTCAATATTAGTTGTGTATGACCAGCTCAAAATATAGGATTTATGAAATATACTCTCAACTCTCGAGATACAAAACTTATCCTTAGAACCTGAAGCAGACTCAATTCTAAACTTCTTTCAAAACCTTATTACCGAAAGTCGAAAGTAAGTAACCAATAATGTTATGCTATTTATACTACTCAGGAAGCTGTAAGAAATTATGTTAACAACGTTAACCACCCTTCTGATACGTGCTATTTAAAGATCGCATGCACTCCTTCGATTTGTGCTCTAAAAATATCAATCAATTCTCTTTTTCATGTGTTTGAAAAAATGAAGAAAAAAAATAAAATATGATAGCGATTATTCTCAATTATTTTCATGACAATTTTATTTAATAATAATTACACTAAAATATATTTAATTATATTATATATTAATAGACAATGATATCTAACTTTGATTTTTGTTTCGTCATCTCCTCTGTATCTTCAGTTTCTTCTAACTTTCTCGCAAGTATTTATGATCACCAACCCTTCTGATTATTCCTTTCTCTCTTTTTTTTTTTTTAATATAATAATGATCATGAACATTTGATCCAGAAGGAAAATTTAGAGGACTTTATTGTGAATTTAAGGTGATCTTCGTATTCTAATCTACAAAGATATAAATGTCTGTCTACTTATAATAAACATAGAATTATAAATAATAAAAAAGTATAATGGAATGACAAACTCCCAGTATTCTCAAATCTCAATTAGCATAAAACAAAAAGGAAAAGGAAAATGAAAAGGTTAAAAGGTGTTTGGTTAAGAGGAATGCTAGTAAATACTCTCCCATCAACAAATTATCTTGTACACTCTATTAATAAGCTGATACGTATTTTATTAATTATACTAAAAAAAGATACTCAACCATTTGGGAATCTCTTGTGGTTCAGGTGGTAAGACTCCCAATTCTCCCACCTGGAACCCAAGTTCGAATCCCACCGGGTGCGTGAGTGTGTTTTCTTTATATTAATAAAAAAGAAGGGGACTTTAGAGCCCCTTTTAAAAAAAAAAAAAAAAAAAAAAAGCTGATACGTATTATGGACAATTTTCTTCATACATAACACGTCATTCTTTTAAAAAGTGACAATATAGTTCAAATGTAAAATTTTAGGGTTTTCAAAACAAATTTTTTTTTTTTAAATGCATTTGAAAAAATTATTTATTTTTTGTTAATTTTAATGCTGTCTTTGAGTTAAAATACGTTGTGTATGTCTATATAGGTTGTTTAGGGATTCTTGGGGTCATACCTGTCAATGTGTGGTTGCTGACATTTTGGTATGAGCAGGAGAAAAATAGATTGTATTATTGGCGTAGAAGTTTCAATTCAGTTTAAAGGAATTGAAGAACCTACTTTATATGTATGGGCCCTATATATGTATTTGAAAATCCTCTACGATATTTCCTATTTGGACTTTAATTGCAGGATAATACAATTTGACTTATAAGCAGTTGGGAACCTGAATTTACAAATTTAAACAAAGGGGTCCCAATGCCTCTTCAAGAGCACAGCTAAGCAACATATTATATTACCAATTTCGACAGATTTATGCAGCTTAGTCTAATGTCCATGTTAAAAAGCAGGCAGATCCAAGAGGAACCCACATATTTCATTAAAAATATTTTAAATCTGTTGAGTAAAATGCTTTTTCATCTAAGCAGCTCTAACGAACCATATAAGCACTAGATAGAAATTTTCAGTGTGCAAAAAATTGGAACATACAACATTTTCGCATTACAGCACTTAACATACAAAAATTGAAACAATGAAGCTGTTCTGACGTATCACCTCCATTTAGTCGCCTGCATGATATATAATAATATTTTGGCATTGACTTAATGGAGGAGGGCATGAAAAAGTAACAATCAAAATGCACAGAGGGGTAGCATGATGGAACCGGTATTAACAAGCTTAGCCTACTCCCAACAGCAAATGTGTCTCACTACAATCAAGGAAAAGATGAGGCATGGCATAAATGTGGCTAATTTATGCACTTAGATACGAAGTGGACCTGTTACAGGGTCACGGCCTGAGCTTGAAACCTTGTGCTTCAATGAAAGATTTGTGAATTGAGAATCAAGGTCCTTGCTATTGGTGCGCCTTTGGCTAGAAGATGCTTGTGGTTGTTGTTGTTGCTGATACAATGCTCTTAACCTTCCAATCTCCCTCTCCAAAACTTCTTGCTCCACTGATCATTACAAAGTGGCCTCATTAGTCGTAAACTCCTTGCAAAATAAAGACTTAAAACATACTGCTGACATGGTAGATTAATGAATTCAGACCATTTATTTGTATTGATTTTTCTACAAACATAAACTACTTTAAACTTTCAAACTATTTATAATAGATATAGAATTGTATATATGCTGCACCAAATGAACATTATATTCATATCAAAACCTTAACCATGAAAAGTAAAACTTACAGTATTTAATAAGTTGCTCTTGAGCTAAATTTTCTAAACGTTGCTTAAGGGCTTTGTTCTCCATGCTCAGAATAAGATTCTGCTGGTTGACAAATTCAAGCTCTGCAGAAACTTCGGATCCTTCTGCCTGTGTAAATAACATACAAGTTATTTGTGACAAAACATTAGATCCGGCCTTTTAACTACAAATTCATTTTAAAACCATGCAATCTTTCTAGCAGCTGCTGATACTTGCCTGTAAAGTTTGTACATTCCTCTCCAGCTCAGATATGTATTGAAGTTTCCGGACCCGAGAACGTTGAGCAAATTGCCTGCAATAACAACACTTCAGACTATCAACCAATTCATTATGACAGTTGTATTTTAAAAAATAGTATGCATGTTCGTAAGGCTATAATCATGAACAACATTTGTTGCCAAAAAGTTCCTATACATCACACAACAACAAGAACAAGAGAAAATCATAATTATAATTGTTCATAAAAGCCTCTGACCAAGGAACCAATATGCTGGTCTGATTGCATATAAGGAATCACAAACTTTCCTTAACTATGCAGAAGAAAAAAAATGCAACAACTATGATGTAACACAAAAGCAACTAAGTACAAGTACATACTGTTTAGCCCGTTTCGTATCTGTCTCTGATGCAGAAGGCTCAACATTGGAATTATCCTTTTTCTCAAGAGAAGTTATTGAATCATTTAAACCAGATTCAACTACATCATGCTTTTCAGCTGCAGTAGAAGCAACACCATCTGCTTTCTTTTGGGTGCAAACAGATCCTGAATTATCATGAGCATTATGATCTTTTACTGAAGCATGGATGCTTGGGTTATTTACAGCATTCAAAGAATCCCATGGATTACTCTTCTTCTTTGTCAAGTTCATTTCTGCATTGAACAGAGCATGTCGTGAATTTTTTAGAAAATTGAAATCTATAGATCCCAAAGAAGGTGCCGAAATCATATTTCTGTATCTGCTATCATCCTCAGCTGTATAATTCATGCTTGAAACATTGGTAGCATCCAGGAATGTGAAGGAGTCACTTGATGAACGTCGATGACCTCTATGCACAGGAGTATCTGGCTCATTAAGAAGATCATCAAGCCAAGAAGGTTGCTCGTCTACAAGAAAACTTTCGGAGCTAGTTCGTTGATGGTGTGCATTTGCTTCTCTAGTCTTCTGGACAACTTTTGGTCCAATTGCAGGCTTATGGACATAATCAACATATGACGGGGAAATACTAGGAAATGGACTTTTAGGAGGAAGTAAAGCATGCTTTCCAGAGTACATTAAATTCTTAATGTTTGATGAACCCTTAGTATTTGCCATATCTGAAGCACAAATCAAACCCTGTCAACCGACAAACAAAAGTAAATTACAACCAGCTTAACTGAAAACTTGATGATACCAAATAAGAGAGAGATATATAATAGGGGGGAAATAACAGAAGGAATTACCCTACCACAACTTTTACATACCAATGATGGAAATGCATAAAACACAAAGAATAAGAACATTGAAACAGAACTCACGCCAAAAAGTAGAAACAATAGTTTTGTATTGAGATCTCCAAACACGTTTTAAGCTATAAATGTTGTGATTTTGTATGTTCCTCAAATACTCATTCCACTCCATGTTAGTAAAGTACCTAGTTATCAAATCTCATTACCTTTAAGACTTTCAAAGATATGTCCACAGCCAATGAAAACAATGTCATTTCCTTTCCTATTAACTTACCAAGCAAAAGTGCAAGAGGAAAAAAGGGTTTCTACATTGTTGCTACTTTGACGTTTTTCTGGGCACATTGTAATCCTATTGGCATAATTTCCACCCATCTTTAACTAAGGCAGTCCAACTTACATCTCAAGTAGTAAAACAGTATTTTCCTAAATCCTAACGATGTTGTTGTTCGTTCTCAAAACGCATAGTTTTACCAACTTTTTTTTTTTCCTTTTTATCAAGGGCCAAGAGAAGCTCATCAAGGCAAAAGTAGAACATTAACAAAAAAACAAAAAGGAACTGTTAGACCTCCAATACGCTTCACATATGTGCGTAGGAAGTAAGGGTGGAAAGTGGAGCAGCCTCACCAGATACGTTTTCTGTTATTATTTCTGTTTACAATATTATGTTTATTTTAGCAGAGTTTGTTATTTCATTTTGGATTTTGTGTGAGTAAGGCGTGATTTGTCCACGTAGGATTCTGTTAGGAATCCACGAGGACTGTAAGGGCTTAAGTAGTGGGAAGGTTTTGGTATCAGGCATGAAAAATATTGAGAAACTGTTTCCTTTGGAGAGTCACGAGCCTCTCGAATAGCTTGTATTCCCGGTTATTGTTTTGTAATAGAAATTCAGATTTCCTGTAACTAACAGTTTGTCACATTTCATCTTAATTTTCTAGTTCATATCAGATTTTGGTATCAGAGCAATCAGATCTCTGGGCAGAAAATGGCGAAGAACAACACCCAAAGACTAGAAACCATGGAAGAAGTGATTGGAAGGATGCAGAATGATCATGAGAAACTTGGAAGAGAAGTAGGGGGATTAAGAGAAGATATACACACCTTAACCCAGCAGATAGCTCTGCGCTTCGAACAAATTATTAAGCAACACGAAGAAGGCCACCGACAGTCAGCGATAACCTCCGAGAAAGCCAAGGAAGCACAAGAGGGCACTCCTATATCAAATTATCACATCGGAACGTCGCATGGAAGCGGGGAAACAAACCACAATGGGAACCCGAGAAATGACTTCAGATTTCGCAAAATGGACATGCCCCTTTTCGATGGCCACAACCCGGATGGTTGGATAATGAAAGCCGAGAGGTACTTTGCTTTTCACCGGATGAGCATGGAGGAGAAATTAGAAGCAGCCATAGTCAGCTTTGATGGTGATGCGTTGCTATGGTTTCAGTGGGAGAATAAGAAGAGAAATTTCGCTACCTGGGAAGAGATGAAACTCTTAATTCTGAGACAATTTCGTACTACCCAGAACGGTACAATCCACGAGCAATGGCTGGCGTTGGGGCAGGAGGGAACCGTGAGGGATTACCGGCGCAAATTCATCGAGCTTTCAGCGCCACTGGAGAACATCCCAGAAGAAATTGCACTGGGTAACTTCATCAACGGACTGAAGGCGGAGATAAAAGTGGAGCTGCGCATATTGGGCCCCAACAACTTGGGCCGGGCCATGGATTTGGCCCAAATGATTGAGGAGAAGCTGAACTTGACCCAACCCGTGAGGAATTACACGAGATATTCTGGGCTGAGGAGCAATACATATTCGCGAATGCCTTTTCCCTCTTCGCTGACCCATCGAGGAAGCCCAGAACCAGCAGCGACGGCGACGGCACCAGTGCCTGAAATTCGTCGCCTGAGTGACTCGGAATTACAAAAAAAAAGAGAGAAAGGAATTTGCTACAGGTGTGATGATAAGTGGTCTCCTGGGCATAAATGTAAACGGAAGGAACTCAGCGTATTAATCACCCACGATGATGAGGAAGAAACCGAAGAGGAGACGATGATCAATGAAGAGAAGGAACTGGAAGTAGCTGAGTTGGACCAGGAGGTAGAAATTTCACTTAATTCAGTAGCTGGTTTCACATCTCCTAAAACAATGAAATTGGCTGGATTCGTGGAAAATCAAGAAGTTGTGGTACTCATTGATCCCGGAGCCACGCATAATTTTATTGCTACCAACGTGGTTAAGCAGCTGCAACTACCTGTAACCAAAACTAGCAGTTATGGGGTTATGCTGGGTGCGGGAGGAACAATTAGAGGAGAGGGTATTTGCAAAGGAATTAATCTGCAATTACAGAAAATTTCAATTTTGGAGGATTTTTTACCCCTGGAATTGGGCAGCGCTGAGGTTATTTTGGGCATTCAGTGGCTAGAGACATTGGGTACGACACAAGTGAATTGGAAACTTCAAACAATGAAATTTACAATGGGTAATCAGGTGGTAACACTCCAGGGTGATCCTTCCCTACGAAGATCAAAGGTCTCTCTGAAGTCTATGATTAAAACAATTTGGCAAGAGGGGACAGGGGTGTTGATAGAGATGAATCACTTGGATGCTGAGCAGAAGAATGTGGGTAATGACTTGAAAGTGCTTGGACCGCTATTACAAAAGTATAGCACAATATTTGAAATGCCAGATGGATTACCACCTCAACGGCAACAAGAGCATTCCATCACCCTCAAAGAAGGAATGGCACCAGTAAGTGTAAGGCCATATCGTTACCCTCATATTCAAAAAGACGAAATTGAAAGGCTTATTAGGGACATGTTGAAAGCAGGCATTATACGTACTAGTACTAGCCCATTCTCAAGCCCTGTACTCCTGGTTAAAAAGAAAGACGGCTCTTGGAGATTCTGTGTTGATTACAGAGCTCTAAACAAGGCTACCGTTCTTGACAAATATCCCATCCCGGTGATAGAAGAGTTATTGGATGAATTGCATAATGCCCGAGTATTCTCAAAGCTGGATTTAAAATCGGGTTACCATCAGATCAGAGTCAGGGAAGAAGATATTTCCAAGACCGCATTTCGAACCCATGACGGACACTATGAATTCCTAGTAATGCCATTCGGACTCACAAATGCTCCAGCTACCTTTCAGTCTCTCATGAATGAGGTATTTAGGCCTTTTTTAAGGAAATTTGTCTTGGTTTTCTTTGATGATATTTTAATTTACAGCATTGATGAGACAACGCACCAAAGACATTTGGCGATGGTGCTTGAATTGATGAGCCAACACAAGCTGTATGCTAACAAAAAAAAATGTGAGTTTGGCAAACGACAAATAGCCTATCTGGGTCATATCATCTCTGGTGATGGTGTCGCTGCTGATCCTAGCAAAATTCAAGCAATGCAAGACTGGCCTCGACCCAGAACTCTAAGGGAACTCCGGGGATTCTTAGGACTCACGGGTTATTACAGGAAATTTGTGTCAGGATATGCCCAGAAAGCTTGGCCCTTGACTGAGCAACTTAAGAAAGACAATTTTCATTGGACTTCTAGTGCTACAGAAGCCTTTGAGACCCTTAAGTCAGCCATGATGGAGGTTCCAGTTTTGGCCATGCCAGATTTTACCCAATCATTTGTGGTAGAGACTGACGCATCAGGTTATGGATTAGGAGCTGTCTTGTTACAAGGGAATCGGCCGATAGCATATTACAGCCATACACTGGGTCCCAGAGCTCGATTGAAATCAATTTATGAAAAAGAGTTGATGGCTATTGTTTTCTCAGTAACACGGTGGAGACCATATTTACTGGGCAGGCATTTCATTGTGCGCACTGACCAACAGAGTCTCAAGTTTTTACTAGAACAAAGGATCGTCAATGCTGAGTACCAGAAGTGGGTGACCAAACTAATGGGATTTAGTTTTGATATTCAGTATCGAACAGGTGCAAGTAATAAAGTCGCAGATGCTTTGTCAAGAGTGACTGATACAGTGGAATGTGCAGAGATTCATACCCCACAGTGGCAACATTGGCCTGACTTGCAAGAAGAAATAGCACAAAATGAATCTTTACAACAACTTAAGCAGCACATTGTGTCGGGATTACCTCCTCCTGCTGGATTTCAAGTAAACAATGACACCTTGTTTTATAAAGGCAGGTTGGTCTTACCAAAGAATTCCAAGTTCTTGCATGAGATTCTGAGAGAGTTCCATGCCACACCTATGGGTGGACATTCAGGAGAGACGAAAACCTACAAGAGATTGGCTTCTGAATTGTTTTGGGAGGGTATGCATAAAGATGTGGTAAAGTATGTACAGGAGTGTGGGGTATGTCAGCAAAACAAATATCAAGCAACCTCTCCTATGGGTCTTTTGCAACCTATTCCAGTTCCTGACAAAATCTGGGAGGATGTGACTATGGACTTCATTGAAGGTTTACCTAGATCTGTGGGCTTAGACTCTATATTGGTGGTGGTTGATAAGCTTAGCAAGTATGCCCATTTTGTAGGACTTAAGCATCCTTACACAGCTTCTAGTGTGGCTTCTCTCTATGTCAAAGAGGTGGCTAAGCTCCATGGGTTTCCTCACTCCATCATTACTGACAGGGATAAGATTTTCTTAAGTCAGTTTTGGAAGGAATTATTCAAACATCAGGGTACAATTCTTAAGCGCAGTACTGCTTACCATCCACAAAGTGATGGCCAATCCGAGGTAGTTAACAGATGTTTGGAGACTTACCTCAGATGCTTTGCATTTGAACAACCCCGTACTTGGGCTAAGTGGCTACCCTGGGCAGAATATTGGTATAATACTTCTTATCACAGCTCTACGGGTGTTACCCCATTCAAGATAGTGTATGGAAGAGACCCTCCACAGTTGATCAGATATACGACCTCTTCCACAAATGTTTCAGAAGTTGAATTCTTATTGCAAGATAGGGATGCCATCTTGGATGATTTGAAAATGCACCTCATTCGTGCCCAGCAAAAGATGAAAACGTATGCAGACTTAAAGAGGCAACCTGGAAATTTCGAAGTTGGAGACTTGGTGTTCCTTAAACTCCGACCATATCGACAGAAATCCTTGGCCAAGCGTAAGTATGAGAAACTAGCAGCTCGCTTTTATGGCCCTTTCAAAGTTCTCCAGAGAATTGGCCAGGTAGCTTACAAGTTAGAGCTACCACATACTGCTTCTATACATCCAGTCTTTCATATTTCTCAACTGCGCCAAGCTCGAGGTCAAGTCTACTCTTCTCAAGTTTTGCCTGCCCAACTTACTCCAGAATTGGAGTTAGTGGTGGAACCTGAGGAGGTTTTGGGAGTTCGTCCTAAACTTTCAGGACAGACTCATGAAGTGGAAGTGTTAATCAAATGGAAAGAACTTCCAGAATTTGAAGCAACTTGGGAAGATTTCTATGGTATCCAGGAACAATTCCCTGCTTTTCACCTTGAGGACAAGGTGAGATTTTGGGAGGGGGGTAATGTTAGACCTCCAATACGCTTCACATATGTGCGTAGGAAGTAAGGGTGGAAAGTGGAGCAGCCTCACCAGATACGTTTTCTGTTATTATTTCTGTTTACAATATTATGTTTATTTTAGCAGAGTTTGTTATTTCATTTTGGATTTTGTGTGAGTAAAGCGTGATTTGTCCACGTAGGATTCTGTTAGGAATCCACGAGGACTGTAAGGGCTTAAGTAGTGGGAAGGTTTTGGTATCAGGCATGAAAAATATTGAGAAACTGTTTCCTTTGGAGAGTCACGAGCCTCTCGAATAGCTTGTATTCCCGGTTATTGTTTTGTAATAGAAATTCAGATTTCCTGTAACTAACAGTTTGTCACATTTCATCTTAATTTTCTAGTTCATATCAGGAACTTCTAAGCTACACCTGATTGTTCTATAACTTGAACAGGCTGAGCAAAATTGAGACTCTGTATTTCATCAGGTCCCATTAGAATGGGAAAACCCAAGATTCAACACAGTATTTAGTATATTCTTCCCACATTTTATTAGCAATTATAGCTAAGAAAGCTAAACAACATAGTACATGGTTTCAGAGATGAAACAAAAAAAGAAAAGTAAATCCTTTCGAAAACAAAATCATGGTACTTATTAAAGAAACAAAATATGGCAACAACAAGAGCTGGTTATATGAAACCAACTAAAATAGAAACAGAAGCAGATTAATTTTGGTAAGTAAAAGCAGAAGATTTTCTTCATTAAAAGTCTTCACCAACAATATTTATTAAAAAATAAAGAAAGTGAAAAAACAGCCTCACCTTTGTGAAATTAATAATCGAGATCTTGTAAATACAATGCACATTAGCTAAGGAACTGAAATTTGAAGACAATTCCTCTCTCTCCCTCCCTTCCTCTCCCCTAGGGTTTGTTCACTCTGTTACTTCCTCTTCTTCACACCTCTCTCTCTCTCTTCTTTGAAGTCGGTTGGATTCCAAACTAAAAAGTTTAACTCTTTTTTTTTTGCCCTTTGTTTGATTAACGCTTTCACTCCATGGAATGATATGACAACTCACGAACATGTCCTTTTCTTTTCGTCCCTCTCTCCTCTTTATTTATTTTTTTAAATTATTTCTCAAACATATTATAGGCTTTGACTCAATATATCTCTTTTAATTTTGCCTTTAAAGTCAATATATCTCATGCAATTATAATTTGTAATTGTCGAGCGGTTATATCTCAGTAGCATTTGTAAGAACCTTAAATGCAAGATCAAGTTTGATTTTAAAATATGTAAAATGTGTATTGTTATTTTTAAAATTATAATTTGTTCTTAAAAAATTTCTTCAAAATAGTGTGTTTAAATAGTTACTTTAAAATTCAATCAAAAAAAAAAAATAGTTACTTTAAATTTAGATTAAAGTATTTAATTTAAAAATATAATATAATATTTAAAAATTGAAAGATGAAATTAAAAAATTTGATAAATTTAAATATGATGTGTAGCTATTTAATTTTTTTTTTCTTTCTAGAAAATCCTATTTTTAAGAATTAATACTGTAAGGATACTTTTGAATAAGCATTGATAAAGAATGTAAAAGGAAACTCCATGTTGAATTGATCGAGAAGAGAGTTGTAATGTAAATATCTTAGATGTAGGGCTGAGTATGATATAAACATTATGTATTTCATCGATCCAAATTCGCTCACTTTCCAGTTTCCATTTAGATTTTGAAGATTTTCCATTTAAACATACTGAATTTTCTTAAAATTAGATAAGAAAAATTAAGCTTTAAACTTATTTATGAGCTACTTTCGTATATAAAACTCAATATATATAATACTTATATTTTAATTTCTAATAAAATTTATTATTTATAATCACAAATAAAATAATCATACTAATAATATATATGCTCGAAGATTTATTAAATTATTATAAAATTTAAAAAATTAAAATTAAAATAATAATTTAATATAATTACAATATATATAATAAATAAATATTATAAACTATAAAGTAAAATATGTATTATTATAAGAGAACTTATTTATACCACAAAACAGTGGTACAATTATAACTGAGATAAATAATTATTGGTTAAAATAATATAACATATTTTTTTCATTTTAAGTAATTGTCATACATGTCGTAATGTTACACAACTTGTGGTAAATAAATTTTTTCTTAATATAATTTTAATAGTAATTATGTTCGAATAAAATCACAATAGATTATAAAATTTTTAAGTTTGAATAAAAAAAATTGAATATTTTCATTCGTAATTTAATCCGACTATAAAATTAATCAATTCAACTCGATTCAAATCTAATAAATCAAATCGAATATTTTGAATTTAAGTAAATTTATCAAATTATTTGCTCACCATGAGTGAAATTCAATCATGTTTTTCTTTCTTATAATTTCAATTAATTAAGGTTTCAAATCAATTTTTAGAGTAATATTATATGCATTAAATAACTTATTAATATTAATTTAAAAGTTAAATTGAGAATATAAAATGTTAAAATAATCGTGGGACTACTACTAAGAAATTGTCAATTATATTATGACGTATGAAATTATACATGCATTGAGTTGTGATAAAAAAAAATTTAATTATAATGTTATTTTAATCATGAAAGCTAGTTGATATGAAATTATTTTATTAAATATTATCAATTATATAAATAATAAAATGTAAGTTCAGTTTAATTAATTTGGCTCCCTTGTCTGGTTTGAGGATGGACGGACTATAATTTTCTTGCATATTACAAGTGGTATTTCTTTTAACATTTAAAAATGGTTATAATTTGAGAAAAGCTATAATTTACAAGTATAGTGGGCAAAATGTGGAGTGAGTTATTGATAAAAATTACATACAAGTAGGAAAGTGGGGCCGGGAGATCATAAACAAGACAATTAACCAACTCCATTCCCTAAGTACACAACATAATATATAAATCAAACCATGCATAGTACTCGATTTCACATGATTTGGCTTCATTACAAAACAAATCTTCTCAGTATTTATTGTCGCATCTTGGATCTTCCCTACATGTAAAGGCCACTATTTTTATTGCCCACATCTCGATAGACTCATTAATATTTTTATCAAAAATTCCAAGTTGAAATCATAATCCACATATCTAACAAAATCGGTGTTTATTATTTGAACTAACAAAATAAATGTTGAATGTATTAATTATTTTCAATTTTAATCTTTTACAAAATAACACATTAACATGGCACTTCAATTCTTCCAAATATTAATTTAATCAATTTGATATTCATCCTTTTCAAATTGACTCATATAATATTCAAATTGATTAATTTAATACCTCTAAAAGTATTTAAAAAATTAGGGCATCAAATTTAACAAGTGGGATATGAAATTGGTAAAATTGAATAAGCTAAAGTATTAAATTGGTCAATTTGAAAGAAAAAAAAATTACAAAGTGTTAAATTGGTCTAATTAATTTAGGTGGACTAATTTGATAGATAGTGAAAGTTAAGCACCACATTCAATTTCAACGTATTAATTATTATAGCTTGATGCAATATGAATATATAATTTAACTAGCCTTTTTTAATAAAAAATCTTAAAATCTCACATTTATAATTTTATATTTAATTAATAATCGATATTTTGATATTTTGTCGGTAATGATCTTTAATGCTGAATAGAGTCCAGGTCATTGAGCATTGAGAACTTTATGCTAGCTTTCTTTAAAATGCTTCTTGTAGCTGGTGAAATGAATGAGCAGTCTTCTTTTATAAAAACAACGGCTATCTGTTTCTTCTACATTGAAAAGAATAAAAATAAGCTTTCATAAATCAACGGTTATCATAACCAACCCAGCTGTGAGTAATTATGCCATAATGATAAATATAATCTTACCCTCCCCTGATTCCAAGCAACATCAAAGTTAATTTTAATAGCAGGCCAAACAGTAGGTAATTTATTTTTATTTAATATAATTATTTTTTGGCCAACAAATAGTAGTTGTTGAGTTATGATGAATAGAACCATACCTAGTTGCACTTTGTCCTCTTAAGGTACATGCTGTCAACGAGTATCACTCTTGCTGTATCATTATGTATAATTAATTAATAAAATGGTGAAAACGGACGAGCGCCAGAACAAGGACTGTCATCAGATAAACTATCTCGCCCACCAACTTGCTTAATATTTAATAATCAATTATATGCATACAAAGTTACAAAGAAAGAACTCATGAATAACAAAAAAACACTGAAATATACTCTTCAAATTTTCTCATGCCCCTTGAATTCATTCAAAAGAAAAAGTACACAGCTTATTTAGGAGAGAACAGTATACTAGTCAAACAAACAATGACATAGCTAATAAAGCACTAGTTAAAACCAATTCCACAAAAAACATTAAATAAAACTCATGACTGCATTTATTTTTTAAGCAAGGACCAATATATCATTCATGTAACCTAAAATACATGAATTATGAACAGTTTGTATCACTTGCTAAGATTCCAATCTTCCAGTATCTAATCTAAAAACTCCCATTATTGTGGAACTCAAAAAATTGAATTTGTGAGCCTGGTAAGCTCCAACTAAATCTGTAAATACAATTATTACAGTGCGAGTTTAGGAGCCAAGAAGCTTTTTCCATCTAGCATATCCTAAAACAAGCAGGAACATCAGTACAGAACCTGCAGTGATACCACCAACAAAGATCTCAAATATCCCATTTATGTTGTACAATGTACATGGGATATTCATGCCAAACAGTCCAGCTATGGAGGTTTCAAAAGCTATAGCAAATGATGCGATGGTCAATGTCAGCTGAAGCTGAATCAGTTCATTTCTCTGGTTGTCAAGTTGGATATTCACGTAATCTTCTGTGTCATCAATGTACTCTCGAACCTGCAAACGGAGCAGACAAAATTATACCAAAGGAAGTTTTAAGGTAATGGACAAATCAGGTTATCATGCATGACGTATATTATAGAGTCAATTTCGTCCGAAATGGAAGGCTCTCACGCTTGATTTCTAATTAAGTTTATCAAGAACTTGCATAAATGGTCAATTCTCCGCTTAGAGCATGCTTGGACCGTAGAATCGTAGAATAGAATAGTAATGAGAATGAGAATGATAATAGGAATGAAATTCAATAAAAATAATATTACTAATATTATGTTTGTTGGATCAGTTAAAATAATGATAAATATTAAAATAACATTTATAAAATTATAAATGAAACAAAATTAGAAAATAATTTTTTTTATATTTTTAAATAAAATAAAATGAGAAAAAATAATAAATATTTATATAAATTTGTAAAGAAAATATAGCATTCTAACGTATTCCTGAGGAGTATGGGAGAATGAGTATTCCTGATATTGTTGGAATGCTTTACATTCTATTCTAAATTAATAGTTAAACTAAACACGGGAATAACTTGAATTATTTTCACTATCATTTTAACTATTGTCAACTAAACATGACCTTAGACACACTCACACAATAAATCAAAATATATAGTACTGTATTTGAAGACATAATTCATGTTTTTTGATAACTCTAATTTATTTGGGTATATATTATCTCTTATTTCTTTAAACTTGCTTAACCATATGAAAAGAGTTGTACATTATGCTCATTTGGACACTATTTATGAAATTTATGAAAATGTGTGAATTTTTTTGTATTAATTCTGAAATTATCTTGCATTGCATTGCATTAAAAAAACTTATATTTTAAAATTCATTCATGAGGTTTTTATGTGTGCCTTCACAGAGAACAAAAAGAGCAACATAAAAGCATTTACCAGCTTTGCCACAGCGTTGCTGCAGCAACGCGTACCAGAAAAACAGCATTAAACTGCCAAATCAGCAACTAGATTTGGGCTTCTTATTAAAATGACAATATTGAGCAGCCAATAACTCACTAATTTAAGGGCAAACTTGGAAGTTAACACAATATATCATTTCTTATCAATTAAACTTAGAAGGAACATATAAAATGACATAAAATAGGGACTGATTGGCACCAGAAAAAAAACGCAGCAGAGAGGCAGAAAAGAACACCAGAAACAAAGCAAAAAGAGCAGCAAATTGAGATTTGGAAAGAGATCAATTGAAGAGCTTAATTTGCAAGGATTATTAATGAGGAAAGCAAGATAGTTAGAAATTTAGAATCCAATTGATTGAGCTTTAATTAAGGGAGGTTTATTAATTTATTCCTTCTCCTATTATTTTTTTATTGTTCTTCAAATTTCTATAACTCAATGGATCTGATTTCGAATACGGATGATTTAATATTTGATTTCATAGATATGATTGACTAATTTTCATTCAGTTAGGGATGTAAATGTGCAAGTGTATGTAGCCTTTGTTCTTCAATTTAAAGATTTGTATTTTGCTTGACAAAAGGTGCTAGTTATTCAATGTTTATTTTATTGATTAATTCCTATTGATTGCTTGATCACCAATGAATATGATAGAAAACTAAGATTAATTTGGGAAAATTAATTAAAGTTGGATGAAGCTTGAATAATGTGTGTTTAATTTGAATCCAAGGATAAAAATTAAAATTGCAATTAATATAGGAATATATAATTGTCTCACATGACTCAAAGAAATTGGTGCATTAAATATTGTTCTTAGACTCAGTTGTGCATAGGAATGTGTTTCATTGAGTCTCAAAAATTATAAACATTGCAGATTCGGAAGAATCCTTTGTAATTTTTGCAATTCTAGTTATTAGTGCACTTTGCCACAATGTTGCTGTAGCAACGCAGTCTGTCTACATCATTTGTCACATTTGTAATCCTAACTGATTTATCTACTTGCAATTTTTGATATCCTTCTCGTTGAACTTTGTTTCAGTATTTTTACTCTTATCTTCTTGTACTATTTATTTTATTTTATTTTGATACACAAAAACACCAAATATTGATTTTAATAATTAATTTTTCGATACTTTCTAGTATTCCAATATTCGTAGGAACGATATTTCTTATCATTATATTATTTATTGGCGACACATGCACTTGCGTATTGTCTTATACACTTTTAGAGCAACATTTTTGTTCGCTTGAAAAAAAAGATCTAAAAAGGCCACATCATTAAGTCAAGAAAAAACAACTTTTAGCACGGACAACCACCTTTTAACCTGACAGATATTATAATTTTATCACTCTTTGTTCTTTGATGCCTCCTGAAAACTTCAAATTACAATTTAGGGGAAACAATTGCCATATGAAAGCAAAAGCAAATCTGTTGCAATATATGATGCATATTTCGGCAGTCAATAATATCCAAATTCATTTCAATTATTGTGTTATTTGCTAACATTAAATCAGTTTTTGAAGTAATCAACCTTTTCAGCCAGATAATCTTCCCCAAATGAACTTTTTATTCCCACATTTACGCATTGGTCTGCGACCATAGGTATTGATTTTACACTTGGACTCTCAGAAGGTTTAAAAATCCCCATGATCACTTTAAAGCATATAAAGACTAAACATCTTACATAAAACAACTTATTAGATAACCCAATCAAACAAGCATTACATTATGGGCACCCGTTAAACTTTCATGTAGTTACCCTGATTGTGACAGAAATGCGGAAAATAAAGTAAGAGATATGCAGATAGCAATAGCTCAGAAAGTTTATAACTTACCGACAATATCTTGTTACGGGTTCCATCCAGCTGAATGAAATATGCCTCAAGCAACATTTCTAGGTCCTCCACGTCATTGTCATCCAAATGGCTGCCAGACACCATACTCCCACTTCTTTTAGAACTGATTCTGTGAAGATTTGGAGCAGTAACACTAATTGCATTCAATGCTGAACCTCCCAGTAAAGCCTCAGTTTGTTGATTATGAATCCACTTCCTCGACAAATATAAATGAGCCATATCTTCATTGTCATCCAATAGGTGTTCAATTTCATCCCTGACCTGCCAATGGACAGAAAATTAAGTAATCACAAGTAGTTTTGCAAAAGGAAACAGCAAGGTTTTGTCCCTTCTAAAACCTCCCAAATAGATATTAAATAAACAATAGGCAAGCAATTCCACATAAAAAGATGTATTTTCGCACACATTGCAAACTTGGTAGATTGATAAAATTAAAATTGTATAGTTATCAGGGGACTTGTAAGTATACCTTTTGTACTCTTGCAAGCAACCGAGTAAGGTTGCTCTTCAAACTCCGAACAAGTTCAAGGTTCTTAGTGCTAACATTCCTAGCCAGTTCATCCAACACAGGGTAAGCTTCTCTCTCAAGCTCTGCCACACTAGAATCCAAATATATACAGACAACCTCCAGTGCAATCTCCAGAACCTGAAACTCAAAAGGTAGCTCACACTGAAGACCTTCAGCGGCCTCTGGAACAGGAGACCAATGTCCTCCAGTTACAACATGCATTTCACTGTCGTGTTCCTCCAAAGGACCTGCTCCTTGGACATTAAATGCACTCTTGTGCGGAAGTTGTTGTCTGAGTTGATCCACAAATGGTAGAACCTCTTGACGAAGAGGATCAAGCACAATCACCTCTTCCGCCGTAACTATAGCCTTAATAAACTCTAAATTAACAACCATAGCCTTCTCTCTAGCTACAAAAATAGTTAATTTATATTTCATCAACATGATTATCTACTACATAAACAACAAAACGAACTCGTGGAGAATCCAAAACTTGGGCAAAAATAGAGACCAGAGTACTTGGATGGAGCATTTTACAAGCGAAGCATACAAGTGAGTAACACATTTAAAATTCAGGTAGAATTCAATGCATAAAAAAACAAAATTACACAAATTGAACAACGCCCAAGTAACAAATTATGGAACTTGAATTGATGTCTAAGAAAGATACTTATCATACCAAGGATATTCGATGAATGAGAGAAAAGGGGCCCAAGAATTCTCAAATCACGAGCAGGAATAGATGCGCGACGAATAATAGTGTTCTTATCATACTCGACAAGCTCGGATTGACCAGAGCGATCGAACCTCATCCAAAGCTTCGCAGCCCCAACAGTTTTCTTCTTACCCTTAGAAACCACCACAGAAGTAGCAGCTTCATTTACACCACCGCCACCATTATTATTGTTAAGGGATGGAAGAGGAGGAGGGGATGATCCAGCGGCGTCCATTGTCGCTTTGATCACCGGTGGTGCAGGATGATCGACGGGCGTTTTCTTGTGCCGGCGACGAGGGGTCGACCGGCGAAAGGAGAAGGAATTTTTCCCCATCCTTTTTTCTTTCGGCCCAAACCTAATTGAGAGCTGAGTGGGTTGTGTATGAATACAATAACTTATACATTGTTGACAGAATATTGTGAATAAAAATTTGTATTTAATAATAAAAAAGATAAAGTTAGTATATTTAAAAAATATAAAATATATATTTTTAAAAATAAATTATTATTTTATTTAAATTATCTCTTTTTTAATTAAAATTAGTATCGATTATAACACTAATTAATAAAAAAAATTAGTTAAAATAATAATTTTATTTTTTAAAATATATATTTTTTATTTTTTAAATATACTATTTTTATTATTTTTTATGAATAAACTGTTATATCAATTTTTTATTTAAATATTATTTAAGTAGTATTTTAATATAATTGTACGTGCATTTTGCAGTTTATAATTTTTTTTTTAATTTTACAAATAATACTGGAAAAAAAAAATTTATTTATTTATTTAATTTACAATAAGAGAGGCATATAAGTAAGAATGAGGATAAATGGTAAATATATTTATATTAATTATAATATTGGTGAGCAATATATTAAAAATATTTTAAAAAATAAATAAAATTTTACAAAATATATTATAATTATTATGAAGTATAAATTTATATTCAACTAACAATGAGATAATTTACGGTTGGTCAAAGTATAAAAATGTATAAATGAAGAGGCCAGATCATATGGTGAAATAAATTAATTTAGATCGTCATTTTTATAAAAAGATAATTAATATTAAATATATAGATATAATTAATATCTAAAAACAAATGTACAATATATTATATTTTAAAATTATTTATTATTTTTTTATATATTTATATTATTATTATTGTTATTATTAATTATCTTTATGAGAATTATTTTAACACCACAAAAATAAATGATATCACCCACCAAATCTCTGAGTGATGAGTGACATCCATCTGCAAAGCAATCAGCTTCCGTAAATTAATTAATAAATTAATAAAAAAGCAAAATAAATTAGTTAATACAATGAAAATGATAATAGTTGCAAACAATGTTATAGAATAACTCTAATTTTTTTTTTTTTAACCTCTAAATCGATTTAATATATATATAAAGAGAAGTAAGTAAATTCGTATTTTTTTAATATATATATATATAAAAAAAGTTGATAATTGTGAATTTATTTTATATTTATTATCTATTAGTGCATATATAAAGAGAAGTCCGTAAATTTATATTTAGTTGATATTTTTTATTTAATAATTTTATATATACTTTTTGTTTATTTTTATTATCTATTATTAATATATGTGTGTAAAAAGTCTAAAAATCATAAGTCTTTTAATATTGTCTTTTATAATATTATTTTTTATCAATATTAAATAATTTATTTCTATATATATATATAAAGGGATGAAATCAACAACCCCAAATTTTACATAAATTATTACTATATTTAATCATAACCATTGAAATATATAATTATTAGGAGAGAAAAAAATTATTTCCTAACGTTTCAAACTTTTATAATTAATGGTGTAAAAATTTATATAATAAATTGTGTTTATTGATTATATATATATATATATATATATATATATATATATATATATATATATAAAGGATTTATATATAATTTGTTTTATGAATTTATTTGATATTTTAATTTATTTATTTTTAAAAAGTGATTTTTTTTTTATTTTTTTTCCTCTTTTAATTTATGTAAAAAGTTTCACTAAAAGATCATTTTTAGGTGACAACAGAAGTTATTTAGTTAGGTCATTAAAAAAAGTAACAGGAATAAATAATTAATTTTTTATTTATTTTTATAATTTATATCATATTTTTTAATTAGTATTGACATATTAATTGCATAGATTAATTGTCTTTAGCATAGACGGCAATAAAATAAGCTTAAAATTTAATCATTTATTTTTATATTGTTAATTTTTTTCATAAGAAAATAAAACTAAATTATTAAAAAAAATGATAAATATATTAAATTATTATAAGTGATATAAATAAGGAAACTTAAGTGCATTAGCCTATTTACTTTTTTTTTTTTTTATACGTCTTTTTATCTTGCACATATCCAATGGAGTGTACTTTTTTCATACATGTATAAAGAAGACTAACTAATTAGATTTTCTTTGATTTTTTTTTTTTTTTTTTTGATATTGTTTTGCTTTTTTTCTTTGACAATTATTTTTAAATTAATTTTTTAAAATAATTAAAACTTATACAAATTCATGTCATTAACAATAATTATTTATTATAAAATTGTTATCATAATTATACATTTATGGCTAAACAACACTATGAATTTTTAACTTTTACTAATTACTATAATTCTTTTGTTTTAGATTTTATTATCTAATTAAATCTAATGATAAATAAAAGCTCTCTATCTTATCAAGTAGGAATTATTGTGTTATTTTGCAAAATAATTTTGAAAATGAGGAAGCTATTTATTTTATTAAAAATAATAATAATAACAATTCAACGCATACAATGGACGCCAATCTTATGAAAGGAAATTGACTCAGGTTTCTTTCTCTTTTAATCAGTTCAGTAGTCACTTCATAGGTTTACAAAAATTAGGGTCAAATCCATTTCCAGCAACAACAGTAGAAAACCTACAAAAACTATGGTCCGTCAGCATTAATCATACAAAAACTCAAACGAAAATCCCAAATACATGGACAAGTAGATAAAGTCCCTAAGAAGCTGAAAGAGGGATGGGATTCACGGCACTTTTGATTCGACGGAAAGCAGTTCTCACCCTCTCCTTAAGACCCTCGTTTTCGCATTCCACATCTCCACTCTGTTTATCTAGATATGCCACCTTCCCATCAATGTTGATCACCAGTTTTCCATTTTCTCCAAATTTTACATCTCCAAAAAGTGCCACAAGAAGAGAATACATCACCTTTTCAGCCTTTTTCTCGTTCTCTTCTGCGGTTCGAAGTTCCTCTGACTCAACAACCACCTTAGGCACTTCCCGATTGATATTCAAAACAAGAGCCACTACCGAGTCTGATACCATGTCACTTATTGGATCTGACGTCCAATGCAATGAAATATGCTTCTCTGACTCATGTTTCACTGTCACTCTGTCATGCACTCGCAGAGTTGGGACACCGGACTCCTCATCTGTTGAAGATTCCACACTCTCATACATTTGCTTAAGCCGATGCTTTATCACATTGAAGGTACTAGAGAATGGAATCGTAATCCTTTGTGTAACGTTTGCAGTTGACAGCTGGGAGAAGACATGAAGATCATCAGGAGCCATTATTTGGTAACTGAAGCCTTTCTTTACAAGTAAGCCACTGACAGTTCCTCCAACTTCAGGGGTCTTCTCAGCCAACTTCCCGATGGCCTTAGCCATTTTCTGTGAGTTGAAATACATTTCAACAGACTGACAATTTTTTGGAGTGAAGATTTTTGAGTTACGTTCAGCAAATTGAGTCACGAGCTTCTGTTTTAACCTCCCCATCTCATTAGCCTCTCCATGGACAAGAATTATGTTAGGAGGCCTCAGCTCCTCCAAGAATGCACTTGTCTGAGCAGAATCTGCATGGGCAGAAAATGATATGTAATGGACCTGCATGTTCAGAGGGGCAGCGAGTCCATTCATCAGGGTTACTTCTTTTGGTTCATTAATGATGGTTTTGGCTAGTGTCCCTTCAACCACATAACCAGGAATAACACAAGCATTTTTCTTATCAGAGCACCACAAATCAAAAAGTTGCCTTGACAGTCCACTTTGGAGTCCTCCAGGGCTTGCCATCACAACTGATGGACCCACATCTTTGAAATTCTCAATGCTTTTCAATGGAGATATGTGCTTGAAGATGAAGGGATTGGATTTGGCATTTCGGATCCTATCATTCATGGAAAGAGTGTATGTCTCATAAACAGACAAGCATCTCTTTGCTAGGGGGGAAGCATAATAAATAGGAATTTTCTGTAACTCAGGATGGTTAGACCAATATTCATCAAGGATGAGGAGAAGTTCCTGAGCACGACCAAGGGCAAATACAGGAATTAGAACACGACCACCTTGTGAAACAGTAGAGTGTATGACATCTGTGAAACGCTTTTCTCGTATGTGTCGGGGTTGATGGTGCTGAACACCATAAGTGGATTCAATTATGCATACATCAGGAGAGAACTGTGGAGTCTCAGCAGCACGGAGATGTCGATCCTCTTCCCGTGAATAATCTCCTGTATAAAGGACTCTAACACTAGCAATATCAACCATAAACATAGCAGCACCAAGGACATGACCAGCAGTGTAGCACCAAAATCGAATGCCATTCACCTCAACTGTTTGATGGAAATCAATAACCTGCATTTACAAAGATCAGGAAGAAGATAAATGCAACAAAAATTTAAGGCTTATGGATTTTAAGGTTCCCAACATAGTATTTTAAGTCTAGAGAGAGAGACCAAGGGTAGGCACAATTCAATCTGATGTCATGAGTCAGCCTTCCTCAAATTCATTACAAATATATCACTTTCCTTGGTATACAATGTAAGCAGGCTGATTTAGGGTCCTAACAACTTTTTTTGACTCAAATAATATCTAACATATTTCTGCTGCATTTTCTTGACAACATATCTGCATCATGTTTGAATCATATCAACAAGCCCTTAGCAGGAAACAAATTGAAACCATAAGTATCAGGGTTATAGCCTTCATTTATAAAAAGTAAAAACTCGTTTTGCCACTACCAAAAGATTTCAGGTTTTGCCAATGATGTGCATCTAATAAAAAAGCATCTCCTTGACTTTCTAAAGCAACGACCAAGTAATTTTAGCAAAACCTATGT
Organism: Elaeagnus macrophylla; assembly: GCA_029378325.1. Classification (NCBI taxonomy): domain Eukaryota; kingdom Viridiplantae; phylum Streptophyta; class Magnoliopsida; order Rosales; family Elaeagnaceae; genus Elaeagnus; species Elaeagnus macrophylla. Next base: position 7,714,500 of record CM055642.1, on the reverse strand, counting down.
TGTCTCAGATGTGTGTAGATTACAATCATTTCCAATATAAACAAATGTTAAAAAGAAAAAAACTCTACAAACAAGAAAGACTGCTGCCAAAAATTGGATAAATTTTCAAAATAAATGCGGAAAAGGCCAGATTAAAGAATATAAAATCTTAGATGACAAGACACAATGAAAGAAATTAACACACCTCAATTTTGTCCATAGAGCGATTTATGTCCTGTTCGTCAAACAGCATATCTTCAACAGACACTTTGCTCACTTTTACATAATCAGTTAACAGCAACTTATAGATAGCCTTCGTAGCATAAGTCATAAAAACCCGGCCTTTGAACGTGGTCTGAGAATAATAACAGATAAAGTTAAAAAAACTATCTATAACAAATTATAGATAGTTTAAAATTAACCCCTCCAAAAAGAGAAGGGGGAGAAGTTTATACACGGATTTGCTAGTATGCAACCTTCTCCAGAAAATAAGGTAGCGATGCAGCATGATCCAAGTGAAAGCTGCACGTTAAAACCATAGCCTAATATTAGACTCTAGGACATGATCAAGGAAACAGCAGAAAACCCACATATACTTATAACAAAGGCAATCACCAATATTTCTAGGCAAACGACATATTTAATAATACTACAATAATTTGACGGAACGCTATTATCAGCCATTGTGATTCATGCCAAACTTTATCCTTGCATGGTCCTATTACACATCTATGGTACAAAAATCCTTGTTGCAGACTGAAGTACAAGTGCCAGCTTAGACAGCCAGATAAGCTCACCATTGCTCATATAACACATAATATTAAATCAGGGAGCATTTAAGTTTCTAAAAAGACACGAATATACCAAACTACAGTGTAAAAGACAATAGTTTGCTTTCCAACATGTTACTAACCAAGCCTAAAATGTATGGGTAAATCACTGTAAGCAATAAAATGTAGCAAAGACATCTACTTACATTTCCCAAATTATTCTAACCAAGAGCATGGAGTACAATATTCAGAACAATATACACATACATAAAATATATATCAATATCACCCAAAAATTTAGTAAATCTAGCAATAGCTTTAAAGAGATCAAATATACATACTGTGTTATCAGAAGGACATCAATTGTTGAAGGATCAATCTCATCAAAATATGGCAAAGCAGCCATGCCTGAATAAGCAGGGTGAATTCCACAATCAAACTGCCATCCAAAAAACACCAAAAATGAAACATCAATTCAAAGTAATAAAAAGGCAAGATATTCAAAACAGACATAGCACTTGTATATTGACAAAATACCAGAACAGTCTTCCCTTTGTATGACATATATACACAAGAACGCCCAACTTCATTGCCTGCTCCTAAAGGAGTTATAACGAGCTTATCCTCTTCCCTTGCTGTAAATGAATCCCTTCGCTTTAAAGACTGTGCTTCCCCTATTGAAGCCATTTTCTATAGAAACCACACACAAAGTGTTAAATCCAACTAAACCAATCTCAATTGCTTAAAAGAGATCAAAAACAGTTTTCTTTTTCTTTTCTTTCAAAGGATATATAATCACTTCTAGTTGAAAATATAAAGCGTACATAAATTAATTAATTTCCTTTAATTACTCTCCATCAAAGAACATTTTATCCGCCACCAATCAATACAGTTGTCTAATTTGAGAGATTCATTTACCCGAGTAAGCGAGATCAATTAAATCAAGATAAAGCAGAGAGATTACCTATTACAAACTAAAAGCCAACCTAGCAGAATACTACACAGGTAAGGGAGTGATAGAATGGACTGTGGAGACTGTTGGCCGGCGGCAATAGAGTTGGAGGATACTTGACGACCAGCTTTGGTGTGGAAAAGGGAGGATAACCAAATTAGGGCACTGGAGCTTTTCCGGTTTTGTTTTCATGCGATTCTTCATTTTTAACTTTTATTCGAATTTTTTTACGGCTTTTTTTTCGTACTTTTATTTTTCACTTTTAAATTATTTTATGTTCTATTATTTATTTTTATTTTATCAAAGGATATTTTAAAGTGACTGTATCACTGTACTATAATTTTTTTTATTTCTTACAACTTAATTATTGTTTTTTTTTTTAATAAACATGAATAGTTACTCAAAAAATTTAAGTTTTGAATTTCAATAATAATGTTTGTAAATATAAATATATATTCTTATATTTAAAAAAAAAAATACACACATTTTGTTAAAAGTGTATATATAACGTGATAAGGATGCTAATAATAATGTACCTATGTTTAAAAGCATTGTTTCGTTTTAAGCACAGAAAATAAATTTTGAATTATGCTGTCAGACATACACTTAATTTTTCAGTATTTTTTTTTTTGAAAAATTATTAAAAATAACATTCTTAAAATATATAATAATAAAACTAGTACCACAATAATATTGAACGTATAATATTGAACGGGCCTAAATTACCTCGTTTAATTTTAATAGAATTGGTATTCCAAAAAAAATGATATATCAATTATTTTTTAATTATAAAAATATAAGCTTAAATATAAAGGATGCTATTTTTTTTATTATAAATTTAGAGGTGTGTTTTTTCCCCCTTTTTTTCTTTTTTAATATAACTTTTTCTTGTTTACAGATATATCTTGCTTATTTCACCTATTATTTTGCTCAAAAACTTAGGCAGAATCCACTTTTTAAAGAATAAGTATGGTTAGAATTAAGATTAAGGATGTATTTATTAACGAGAAAAGGGACATAAAGGGAACGTGGGAAAAAAATCATTCTCATTTATATGTTTATTTTTTAAAAATATGATAAAAAAATGAATAAAATCCCACAAATTTTAGATTCATTCTTATTAATTGTTTCCAACTCTTCTTTAGTATTGATTCTATTTTCAAATTTACAAAATATCTATTATTTTAATATTTATATATTTTTTCATCATTGTTTTTAAATTAATATTCTTATTCTTATTCCGTGCAAATTTCAATAAATTCAAAAATTTAAAATGTATTTTATATTCTATTTCCTCCCAATTTAATTCTTATTTCAATCGATTCTCATTAGTATCAATAAACTCATCCCAAGTTATATTCAAAAACATTTTGGAATTACTACAATGAAAACCAAGGTAGTTGACCCCAAAAAAGGGAGAGAAAAAAATCCAAGGTTACCGAACTCGTCAATCTATTGCAAAAAAAGAAAACAAAATCTAATATATTTTTTATGGAACGAAACACAAGCTTATGATAGATAGAACTTCAAACTTCCACCATCTTTGTGAAATATGTATCTAGCGGCCTGAAAGTTTGGGACTTTTGGTTGGGTGCCAATGAAAACCCTAGCCATCATTTGGTAGTTGGTACTGAAGCCAAAAGATTAACGTACTTAATACATGAAGCATTGGCATGTAATTATATGAAATAATCCAACAGTAAGCTACTCAAAAGCTATCTACTATATACAATGTACACATCAAAATTACAGAGTACAATCTCATTGACTTTCACGTTTGAGATTGTCTTTAGCTTAGATGATTTGGAGAATATATTTCCTAGCCATGATATGCCATGAAACAATTAGACTCGCTTTTATAAAGTTCCCTATTTTTTTTTTTAGGTAATAAGTGATCTATGTTGTTAGAGTATCTGGAAGATTTGTAGGTGCTCCAAGAATTTTACCACCAACATCAGGAAATGTATCATGACCTAGCATTGAAGAAACTTTGCCATCTCTACTAACTTGAATTGGGTATTGGATTAAGTGTCCTATCATCTCCCTCTCTTCCTCAGCTGAATATGCTATCCAATTACGTACTGCTATCTCGTTTACACGCTTCATGCACTCATGGCTCTGTGGATCATGATATGTATCCTCAATTCCTCCAAGGTGTTCAGCCCATAGAGACATCCGATAACCATATACCTTAAACCAGGGGAGGGGGGAAGTTCTTGTAAGCTTAGGGAAAAAATATACCCTCATATTTTATATAATATGACCCAATTATTCATCAAATTTCACCTTTAACCCTTAAAAAAACATATGTTTTTTAAAAAATTATTGTAACTCACTCATTTAAGAATACTAGTATATGATCATTACAATATGGAAGATTTGAAGATAAAAACCTGTCCACGTGGAGGAGATTTCTTTGAGGCCCAAGTGTATTTTGGTTGATAAGCACCCATAGAAATTTCAGTGTCTCTTGAGCCATCCAAGGATCTTTGGTTAATATTTGCAGATCCCATTATAACAAATTCATCATCAACTATTATGCCTTTTGCATGGACATATATCATAAATCTTTTGAATTTTCGTACTGATGCCTGAAAACAAAAGAGCATTAATCAGAATTAGAAATTTAGAATACTAAGTTACCAATTAATATTATGTTACATAACTCCATTTATCATGTTAACTAATATAAAGAATTATCAAAGACTGATTCAAGGTTGGAGACTTGGAGGTGCATTATGTTGCACTAAGAGTACAATTTATAGAATCAACTAGCACTAATTTGAATTTGCTTCTTTTAAAAGCGACTTCAAAAGTAGTTTGTTTAAAAGTGTTTTCAATATAAATATTTTAGAATTTGGAATTAGAAAAATGTAATTGTTGGTTTTTATAGTATTTTGGTACGTATTTTAGAAAGTTGCAATTACCTCTAATCACTTGTCTCAAAAGTGAAGATTATTTTTCCTAAAGGCTACAATGCTTCTAAAAACTTAGGAAGCATGACTTCTGTTTGGGTATACAAGTTATGAGCCCATCAATTAAAAGGAGCCCGTCAACTAGCCTCAGCACGTCAAGCTCACTAGCCTTTTGATCTCATCGTCCTATGCAACCGTCTGCCTAGTAGATATCTCGTGCCTGTATTACCCGCCAGGTCGCTACCAAGGATAGTTCCTTAGATTGTTCCATGGGTTCCTGGAATATGTATCCTTATTTAGTGACCATCTGTATATTCTACTCTAACACCAAACACATACATGCCTATTCCCCAAATCCAGAGTTACTTTTCAGAAGCACATTGTAAATTGTTGGGCCAATTATATTGTGACGAGTGCAACTCTAGAAATTGATTATGCAGTAAACAAATTGAATAAAAGATAAGAAACAACACACAATCTTTAAAGTGGTTCAGCCATTACAGCCTACTCCACTGTCCAAACTCAGCAGTCATCCACATCTTATTCCACCAAGAATCACAAGCAATCAATTACACTCTAAGCACACCTCTATCTATGGAAGATTAGAGGCTGCAAGACTAAGAATTCCACAGTTCCTTCACCGCACAGTTTCACGTTCTATAGGATGTTTCACTTAAGTGTTTAGTTACCACTCTAACATACAAAGAACTCATGTGTCTATGAATATATTGTTAGTCTCACAACGATGTTTATTTACATAAGCACATGGCTTTATATAGAGAGAAATAGAAGCAGTTATCTCCACCCGTGTATCTAATTGGCTTGAATAACTAACTCTCTCAATTGGTCCACGTGTTTTGAGTTGCAAGTGTTGGCGCCACCTCACAACTCTCCACCTTGGTGCCAAGACTACCATCAGCTGTTGAGCTTGTTTTCATCCACTGCCTACGAACCAATGACTCCTGTCACATTTGCCAAACTCATACAATGAACAAATTTGGTACAGGTGACAAACTTTGTTCCCATATTTGCAGGATTGTGTTCTGTATCGATCTTCTCCAACGTCACCAATCCTTCTTCTGTTACATTCCTTATAAAATGATACTTTATGTCAACATGTTTTGTTCTTTCATGATGCTGTGAATTCCTTGAGAGATGTATAGCACTCATATTGTCATAGTGTATGACAATAAAGTGTTGCTTATAACCCAACTCTCCAGTTATGCCCTTTAACTACAAAGCTTCTTTAATAGCTTCTGTTGCAGCCATGTATTCTGCCTCTGTTGAGGACAAAGCTACCACCTTCTGCAGGTTAGCTTTCCAGTTAACCAATCCACCACCAAACTTGAATAGATACCCTGTCAAGGACCTCCTTTTATCTTGGTCTCCACCATAATCCGAGTCTACAAAACCAACCACTTTTGGTTTACCAGTCACACCCTCAAACAATAAACCAGTAGAACTTGTACCTTTGAGGTATCTCAACACCCATTTCACAGCCTCCTAGTGACTTTTACCTGGCCTGCTCATGTATCTGCTGACCAGACTAGCACTATGTGCAAGATCTAGTCTGGTGCATACCATTAAGTACATTAGACAACCTACTGCATTAGAATAGGATACTCACTTCATGCATTCTTCCTCATCCTCAGTCCCTAGTACACACTCATTTGACAGTTTAAAATGCTGTGCAAGAGGAGTCATTACAGGTTTTGCATTTCCCATTCCAAACCGTTCAAGTAGCTTCTCCACATAGGTGGTTTGTGTCAACCAAATTCTTCTATGTTCCCTATCTCAACAAATTTCCATTCCAAGTATTCTCTTTGCTGCTCCTAACTCTTTCATTTCAAATTCAGCACTTAACAACGCCTTAACTCTAGATATATCCATGTTGCTTTTACAAGCTTTTAACATGTCATCTACATAGAGTAATAAGTAGATAACCATGTCAGTCACCACATTCTTCATATATACACAGTGATCAAATTCACTTCGTATGAAACAAATCCTCATTACAAACTCATCAAACCGTTTGTACCAACACCTTGGGGATTATTTCAATCCATATAAAGATCTCTTCAAGAGGCACACATAATCTTGTTTTTTTAGGACTTCAAACCTCAAAGGTTGATTCATATAAATCTGCTCATCAAGCCTCCCATGGAGGAAAGCTATCTTGACATCCAACTGTTCCAATTCCATGTCTGCACTTGTCACTTTGACAACAAGATTCTTATAGAGGTGTGCTTCACTATTGGTGAGAAGATTTCTTGGAAGTCCACCCCTTCCCTTTGTGTGAAATCTTTTGCTACCAGCCTAGACTTGTATCTAGGTGCTTCTACTCCTGGTATACCTTCCTTCTTCTTGTATAACACTTGCATGCCACAGTTGTTACCCCCTTTGGTTTAGGCACAATAATCCAAGTCTCATTTTTAATTAATGAATACATTTCTTCCTCCATAGACTCTTTCCACTTGTCTCTATCCCACCTAATCATAGCTTCTCCATAAGTCCTTGGATCTGAATCATTCACCTCACCTGCAATGGCAAATGCATAAGCTATCAGGTTTGCTGCGGTACCTGCATTGGGTTCTGGCACTTCCTTGTATCTGCTAGGTCTTTTTTATTTCCTTCCTTTGCTTATCTTTATCAGCTGATAGTCACTCAGATCTTCCCTAAGCTGTGAAGTTTGAGCATCTTGAGCATTTTCTTGTTGCTCCAAACTATTAGTGTTTTCAGATGTCTCCACCTCAAATTGAGGTTCATTGATTGGTGGGTGTCTCTCACTTTTCCCTGTATCTAATTTTTACATGAACATATCTGACTCCCTAAATATAATGTCTTTACTCACCACACATCTTTCAATTTCTGAATCCCACAGTTTATACCCCTTTACACCATCAAGGTATCCTAGAAATAGGCACTTTACTGCTCTTGGTTCCAGTTTTCCCAGCTTTCTATGTATGTATGCAACACTTCCAAAAACTCTTAGTAAGTCATAGTTTCCAGACTTCCTTGTCCATTTTTTTTTAGGTGTTTTAAATCTCAGTGCTGAACATGGACTTTTATTGACACAACAACAAGCTGTGTGTAATGCCTCATCCCAAAATTTCTTTGGAAGATGAGCACTGATTAGCATACACCTTATTTCCTCCAATAGAGTTCTATTCATTCTTTCTGCAACCCCATTCTGTTAGGGAGTGTAGGTGATTGTTCTATGTCTAGTTATTCCACTTTCCCTACATAATTGATTGAACTCTTCATTGCAAAACTCAAGTCCATTGTCTAACCTAAGATACTTAACCCTCTTGCCTGTTTGTAATTCTACCTGTGAATTGTAAGTTTTAAATTTTCCTATTGTCTCATCTTTGGTCTTCATTGGATACACCCATGTCTTCCTACAAAAGTCATCTATGAAGGATACCAAGTACCTTGATCCACTGAGTGAAGGAGTTTTGGTTAGCCCCCACAGGTCTGAGTGCACATAGGTAAGTTTGTCTCCAGTTTCCTTTTCACTCCTTGAGAATGTAACTCTCTTTGCCTTCCCAAATACACACTACTCACAGAAATGCAATTTCTCAAGTTTTGTTTCTCCAAGTAGACCTTGTTTATTTAGTTCCATTAGACATTTCTCACTGATGTGTGCCACAGTTTTATCAGTGAGTCACTGTGTGCCACTCCCACGACTACTGTGGGCATTTTCATGTCACTTTTCAGTAAGAAAATCCCATTCTTCGTTTCACCTCTGAAGTAAACCACTGAACCCCTTGTGATTCTCATTTCATTACCACAACCTCTGAATGTATGGCCTTCTTTTACCAATTCTCCAAGTGATACTAAATTCCTCTCAAGTGCAGGTACATACCTGACTTCCTTTAGGATTCTTTCAGTTCTATCTCCCAATATTAGTACGACTGTGCCTATTCCTTCCACTACACATGGCTGATTATTTCCCATGTACACCACACCATCTGATACTGGTTTGTAATCAGTAAACCATTTTTTGCAGGGTATCATGTGAAATGAACATCCTGAATCAAGAATCTAATTCTTTTTACTGCAATTGTCAAGAACAGTCAGTGCTTTTGCACTATCATATCCTTCCTATGCCACATAAGCCTTAGCAACTGAAGATTCTCTATCATTCCCTGAAAACTTATTCTTTTCTCAGGACAATTTCTTTTAAAGTGTCCCTCTTGTGACATATAAAGTATCTCAGATTTTTCTTGTTTCTGGACTTGGACCTTGAGTGATGTTTACTGTATTTGAATTCTCTCTTCTCACTTCTCCTCCTAACAACCAAGGCATCACCACTATCATTGCTAAACATAGTCTTATTAATTGACTTCATATCCAATTCCTTTGATCTAAGGGCTGAAACCACGATTCCTAATGTCAAGTCTTCCCTGCTATATTCAATTGTTGCTCTGATTGCTTCAAAGGTTTCAGGTAACGAATTGAGTAATATGACAGCCTGGTTTTCATCACTTATCTGTTCACCTATGTTAGTTAATGCAATAGTGATCTTCTTGAACTCATCAAGATTTGTCTCTACGATCTTGGAAGAATCCATCTTGTACCTAAACAGTTTCTTCTTTAAGTAAATCTTGTTGGACAGTGATTTTCTCAAAAACAAATCCTCAAGCTTTCCCCAAAGTCCATACTTTGAGGTTTCATCATTTACTTGCCTTAGAACTGAATCAGAGAGATTTAGAATGATGCTCGTAAAGGCTGTGTCAAGTATTTCAAGTTTCTTTTGTGCCGATGTATTTTCAAGAAATTGAGGTGTCTTTATTAGTGCAATTGCCACCTTCTGTTGTATGAGAATTGCTTTCATTTTCTTCCTCCATATCCCAAAATCACCTGATCCATCGAATTTCTCAATTTTCAGTTTCATAGAGCCCATTCTTGATGCTTTCTTGAATTTGATCCAAGAACACAATCTGGTATGTATGCACTTGATCACCAACTATTCTTCTCCCAAACTCTGATACCAATTTGTGAAGAGTGCAACTCTAAAAACTAATTATGCAGTAAACAAATTGAATAAAAGAAGAGAAACAACACACAATCTTTAAAGTAGTTCAACCATTATAGCCTACTCTACTGTCCAAACTCGGCAGCCATCCACATCTTATTCTACCAAGAATCACAAGCAATCAATCACACTTTAAGCACACCTCTGTCTATGGAAGATCAGAGGCTGCAAGACTAAGAATTCCACACTTCCTTCAGTGCACAGTTTCATGTTCTACAGGAATATTTCACTCAAGTGTTTAGTTACCATTCCAACATACAAAGAACTCGTGTGTCTATGAATATATTGTTAATCTCACAACAATGTTTACTTACATAAGCACATGGCTTTATATAAAGAGGAATAGAAGCAGTTATCTCAACACGTGTATCTAATTGGCTTGAATAACTAACTCTCCTAATTTGTCCACGTGTGTTGAATTGCAAGTATTGGTGCCACCTCACATATTGTTATACAGTTAAATCTTGGTGCCTATATATATATACTTGAACCCTACAATTACAAGGATCTCACATTCAATATTTGTAACATACTATACGGATCAATCTCTAAACAACTTCCAAACACCAAAGTGCTTCGGTCATTAAAAGCACTTTCAACCTAATTGGAAAACAATTGAAAATATACCATCCTTTGTTTTTTAATCTTCAAACCATTATTGAAGTTGTGAAAACTAAAAAACAAAAGCAAATTAACTAATTTGTACTATCATAAGTAGGATTCTAATAGCATACCAGTGCACGATTATCAGTTGGTGGATGTTGAGGAGATGAAGTTCTTGAAGGCAAAGGTTCTCGCTTTCCAAGGCAGAAAAAGTTCAAATAATCTTGCGGATGATATTTATCATAAAGGCCTGCCTTTTTAAGCTCTTCTGAAATTATCTGGTACATCATTGTCATTGTTTGTGCCTGGGGAAATTTATATTTAACATAACTGGAATTTCTTATAAAAAAACCTTCAGAATGAAAACTAATTAGGAGCTCAATATATCTAAGGTTTTCAATTAATTGTTTCAATTTAGATGGACGATACAACAAACCTGTTTCCTTATAATTCTATTAAAATGATTTCCATTCAAACTTGGGCAATATAATTGGAGAAAAACTTCATGATTTTGTTATTTTCTCGAAAGCTCATAAAATATTTATTATGAGCTATGAAAGCATACTTCTTGTAATTATTGTGTTTGACAAACATATTTATGGTCAAAATTACCTTTTATACGGTTTGTAAAACAGAAACAAACATACCCTATCACAATATGAAGATTGAACAGTATGCATCTATAACATTAACATTTATTGTATATATTCTTCAATTTTTTGTTAAATAACCGAAAAATATTTATGGTCAAAATTACTTTTTATAGTGTTTGTAAGACAAAAACAAAAACAAACATACCCTATCACAACAAGAAGATGGAATATATATTCTCCAATTTTTTGTTACATAAAAATGCATCTTTGAATATTTAAAATTTCCAAGCATACCTGCCAAAATAAAATCTCTTGTACAGCAGCACTTGTGGTGATACCCTCAGGCCACATAGGAATTACTATATACACAGAAAAACGTTCCTTGGCTCTGATTTTACTTGCTATTTTTAGTGCCAATTCGATTGGAACCATATTATCTGCACCTGTGGTTAAAGTATTACATTTAACTTATTAAGTTTGTGAAAGGTTACAAAAGTTTACAAAAAGCAAGTTAATATGTGATTTCAAAAGTTGTCCAAAAAGTGTAAAATGCTTTGAATAACTTGGATCTATGGAGCATCTTGACCTATTATAAAGAAATATAAAGAATATAGAATAAGAGAAACTAAAACGTGCATAGCAACTTACTTATATAATTAGTATGGGAGGTAATTTGGGCCAAAATACTAAATTTTGTTTTTTAAAATTGATTGTTTTATTAGAAGGCTTACAACCATGAAAATACAAAAATATCATACATTTTTTTAAAAGTAAAAAATGCAAATTTGGTACGATTGACTTTCATGCATAATCATTAGGTTCAACAAAGATACACAAGACTGCTCGTGCATGTCTAGTTTAGTGGTATGTTTTCCAATTGGAGAGTTGTGAGGTTTGGGTTTCGAATCCAATAGATGCATAAATAGAGTTATTCCAAAAAAAAAAAAAAAGGATACACAATACCATTTAAAGTACCTAATAATATGAGTCAAATCTCAATATTTGATATATGCAGCAGTGGTGGATTTAAAAATTATATTCAAGAGGGAGATCATGTACTTCTCAGTTGCTATTTGTTTTTATTTGAAAAATATGTTATATGTATCTCATTTTAGTGAAAATTTGTATAAATTATTGAATTTATAATGAATTATTGAGCGTTAAAAAGCCTAAAATTTAAAATTTAAGTGGGGCATAATTATATATGTGCATGTAATTTGTTTATAATTTTATAAATATTATACCTAAAATTTTATTTGTCGAAAATTGAGATGAAGCACGTATCCCTCCTCACTGTTACACATCCTCACCTGTATATGCCCATAACATGTGATTAAAGCATCTCGTCAATTCTCATACTGTAACATTGTTGGTCTCTTCTAAAAGTACTAGTAGGAGTTTTGAATATTTTAGGTCTATACTTAATTATGCTATTTCTACCTAATGCACAATCAAAGTAAAACCTTGATTCTTACTAGAAATTTTTGATATATAGAATTTAAATATGCAGTGAATATTACAATTAGCAGTAAAGATTGATACCTGCATTTTTGTACGAGGGCCAATAATATGAAGATCCAAGGAAATATTGATTCTCTATGTATATGAAATGGTTTGCCGATCTTATTGCTTTAACATATGCAGTGTGGATGCTCTTATCTACTTTCAAATTCTTCCCACGCATAAGATGCTACAAAAAAAATGAGGAAAAAAGAACCAAGTTAGGAAAAGTATACCTTCACCAAGCATGGCTTTGAGGTTTAAGTTGTTAAAAAATGTCTCTGAATTTATTATTTAGTTGTTTTTATATTTGTAGACTCTCAACCATCAATATTGTTACAGGAAAAATGTCAACTGAAAAATGTCAAAAATAACCATCTCAATTTTTATCAAATCACCCTTATTTATGTTTATATATTTATAACTATTTTGTTGCACATAAAAAATTGGTTGACATATCGAGTAGTGATCTTATATTAATATTAAAAAAGTTTTTTTTTTTTTTTGTCTTAATTGAATTGTTTGAGAATGAAAGTGGTTCAAAGTACAATATTTGCATGTCATACGATGCATTTTTGTTATATTATTATACAATATCTTTGTAAGCACCCAGATAATAAACAACAAAAAAAGGGAACATGAATATATTTCATCTAAAAGTAAATAACTTTTTATTGAACAAAGCAAGCTTTTGAACTTGTGATTTAAAGTAGGAGATGGACAGTCTTGTCCAACTAATCACAATACAAACTATGACTTATTTAACTTATATATTCTCACTTATTTCATTTATAAAAGATAAAAATAAAAACTTATTCTCACCTGAACCTCAGCTTCATGACCATCCTTTGGGAATCCCATTACTGATCCTGAATCAATAGACCTAAAAACCTGTCAAACAGAGAGCAATAAGTAAATCTTAGATAGATTGCACTAATGCAAATTAAGTGAATGCATTAATGAGTAATTAGTGAAACTATTTATTCTTACAAACCTGTACGTGCCAATTCTCAGGATCATCTTCACTGCGAACTTTAACATTTTGATCACCATTAGGACCAGAAGAGGGAGTGAGTACCCATGAAATACGGTCTAGCTTTATCAATGCATCATCATGCCAATGTTTGACCTTTTTGATCCTAAAGTCGTGCTTTTTGGCTTTCTTCCATCTTTGTTCAAAATTTGTCAATATATCAAATGCTGCAGGACCATCTATTCTACAATGTAAATCATGCCATGGTTGTCTTGGGGCACCAGAATCAGCCTGCAAAAGTATTACATATAATTAAACATATAATTAAGGAACAAAATTGTCAAATACATCACTAATATTGAAACAGTAAATATTGATCTCTACATACTTTACACACATTTAAATTATTAGCATCGTACACTGTTAAAGACCCTTTAAATAATATAAAGGAGGCCTCTTAGCCCATCCCATGGCAACTTAAATTTTCAGAAGAATCTTTGCTACATCATATAATATAATACCATAACTTAAATTTCATTCGTTCAAATCTATAGCCTCCAAAATTTATCACATTTTTAACTTGAATTGGATTATGATTGTGCCTTCCTTGATGGAATCATTCTTAGTCTGCCCACAAGTGTAATCCTTATTGATCGTTAACCTCATTTGATGGGTATCAACAATATATATTCTAATCTACAAGTGCCAACTCCAATAGATTTCTTAAATTCCATTAGACGTGTTTCTCAACAACATTTAGCCCATAAGTATGAAACCATCAACATCATTTCCAACAATAATACCATCAAATTTTGATGCAAACTTATCAAATCTAATAACATGCATTGAATACAAGATTGGCTGCAGATTTCACTAAAGTAATATAATCACTTACTGTAAACAAAGGGTTATGATAATCTCCCCTAAAGACGGTGTCAATGTCACGAAAGAGCCTATGTTCAGGAGTGTCATATCTACCATCACATAGATCCAAACCACCAATAAAAGATGTTATTTTTCGATTATTTCCTTCAGCTTGAGTATCAAGAATCACACACTTTTGATGGTGTGTGAAAATAGTTCCCACAACCTGAATCAGAAAGATCAATTCATATGTATCACTAAATGAAATAAAAAGCTTTCACAACAATAAGTATAACCTTGTACACTGTATAATTGATCACCAAAGTCTTTCACTGTCCAAACGTACAATTTTTGGACAACCAAGAGTTTACAATGGGAGAATGGGAGACTTAACGACGGGGATCCAAGGCAAATCTCGTTATCTAATCATACATTTGCTTCAAACACAAAGTACATGCAATAACAAAATAGATCGATTTAGTTAAGAACTGAAAAGGACATACTTGTTGCTTGAAAATGCTAAGCTTGTTGCTTGCATAACGAGGACAAAGCACACAATGAACACTAGAATGCTTGAAAAATTTCTTAGTTTCTTCATCATGAGTCTGCATTACTCCATCCTGCATTTGAGCTATACATAATCAGTTGAAATGTACTGTAAAAGAAACCCTAAAAGTTTGTGCAATGTCACGGTTCAATGTGATTCTCTTCTACAATTATTACAAGCCATAACTTAATTTAGAGACTTCAAAAGAAATGTCACTACAAAAAATCTACAAAATAATGTGACAATTGTGTCATGTTGTGTTCCCCTTTTTATCATGCGTTGTTATTACGTATTATGTGTTAGGAATTGTCATCCCATACCTTAAACTATCCTACTTTGTTTGTCTAATACAATTGCTTTTGCGTCTTTCATAATAGAGAAATCATAAAGTATAAGTACAAATTGTATGGTATTTTTTTATTGGTATATTTACCGTTTTAATTATAAATTTGTCATGTGAAGTTTTGTCATCCCATATCAACAAAACAACTCGAACTCCTTCTTGTGACTTATATTTCAACAAGTCACCAAGGCAAAGCTCTCCTCCTGAAGGTAATGGCTTAGTGGGCTCTCTTACAAGCTTAATTTTATGAAAAACAGACCAACCAACAATATATATCAAATGTTGAGCTTCCAAAATAGCATGACAAATATCTTCCCAGCATTTAGGTTGACGATAAAGCTTTCCACCATCTAATTTAATTTCAGGGATCATACCATCGGGTACATGAGCATCTTGATAAAGAATCACATTCCCTCCTTTTCTAAGTGGAAAATAAGTCCTTGGAACTCCTACATACTCTGGTCCAGCACCAACTCCGTCTCTATATAAAGGGTTATCTCTAACTTCCTTAAATTGAAATGAAATATGTAACTCAGGATAAGATTTCAAAGACTCTACATAATAACCTGTTAGAGGAAACCAAGAATCTACTTTATTTCCTGAAATTATCATATGAATTGGTATCTCTACTGCTCCAATAACTTCAGCTCCTAGAATATCATCATCCTTAACTACAATCTCTATTTTTTGAACAGGATGAGCAACTGGTACACAAAAATGCTCATTCCAAACAGGGTCCTCAGAATTACGTATCACCCTTGTTTGAGCTATAGTAGCCCCCGCTAAACAAACAGACACATAAGGGTCACTTGTAATAATTGATGAATGGCTTGAAGCTTTAATAGATCTTCTAGCAAAGGGAGAGGTAAAGTTAGTTCCAAACATTTTAAAACACTTTCTCAATCTTTCAGAAACTAAATCCATGTTTGGAAGAGATTTAGCTTCTATAATCCATAAATCCAAATCACCGTAGAACATGTTTTGTCCTCTATGATCACCATTTTCATTTCCCATTTTAGCCATGCACAATTGACTAACCCAACAAAGCAAAAGAGATTTAAAATTAAAATTTAAGGGCTTTTGAAAGATTGGTATTGACCAATGGCACCCCCAATGGGGAAGAGGGTGTGAATTGGCCAAACCCACCAAAGGAAAGAAGAGGGAAGTATAAAATTCTGAAGGAACATTGAGAAAAGAGGAAGGGAGGCTGAAACTAAATTGCGGCAATTTAATAGGAAATGAAATAATGAACGGTAGAAAAATAATAGTCACTTCCATTTTTTGGCTGTTTGGGTCAAAAACTTTATCTTATATCATTAGTTCTATAATTGCTAATAATATCGTACTTATTCTTCGGACCCATTATCTCGGAGATGGTAAAACCCAGCCAACATTAAGGCTCAAATAAGCAGTAAACCAGAGACTATAAACCAAGTTTCAAAAACAACACTTAACAACAGTGATTTCAAACTTAACATACTCAGTTACTCACAGGACATAAAGCTACCCGTTTGGCAAGGCTCAAATAAACATACAAACCAGAAACTATAAACTAAGTTTCGTAAACAACACTTAACAACCAGTGATTTCAAACTTCACATACTCAGTTACTCACAGGACATAGAGCTACCCGTTTGGCATGTTCCTCAGTTCCGTGTCCTCGTCTTGTTCTGAGATCCCGATACTCCAAACCCTACTTTCAACTCCTCAACTTCCGATTCAAGGGGGGGCCATCGAGCTCGGCATGAGTCTCTGACTCTCTGTAACTACTCGGCCTTAAAGACATCGTTCTTACGGACTAGCCCCTGTTTTGTCTGCCCTCAAGCGCAATCTTAACGTCTAAAAATCTCATGAACGCTCTGTCCTTCATTGGAATGATCAATACCAGATCAAATCTATCGATCCTTAGTAGAAAATTGGACTTTAGAGATTGAAATCATTGTTGTTTCTGGTTTCTACGTTTAGAGAGATTGTGCATGGTTGAACTGAAGGCGGGAAGGAAATAAAGTTAACATTATAGTCACTAGAAGGAAAAAATAAAAAATAACACACAAGAACAAAATAATATATTTATATTCAAATTATATATTTTTATTATTAAATAAATTATTATATCATTTTTTTAACATTATTTAATTAAAAATTATTTAAATTAAATTCTAGTAATTTATATCAATTTAATATAAATATTATTTAATTTGACACATTTTAATATTTATAAATGTTATTTTTTATAATTTTTTAAAAAAAAATTTGGGAGCTGTAGGTAGGTTAGTGAATAAAAAATACATATGTTTACAATATAAAAAATTTGGCAACACCACTCAACCACTTAATATTATACGTGTATTTTAATAAAATATAAATTATAATTAAATATGTATATATATTAATTTTTTTTAATATTATATTAAAATAATAGAATTAACATTAAAATATATATATATATATATATATATATATATATATATATATATATATAATTAATACTTTATAATTAATAAATTAAAATTAAACAAAATATAACAAATTAATAAATATTAGTATTATTCATATATAAAATAAATTTATTAATTAAAAATCTAAGTATAGTTGTTAAAATTAAAAGAAATATACGAAAGTAAAATATGATTTAAAATTTTAACCTTGAAAATATATTTTAAAATATATATTAATACACAATATAAGACTAACTAATAATAAGTAAAATTATAATTTTTTTAAAATAAATTCTAAAATATTATTAAAATAAAATGTCAAATATAATATTAAATAAAATTAAAATTTTAGTTAAAATAAAATTTGATAAATATAAACTTAAATATTTAATCTAAAAGTTATCATATATTTCTTTTTTTATTACTATTTTTATAATATTGAGTCTAAAGTTAAATATTTAATTTTTTTGAATTATCATATTTAAGAAAATTTTTTACATAATATATAACTATAATTTTATTTTTATAACTAATAGTTATCAAAAATATAAAAAAAAAATTTAACCACTTTATTTACAATTCGTGTTATTTTTATCTACGTATTTGTTAAATATTGTTAATATATACAAAAATATGTACATAAAAATTAGACATAATATATTATTATAAATAAAATATTTATTTAATGCTAAAAATTTACATATAATTTAAAAAAAAAAATTGACGAAATTATAGCCCATCAAACCTCCAAGTAGATCCCCGTACTTCAAATGTATTAAAGAAAAAAAAATGTTGTTTAACATGACTATTTTTTTTTTGCATAATTCGTATCTATGAAGACAATTAATGAAGTTTTAAAAATGAATAAAGATAAAAAGCTTCAATATTATAAATGCCATCTGAATGCATTTTGCTTGTGCTTTTATGAATTTTGAAGCATAAACAAGCAAACCGTAAGTTATGTTTTATTGAATATTTTTTGCAATCGAAAAAAAATTTATTGAGAATAATACGGAATAATGTCCGTTTTTTTCTATTTATTTGAATCAAATACTTTATATTAAAAATATTAGACCATGGTTAGTACCAAAAATTATCTCAGTAATTATTATATGTTTTTTTAGCATTTAAATTTATAATTTTGTACATATAATCTTATTAAGTTATGTAATCGAAAAAACTTTTCATTAAAAAAATATCGAACCTTTTTAGTTTTGGTATTGGTTATTGTTTATTGGGTCGTTTGATTCATATGCAATAATAGGCTTCCAAAGTACACAAACGAAGCCCAAAGGAAAATTCTATACTAATTAACGTAGGTAGACTTGATAATTCATCTCTCTCAAGTCGTAAGGTACGCACTCTCTCTGTCTCTCTAAAACGGCAGAGGAAAAGAATCTCTCAGTCCGACCCGACTTCAGACTCCATATCTTTATTTTCACGATAAATCTCTTCACCGTTCAGATCCGGTCCTGCCGGTTATCGCCATGTTCTCTGCCGTTCGATCTCTTTTTCTCTTCGCCTTCGTCGCTTTCATTTTCTCATCTGCCGTCGCCTCAGATTCGGATCACAAGGTAACCCTATCCGTATAGCTAATTGGTAGCCCACTCCTAAATCCTTGATGTTTGCTTTCCAATTGTCTATGGATCCGTGAGTTATTGGTTTAAATTATGTGGTTTATTTGTCTTGAAATTATTTTTTTTTTTGGGGGGGGTTATATCAGTGCTGCTTGTTTCTGTATTCTAAGCTTGAGAATGTGATTCGAATTTCTGTTTTCGGACGTAATTATGCTTTTCGAGAGGAATGATTTAATGGGTTACTATGTAAGGATAAGATCTCAAGTGGGTTTGACTTCTATACTCGTGTTAAAGCTAAAGGAACCGTGCTCGACTGTGAGAGTGTGGTAATGGGAACCTACCGTACGGCATCATCTTTGTAATTTGATGTGGGACTGACCTCTTTTTAGTGCCCGTTACCTCTTTAGCAGTTCGTTTTGATAAGCTTCCGTTTGACATTTAAAATAAAAACTGACGCCTCGGCCAAGATTGGCCGTTTATTGGTATGCTTTAGATTCTTAATTTGTAGACTCTAGTGGAATATGTTTGCGTAAATGGGTTTATTATAGGTTGATATGTGCTTCGTACTTACATTTGTTTATGGGTATTTTGCTCTCTATTGTAAATAAATAATGGATTTGATATTTCATTTGTCATTTTGTCTAAATTACTATTATACTCTATTTGGTCTTTTGCAGTATCAAACAGATGACGCCGTAACCCTTTGGGTGAACAAGGTTGGACCTTACAATAATCCCCAAGAAACGTACAACTATTACATCCTTCCATTTTGTCATGCACTTGGGAATCCTGTTCATAAATGGGGTGGTCTTGGTGAGGTCCTAGGTGGAAATGAACTCATCGATAGCCAAATTGACATAAAGTTCCAAAGTATGTAGACTTTCTTATAGAATCTAAATTTTAAAATTAGATCGTCACAATTGAATGTATTGTAAATTTTCGTGGTCCAGGAAATGTGGATAAGTTGGTGATTTGTCAACTTGAGCTTGACGAACAAAAGGTTAAACAATTCAACCATGCAATTGAGAACAGTTATTGGTTTGAATTCTTTATGGGTATGTTTTACATCATGTTCTGGTAACTGAGCATATTGACATATCTACTGATTGCAAGGCCACCTGCTTTTATCATTACGTGTTGCTAGGTTGTTCTAGATGTTTTTAGCTATTCTATTGCTTTTAAGAGTTGCTCTGAGACTATTTTATCACTTGTCTTGTCTTTTCTTTTTTTGGAATCACTGATGATCTTCTGGTAATTCTTAATGCTATTGTCCTCGGTGTCTTGGATGACCAATACAAGTGCAGATGATCTTCCTTTATGGGGTATGGCTTAACTTGTTTCTTTCTTGCACATTTTGTTTTCACATCAAAGCTTATAAACTGTGATTAATCTATTTTTCTTGTTCATACTTTAGGCTTTGTTGGTGAGTTGCATCCAGATAAGAATGGCGATATTGGCAAGCATGTTATCTACACTCATAAGAATATCATTGTCAAGTACAAAAAGGATCAGGTTTGTGGTTGCTCAAATTTCTTGTGGAATTTGTAATGAACTTTGGGCCGTGTAATTTTTTTATTATCCAAATTTATATTGTTGTAGATAATTCATGTAAATCTCACTCAAGAGAGCCCGAAGCCTTTGGAGGTGGGTAGAACATATGACCTGACATATTCTGTCAAATGGATGCCAACCAATATAAGCTTTGCTCATCGGTTTGATGTTTACTTGGACTATCCATTTTTTGAGCACCAGGTAAAAGTTGGCAGCATTTTTTAACACTTTTTACTTCGTTTAATTTTCAATATTTCTGTAAAGTCGATAATCCAATTTCTATTTATCATGATTCCTTCATATATCTGCAGATCCATTGGTTTTCCATTTTTAATTCATTCATGATGGTTATCTTCCTAACTGGTTTGGTGTCAATGATATTAATGCGTACTCTGAGGAATGACTATGCAAAGTATGCTAGGGAGGATGATGATTTGGAGACACTGGTGATGATATTTCCTTTTTTTTTTTTTCCTATTAGTTTGTTTGATATTGGAGAAACATTGTTAAAGTTTGCTACAGTTTCTAACATTACTATGGTGGCTATGCATGTTCTGATATATAGGAAAGAGACGTTAGTGAGGAGTCTGGCTGGAAACTTGTTCACGGTGATGTCTTTCGACCTCCTAGGAATTTAGTTCTTCTTTCAGCTGTTGTTGGCACGGGTGCTCAATTAGCATTGCTTGTTCTCCTCGTCATCTTACTTGCAATTATAGGAATGTTGTATGTTGGGTATGTTAAGCATGTCCTTAAGGAGTCCTTGGTACATGATTTTAATCTTAGATATATTTTGCCTCAACTTTTACCTTGTATATGCAGTTACTATGCAAACCTGCATGGATGTATAGTATGTGCATTATACATACCGTAGTTTGCAATGCAAAACCAAATTTCAATAACTGATGTCTTTCCATCTAATTTATTTTATTATAAAAGATTGTCGCATCTGTTATGGTTGGTAAGTGTTGCAAGTTTTTATATTTCCCATCCACTGTATCTTATATAATTTATTTTGTTGCTGCAGGAGAGGGGCAATTGTCACAACTTTTATTGTATGTTATGCTCTTACATCGTTCATTTCTGGTTATGTTAGTGGTGGGATGTATTCACGCAATGGGGGTAAGTACTCACTCACAACTGTACCAAATTTTTATGTATATACTTGTCGTTGTTTATAGTCTAGACAAGCTGCATGTTCAATTTGGGGGCTTCTGGTAAATTTAGTCTCAGCTGATTTTCCAACTTCATTTTTTTTTTTAATTTTCAGGTAAAAATTGGATAAAGTCAATGATTCTCACGGCATCTCTGTTCCCATTCTTGTGCTTTGGTATTGGGTTCATCTTGAACACGGTTGCCATATTCTATGGGTCTCTAGCAGCCATTCCCTTTGGTACCATGGTTGTTGTTTTTGTTATTTGGGCCTTCATCTCTTTTCCTCTGGCACTTCTTGGTACAGTTGTTGGAAGAAATTGGAGTGGTGCCCCAAACAATCCCTGTCGTGTGAAGACCATTCCTCGTCCTATTCCTGAGAAGAAATGGTATTTGACACCATCAATAGTCTCAATGATGGGAGGACTGCTCCCCTTTGGCAGCATATTTATTGAAATGTATTTTGTCTTCACGTCCTTCTGGAATTACAAGGTAGGTCTTACAACCACATGATTAGAATAGATTTTGGACTCAGTTGTGAGATTGAGGCTTGAGCATATTTCAGAGATGCAAATTTTCTTCTTGTAATTTTTTATTTTATGGATGCTTTGCATCTTTCAATACTGACATTGCATGTTTATGTTGTCTTCTTCTTACTGGCATAAACCCATTTTGTTGTAACAAAACTTACAAAGGATGATGTCAGTAACAACAATCAATCCAATGTCTTTTTGGCATCGTTAAATTGAAGATGCAGCAAGGGTTTTATGACTTGCATGTCTGAAAATCAGTGATCTATATGATTTGTGTTTTTGCCCTTTTGGTATTCTGATACGTGTCAACAAATGGATTTTAGTTTGAGAGCTTTTTTCAGTTGAACTCTTTAATTTATGGGTGGTAATTTTTTGTTGCTACTTGTATATATACTGAAGTTTGCATGGTCGGAAAAGCTTACTTTCGATAGTGGCAACTTTAGAATGATTTAGTTTGATGTAACAATCATCCTTGATTGATTTTTTTTCTGCTTTTTGTGTTCCACAGGTGTACTATGTCTATGGCTTCATGCTTCTCGTTTTTGTGATTCTTGTTATTGTCACTGTTTGTGTGACAATTGTGGGGTCATACTTTTTGCTCAATGCTGAGAACTATCACTGGCAATGGACTTCTTTCTTCTCTGCTGCTTCAACAGCTGTCTACGTGTACTTGTATTCAATTTATTACTACTATGTGAAGACCAAGATGTCAGGGCTCTTCCAGACCAGCTTTTATTTTGGATACACCCTTATGTTTTGTCTTGGTTTAGGAATCCTTTGCGGTGAGTTTTGTCCACAATTGTTAAATATGTTTCTATTAATTTATTCTGTTAATTTTTTTGCTTGTTGCTATTTTATTATTATCAAATTACGTAAGAATCTTTTCTTTTGACTCACTCCCTTGCCCTTAAGTAACACTTGAAGCTTTCCTTTATTTTCTTTCCTGCGGAAAGAAATCCAAAATATTTGTGCGGTTTTGAACTTGAATTTGGGTTTCGATTCTGTTAACTCATACCAAGGTTTGAACCAGACTGGTGCTTTGTGTGTTTATGTTCTTTATTTCATTTTTTGAGCTTTAAGCTCGCCTTTGAGGCAAGTTGAGAATTTTCTTTCTGCCATCAGGGAAGCTAATGTACTTGTTTCATTGCCTACATTTGAGAATTGATTGTTATGTTACTTTCAGTTTGAAGGTTCATTTCCTCGTAATTAATTACCTCCTGAGAAGAAAACATTTCTTGTTTCTCGTTTATTTATTTTATTTGTTAAATGTGTAGGGGCTGTTGGTTACCTGGGTTCTAATTTGTTCGTAAGGAGGATCTACAGAAATATTAAGTGTGATTAAGACTTCTGAGAAAAGACTTGGTAGAGCCGTCCCCAAACACATTGCTTACTGGGAGATGATACTTTCAAAGAGGAAGTCTATGATCATATTATGAAGAAATTGCATATCTTCAGATTAATGTCACATGGTTTTAGGATGGAGATGTATTCTTCTCTCTGAATTTGGGGGGACTCTAGGATTTTGTTTTTGTTTTTCACCCCATCTGTAAGTGGAAGCCTTAAATTTAGATTGCAGATATTGATTTATAATCCAAACAAGTTAACGAGAAACACTCCTGTCATTTGTTTTCCTTTTAGACCTTTCACATACATAATAGGTTCACCATGTAAAGGCTGCTAGAATATTCTTCCCCTGTACCTTTCTTTCTTCCTTTTTTTTTTTTGCAATATGTTATCTTAGGATGAATAGAACTTTGAGGGGATGATGAACTTGAAATGAATTTTGTGCCATATGAATTACATAGGGCTTGTTTTGGAATTAATTTTGTTATCAAATTTAAGTTTTTGAACTCGAGTTTTCGGTTTCTATTTTTCAATTAATTTGGATTTTTACATGTACTTTTTACTGTTTTTGAAAAAAAAAAAAAAATTTAAAAATCTTATTTCAAGTTCACCTTTTCTTTTTTCATTATTAATACATTTATTTATTTATTTATTTATTTTGTTATTTAAGAGAAAATAAATTTTTATATGAAATGAATTTTTGCTTTTTTCCTAAAAATAAATTAGAAAACAAAAAATTAGTTTCAAATACAATAAAATGAAATACGTTACAAAATGAGCTCACATTGTAACCAATTGTATTTTCAAGTTTTAGTTCATGAACTTAAGTTTTTAAAATGAATATTGTTTGGTATTTAATTTAATTTTCAATTTTAAAATCAGGTTATAACTTAGTTCTAATTTTAAAATTAGGTTAGAACTTAGTTTTATTTACACACATTTTTTATTATTTTAAAACTTGAAACACAGTTTTGAATAAAAATTATATTCGAACTTCACTCAACTAAAACCTATATTGTGATTTAAGAGGGAACCAAAGAATAAGAAAACATAACTTGTTACAAGATGAGTCGTATGAAATCGGTCATTTTTTATTCTTTCTCATGGGCCTGTAGCCCAAGATTATTTTCCATTGAACACAGAAAGTCATCTTCGTGCAAAGATGTGTATTGCAAGTGGGAAAAAAAAATAGACTTTTCTGTCTAACTTTCAAAGAAATTTGTGTGTATGGGCGCACGTCTTTAGGGCTTAATTTCCCTCTAGTGTCATCTCATGTGCTTGAGGATTCGGATAAAATATTTTGGAAATTTGCGAGTCTCTTTGTTTCTTTTTTGGTTTTAAGGTCTTTTGCCTTTCATAAGGGTTAGGAAGAATGCTAAATAAGATATCTAATAGACGAACATTTGCCCTAGATGATATTTTGATCCATTTTTGGGGCTCTAAGTTGTGTGATCCCTATGTTCATCACCTTAGAAACTTGAGAATATTGTGGTTCCTTTTTTCCCTGATGATTAATCAAATAAGCCATTACACTATGTTAATGTGTCAACCATGGTGGCATACACATTTGTGAACCTAGATATGGTCGTGTGGTGATAATAAAAAAAATAATGTTAGCCACAACAAACTGAAACGCGTCAGTTAGAATTCAACGTAATCTCATTCCTTAAAATTAGGAGTTGACAATCTCTAATACGACACGACAAATATAATAATTTTAGTCATAATTAATCAATAATTTTTTCATGTACTTAAAGTCTTATTATTTATTACTATTTTATATAAACAAAATGAAAAAAAAAATTTTAAAGTAAATTTTTTCATATGTTAATTAACTCTTTAATACGACGCGATTAATTGACACAATTTATCACTCCTACTTAAAATATCTAAACCACACTATTTCCACAAGCCTCTCAATATCAACACTAGTAGGCTTAGCTTCCTAACACACCAAGCCTTAGCTGCAGCTTCCAATACCAAAAATGACAACAGCTGCTCTTTCAGGCACCAAGGTAAGCACCTCAATCATCTGGAGACAGCCGGTGACAAGTCTCCGTGCGCTAACAAATGCCAGTCAAGCTCTTTTTGGGTTGAAGGTAAACCGTGGAGGACGTATCCCTGCAAGTCTGCAATGGCTACGTACAATTCAAGGTGCTTATCACATCCAAGGCCTGAGGGGCCAACAGAACTTGAATGCCCTGATGACACTTACAATTCTTGACAAAGCTAAAGAATTTGGGATTCATGTTCCTTACTCATGTAGAGCTGGCTCTTGTTCTAGCTGTGCTGGAAAGGTTATTGAAGGTCAGGTTGATCAATTAGATGGTAGCTCTCTTGTAGATGATCAGGTGGAAGCTGGATGGATTCTGTAGCTCATCAGAGGAACTTACTGCTTAAATTTCATACTATTTTGAGTTATTCTAAACGTTTTGTTAACTCTTTTTCACAGTAATTGATTTTATGTTAAAACTTCTCTTTTTCTCTCATGACAGTAAAATAAATGCTTTTGAACCAAAATTGACTATAAGAGCTTTCAGGATTCAGAAAGTACGTTATGTAATTCTTTACAAAAGCACAAATAATGTATTTTTAATCCTTAAAAGTGTAATATTATGAAACCACTTTTAAGAGAACTACAAGTGAGTTTAATAGAAACATAAACAAAAAGGCAATAAATAGCGAATGGGATATAATACATGAAGTAGAGTTTGAATTCCTAAGGAATTGAGCATCAATTACAGGGGGAAAATTGCCAAAAAGTTAATAGGCTCGGCAACAATAAGAAGCTATCTTAAGACAGCAGAACAATGTCGTAGAACTTGAAATATGCTAAAGGGTGTGTAGTAACTCATCCATTGAATCATCTAGTCCCGAAAATGAATGGCACAAATCAAGACCAAGTACTTCACGTATCCTGGAATAACTCAGAAAGAGTCTTAACTTTGTGTTCCATTGGTAAATTGTATGCATTGTCTTCTTCGCCATTAGTGAGAGGCTGTGATGCATCAATGCTTACAGACTCAGATAAATACTCAGCTAAACGGTACGAGTATTCAAGTTGGGTTAGGTTTGAAGTCTCAGGAACGGCATCAGGTTGCTCATTTGGTTCTACACTTACCTGATTTAAAGACCCTAAGGAAGAACTTCGGGACAAAGTACCCGAAACAACAGTTATTTCATCTCCCTCATCAATCGTTGCAGTATCTAGTGAACAAATTGATCTTGTAGTAACTGAGTGATCATGTTTAGATTTCTCCTTTACCCTTTTACACCAACTGTGGAGTGACTCTCTAACACTCTCAGCAACTAAGGCTTTCTTACACTGAGATCCCATCTGAAATCAACAAATGTAGCTATTGAGTTCATTTTGTGCTTGTGTTAAATCTTTTGCTTTCAATAGAACCAAAACAGACCTGTGTGACGATTACATTCAAAGGTACGGTGCTATAGCTACACCAAAACTGAACAGCAACACTGCAAGCAACATTAATGTAAGAAGCTTATTTCATTTCTTTTTCTCTATCTGCAATGGATTTGAACATTGACAAGAGGAACATACCCGGAGGCTAACCGTGTGATTATCATCAAGTCATTTTCCATGACACATGCTTTATGCTTAAATCCCCACTAAACAGACCAAAAATTAGAAATAAACATTAGCATAAATACAATTTTCATGGTCCAAAACAACTATTGTTCTGCATTCTAACACAATTGAATAAATAGAGTATACACATATGTCATTTATGATTTGATCTTACCAAGGACCATATAAATGTTGCCATCTCAAAGGAATTCTGCATGAAAACAAACCAACTTATTGATACAAGGAAACACAAAATTTAGGGGATGAAAATATAAGATAGGGCATGCATTGTCACCTGAAAAATGATGAATTGTATTAGCCGTAACAATATTTCAGGTTTTCCAAACCAAAACAGATCATCACGTGGCTTTACTTGATTCCTAGCTGATGGTCCTGTTTGCCTCAAGTTTTCAAGAGCTAAAGAGGAGACTACGTGTTGAAGTTTTGTTCCGACCAGCATGACAAGCTTGTAGTAAAAAAAAAATTGAACAAAGATGATTGCAATGTTAAGATTATGTACAGTTTTTACTGTTGAAATGACAAAGTAGTAACTTTACTTACAATGGCAGGAATGAAGGACAGCCAGAAGTATATATGCAAACCTGAAGTAATCAAATAAACTTTGTTATTTAGAAAACACAAATCAGAAACCATATGATTCCTTGCTTTTGCTTTGCCTACTTAATTACGAAAACATTACCATGAATGTTTATGAAGATACACAGTATTGCATAACCCCAAAGCAACCAGCTGCAAGATCAAATTATAAATTTAGTTCTTTTTTATGTATGACATTGATGATTTTGAAAATGCTTTGTAAAAATTTGTATGATTTTGAAAATGGTACTCAACACTAGTGTCGATTGTTGGAAGTTTACAAAATATTGAAGATAGGTGTGCGTGTATTCAAAAATTTAAGACACCCAGAGTTTGCTAAAAGAGTCCATGGTTTGTCCTTGAATGCTAGGAGAGAGATTAATTCCAAAAAATAACGGTTCATACATGAAATCAAGATATCCTATAATTGATAAGAATTGCTAAGCAACAAAGTGACTAACTTTAACAAAAATAATTGCATAAGTTCATACCTAATGCCAAGAATCCCATGAAATTCATCTTCCATACTACGAACCATATATTTGTGGAAATCATAAGAAAGGGGCAGCTTATGTTTCTGGATGTTACGAATTCAGAAAGAAAAAAAGAAGATTATTTTGAAGCAATTTTTAAAAATGCAATAACTTTGTTGGCTTTGGCAATAGAAACCCAGCAAGAAAAACACATGAAAAGAAGAAAAGTTTATCAACATAAATCAGATACCCACTGTGATGAACCCCAAACGCAATGCCAAGTAATCAGATTTCCTCACAGATTTTCGAAATTGTCGCAGAAAGCAGAGCTGATAAACAAAACATAAATCCACTTCAATGCACAAATATATCGAAACTGAATATCTCATAGTTAAGCAAGTAGACACTTTGCCATAAAAACATAGGATGGTTTGCTAAAGGATTTTGAGATGTTCTACCAAAAGGAGCTGATGAAGGTGAAAAGTTAACAAGCCAAAAGGCGGAAAAAACAAATTCATCATAAAGTATGAAAATATTACCATCCAAATGAGAACTCGACTTCTGCTCCATGGATGAGATGTGTGGTGTGAAATAAAGGTTGTTTGACGCCTCATCACCTTGTTAATCTTTCCTGTGAAAGAAAAACAAGATAATAATGAGATAAAGTTATACATTACAGCAATGGGACAGGAAAATATAAAATCAAAGCCCATGTAGCAAGAAATTGCATTATGAATAGTTTAAGAGCAAAAGAAACACAAGTGACGTATAAATAGTTAAATAGGTTTTGAGCAGAAGATAAACATCAAACTCATCTGTAAGAAATTAATATAGGTTTTTGTATGCTGTTCACATAATAAAAATTTCCACTATATTGAGTCATTGACTCATCTTTTTAATAAGAAGCAAAGGCCAGCTTCATATTATTAGCATGAGCTATGTGGATGACAAATACTTGCAGATATAGAGCCTTGAATTTAATGTCATTGTTAACGAGAAGATTTTCAGTGTTAAACAAGATTTCTATAATTCATAAAGCAGAAGAGGGAAATGTCAAGCTAACTTAGTACTCTAATCCTTATTTTCTTTCTGTACCTTGCAAATTTCCATCAACCATCAAGCTAGCTTGGCTTTCCCATTTTCTCCAACTGTATATCTACAAGAACATGCAATAAGAATAATAAATTTCCATGCTTCATTAAAGTGCAGTAGATATTGCATGAAGATGAAAATAAAATAGTAATGTTTGATAGTTAAGTTAGCAGGAGAGAATAATTGAATACATATAAGTTATATTTAAGCGAGATGGGCCAATTCAGCTCATTTGATACCTTTAGATATAGCATAAGAAATAGCATAACTAATAAAGGGGTTGACTATCCAACCCAAATAATCTTAAACTTATCTTTTAGTGAGTTAATTTCTGGTTTCACATTTTTTATGTTCTTTAATTTCTTATAATAATGGCATGATTTTGTTTTTGATCATAATACTAATGGCATGATTTTTGACTTAAATTTCAATGAATAATCTCGACAATGACACATGTTTGGCATATGAATAAAATATCCAGATTTAAAAGAGTAATGATAAGTAATACTACTCGAATGAGTATTGACATGTACACTACTTAAACGAAAACTTGTGATCGAACAAAGAATGTGGTCATATATTCAAGCAATAAATTCAACATGAGCCTCAATTGTTTTACTTTGATTAAGTTTATGGCAAAACAATGACACAATAGTAGTGATATATATAATCATTTGCTCAAAATAATATCTACACGTATAAAATCTTCTTAAAGGTTCTCATAAATGAGAGATTTTTGACTTTCTAATAACATATCCTGAGGGAAAAAGAAGAAGTTAGTGCTTGCGTTAAGAAAAATGTAGTTGATAAGATGGATATTTTCTTTTTACGTAAATCACCTCATTTACAATTGATTTTAAGCATATTTCGAAAAAGAGTATGAGTTAAGTGAATTTTTTAATATAGAGTTTAAGTGTGAAATTTTTACGTACGGGTGAAAATGAAAATGAAATAAGTGTGTAACTTTTTTACATATTTATGCAAAAATTCCACACAAACTTTAAACACTTTACAAGTATGCATGAAATTTCTACATGGATTTGTGGAAGTTGTATGGAAATGAAAATTAGAAAAGTGAACAATAAAATAAATAGTGACTGACATATAATATAAAATGAGTCTAACTCAAATTAGTTTGTGAATATTGATATAATTCAACTCCAATTATAAGTTACCCACAAAAAAATACCCACCTTGGTCATGGCCAAGCCAACAGCGAGACAACTGTATAGGATATGAGTGATTCCAAGAACAAACAAGAAGCGATGAAGCTGTTCAAGACCCTCATATGAAACAAATGGTTCACGACCCTGAGAAGAAAATCAATGGTAATGAGCTCAAATTATTCATAAAAACCTTATGACTTTTCACATTGAGAATCATTTTACCTCACCACATTGATGAGATAAATGAGAATAAATGATTCCTGGAGGAATTTCAGTCTTGTTTGGAGAAGATAGAGAACTTTCAAACATAATATTTTCAGTGATCCCATATTCATCCTCAGAACAAAGATAGAATTTACTGCTGAAAAGAGATGAATCGACGCATATCTCGGATATCCAACTTGCAGATTGTGCCAAAAGCAAAGATAAAAGCCCAAGTAGCATTAGCTCTACAACAAGACATATGTTTGATTAGAGGAAAGGGTAAATTATGTTTTATTCACGTGTTGCAAATTTGCTTCCAACATTTGATTTAGTTAACAAAATGTCTCCAATGTTTTTATTCTTATATTACCAGATAATAGAAAATGATACATGTATCATTTTTTGTTAGATTTATTGAAAAAATTGATGAAAGTTTTTAAATGTAACACGGTCACTAGGTTAGGGACATTTTTTAAATAAATTTTATTTTGGAGCCAAATTTGCAACTGGTTCAATATGTCGGGGACATAAGACATAGTTTTCTTGAGGAAAAGTAACAAGATTTATACTTCTAACATCTATAGTTTTGTCCAAATTGAACTAACC
This sequence comes from Elaeagnus macrophylla, assembly GCA_029378325.1. Lineage (NCBI taxonomy): Eukaryota > Viridiplantae > Streptophyta > Magnoliopsida > Rosales > Elaeagnaceae > Elaeagnus > Elaeagnus macrophylla. The sequence continues at coordinate 7,683,104 of CM055642.1, read as the reverse complement.
TTCCTTAATCTTCTCCAAGGAAGCAAACAGTGCCTTCCTCCTAGTTTTCTTCAGCCACTGTACACAAAAAGCATAAGAATTAGATTTACATTATCTTCTCTCACTTCAAGTTTTACTCCATTTGGTTGCTGGTGTTTTATTTTTACATTCTTAGCACATAACAAGTAGATCCAAGACATATTGTCTTCCTGCTACCTAATATCATCAACAATGAAATAGAGGCCTCTAACCCCTAAAATAGGGCTGTAAATCCAGATTTTAATAAGATTTTTGTCTTTGTTTGACATAAAAAAAATCTAATATCCATAATAACATATAACCAATAGAGCATTATGAGACATGGCTATGAAGGGGATTAGGGTCACTTAAAGTCTTGGATTAAACCTACCCAATTTAAATTAACGATACTAATGTGCTCCTATCAAAGAGTTACACGACTATTATGACCCTAATCCCGTTTCGGAGGGTCTCCAAATCATCTCAGCAAAATCAACTTGTTATAGTTCCCCAGTAGGCCAATACTCTGAAATCTATACCAAAGAAAAAAGAAAAAAAGAACACCATGGTCTGCTTATAAAACCACTTGTGTAATATAAACACAAACATACATAGATCTCTACAATTTTGTGCAAAATGTATGTCGCCACACTTCTTTTTCAACAGTTCAGTTGACATTAATCAACAAAAAATGAAGTAAAAACTTTTTCCAAGTCAAACTGAAACTCAATACTTCCAAGTACCAATTTATGGTCCCTAATTCTCGGGTCTTAAACTGTCAGAGGAAACTATAATTTTGAAGCCTTTTTGGCTGTAAAACAACTTGCATTGCGTTTTCCCACATTTTCTTAGTAACCAAACAGAATATCAAAAACATAAGTCCTCTTTTTCCTACCTTCCCCAGCCTACAGATCGACCTTTCCACCAAAAAGCAAGTAAAAACCATGACTGTGATGACAGAAGCCACTGAATACGTCGGAGTTTCAGATAATGATCTTTGTTCCTGTACCACAAACTCCCCCATTTCTCAAATTAGCAACAAACCCTTCTTAACTCTCACATCAAATATGAAACTTTACTATTTAAAGCTAATAACTTTCTTGGGAAAAATGGATACCCAAGTGGAGGAAAATCAGGAATAGTGAAAGATCCAGGAAAATGGGTAAGTGGTAGAAAGCATGTGACATAAGAGAAGAGAATCTTGTTGTAGTGTAATATAACATAATATAATATATGTGTGTGTTTGAATGGAAGTAACCTTTTTAACACGAGGCTCTTACTTTTAAAATCTAATAAATTTTCAATTAATTATTTTTTTACTTTTTTGTCAATTGTTTGCTATTTGCTTAACAAACCCAACCTACATTGCGTTGGAGCTGCTGCTTTTTGGATATTGTCAAAAGCTTCTCTGCAATTCCAAACCTACTCACATGGACGAAGCAATATATGATATCATATGCTCCTAAAAACTAACTGCTCTCTCGTTTTTCTTCGAGGCGCCAAGTAGTAGCCAGCTCTTCTTATGTGTCTTGGGAATTTCAAGATCTAAACGGTCCATATTTTATGGATTTGTATACGTAGATTACGACAAGGTTGTAATTAGTTAATACAGTTAATACCCGTATTATTTTGTCTAATGTACAAAAGCCTGTTTCAATAATTAAGAAGGTTTTACAAGTAGTGAATAGCTCAATTAATGATGTAATTTAATTATATGCACAAAATTATGAGTTTGATGTGACGAAAAGATACATAATAATTATTAAAAAATTTTAATGGTCATTATTAATTTATTATTAGTATTTTAAAATATAAATGTTGATTTAAATAAATAAAAAAATACTGACGTTATACTTTCTCTCTAAAAAAAAAAAAGGTCTTATTAGGACCCAAAAAATAATAATAATTAAGAGGGTTTGTATGCACAGCAGCACCGCTATTTTTTTTTTTTTTTTCAATGGAAGTGATTTTCTTAAAAAGTGATTATATATAAAGTAATTACGCCTTTGAAAAAAAAAAGCACTTGTAACTATTACTCTTTCGTGGAAAACAGCTACACTCACCTACTTATTAATAATAAAACTAGGTTCGATCTCATGCCCTATTAGTGTCTGCAATAAACATACACCATAACGCTATTAAAAACACAACTATTTGAAAACAGTATTATAAAAGTACTCGGAAATTTATCAAAAATAATACATCTAAAATTTATAGTAACAAAATTAACACTTTTAATAATATTGAATATTTAATTTGAACGTGAAATATTGAACGTGTCTAAATTATCATTGTTCAATTCTAATTGAATGAGTGTTTAAAGAAAAAAGACATATTAATCATTTTTTTTAATTGTAAAAATATAAATTTGAACACAATGAATATTAATTTTGTTATTACAAGTTTAAAGAATGCTAGTTTTGTTATTTTTTCAAAGTACTTTTACTTTACTATTGTAATTATTAAAGGTCGGAAATATTTGTTAATGTCACAAGTCACAATAATAATTTATTAATAATAATTTTATTAAATAATAATGACATTAAAATATAATTAATTATAAAATATAATAAATAATTCATATATTTTTATTATGATAATAACAAAAATATAATAATATTATTATTCTTATTAAAAGAGATCTAATATTATTTATAATGGTGTGATAAAAATAAAAATAAAAATAAATAATTAATATAATTTGACAAAGAGTAACCGTCATAATTTCTCCAAAGACAGGCCTCCATCATAATATATAAAAATATAATAGATCATTTTTTCAATTGTTTAAGATTTTAAACCCTAATAATTTATAATATAATATCATAATTAAAAATTATATATTCAAGGCCCAATACACCTAATTATTAATTTAAAAAATTTAACTTACATGAGTTAATTTCCCAACTTCCAATACTCCACCTTGATAGACATCTGGTTCGGACCTATAAAGAAACATGTGCCAATAGCTTGGGCATCAAGTTTGAGCTTCTCTCTCTTTCTATCAAAAAAAAAAAAGTTTGAGTTTCTCTCTCTTAAAATTCACGCATTTAGCTTAAAAATGTTGAGTGATTACTGAACTTGGGTTTAGGGTTGGTATATGGGTTCTGAACTGAGAGGCTTGGTATAAACATTTCCCAAAAGTGGTATTTTATATGAATACCAACTTGCTTATTAGAGTCCAGTATTCACATAGTTTAATTCTTATAAATTTATCGTTACTGTTCTATCGAAGCAAATCTTGCCTTTCAAGTCCATGTAATGATCAAAGTGAAACTACTAACTACATAATCTTATAGCACATTACAAAAATATGGTCAAATTTAAATTTTTTAATCCAACAGTAGCAACATCACTTCATTTGAACAACATTACATGATTCTGAGAAGATCTGTCATCAACAAACTTAACATCGCATAGCCCTACCTCTCTGAGATGGCTATGAATTTGCAGGAACAAATTTGAGTGAAATACTATTGACACAATGGCGTTCATTAGTGGGCGTCGGGAAACCTTCACCTTTAAAAACATGACCTAGATGACCACCACAAGCAGCACAGGTGATCTCAATCCTCCTACCATCCGGGTCCGGCTACAATAACACAAACATAGAATAATTTTGTTACTGACAAAGTGGAAACTGCAAATTATGGTATGGAAAAGAGGCAATGAAACACATCAAGAGAAGACAGGAGCTCACAGTGCTATTTATGGCGCCAGGGAGACCCTCATAGAAAGCCGGCCAACCACATCCAGAATTGAATTTTGTAGTGGACTTGTAGAGAGGAGTTCCACATCCTGCACAGGTATAGACTCCTTCATCAAAGAACTTGTCATATTCACCTGTGCCAGGGTATCTGGGAAAACAACAAAACTCTGTCAAAAAATGCATTCTCTTTATTTTGAATCTAAAAAATAGGAGATTGTAGAGCATCAAGAAGAAAAATGAGATGATCTTGATGAAAATCTGATACAGTTAAAAAAGAAACGGCAATTAACATGCTATAATAATGTGCTTCACCAGCCACCCATTTGATTCTCAACCCCACTTCAAGGTGAGCCCATAACAATATTTCCAATTTTCTTTCTTTCTTCTCCTTTTGTTTCTCCTTCAATGCAGTTTTTTATCTGTTGATGTCTTGACAGGTAAACAGAAACATACATGTCAATTTCACTGGAGGTAGGTAAAAAACGATCCCTCAAATTTAAGCTCAAGATATCGAGAGCTTATCACAATTGTATACGTTAGTTAGTTGCAGTTAGAGCAATATGATATTAAAAATACCAATGAAAGTGTCAAAATACCACAGCATTAACAACAAAAAATTACTTGATTTCATCTAGTATAACTTAAAAAACAAACAAAACACCCAAATCAAGTTGACAGGGAGGAGAGACGACGGCAAGACCACCAAAATTTTTCACTGCAGCACCTTCAGCTAACCAATAAAGACATGCAGTCATGATGCATCAAACCTCAAAGAACTCAAATTTCTGTTTTATGAAAAACAGTATCACTTCACATCTCAAAGCATAAGACTTCACCTTCATGCTTCATAGAGCCTAATTTACTCACAAGTAAAATCACTTCCTGTTGACCGGGGGGGGGGGGAAGGGGGGGTGGATTAACTCAACCACAATTGAAAGTCTGAAACACTAGAATCATGAAGATAAACCCCTTTCTTAACTTATACTTCTCAAGGAATACCCAAAAATTGCTAGAACCTAAAAACCTCTCCGAAGGAAATTGTGACAAATAATCAATTTAACAAATAAAAACCAAAAATTTTCTGTATTAAAGACGATATATAAAGATAAAATGCACCCTCTAACTTCCTAGCAAATTCTTTAGTCTTCGCAAATAAATTATTCCAGCTCTATCCATATAGTCAAATTAATGAAAACATACACTTGCAAACAAAATTAAATCACTCAAATTCCTGAAAAAAAGAAAGAAAGAAAGAATCAGTTGTTACTCTGTTCCTTTTTGCCTCAGAATCCGAAACTGCTCAGGAGAGAGGATAGCCTGCCATTCTTCCTCTGATTTCCGGACCGAACCAACCGATCCACTGTGGAAGATGCGCCTGTTCTCGCAAAAGGAACCACCAAAACCGACGGTGAGAGGCTTTAGGGGAGAGATTCTGACGTGGGTCTTGCTGAAGAGAGAGGTAGGTAAAGAATTGTGGGCTGAGGGGAGCTTTGAGAAGGTGGATTTAGCTCTTCGGGGGTTGAATATTGTTATGGCTTTGGATGAATTGATTGGTGACCCCCTGAGAATATTTGAGCCCATCTTTAGGAAGAGGACTGGAATAAATTGAACTGGTCCTAGCGTTTTGTTTTATTTCCTATTTTTTTTTTCTAGTTTTTATTTTTTATTTCCGTTTCTCTCTTTTATAACCTTCACATAATAATAGAACATAAAATGAAAAATTATATTTTGAGAGTTAAAAAAAAAAATTATACTAATACCCCCTGTAATTTTACATTTTGATTATTTATTATGTTTTTAATTAATTTAAATTTAGAGATTAAATTCGTTACAATTAAAAAATTAAGGTGTCTTAATTATAAAGAAAAAAAATTAGAGTATAAAATTAAAAAAATATATAAAAAGTATTATTGTAATTTATCCTATAAAAAACATTATTATTTATCCAATAATAAATGATTTTGGTGGCATAGAACTATACAACCTATAGGTTATGGTTATGGAGTCCATGTAAATTAATTATATATTTTTTAATTTTAATGCATAAATATAATACAATAATAATAAATTATGTACAATTGACAAAGCATCGTAATGTTAAAAAAGAATGTCCTGCATTAAATTAAATTAATGATGAGTGTGAGTTTTAATAAAATAAATAAATTAATATTTGTACAACTTTTCTTAATAATGTAACATGAGCAACACTTAAAATTTTCGTCTTCAAATCTTCATCAGTTATTTTGATAATTTTTTTTTTATAATTTGTAAAATAAGAATATAAAATAAATAAAGGGTAATTATATTTTGGCTAATAAAAATGTGTAAATTGTGTATTTTATATTTATAATTAACGATATTTTAATAATAATATTATTAAATAAAATTATTATCAAAATAAAATAATTGTGCGAATAATATTTGAAAATTATGACAATATCACTATTTAAAATAATAATAATAAAAAGAGGGAAAACTCAAACAAAATTACGAAGATCCCGCCAATACAATACCGCGATCGCATTTGAAGCAGCTGTCACACCCACTATGTCTATCAGTCTCCGACCTTCAGCCTCTCCGTGACGTCTGACCTTAACATTCTGCTATCGGAGTCACCAAAATTACAGTATAAGCAATTTGAACCCAAGAGGAAATTTCTACCATTCCTAAAAATCTAGGGTTTCCCTGGAGCAGATTTGGTTGATTTTAACGTATTTTCTCACAGGTATTTCCTTTTGTTCGTTATTACTAAGATACATTAATAATTTAAATGAGTAGAACTTCCTTCTTATTTCATTAAATGGGGTTCGTGGTACAGATGTATTTTATGGATGCAAATGCATAAGAATGCTAGAATCAATGGAAGAGGGAGAACATATGAGGCAAGAGTAATGGCTCTCTCTCTCTCTCTTTGCGCTCTACTTTTGCTTTTGATATTTTTCAAATTTTATTTTCGTTGCTCGTATTACATGTAATCATGCTATTGTGGGTGGGTTGTTTATTGCAGTAGAAGCAGTTTGGACGGAGGTGTTCCTAAGGTGAATTGGTCACAACATGTTGAAGCTCACAACAATTTCTTAAATCAAAAGCAGTTTCTTAGCTCAAAGTTCCTTTATTCCTCTCCAACCCACAAACCTCCGGTTCATCCTTCAACTCAAGGTGCTATTGGCAGGACGAGGTATGCATCTTTTATTGTTCACACTTGGTTGGCTGTGTACGCGGTACAGTTTTCCAAACTTTTTTTTTTAATTTAATTTGAGTTATATTTATGTCTGTTAAGATTTCATAAAAGTCTCCAACTTTCTGCTTAATCAAACTTCGAATATGTGCAAATTCATCTTTTTGAAGTTTAACTTATCCTTTTTCGTATTTCTAATAGAGTTGTGAGATTAAGACAGCTAGGCAATGAGCTTACTTTTAACTTTTCTTAACAATGCGTTACTTGTTGCAGCTCAATGGCCTCTCAAGGTCAAAGTATTCAAAGGTTACAGACCGTACAAGTTGAGAAGGTATACCATTGGTTCATTATAAGCTGACATCTCATGTTATGATTATCATTTTAACTCTTTGCTCCAACTGATGAGCTGTTTGATGTTACATTATGTTTTCATAGTGTTCTTTGCCCTCCCTTCTCCCCACAAAAAGAAAACTTGCCAGTGATGTTCTCTGTTAACCCTAAGTACGGTTGTTACTTATTGCTATGTTACCTGCTCAGGTCTTGGCAAACTAAAATTTTTCCTTGGTAAAAGTTTTGTAACTTTCTACATTCCTCTCTCTCTCTGAACTTCTGGCAGGCTTGGCATATTCTTTCAAATATTCAGATTTCTCAGAAGAAGTACATTAAACCTGGAAAGACTTTCCATTTAAAGGAGGTTAGTGTTGAAAATTCCCATAATGTTGGAAAAACTGCCGTCAAAAGCATATCTTACTATGATAGAGGTTCTGCGAGTGCAAATGCACACCAGTATTTGTGTGCAAACAATTCCAGTGTTAGAGAAACTGCAAATAACTCAAGCAATTATGCACAGTCAGTTAATGTAAGAGCTACAGAAGCAGAAAAAATTCTCAGGGGAAAAAGTCAGATTAGAGAACCCACAATCAGCAATCTTGAGCCTCAGGTTTCTTATGGTTCATTTAACAATCCAAGTGTTCCTATCAGAGAAGGAAAGGAATTAACTAAAGCTTTTGTCACTGACATGGATGAAGATGAAATTTTTGAGGTAATTATTAGTATGATTTTTGATAAGAGGAAATTCATTTAAAACTATGTTTATTTGATTTAGCAAGGCAAAACATAAGCTCCTAATTTTGGGGTATACTTTAGGTAATGAAATTATTATTGTTATTATTTACTTTTAATGAATTATATATTTATATGATGTCAAAATTGCATATTTTTTCCAGTACATTCATAAATGTAAGTCTGACAACTGTGTTGAAAAGAAATCATTCTTTTTTTTTTTCCCTATAAGAACACAGTTTTTTTTAAAAAGTCTACACAAGTAAATTTTAGTGATAAAACTTAGAAAGGAAACTGGTGACGAGCAAGTTGTTTATGTAGTTCTATTGATGCTCTTTTTAAACAAGATTGTGATTTTACTGGTCAATCAAAGCTGTCTCATTTGAAAGTGCCATAAAGGATCTGCTCTCTCACGAGATTGTTCTTCTTGATCTTATTTGATGTTGTGTTTCATCATTTGAACCTTGATTTGTATGCACTCATTATTCTGATTTGCTCTTCAGAACATTGATGTTGACCAAATAGTGGAGCAATATCAATCAACTTGCACGCCTCAACCGTCAATTTCAAAGCTTCCTCCGATTACTCCAACTGTAGGGAAAGATAATATATTGAGACACGATGAATCTTGTTTTCCCCTAGAATTGTGCTCAAGTTGCAGTCATGGCCTTTAAGGTAAATGAGTCACCCATACTCTGTTATTTGCAATGTTTTGTTCGGTTAACAGCTTAATGTGCCTAATTCCTGATGTTTATTCCAGCTGGGAATTTGCCCGCAAGCTCCAAGTCATTTGCAGGAAATGAAGGACATGCTAATTTCCATATCGAATGAATTACTTGACAATGCCAACAACCTCAACCCGGCACAAGTTGAGAAGCTTCGCCAGGATAGGTTTGTTTGTACATTGCCTTAATTACTAGCCTTTTGTCATTATATTGATCATCAGAGTGACAATGAATATGCTGAAAATATGTTTCTCTTTAACAATCAACTTTTACAGTACTTTTATTTTATAATTTTTATACTTGGATTTTATTAAACATACATTTGTCTATCCTTAGGTTACATCTGAATAAGCAAATTCAGCATCTTGAGAATTATCTTCGCCTGAATTCAGCTGACGAAGATAGACAAAAATCAAATTTGTATGCATCCTCAACAACTCCCAGTTCTTTTCATTATGAAACACCTCAAGCAACTACATCCAGGATTGATCCTTGGAGATTTGATTCCCAAGTCCATCTTCATGATGTGTCAGGAGGGTATGAAAGGTCCACCCCATCGTCAGTTTCGTTCTCGTCTGTAGATATGTCAAATGTCACCTTGGGTCATGTGGAGAGGGAACCATACATCCCAAAAGTATGTTGACATCAATTATATCGAAGGTTCTGGCAATAAAAAGTGGAGCAGTGAGAATTTCCCCTGGATAAAAAAGCTTGAGGTGTGTGCTTCAATTATTGTAAATATTTCTATTAGCATCACCTGTCAATTTTTCATCTTGTTTCTTGTCCCCTGCCACCACTTCTAGGCCAATAACAAAAAAGTGTTTGGAAACCACTCCTTCCGTCCCAACCAAAGAGAGATTATTAATGCTACAATGAGTGGCCATGATGTTTTTGTTTTAATGCCAACTGGAGGAGGTAAAAGCTTGACATATCAGGTAAAAGTTAAATTTTTTTGGTCCTAAAACATTTTTTATCCATTAGGTTCTGCCATCTTGAATTTGCACTTAGAATTTTGGTTGTTTGACCTGCTTATTTCCTGATCTGGTTCACATAATTGACTTCCTTCAATATATTTTCTGGGGTTGGTTTTCCTTTTACTATGAAATAGAACTATTAAACATGGATTTTGCTAAAATTGCAGATTCTGTTATCTTGCAGCTCCCTGCTCTTGTTTGTCCAGGCATAACATTGGTCATATCTCCCCTCGTGTCACTTATTCAAGATCAAATCATGCATTTGTTGCAGGTATGAGAAACATTTTCTGCATCAATGATTTTTTGAACCTAATGAGTATGGTTTGTTGTAGCTTAGCTGGCAAATGGCAGTGCACATTTATTTTTCTAGTTGTCATCATGATAGGCAAACATACCTGCTGCATATTTAAGTGCCAATATGGAATGGACTGAACAACAGGAGATCCTCAGAGAACTAAATTCCGACCATTGTAAATATAAGATGTTATACGTCACACCAGAGAAAGTTGCCAAGTAAGTTTTCAACATTATTGAGCAGCATTCCTTTGCTATAATATCAAATAGTTTAGAATAAAGTGGCTTGACTCCGTTTATGAACTTGAAGTTGGCAGATTACTATATCCTGTTATAGCTAAGCCTGAGCAGTGGTGGCTGTTTCTCTTGAATCTCTTCCCACCAACACTGGCCCCTATCCTTGTTAAATGTCAACTGCAACTTAAATCTTTGCTTATGTAATATACCCATCAAAGAATCTTTTTCTTCTGATGCAGAAGTGATGTTCTTTTGCGACAACTAGAGACCTTATACGCCCGTGAGTTGCTTGCTAGGATTGTTATCGATGAAGCTCATTGTGTGAGTCAGTGGGGGCATGATTTTAGACCAGATTATCAGGTTGTAATTTCTAAAACCTATTCAAAGTTTTGGTTTGAGTACACTGTCACTTTATTTGACAGTCAATTTATCTTGTGAGTTTTTCAGGGTCTTGGAATTTTAAAGCAAAAGTTCCCCAGGACTCCAGTGCTAGCTCTGACAGCCACAGCAACAGCCAGTGTCAAAGAAGATGTTGTTCAAGCCCTTGGTCTTGTCAATTGCATTGTCTTCCGACAAAGTTTTAACCGCCCAAATTTGTGGCAAGTGGTGAACACAAATAAATAATGCAGTTTAATGTTGACGTTTTATTTTTGTACCCCTTTTTGTCTGGATTTGAGATGAGTTGATTGTGATGCAGGTATTCTGTGATCCCCAAGACTAAGAAGTGTGTGGATGACATTGACAAGTTCATTAGAGAAAATTATTATGATGAATGTGGAATAGTCTATTGTCTTTCTAGAATGGACTGTGAGAAAGTTGCTGAAAAATTACAGGTTAAACTTTCTTTTGATACGTTATTTTCTTGATGGAAACTTCTAACTTATTATACAGAATTGTAATGTCATAATTGTAATTCATTGTTGTCTACTTTCATTTGATTACTTTTAGTGTAGAGAAAGAAAAAAAAAAAAACTCTTGTCAAAATCCACCATTATTTCTAATCTAACATTTCATTGAAGTTTCAGAATAGAACTCTATAAATATTACTTTTTTACCGTTTCAGAGAGGAAGTTGCTTTCTAAGTGGAGCATCTGCAAAGCGCTAATTATCATTATTGCTTTTTTCTGAATGAGGATACCTTTTTCCTTTTATGTCACTTAATTCATAATATTCTCTGCCACCTACCAAGTAACCATTCATATAGTGCTAGAGGTTAAAATATGTGATCTGATACTGTCCTTTGTGATTTGGGTAAATCAGAACCTAGATTCCTTTTTCAGTCATGTTTTCTTGAGTAATCCTTTGTTAATATGCAGGAGTGTGGACATAAAGCTGCATTTTACCATGGTAGTATGGATCCTGCTCAACGTGCCTTTGTCCAGAAGCAGTGGAGCAAAGATGAAATAAATATAATTTGTGCAACAGTGGCATTTGGAATGGGTATGTGCTGCTGATTGCTGGCTCTATTATTGTAAATCATTCTTGAGCTGACATTAGACTTTCAGGCATCAACAAACCAGATGTCCGCTTCGTAATTCATCACTCTCTTCCAAAGTCTATTGAAGGATACCATCAGGTATAGAATAAATTTGAATACCTGTTTTCAGGTTGCAGTTGGTATTGGATAATCTATTATGGATCTTTTTCCACCTCTTCATATCTTGCTTCAGTGCTTTGTTTCATTGCTTGTGTTCAAGAATGTAGATTTACTGTCATTTTGCTATTAGCTTACCACATTATTATGCTTCAGGAGTGTGGACGGGCTGGTAGAGATGGCCAGCGCTCATCTTGTGTGTTGTACTACAGTTATAGTGATTATGTAAGTTGTGCTAGGCTGCTAGGCAAATTGACACTGTCTGATTTTTGGTGACATCCGTGTGAAACACGAGTAATGAACTATGTTGATATAATAATAGATACTGGTATTTTTCTTAATGACAATTCTTTGGCAGATACGCATCAAGCATATGATCAGTCAAGGCGGAATTGAGCAAAGTTCATGGACATGTGCAAATGCAACTAACTCAGGGAGGATATTGGAAAAGAATAACGAAAATCTTTTGCGAATGGTACTTGATGCATGCTTCATACTGCAGTTCTCTTTCTATTTCTTATGATCACCTTTTCTTTTAATTCGATCATGTAATAATTATTTTCTTTTAATTGCTACAGGTCAGTTACTGTGAAAATAATGTTGATTGTCGACGTCTCTTACAGCTTCTTCATTTTGGAGAAAATTTTGATTCTGCAACCTGCAATAAGACATGTGACAATTGTTCGAAGCTCAAAAGTTTCATTGAGAAGGATGTCACTGAGACCGCAAAGCAATTGGTCTGACAACATAATTGTTTGCTTGAATTTTTGTTCAAAATGTTCTTCATCACTTCTTATTCCAATCACTGCAGATTCATTTTAATATATATAACAGTTCCAACATCTGTCAGTTATTGATTGTTGTGGTATATTGTGGGTAGGTTGAGCTGGTTAAGCTAACAGGGCAGCAGTTTTCATCATCCCATATTTTAGAAGTTTACAGGGGTTCCTTAAGCCAGTTTGTATGTTCTAATTACAAGGATTATCTGTTATTTTTCCCTTTTGTCATTCGTTTGTTTTAATTCTACGTGTCTGTGATGTAAAATATAGGTCAAGAAATACAAACATGAAACTTTGGGCCCACATGGAGCTGGAAAACGTCTGGCCAAGGGGGAAGCCTCGCGTGTACTGCATCATCTTGTTACTCAGAATTTTCTTGTAGAGGAAGTCAAGAAAAGTGATGTTTATGGATCTGTTTCATCAGTTCTAAAGGTACTTGTAGTTCATTTCCTTCGCTTACCATGGATTCCCATGTAACATCACCCCCACCCAAAAAAAAAAAAACACCATGCACCTGCTTTTGGCAAGATCTCTTGGGTTCAAAGAGTAAGAAACTGATCCTTGCAAGCAACATTTATCATTAATTTTATTAATATTTTATCTTATTTTCTTTAGGTGAATCATTCGAAAGCATTTGATCTTTCCTCTGGAAAGGAAAGAGTTACATTAAGGTCCGCCTTTCTGCCTTGTTAATTCTTGCAAAATTGTTACTTCTCTTTCTATTAGTACTCTTTCCCTTAGTTCTAGGTTACAGTTTTTGTCTATTGCATCGAAGTCTAGCATATTCATCTACTTCACATTTACATCTGGCTTTCAATTATCATTGACAGCTTGTTTGCATTCATATCAATGTACCTTAGTTGCACAAGAGAAACGTGTAGAACTTATGAGAATTTTTCCCTATGCTTATCTATTTTGAAAGTGGGTGGTTAGTTGCTTGAAAGAAGTCCATGAAATTTTGTTTTGAAACGCACCAACACGCTTTTGTAGCAGAAGTGACATGGATATGTCGGTTGTTGAATTGGTAAATCCATTGTTTGAAATAAGTGACGTATCTCCCAACTCCCAAGTGATGTGTGTAGTTCTCATATAATTTACTTAATTACTTAATCAAATGTTGTATTCGTCATGCATATCTGAATGTTTGAAACTACAATTGTACTCTTCCTCGCAGCAGTTAAATTTAAAGTTAACTTTTCTAGAATCTGAATGTTTGAGGACAAGTACATGTCAATGTTTTTAGACAAAAGCTTCTCTTGACTAGAGTGTATATAGTATATGCATGTTTTCATTAAAAAATTTAGCCTTTGTTAGCTTATTGTTTGTTTTTCCACATCCATTAACTATTGTTTTGTGGATCTGTTCCTTTTACTTTGTAGATTCCCCTCTGAAAAAAGTAATAAACAGAGCAAGTCTGAAGTGACCCCTGCTAAAGGCCCCTTGCCTCCCCGTATGGATACTCCTGCTCACCCTATGCCAGAAACTGACTTGGTATTTCAATAACATACATGTGTGCCACACTTAAGTGTGCGGGTGGACAAGTTTACATGCAGAACTTCCCTCCTGCATGCCTATGTTCTTTTTTTAGAAAAAAAAAAATATGAACCAGCAACCCCAGCCTTTCTTATAATAGGCACTTTATTCCCCAACCTTTGTAAATGTTTACCTAGGTACTTGAACTTAAGAAAAAAGTTTTAAAAAGATCTGCACTTAGGTCCAATGATTTTGCTATGTCTGGGGACCTTAGTGACACAACTTTTTACAAAAGTTTTGGGATCCAAAGGGCATACCTTTCTAGGTACACGTATAGTTACAAAGGTTAGGAACTTAAAGTGCTTATTACAAGAAATGTTACCTTTAGGCTTCAGCAAACATTTGATACTCGGGACAATCAATGAACTTCATTCTTTTTCATTTCTTTTCTTGCTTTTACTGTCACAGAATCTCTCAGCCAAAATATATAATTCTTTGAGGATGCTCAGGACTAATCTTCTTAGAGAAGCTCCGGAGGGGACAATGGCATACCACATATTTTCGTGAGTTCTTGTAGTGATTCTGTACATCTGTTTCCTGTTTTCATCTATATGCCATTTCGAATCAAGTTTGTTTCTAAAATTTGGGGATTCATGACAAGTAATTGTTGGAATATTTGCTCTAACAATTCTACTTTCGTTTTTTTCTTCTTCTTTTGTGTGTGTTTAGGAATACTATGCTGGAGAACATAAGCAAAAGGATTCCAAGAACAAATGAAGAACTCCTCGAGATAAATGGCATTGGCAAGTAAGTGTTAGAGGGTATGTTGTATATATATTAGCTTCTAAAACAGCAGTTAATGGAATTTTTGGCTTTTATTTAGGGTAAAGTTAAGCAAGTACGGAGATCAAGTACTTGATACCATTGAGTCTACCTTAAAGGAACACTACAAAACGGACAAAAACAGCAGCAGTAGCAATGATAGTACTGATTCCATGAAGAGAAGAAGAAACAGTGGTGCAAGCGCAAATTTTGAGGATTATGCCTTCACAAAAAGTGCTGATAGATCAAAGAAAAGGGTAACAAACAAGCAGAACAAAACTCCTGAAACTTACCGCAAAATGGAGCCAGATTATTACAATCAGTTGCCAGATGATGACTTAGATTTTGTGGATGAAGATTTTGAAAATAACGACTCAAATAAGATGAGCAATCTAAATAGTGGTGGAAGAGTGCTACCTTCTTGGTAAGTTGTGGAAATGTATACTACTGAGTACTGACCATCTGTATTGTAACTTCAAGATAAGAGAATTGAGCACTCTCCCATGGCAATCACGTTTTATCTGACACATAGGGGTTCCATGAAAGTCTATTTGTGTTAAGTTAGTAAAGGTATGTCTTACTATGCTCATTTGTCTAACATTGAATATGTTATAAAGTTTTTTTTTTTTTTTTGTCAGAATATATCTTATAAAGAGAACTGAAACTTTTGATTTAGAGTTTAGATCAAGACTACGACCAGCAGTTGTAGTAACATTAAGGCATAATTGTTAATTGATCTGTTCTGCTTGTGCATGTATTTGATATTTCTAGAGGTGTGAAAATCGATGAGTTATGGCGCCCGTCTATTTTTTTAATACCAATAAGGCAACAATGAATTGAGTGAATAACTCATAAGCTCACGTATTTACGCTTACGAAAAATAAAGCAAAAAGATAAAAATACTTGTAATGTTTATAAACAAAAATATTAGTATAAATATTACTATATTTTTGTAAAATAAGAAAAAATAAAAATAATAGATTTTAATTATTTTTTATAATAATTATAGCAATTATCTTTTCAAAAATGTATTTTTTAGATGAGGCTGTTCATGTAGATTATAACATTTGAAATCATAAGTTAAATAAGCTAGTTTTTTTTTTTTTAAAAGTTCATTGAATCAAACTTGAGTTGTCTGTACTTTTTGGCTGAAAAGACATTAATTTATTAATAAAATTGAGAAACTGCTTAAATCAAAGCATGCCGACTCTGTTTTATACAATAAATACCAATTATATAAAAGTATAAAAATTTATACTATAATTGTATTGAAAACATACATACTAAAAGTCAAATGATGGATCAAATGAGCGATTCCACAGAGCCCTACTTTTAAGTAGTATGCATTAAAACAATTAAATATTAAAGATATAAAATAACAATAAATCAATAATAACTCAGATTTGTAATATTTTATTTAGTGCTTCAAATAATTTTCCTAAACCAAATGATTTTATAGCTAATGAATTTTTTTTCCCAATTAAAAGAAAATTTTAACATACATTCTAAATACATTACATCCCACTATTATTTATTTGTTGGATGGTTAGTAAATTAAATATTTTAAACAAAATTCATTAGCTAATGGTTCAAAAACATAATATATCGGATATATATGATAGACAAAAAGGTCCCTACTAAAAATTGCATACCATAAGCTCTTATATATATAAAGTTTTTTTATAAAATAAAAATATACATTTTTTTTGCATGTTAAAAAATACGGGCAGATAAAAATATTATTTTTAACATTAAAAATAAAATCATGTAAATAATTTGACCATATAAACTAGAATATTGTAATAATTTCAAAAGGGCAAGTTGGTACCTAATATAATATGATAATGTATAAAATTAATGAGTTAAAATAAATAATAAATATTAGTATCAAAATACATAATTTTATTCTATAATTAAAAATAATTTTATAAAATTACATTTGTTTCACTCGTAGTTGTATAAATTATATTGACAAAATATAATTGGGTCTTATATTTCGGAATTAATTCCCTGAAATGATACATATATGATAAAAATTAATTTTTTGTCCAAAATAATAAAACGACTGTGTTTTTGAAAAATACAATCGTTTTGTTTCTCTGTTTTTCTGGTCGTCTTGTTTCTTTGTTTTTCTCCCATATGAACATCCGCCATGTTTGCGTAAATCCTTGGGGTTAAAATCCATAGCTAGAAGGTTAAAATCCAAGAAAAGATATAAGAACTTTACAAAATAAAAAAGAACTTAATAGAACATACAATACACTTCACTACTGGTCTTCTGTTGAGACTCAAAGAACTCTTTAACGGCGGAGTTGAATCTGATGAATAGTTTGGTGCTGAAACTTAAAGGTAAGGTGTACATACAAAAATGTAAGTTGTACATACAAAAATGTAAGGTGTACATACAAAAATATAAGGTGTACTTCCATAAGCTGTTCAAAACAACAATAACATACAAACAGTACAATGCATTTTATGTGAAGTACATGTTACATACAAAATAAATTTGTATGTAACCTGTACATTCACATGACTTCCATAAGCTGTTCAAAACAACAATAACATACAAACAGTACAATGCATTTTATGTGAATGTACAGGTTACATACAAAATAAATTTGTATGTAACCTGTACATTCATATGACTTCCATAAGCTGTTCAAAACAGCAATAACATACAAACAGTACAATGCATTTCATGTGAATGTACAAGTTACATACAAAATAAATTTGTATGTAACCTGTACATTCACATGACTTCCATAAGCTGTTCAAAACAACAATAACATGTAAACAGTACAATGCATTTTATATGAATGTACAGGTTACATACAAAATAATTTTGTATGTAACCTGTACATTCACATAACTTCCATAAGCTGTTCAAAACAGCAATAACATACAAACAGTACAATGCATTTTATGTGAATGTACAGGTTACATACAAAATAAATTTGTATGTAACCTGTACATTCACATGACCTGTACATACAAAATGTGAATGGTCATGTGAATGTACAGGTTACATACAAAATAAATGTGTATGTAACCTGTACATACAAAATGTGAATGTACAAGTTCCATAAGCTGTTCTTCTTCTTCTTCCAGTGAGTGATTAGAATTAAACTAAGTACTTCTTTGCAGACTTAGTTGAAAGCTTGAGAACAAAACCCAAGTGATATTGCAAATAAATAAAAGAAACCTCAATTTGATAACTATAAAGTGTACATACAAAAATGTAAGGTGTACATACTAAAATATAAGTTGTACATACAAAAATATAAGGTGTATATACAATAAAAATATATTTATTATCTAAATAAAACTCACCGTTTCACTACCTAAATTTACTATTTAAGTAAAATTAATATTTTTTAATATATCTTTACTATATAGGTAATTCACTCTATATTCCGTCGTTAACTCCAGGGACAATGAGAAAGAAGATTAATGGTTGGGCTTGGCCCAGACAAACCAGTTCTTGTAGCCCATTATAAGTACGGCCAAGAGAAATTATACTTGGAAAGCAATGCCAACCCCCATTTGCGAAATTATGATTCAAAATAGCTGCAAAATATTATTAGAGTTCAATTTTACTAAAATTACTAAACTATTTCATTTTGAAGAATTTATTTTACTTTTCTACTCTTGATTGTATTTATTAATTTTGTTATTAAAACTAGCGTAGCCCCATAAAGCGTATTTTTTTATTTTTCATCTTCTTCTATTTTTTAATTTCTGTTTTTTGTCATCTAATAAGAAAATTGAGATCATAATTTTTTATTGTTTTGGCTTTTGTATTTGATATGTTGTCATTTTGTTTTACAAATGGGAGATATCATCCAAAGTTGAGGTGAATTATTGTAAGCTGAAAAATAACACAGATCTTTAAGTCTCAATAATGTTACTCAATGAGCTAATCAACAACATTTTTACTAGTCAAACACTTGCATAACAATGGGTTCATACAAATGTCATTCTGTTTTACCCATAAACCAAGATTTATTATCTATTTATCGAAAATTAAATTATCAGCCAGTTCATACACAAATTTGGTGTAATCTCATACCGACCATGGAAGAAAAAAAAAAAAAAAAAGGTAATAAAGGAATTAATATTTGAAAAATATACACAAATTATGTTAGAAAAATATAAATTTACATGCTGTCATATTGGTATGTTTTATATACTATTATATTAATATGTAAATCCATTTATATATTGTCATAGTGGTATGTAAATTCATTTTCATACTATCATATTAGTATGTAAACTCAATTACATACATGTCATATTGGTATGTAAATTCAATTACACACCTGCCATATTGGTATGTAAATTTATTTACATACTGCTATATTGGTATGTAACACAATTTACATACATGTTAAATGAGTATGTAATACAGTTTACATATTATTAATATGCAAGTATTATATAATTAAAAATATTTTTATAATTTATCTAATTTTAATGTAATCAAAATTCATAATTTTAATCTTATTATTATTAATTTTAAAAAATATAAATTTTAACGAAAATATAAATTGTTTTGGCCAATTACTCCCGGTTTGCCAGCTACGTAAGAAAAGCGTCCAGGTACATTCTCTGCCTTAAACGTCACATTACAAAGAATCACAACTTTCGTGCCCGTCAAGCCCACGCACGGCGTTAAGACTATAAGCCCTTCTCTCATTTTCTCATCCCCCGAGACTTCAATTAGGGTTAAGTTAGTGTTCGAATCTACCAAAGGGAACAAAAGTATTGTTCGAATTGGTCTATAGAAGCTTCTTCTCCTTCGACCTCACCTAACTCCGATCTTCGCTAACTCTGTTTCTTCTCCTTCGTACAAATCCTCTTTCACTGTTTCCACAGATAGTCTCGTCTATATATGCTATCAAATTCGATCATACATATATACGCGTATACCTTATTTATTTATTTATATTTCTGTGTATATCATTGTCGTCTACTGCTATTCGGTAGCCTAGGATTCTGAAAATCGACAAATTTTCATGGATTTATCGCACCCTAAATCCAACCTTTCCTTGGGGTTTTCATCCCATGCATCACCGCCTCACCGAACTCATGTCGCGGATGACCCGATTTCGCTCCAGCTTGATTCGAACTTGTGTGACCCGGCCCATCCAGTCCCACCTGTGCCGCTTCAGTTGTTGGAGCCACAGGCGGATTGTCAGAGAATTGGAAATGGGAATTTGAATAGGGATGTTGATGTCGATGATGATGATAGGGAGGTTGAGGAGTTTAGGATTTTGGGGCACTCGATGTGCTTGAAGAGGCGAAGGGATAGCGAGTCGTCGTCATCTTCGTCTACTTTTAGTAATTCGAAATGGGTTGCTGTTGAATCGGATCTTGAGGCTAGGAGGAAAACAGTTCGGGTGTGGGGTAACCAGACGCTGCGGATTGCGGACCCGGATGTGTTTGGGATCATGGAGAACGAAAAGACGAGGCAATTTCAGGGGATTGAATTGATTGCATCGGAGAATTTTGTGTGCAAGGCGGTTATGGAAGCGTTGGGAAGCCATTTGACAAATAAGTATTCCGAAGGAATGCCTGGTGCGAGGTATTATGGTGGTAATCAGTATATCGATGAGATTGAAACTCTTTGTTGTGAGCGTGCATTGGCTGCTTTCAATCTTGATGCTGAGAAGTGGGGTGTGAATGTGCAGCCTTATTCATGTACTTCTGCAAATTTTGCAGTGTACACAGGATTGTTGTTGCCTGGAGATAGAATTATGGGGTTAGATACTCCCTCTGGAGGGAACACCAGCCATGGTTATTATACTCCAAATGGTAGGAAAGTATCTGGGGCATCGATATTCTTTGAAAGTTTGCCTTATAAGGTGAATCCACAAACTGGATGTATTGATTTTGAAAAGCTTGAGGAACGGGCTCTTGATTTCCGACCAAAAATACTGATTTGTGGTGGGAGCTCGTATCCTCGTGAATGGGATTATGCGAGGTTTAGACATATTGCTGACAAATGCGGAGCTGTCCTAATGTTTGATATGGCTCAAATTAGTGGGCTTGTAGCCGCTAAGGTTTGGAATTTCTTGCTGTGCCCGTTCAAGATTATATTTTAGGATGTTTCTGCCTTCTTTGTTATTGCTTGGGGCATTGTGTCTCCAGATGTGGATGCATGTTATATATTTTTTTTTCATAAAAATGTGGTTTGAGGTTACATTTGATCCGTTTCAGTATGCTAGGAAGTATACATTTGATCCGTTACATAATGTTTCAAGTCTTTTTAATGAATTATGAATCCCACTTTGGTAGCTGTGCGGGGTGACTATTGCCTTTTGGTGATACAGTGGACAGTGGACACCAAGGTTTGGAATTAGTGGGGTCCTCTTTGGTTATTAGCTGCTGCTCATTTTTGTTCCGTTTCATCTGGCTTGCTCTGATACCTTCCCCTTCTCTACTAACAATTTTTTTAGTGAATGTTCAAATGTAATCAATGATAGGAGATTGTGTTTAAAATTAGTTTCAACTTTAGGTGCAAAGTTCATGTTTTTCACGTAGGCCTCTTTTTTATATTTCTTGTTAAGTATGAAAGCAATTATTTTTTTGCATGATGCCATCATAGTGAGATTGAGTTTTTTCACAGTCTCAATTTAAATGGGATTTTATTGCTTTGTGTAACTCTGCTTATGAAATTGCCTTAGTTCATTCATTTTCCGTATATTCAAAAGGGTATCTGGGATTACTACTGGTAGGGTCAGTCATTGACACTATAGTTTAAATTTTCTTATAATTTCAATTACTCTCCCCATCTGTAAATATTGAATCAATTTTTTGATGTGTCAGGACCCATTTTTTCAGTAACAAGTTCCGTTCACTTTTTCACAGGAATGTGTGAATCCTTTTGATTACTGTGATATTATCACTTCAACCACTCATAAAAGTCTTCGAGGTCCTAGGGGAGGTATAATTTTTTACAAGAAAGGTCCCAAGCTAAAGAGAAGAGGAATGCTCTTAACTCAAGGCGATGAAAGTGATCATTATGACTTTGAGGAAAAGATAAACTTCGCAGTTTTTCCAGCTATGCAAGGTGGACCACACAATAACCATATTGCTGCTCTTGCCATTGCATTGAAACAAGTGGCTACTCCTGAGTATAAGGCTTATATGCATCAGGTGAAGAAAAATGCCCAGGCCTTAGCTACTGCTTTGTTGAGGAGAAAATGCAAGCTTGTAACTGGGGGTACAGACAACCATTTGTTACTTTGGGATCTGAGGCCACTAGGACTAACTGGTAAAACTTTTATCCTATAACTGTACCGGAAGCATATCTGTTTATTTTCACGCTATTTTTACCCAGTTCCTTGACCTGCATGAGTAAATTGACACCATCCTCCCCTTTCAGAAATTGTGTAAATATATATGGGACACATATTTTGTATGGGCAAACTAAGATTTTTGTTCTCAGTTGCAAAACTTTTGGTTTGTTTTAAGGATTTGTGTCCATTTCGTCAACAAATCTAATAAAAAATAACCACGTGGCATGTTAGCTTGTCTATGTATGAATGCCTTTTGTATGATCTGTGCATTAGTGCATGTGCCGATTTCGCAAATCTTCCTGTCTCACTCTTGTTTGTATAGTAATGTTTCTCTGATTGTTTATAACTTAATTTTTGTTGTTCCAAAAATGTTCAAGGCAAAAACTACGAGAAGGTCTGTGAAATGTGCCACATTACACTCAATAAAATTGCTATTTTTGATGACAATGGAGCCATCACTCCTGGAGGAGTAAGAATTGGTGAGTAGTAATCTTTATCAAATGTTAATGGCATGGTTGAAGATGGATCTGTGGAAGAAAGAAACAACTTGATGAATTAGATTACAATGATGTAGCATTAGTTTTATGATTGGCTTTTGGAATTGGTCTTTGCAGGTACCCCAGCAATGACAACAAGAGGTTGTCTGGAGTCTGATTTTGAGACAATGGCTGAGTTTCTCTTCAAATCTGCACAGATTGCAAGTGTGTTGCAGAGAGAGCATGGGAAGCAGCAGAAGTCTTTTTTGAAGGCTCTTGAGAGCAACAAAGACGTCCTTGACCTGCGCACCCGAGTTGAAACGTTTGCAAGTCAGTTTGCAATGCCTGGGTTTGATATTTGACTTGGCTGTGGCATTGCAGTCTTTCTTTTATGGTGGGACAGCTTTTTAGTCGCTGCTGCTGATAGCAACGGTCAGATGATGCTCTGCCTTTGCCTTCAGCTTCTTGATTGGTCTCTCCAAAATTATATGGCCCACCATGTTGTTGCAAGTCTCTTCCCGATAATAGCATGTGTCCCAGCATACGGCGGGGGTTCTTTGAAGTGTGACTAATGGTTTGTCTGAGAATCCTCCAGATTTTGTGCTGAGATGATGGTTATGAAGGAATTTTTATAATTGTTTTGAGCAAGATGGAGCAGCAGCTCTTTGAACACGAGATTAGATGAAAGCTTTGACTCTATTTGCTAATCTCGTTTGGTACAGTGATGAAATGTCGGGTCAATCATGCTTTGATCCGATGTGTTTTTTCTTTTTGTGCGTAATAATGAAGATTAACGTGTACAGCACTTTTGTTTTTGTGTCTTTAATTTATAGAATTAATTTTTTGAAATGCAGGCACCCATAGCATTAATGTTAAATTTGTAAGTGTTCTTTCCCAGTTAAATTTTTTCATTTATAATGCTCCGTTGTCGAACACTTGTATGCTAAAAACACAATTCTTTTTTTCATTTGTTTGCACTGTTCTTATTAACGTTTCTTGTTTAATATTAGTGGGAATTTTGACGAATGTGTAATGTATAGGTTTTTAGGTCATATTTGGTAGACTGTAATGGAATCAGTAATGTAATGTAATTGATTCTGTACATTATAGTGATACAAACACATGTAATGTAATGTAATTGATTACATTAAGAGAAGGAATGAGGATTACATGAGCTGGAACAATGAAAGGGAATTACATTACATGTATGAACAGTACCAGTAATGCCAGCCATCGCGTGTGTCCCGTCCAGGTCCGTCCTCCGAGTGTGTCCAGCCAGCCCATCGCGTCCTCCGCGTGTGTCCCAACCCATCTCGTCGTCGTTGCCTGCCAGCCATCGCGTCGCCTCCACCTCACGTTGTCGTCCCGGTCAGGTCCAGTCGTCCTCCCGGCCAGCTCGCGTCTAGCCAGCCATTGCGTCGTCCCTGCAATCGCGTCGCAGCCAGCTCGGTCGCCGTCCAGCCCATCGCATCGCCATCCAGCTCGCATCCCGTCCAGCCTCCGTCGCCGCCCAGCTCGCGATTTTGGCTTTCTCTTTTTTTTTTATTTTTTTTAAATTGTATTTTTTATCTGAAATTGTTTTTCTTTTTTAAAAATTGTATTTTTTTCTTGAAATTGTATTTTTTTTTTTCCTAAAATTGTATTTTTTTATTAATTGTTGTTATGAAATTGTATTTTTTCTAAATGTATTTTTTTTAAAATTGTATTTTTTCCTGAAATTGTATTTTTTTTTTTCCTAAAATTGTATTTTTTTTATTAATTGTTGTTATGAAATTGTATTATTTCTAAAATTTTATTTTTTGAAATTGTATTTTTAAAATAATTATATAATTTTTTTTTTATTCCATTACATTACAGTTGTCAAACCAAACACTGTAATACTGATTCTTTTTTTTATTACAGTGACTAAACCAAACACTGTAATCGTAATACCGATTCCTTTACATTACATTCTATTATAATTACGATTATGATTATATTCAGTGAACCAAACGCTACCTTAATATTTAAAAGGGAAAAAAAAAAAAAAGAGGCTGGTTTAGCCCGACTATTTATGGGTCTGAAACCGGTTTAGAATGTATTATTTTTTATTATTTTTCAAAAATAAAAAATTCATCAGGCAAGCGTGACATATTAACTTCATTTATGATAATATCATCTTAAATTAATTTAAGTTCAACAATAAATTAAATCAGTACTTGAGTTAGTTCATGTAACATATTAACTTTTGAGTATTATTTTAAAATAAAATAAAAACTTTGGTGATATTTACCTTGGATAATGTTAAAGTGTACTGATATATATATTCTAAATAATGAAAAGGAACAAAAAAAAAAAACTTAACTAGAGTTGGGAATTCGATTGACTAGGATTGCAAATATCTCCGACTCTCGTGACTCACAATGATTTTGATTTTGACCAAGCCGCTCCTTCTAAGGTTGCTATAGCCAAATATATTTGAATAAAATTAAATAAATAATAAGTTTAAAAATTTTTAAAATAATAAAAATAGTAATTTTTTTTTAAATCGAGGAAAATATAAATTAGTATGAAATTTTATTTTTATTGTTATGAATTTTAAGAATATTAATATGTTATTTTTATGTGAAATCCATTTATATCAAAATTTAATCAATTCAAATGAAATTAGATTTTAATTGTTAAAAACACCAAATTATGTAAGCGAAATTATAAATTTGCTGCTTTTGAAACAAGTTTATTTTATTGAAAATAACTGACCAAAATAACTATAAAAGTTTGTGCTTTTGCTGAGATTTCAGACGATTATGCTTAAAAGAATCTTCTCATAATTTTTACCCAAAGAACATTCAATTTCCAACGACAATCCAATAAAAAAGAATTCCAATGGAAAAAGGAGAGCAAATAACATGTGTAAACTGATTGTTTCTAAAGTTATAACTAATAAGTTGTACAAATCTCAAATTTGAGAGGACTAATATGACTTGATAAATACAATTAACATTATAGCTTTAAAACGAGTGCGTTACGTTTGGGGTTGGATTTGGTATTTATTATCCGATCTCTCTACCTTCAATTTATTTAATAAATAAGTTAAGGTAAATATGCTCATTTATGTCAAATATGTTTAACATCAATTTAAATATAATTAAAAGTTTTGAATTTGTATAAGTTATATATAAGCTTATTTATTTACAAAATAATTCATTTAATCTCAACTCAAATCCAACATATTTATTAAACAGGTCAACATGAGTCAACCTGCTTACAACACAATATTTAATCTTAATCTAAAATAGTTTAAAAGTCGTGTCAAAAATATAGACTCTAATTAAATTTATATATTTATATTTGATAAAAAAACATATATCACATAGTTAAAAATTGAAATAATAACAAATTTGTCATAAGTAGTAATAGTACTCTAAGCCATCATGATCAACAATTTTATAAATTTTTATTTGAATATACACTAATTTATCATAATTAAAAATTTTAATTTAGAGTCAATTATTTTATGATATAATAATATTTATTTTTATTGGATATATTAAAAACATAAATTTAAAACATGCCTATTATAAATATGTATGTGCTGTATAAAAAAAATAAAGAAAAAAATATGGGATAACCGAACGAGGGAAAATAAATGATATCTTTTATTCTTGTTTAAGTGACCATATCATATTATGGCCGATCGTGTTCAAATGTAAATGTCATAGTTATTATGATGTGTATAATTTTGTACTTATTGAGCCTACTAATTAATTAGCATATGACCAATCACCAATCTCCTTCCGACTATTTAACATTTATCGATGACGATCATTATCACTTCGTTGAGTTCAAGTTAGGGTTCTCTACAGGGTAGGGCAGAGCTAGAAAACTCTTTTTTCGTTTTTTTTTTTCATAATTTTAAATTTAACTTTTATCATATTTAAATTTTTTTTGCAAACATATAAATGATAAAAAATGAACTCACAATTATTTTATATATTTAACATTCTCCTCAAATTTAAATTATGTATGTCAAATATTTTAAATTCAATAATCAGGATTTGAATGCAAGATTTTTGCTCATATATCATGTTAAAAATTATTTATCACTAATCTTTTTAAAATTTTAAGGTGTTAAAAGATAAATCACATGATAAATATAAGTTGAAGGCATGTTCAATAATG
The DNA here is from genome assembly GCA_029378325.1 of Elaeagnus macrophylla. Taxonomy (NCBI): domain Eukaryota; kingdom Viridiplantae; phylum Streptophyta; class Magnoliopsida; order Rosales; family Elaeagnaceae; genus Elaeagnus; species Elaeagnus macrophylla. Next base: position 7,656,322 of record CM055642.1, on the reverse strand, counting down.
CTTTAAACATATTTCAATTTGTATGACATTTTAAACATGTTCTATGTTAAAAAACTAGGTTACATATTAAATAAACTAAGAAAGGTTAAATTTAGGAATAAATTATGCAAAATGAAAGTGAATTTGAACCGAAATAAAAATTTATATTTGTTTTAATTAGTGATAATATTTTAATTTTCATGTTTCATATATTTACAGTTTATTTATGTTACTTTAAAGTAAAATTATTTCTGCAGAATTTGGATAAAGACTAGGAAAGTAGGAATCAATAGCTTAAATTTAAAAATTTAAGCTATATTTTAAAGTTCAAATACATGAAAAGTTTCATGTGTTACTATCAGAAATAGAAAAATGGAAAGAAAAAAAAAAAAGTTACTATTGAATACTCGAGCCAAATTTTAGCAAAAGAGTACGCACTTAATTTATTACATGTCCATTTTTTCAATAATTAAGTTTGAAATTTGAAAAGTTTTTTACTTTTCAAAAAATTTGCATCACGTGTTGCTTTATGTGAACATAAATTTGTGTCCATTCTGTATTTTTTATTAATTAATATTATAACACCTTATTTTAATATATGATATAATATTATACTTATATTATTTCGAGTAAAATTTATACTTATTATAATATTTATTTTTCAAGTAATATAAAATTGTATATATTGTCCTATCTTGCACAAGCTCAAAGAATTGATAAATATCACAATCAATCTATAAAAAACTTGAAGTCCTCGTCAACCACATTTTTTGTTAAATCATGTTATGATATCATCTAGATCAGAATTGGGAGCTAATATAGAATATCACACGTCAACGACCAATATAAATAATATTATAGTAAGTTGTGCAGTTCTATATTATTTGAAAAATAAAGATTATAATAATTTATAAGTATGAGTTTCACTTTAAATAATATGAAGTCATGAGTTTCACTCTAAATAGTATGAGGCTTTATAGGTGGAAGACTAATAATAAAATCATGTAGACTTAGATCTAAAATTGACAATATCATATTATATGTTAGAATAGTGTATTATAAATGTAATTATTTTTTTATTAAATATAATTATGTAAGTTTGATTATGTTTACTATATTATGTCACATTATTTGAGTTTCAATTCAATTAAATTTGAGATAAATAAAGTTTTCCATTATTATATTTATGCATGCAACTGCATATGCTCCAAATAATGGGATAGTGTACATGGTAGTTGGAATTTTAATTTGTTTTTTTTTATTTATTATTATTATTACTAAAATTTAATGGTGAAATGCATGAAATAAAATAAGTAAATTAGGTCCTAATTTAATACCACAACTATAATTCTAAATTTGCATATCAATTTACTGCTTTAAGTTTTAATTTGAGTGCAATCAATAATAATGTTAATGTTTTCATTCTAAATTAGCTAAAATTTGGAGAAAGAATAAAAAAGTTGACATTTGATATGATCTTACTTTTCAATGATACTTTTTTTAAAAAATCTTTTAGATGCCAAAATTACTGGCTTTTGTGGAGAACAAAAAAAGTGAAACAAAATGACAACTTTTAGATTGTAAATTTTACAAAATTTTAGTTAATTTAGCATGAAAAAAAGTTATCAAATAGTTTATTACGATAAATTATTAAAACTAAAAGTAGTAAATTATTATGAAAATTTTTTAAGTAGTAAATTCGTTATTAAATATATATTTTTTGTGGATAAAATTGCTTTTAAAAATATATAATAATTCGTAAATATTAGATGATATTTTACATTTTATGTAAGATAGAATGATATATGTTTAAAATAATAAACATTGTCACAGTGTCACTTCTTAGACAATTTCCTATTTTAGTTTCCGTACCCCCCTCCCCCTCCTGCCTTTATGAAAAAGTAATGTTATTTATATTCTCATCTTAAGACAATGTAAATTTGATTAAAAACAAAGTAAATGCTGTTTCATTTGGAGTAATGATAATTCGGAATTGACTTATAATTAATAATTATAGACTGTTGTGATAATTCCACCAAAAAAGCTGTTGTCCATAAACTATCCTAGGGGACCCCATCAATCCTGTTTTTTTTTCTTTCTTTCAAATCTTCCATCAATTCAATCCAATGTTTCTAGCCTTAGTTTTCTTTGCAGTATGTTGAGTTTGGTAGTTCGACTCCCATTCTTCTCAAAAAGTTTTTTTTTTTTTTTTTTTGTCAAATAAAATATCCAACGTTGGTTTTAGAATAATTTTCAATTTCACTCATTTAATATTTTTATTTTTTTTTACTCTAAAAGTCAACTTATTCCCAAACTTTAATATTTTGAATAGATATTAAAGAGCACTGGATAATAGTCTAGTAGATTTATTGGTTATATGTACGAAATTATTGATTTAAGATAGAAAAAATATATATAATGATTATTAAAGCTTCTTAACAACAGTCTCAAGTACTAATTCACTGTCAATGTTCTCAAATATAGACAGTGATTCAAGTAAATAAAAAAAAAAAAAAAGAGTATTACCTCATCTCACTCCCAGGTTTCAAGCTCAATCTGGAATTAAAGAGATATATTTTAGGACTAGGTTGAATAAAAAAATTTATATTACATACAAGTTCAAAGCTCAACTCTAAAATATTTGGGTAGGTTTGTGCCTAACTTCTTTTTAACTTTAATTGACTTAAGTCAGAGTTTAAATGATATAAAAAATTATAAAATAATGACATATAATATTTAAAAGTATATATATTGTATAAAATTTAAACTTAATTGCAAATCAAGTCATGCTCTATTACAAATAGAACTAACAATTTATGATATAATCCATAAATTAGACACAAATTCGACGTTCCTAAACAAGTTTTGGTTGAGGTTAAATGGGTCGTGCTATAAAAAGATCGATCAATCTTTACTTGTTTATTAAATAAATTAGGTCTAGATTGATGTTAAATAAATTATATCATAAGCAAATTAACTTGTATACAACTCTTAAATAAAAATTATACTATAATTAATGAATTCGTCATAAACTTGAGTCTTTTAAATAAATTTAAGTTTGAGATTAAAAAGGTTGAGTCATAAAATGATTAAGTATGGGTTAGGATTAAATAAAATTGAATTAAACTTATTCAAGTTTAATTGGGCTTTAAGTTAGACCAAATCAAGCAAAAACTTCAAACTTTAATCCAATTTAGCTAAATTTACATGCATAGCAATATTCATGATCTAACACTTATTTTTAAAATCTAGCATGATATTCCAATAACTAGATAATTGTTTGTTGTTGGATTTATCTAAACTCTGGCAAGATGTATTATTAAACAACGTTCAGTTGTTATTAATCAAACAATGATGCATTAATCAATAAAAATAATCCACTTACATTCATTAGACATGTACTCTTTGGGCATTACAAAATTAATAAATAATTCTTTTTTTTTATTCTTGAAAATAATTTCAATGCAATAATAGTATGTATTATTTTAAAGAAATAATAATATAATATAAAAAAAATAAGTAGGTTAGAAAATTTTGAGACTATTGTTATTAAAAGATAAATACTCTGTATACTACAGTCTCACGTATTGGTTCTCACCTCTCAATTACCAACAGAAATATAATACCATTCCTAATGATATGCTACCAAATCCAAAAAGCATCAAAGTAGGTCTACGGTAGCCATGTTTCATTTATTGATTCATGTCATCGTTACTTCCTGGTCTGAAGGGTAATTAGTGGTTCAGTTTCCTATGTACTTTGAATTTTCCTATAATATTAGTTATTGAGAATGCACGTGCTCTATTTTTCTTATTTATATTTTAGGTGCTTTTAGTAAATAATAATTACAGATAGAAAATCAAAAATAAATTATTTCCAAAAATCTATAAATTTTACCCACTAACGGTTGATATGTTTTAGGAAATTCAAATTTTATATTTTATTATATAGTTAAATTATGCAAGTAAAATACTTATGCGTGCTTTAACCAAAACATATATGTATTTATTATATCTTCATCATGTGTTGAGTTTTTATTTATATGTTTATTCTTTGTAAAAAAAATTAAGTATTTTATTTAAACTTTAATTTAACTATATGAAATAATTTTATTTATATATAAAATTTTATCTTTTAATTTTTTAAGAAAAAAATATATGTTTTTTTTTATAATGTAAATAAATATATAATTTTTAATTTTGTAAGAATATAAACATATTTTCTTTTTATAATGTTGTAAGAATATAAACATATATTCTTTTTAAAAAAATAACTAATAAAAATAAAATTAATTAAAATAACTAACTCGTTTATATACCGAAGAGTAAATTCTTTACATGCACTTAAAAAAAAGCTTCGACTTTCATCAGAAGTATTCTTATTTTTAATAAGATATATAATTTTTTTATATAAAAAATTATAAATGTCTATGTAAAGCACATGTAGGTAGTACTATCAACACAAATAATTTATTAATTTTATATAAAAGAGGGAGTTATTTTTTATAATATTTATTTAATATTTTTTTATTTGATGATTTTTTATTATTTTATTATCTCTTATCTCTTGTTACTTCTTTTTTAAAAAAGAAAAAATTATTCATAATATTTATTTGATGTTTTTCAGTTTTGATTTTTTTTATATATTTTATTATATCTTTTTATATGTATAGAAAGGAGAGTGGGTGAGTTTATATTTATTTGATAATTTTTATTGGTTATTTATATTTTTTATTTCAATTTATTTGGTATATTTCGTAAGATAATTTATATATATATATTTTTAATATATAATTGACATAAGTATATTTATTTTATAATTTTTTATTTTAAAATGAATAATATTTTTATATTTTATATTTATATAATATATTTTATTTAAAAATTTATATTTTTTTAGTATATCTATTACTTTATATATAAAGAAAATTTATTCTATGATATTTATTTAATGATGATTTTGTTTAATATTTTGTTTAATAATTATAAAAGATATAATTTTTTGTTATTATTATTATTTTTTTTTAAATGTACAAGGAATGTATGCATACCCTAAAAAAGAGTGAAGAGAGCTTAAATTATGAAATATGTTTTACCTTAATGTCTTTTATACTTTTAGGTGTTTTGACCCTTATTATAAATGTGAAAAAAAATATTTCCTATTTTTTTATTTTTCCTTTTATTTTCTATCATTTATTAAATTTTATTTTTTACTTGTATTTTTTTTTACACTTTTTATTTATTTATTTGATTTTTAAAATAATTTTTTTTTAAAAAAATTATTAAAATAGATTATTGAGTAAATTATATCAATTTATCATAACTTATTACAATTTTATTTTTTTCTTATTAATCTTCTTTTATGACTCAATTTATTTAAAATAACTTTTTTTACTAATTTTTATTCATGGGTATACACTATACATTATAAAAATTGTCATTCACATGTCAATATTATTTTGTACAAGTGTACTTTCTTGCAAACTAAGAAGTTTTTCATATTTTTTATTGCTTAAATTAAACTTGAATAATTCTAAATATGAGTTTTAAACTATTATGTTATATTAAATAATTTTAGTGAATTACAATTTGTATAATATTGTATTATATATATTATTTATAGTTAGCCATGTCCAACTTTTTTTTGAATTTAAAGTTTTAATTTTGATAAGAGATTTATTTTTATATTTTTTAAATTATAAAATAAACATTTTGCTTCATAAATTCTTAAAAATTATTTAAAAAATATAATCTTTAAATAATATTATTATTTCTTGGGAGAATTTTCTTCTAAATTGTGTAATTTTATTTTTAAAATATATATATATTTGTTATTTTTTAATTTAAATTTAATATTTTTAATTTATAATTATTTTTAATATATAATTACTTACACGTGATCAAAATTAATAATATCTAAGAAAGGAAGGGTGAAATTTCACCGTACTGGTTTTTTCTATTAGATACATTATTTGGGCGTTGTGCCCGAAACCAAATATTTTGGCATACAAAGTTACTATTATTTGTGGAGAGAAATTTCATCTCACTTTTTGTGTTCTATGTATCATATTTGAAAGTTTATAATAACATATTTAATTATATATAATTAAATTAATTTTAAAATAATATATTTATATATTTTATATATTTAATTTATATATATATTATAAAATTATATATATATATATATATATATATATATATATATATATATATATATATATTACATATTATTTTAAAATTAATTTAATTATATATATACTATATACGTTATTTAAATCCCAAGTTAGCATATACCACTAACCAAATGGTGCAATATCGGTAATTGAATGAGACAAGTAATAAAAAAATAATAAAATTAATGAAAAGAGTCGGTTATAGTTTTAAAAAACATTATCATTGTGCTATTTAATTTGTGGGACATAAAACAGGACTTTTAATAAATAAATAACAAATAAGAGCTTAATCAATTTAAATACAGGTTAATAGCATGTATTTTATTTGATTATATAAAAAATTTAAAATTTGAATCTCAATTTAAATATATAAGTAATATAGTTATTAAAAATAATAATAATTATATGTTGAGTATTATACATGACCTTGTTCATGAGTTTCATTTTTATGCCGTATACACATAATTTTTACACCAATTTTTAAATTTTTTTTTTTTATATTGTCAAAATTTTGTCACTTTTTTATTTTATTTTTTCTCTCAGTACATATGCATCAAATATTTATGTATAAATATAGGATTGGAGTAAACAATAAACCATCGCCTTTAATAATATATCATTATTATAGTTAAAAAAGAGTGGGAAAATTATTTAAAATTTATTATAATAAAAATAATATTTTTTTTAAATTAAGATGTATATGAGTTAATATTAGATTAATGTTAGAAATGCTATTTATTATAAAAGAGTTTGATGTCTAAATAAGCATAGCTAACTAATTTTATCTCTCGTGCTTGGTCGTGTTTTGGTCTTCATTCTCAAATATCTTGTCATTAATTAAAAATAATTTCTCATTTATATCTAAATTTTGATCCAATTTTTCAAAGAATTATGAATCGAAGAGAGAAAGATTAATTTGTTTTCTATTATATAACTTATAAAAAAAACAAATAGAATAACTATTTAAAACAAAATTAATGAAACTTGGAAATAAATAGCTGCAAAGGAAAAAAGAAAATGTACCTACCTAACCTAAACTATATCCAAATGTACACTAGGTGATAAAAAAAAGATTTGGTTTTGAGTATGTTTTATATACGTCTTGTATTGCTGATTCTACTGTGTTTTCAATTTTCAAATAATAATGATTCAGTTTTGTTGTTGTTGTTGTTGTTGTTGTTGTTGTTGGTTCGATCGAAAGCTTGAACAAACCAAGATTTGCATACACCATACTTGTATATTGTTTTCAGAGCGAAGCTTCCCTTTTCCTCATTAGACAGCTGCTACTTTGACCCCTGCTGAGTCATATGATCTCATCTATTGTAATGTAAATTTAATTAGTGTATACTAAAATGATTTAACTTAATTTAACTTGACTCAAAGCTTATTAAATTTGAATAAATTTGGTCCGAGCTTACTCAAATAATTTTAAGATCCTATATTTATATTACGAACTCGATTAAAACTTGATCCAAAGTGCAATTTCAGTTTAAATTTTATAAAATATATGTATATTTAAATATGATATGTGATTATCTTATAATTTCTTGTATCATTTAAACTCGACAATTAATTTAAATTAATTGAAAGTTTAAAAAAATTATGTCCAAATGTACCCAAATATATTAGGATTGAGCTTTAAATTTGCATTTAATTTTAAAAATTTGATCAAATTAGGCCATAAAATATATATAACCTAGCAAATACTCAACTTAGGTCTGGTCCAAACTCAAAATTTGGACAGCTCGATCCACTCAAATTTATATCTCTACATAACTCATGCCTCGTTATGTGATGCTCAAGTTTTTCTATTGTTATTTGCAAAGTTGTTTAGGTTATATAATAGGTGTTCAAGAAACGGATTAAATGGATTGATTTGAACCGTTATGTGAGTCAAATTATTTGGTTTTGTTTATATTTTTTTCCATATGTTTCTCAAATGGTTTGATTCGTTTTTTTAATTTTTTAATAATCTAAATCAGACAGGACCGTTATATATTATATAAAAAAATTATTTTTAAAAATATATTATGTTATATAAAAAAAATCTTATTTTTAAAAATATTTTATATTATTAAAGATTAAATATTACATTTAAATCTTTTTTTGTTGTAATTTTAGCTCTTTATCGTACAGTTTGCATTTTCAGTTGCATGTAATTTATGATGATTTTACATTTTATAAATTTTATTAATTTAATTGTTAGTTTATGTAAGATATTACATGACTTATATTGATGACATATTTAAAATAATTTAATTAAATTTAGAGTTTTTTTTTTCTTATTGTTAATTTCAAGTTTTAATATGATTTAGAGGAAAAAAAATTAAAAACAATAAAAAATAGCTAATTAAATTGAATCAAAATGTTTAATTTAAATAATTTTATTATATAAATAATTAAATTTAATTAATTTTTTTAACTAAAAATTAAATCGGATTAATTTATGTACACTCCTATAAAGTCATCCGTAAACCCTTTTTTTTTTTTTTTTGAATTAAATTTCATTTTTTTCTAGTGAAGAAAAAAACACATCCGTAGACCTCACGCCAGTAGTCAATAATCAATTATCAAGTACGTACTTTGTTGACAAAAATAATAATAAGAATAATAAATAAAATATTGTGTCAATTATGAACCCTCGTAGAAATCTCTCTCATTATTTCTTTATTCAACCTTGACCCACTGATGTTAATGCCTTACTCACTTGAGTCCACTTCCCAACAGAAAGAGAGAGAAATAAGACACAACAAAACAAACACAAATTAAACATAAAATTTCATTCCTTACAATACTAAAAAAAAAAAAAAATGTTTCTTTTTTGGTCGTTGCTGATATAAAGAATCTGTACTGCAACTGTGTAAGGAGTAATTATGTATTAGTTATTCACTTTCAATATCAACTTTTATTATTTTAATTTATAATATTAATTTATAATTAATTTAAATCAACGTATTAATATTAATCTTAAATCAATCTATAATTTTTATATAAAAATGAACTGTATAAGGCTTACTACCATAACTCATTTTTTTTAAGCACAATAAAAAAAAATTATTGACAATAATAATAGCTCTTAGTACAAGTATAAAATAAAAATAAAATAAAAACAACATAAATAAATCAGGTATATTTAATTGAGTAGTATTGATTTACTCTTTAAATTGATAAGTACTAATTTAACTACTATATTGAAACAACACTAATGTATTTGTACATTAAGAAATAATTATGACATAATTCTCCTTAGTTTGGGTAAAGAAATTGGATAATGAAATTTAAAAAGTAAAAAAAAAAGTATTGTAAAATATGAAGCCTAAAAAATTATATATATATATATATATATATATATATCGGTGAATTTAATAATAATAATAATAATGGTATAATTACTTCCCTTAATCATTTGCATATTGCATGAATTTAGATGTATTATTGTTTATTTAGTACAGATATTTAGCAATAACGGTGGATAAATCTCTGGCGAAGAAGGTGAAGGGGAATAAATAATTAAGTTGGTGGTGGTTTTTCTTTTAGTTTACTGTTAGTATTTTTAGATTTCAATCGAATTTTTTACGAAATAAATAAATAAAATTTTAATGAAAATTGTGTCAATTTGAAATTACAAGAAATAAGAAACAATGATATGTAAAGAATGAAAAATAGATCATTAATTATTACTGTACAAATCAAGTTTAAAATATAAAATGTCATGAAATGTGTGGAAGAAGAAGATAAAGACGAAAAAAAATACAGTTTTGAATTACGAAGGAGCAATTGTCGATGAGTTTTTTAAAAATTTGACTCAGTTTAATCGATAGAAAAGTATGCACGTTATGGATGAATAATGAGAAATCTATTAGAGGTCTAATTAGCCATAGTCTAATCTACCATAACTTATTTGAAATTATTACTATCTTAAAATACATGATTTATATTTTTTTAATTAATATAATTTACTTTAAAAAATAGAGTCAATAATTATTATATATTATAAAATATAATTTAATTAGATTTTGACACGTACTCATATGAATAATAACTTAAATAATTTGAGATATCATCAGTATCTATTAATGTAAAATTTGTGTTTGATAAAAATATGTATCATAATTATATATATTAAATAATAAATATTTTTTAATAGTATATTTAATTATTAATTAATATGTAAATGGTGACAAAATTATTTTATAAATATATTTTTCTAAAATTATTATGCTAACTCCAAACCAAACCCTGGAAGACTTAAAAAAAAAAACCAAGAAAAGAATAAATATAATGACATAAAGATAGTTTAATCCATCCTACCATGCACTAGCATTCTTGGTATTTTTGCAGTAGGCGGCCTGGAGCCTGTAGCTAGCTGGCTGTTACTTGAAAGTAATAAATCTTTTTTGGGTTTTTTGTTTTTATTTTTGCGAAGTACAAAGCTCTGTTACTATTTTTTCACCCCATTTGTTATTATTATAATGCCTTTTGTCATTATATGTACTGCCCTTGATTGCATACATCTGAAAGCTTTAATCTTTCTCTCTCGTTCTGTCCCATCTCAGTTGCCCCTTTGTTAAAGGGGTTCTATCCTTTGCTTTTATTACATTCTTTAACTATATTTTATAAAAAAAAAAAAAAAGAAAAGTGGAACAAGATTTGTTTTCAAGGAAGGAATTATTTCTTCTTCAGATCTGGAAGAGAGCTAAGGTTGTTTGTGGCTGTGGCAATGGAGACACTCTTGAAATTCCCTCTCTTTGACATTTGAGTGAAAACCTACTGAAACCACTTCTTGTTCTGTGCTCTCTCTCTCTCTTTTGGGTTCTCTTGTGGGTTTCAATTTGACCTCTGTTTTTAAGAACTTGTATTTGGGTTCTTTCTACTTACTTCCTTTCCCACCAAAGAATTTAAGTGGGTTACCATTAATTGTGAGAGAAAAAGAAGGATCTGTCAGAAATGTTGGCTATTGGGAGTCCTACCTTCAGTGTCCGTAGAAGCACTACTTGTGATGCTTTACTCAGAGAACTTCAGGTCTTTCCTTTTGTTTCTTTATTTGATTTTTTCTGTTTTTTTCTTCTTTTTCTTTGCAACTCCTAGTGCTTTGTGTAGGAAGAGAACGTATTGCTTCTTTCTTGTTTTTCTAGATGGAAATTTGTTCTTTTTAATGATGGTATTTTTTGCAACTTTATTAAGAAAAAAAGTTCGAATAGTTCTCTAATCATTTTTTTGCTAAAGATTATTAGGTCACTTCTCTAATTATCTCATTATGAGCCTATAGGTGCTTAAAAAATAGTTCCTTTAAAATATGATCAAAAGTAGGTGTCAACTGTTTCTCTTTAAGTTTCACTTTGAATTTGACCTGCTGTTCAGCTAATATCTAGTTTACTTTGACTATCTTAAACCCTAACACGATTTCGTTACAAATTTCAGGAAAGTATGTTTAAATTTGTGTTATTTAGCAAGAAAAATGGACTTTCTTTGGTAACGTCATGAATTCACTCTTTTTTTATTTCTTGATTTATTTTGTGACTCCTGATAAAAATATTTCCTTTCAAGGAAGATGATTTTGAAGTGTAGAGATTTAGATGTCAACTTGGTTTCTTTAGTAGTTCATTGTTGAGAAGGTTTTATCTTCCTTTTTTTTTTTTTTTTGGCCTTTTCTTCAATTCAAGTTTATAACGAGTTTTTATTTCCTTGACTCTCAGATTTTGGAAAGTAGTCTTGTCAGTTCCATAATCTTTGAACTTTTAAGAGTTAATTCTAGTAGTTGACTGTTGTTATGGTGCATTAATTTTCATTGTCCACTTCACATTGTTTAATTTTCTGTTTTCCCACAAAAGTGTAAATGGGATTCATTGAATTTTCATGACTTGTTAGTAATTCTTCATGACTAGAAGATATTTTTTCTTCTGGGGCTTCAGATATTTGGTCTTCACTATTCAAATTTCTTTCCATTCTTTTCTTCTCTGGAAGATCAAATTTTTTTGGGATACCATTTGGGCGATAGTTTTCAGATAACAAATTTCAGTGAATCTTGTTTGAACAATCTTTTAACTTTTTTGCTGTCATTGCTTTGCTTCAAATACAGCAAATATGGTATGACATTGGTGAGACCGAAACGGAGAGAGACCGCATGCTAATGGAGTTGGAGAGAGAATGCCTAGATGTTTATCGGCGTAAGGTTGATGAAGCTGTCAATGCTAAGGCACAGCTTCATCAGTCTGTTGCAGCCAAGGAGGCTGAGCTAGCAACTCTTATGGCTGCTCTTGGGGAACTTAATATCTATTCTCCGGTAAAGTATCCATTAGGAATTATCTCTTGGTGGAATTGCCACATATGACATTGAGCACAATTTTGCAAAGAAATAGCTATCCTAAGTGAAAAAAAGAAAGAACTCATCTTCTTTCTTTTTTGATTACCTTCCTCTCGTATGTATTCTCCGGTAAAGTATCCTTTAGGAATTATCTTATTAGGCAATGCTCGAAGCTTAATCATTGGCTGATATTTATCTTATCTAGGAATTATATTGTAGCTCCGAAGGTTCTTAGTATAGGAGATAAACTCTTTTTTAATGCTTGCATGAAGTTTTTGGAAATTCAGTTAGTAGTCTTCTTATGGGAAGAATGTACTGGTAATTTGTTGTTTATTTAAATTATACAAGCTTCCTAGCATTATTTGATATTATTTATGTTTCCCATCTCATTCTTATCTTTAAATTTACAGATCCAGGCAGAGAAGAGGTCAAAATCATTGAAAGAAAAACTTGCATCTGTGGCTCCACTGGTTGATGATCTAAAAATGAAGAAAGAGGAAAGGTTGAAGCAATTTTCTGATATAAAGGTTCAGATTGAGAAGATCAGTGGAGAAATTGCTGGATACAACCATGTCAATGCTGCTGCAATCAGTTCATTAACTCTGGATGAACAGGACTTGTCACTGAGAAAGCTAAATGAATTTCAAAGCCATCTTCAAAATCTTCAAAAGGAGAAGGTAAAATGCGTTGAGACAAATTGACACTTCAAATTTCTTTCATGGTACTATGTTTTGCCTCTTGAATTAATATTTCATGGTCTCATTCCTTGATTTAAATCTATATTTAAATAAAGCATAACAAGTCTTTAGGAGGAATGTAATTTCAACAAATGTAGGAAGTAATAAAGTATGGAAGTATCAAGTGACTACTAACTACAAAAAAGCATGAGATATTTCAATTTCCATGTGAATGCACTTTCTCTCTAGTACAATGTTGTTTTCCGATGGGCTTTGCTATAAAAAATTACTATAATGAATTGAAATTGACCCCAAAGAAGATGCATATCTTGGATAAGAAATTGTTTTTATCCCAGTCCCCCTTTCAGTTTTGACTGGAATGTAAATGATGACTTTAAAATTACCTTTTGTTTCGACAGTCTGACCGCCTTCATAAGGTGCTGAAATATGTTGATGAGGTACACTCTCTCTGCGGGGTTCTTGGTCTTGATTTTGGCCCGACTGTTGGCGAAGTGCATTCAAGCTTGCATGGGACAAGCGTAGAACAATCAAAAAATATCAGCAATAGCACGTTGGAAGGCCTAGAACTAACCATTCACAAGTTGAAAATAGAAAGAAAGGCTCGAATTCAGAAGGTAGTGCTAGTACTTCTATTAATGATATCATAATTTTCTTAGTTCTCTTTAGTTAAACCCCTTCCTGAAATTCAGATGAAAGATGTTGTGGCATCACTGTTTGAACTTTGGAATTTGATGGACTCATCAAAAGAAGAAATAAATAACTTTTCAAGGATTACTTGTATCCTTGGAGCATCTGAAGCAGACATTACAGAACCAGGCTTTCTTTCAATGGAGATAATTGAGAAGGTAAGAATGTAGTCCTTGTATATTTTGATTTTAGTACATTCATGATGGATAAAGTTTTGATTCAATTCTTTTACAGGCATCAGCAGAAGTTGAGAGGCTCACCAAACTGAAAGCAAGTAGGATGAAAGAACTTGTTATGAAAAAAAGGTCAGAATTGGAGGACATTTGCCGAGCTACTCATATTGAACCTGATAAAAGTACATCTATTGAAAAGTCAACTGCTTTGATAGACACTGGTAGGATAAATCCCTTCATAGCTTTCTAGACGGATTTTGTATAACCTGCTTGGTGAACAAAGACGCAAATCATGCCACTTTTCCTCTCAGGTCTTGTTGATCCGTCTGAACTACTGGCAAATATAGAAGCACAGATAGTAAAAGTTAAAGAAGAGGCTTTTAGCAGAAAAGATATAACGGATAGAATAGACCGGTGGCTTTCTGCATGTGAGGAGGAAAACTGGCTTGAAGAGTACAACCAAGTAAGCTTAACAATGGTTATGGGTTGAATTCACAGTGGATTATAATTCAAATGATGGGCTCTGATTTACAATTAGAAAGTATATTTTATCGTTGCCGAATTTTCTTTATTGGATTCCAGGACGAAAACAGGTATAATGCCGGAAGAGGGGCACACATCAACCTCAAACGTGCTGAAAGAGCTAGAGTCAATGTAATCAAAATTCCAGGTATTGCTTTTGCTACCAAGCTTTCCTTATGTGAGATTTTGCATGCTACCTTTTGCAGCTAACAAGTTATAGTTCCAGCAATTGTTGACAATCTCATAAACAAAACTCTGGTTTGGGAGAATGATGAGAAGATGTTTTTTCTTTATGATGGGGTGAGTTGTTTCTGGTAGTATTTATTTATGTGAATGCTTTTGAATCGGGTTTTTCCTTCTTAAACTTGTAAATTGTAACATTTTAGGTACGACTGGTGACTATACTCGAGGATTATAAAGTCAGCAGGCGACAGAAAGAAGAGGAGAAGAGACTATATAGGGTAAAATCCTATTTTAATTCTTCAAAGGCATCAAGCAACTGTCCCATATTTTCTTTCTTGACCTCTATCATTTTGCAAGAAGCAACTGTCAATCTTCTCGTGTAAGTAGTTGAGTGTTAAATTTTTATCTTGCCTTTTGTAGGACCAAAAGAAGCTCCAAGATCTGCTTCTTACAGAAAAGGAAGCAATGTATGGGAGTAAACCAAGTCCCAGAAAAACTAACAGCTTTAGGAAGCCAAGTGCGTACAGTTCTAATAGAAATGGCTCTATGACTCCTATGCCTCGTAGGAAATCTGTTGGAACTGCAACACTTGAGTTTTCAACGCCGCGCTCCTACTCAGGGCGCCAAAATGGATTTTTCAAGGAAATGAGAAGATTATCAACTGCACCATTGAACTTTGTGGCTATAACTAAAGAAGATACAATGTCTTTTGCATCAGTGAGTGGTTCCGAGTTAGGGTCTCCTCCTCGCAACTGAAATTAGCTGGAAATGAATGGTATGTTTGCTTGACACTAACTATTCTCACCAGCTGTCTAATATAATATTCATATCAAGTCTCGAATTGAATCTATATTCAAAAGTCATAGAGTTACATATAATATTTATAAGCAATGATTCTAGATTTTTTTTTCCTTTCCAATATAGATCGGATCTACCACAATCCTTCAACTTATTGAATTGTGTCTCTGCCCCGAGGCTCTTAGATGCATTTGTGTTGGTGCACCTTCTTGTGCCTATGTGCAGGAACAGTTGGCTGTTTTACAAGCTAGGTTGATACTATTTTCCTTTAAAGGCAGCAGCAATCTTGTGAATATGGATCGGATTCTACACTAGCTTATGTTGTAATTTGTTAGGATTATTCTGAGTGTTTACTAACATCAAGAATAATTGGATGTTGTCGTCGGGAGAGTGTCACGACTCTGGATAGGTGGCATCTTTGGTAAATCAGTCAGTTTGGAACTTGCGCATTACCATAGCTTGCTCATCAACATAGAGAAAAATAATGTAGGTGTTATGACAGCAGTGGTGTTGACGTTTTGATTTATGGATTGTGCTTGTGTGGCATTGAGTTGTGTATATTTTATATCTATAGATTTATGACTTCAATGTAGTGGGTGATTTTATCTGATTGTGAAATAAACATTTATATACACACTTGAGCATAGATAGGGTTTGAACACATGACGAGTGGCATATATATTGTTGCGCTGCAAGACACTCAACAAGAACATGCACTTAAGTTGAAGTGGGGGATTGAACTAGACCCCTAAAAAGTCATTATTTGGAACAAGAAAAGATTAGTCTGCAAAAGGGTGGTTGCCATATCACCTAGATTGACTCAAATGTACGTATAAATCTGTTTTCTTTCTTTCAAGTGTTTACTCTGGTTTGTTAGTTAGAGAGGTACCAAATAAAGCTAAGAATCAATAAATGCTGTCCCTTGTACGATTTTGTTTATGGCTATTTGGCTTGTAGCACCTAAATGTTTTACGTTTGAGTTGTCTTGTGGCTTACACACAACTTGTATGCTGTGTCCTTGTTTAGACTATAATTTATGCTGCAATATTTTTGTTCATTTAATTTTGCGAAGGAGTGATTTATTTCATTTATCAAAAATGCTCTTTACATATTGCACAATTTAATTGGCATTTATTAGCATGTAGCTCAACAATTCATCTTCTATCTTACCTAATTTACATCCGGTTAATAAGATGCATATAATAATTTGTTATATATAACACAACTTTTTTTTTTTTTTAAATATTCACCACGATGCTTCAAAGGATATATATATATATATATATTATAACTTAATACATATAATAACTTATATATTATAATTTAATTAGTTTTTTTTTTTAAGTAATTTTATAATTATTTTTAATCTTATATTTTAATTTTATGTCTAATATAAATTTGATATATTTAATAAATTTGTACATATATTATTACTATTACTTCAATTCTTTTTGCAGTATGATATGATTTAATTATATGGTATAATTTTTTTTTATATTATGGAGTTTTATTTTTAACATGGTTGCACATATATATTGTTTTATAATACATATGTTTTCATAAAAGAAAAAAATATGATCTTTTTTAGGAAGATAAAATAAAACACACTTAAAATGCTCTTTCCTAAGAACCAATGTTTTTTCCCCCCTAATAATTCTATATTGTTGTACTTTTGATCAACTTTAATTATCCTATCAAGTTCTCTCAAAGAAAATATGATAGTAGGTGATGAGAAATTGAGAAGTGAGTAGTTACTTTCATCATTAATACATGAACTCTCCCTCAACAGCAGCATAACTTTCAAGTTTCAACTCAAACCAAGCAAGAATCAGGCAGACAAAAAAAAAAACGTTTTAAGTAGTACTTTAGGTCATGTTTAATAACAATTATAATTTATGATTAAATAATTATTTTGTGATTTTTAATTTTTTTATAAACATAATCACCAATGTATTTAATAAAAATTTATAATTTTTATGAAAAAAAAAATCAAAAATTACTTTCAAGTTGTTTGATTAGATTTTTTGTTTTTTAATTTTTTTTCAAAGGACTTTAAAAATAAAGAAAATTTTTAGTTATTTTTTAAAAAATTTAAGCTTTTAATCATTTTTTCCCCAATATTTATACATACCAAAATTATGAGACTTGATTTACTCTCTAAATGTTTGGGCAAAACGAAAAAATTAGAAATCTAATTTTTAAAGATTTATGAATCACCCTATATTTTGGTAGTGATTCATTGAAATTGTAAAAATTAAAATCAGAAATCGTTACTAAATATATCTGATTGAAAAATCACTTGAAAAAAATTCTAAAATTAGAAATTAAAATTGTTATTAAACAAGCCCTTAAGGTGTGTGTTATAATGATTTTGATTTTTAATTTTAGAATTTTTTTAAGTGATTTTTCAATCAAGTATGTTTGATAATTTTATTTATTTTTTCAAATTTTTAAATAACTATTACCAAAATATGGGGTGAGCATTTATGATTTTTTATTTTTTATTTTTACCAAACATTTTTCTAGAGGATAAATCAAGTCTTATAACTTTTTCATATATAAATATTGTAAAAAAATGATTGAAAACTTAAAATTTGTAAATAATAACTAAAACTTTCATTTATTTTTAAATTTTTTGAAAAAAAATCAAAAAACATAAATTGTTATCAAACAATTTGTCGATCATTTTTTTTATTTTATTTTTTTATTAAAAATCATTTAGTATAAATTATTATCAAAGATATTAATAATTATTTAAAAATAAAAATTATAAAATTAATTATTTAATTATAAATTTTAAATTCCGGCTTGATTTATACAAAAAGTAGTAAATTGTGGAAACAATATAACTCATTCTCTGTCTCATTGTGTCTTTGTCTGTGCACATCCCTATCAATGTTTCAAGCTTGAAACGATTAGTGATTTACTAAAACAATTTACAACACTCTTTTAAGAATCTTTTGAAAATGATATGTTTTCATAATTACCAAAAGACATGTAAGTTTATCAACACACCTCAGTTCTTAACTTTTATTTATGACAAATACTTGACAATCTCAACTAATGTCATAATTAAAGACGAAAATTTCAAAAATGTTTGTTGAAATTTAACCAATTTCAGATGTTTTGGGTTACCAACATAAAAATTGGATGGAATTCAATTCCTTTCATAATTTTGATAAAATTTCGATAGTAAATTTTGGTTTTAACGCATAAACTTATATTTTATTTTAAAAGTAGTTCCAAGGAAATTGATTTAAAATAAAGTGATTTAGTTAAAAGTGCTTTTAAGATAAACATTTAGGTATTTGGGATGAAAATGTTAGAAGCTATTTTGAGTAGTATTTTGATAATTACTTTAGAATGGGAGCATACATTCAAAATTACTTATTTTAAAAATGAGTAGTACTTACTTATTTTAAATGTACAAATAATATTTCTCAAATTTTTAAAAATACTTTTTATAAATATTATCAAATATTTTTGAAAATGACATGATCCCTTTGAAGGCAATTGCCATCCAAAGAAAATGTTCTCAACAAATCCTATATCTAGCCTAGACCCACTCTAGATACTAGTACTATGTGTTCTAAGTATGATAAAAAAAAATAATAATTAAAGTAGTCCTATTTTAAAATTATTAGAGTGTTAATTTGATTGTAAAAATTTAAATTTTATTTTTTCTTATTTTTTAAGCACCGTCAAATTTTAGTACACACTCGCTTTTATTCTACATCATTAATTATTACAATATTTTCTTGTACATGAGCTCTAATTTACGTCTTATTTTATTATTTGATAGGAAAAAATATATATACAATGATGCACTCCATTGAACCCTTTACCATATTTGCATGATTACATGTTTGAAATTTATCATTGGTCTCAGCTCTTGAGGGACCAACCGACCAAACCAGAAGAATCAAATTAAGTTTCCATTTATTATCATCTCTGTGATCTTTTTTCTTTCTTTTAGAGAAGAATCTTCCCTTTTGGGTTGGGAAAAAACTTGCTTTAATTTCCACTAAAGCTACTAACTGTTTCACATAATATTCTTTTCGTTCCTTATCTTTGAATACTAATGGTGCTTTTCTTTCAAATAAAGAATCTCATTCTCTTCAAGAATTAATAAATGTATAAAAATATCTTTTTTTTTTCTTTTTTTTTTTTGTTTTTTAAAAAAAAGCTTAAATTTTTACTGAGAGTTGATTTTATAATAATTTCTGACATATTATTAAAATTGTAGTTTTCAAAGCCCAGTAATTAACCTCAATTTTTTATACAAACATGTTGGGCTTTTATTTCCTTCATAAAATGATTTTTCGCAGTTAACAAGTATGATAGCTTTGTCACATTAACATGAATCATGGACTTTCTAATATCAAAAATTAAATTAATTGGTAAAACCGTACATATTTCTTATAAAATCTACCATAATATTAATATATTGGAGACAAAAACTAAAAGGAAAATAAGATAAAACCAAATCAAAGAGAAAAGAAGAAGAAGAAATTATTCAATAAAAGTAATTAACATTTATGCCTCTTCAGCAAATGGATTTTCTTTGTGTTTTCTATTGACAATTCTTATATTTTATTTTTTCCTTAAAGTTTGGAGAAAGGAAAATTTTTGAGTCACTTGTTGATAGAAGTGTTAAGCTAATTTTTACTTCACTCACGATCTTGATCATCGTGTTCGAACTATCTTATACAATTGTCTATCTATGAGTACACATGTCCAAAAGCTTCTTTCTTCCATCAACAATTTCATCAAAGAGATCATCAAGCTGTCCAATTATACTCTCAACTCCACTCTTTAACAACCCAAAATCTCTTTTCAATTGGTCAACTCTGTTTTGAATGTCAATATCCTCTTCATACTCCACTATTCTTTCCAACTCAACCTTAAGTTCCTCAAATGCCAATTTTGATGCTTTAAACTCATAAAGAAGAATTCCAGGCTGCCCATCAATCTGTTGTATCTCACTTGCTACTCTTTGTTGCAATCTTGCAACTGAAACCATAAAACTTGACCCAAAAATCATATTCCCATTATACCCTCCTTCATTGAAACTTGATTCAGATCCACAAAATACAAGTCCATTGAACAAGATCATCAAAAGCAGAGAACTTACATTTCTCATTGCATAAAGAACACCTCGAAAACCATTGAATCCATTGAATTTAGATTCCATCGAAACACTCTCATTAAGACATAATGACAATGTTTGAATTCTTGTTTCCATCAAGTTCTTGTTCTCCTCTTCTAAACCCACAATTTCTCTTTGGCAACCATTTATTGCTCTAACAACCTAAGTGAAAGAAATTGATCATTAGAACAAACTAAAACCAATTTTACAAACATGGTAATGATTAATGAACTTGGGTTATCATGTTTCATATTGTTTATATCATAATTAAAAAAAAATCGATATTTATAAAAATCTAACACTTTGGTATTACAAAAATATCAACAACAAAAAAAAAAAATCAAGATATTATCAATATGGATATAATTTAATTTATATAAATCTTATAATAATTAATTTTTTATTAAAAACTAAAACTTTATAATATATACACATTATATGAAGCAAACAAAAAAATTACACCCTAAACACATTTTTTTTTTTTTTAATATTATGAAATTTTGATCACAAAATTTCAATATTTTAAAATCATTTTGATTAAGGAAAATATTATGATCAGTACCCAAAAACCCATAAAGTCCAAGTAAAAAATATCAACATCGTATTCGTTTAGAAAAAAATTTGTGATTTTATTATAATCTAACATAACTGCATAATAAATAAATTCGTATCGTCCGAAAAAACATAAAATAATCTAGATCATATTACATCAAGAATATTATAAATATTTTAACTTTTATTTATTTATAAAAAAAACATAATTTACTAACCTGTTGGGAAGTCGTAGGATTGAAATGATGATAACCATCAATAGAGAAAACTAAATTAGTAGAAGAAGATATGTAATTTTCCATTGAAGAAACTCCAGATTTGAGCAGATGACAAGCTTCCCAAAGCCTTGAACTTTCATCCATATACTCATCAAGCCATTTCTCACCTGTGGGAAGTTGAAGCTTTTGAACCAAAAGGGTCAACTGGGAAAGGAGCTTTTGAAGTGAGGAGATAACTTCTTGAAGAAATTGGATAGACATGAAATTATTGGAGACTAAGGATTGATTAAGATTGTTGAGTTCATGTGTGATGAAGTTGTAAAATCCACTTACAGAAGTTGTGTTGGTGTATGAAGAATCCATCATGGTAAGGTAAGAAAAAAGATATGGTGTGGTGTGGTTTAGTTGGTAAAGAAAATTATAGATATTGATTGGGTATATATATTGGAAGCTGGATGAAGAAAAAAAAAATAAAGAAATTAAAAATAATAATAATAAGTGTTTGTAGGCTTTAGCTTTAGGAATGAATAGCTAGCTTATAGCTTAGGTTTTCTTGGTTTGTAGTTTGTTCAATGTTGGGAGCAATTATGGGCGTTTCTTTAAGGGTGGAGGGAATGATTGGAATTCTGCTAGCTGTTTACATTGTTAACTGGGATGTGTCATGAACCAAAATACAATAGAATAAAATTAGGTTCGTCATCCACTTATTCTATTAATTTTATTTTTAATTTATTTAAAAAATTATCACATTATAAAAAGAAAGGAAATAACTCAAGTCTACTACTTTTGATAAAAATATACTTTAAATTTGTGTCTATTTGAAGAGACAACACAAAGTTTGCTACCTTTACGAAAAAGATCACAAAAGTTCATTTTATAAAAATAATAGATTTCTACTACCCTACAAAAGGACCGTAAAAGTTAATTACCTTTACAAAATGAACTTTTGAGATCTTTTATAAATATAATAAACTTGTATTGTTATTCTAAAGTATATTTTTGTTAAAGATAACATACTTAAGCTCTCCTTTGTCCTTATAAAAAATATGTTTAACTCCATAATGAAAATAAAAATGAAATTATATTTATAATTTGCACTTAAATCATAAAATTATTAGCCTGCTTAAAATTATGTTTTAGTAGAATAGGTATATGCACTCTATATTCTCCTTAAAATAAAAAATATTATCAATTTAAAGTTTGGAATAAATTTTAAATAAAAAGATTTTCAAGATTTTTAAAAATAGATAACATTTCTAACTCCTCTTTCTCTTTCACTAATTATATATACAACTGATAGTAGTTTACCTAATAGTCTGATAATAAGATTTATCACTTTCTTATTTAAAATCACAAGTTTAAACTACACTAAAATATTATTTGATTTAATAAAATTATATATAAATGAAACATAAGAATTCACAAAGTATCACAATTATTATTTTTTATTATTTCTGTTTCTGTTAATTTTATTCCTTTGTTTCAAATCATAGAATATGTTATATTTAGGTTCCTGTGCTACAAAAGTGTTATACACTTTACTTTGACTTAGATTCTTCTTCTTTCTTTTCATTCTTCCTTTGATTTGGTTCTCTTTAAGATTGAGTGCTCTTTGGCCTTCTTTAACTTTATCTGCTCTTCCTTCTCAAAGATTTGATCTATTTATCATATATTAATATATTTTAAAGGAAACGAATTAATGATAAGGTTCTCTGCATTAAGGTCAAGTAATGTTTTCTCTAGTGCATATACTTTTAGAAAAATATTAGTTATTATTACTAAATTGATTCATTATTCTATGATTACGTATGTAGTAAAAATTGATTAAATATATGTAATTGAATTTTATGCCATATTTATTATTTTATATATGTTTTAATTAATTATTAATTTAAAAAATGCATATTTTTAACTCATAGAACCCAATTAAATTTCTATTGATGGCATTTTTTTTTTTTTTTTTTTTCAGAATACACAACATATTCTATATTAAAGATAAAATTCATATTAAAAAAGATATGGGGCATATACTTTAACATCAAGTTGGTTGGGTAAAGATTGCAATATTATAAAAAGCTTCAAAGCACATGTATATTCTATGATTAACCCTGTTGGCCCAAGGCCTCAATACTACCAAAAGCAGACAAGCCTATGAATACCATTTCTTGAGACAAGAAATGCAATGAACCCAGAATTACTAAAAACTACAGTTTCCATTATTAAAGTTTTATTCATCATAGTGATATGAGAAAATTAATCAAAGAAAATGGCACAATTTGCTGAAGCTACTGGTTAACACGATTGGCAACAATTTTTGACTTTTTTTTTAATTAAATCATAATGACGCTCTACATTTGAGCAAATCAACGAAAAAAATCCTTATACAACACTGTTTTATGCATCTGAACTCTTTTTATTGCTAATCTGTTTTGCGTGTATCGATCGGAGAAAATTGAAATAAAAATTATATATATAATAAGTTAGAGAGTCTAATTGGTCCCTTTATTTAAGTAAATATGTATTATTTAGTCATTTAGTTTATAAAATATGTCTTTTAAGTCCATTCACTTATAAAATTATATTTTTAAGTTATTTTACTTATAAAAAAGCTGTCAGGTGATAAAAAAGTTAAATTTTTTTGCTAAATCTAATTATCTAACGGAAGAGCACATGCGTCACATGCATTTTTGTATGTTTTGATAAATATATATCTAATGAAATAATTTTTTCGATCAAACTTAAATAAAATTTTTATTATCTAATTTTTGACTTTAGATATTAAATAATGAAAATTTTATTGAAAATTTTGTTTAAATTGGAAAGAAAGTAATTTAAAAAATTAGAGTAATTTTTTAATTAAATATTAATTTTTTATAGATACATTTATAAAAAAATATAAATATTTATGTAATAAAAAGTTAACTTTGTCATTTTTTTACTTGTCATTTTTTTCACAAGTAAAAGAATTTAAAAATACGTTTTTTTTATAAATAAAATGACTTAAAAAATACTTTTTTAAAACTCAAATACTAACTACAATCTTTTAGGAAAGCAAAATAACTCCTATAATATTTTTTTTATATAGAAACTAAGAAACGACAATAAAAGACAAATCTAATCACACTCCTTTTATATTTTTACAATTAAAAATGACTAATATGTTATTTTTTTAACATTCATTCAATTGAAATTGAACGACGATAATTTAGATCCATTTAATATTTTATGTTTAATATTATTAGAGTGTTAATTTTATTATTATAAATTTTAGGAGTATTATTTTTGATAATTTTTCAAAAATTTATATGCATCATAATTATTACAATTATTCTGATCGAATAACATGCTACTTAGCCTCAAGTTCTATAATTAATCTCTTAAGCACTCATAATGTGGTTGCCTTTTGTGGAATTTTTTTTTTTTTCCTTTTTATATTGCCATATCATTTTTCATTAAACGGAAAAAGTGATGCTCATAATTCGAATCTTCCTCCCTTAATTTAAATAAGCTAGTGAGTGTGCTGTATCAATTAAATAAAGAAAGAAAAAAAAAAACCAACCGTCTATGTTAGTTAGGGGAAATTATTGCTTGTTTAATTAATCGGTTGAATTTAAAAAAAATAACAAAACTAACACCTCTCAAAATATCTAATAACAAAACTAGCATCTCTTGTGTTCACATTTATATTTTTACAATTAAAAAAATGACTAATATGTCATTTTTCTTTGAACACTCATCTAATTAGAATTGAACGACGATCCGTTTAATATTAAACGTTCTTGATAATTTCTCAACCTTATATTTTTCTCTCAAAATCTAGAAACATCTCACTAATCTTATTCTCTGTCTCACGTCCAAAATACTTGTCAATTAAATTAAAAAAATATATAGTTATAAGAACCAACAAACTAAACTTTTATTTTCTAATAATTTTAGAAAAAAAATATGAAATCGTCAAACTTGTAATGAGAAAGCTTCTTTCTACCATTTTAATTACATATTCAAAATACACTAATTGAATAATATTTGCTAAAAGAATATAATGAAAAGAAACACCATTTTAACTTTTATAGAAAAGAGGAAAAGGCTTGTACAACACTTTGGTATTTAAGTCCGGACATATGTAGTCTATTGACGTATTCTCAGTTGTACTAATCTTATAGAAATTAAATTTCAAATTTTAGTGGTACGTGAGTAGTGTAGTGTCAAAGTAAACTACTTATGATACTTTGAATTGGTCATTTCGGCCAACAACAAATGGCTGGCATCATTCTCTTAGGAAGAACCATCATTAGTGAAACGAAGAGTCTTGAAGAAGAGCAAGAAGGCTTGTGTTCTGTTTCATTCCACAATGCCAGGACCACAAAAGAATGAGCAAAAATGCTTTAAATAAATTAAATAATTTGGAAAAAGAATAAGTCGGTGACGTCATCAATGGACTTAACTAACAGGCTAGATATCTTAGCAACCCTAGGTAGGTCAGTTAAAAAGTCTTATAGGCTAACGACAATGTATATAATTAATAATCACATCAAAGTTTCATATCAACATGACATAGAAAACTCTTCTGATTAAAATTTAATTTCTCTCTCTTATTTTATTTAAAATATAAATAATATTATCTTAAAAACATTAAAATATATTATTGTCTTCTAAAAAAAAAATTATATTGGCTTACAAGCTTTTACCGACCCGTATAATTAGAGTTTTTTTATTAAAAAAAAAAAATATTCATAAGAGTAGATTGTGGTACCCATATTTTCTACAAATTTCATTGATTACCTATCTTTTAACAGAATAGTTATATTCAGCCGGCATCAAAACCACTTAATTTGATAAATTTTTTATCATTAATTAAATTTTATTAATTAAAATAAAAAAAAATCGTTAGATATATATATATATATATATATATATATATATATATTAACTTATTAAGTAGTGCAATGGTGCTCCCATAAACTTAGGATAATTTATTTAATATTTTTGAAGTAAATGATAATATAATATTTTATATAGTAGTGCAATTATTTTTTTGAAATACATAAATATTCGATACTTGTTAAAAGAAGAAACAAATATGATTAGTAAGGAGTATACTTTATGAGTAATAAATAACACCTCAGTTGTGTCTTTAAATAAATTCTATTATATTTACTTAATACATGCTCAAATAGCGAGACGTTAGTCATTGTTTTGAAAGTAAATGATAATATGATATTTCATATTTATAAAATTTAATATTAGTAAAAATATTGTTAAAAAAAAAAATATATCTAATAGAGAGAAAAAATCATTGATAAGATGTATATTCCTTAATCAATAAATAACATATTTTCTACATATTTAAAAAGATTTATGTTTGTTGAGCATAACTCATCATTGATATTTAATGAGGTGCATTTTAAACCGGAATATTGGACCTTTTTAGAGCATTTAAGTCAAATAATGAGTGTGAAGTGACAAATTGAATTAGGAATTTGCGTCAAGTAACAAATAGCATTTCAAAAACCAGCCACAACATGGTCGTGATTGTATTACACGGCTTATGTTGCTCTAAAAATGTTAATTCTTATAATTAATTCTGTTATTTAATCATTTAAATATCGTTAAAAAATAAAATAAATTAAAAATAATAACCAATAATTTGGCAGCCATGCTTGACAAAATTGTAGATTTTTGTTTTTTTATGATCAATAATTACAAGATAGATATTGATATACTGTATTATCTTCAATCAGTGTTATGTAACAGTATTATTTTTTGAATTTATAACTCTTTGGAGATCGAATTAAGTCAAATTTTTCAAAAGTACATTCAAATAAGTTATTTTTCATTCATGTCAAACAATCTATAAATATAAAAGGATTGTGATAATATAGGAATCCCAATAGAATTTTTAATATGCTGCAACAATTAAATCAAATTTGACACTTTGATTAGCAAGGAAATAGAAGAAAATTACACCACCCACAAAAGGCAATTTGAATGAATTAGAACATTTCTTAAACAAACAATTAGAGTGTTTTAGACTCGATATAAATTGATATAATGGTTTGTAAGGAAATTTGAATGAAGTAAAGCATTTTAATCCATCAAAAGTGGAATCATACTAGTGAGAAATCATGCTTGTAAACATACCATTGCTTGATAGTCCTCAACAATTCTCATTGATTTAGACATTGAGGTTGTGAACTTTAATGAATGGACAACACTAAAATTACCTTTCATTGTGATTCCAAAAGTCAAATTCTCAAGAAAATGGAATATTTTTTTGTTCCTTGGTTGGACAACATGATGTTTAATTATGGTACTATCATTTATTAAAGGTAATATACAACTCATCTTTCACTAATCACCACCAATAGATAATTAAAAGTTCTAATGTTTAAGATTTTCTATGATTATCTTGGTACAGTAATTCACATAAATAATGAAAAAAAAAAAAAAAAATTAACTCAGGAGGCAATTTATTCGTGTTACTTGGACATTTTGGTTATTGATAAATTTTTATAAAAAATATATAGGTAAATCAATCTTTAAAATTGTGACACTTTAATATAATTTTAACTTTGCATAAATTATGTGACCAAAATATCATAATGACACAAATAAAATAGCTTAGAGAAGTAACCACTCAATAAGAATTTTTTTTTTTTTTTTTTAAATAAGAATTTTTATCTTTAACCAATTTTTTCATGAAAATGAATCAAAATAAGGGTAAATTAACAAATATATTACTGAACTATTTTAAAAGTTACAAATATATCATTTAATTTTATTGACAGATAAAAATAATATTCAAGTATAATTATGATATAAATATATTATTATGTTATATTTTTTATGGTAGATACGTACACTAATAAAGAGTATGGTAGTAGATTTATACCATTAAATAAGAATTTGGTGGTAAATTTGTATTAATAATAAAAAATTTGGTAATAAATTTATACCACTAATTATATTTAAGTGCTTTTTTGTTACTAAATAAAATAAAATAATATGTTTATAATTTTTAAGATAGTTTGATGATACTTATGTCAATTTATTCTCAAAATAATTTAGTTGATAGTAAGTGGCGGAGTCAGAAAAAATTTTTGGGGGGGGTAACTTTTTTTTTTTTATATACAAAATAAAAAATTAGTAAGAATTATAATAAATTATACTTAATCCAACACTAAATTTTTTCATGTCATATTATAATAATGACATAGAGTTAACACATTATAATTAACTTATAACGAAAATTAAACAAAAATATAACAAGTTAATAAATATTAGTATCATTCATGAATAAAATAAATTTATTAACTAAAAATACTAAGCAAATAAAAAGCTCAATCAAATACATTAATATTTATAGACAATAAAACTAAAATAATCATATAAAAATGTAAAAAGTAAAATATGATTTATAATTTTAAACTTGAGACTATATTTAAAAATATATAAACGAATGACTAATAATAATAAAAATAAAAAAATTTTATATAAAAAAATTTTAAATAAATTCTAAAAGATTATTAAAATAAAATATCAAATAATATAATATTAAATAAAGTTAAAATTTGGATTGAAATAAAATATAATAAACATAAACTTAAAAAAATTTAATATGAAGCTTATCGTATACTTATTTTTTTAATTTTATTTTTGTAATATTGAGTTTAAAAATATTTAAACATTATTTAGATTTTTATATTTAGAAAGAATTTTTTGTAGTATACTACTCTAATTTTATTTTTGTTACTAATAGTTATCAAATACATAGAAAAAAATATATATATTTAACCACTTTATTTACAATTTATGTCATTTTTATCCACGTATTTGTTAAATATTATTAATATATACTAAAATATGTACATAAAAATTAAACATAATATATTACTATAAATAAAATATTTATTTAATGCTAAAAATATACACATAATTAATTTTTTATAAAAAAAAATTGGCGGAACTAAAATCTCCTTTTAACTCCCTCATACATCCGCCCTGTTGATAGTCCTATATATATAATAATAATAATATAAATAATATATTGTGCGAAACTCCTATATTGTTCTGCGTTTGTGGGGGAGAAAAAACTAAAGATTCTAGGTTTTACTTTCTCAATTTTTTGTAATTATAAAGTCCTTTACATTTTCAATTTTAATCCATTAGTTAAAATTTATGATTTACATAGCACTAAAACTTCTTCTCTTCACATATTAAAAAAAAATCATTTTATAAAAAAATACATTAATTGAAATTTACAAATAATGATGAAATTGCATAGTACACATATGTACATATATATGATAAATAAAAATGTATATTAATGACTTCTGTTTATGTATAATACCTTCTGTTTTTATTTAAATAACCAAGTTTTTCAAATAATTTCAAAAATAATTACCTTGCAAAATAAGCATATATTTAATTGAAAAAACCAATAAATAAATAAATGTTCATTTTTAACACATTTTCATATTATTTTATAAATATATATTTATTTACTAAGGAATTATATAGTGCTTTTATAATATCCTATAGTAAGATTCACTTTTTCATATTAATAAATGTGAGGTCTTATACATGTGGTTTGCTTCGAATATAAAAAAAGTAGTGTTATTAATTGTCTGGAATCACTTCAATGGAATAAATTTATGCTCCTCCCTCATATGTCCCCGTTACAGATGTTTAATTTCACACCTACTCCAAAGTTGGAAACTTTTATCCTGTTTAAATCAAAAGGTAATCACAAATTCATAAATAGTTTTTTTAAGTAAAAATTAAAAAGACTTATGCATCAAAATCCTATAATAAGATTCCATATGCTTTAAACAATATCTAGCATGTTCTGATTTGTTGCTTGACTAATGCAGAATCTTTTAGGAAAAGCATATAAAAGTTAATTTATGCAGTTATCTATATTCCGTAACATGTTTCTATGCGGAAATTTCTTTTATACTTTTTTTGGGAAATTTTCTCTCCCATGCACTTATTGTCAACTTCGTATATATTGAATGTTGGTTACTCTTGTGTGAAAAATATCTACATTTGTCACCAATCTACATTGTGAGTTTCCACTTAACTCAAAACTAATTTTTGTGAATAAGATTAATTCTATGACCTTACATCTTTAGTGTATGGGTTCATTAAGTATCATGAAAGAAAAGAAGATTTACAAATTATTGAAACTAACTTCACTTTCAAATTTCCTTGATAAAAAACTTGACCTAATTTGACATTTCACTTAAAAATTGATGGTTGTAACAATAATTTATCAATTGTTATACGTACACACCGTACATAATTTTATGTATAAATTAACCTACTATTTTGAAGTCAATTTAATTATATATAAGTCAATATGTTATTATAAAACTCTAAATCCAAGAGTTGTTAGGTTTTTGCAACATGGGTTTTGATGGACTTTGGCATCCACGTACACCATTCGATTCGGGTCACTAGGCTAGCTTGTTCACAGGCAAAAACAGAGTGGTCTTTCTTATTCTCTCTCCGGATTACTCAGGTTTTGGAGACTCAGAAGATTCAAGCATCTTATTTACTAGGTTGATCCTTTATCATAATGTATAATACCTACATTGTATAATTAACTCAACTTATACGTTAGTTTACTATTAGTTGAATTGTGTCAGTCCCAACTTTTACACTATGACCATTATATTCAACTAAATAATTGAAAAATTATATCTTCTAGTTTATGTAAAACTTTAACTAAATATTTATAATCATCATCTATATTATTTTTGTAAGGAAAAACAACTGAATTTTAATGATAATAACTTTAACTTTTGTCAGCTATAGTAATCAAAGGTTCCAAGTAATCATTTTTAAAATAAGGTCGGCCATAAAGTACTCTAGTATAATTAATTTCGATCCAAATTTTAATTGTATTTGACATGTTGAAATTCAAAAAAAAAAAAAAAAAAAACTCCTAATTCAACTTAATAGTTGAAAAATTATATTGAAAAATATACCAACAATAACATCTATAAAATTTATAACAATAAAAAAAAACACCCGATAATATTGAGTAATATTAAATTGGAATGTATTTAACATTAAAAGAGATTAAATGATTATACTTTTTTAAAAATAGTAAAAATATATGAACTATATTAAAGATAATTTTTTTTTTGTTATAAATTTTAAAAATGTTATTTTGATTGTTTTTTAGTTTATGTAAGCACTAACTGTATATTTATAAAATTATAATCATCATCTATATTTTATTTCAAGTAACTAAAAAAAAAACTGAATTTTAATGATAATAACTTTAATTATTGTCTACTATATAGTAATCAAAAGATCCAAATAATTATATTTAAAGAAACGTTGTCCATAAAATATAGTGTAATAAATTATCCAAAATTTCATTGTATTTGACTTGCTTTGAGTAGCCCAGTTGAAAATTCCGGTGGTTATTGACGATTTTTGAGATAGAAGGTTGGTAGTTAGAGTTTTGAAAACTTCTTTCTTATTCGGACAAGAGAGCAAGTTAACGTTGTGACTTGGCTTGGCTAGTATCTCTAAAAAATGGGTTTCTGTAGGGTGTTCTTTGGAACCTCACAATCCTTATTGATTTACCAAATAAAGAAATTATTGTATGTGACATGTTGAAATAGATAAAAAAATATATATATATATATATATTGGATTAGATTATATATTTAAAAATTTATGGTTTCAAATTCAATCTAATGAACACACTAACAATATTTATTTGTTTACACATGTTTAAACTTAGAGCGTCTTCACATTAGCTTTAATTAGCATTTCAAGGTGGAATTGATTTATCTGTATTAGTATTGTTTATTAAAATAAAATAAAATAAAAACTTTAAAACATAGAAGTTATAAGAAGCTTTTGGATTGGGCCTGACTCTGTAAACAACATAGCTGAGCCCAAATCAAAACATCAGGAAGAAATGAATGACCTTGGGGGGCGATGAACGAGAGTGAACTCTTCTGCCCATCACCTGCAAAGCAAGCCTTCAGTCTCTCTCTCTCATATTCTCTGGACGCGTGAGTCTTTGAAGTCATAAGCAAGCAAAATGGTAGCTCTAGCTTTCTCCACACCAATAAGCTTCTCAATCGCATCTCGTAACCGAAGAACCTTATCTATTTCTCTATATTCTCACAGGTACAACGAACTTAATTCATACACAAATAGTAAGCAGTGAATTTTCATTGCTTTTAAATTTGTGTAATTGTAAACGCTCTGAATTCGTAATATTAAGGAAATTTTGCAGGAACCCAACAAGGTCCATAGTGTCTTCTTTGCCCACTCCTTATAGCAATTCGTCTTTAACTGGTATGTATTTCCTTTCGCTTTTCTGTTTGCCCTTCTGAAATTACTCAATATGTTTAAGCTGAGTGGAAATAATAATAATAATAATAGTTGTGATTTTGTAAATAGAATTGTTGTGGCTGGGTGATACTAATGATAATATATAGATGTGGCTTTGTAAAAATGAACTGTTAGAGTAAGATTTATTGCATTCTCAGTTGTTTTGTTCCCAGACCTCTTTAGTTATAATATGAGCTTGGTCAACGATTCTGTTGAGCTATTGAATATGAAGGGTTTATGGATTGAGATATTTGGCTTAATGGTTGCAATAAGAATTTTTGCTTGCCAAGTTGTTCTTTTCAGCTTAATTGCTTCTAGGTGTAGTCCATTTCAGTAACAATTTGAGTTTGGTTAAAAATATTATATAGCTATCGGGAATGAATAAAGGAGGATGTTTTTGAAGAATATGTTGCTACTGGAGAACAAAGTAAAATTGTGGAAGTGTGTGATTTTTGTAATTATTTTCCCAGGATTGTCTAGTAAGACTAGTGGGTCTCTTCTAAAGCTTGGAGAGGAGGGTTTCCTTGAAACCAGTGCAAGGTGTGTGCTCGTGGCCTTTTCCTTTAACCTGTTCCACCTAATGTTTGGTTGCTTTTTTCATTTCTGAACGCCTTTTTCATTTCTTGAATGATAAATTTGTTGTGCTAGTGTATAGATTTATCCTGGGTTAAATTATGTTTAGGAAAGAAGTGTAGTTCTGCATATGTTAGAAGTATAAAACAAGAATCATGTAAACTTCTTGCAACATATACAAGAAATTTAAAATTGATTTATGCATCTAAGATGGTTGGCAAGTGTCACAGGCCTATTCTCAGAAAGAAAGAAAGAAAAAAAATCCCTCTCTCTCACTCTTTCTATTCAAAGAAAAAGACTACTTGACATGGTTGCTTGTTTTGCAGATTAAACATGCTACATTATTTTTGCTTTCATGGTTTGCTTCTTAGTGCTTAGTAGACGTATAATTTCTTAACCCGGTTCCATGCAATGTAGTTATGGTCCAATAGAAGCCAAAACAGCAAATCCACCCATGATGCCTGCAGTGATGACTCCAGGAGGACCTTTAGACCTTTCAACAGTATTATTTCGGAATCGCATAATCTTCATTGGGCAGCCAGTCAATTCGATGGTGGCTCAAAGAGTCATATCACAGTTGGTGACACTGGCAACAATTGATGAGAATGCAGATATTCTTGTATGCTTATGTTTGGGTTTCTATTTTCCCATCATTCTTAAACCTTCAGTAGAAGTTATCCAGCATAATATGACTTATGTCTCTTGTACATCAGATGTATTTGAATTGCCCTGGTGGGAGTACATACTCTGTGTTGGCAATTTATGATTGCATGTCTTGGGTAAGATAATAAAGGTTTTCCCTCTTCATAAGCTTATAATTTTCATTGCTCTATCGTTTTAATCACATTAGTCAAGTGGAAATTTTACTTTACTGATTATGCCTTTTGATTAGGTGGAAAGAACCACTTCTTATATAGGTTTTATTTTTTTACTGGTATTATCAGATAAAGCCAAAGGTTGGAACAGTATGTTTTGGGGTGGCTGCAAGCCAAGGAGCACTTATTCTTGCTGGAGGAGAAAAGGGAATGCGCTACTCTATGCCAAATGCACGCATTATGATACATCAACCACAGAGTGGATGTGGGGTATGAGTTGACTATGTGTTCTTCTTGAATCTATATTAACATAAGCTTTTGAGAGGAAGGATATAAAGCAATCTTGTCAAATTTTCCTATGCTATTCTGCAGCTAAAAATATTGGTAACAGGTCATATATTTAATTTAAAAAATCCCTGCTTTGACTTCTTTGTTATTTTTTAGTGCCTTTCAATATTCCTTCCCAGGGTAGTTCCCAAAATATATATATATATATATATTCCTTCCGATAATGATATAGATCAATTGAAGATTCTCCCAAAGCTATGTCCATAGAACTAAATCATTTATTATCTATTTGTATAAATAATGATGAAGCCCCTTCTTTTAACCTGTCTTTACTTTGGAATTAAATATCAAATTTGTGTCTGTTAGTATATCACCAGATCTCATTGTCTGTACTGCATCATTTAAGTTGGAAGTTTTTATTTCTGAATCCCGAAGACATGGTATTTTTGTATTAATGGCTTTTACTGTTGCTATGATTTTAATTTCTACCTGAGTCTTGGGACAAAAAATTTCCTGTTTCTCAATGTGTACTAGGAAGTGAGTGAAGGCATGACTGGTGCCCTTATGAAACTACTGATATTTTCCTTTCGAATCTATTAGTGCATGACTTGTACATAGATAAACTTACATGTAATGGAATTTCATGTTAAAGAAACAAGTTGGAGTGTTGTCTAACATATCATGTGACTCATTTTATATCTTGGAATCCATGAACTGATTGGGCATTACTTGCCTATAGGGTCACGTGGAAGATGTGAGGCGCCAAGTCAATGAAGCGGTTCAATCTCGGCATGTCAGTTCCCTTATCCCACTTAATTGATGTATCATAATGACTTTAGTCTTTTTGCTTTTGCTTCCGAGATCTTTTAAAAGCGCTTATGACAGTAAAATACGCTTCATGATCTTACAAAAAATTGTCTTCATGGACCAGAAAGTACATTATGTGCTTCATGATAGGATCTTCTGAAATTGCATCCATCTGAAACCACTTTAGCAAAAATACAAGCAAACATACCCTTAATTTCATCTGGAAAGAGAATAAAATATTTGTCTTTTCCATATTTATAATTGAGTTAAAACTGAATATCAAAACTCAATCAAACCATTACATACGATAGTCTGGGCAGACAAGTGCTTAAACTCAGGACAAAACTTAACTTTATTGTTTTAGTTTTTCTTCTCACTGTGCAATTTCACCTCTTTATTCTATGCATTAAATTATTTTGCTAACTTTTGTAAATATATATTTTTTATTACTTCTAATGCATTTATATTATTATAGGAGTTCTTTAGAAGTTATATTTAAAAAAATAGAGAACTTAGTACTTTTTTACATTTTAGGGTCCGATACCAAGTCAGAGGGACTTATAGTGTATTTTTGAAACTAGGGAGGGACTAAGTTGATAATTATTGAATCCTCAACTGAGGTTTGTGTAATTTTGTTATTTACTCATATTTCTAATTGAGTCAAAACTAAATATCAAGCCTTATTTCTGAAGACAAATGCAAGCCTTGAAAAATAGATCCTTCTTTGCAATTACTGAAGGTGGAACTTAGGTATGGCCACTGCTAACTGTAAAGTTCACCATGTAGAAGCTAGGGATTCGTTGGGTGATGAAATTTGAAATAAAGTATTTCAGTGGTTGGCCATTTCTCCTAATCTCAAATTTTTAATATTATTGTTGTAAAGCACTTGCATCTTCTGTTTCTAACTTGGTGTTTTTAGTCAAAACTTTTGCTTTGTGCACTGTTCAGTCATCCTTTGCTAATGCACAAGTTCTCTGCCAAATATTTAGCATTTTAATATCCCTGTTTTCTTCCTGCTAATTTGTGCAGAAAATTGACAAAATGTATTCTGCGTTTACGGGTCAACCTTTGGAGAAAGTGCAACAGTACACTGAGAGAGACCGTTTCTTATCTGTGTCTGAGGTAAAAACTTACTTGGATGTTCTGCATCAAAAAAACAAAAAAAGAAAGAACAAGTGCTAACATGTGTCAGAAAATCAAAATCAGTGTGCTGTTTCTAAATATATTGCGGGGGTGGGGAAACTCCTTAAAAAGAAATCAAGTCTTTACCAACTCTACTGTAGTAGAAGGCGGCTAACAAAAATCAATGCGCTCTTAAATATATAATTATTCCACAAACTCTTTGTACATATTAAGTTATAGATCACAATTGTAAATCGTTCTTTTTTTCCCTGCCATTGACTGCAGGCTATGGAGTTCGGACTTATTGATGGTGTCTTGGAGACGGAATACTGATTCTTGTTTTTCAGGCCGTTCTTTAAAATTTTATTCAGAAGTTCCTTCTCACATTGTTCAGTTGGCACTATGTAGTTGTCTGCAATATTAATATTCAAATTTAATGTTGATATAGTGCCAATAAGTTAAAGCGCCCTTGTAAGTTTTTGTTTCTATGATGTGATTAAGTGAAGCCTCCATTTTATTTTATTTTTACATCAACAGGGTTTTGTTGTGAACACTTCGACCCAACGACAGTTATGGTTATCTAACTAACAAGCTACGCTAGTTAATAGTTAAGTGTAATAAATTTGACAAAATTTGAAATATTGGATTAGATTTTCAAAATCTGGAAACATTACGGATTAAATTGAAGGAATTGAAAAGCAAATCGTGTGAATATTTTGCAAAGTTAGGCACCAATTATATATATGTCTTGAAAAATGTTATTATTTTGGAAACATAAATGGGTTTTTGTCAACAACAAAAAAAAGGCTTTAAGAGTGCCGAGAGTTTAAAACTGTTCCAAAGCGTGCAAAAGTTTAGAAATAGCTCATTAAAATTGGCAATTTGTGACAATTGGGTACTAATTTTGGTTTATTTTGATCTTATGTAATTGATTTTAGTCAATTTTCCTGTGAATTAAAGTAGACATTATTGAGAGTTTGAATTGCAATTTTGGTCGATTTTTATTGTTTATGTCAATTTTGGATGATTTGGTTATATATGGTTAATTTTGGTTGTACATGGTCGAGTTACATTACCATCATTGGCTCCAAATTGGAAAGATAGTAAGGTTGGATGGTGGTGGCTAGAATGAAGGTGGTGCTAATGGTGACGACACTGGTGGTTGTAGAAGTATAAGGTGGTGGCTGTTCGTGAGGATTGAGGAAAAGAGAGAAAGAGAGCTACCGGTACTTCCTATCAAAGGAGACTCTATTTAAACTTTGCAACGAAATTCTAACATAAATGTTTTCTTAAGTTGTTTATTGCTTCTGTGTAAATAATACCAATTCTCTATGCACTGCAACAATGCCTCGCGGAGGAAATATGATTCATTTTTAAAAATCAATAGTCATAACTCATAAGGATTGTGAGACTAGTTTGTTAAAGTTTAGCTGTACATATAAGATATATATATATATATATATACATAAAAACTATATATAGAAACTTTGTGGGAAAAAGATCCAATCATAAATAAATGACACAAATGCCATTACCTGTTCCAACAGACACATAACAAAAAATTCTCTCTCTTGTTTGTAAAAGTTCAACTCCTAACACATTCTATTTCTCATTCTGATCTCTTCTCTTTGTCATCTTGCCTCTTGTCTTGTTCTTTGATTTATCAATGGCGGATCCTCTACGATCGCCAACATCGGATTTCTACAGCATCCTTGGCATAACAAAATCTTCATCCCTTAAAGAAATTAGAAAGGCATACAAATCTCTCATCTCAAAATGGCATCCTGACAAGAACCCTTCCAATAAAAAAGAAGCTGAGGCCAAATTCAATGCCATCAATGATGCCTATGACAAGGTACATTGATTTAACAATTTAAACATAGACGTCAATTGTATATTTTTCTTATGAAATTTATTGTTGAATGTCTTGTACATCAATATTCAATAAACAAAAGTTATATATATATATACCAAAGTTTATTCATGTTTTAATTTAAAATAATTCTCCTAATCTTTATTCCTTATCCAAAATTCATATATCAAAATATTCTTTTATATAAATCGTGATTTCTGTTTTGTTAAATAGATGTATCCAATGGATTGGCATAACATGAGTATGATTAGTGTGAATATTTGACATCTAAATTGTTAAATTTAAAAATAATAATAAATAAAAAAGTAAGTATTTTTACACTCAGACACAAATTTTGGCCTTAGAGGGTTTTAAGAATTTGATAAGAAATGTCTCAAAATTACTAATATAACTCATTTATTTAACTAGTTATATTTTTAATCTTAAAAGAATATATTTTCATCACGTTATTAAAAAAAAAATTAGTGCCTAAAAAGGGTTAAAAATGAAACGTTATCTATGAAGGGAGTTATGCTATGCATTTAAAATATTTTTATTTCGATTATGGGTTCAGGCAATGGATTTCAAAAGGCTAGAGAAAGAACCTCTAACAATAAGTGACCCAATTTTATTAGATTATGATCATCACAAAAGTGTAGATGATGAGTTCTTTTCACGTAATGTTGGATCATTTGCAAAGAGTTTAAGTAGAAGAAGTAAGACACCAACTCCAAGGTCTTTCTCAAGATGTTCAAGCAAAAGCACTACACCTATCTTTTCAAGACATATGAGTCAAAGAGTCTCATCAGAAACAGAAGTAAACTCTCCACTTTTTTCAAGAGAAGCAAGCAAAAGATGCACAACAGATAGTGATCATCATAGGTCATCTTCAGCCTCTTTGTCAAGAAACACAAGCAAAAGAAGTACTACTCCTATTTTCTATTCTCAATCAGTTGCTAGAAGGAAACAACCTCCTGTTGAGAGAAAATTACAGTGTACCCTTGAAGAGTTATTTAATGGGTGTGTTAAAAAGATCAAGATTACAAGAGATGTCATCAAAGATATTGGGTTTGTTTCTCTTAATTTCCTCTCTATGTGTCCACATTCTTTTTTTTTCAAAATTATTGGTGGTTGGTTGGATTCTCCTAGGTCTCATGAGTCATGAATGAGTAGAAAAACTAAGGGAAGCTACCACACCCTCCCTTTGAATTGAGAGGGATAAGCGTTAGATTTAGGGGTGTTATTTTTATTGTTACGAGTCTTAGGAGTGTTTATATATATATATGTATATATATATATATATTTCAAATAGCTACACTATTCACACACTGTAATTGAGATTAGAACCCCAAATCTTATACATGCCCATACAATCTTCATGTCATTAAGTTATAGCTCGTTAACAGAAGTGTTACATTCGTTAGTTTTTCCTAAAAATTATTAGTTTAGGCCTAAATTATGAGTTTCAAAGGGGTGAAGTAAAAAATGTTCCAAAATGGCATTTTTAGGTTAAAAATAAATAAGTTAAAAATGACAAGATTACAAGATGT
The DNA here is from genome assembly GCA_029378325.1 of Elaeagnus macrophylla. Taxonomy (NCBI): domain Eukaryota; kingdom Viridiplantae; phylum Streptophyta; class Magnoliopsida; order Rosales; family Elaeagnaceae; genus Elaeagnus; species Elaeagnus macrophylla. Next base: position 7,616,513 of record CM055642.1, on the reverse strand, counting down.
CACCAAGGATATTGAGTTTGTTCCTCTTAATAGTAATTTTCCTTACAGCTCTAATCACAAAAGTATAGGATTGTTTAGATTTGTTGTTTTAGTATCTAACAAGAATGTGTATGCTATAACAGGATTGTTCAAGAAGAAGAGATACTAAAGATAAATGTGAAGCCAGGGTGGAAAAAAGGGACAACAATTATGTTTGAAGGAAAAGGTGATGAGAAACTAGGTTATGTCCCTGCTGATATAGTCTTCTTGATAGATGAACATAAGCATCCTTTATTTGTAAGGGATGGTGATGATTTGGAAATAACGGTTGAGATTTCTTTGGTTCAAGCACTTACAGGATGTTCAATCTTAGTCCCTCTATTAGGAGGTGAAAATATGACTCTGTCATTTGATGAAATTATATATCCTGGATTTGAAAAAGTTATTAGAGGACATGGTATGCCAAATCCAAGAGAACAAGGAAGGCGAGGTCGCCTTAGGGTTAAATTTCTAGTAGAGTTTCCTAAGGAATTGTCCGACGAACAACGAAGTGATGCTGTTAGAATTCTGCAAGATTGTTCTGATGATTAAGTTTTTTCTTGAGTATGTATGTTTAAAACGATTCTTTTTTAACACATGGAATGTTGAGGGGTGATGAAAAAATGTACATGGCTTAGTAATAGTACACTTAGGAACTATATTTTTGTGGAATGGATCTTGATGATTTGTTAGAGAAATATGAACATTCTACGATAGAGTTCATGGAAGTGAAATAGACGTATACGAGAAGAAGAAAAACCTTTAAATGTGGATAAACAATTAGGGTATGTTTGATTTTGCTTCTAAGATTTAGTATTGCCCTTTTGAGAATATGTGCTTCTTTATAAAAGAGCTTTCTTGTAAAAATTATTTTGACTAAAATCATTTTTAAAATAAGCACAAACAAATTTGCCCCAAGTTTAATAAAATATGTACATTGGCAAGTAAAACAAATTGATTGTTCATATGTCATCCGAATTCTAGTACAGTTCTCTAGAAAATTCACTCTTTCAAATCTCCCATTACCTAAATATTGTTTCCAAAACAAAAAAAAAAAAAGATTGCTCATACAAGTGATACATGCACTGGTCAAGAAGTGCACTAGATCAAACGAATGGAGGATTCAGGATGAACTGAACAATCCAGAGATAGACTATTGATCTCATGAACTAGAACTTGTTGATGGTGGTTGTTGCCTGGCAAGAAAGGGAACTTCAACTACTGTTGCAGTGACAGTTTCTGAGTCTCCAATGAATACAGTCTCTCCCTCAGAAGCAGCTTTCCTCTTAATATATCCCAACCCGAAATGCTGAGACTCCCTTCTCCCAGTGGCATAGCTAGTTAGCTTTCCCACCTGCACTGACAACATTGCATTGTGGTCACACTACTAGAAATCATGGGTAATGCACATCAAACATGACTTCCAGTCCAATATTGAGTAAAATATTCCCGCTATTTTGTACATAAAGGATGTCTCGGGAATACGTTACTCGACACTTCAATTTGATGTAAATTTATAAAAAAAATAAAAATGAAAGGTCTACCATCTGAATACGTATCCAAAAATTTAAGACACGGCATGTTTAATATACTGTATTTGATAGATTTAATATAGTCGTATTAGATTGAACTATATTTTATTATATTTAAAATATTTTTTTATAAAATTTATTTAAATTAATATTTAATTTATTTTTATATTTTTATTACCATTTTAAAAATAAAAAAGTATATATTATTTTTAATTTGAGATGAAATAAAAAATTAAGACACAATTTTACAACTAAAATTCAAACAGCTTAAGTTAAGTGTCCAATACGATTTAGACACACACCCACTGGTTATACATAATTTCTACATTTTTATATAATACAATATGATCTGATTTCACAATCAAACTTGATTGTATAAAAATTATATAATCGGGGTCTTTAGTACTATTATAACAAACAAGCAGCTAATTCATGTAACATATCTCAACCTACACCAATCAAATTTTCAGGAGGTTCCCCTTCTCTCCAGTCTGGCGACTATGTGCTGCAAATAGTGAGAAATTTGATATGCAAGCTTTGAATCCTTATTTTATCTAAAGTACATATACCTAATGAATTACAAGAAAAATTATATTCTATTTCCACTTGTAATTAGTCCAATAGCATCTTGATCAAGAAAAGAATTCCTACCTTTTTCCCATTAACTATAATGGAGCTGCCAGGTTCTGCTGCTGTTGATAGAGAAAGTCCCCATAGTCTCTGCTTGAGTCCATCATATGTAATGAGTCTAGCTATAGTTTCTTGTCCCTTGTAACACCCTTTAATTTAAATTCAAAAAGTTAAGCCTTCCATTTTTCTATTCAAATATTTAAGAGCAAGTACAGGAGTACCTTTGTTTAAAGAGATTGAGTTCCAGAGACCAGCTTCAAGGACATTATATTCATTAGTAAGCTCCTTCTGAGGAGCTGGCCTTCCTGGACAAGGTCAAATTGAAATGATCTTAGTGGTTAGTAAGTCATTTGAATTTTATATCTTTGAAAGAAGCCTCCATTGTATATATTTGATATACTTAATTTGGTTGCTTGAAAAAGAGGATAAAAAGAGATATTAAAAAAATTGACTTTCTTTGATACTATTGTCAAGGGAAGTGGATTTGCATTAGAAAATATATAGTGATAAAACAAACAGCAAATTTTACTCAGAGCAACACACAGTATGGCCGATAACTGTGGATAAGCTGAAGTAGTCAAGAATTCATCACCTTGAGAAACTCTAAGTCTTTCCCAAGCATTAGAACCCATTGGAACAGCACCTTGAGAGAGAAGAGTCTTCCAGACTGATTTAGCAGCAGCTGGTGACATCAGTAACGAAAAACCTTCTTCAGAAATTATATTTCCCACACCCACTGTCACGGGTATGCCACTGACCTGCAAATCTATATCGGGTCATTCTGATATCTTTGTAAAGATTTTTAAGGGAAGTGCAGGGGAGAGAAAATGTGAGACAAAATGCTTAAAAGTGCCTCAATCCAATGTTTGAAAAATTAACAATGCTTACACTAAAATGTTGATGTGTGCCATATGGTTGTCCAACAAGACTGCCAAGGCTCAACTGCTCCATTAGCTGTTCAGTTTCCAAGATTAGACCCATCAATGCCATGGAAATCAAATAAACAATTAAAAGGGGAAAAGGAAAACAAATACATGTGAAATGTTTTTAGGACCACTTACTTGGTTACTTTTAGGTCCCACCAAAACCAAGAAGGAAGTTTTTTTTGTAATATCTTGGATCTCTACCTTGTCAGTGAAAAATATATATCTTCCAAACAAAAACACCAAAAGAATGAGATTTACTGGATAGATTTTTTTCTACAAAAACAAAGTTAATTTTAAAGGATAAACTTAAATAAGGTTACCTGTGAATAAAAGTACCACCAAAGTTTATGAAGAAGATATATCAAATATGAAGTTTAACAATCTTCATTTATGCTCTTTCAATTTTAGAAACTTTTAACAATCAGTTTACTTTTTTTGGTGCTTTCAGCATTTTGGGATACTTTTAGATGTCTACTCTAATTCTTGTTTTATTCATCAGTCCCAAGGTGCACTTCAACAATTAAATATCAACTTTTACACAGTAACATGAACAGTTGGAAACCTGGATGGTCATCCAGTGCAAGAAAATTTAGTCCAACTAATATAGTTCTAGTAAACGAATCTACCTACTTATTCAGCACGTCAGTGATGCTCCTGCAAGTCCCTGGGGACACAACCAAAGTTGCAGCATTTTTCTGCGAATGTGAGAATAAGTTGTCAAGTGTCTAGTAATGCATGGTCTATTATAAATCAGAAATTCAAAAGAGAAAATGACAAGATTAACAATACCATTATCCATGCATGTGCGATATCTATTGTCCGGGCTGTTGGAGTTACAAATACAGTGTCACATCCCTAGGGATTTCAATTATAAATCCTATTACTTAAGCCAGTGTGGTTGCACTAATATAAGAAGAGAACTGAAGTAGGAATCTGGATAGCATCAAAACCGCAGCCAACAATATCACCAATTAGTAATTACCTGTCCATCATGAAGGCACTCAAAGTTTGCAGTGCTCTGATTGTGAAGAAACTGGATACGATCTTCCCCACTGACTTCAAGTCGGTTGAGTTAATCATTTAAATAAGTGAAACAAAATTATGAAATCCTCTCTTAAACTGCTGATATAACACTTTATCTAGTTTCCCTATGTCAAGTACACATAAATACCCCACAAACACTGTGAACTAAATGTTACACGGAAAAGATCAACATACGCTAGCTTCTCAACATATTCAATAGATTTTCCTGATCATTATATCACATATTTTGGATTTTTAAGTATCTTAAAAATATAATCTGATTCAGCAAAAAGTACTCAGATATCAATATATAACACATTAAAGTCGAAACAAGGAAAGATGTTGATCCATCTATAAAGTGGCGATGACGTTGGGACAGGGGGGAAAAGTTTTAACATCTTACAGTCACACATTGACTGAGCAAGGTGATCTATTACAGGGATCTTTGAAATAGCATCTATTACATAACTTGATGCTTACATTTTAGAGAGAAAAATATGAAAACTAAAGATTTATGTTGACAAATAGCTTGATGATTACAAGCACAAAAGCTACTCGCTATATAGAGTTTAACAGAGCCAATTAAGACATAATTGAAATGGCATAATATGGACATAATGACAATAATTTTTGCTGATCAATATATCCATAACTACAATATTTTTTCCTTAATTCACCTAACATAAATCCCATAATTTACTCTCAAAACATATGCTTTCTTTTTTGCTTTTCGATTTTGTAAGAAAACCAAGTAGATCAAGAACTTGCCAAAGGGTAGCTAAAGATATCTTTTTAACCCTAGGTCACCTTTAATGCCATTATTTCACTAAGAGTATTACCATTGAATACAATTGTACCTACCAAGAGTACATTGTCATGTTGTTTGTAATCCATCACAAACTTGTGATAGAGTAAACTTTTCTTTCATAAATGATAAAACCAACAATTCACAAATATGATTTATACATCCAGAAATAGCAGAGGTGAAGAAAATATCAATTGAAGCTTCATAAGAAAATTGACCATTATCCAGTACTTACTAAATTAAGCAATTGAGTAGAATGAAATCAACTCTTTAAAATGAAAAACATCCCTATGTTGAAATTGAGAAGGTACCTCTTATTCTGCCAAAATGTGAAAGGTCCACTACCTACGCCATTAGATGCCACAAAAGTTAATAACACAAAGAAAGCAAACTATGGCTACATACTCAACAAAAAATAACTAGTCAAGAACATTTAGTTAAAGTATCCAAATCAATTGAATAGGAGCCTTGTTAGAATACACAAATGTAATATTGGTCTATCTTCCAACAACTTAATCCTTTAAGAAAATTAGGGACTAACACGATTCTAACATATTATCAAAATTAGTGATACTGTGCTCAAGACATGCAACCCCAAACTAACATTTCAAATTTAAGGCCTACAATGCATAGTGTACACCACACTTGAGGTCAAAATTGTTAAATTTAAGTGTTGGGTAAGTTTTATATAGAGCTGTCAAATGGATGTGTCATGTCGCATTCGGTTCGACCTGTTTACGACACAACTTATGTAAGGTTGATCCTGATCCAACCCAACAGGTAAGAAAATCTAACCATAACCCAACGCGTGTAAATATATTAAATAATATATATTATAATTTCTAATATAAAAAAACATATATATTATATCGAGTATCAACGTATATTTATGTAACCTATTAATATAATAAATTCTAATTAGACTCCAAAAATTAAATTAATTTAAGCATTATTTTAACAAAAAATATAAAAATATTAACTAATATAAAATAAAAATAATATCAATAATCATAAATATTGTGATACATCAAAGTCAATATGTTAAAATCTCAAACAGTAACAAAAAAGTCTAACAAAAATATATGTCATAAATTTTATGCAAGTAAAAACTTGTTTTAAGTCTAAAATAAATAATCAATAATAAAAACATACAAAATTAAACTAAATAACATATTATTATAAATTGATAAAAATAAGAAAATAAAATATGAAATGAATTTAAACATCATCTCAATAATATTCAAAGTATAAACCTACAAAATAATTAAATAAGAAATAATTACCTACATACCGTAATAATTTTAGTTATTTATTTGTGTTACTTATGCGGGTTACGGTTACCCAATTAATACGTTAAGACCTAATTTTTTAAATGGATTAAACAGGTCAATCTGTTTGCAACTCAGACCTCACTATTTTGTGGATAAGTCATGTCGAGTTCGCAAGTCGTATCAAAAATTGCCGGCTCTAGTTTTATACTTTTATAAAGCCCGCATACACTTCGAGTTAGAATGTATAAATGTAAATGTAATGTTGGATATCTACAAACACAGTTTAAGCTTTTGCACCGGAAGCATTGGTTCTAAGAAACCTAGCCAGTCTGCTGACCATGTAGAAAGTTTCCCATGAATCCCAATTCGAAAGAAACATAAACTCTTTACTAAGTACACAAATAAACACTCCAGTTCATAAAACAATTAATTCGGAATAACACATATAAATCAAATTTAAGAACGCACCACAACCCCGTTATGGGCAGCATCCAGTGCTTCATCGTCATTATTGAATGTTTCAACCATCCCATCATCCGAAACCTTAGCTCCAGCAGTAGCTACAGTTTCCTGAAAAGATTCCCATGTCCCAACCCATAAATTCAACACCTTTATTAAATTCCCATATCATTTCTCGGTAAACAGACAAACAAACCCAAGTAGCAAATAGAAGACGGGAACTTACCATTAGGTCATGATCAATTGGAGGAGGAGAGAAGTCATAGGGAGAAGCTTCCAAAGCGGTACCATAACGCGACGACGTTTTGAGAGGAGAAGACAAAAACTTCCTGCTGTTTGGAGACGAAGTGGGGAAGGCAGAGTTTTGGCGGTGATATGAGAAGAGACGCCATGAATTGAGAAGCTGAGTTTGAGAAGAAAAAGTAGCAGCAGAAACTTGCGATGAAGGTAACGTTGACATCGTTCGTGTCTGGGCTTCGATGGCCTCAAGTCGCTCGTTCCTTGTCGAGTTCTCTTCTGCTAACTACTGATTACTCAAAATGTTAGGATGATTTACCCTTTTTCCTTATCTACGATTTTTTTTTCTTTCTTTCTTACATATAAAATAATAAGACTAATTCAATGTGTTAAAGAATATGCATCGACAAGTGTTACAATAATACTGTAAAAAAATTATTACATTTTCTAGATCAAATATAATTGGGATACGAGATTTGAAAATTTTGATCTTTAAAAATTGAGAGAAGAAAATGGTATTAGTCTTTATTTGATCTACGAGTTGTAATACGTCTCCTATGTCTATAAAAAGGATGTAAATTAAATTTCATCCACATCAAATATTTTTGTTCAATTTTTATTTTATTTTTAAGTGCATGTACGAGTTTTGAGAGAATCGTACCAATATCTTTAAAGTTCGTTGATGTCTAACATTTGAGCTTTGAGACGAAGCAAAGTATTAAGAATGTACCTTTGGTATGTTATTATTCAAAGGAGAAAAAAAGTTCGCAAACGTCCTATAAATTGGTACTATTTAAATATATTTAAAAATAAAAAATAAATTTTTATATTATTATTATTCAAAAATAAATCAATAAAAATTAAAAGAAAGTATTAAAAAAATACAATTTTAAAATAAAATATTATTATTTATTTAAAACAATTTTATTATTTTTTAAAATTAAAGTGTAAATTAAATATTATATAACAATTTTAAATTTTCCTTCTTATTCGACTCATCTTATTGCACCTAATTTTAAATTGTTCTAACCTTCACTCACAATTTTAGATCGTCACCCACCTATGATATTAGATCATCGGCCACCTACTCTTTGTCACCATCCACAATATTGTCACCTTTGCTTAGTTTATTTTCCACTTTTTAGATTGTCACATGTAGAAGTGTGCATTGGATAGGGATGACAATTTAACTCGACGGTTCGGGTACCCGTGGGTATCCGACCCGTTCGGATCAGTTCGATTCGGGGCAAAACGGTTCAGAAACGGATCGGAGCATTATCCATTTGATTTAAAAATAGTTTGGTTCAGTTCGATTCGGGATAAAAATACGTTCAGTTCGGACACAATTCGGATACCCGTTTATTTACTAAAAATTTTAATTATATAAAAATTTATAATATTTTATTTTTCCAATTTTTTTTTTAAACTGGTCAACAATTCGGGTTTTTTTTTTTTTTTTTTTGACCCGCTGATATTATCCGAACCGAATCGAATCCGTTTTGTCTGAAACGGTTCAGTTCAATTTGAACCGCGGGTCAAAACGGTTCGGGTCGAATCTGACCCGAACCGACCCATTGTCATCTCTAGCATTGGACTGAAAATGTTAATTTTATCCACAATCAATCCGATTTGATATTTTGATCGAATTGAAGAATCCTAATCTACGTCCAATTCGATCGCATTCTAAATCTTATCTTATCTGAATTGAATTAATAAACTTATTTTGCTCTTTTTTTTTTTAACAATTTTGAAGAAAAAACTTAAAATTTTTACATAATATAAACATATTTAAAAAACAAACTTAAAAAAATATTAAAGTACGACTCAAATTTATATAAAAAAATAATATTATACAAATTACAATAATCATTTAAATAAAACTAACAATCTATTCAAACAATAATTTAAATTTGTTATTTAGTCTTTTAGGTTCCATTAATATTGTTAAGGTATGACGTGATATATAATAAAAATAATAATGACAAATAAGAATATTTTATATGTATAAATGTAAATATATTTAATTTTTTCAATTGGATCAAATCTGATGGTATATGGTGAAATCTATCAACTGATTCAAACTTAACGAATTGGAAACAAATTTGATCTGATCCGATCATCATATCAAAATTGTTCAAAAATTAACGGATCAAATTAGATTAGTCGAATTATCAAATTTTTTGCATACCGTTACTTTAATGTAATATATGAAATTGTATAATTTTTTAGTATATTCTTTGTACTTATTCCATAATGATAAATAAACAAACTAATAAAAATTATAATTTTTATGTCACATTTTTTATTCCTATAAATTGCTATAAAAAAAAAAAAACAAACAAAGATACAAAGATACGGGAGGGAATTATAACTAAAATAAATAGGTACGTAAGCTACTCACTTTAAGCTAGCAAATGCTATGTATTTTTACGCCAAAAATCAGCTTCTTTGTGAAATAGAAGAAATAAATAATAAAATGGCATTTTTACTCCCCTTTAAATGAACCAATGATTAAAATAATTTTTAAATATTCAAATTGTCTCTTTTAGCTCTTTTTTTAAAAATAATTGGACAAAAAAAAACTATTTTTCTAACTTATAAGATAAAATAATACAAATAACATAACTTATAAAATTACAATAGCTCTTCATCCTTATTAAAAATGGACATTTATTGGAAGATTTTGGTCTAAATTTTGCAACATGTCAAATTCAAACATTTAAACCATTTTTTTATTCATTTTTTGAGGTTCAAATAATAAACATTCTTTTTAAATTATGAGGAAAAAAAATTGGGCATGGCCTCCGATGAGTTTAGTATTTTCATAATTGTACACTAATATTTTTTACATTTAATTTTAATTACATGATTCAAAATTAAAATATAATTAAAAAATATATATAACATATGTCACACACATAAGTAAATGATAAAAGCTAAAATCGTCTTTAAAATAATTAAAATTTTACTTAACTATTATCAACACAAAATATTTTGAGTTTAAACTCAAAACAAAACCACCAAAAGCTAAAAACAACTCTCAAAAAATCCTAAAGAAATCGAACTTTGTTAAAGATAATGAATTTGCAAGAAAAAGTATACAAGGATTAATAACTTTGAAAGAAAAACTTAAAACTTTTACCTCAAATTAGCACCTAGTAAAATCTATAATAACTTCAATGCTTTTAAAAATGGTGAATTGAAAACTGACGTAGTTCATTGACAAATAATAATTTTAAAGACAAATTTACCCTTCACTTTTTGCCCATGCGCTATGCACATGATGAAACCCTCGATTAAATTATTCTTTTAAATCATTGGTATAATTAAATGTAAAAAATTATTGTACCGCTATATTTTTACATACTTATTGTTAAATAGAGATATTACTAAGAGGCCGACACTCTTATATAATGAAATGGGATCTAAGAAGGGGGAAAAAACAGGAAGACAATAAAATAAAGAGAGAGAGAGAATAGTTATTACAAGACTAGTTTTCCCAACTATAACCTCGAGTGACAAAATGGGCCGGATATCCCGCATATATAATTTTTTGATTTTGAATTTCGTTTTCTTTAATACATAAACATGGGTGAATTTTGTTATATCACATATAATATGACTTCTATACAAACATTAGCAGACGATTACCAATAAAATAGAGCTTCAACATTATCTTACGTTCTGATTTGTTTGGTTTTCCTGCCTAGGGTTTTCACTTTCAGCATAAACTTGTCCTTGGTCTCTCATATCTCTGAACATTGAAAGAAAAGAGCTGATTCCTTCGGAAGGAACCCCACCTAAGATCCATAGTAACAGAGAACTGAATGAGCTCATGGTACCAGGATTAGGCACATTATCTCCTTGCCTAAGGTCAGCTTGACCTGGCATCTGTAAAGAGTTGCCTACCCTATCTGGATTGTCATTCTCTGTTTGTCCCTGAAACCCTGGAACATCTGTTCCATTTGCAGCCACGTCTTGATCTGAAACAGGTCTCAAGCCAGGCCCTGAGTTCAAATCAGTATTAACTAGGCCGGGATTTCTTGTGTTTAATCTAGTTATGTGCAGAGTTGAAGCTAGAATCGTAGAGGAGGTAATATGAAAATCAGGGTGCTGCTGAATTTGTGATCGTCGATTTTGCATGAATCGTTGTAAGGCTGGTACCTAAGTAAATAGCAATAAAGTCGAGAATATTAACCTTTTTTGGTGAAAAGAAATCATTATTTGCAGGGTGACATCTGAAACAATAGTTGCAAGTAGATACCTCAAAACGATTCCAGAAGTAAAGGATCAGATGTTGCATAAATGCTGCAGTCGTGGAGAGAGCCAAATAAGAGAATCCTAAAAACGTTTGAAAATAAGCATTAAAAAAAAAGAGTTACAACTAAAATGCTAAATAGAATAAAATATACGCAAAATTGATGAACAGGTAAATGGACAATGATAAGATCATACCATACGCATAGGAAAAGAAGTATATGTGAAACACCAGGAAATAGAGCAAAAAGAAGCGTGGAAAGAACTTCATTGATATAGGTGTGCGAACACTGCAACAAGGACAACCAGATTAGCAGGGCGCTATATGTGCATAAAAATAGCAGTTAAGGTCTGTACTCGATAGGAGTAATATGACCGAAAGTTTTACGTAACAAAAAGCACAAGCGGACTAATTTTGTCTGAAAAACAAAGAACACCTCAAAACTCACTCCTAAAATTCTTGTTAAGATTAAGCCTAAACTGAAGCTGGTCAACTATTACATAAGCATTAATCTAGGCAACCTGTACAAAATATGGAGTACCCACTTTATTACACTTATGTCAGTCCATCCATCAAACGTATCTTAAACTAACCAGTACTGGGCTAAGTGTGGCTGACTTTAAGTGGATTTCATAGATTGTATGGCAAGCTAAGTATAAAACCTAAAGCCTAGCCTACCAGACTAATAAATCGCAAAATTTAACAATGTATAAACAGATAACTGATGTTAGCATCACCCGCTTCCTAGCAACGACTTGCACAAATACGGTTATGAAGGAAATGATTTAAGGTCAACTTAAATTTTGTATTCCCTTTTAGCACTTTTACCGGTATCCTAGCTATCCAGACTTGATCTTGCCATCTTTAACTATGGAATTCTGAATGTTTTATTGGTAAAGATTAAAACCTGATAATATATAGATTAAGATTTGGTTTTCAATGAAATAACATAAAAAGATCCGGTCCTTGACCTTCGTTCTGATGTATGAAATCACATGTTCTTATATACCTAAAGAAACATCATCATATTACCTATTACTTAATGAAGAATGCACTACAGAACAAAGGGTTCACTTTCATATCCAATTTGTTCATTTAATCTATAGATAAGAGGAAAAGACCTTATCAGTGTGAACAGTTCGCTCAACCAGACAAGTATTAGGACCATGAAAGCCAACAGCTGATCATCATAAAACTCGAACAGGAAAAACAAGATACCGATCATTATCTGCAGAAAGCAAACACAAGATTTTGGCATAAAACCTGCAGTAAGCTGATGACATTGGAAATTTCCAGAGTATAAAATTTTCATTTGGAAGAACAAATAAAACCATGTAACGGTTTAGTACTAACAACTTTGGTATAAGATGAAAGCTGAAGTAAATGTTTACCGGAACAAAGACGAGTGACTCAATTACATGCACAAAAATCAACTGAAATGTTGGAAGCCGATGTCGAGCATGGTGCTGAAGCTGCACTGCAATAGTTAGATAAAATGGAAAATTTGATCATATATCAAGAAAAGGGACAAGAAAAGTTATGGGGTACCACTTTAATGATACAAATGCTGCCACCATGCTCGAAATTATCAATTTCCCGTCTAAACAGACATCCAATGAATGTTAACTTTTTAAATTAACCATGAGATTAAAAAGGCTAGAAGTTCCTTCTAAGTGAGATCTTTTGATATATAAAAAGCTAAAAATATCCCATCGGTCAAAAACTTTGTCTGTTTAAGGGATGGTCATGATGTAATATTCGAATATATAGCATTGACAAAACAAAGAAAACCTGTAAACTTCAGCATGCGCGTCTGTGTTTCTCTCAGGGTAAATGACACCGACATAGTGGTAGTAAAGAACACAAACAGTGACATCATAAGCACACCACACTTCGTCACAAGATAATCTGCGGAGAACCAAGCAAACCACATTCTTAGCATAAGCTATATGTCACTTTTAGGATTATAACAATCAGATACAACAATTCAAGGCAAAGGTTTTCAATTAACATATAACAATTCACCATCGCATATCTACGTTCCATACACAAATGAACATTATTATTTACAATTAGGATGTTCACTAACAAGAGGTCTTATTTGGTATCATTAGCAAAAGTAGCCTCAACAGATGGGGTCTACAATAATGACACAATTTAATTTAGATTAGTATGATTGATTACTGGATTCTTTGTAGGATCAATAAATTAATATAGCAGTAATTGAATTGCTACATGCTCTGGTCAACATCACCAAAATCATAATGGAGTGGTTGGTACCGCCAGTCTGCCACAACAATATACTTGCACCAATGCCATTCAATTTTCATAATAATGCAACACAGTTACATTAGGAATATTACTTTCAAACATCATTACTAAGAATCTTGAGGAGACGGGAGCCCAAACAAGAAGCTTGAGCAGTTTGGAGCTCATAAAAGCAAAGAAACTCCCACTTGTCATCCATAACCATGACAAAATCAAATTCAAAGGCAACACACCCGGAAAAAAATGCATGCATATCCTAGGCAATGTCACGGCATAAATTATGTACTGCATATCTAGACAACACGACTTATAAATATGCCAGGTTAAGTCATTTACGAATCACCTCAGTGAGTGCCAGCATGGGTATTGCTGATAGATAAGTTGATTTTAAAGATCCAGTGACCCCCACCCCCAAAAAAAATACCAATATCATTGCAATAAATCATATAATTGCAATTGGAGAACACATGTCAACAAACCTCCAAATCTTGCTGGCCCTTGCGGTGGTTCATGTGCATAACTAAGGTTGTAGAACTCTTTTGTTTGATAATTGTAAAGATAACCTGCAAGGAACTTCCAAAAAATCTTAGGCCAAAAACACAACAAAACCAAATTATAATCTAGAGTTCTCTCTTTTCAGAAGAGCATGAGGATGAAAATTGCTACAAATTAGGAAACATGTAGAGCAGGAGACAGCACTTTGCTACAAATGTGGACACAAAAGTACAAAATAAATAAAATCAAGTATTTGAAAACACAAAAAAGAACAGACCTACAACACTATCCCAATAGATAACCTAGCGCAGGAAGATTCAATATGATACATTAGTGTTGACAAGTTAGTACCTTGCCCGGGGGAACTCAATAAACTATTCATCAGTATAGTGTCATATCCAACAAATCTGTTTATGAGTAGCTGCTGCCATCTGGCAATAGAATTCAACAGTATATCAGAGATAACTAGTATATAACATTGACATTAGCTGAAACTACATAATCAAAATTAAGAAAATCTGACATAAGCAATTCATAAGTAAGAAATTGGCCACACATTGACCTTTACTTTTTGCCAAATTATCATAACTCCAAGTTCTAGACCTCTAATCAGCCTCAAATCTCCCTGCCTCATAGAAGGCCAGACATAAATTTCAACAGGCTTTTAAACTATTATATTTGTGCCAGTATGTTACCTGTTTCCAAAGCAAGGATGTCTGGCTGATATGCTAATGTTCACAGTGCGAATATTGTGGCGAGATTTGGCACTTTCAGGTAGCAAGAAATACCCCTTAAGAATACATTCTCATTAAGCATTACCAACACATCACAAAAGAATCTTCTAAACAACAGAACGTTTGGTAAGTATATATACAAGCTGAATACATATTCCAGGTTGAAAAGGGAGCACGAGAAACCTAAAATAATAAGTAAATAGGTAAACCGAATATATACCTTTTCCATAGTGTATAAATAGGTTGGTTCGAACATTTTGCTTCTCTTTTCAAGCAACTGCACTAAAGAAAGTAAAGATACATATCAAGAATTATGAAATAAAAACAAATTCTACAACAAAAAAAAGGATCACAATGATCTTTGATAAATTTTCTTAAGTTTCTTGACAGTGAAGATCTAAACATCGATGTATAAAATAGAATAGCTCATATATATATATATATATATACACACATAATTTGGAGGGGGAGGGTGGAGTTGGGCTGTGAGACACAATGCTTCCTGATTACCTGCATATGTGTTAGCTTTGTCCAAATGAAGCATCTGCAACCACTTTGGAATATCAAGATCTATATGTATACCTGCAATACTCTGCATTTCAAAAGAAAAGGAAAAAAAGAAAAGAGTAAAGACAAATTTGAGCTTTAAATTATACATGCAAGCATCACTATTCTAACTATTACGCAAAAGTAAGTAATCTTCAAAACAGTTAAATGAGGTCATCCTGAATAGTTTGTAATTGCTAAATCCCTAATATAGTTCTTGAAGGCAATTCCCATGACAATTTATTTGTTGATAACATTGTATACATGAAGAACACATGAATTGTTTTAACTCATGAATTGTTATTTATTGCCTGCATTTCTTAAAAATAAAAAATAAAACACTTTCAAAAAGGCATAATTGTTGAGTTGGTACCTTTTCACTTGTATTGATCGTATAGTTAATTCTTTGTTTTTAAGAATTTCCACTTCAAGTTGGACCACTGGCCCAACTCATTTGACGTAACACTTTCTTTTTCCAATGAATTTATGTCTTAAAAAAGACATAAATATGGTTAACATATGTAAACCACTTAATACACACCTCTGAATTTTTAATACATTGAAAAAAAATAAAAATTAAGACAAAAACAAGATACATAGTGTAAAACCTAAGAAAATTGGTGCTAAGAAATTAACCAGGGCATTCTGATAGGAAAAGTAAGGCAAATTTTATAGTTAAATTTTCCACAATATTCCTCAAATCACAATTGTCAAAGCTCTCATTCATTAAATGAAAGTACAGTCACTTACATTCATCTTCAAGATCAAATGCATACCATGCAAAGTTAACTACAGGATATGCAAACTAGGATGTAGGAATAACAGTTTGAAGTATGATGTAAAATGATTAGAGTAGCATCAGGTTTAGAATAAATTCACACTTATGAACTGGTTAAATTATTGAAAATATAGGAGCGGTACTCAAGGTGATACTATTCAACAGACCAACTCTGAACTATTATAGTTATTGAAAACATGGTCCGGTTCCTACAAGAAAAGACTTCCGCAATCCACTCACCCACAACTTTGAAAAACTCCCAATGATTTTCATTGCTTGTCTACAGAGAAATGATATACGCCTGTACCACTTTTTGCCAAAGCGAATCAGGGCTGCTTTAAAATTCTCTTTGGCTGATAAAGAAAAACTGCTACGTGGATCCTCTCTGTCAGTCTTGACTGCATCAGTAATGGATGACTTAGAGCTTTGACTACTAGTAGAGGTATCTGATTGATGTTCATGGAATTCAGCATCAGACTTCCAAAACTTTAATGGAAATTTACCCTTCCTAGCACTTGAACCAATCCAATTCAGCCAAAACTTTGCAGCCAAAAAAGTCAGTCCATCTCCATCTACATTTGTAACTTCTAATTTATCCCTTACAGATCTTTCAGCAGAAAACTCAGCTGCATTCGATTCAGACTCATCCTGTGTCCACAATCCTGCACTAGTCATCTAGACACAGGAGCAAAATCAGTATCTTACACAGCAAATCGGAGAGGAAGTAAAACAAATTGCCTGTAAATGTACAAGCAAATCTTAATTTTGACACAACAGGCTACCTGTAATTCATCTAAAATTAAACACCAATCTGATACACCAAGTGTATTTATATATTTCAAGTTACAAGCAAAAACAATCTTTTTAGGAGCATGTAGCTTAAAATATATAAATATACCTAGTGTATCATATTAGTGTGTGTAAAAGTTGAGATAATAAAATGAAGTTGTTCTTCATTTCATTTTCTAGCATTTTCTTGTGTACCAAACACTAATTCTTTCAATGTTTTAGAATTCTATCAGAGAGCTTGACAGAAAATACTAAAACATCAAAATAAGCATGGTTCTGGATCCTCTGACCATTCATTTCATTTTTTGAATAAAGACATCCTACTCTATAAGTTATAGTAATGTTTAACAGATGCAAATATAAAGACAGACATTTTAAGACTTGGTATGGTATAAGAAGATACTCACTTTAATTTGGACAAGTTGTGCTTCACTTGTTTCAATTTCAGAGAGCTCACTCGAACAGCCAGGCTAAAAATGTGAAGAAATCAAGATAAGTGAAAAGAACACAAAATGTCAGAAAAAGCATCAAAAAAGTATGAAGCAAAAACAAGCAGAGAGAAAAAGTCCTACAGACTTGAATAACATGTTGAACACCAGCTACCATAGCAAAAGAGACGTAAGACTACCCCCAACTACAAAACCTACAGGCATTAAGTAAATAAATCGTACAGCGTATTGGTAAATGTATATGAGACAATGACAACATTACTCGAAATGGATACATGTTTCGAAAACAACTACCACAAGTTTGGACTATACTTGAAATGGTATATTACACCCCATTTCACTCGAGTAACAAATAGACTTCGCTGGTTTAATTAAAAGACCCTATTTACCATAAAAATTCGAGTTCATAATATAAGCATTCAATATCTTCACAATCTTGAATGATTTGACGGTTTCAACATTATTAAAAATGGAATTTGAATTATCTGATAAGGCAAGAGATTAAAAAAGGTTCTTCAAGTGACCAGATCCATATTTCTTTTATAAACAAAAAATTACTAAACAAACAACGTTTGTAAATTCAATCAGAACCCAGAATTGCACACGTAAAGGGAAATAAGAAACCCTAACAGAAATTTTAAACAAAAATTATAAGAAATTAAATAGAAGACTTGAGAAGCTTTTGAAATACCTGTTGTACGTAGTTGGCGTGCATAACAACGAGGATACAGAACAAAGTGATTGCTATGAAGAGGTATATATACTCCAAAGCAGCTCTGACTTTGGGCGTAAGCATCTGAGAGAAGCGCTCTTGAACTCGTATA
This sequence comes from Elaeagnus macrophylla, assembly GCA_029378325.1. Lineage (NCBI taxonomy): Eukaryota > Viridiplantae > Streptophyta > Magnoliopsida > Rosales > Elaeagnaceae > Elaeagnus > Elaeagnus macrophylla. The sequence goes on along the minus strand of CM055642.1, from coordinate 7,598,471 downwards.
AATGTCTGTTCCGGATCCATCTCTCTTTCTGTGACTAAGAATGCATGAGTATATCGTAGAAAAGATAGATGGAATTAAAACAAAAAACAAAGAATTTTCTTGAGAGAGGGAAGGAAAACTGGAAAAAGCTTCGTTTTTCCTGGCCCTCGAATTTAGGTTTGGGGTTACTTTGTCTGACCATCTGACTCTTCTTTTTAATTCTTTTTTCCTTTTTTCTTTTTTTTGGTCTTTTCTGTATAAATTAATTCTTAATTGTGACACATAAAATTTAAATAAGTCATAAGATGTTTAATTACTCATAAAAAAAATTAAATTACAAATAATAATTTTCTTTTATTTATTTATTTATAAAATAAATTTTTAACTAGTTAAATTTCACATAAATATACAAAATTAAGTTATATTTTTTTAAACTTAATTACGTCAAAAAAATTATGAATTAAATTATGAAAAAAAGTTAATCTTATCTTGCCAAATAAGTAAATACAATTTAAAGTTAGTTCATTTTTATTCTTCTTCTTTTTTTCAATTTCTTTCAAATTATATTACGAATTACTAAAAGTCCCCGTAGTGTTGCAAAGTATCTTTTAATAAGCAGTAAAAAAAATTATTTAATATGAAGAAAAATTATGATTTAAATAAAGAAACAAAATATTAAATATAATAGATATCAAAATACAAAATTAAAACTAACAAATTATTGTAGTCTCACCTAGGAGCGCATATACAAAACTTTAACCTTTTTTATTTTCAACAAATATTTATTAATAAAATAATTTTGATATTATTCAAATATGTAATTGAAGAATAAGTAACTCTTCCTGCGATAAATATTTATTATTTGTATATGGATTGAAATAAGAGATACATTTTAAATTTTGAAGTATTTTTCATTTGAGTATAAAATAATATATCCAATCAAATTAATTTCAATATTATATTTTTTATATGTAATTATTTTTCCTATTTATTTTCCTTCTTTTTAATCAAAGTTTGTTTTCAATTTATCCACTTTTTAAAATTATAATTCTAAAAAATTTTGTTATATTTTAATTGGATTGTTCAAAACAAAAATAAATAATGATAATAATTTGTATATTCAATGCAATTGACATTATCATTTAGTCCTTGTATAAATATCGATACTTATAAAATTATAAAATTATAATAATTAAAAAATATAAAAATAAATATATTAAAGGTATTAATGACAAAATATTTAAAAAAAATTATAAAATGCTTACAAATTAATGGATTTTTTTTATTTAAATCTTTAATTTTCATGAATATATCAAAATATGCATATGCATGCATGAAGCAATTGCTACCAAATATGCAATTCAAAGATGTCGAAGGGTCGATAGTGATATTGCTTGTGCATTATGTAGTGAAGCTAAAGAAACTCTGGTACATATGTTATTTGAATGTATGGTGGCCATTCAAGTTTTGAGAGCTTTGTGTCCATTACTTACACGAAATTTGGTCTTTAGTGCCTTCAAAATCAGTTTTTAGCGGCTTTTATCTTTCGTTAAGTCTGATGATGTTTTAGCTATGGTGGCTCTTGGATTGTGGTAAATTTGGAAAGCATGAAATGGTGTTATTTTTGGCAAAAAAAATGGTGGATATTGGACAAATTATTTTGACGATAAAGAAGTAATTTGAAGAGTTTGTGATTGCTTATGGCTATTGAACTAATTTCTTTCTAATATTAACTAGTGACAATGCTCTCTTTTCTATCATATATGATTGTTCATATTGTTTTTTAATGTTTTGAACTTTGTACTAAAGTGTATTGGGTACCAATACAATTTTATTAAATAAAGTCCAGTAAGACTGATTAAAAAAGAAACTTTCTATCGTGAAGAAGATCCTATTTGTAGATACTTCTACCTCCGATGTAATATTTTTTATTTTTTTTCTATTCTCTTCAATAAATTTTTTCCCTTACTAACCTCTAGTTAGGGTTATATGCACCATTTAGGTGTTGAAATTTACTACTGTAACCAACTTGGTTCAAACCACATCACATGTAATGGAGCTTTTTTTCTCTTTAAGATGTATGTTGGAGGGAAGTCTATGCAAGAAAGTGCTTCTCATTCGTGGACAACTTGACTTTGGTGTTCTCATTCTACAGGGCTTGTATTTGGTATTTATTAGCTTGTATATTATTTGTAATGTTTTTTGAAATTTCTTGATGTAATTGTAATATTAGCTTTCTCAAAAGTTTGGCTTTAAAGTTAAAATAAGTACCAATTTTGTCACTTTGTAATAATTTTATGAAAGTAACTTTGATAAATAAATAAATAAATAAGCTTAATATTACATTAAAGGCGTATATTTATTTTAGTTGAACAAAGATAAAATGTGTCAAATAAGGATAAAATTAATTTTTCATCAAATCTAACGGAATAATAGATATGTCACATGCATATTTATATTTTTAGATATATATATACGTAAAAAAATTAATATTTAATTAAAAAATTACTTAATTTTTTTAGTTTTCAAAAAAAAAAAACTTAAATAAAATTTTTAATGTAATTTAAATATAATTTTCAATAAAATTTTAATTGTCTAATATTTAAAGTCACAACTTAGATAATGAAAATTTTATTTAAGTTTGATTAAATTCAATAAAATTTAAATAGAATTTTCATTATTTAATATATAAAATCAAAAATTAGACAATTGAAATTTTATTTAAATTTAATAGAAAGAAATAGTAAAAAATTAGAATAATTTTTTAATTTAAAATTATTTAATTTAATATATATATATATATATCGAAAAATATAAACATACATGTGACATATGTATTATTCCATTAGATTGGATGAAAAATTTATTTTGTTCTTACTTGACATATTTTTTACAAATAAATGGACTTCAGAACACATTTTTTATAAATAAATGAATTTAAAAATATATTTTATAAGTTAAATAATTAAATAATATCTATTATATAAAATAAATAAAAAGCTCATTTTTCGCTCTTCACCAAACTTTACCACTTGTTTATATTACAGTAGTACTTCTGTATAATGTATTTGAAGCGTGCCGTCTCGCAGCTAGTGTTTCAGAATTGCTCTTTTAGACATAAAGTTACAGTCTCATGTTATTGCGTAACATTTGGATTTTATCAGAATTTTACTGCAAAGCTTTTCCACACAAAAAATAAAGAAGATTCTTTCATATCGTCTGACTTTTACGTCTCTGTTCAGTTTACATTTACGTTTTTCTTGCTACCCAAACACTGTAGATGGCAGATCTCAGTGGCAAATTTAGAAATTACATCGAGGGGGCATCCATATACAAATTAAAAAAGTACTAATTACTTATCAGTTATTATTTATATTTAATTAGAATAGCATCATATGCATTTTATTTTTGTGAAAATATGTTCAATATTAAATTTATAATAAATTATTGAGTATTAAAAGCTTAAAATATTAAATCTAAATAAAATACAATTCTATCTATGTATGTAATTTATCTATAATTTTATTAATATTTGATAAAAGTTAAGATAAGGCATGTGCGCAAACTCAATTCTATACAAAACTGCCTATGCTAAATATCAACCTAAACTGATTTTGAATAAGGATTGGAAGAGGCCAGCATAAGCAGTGGACATAGGCAGTCACAATGACTGCATAACCATTTGTTTTTACTTCTTGTTAGCTTTTCTTTGCAATTAGATTTGGCATAGCAAAACACAACTCAACTTTTACCTAATCACTTTAGAAATGTACACAAAAATAACTCAAAAGATCCAACGAAGAAAGTCTTATTATACTATAAATGTAAAGTAAATTTATACGCAAGTTGGAACAAAATTAAGCATTTCATATATTTTTACGTTATTATGAATGTGACACTTAGGCTTCTTCCCTTGTAATTTCCTCAGGTTTTCGTGTTAACGTGTGGTTCACACTGACTTCACATATAACATATAACATGAAAAAAAATAAGTTAAATAGTTATTTTAAAATTTTTAATAAAATAATACCTATAATTTTTTAATTTTTAATCGATCTATAATTTCGTCTCTTAACTATTTTTTATTAATATTTAGTCTATTAATTTTTTAAATTTGATAATATTAGTCAAACTATTAATTTTATGTGGAATTTAATATCTAATTTTTTTTAACAAATAAATATTTATAAAAAAATAATTAAAACTATCCAACTACACAAAATCTCTTTTTTAGTTAAAAATGAGGAAGGGGAAAAAAATTAAACCTTAGATTTCACAAAAAATTAATAGACCGATTAATATTATCAAATTTAAAAAATTAGGAGATTAAATATTTAAAAAAATAATTAAGAAATTAAAATAAAAAATAAATAAAAATTAAGGAATCATAATATTTACCTTACGAATAAACTAATGTAAGGGATGGAACCGAAGGAACTAATAACAAGAACTTTCAAAGATTTAAAATATAATAAAAAAAAAAATCATGCAGTAAAGATTACAAAATAGAATCAACAAAAGGGAAAAAAGGGGGAGACCAGACGAGTATTGATTCATCTCACACTAAATCTTCAATAAACAGAGCTTCATAAAGCTAATTACTCTGATTACGACTATGTCATTTTAGAAAGTGTAAACAAATCACAGCAATCAATCAGTCATCAAAAGATTATGAGGCAACATTTCAAATCAAGAGATATATAAAGGCAATCAAGCAAAGGAAAGAGGAAAAACAAATCAGCACCGTGAGCAGAGAAATTTCCAAGAGACCGGAAAGTTTGAGCCGCTTGTTTTTATGGCGCTCTCTCATTAATTGTAGCTTCAGATTATCTATCTCTTTCTTCATCATCGTAATTTCTTCTTCCTTTTTCTGGAAAAAAAATGTCCAAATGAAGTTCAAACAGTTCAACAAACACCAAAATAACTAGCTAGGTTTTCAGATACAACAACATAATTCGTTTTAGTCACACACACACAAAAAAAAAAAAAAAACCTCTTGAATGTTATCGACTGCGATATAATTGCAACGATTAGTTGAACAACTTAGCGAAGATAGTAGAAGTGTGGCTTTGGCGCAACGAATCGCGACTTGTGATTTCAGAGCATCGCTTTTTCTTTCAGTTTCTGCTTCTTTCATTAGTTCTGAATTTTCTGATCACTTTCTTTCTCCCGCTTTTTTTTTTCTTTTTTAAATTGAGATGTAGAAAAGGGAGGGACATTTCCTTGTTTTTCTTTTATTTTTCACTTCTATCTTCGCTAAGCTGCTCAACTAATCGTTGCAAATTTCCCATATAAAATGCTCTTCGATTGTGGAAAATAAATGGAAGGGAAAAAACAAAAAGAGGAAGAAAAAAAAACTGTTAAGAGTTTTGTTGCTGTGCTCCCGCTTTATTTATTTACTAGTTTTTGGCAAGTCACGTGCTCCATGTATGTTTTTTTTTATATAATTTATATTTACACAATTATTATTAAAATTTGAATCATAAATTTTCTTTTATTTTTAAGTATGATTTATATCATATATATATATTTTTTTTAAATACAAGAGATTATATATAATGAATTAAAAATATTAAAAAATATCTTCTATTTAAATTATTCAACTTCTGATATCAAACAAATTCTACTATTCAACAAACTGTTTCTAAAATAGATAATATCATCATAAAAATAGCTAATTAAGGGCTTATTTGATAACGATTTGGATTCTTGATTTCTGATTTCTAATTTTTTTCAAGTGATTTTTCAATCAAATATGTTTGGTAACGATTTCTGATTTTGATTTTCACATTTTTAAGAAATCACTACTAAAATAATGGGTGATTCATATATCTTTAAAAGAAGATTTTTTAATCTGATTTATGATTTATGATTTTTTTCATTTTGACTAAATTTTTTTTTTAAAGAGTAAATAAATTCTTATAACTTTTGTTATGATTAAATATTGGAATAAAATGATTAGAAACTTCAAATTTATAAAAAATAACCAAATTTTTTTATTTTTAAATTTAAAATCGTTACCAAACAACTTGGATGTAATTTTTGATTTTTTTTCTTGAAAATCACTAAATATAAATTGTTATAAAAAATATTTGTGATTATTTTTATAAAAGAATAAAAAATTAAAAAATTAATTATTTAATCATAAATTGTAAATCAAAATCGTTATCAAATATGCCCTAAATTGTTATATATCATTTCAAATTGAACAATAAAAAAATCTTTAACTAATACTCATATATATACTACTTCTAACGTGACAAAAAATGATTTAATAGAAGATGAATATTTTTCAAGATTAAAGATAGAAGTGTAATGCTAAGACACATAAATTTATGCTCATATTAATTATAGTATGACAGTGATCAAGTAATTTTAAAAATGAAAAAAGTTATTCACTTTTAAATATTTTTTTAATAAAAAAAGTCATATTATAATTAATATGAGTACAAATGTAAGTATAAATTTATGTTATTTTTTCATTTTTTTTGATAGAAAATGAACCAACTCAATAAAATAAATAAAGCTCATAAAATTTGATATTATTTCCTTATGCAATTAAAAGTATACCTTTTAACATTAACTCCAAAATAATATTATCAAACAAAATAACAACAATATAAAATTATCAAACAAAATAAAAAATATTAGAAAATAAAAAATCAAATATAATTTTTTTACTTATTTGAAATTTTTTTGGCGTCAACTCCTAAATAATTTTATCAAATAAAAAAAATCTCAAAGAAAATAAAATTAAATAAATGTTATTTATATATATATATATATATATATATATAATCAAGTACTCTGCAACACAGATAAATGAAACAACCCATATTATACTTATACATTTAGCAATAACAGCTACATTATATTAGTACGATAAATTTAGGTAGTACTAAGATAACAATATTTAGATTAGAGCATTAACAATATTCCATACATAATCCCTGATAACAAACAGTAGCTACGGATATATAGGACGGGTCTACTTACTCTACTATCGAACTTTAGCGGGGTCAGAGGGGAACCTAAAACGTGGAGTTACCATTGACTCTATTATTATGGTAGGTAAATCAGTGTATCAAGATATCATTTTAAGATCTTATACATACATATATATGTGTGTATGTATGTATGCCACACATATACATACATACATACATACATATATATATATATATATATATATATTATATAGATATAATTATCATTTTTTAAATTTGTATAATTTATTTACTTTTTTGTTATATGTTATTTAATATATACAATAACTTAATACATATAATACTACTAAAAAAATAACATATGTTCACAAATATGCTGTCAAATTATATAAGTTATCAATAGCTCTCTATTTTTTATTTCAAACAAAACAAAATAAAACTATCAAATACAAATAAATAATAAATAAAATAAAAGAAATATAAATATAAACATAGATATAGATATCAAACACAAATAAATAGCAAAAAGTAAACTACCTATTTACTTCACCTATTTCTGTCATTATTTATTTATAAATTTTATTTTTTTAATAAAGAAATTCACATTTTCTTATTTTTTTTTTATTATTTAAATAATCGTAAAAATAATTATTAAAAAAATGACAATAAAAATTATTTCAAGATCCAATTATCTCGCAAATGTCTCATTTTTTTATAAGAAAAGCTTATTGTATTCTTATAAAAAGTATTTTTCTTGAAGATAACATGATACTTGATTTTGTTCTACAAATTAAATATAATAATTATTTTGTGTTTATTAATATAGTGTCAAATTATATAGGTTATCAACTACTTTTTTTAGGCCCCTACTTTTTACTTAAAAAAATAAAAAAAAATAGAAATAGAAATACTAAATACAAATAAATAGAAGAAAGTAAACTCTCTTTTATATATAAATAAATAAATAAATAGGAAATAAAATAAAAGAAATAAAAATAGAAATATCAAATACAAATAAATAGAAAAAAAAATAAATTCTCCTTTATATATAAATATATAATAGATAGATAGATATAAATAAATAAATACATAGAAAATAATATTTTTTATGAATATTTAAAATAAAAGTAAGAAAGATATAAATATAATTAATTATGGATCACTTAATATAAATTTTTTATATTAAAAATATAAAATAAAATAGTTATTTATTTGAAGAGATAAATTTTATATAATAGATAGATTTCATTTCAGCTTGTATAATATTTATTTTTAAAATGTATAATATTTATTTTGAACTATTACCTTGTCTATTTTGAAAAAAATCTAAAACCTCATGGGTTGGTCATGCCAAGTTGCCAACTCACGAATCCTCTAAAATAACCTTTTAACAATTTAATTTTTAGTTGCTATATCTATTTCTATAAATTATTTATTAGTTTCTTTTGTAAGTAACTTGATAATACTACTAATTTTATTAACGTTGTTTTAATAAAGTAGTAAACAGTTACATTTTTTAATAAAAATTAATATATATATATATATATATATATATTACCTCTTATTGATTTAAAAAACCATACAAACAATGATCCTAAACTAACGAAGAATTTATCCATCCATATCAAAGAATGGACGAAGTAAAACTGATCCAGTTACATTCCAAATTATATAAGATGAAATAGAAACATCATACATAGCCTATAAACAGCAAAATTTGCTATTTTACGACAATAACTACACGAGAAAAAACTAGTTTGAGAAAATTAAAAATTGATAACGTCCACAATGTCCTGCTCAAGTTATTCTAAATTAATTATACCGCATGTAACAAATCTGACTCGAGTAATACTCTTGTAAACCCAATTTTCAAACTTAAACAGAGGCCATCAATTCGGCAACTCGAGGCAACATAACAGGCATCATCTTATTCGAGATGGCATCCATCACTTTCTCTAAATTATTTCTAATAAAACAACCCAACTCAACCTCGCTGCTGATATTGCAGCATCAACATTAATTTTATAGCATTTCACCATGGGCGGAGATCAACATTTGAATCGACCTGCATGCACTCATGTTGGTAGTATTTTTTTTTTTTGGTGAAGTTGTACAGCTGCTGCATTGCCTACCTATATATGCCATCACCTGATTACTTTATACCTTTTAACTCAACTTATAAATACAACTTTATACGAACGATTAGCCATTTTGGGATCTATTAATTTTTCACAAAAAAAAATTTCTCACTAACTTATTATATCAAATATAAAATTAGTACTTTCGCCAAAGTATTCATTAGATTCAGCTAAAAAATTATTACTCTAAGTTTCTAGCACATATATTTACTTATTGAACGAGAATAATATCGCCTCTTAAGCAGAGGTTATATTCATATATATGACCCACTTAGTTAAATTTTAAAATATTATAAAATTATCTCCAAATTTTTATTATTATTCCATGAATACTATATTCATTAAAATTTGCCAAATACTAACGAAATTTTTTAATCGTGATATTATTTCCGTAATATGTAAGAAATTTGATAGCATTTTTATAACTTTTATCACAGTTAAACGGTAAAAAAATATCATATAACTATTTTGTTTTGATTTTGGTTTTATATTTATTTAGATAAGGCATATTTATGCCAATGGAGACTCTTATTAAAAGAAGAAAAAAATATTATGAAAATCTTTTTGATTATGTTTTTTGGTTTATTATATTATAAATTGTTTTATTTGATCTATTAAATTTAAAATATATATATATATTAATTAAAAATAAAATATATAATTTTAATAATTTGTTAATTAAAATATCATTTTATAAGAGGTTAATTAATAACGAATTATATTATTTTAATATTAAAATATTAATTTAAAAGATAATATTAAAATTTCGTATTTTTTTCTTAATTATTTTTTAAAAAATTAAAAAATATTATTTATAATTTAAAAGATTAAATAATATAATTTCTACACCACTGCTCCCTTTAAAAAATAATAAAAATTGAGCAGGTTAGAATAAAAAGAGAAATTTTGGAAGAATTTCAAATTATATTATAAAGATATGCCATTAATTATAAAAATATTACAACAAAAATATAAAATAATAAATATATTTCTAAATATCCATTAGTTCATACATCTCCCAACGTTCCAACACTTATTATTGAACTGCATTTTTTTTAAGACATTCACCTACTGTTGACACTCACGTCCATCGCCATCAGTCACACCACAAATTTATTTCTTAATTTTGATTATCTTCTGTAATATACTATTTAATTTTAAGTTATAATTATTAATAAGACAAAGGATAGGAGATGATGAATAGTATTAAAAAAATTCAGTAGATTCGATAGGGACTATTGAATTTATTGAATAATGTTAAATAACACTTACTAAACTTAATTGAAACATCAATTGGATTTACTGAATAACCTTAGTTGTGGATAGTTTTAAAAATGTTCAGAAGCAAAACATAAATGAGATATTCGGTAATAGCTGCCGAACATATATAAATTATTTGGTAGTACTTACAAAATTATTATATTATTTGAAAAAGAAATTATATACTTATTTTAATTATTTTTTGTCTCTATTTTTTTTAAAAAAAATTTATTTATTTTTATATCTTTATATATTTATCTTTTATTTTTAATATTTTGAATTAGAATTTGAAATTGTTGATAATAAATATGAAGGTAAAGATAAATGAGGAAGAAATGATAATATATTAGATTATTTTAAAAGTGTTTTTTTAGGAAGTATTGGGATGTTGGAGATGTATGAGTTGAGGAATATTTAGGAGTATATCCATCATTTTTTATTTTTGTTATAATATTTTTATGATTAATAAGATGTCTGTAGTAAAATTAAATTTTTTTTGGGAATTTCCCAAATAAAAAACATTAGTTTTCCTTATATAGCAATACTAGTTGGAAATAACAAATCAATTTGCCAGTTGACGAAACCCTAATTTCATTATTGTCTTCTCCTTCACCAACGCTGCATTCGTTTGCTATTGCTGTGGGTAACCTCAATTGGCTCCATTAACTAAGCCAATAGTTCCACATTCGACTCTACTACTATTGCCGTTCTCCGTTCTCTGATCTCCTTTAGTTTATCTTCTTCTTCTTCTGTAACATGTAAGATACCTCTCTCAGACTCAGTTTATGATTCTCAAATTTGATTCATTAGCTGGTACTTTGAAATTGATTTGTCCATTATGTTTAATGATTCTTGCAAATCAAAGGAAAGCTATCTCAGTTTCATCTAGATTAAGTTTACATTTGGGTCCTCGGTTTGTCTTGATATTCTACTTGGTTGGCTCTTACTCCTTTAGTAATAGGTTCTATGTAACTAGACTCTGTGGTATCATGAAGGTTTTTATTTTAATGGTTTCAGTTTTATTGTTTATGCTTAGATTTTCCAACCTATTATGATATTGTAATATTAGCTAGTGTAATGATCTAATGCTTTTTTGTACCTTTGAACCATTCAAAACTGTTACTATGAACTTTTCAATTCATATAATTGTTTTTTTTTTTTTTTGGGTAGTTGAACGCTTGAAATAATACTTAATGAATTTTTGAATTTGTTGTAAGAACTGTTGCGTGCTCACGCACCGTGAACGCACACTGACGGGTTAAAACCACTCCCAGCATATACTATTGCACAAGTGACAAGGCAATTGGTCATGAATGTTTGAAAACTTAAAGTTTCTCACCTTGTAAATTTTTTTTTTTTTTGCTGAAAAAGTTAATTGTCAAAAACCTACAAGGCAAAGGTCAATAACAGTAATAATAAATAACAATAAAAATTCACGCAATAATTTAATTAGAAATTAATTTTCATGATTAATTACCAATGTTATAGTTGTTATTAACCAGAAGTAGGGTATTATAATGTGTATTTATTTATTTTATTTTAGTATTTAGACTTAGATAGATTTAGACTAGAATTGCTTTCATACTTAATTTTTAACAATATTTATACTAATTAATCAAGGGCCTCACAAGCTCTGGAGCCACCCTTGGTTTATGCTGGCTCACTAAGTGTTGTGATGCCTATAAGACAGGGGTCTTTTTTATCTGGGTGACAAAATACATAGATTTTTTTTCTCTGACTGCCCTGAAGATTTTCTAAAGAAATATCTTGATAATTTCAAGTTTAATATGTTGAATTCAGCTTACTAAACCATGATTCATGAGTACCTTGTTTTTATATAGTCAACTTGTTCTTTCGTAGGCGATAGATGTTGATATTTTGTGTCCAGATTATGAAAGTATAGCTTAGCACTCAACTACTCATAAACCTCAGTAAAACGATTCTCTACTTTTGTACCTTTTGAATGCTCTTATAAATTGAAGTTCTAAAGTTATTTTACAAATATTTGCAATCTACTAACTATTGTGGCCGAATTAAAACTTTTGGGTCCAAAAGCTCTATGGCTTTCTGTCCTAAATTTAAATTATATTTTATTATATTTCCTCTGTTTGGCTCCACAATGAAGGACAGTTAATATCCATTAACTGTAGGACTGCTTTATTTTTTGGCAATTAGTTTTTGCAGTGCAGATTTATCCTCTGTAAGATCTGGTTTTTTAAATCAAGTTACTTACAATAATAAACATTTTGATACTGATATTATATATTTTATATTTTGTGTTATTTATTGGGAATCACGTATCTTATTTGTAGAGATATTTGAAGTGATGGAACACTGGTCCTCAGATCAAAGTAAATCAACATTTTCTATAAGAGATGAAGGTCATACACTTGCCAATTCTCTCAGATTCACTTTGAATCAAGAGTGAGCTTTCTCTCTCTCCCCCCTGTTCTGTGTGTGCTTGAAATGTCATCTTGGTTATTTAGACCAATCAACTTGATTTTTCACTTTCCTCTTAAGTTTAGTATGTTCAGGATGTAGCCTCACTCTGTCCATCGAATTGCTGTTAGCTGTTAATATATGGATTATATTGCTAGTTGTTCAGAAATTTATCTATCCTTATTGTGTGTAATAAGAGAACTGATATTTAATTTTTAGCGAGTGTTATGCCCTAGTGATTGCCAAAGATGACAGGTCAATTTGCTTCTTTTTAATTTACAGAGTTATGAGATTATTCCTCATGGTAATCAAAATCACCGTTAGAGTATTTTTTAGGTAAATGCACATGCATGGACAATAACAGACGGAGAAAGCATATCTCCATTGTGTTGGGGTTGGGTAGAATATGAAGGGCCACTTTTGAGTAATTACTTTTTTCATAAAATGAGCCTTGTATGGTTGTTAACTCAAATGCCAGAGTGGAATGTGGCAATCGTTGTTATGCTGCCGTCTCTATTTGGGAAGGGATGATCAATGTTTGTCTTGCATTAGTCCTTGTCAAAGTTTTCTACAACTATAGTTACTAACGATATAATTTATGAATTCTATTGCATGGCATGATTCATTGATTCCTTGTCTGGCATGTTATCAGTTATCTTACCAGTAACTGAGAGCAGGGGTGGAGCAGTTTAGAGGGGGCACATGCTCACCCTCAACTTTTCGATAAATTTCTTCCTATGTTGTATTTATAAATATGTCTCATTATTTTATAAATTTACATAGTAGGGCCCCTTTTAAAATTTATCATTTGAATATTTTTTCTTTTATTTTGTTATTTTTTCTTTTATATAGTTTGATTTTTTTACATGTTTATTATAATTTATGTTGTTTAATTACTCTAATTTTTTTTTTTTGTCATTTTACATAGATATTGAGCTCTATTATTTAGTCTTATTATAACTTAATTTATGTAGTTTTGAATTTTTATTTAAATTGAAAAAAATACACATTTGACATGTAACTCTAATAATATAATATTCAAAACCACAATTTTTTTAAAAATTTTTGCAACATCTATCACAAATTTTTTCACATTAATTTGCAATAATTCAATTCAAGAAATCATTCATTTTTATTATTATCATTCACATGGTGTCAAAGTCATCCATTTTTTACTATTAAATTTATGCGCGAGGCCCTATTAACTTATATTCTGGCTACGTTCTCGACTGATAGTATTTTTCCTGTCTTTAACATCATTTGCAACATCCCAATATTTTTCATAATAAACTCAAGTAAGATAACTTTGATTTCTCCAAGAAAAACAAACTTCTAGTAATGTCTTGATCCTAAATATGCAAAAACTAACATTTAAAACCCCAGCAAGTGTTCAAGTATTTTATTCATAAAACCTACAAATGATAAATTTATAACTTAAGCTCAGGGACCAACAAACTTCCAAACACGTTTTGAAATCCTCATGTGTTTCTGCTAAAGATGAAGGGGAGCTTGGGTGAGTGATTCCACTTGGTACGTAAACTCACCTTGCTTGAAAAATTAAGCTAACAAAACATATAAAAACACTTTGCTAGTATTTATGACTTGCTTATGCTTATGTTGTAGTTCTTTCTATACCTATCAAATGTGGGAATCTATCCTATTTTTAGATCCTGCTGACTAATATTGACTTAACGACAAACACTATGTCAGGCTGAATTATTAACATGTCGTGCAGTTTATTCACCCAGAATTATTGGTTGGTATTTAGCTGTTGTGCCTTCAATATCTTATAATGTAAATGGTTGACGGAGTGAATTAGTAGTAGTCTCCTATTTAATAGTATTGTTTCTTTCTTTTCATGGAATTATGCATTCAATAAGATATTAAAACAATTTTCTTTGTTTTTTTTTTTTTTTTCCAGTCCAAGGGTGACATTCTGTGGATACAGCAAGCCTCATCCTTCAGACAATGTAGTCAACATTAGAATCCAGACGACTGGTAAGGCTTAGGGCTCTCTTTAAAAAGCCCATTTACATCCATCTCTTCATATGAAAAGTGGTTACACTATTGATTGGAGTTACAGGCAATGTATTTAATTACACCTCTGGACTTCTAGCTTCTACTAAATTGTTGCTAATAAAACCAACACTAGTGGATATCACATAAATATTCTAAACTGGGTAACTTACAAATCCCTCCACTTGAGTTAATTTTTTAAATCAAACGGTAATTGGTGTGACTTGGATGCCATCAGTCCACTAAGTGAACCATGCCACACTTGGTTTCACTGAAATTACAAACTATGCATTTTAGTTAGTCATAAAATGTGAGTTTCAGGTCAGAAACCTCAACTCCATACTTTAATGAGGGTTTTTGTTCCCCCTCCCCCAACATACCTTACCTTCTTGAAATTCATGAGTAAACTTTATTTCAATGTGTCTAGGTTATACCAAACACCTTTCCAATTTATCTCTGAACAAACAGAATTGTGTTCTTCACTTTTTTTGTTCCCGCAGGTGAATCAGCTAAAGATGTTTTGAAGGATGCTTGTCAGGATCTAATGCTGATGTGCCAGCATGTGCGGGGCACACTTGAGAAGGCTGTTACTGACTTTAAATCGAACAAACCTGTGAAGAACATGGACATTGACTAGCTTGAAATTGTTTTAAGTTCCGGGTATCGACTTCTATGCTCTAGTTTTGTTGATAGATATAGTAGAAAGACG
Source organism: Elaeagnus macrophylla (assembly GCA_029378325.1). Classification (NCBI taxonomy): domain Eukaryota; kingdom Viridiplantae; phylum Streptophyta; class Magnoliopsida; order Rosales; family Elaeagnaceae; genus Elaeagnus; species Elaeagnus macrophylla. Next base: position 7,582,983 of record CM055642.1, on the reverse strand, counting down.
TTGCTCTCTCTCTTTGCCCAGTATTCAGTTACTAGATATTTTTCTCAGACCCTCTACTAGATCTTTTTTTTAAAAAAAATTATTAATCTTATACAAATATCTCATTCACGTTTTTTTATTTATCTTGGGATGTATCTTTCAAATATGGATTTGGGAACTATTATGCATTTTCTTTCAAAATGTCTTTACCTTTTTAAGTAAAAATTATGACCTTTTCTTAGATACTGTACTAACAAAAAAAAATTAAATAAATATATATATATATGCGCGTGCGCGCGCGTTCCAATTTGTAAACCAGAATGTGCATCGGTTGTTTTAATATTGTTGAAATTAGTTGCATTTGTTTTAAAAACATTACACATGCTCATACACCATTTTACAATAAATGTGCTCAGTCTTTTCGCGACTTGGCTTACGTCAGTCGTAAATTATTAGCTACTTGAATCATGTCATTGCCCTACAAGTGAATTAGCTGAATTAAATAATGCTTTTTGTTAGGCTAAATTAAATTTAAAAAAATTCATAGCATATCGGTGTCTTGATAAAAGGATATTTGATGAAGATTCTTTGCATTCATTTACATTATTACAAATTGCCTTGTCAATGAACCATGCATCGAAGACAAACGAGTAGTCCTTAATAATTTAATGAATGTAAAGGTACATGTAGATCTAATCACCAATTTGACAAAAGGAATTTCCATAAAAAAATAAGAATATCGTAGACGGAGATTCCACAACAGCAGCAAACTATGAACGATAAATCACTTAAAATATCAGTCCCGAGATGGGGGAAAATTATAAACATAACTATTCTCTCTGCAAATCATAGGGCATTGTTCAATGTTTATCCAACTAAGTCTCTCAGCACTGTGATTCCCAAATTTACAGTTAAATCTCCAAAATTCACAACCCAACCAATTCAACCTCAACAAATTAAATAACACACATAATGGCTAAGCCATATATAAAATTTAAGGGGAACTAGAACAGGAAACTGTAACATCGAGTAGCCTCTCTAGCCAGAAAAGTTGGAGATGGTGCTGGAAGGAGCGGTACCAAAACCTGAAACAAGGAGAACACGTTCACACTTGGTACTCTTTCTGTCTTCTATGGGATGTTTGATTCATATAATGGAAACATAAAAAAAATGAAAATGGTAATATAAATAAAATTTAATGAAAACGATATTATTATTACTATATTTGTTTGAACAGTATAATAAAAATAATCATAAATATTTAACATTTATAAAATTATAAATGAAACAAAAATAAAAAATAAGTTTTACGTAGAGCACTCCAACGCATTCTTAAAGAGTGGAAGGAATGAGTATTCTGAAATGTTTTACATTCTATTCTAAATTAATAGATAACACAGAAATAACCTAAATTTATATTACTATCAACATGACCTAAAATAATAAAAATAAGTTCAACAATTTAATATATGATAATGTAATAAATTGGGAAAAAAGTAGGACCTCTGACCTCAATTTAATATATATATATTTCAGTGTGTGTTTAATATACACACATTATACTGCTATGCAACCTATGCTGCGGAGCATGTAAACCTAGAAATGCAAGAAATGATGACCACGTGATACATTGTATTCGAACTCCAGCCTATACACTCTGATCGGTAAAATCAAAACATAGAGAATTCACATCCATTCGGTGGGATTTATTTCTTCCAAAGAGTCGCGTGGATACCTGATGAAAATTGACCACCACAGTTGTGCAGCTTTCCCCAGCTAAAAAATGGGTACATCAAACCACTTTGTGAAACAAACTCATTGAAAAAAACAAGTTCTGGTCGAAAGCACAATATTTTGACTCAACGAATGTTGAAATTAAGGGAATGAATGTAGCCAAGGGTTATCACAAAATCTACAATATCAAGACAGGATCAAAAACTGGTTTACTGGGAAAGTAGCGTTATTGAGTAAATGCAGCTAGCGCATTTGCATGTGCAGCAGGAAGACTACTCAAAAGGGGTTGCATTTGCTGGCCATAGAGTGAAATCAAGTGAGAAAAGGCTCTGCCTACTTGAGATTTAACCTCTGAAGTTTCAACTGGGGAGGCCACCACTTGAGCAAATATATTAACCAGCTCAGGAACTAGAGAAAGGATCTGCTTAGCACAAGATTAACAATTAGCTCAATCGTGGAAACAAATAATAAATGTTTTTTTTTTTTTTGGGGGAGGGGTTACTTGGTCAAATGGCACAGTTACCTGGGGATTAGAAGATAGAACAAGAGTAGCAATGCATGTATACACTGCTATAGACTCCTCCCGATCTTCTTTAAGGGGAAGAACTTTCAACAAGACTGGAAGAACCTGATAAAAAATAGCAGAAACGTACCAGAAAAATAAATGAATGAATGAATAGTTGTTCAAAAGGACAGGTGCTACTACAAATGCCTAATTTTACGTTTTTCTTAAGGTAATTTACTAATCAGTGATCGAAAATATCTACCTGATTCAGTGGGATGGATTCAGGATGCACCATTATCATTCTTGCAACCGCACCAGCTGCATTATCCCTGACAGCATCATCTGGCTCTGATTCCCCAAATAATGGGTAAAGTCCACGCAGTATATCACTGTAATACCTGGCAACAGTTGAGGAAAAGGCAATAGAAGGGAAATAAATCTCACACCACGACAAGGGACACAATAAATATCTAAAAGATATAGGATACTTCAAAGTTCCTTCGCCTCCATTTCTACATAACTCTCCAGCACAAAAAGCAGCATTCCTCCTATTGGTTGCATCTGAAGAACCTAATTCTTTCAGTACCAAAGGCATCAACCTCTGAAACATGAGGCAACTATTTAGTACACAAGTTGAAAACATAACTTGTATTACATCCCAATTTTCCTCGGCCCATTCCAATGACAAATGATTTTAACTAATAATCTTGACAAAACATAGCAGGCATTAGGTGACTAATGTTATAGACGTTGACAGATATTGAAATGTTTATCTAATATTTAATGATTCTAACAATGAGGAGAAGAATGAGATATAATGACATCACACATAACCGTTAGGTGAGGATAATTTGTTGAAATCATTTGTCACTGGATTGTAGCTTAATTTTCTTTGAAATACTTCAAAGAACAAGATATATTACATCAACATAGCTAGCTATTGGAGCACCCATGTCCTGAGCAACCTCAGCTAGGCTAGCAACAACCATTGTTCTATCTTGTGCAGGGCGTGAAGCTCTCTGCAAATGACAAAAGTTAAGCTAGTAACTTGCAAGGAAATGTTAGCAAAAGACATATTGACTAAATAAAAGAGTAACCCACAGCAAATTTCATCAGTGGTTCAAAGAGTTTAGCAAAGATGGGTGCAAAGTTAGAACCCATTGACTTTGCAAAAGCTGGAAGCAGGTCAGAAACAGCATCCATCAACACTTCGTCATGTTGAGTCTCATCATCAATATCACCATCAGAATCTATTTGCTGACAAGCTGATTCCTCCCGCAACAATACCAAAGTAGCATCAACGAGCTGAGGCATAACTGTATTTAATGATGAATATGATGTTAATCTTATTCAGAAAATTGTTTCAAACAATGGGCAATAGGAAGCAAAACAAATCCATACTAACAAGGCTCAACAGCACCATAACCATAATCCTTCATGATGTCAGCTATGCTCGTACAAGCTTCAGCAACAACTTCGTTGTCATCATCCTCAGTCATAGTCTTCACATATATATTCATCACAGCATCTGTGAAAAACAAAATATTAAAATAAAAAACAAAACTTGTTGGAGTGTATCAATAGATAGCCATCCAAGCATTATTGTAAAAGATGGAAAGCATATGCAATTCCCCAATCATTTACCAAAAACTTCTTTTGTCTTTAGAGCTCCTTCCTGCATGAAAAGGAGGTTCAAGATGATTAGTAAAGCACACCAGGCCACCTAAAATTGTGAGAAACAAAACTGGACTGCAAATATTGCACAAATTTCTATTCATTTACTGAAAAGGAAGTTCTAAAAACCTTTAAGAACAGATTGATAGGACGTATAAATGATTTGTCGGTTAATGCTCCAATAGCTTAAGCTTTTGGAGGCTTAGTGACCAGCCCACTCTAAGATGATATCAGATCAGCAGTCCAGTTGATCTTATTCGCCAATCAAACATCTTACACCTAAGTGGTCCTGCATCCCACTCGGGATGAATAGCAATACTCTTTCGTGTATTGGGCCTACAAAGTGTATACAGCCCATAATTGAAGGAGTGTGAGGATGTATCTCATGTCCCAAAAGGACTGGTGACCAATGTACTCTAACACCGATCACTATATTTTTTTCGTAAGTAATAAATTCACAAGAATTTATATTTGAAACATCAAGAATTAAGAATTGAAACAACAGCTGATTTACCAAAACTGCAAGACTTATAGTAAAAAAAAGGGATGTATTTGCTCACATTTTGATTTTGGAAAATTGCCTGCGCAGCTGTCAAAATGTCTACAAGCCAAAAAATAAACAAAAGTAAATCGTTAATGAGCAATTCAAGGCTTCAAGCAAATTGCAAAAAAGTTGATAGCATGACAAGAAGAATAAACATTATTTTGTTGACTTACTTTACCAAATTTCTAAGTGTACATATAAAGGGTAAAGGGAAAATAAATAAAATTAACAAGTATATGGACATGATACTGCAAGAATCAATCCAAGAGATCTGAAAACAGAGAGTGCTGGCTATCTCCAGCATGCATCAGAATGAAAACTAGAAAGAAAAGCAAAGGTTAACTGAAATTGATTGGGGAGTACATTTATTATAGCATCAAGCAGACAATCACAAACCTCCAAGTAAACTCATAAATATTGAAAGAAAAGAGTCTGAAACCTTACATTTTAACCCAATGATTGCCTGAAGTCTAACATCTTCGTGGAAGTACCCAGCATGTTTGACCAAAATTTTAAGTGACTCCTCCAGATAGCTTAAAAGTAAATCAAAGATCCCAAAAGCATAGCTGATGTAGGGCATTACTGAATATTTATTTTTAACATAAGACAAAACAAACTAAACCGTATATTAGGATACGGTGCGTAAAATATCTTTGTGTGCAATGCAAATAAGCCAAGAGCTTGAGTTGCAGCTGCCTTTTCGTCCAAAACTCCTGTCCTAATGCTGATATTTCGAACCCTTGGTTCATCATGAGCCTCATCATCAGATGAGACACCACCAAATCCACTATTAATTTCATCATCAGACTCATCAACATCCACTGCAGAGCCATCATCAAGATTGCAGGAAGCAAATGCCAAGGGTACCACATGAGGAAGATACTGAGTGCCCAGATTATATTTGCACAACAATTGATCAATAGACGCAGTAAGATAACAAAAATGCAAGCTAAACTCAACCATATAATCAAAATATGAAAACCTGTACAAAACCATTGCCCAAAATTTCTGCTACATTGCTGAAGAATCCATGAGTGAACTCCCGAAGCTCACTGAACTCTAACCCAAAACCCTGAGAAAATGATGGACATTAATCATAGCATAATGTGAAAGATAATACCGGTCAAAATTAAGCCAATGTAATTACAGAAATTGCAGCTTCTATATATGGGGGTAAGATAGGTTCCATCCTAGCCCTCCCAACCGACATTGCAACTATTCCAACTAACTCAGTAGCTCTTGCTCGAGATCGAAGATCTTCATCATGTGTAAGCACCAAGAAAGATTTCATCAGCTCCAGAACCCTGTCGGCATATGGTATGAAGGCCTGTTCTGCAGCAGATGCAACCGATCCAATAGCAGACTGCAACAATATATTATTTAAAATAATGAGTTTAAAAGGGCTAAACCAAACTCAGAAAGGGACTTGTTCCAATCAATGTGATGCCTTAGGAGTGATAAAGGTTAATCAATATACCATGCATGTCTCCTTCAAATTACGGGGACAACTTTGGAGAGCCCCCAACAGTTTTCCCATCAAAGGATCGACAAAAGGGAGTATTTCTTCTCCCATGTTTTCACAAAATGCTGCCAAAGCATAGTATGATTTCTCCTGCATATACAGATGGTGCATTAATAAAATCATAAATACATAAGTGGTGTAAATGGTCTTTCCTGCTCATGCCTTCAACTAGGATTACCTTAACATCATCTGAAGCATCTTCAAGCGCATTCAAAATGCAAGGAAGAACACTTTCATAGTGAGAGACAATTTCAGGCTGCAAATGCTCTGCAAATTGACCTAAGGCAAATGAAGCTGCCCCTCTTACCATCTGTTCTGGATCTCTTAAAGCCCCTAGGACGATATGAAGCACAGGTTCCAGTTTATCTTTCAGCAACTCCAGACAACCCTCTGAAATGATACCTATAGATGTAACAGAAGCTTCCCTATACTTGGGGTTTGCATTTTGACTGCTCAAAGAAGAAAACTCAAAAACTGGGGGGAAAACATGCTTTGGAAGATTCAGAGCCAGAGTGTCAATAACTTCTGCAGCAGCTCGATCAGGTGCAAGATCATCATCTTCATCTTCAATATTTGACTCAGCAAGCAACGGGCACATGACTTGCAAGATTGGGATTACCAGCTTATGCTTTCTGAGAGAAGCAGATTTGTATTTTGCTAGCCATGAAACTATTTGAATTGCCTAGAAGGCGACATAGACAAATTTGTTAGATGTAACCCAGCTTAGGATAGCTACAAACAGATAATGATAATGACTATGTTTGATCCTCTTCTACCTGATGACGCGTGTTAGATTCCAATTTCTGACTTGAGCAAACTTCAAGAGAGAATTGAACAATGGCTTTTACTGATTCTCCAAGGAGGGGGACAGGAGATTCAATCAGCTCATCAAATATTTCAAAAGCAATTACAGCAACATCCTCCTCACCAGCAGCAAGGCATTGTCTAGATACATGTAAAATGCTAGGAATGAATTCTCGAAACTTGACCTGCATGGCCGTGAACATAATCAACATCCATGAATAATATTGAAGAGCAATAGCTTTTGAAGAAAAAAACATATTTGACCTCTTCATGATAGTCTCTCCAAAGATCGAAGTTCCAAATTTGTAATTACATTCCAGTGATGGAATTCAAATCACTTTTGAACTCTGAATTGAACTATCAGCAGCTCAGACTTTAAAGAGAGTGACATATTATCAATAGAATATGTTAAATGACCATAGCATGGTTCCTATCCTACAATAACTTGTGTAGTGAGATGAGGATGAAAAATAAACAATATATGAAGTTAAAAAAACATTCAAATAATGTATAAGGCTGTTGCTTTACTTCATATTCTGTCACTTATATTTTCCATATAACTTGAAACTAGTAGGAAAGTGTAAAGCACAACAACAATAATATCATAGAACACATATTTGAATCTATGGAACCAACAAAAAGAGCACTCATATATATCACCATCACAACTAACATTATAGTTTCTTATTGGATATAGTAATTTAGTCACAACTGTACAAAACTTTTGATATTCATCTCAAATTTGATATATATAGAATTTTCCCCAAAAAAACTCAAAACAAAAGCAAATAACAGCATCATGGAGCACAAATAATAAAAATGGTGATTAAATCTGCTATATAGATATCTCCATAAACTCACCACTTCATCACCATCATGAGTGAATTCCATAAAGGACCCCACTGCCCTGCAGTAGCAACCGAAAGATTCAATGTAATTCAATCACTTGTCAGCCCTATGAGAACTAAAATTTAATATCTAAAAAACAAATTAAAATAACAAAAATGTTGATATTACTTGAGAGCTGCAATTCTGACACGATTGTTGGTCTCATCCTGTAGGCATTTGAGAAGAAGTGATTGCAAATGTGCAAAATGTGGTCGAAATGAGTTCCCAATTGTTTCAGTTAAAGAGCTGAAAAGGATCAATGCCACCTTATACCACCCACAGCATAAAAGGCACATATGTTAGTCTGTTGCAGCGAATAACTCCGAGCTCTCCAATACTAGTAGTTGTAGTGTGGATGTGTGTGCATATGTGTATGAAAGAGAGGAGAACAACATCTAAAGGGGAGTTGTAGACTTCAAAGTAAAGGTTACCATGAATCTAATATTTGTAGACACTAGCACCATTAGCATAAGTTTTTATTGACGTACACATTTTGCAGTGGGCAAGACAGCTATATTGTTTTCATCATGCCATATAATTAGACTGAATGTGCAATAGGCATGATTCATTCATTCCCAATAAAGAGTATCTCCACGCTCCAAATTAAATAGATAAGAGATCACCTATTATCTACTAGCAGTGACATCACCTATTATCTACTAGCAGCAACATCATGCTTATTTAGGACATGTAACATTTTTAAACAGCTCCCCTTCATTCACAGTATGAATAATGGACATCTTGTAACTTGGTTGGAAATTGGAAATATAATTTTTATAGGTTATCAGATATGGAGCCAATGTCATGATTTACCTCTCTATGATCTTCTTGCGGACTCTGACTACATTGAAACAGAAACGGCAATAAATCAGTCCATTCCCCAGCAGGAACCGCATATTTTGCAACCACACTAACAACATTCGCACTTGCTTTTCTCACTGGTGAACTGCAAAAACATGACCACACACGATGAACCTCGGTTTGCAAACTCCCAAGTAAAGATAGCAAAATGCATATCCAAAATTTAGCACATTCCTAATATAAAACCAATTATACACCCAAAAAAAAAAAACCTGACACGACTGAGAATTTTGACATAAAGTTTAAAAAATTCGCAAAATTAAAAGATACTCCCAGAAGCCCAGGAAGCCGGTGAAAAAAGAAATGAGCGAAGAAATTTCTCATAAGAAAGAGGGGGGAGGGAGGGGGGGGAATACTGTAAAGTGCATACAAATCTAACTAATTAGTAATTACTATTGAAATTCCAAGAAACTCATAATTCAAAATCCAAATCATTCCCATTAACCAAATAGATAAATGAATCAAAACTTGGAATCCATTAAATAACCCATTAAAAAGTAAGAGCAAAATGCGGTAACGATATAATCTAATTGACTTTTCATCTAAAAAACGAAAGAAGCTTACAATATTTGTCAATCAGAATTCAGAATGCAATCCAGGGAGTTAATAATATATTGTCAACGAATCAATAAGAAATTCAATTAAAAATAACAAAATCATATATAATAACCTATGCTCCATAGTAATGCTCTCAATGAGTGACTGCTTAACAAGTTGCTTAAGCTGAGGAGATAGCTTAGCCCAATGACCAGTGATCTTCTTCCGAAGTAGAACAGCAGCGAGTTGACGAACATTTGGTGTCTTAGCAGTACGAAGATGTTGAACCAATGCCGGAACCACCTGTGGATCCTTTGCTAATCGCTTTATCTGATCCTCAGCTTGTCGCCGAGCATCGTTGTCAGGCATCAAAAATTGAATCAACAATAGCTCCAAAGACTGTGACATGTTTCTTCTCCTCTCTTCACTATCTCAAATTCTCTATGGTTTGGGTAAAAGTAGAGACTTTGAGACAGAGAGAAGGAGAGAGAGAAAAGACCTAAGCTTGTTTTGTTAATTAAGGCTGAGGTTTTTGTTTGCGAGGGTTTTGGCTTCAAAGTTAAGTCAAGTTGTTGGGTTTTTATACGCTGTGGAGGTCGTAAATCGTAATTAATAGCTGTCGCGTGCCCTAATGATTTTTTTTTTTTTTTAAATTAACAAAAATACCGACCCTTCTATTTATAAAAAAAAAATTAATATTTTAATAATAATAAACATATAATATTAAACATTTAATATTAAATAATTTTAAATTATCGTAGTTCAATTTTAATTAAATAAATATTAAAAAAATAATATATTAATTATTTTTTAATTATAAAATTTTAAATTTAAATATAAAAAATATTATTTTTATTATTATAAATTTTAACGAATTTTATTTTTGTTAGTTTTCTCATGTTTTTTCGATCTCATGCGCTAATATCTATATTTGTTGGGTTTTAGTTATATTAGACGGTAATGTGTAAAAATTATTTAAAATGTTTGAATTATTTATATTATTTTTTAATATAATATTATGTATTATAATATATAATTAATTTTGATATAAATTTATATATTTTTAATATTTTTTAAATAAAATATACATAAATTATTATTTATATTGTATTATAGTCAACTTTATTTAAAAATGATTACTTTATTTATTTTATAATTATTTTATTATATAATTTGTGAATTTAATATTTTTGTTTAGAGAAATATTGTTCTTAGAAGTTAGAATATTAGTGATTTGTCGCTCCATCCATACTAATGCAAATATTTTATTGAGGAAAATAAAAACCCTTTTTACATCAATAATATTCATACTTTAATTATTTTTAATTTTTTAAAATTTATAATATAATTAGTTAAAAATATGTGCACTATATGTGAATTATTTTATTTATTTTAATTTTTTTTTATTAATTTTTACAATATATTTAAAATATTTTATGTGTCTAAATTAATTATAAAAATTAAAATAATATTTAAAATTCCTATTAAATGTAATAAAAAAAATAATTTTATCCCAAAATATTAAATATTATTCATATTTTTATATATACAGATTATCAATTTTTTTTAACTTATTCATGTTTCTAAAAGATTAAATTGTATTATATATTTTCAAAATTTTAAAATTGAACACATAAATACTAAGATTTTAAATTAAAAATATTTATTTTAATAATTAAGCCTAATAATTATAAAATTTTAATAAATAAATGATAACATTTGAAAGTTTAATAACCAATATTTAAGTTTTAAAAGTTAAAAACAATGGTAGGCAAAGTTTAGTTAAGTTCAGATTTTTTTTCCAAATTGCTAACCAACTCACATATATAGATTTTCTAAATAAAAAAATAACGTTGGTTTATATAATGGCAGTAGCGGTGAGCAAATAATCCGATCAATTCATTTAAATTAATAAATTTGATCTGATTCGTCGGATTTGGATCGGATTGGATTGATATATTTTGTAGTCGGATCGGATTCGGATTGAAAAGTATATAATCCGTTCGGATTCGGATTGACAGATTTTATAATCCGTTGTAATCCGATCCGGACTGAATTACTATTAAAATTATAAATAAATGTATATTTATTTTTAATGTGTTATATTTAAATATTATACATACCACAATTATATTAAATTATTATTTTAGTTTTTTAAAAAATAAAAATATTAAATTCTCTATAATAATTTAATAATATTAAACAGTATACTTTTTATTATTTTGATTATCTAATTTGTGATTATAAATAAATAAATTTTACTAAAAAATATACCAATTTAAAATTTAAATGTTAGTATATATTGTATTTTATATATGATAATAATAAAAAAATAAATTATAATCTCAATCCGACCTATCCGATCCGAAAAATCCGATCTGTTTGGATTCGGATTGGTTCGGATTGACTACATTATCGGATCGAATTTGGATTAGAAATCTTCAAATTCGCTTCGGATCGGATCGGATTCGGATTGGTGAAAAATAAGCAATTTCGATCCTCTGTTCACCCCTAAATGACAGTTAGGATTATCAGGCCGACATACTTACATCAGTTGAATAGGCTTGATTTGTAATTTAGACTATTTATTTTTAAAATGAACTAAAATTATTTTGATTTATGTTCATGTTAAATTATTGAATAATATTTAATATTTAATTAATAATTTAACTCACAAAAGTTTAATATTACTGTTTAAATTATAATTATGCTACAAATTTTATGTATAAAAGAACCCTATAATATGGATAAGTATTAAAAATTTGAGAAAAAAATAGTTTAAATATTTGATTATTATCATAGAATATGAACAATATAAATATTTTAGCTTCTTAATTAATTTTTTTTTATTAGAATTAACACCTTTTTAATTAATTAAAGATATATAATTATAAATAAATATAATATATATACTATAAACTTATAAAAATAAAAATAAAAATAAAAATATATATTAACATTATATAAACTAGTTCGGTTAAATTTAAGTTAGCAAACTTTAAAGCCTTAAGTTAACCAATAAAAGTCAATTTTTGTATTTTTAAAATAGAAACCAATTTATTTTAACTTATGAAAAAAAAAAATCGATTTAATTTGATCCAAATTAAGACAATTAAATTAGTTATTGATTATTACGTACATTTATAATTAACAATAAATTATATATTTAATTATTTTGTTAGTTCTCAAATTTTCAGCAAATTCATACATATGTTTATGAATTTTTAAATTATCTAATTTAGTTATCAAAATTTTAAAATTTCACACATAAATTCATAATATTTAAATCATACAATTTAATTTTTAAATTTTTAATAATTCACGCATAGCTCCTTATTTGATTATTAAAATATACATTTTTGAATCAAATTTTAGATTTTATATGAGAAGTTTTAAATATTTTGAATTAAATTATATGATTTGAAAGTTTATAAATTTTTGTGTAAAGTTTAAAAAGTTTGAGAATAAAATCGTATCTTCAAAAATTTTGAAAAAATTTAATTAAAAATTGGAGATTAATGATACTATATTAGTCGTAAATTTTTAAAAATTTATCATGAATCCTTAAAAGTTTGGGTAGTAAGCTAATGTGTTGATTTATCTTCAACGATTCGAAAACTTTGTGACTTATAAAATGTGTAGGACTGACTATACATATGGGGTGGTGGCGCAGTTGGCTAGCGCGTAGGTCTCATAGCTTCTGAGTAATCCTGAGGTCGAGAGTTCGAGCCTCTCTCACCCCATTATTTTTTCCCATTTATTCTGCTGACAATTGTTTCAGTACCGAAGTCCCATTCTTATTAACCATAAGAGAAATTTGAGGTTGAAAAACTTGAAATGGACTAGCTCATTTATTTATTAAATCCAGATGCAGTAATTCGAAAAACTTAATTGGGTGATTAGTTATAAAATTTGATTTTAGTACTGGGGTTGGAGGAGGTTGGTATTTGTAATTGTATGTGAAAGTGGAAACTTTATAAAAAAGTGAGGTGGGTGTTGGAAAAATATTTATTAATATGTGGGGCCACACATGTAGTTTTAAATGTGTTATGCTATCTTATAGTTTAGCCAATTAAAAGGTGATCTATAAAGTTTAGTTTTGGCTATCGGGTATTAAATTATCGTGGAATTGATGTGTAGAGACCGGACTTGTAATTAAGTAATATATATTGCTCTTTCCTTTTCCTTGAAGAAAAAGTATACTTAAGGATGAAGTTTACTTGAAAGTGAAGTATACTTGGAGAAGAAGTATGCTTGGAAATAAAGTAAACTTGATGGCTAAGTAAACTTGGGGGCTAAGTCTCTTACTTTCTCTCCAAGTCTAATTGCCTATATAAATTGCTACTCTCTTGTCATTTGTGAACAACAACAAAAAAAAAAAAAGGCACCACACAAAACTAAGGAGAGAGCAACTATCTTTGTGCAAAGAGATAGACAATTAGATTTGTGCTTTTGAATTAGCGAAGCCACTATTGGATAGAAGAACACTATGGATTCAGGTTCGCTTCCGTTACAATTTCTCCCTTTTCTTTTGATTCAACATGGGATTTAGAAAACTATGATTTTCACTTTCGGTAAAAACAATTTCTAACAAGTGGTATCAGATCCTACCCATGTTTGATTCAAAAGAATCAATGAATCTTCGAGATTAATGTGTTCTGTATGGTGTGTCATGAATCTGGATAATGATTGACATTATCGACATTATTTCTTCCAAATTGTTCCTTCGTGAAATATGGATTCAGTTGTTTTCAGTTGCCTGGTATCAATATATATATATCTGGTATGCACATGGATTTTGGACAATCATAAAGGCATGCCGATTATATATATACAGTTTATATATATATTACTTTTCGGTTTATACAGAATTCATTTTTGAAACAGTTTAAAATTTTGATTAATTACATGACAATATTTTTTTTAACACTTATCTAGTATTCTGATTTATTTAATTTATACAAGATGTCACCAAAGTGACCACTCTTGTGTATATTGATCTTGGGAGAATAATTGGATATGATGTTTGTGTATGTGTAATTCATGCGGATATTAACCAATCCAAAGAGGGGTTTAATATTTGGCCGAATTACACACGCACCTGCGATGATAATGATATGACAATTGTAAAGGTGACCTCATGTGAATAATGAATCAATGCAAACATGGATTTATTATTTGACATAACTTATTGTCATTGTTTGATCATTGCAACAAGAGTACCACTTACAGTTAATATCACTGTCCAAAGACTTGATATTAATGTTGTGCTGGGTATCTTGAAATGTTGTCATTAATCAATTTAAAAACTATTTATTTTGGTTGTTTTATGTGAGCATAATTTATTTAATTTTGTTCTGGATTCAGCTTTAATGTCTACTACTACAATATCTACCAATATGAACAATGTTCCAATGTTAAATGGAACAAACTTTAAGGACTGGAAAGAGAACATATTGATTGTTCTTGGCTGCATGGACATAGACTTGGCATTGAGAATGCCAAAACCGAATAATCTCACTACACAAAGTACCCCTGAGGAAATTGCGTACTTTGAAAAGTGGGACCGTTCGAACAGGCTAAGTCTTATGATCATGAAGCGTGGGATTCTAGAAGCCTTTCGAGGTGCAATAACAGATGACAATATCATTGCCAGTAAGTTCCTTGAGGAAATTCAGAATCGTTTTGTCAAAAACGATAAGGCTGAAACAAGCACACTCTTAGCAAGCTTGATTTCAATGAAATATAAGGGCAAAGGTAATGTCAGAGAGTACATCATGGAGATGTCTCATCTTGCTTCAAAACTTAAGGCACTAAAGCTCGACTTATCAGATGATTTGCTCGTGCATTTAATTCTGATCTCTCTTCCTGCACAATTCAGTCAATTTAAGGTCAGTTATAACTGTCAAAAGGAGAAATGGACTCTCAATGAGCTCATTTCATTTCGTGTGCAAGAGGAAGAGAGATTGAAGCAAGAGAGAACTAAAAGTGCTCATCTGTCAAGCACTTTTAAGGGCAAGGGCAAAAGGAAGGATAAAGGAAAGGAAGTTGCTGTTCCTAAAGGTCCAGTGCAAAAGAAACAGAAAAGTAATGAAGGCTGTTTCTTCTGTGGTAAGCCTGGACATCAGAAGAAGGAATGTGCTAAGTATAGCGCATGGTGTGAAAAGAAAGGTATGATTCCTGTTTTGGTCTGTTCTGAGATCAATTTAGCATCTATACCAAGAAACACTTGGTGGGTAGATTCTGGTGCTACTACTCACATTTGTGTTTCTATGCAGGGTTGCCTAAACTACCGAGAGCCAACTGATACTGAAAGATGTATCTTTGTGGGTGACGGCAAGTCGGTAAAAGTGAAGGCAATAGAGTATTTTAGATTGTTATTAAAAACTGGTTGTTATTTGGATTTAAAAGACACTTTTGTTGTACCGTCTTTTAGACGGAATTTAATTTCCATTTGTGTTTTGGACAAATTGGGTTATTATTGTTCATTTGGAAATTCTCAGTTTACTTTGTCTTTAAATTCAAATGTCATTGGTACTGGTTTACTTAATACTTTTGACAATCTATATTTGCTGGAAACTGTTTCATCTTATAATGAAACCTTGCATATAGAGTCACGAGGTACAAAGCGAAAATTAGATAAGGAAACTTCAGCCTCATTATGGCACAAACGCCTAGGTCACATCTCTAAATCTAGAGTTGAGCGACTTGTGTCTGATGAGATTTTAGAATCCCTTGATTTTTCAGATTTTGATGTCTGTGTTGAGTGTATTAAGGGAAAACAGACCAAAATGAAGAAATTAGGTGCAAATCGAACTACGGGCGTCTTAGAATTGATCCATACGGATATTTGTGGTCCATTCCCTACAGCATCTTGGAATGGTCAACAATATTTTATAACATTCATAGACGACTATTCTAGATATGGGTATCTATTTCTTATACATGAGAAATCACAATCTTTGGACGTGTTCAAAACATTTAAGGCTGAAGTTGAATTACAGCTCAACAAAAGGATAAAGAGTGTCAGATCTGACCGTGGTGGTGAATACTACGGTAGATACGACAAATCAGGTGAACAACGTCCGGGACCGTTTGCTAAATACCTAGAGGAATGTGGAATCGTTCCCCAATACACTATGCCAGGGTCGCCTAGCATGAATGGTGTATCTGAAAGACGAAACAGGACTCTTAAGGACATGGTAAGAAGTATGATTAGTCAATCTACTTTACCAGAGTCACTCTGGGGTGAAGCTCTAAAGACAGCAACTTATATCCTGAATCGGGTGCCAACTAAAGCAGCTGCAAAAACGCCTTATGAACTTTGGGTTGGGCGAAAGCCTAGTCTAAAGCACTTGCGTATTTGGGGATGTCCTGCTGAAGCGAGGCCTTATAAACCTCATGAAAGAAAATTGGACTCCAAAACCATTAGCAGCTACTTTATTGGCTATGCAGAACGATCAAGGGGTTACAAGTTTTATGATCCTACTAGTAAGTCTATATTTGAGACGGGAATTGCAACATTTTTTGAGGATGTTGAGTTTGGGAGGGGAAATCGAGTTAGGAACATTGTCTTTGAGGAGGAAGAGGGAGTAATCCCAATTCCTGCTACTACTTTTCTTGACAATGTGCAGACTTCTATACCTGTCAGTGATCAAGAAATGAATTTAGACCCTCGGCAAGACAATATTATTCAACCCCTCATACAAAATGAGATAATTATTCCTGAGGAACAACCTCAACAACCTCAAGAACCTGCGCCATTGAGGCGATCCACGAGAGAAAGGAGATTTGCAATTTCAGATGATTATGTTGTATATCTCCAGGAACATGAGGCAGAAAGTGGAATGTCGGAAGATGATCCACTCAACTTCCGCCAAGCCATGCAAAGTTTCAACTCTCATAAATGGATTGAAGCCATGAATGAGGAGTATAAGTCTATGCAAGACAATAAAGTTTGGGAAGTTGTCCCATTACCGGTTGGTGCGAATCCTATTGGTTGTAAATGGATATTTAAAACCAAAAGAGATTCAAAGGGTAATGTGGAAAGGTATAAGGCACGTCTTGTAGCCAAAGGCTTTACTCAAAAGGAAGGAATTGACTTTAAAGAAACTTTCTCTTCGGTTTCCACGAAAGACTCTTTCAGGACAATTATGGCGCTTGTTGCACATTTTGACCTTGAGTTGCATCAAATGGATGTCAAAACAGCGTTTCTCAATGGTGACATTGAAGAAACAATTTATATGGTGCAACCAGAAAACTTTGTGTTAGGAGATTCAAAGAATATGGTTTGTAAATTGACGAAATCCATATATGGACTCAAGCAGGCTTCTCGTCAGTGGTACTTCAAGTTTCATCAAGTCATTGTCTCGTACGGTTTTGAGATGAATGTCGTTGATGATTGTGTGTATCACAAGTTCAGTGGGAGTAAGCATATTTTTCTGGTTTTGTATGTCGATGACATTTTACTTGCCACAAATGATATAGGCATCTTGCATGACACCAAGAGATTTCTATCAAAGAATTTTGAAATGAAAGATCTTGGTGAAGCTTCCTTTGTATTAGGAATTGAGATACACCGAGATCGCTCTCGGCGTATATTGGGATTATCACAAAGGAACTATATTGAGAAAGTTCTCAATAGGTTTGGCATGCAAAATTGCAAATCAGGTGAAACCCCAGTCTCTAAAGGAGACAAATTTTGTCTCAGCCAATGCCCAAAGAATAGCCTTGAAATTAAAGAAATGCGGAAGATTCCTTATGCTTCGGCTGTAGGGAGTCTAATGTATGCCCAAGTATGTACGCGTCCGGATATTGCGTTCATAGTTGGCATGTTAGGCAGATATTTAAGTAATCCAGGCATGGATCATTGGAAAGCAGCCAAACGGGTTATGAGATACTTACAGAGAACAAAGGAGTATATGCTCACATATAGAAGATCAGATCGGTTAGAAATCATTGGGTACTCCGACTCTGATTTTGCTGGATGCCAAGACAGTAGGAGATCCACATCAGGTTATGTTTATCTGTTGGCTGGTGGGGCAATTTCTTGGCGGTCTGCCAAGCAAACGCTTGTGGCTTCATCCACCATGGCCGCAGAATTTGTGGCTTGTTATGAGGCATCAAATCATGGAATATGGCTGCGAAATTTTGTCACTGGGCTGCGTATTTTAGAGGGTGTTGAAAGACCACTCAAATTATTTTGTGACAATAAATCAGCGGTTCTATATTCTAACAACAACAGAAGCTCAACGAAGTCAAAACATATTGACATCAAGTTTCTAGTTGTGAAAGAAAGAGTGCAGAGTGGTCAGATTTTTATAGAGCACATTGGAACAAACTCCATGATAGCGGATCCGCTCACAAAGGGACTACCACCCAAGGTCTTTCACGAGCATACTGCTCATATGAGTGTTATTCTGTTTGAGGATACTTTGGTTTAGTGGGAGTTTGAATTTGATTTGTTGCTTTATGTTGAACTTCAGATTTGTTATATGCATATATTATTCAGTTTACTTTCTGCAGAAGTAAAGTTTTGGTTTAACACACTCTGTTAAGTAATGATCTCAATAAAGAATAAAGTAGGTCTAGTTGAAAATAGACATGTTTGGATCACATTACATGTAATTTTCATACTACACATCCATGATTGATCTATGTCATTTGGTTGTATTGGTATATGTGACCATTGATGGATTTAGTCACGATAAATGTGACGAAGATCGCTTTGATCCTATATCAGTATGATTAATGGACGAGATTGTTCGGAAGTACCCTGATTGTGATGGCAATTTTATGAGCTCATAAGGTTATGCACATTTACAAAGTTACATATGTGGCCCAGTGGGAGATTGTTGGAAAAAATATTTATTAATATGTGGGGCCACACATGTAGTTTTAAATGTGTTATGCTATCTTATAGTTTAGCCAATTAAAAGGTGATCTATAAAGTTTAGTTTTGGCTATCGGGTATTAAATTATCGTGGAATTGATGTGTAGAGACCGGACTTGTAATTAAGTAATATATATTGCTCTTTCCTTTTCCTTGAAGGAAAAGTATACTTAAGGATGAAGTTTACTTGAAAGTGAAGTATACTTGGAGAAGAAGTATGCTTGGAAATAAAGTAAACTTGATGGCTAAGTAAACTTGGGGGCTAAGTCTCTTACTTTCTCTCCAAGTCTAATTGCCTATATAAATTGCTACTCTCTTGTCATTTGTGAACAACAACAAAAAAAAAAAAAGGCACCACACAAAACTAAGGAGAGAGCAACTATCTTTGTGCAAAGAGATAGACAATTAGATTTGTGCTTTTGAATTAGCGAAGCCACTATTGGATAGAAGAACACTATGGATTCAGGTTCGCTTCCGTTACAATTTCTCCCTTTTCTTTTGATTCAACATGGGATTTAGAAAACTATGATTTTCACTTTCGGTAAAAACAATTTCTAACAGTGGGGTGACTAGGTAATGCCCATGACTTTAAAAGCCATTTTGCTCTTGGAATGCACGCATTCGAATTGAAATGTGAATTTTTAATAAAATAATATAAAAATTGTCAATAAATTTATGTTTTTTATTTATTGTCTCAACTTATAAGTTATTAAAATTAAATTTAAGATTAAATATTAAGGGCATTCACTTTTATACAAGAGAAAAAATATTGACCATTATAGATCCACCTCTTACATATGTGCTATTGTAGGCCATAATAAGTCAAACGTGTGTGCAAGTATATATAAAAAAAATTCAATTTTCCTTTTCTAGAGATATATATATACAAAAAATAATATCAAAATTATTAATAAATTTATTTTTTTTATTTGTTGTCTTAACTTATAAGTTATTAAAATTAAATTTGGGATCGGATATCAAAGGTATTCACTTTTGTATAATGAAAAAAATATTGACTATTATAGATTCATACACGCGTGCGACCATAGGCCATGAAGTGAATATCTTTGATATCCAAGTATGTATTCATGTACAGAGGTCTACATAAAAAGATTTAAATTTTCCTTTTCTTGAGACATATATACAAAAAAGAAAATTTGTTTTTCCTTCCGTTTTCTTTTTGTATTCCGAGCACCTATAACTATTTAAATATAGCATTATAAACTTCAACAAGTACAATGAATATTTAAGATAAATAATATTTTTTAGACTATCTTATTTTAAAAACGACAATACTATAACTATTTATACAACTTAAACAGGGCAACAAAACATCTTTAACATCTTTAAAAGGACGACTTAGTGAACACTTAACCCATGCAATAACATTAATAACTTCATTCATGTTTTATTTTTCTGCTCCAAGACATTCTTCTGCTTTGTTCATACTGCTTGAACACCGAACAGTCAAACGAAGTCAACTCAGTTGTCTACCAGGATAATCAATCCTGACATCGTGAAATGTACGTGGAAAGTCCGACACGTATCATTTTACTCACCGAAAAAGGACATCGCAATACATTTTGTACTGATCCTTAGAAAAGGCCTTCTCTGAAAAGTACAAGAAAGAGAGAGATTGAAGAATGGGGAATAGCAGATGTGTGCTTTGTGGTGTTGACGATAGTGACACTAAACATAGAGCCGGCAATTTTTGACACGACCCGCGAACTCAACACGACTCACCCACGAAATAGTCAGGTTCGAGTTGAGCTTATATGTGTTGGGTTGTAAACAGGTCGACCCGTTTAACCCATTTAAAAAAACAAGGTTGAATGGGTTAATTGGGTAACCCGCATAAGTAACATAAGTAAATAACTAAAATTATTAAAGTATGTACGTAATTGTTTCTTATTTAATTATTTTGTAGGTTTTATACTTTGAAATATTATTGAGAATTTGAGATGATGTTTAAATTCATTTCATATTTTATTTTCTTATTTTTATCAATTTATAATAATATATTATTTAGTTTAATTTTGTAAGTTTTTATTATTAATTATTTATTTTAGACTTAAAACAAGTTTTTATTTACAAAGAATTTATTATATATATTTTTGTTAGACTTTTTTGTTATTATTTAAGACTTTAAAATATTAGATTTGATGCATCACAATATTTATGATTATTGATATTATTTTTATTTTATATTAGTTAATATTTTTACATTTTTTGTTAAAATAATGCTTAAATTAATTTAATTTTTGGAGTCTAATTAGAATTTATAATGTTAATAGGTGACATAAATATATGTTGATACTCGATATAATATCTCTGATTTTTTATATTATAAAATATAATATATATTATTTAATATATTTATACGGGTTAAATGGGTCAACCCAGGTTGGGTTAGGGTTGTACTTTCTGACCTATTTAATAAATGGGTTGGATTAGGGTCAATCTTACATGGGTCGGGTCGTAAACAGGTCGATCCGAACACGACACGACCCACCCGTTTGACAGCTCTAACTAAACATTCCTCAGCCTCAAGCTTACCATGATTTCGCTGACAAGCGCCAATTTTGGGGTCTTCTCTCTTGGCTATTATTTTCAATTTCTGTTTCTCTTTTAAGTCAAAGTTGGACGTGGTCTATTATATTATGTAGATGTTGATTAGTTAATGTTGAAATACCGTAAATTTTTGTGCTTGTGGATTAAAGACTTGGAATGTTTGATGAACTGAAAAAGAAAGAGTAATTTCTTTCTTGGTTAAAATGCATAGCATAATGAACACAGGTTAGAGCCTGTATTGTAAGGGGAATTAGTAAACCAGCTCAGAAAGAGGATTTTTAGTTTTTGCTAGGTCCTTTTTTGGGTGTAAAATGAAGGGGTTCAGTTACCATCTTTTCTAAAACTTTATCACAAAAAAAAAAAAAAAACGGAAAACGAGTTTTTGAATTACTTTCTGTTGATTTTTATTTTTTTTGGGGCTATTGATAATTTCAGTAGAATTTATTACCTTTCAGCTGCTGTTTTCAATATATGCACAAGTAGCAGAGCAAAATTTGTGGTACAGGTCATTCATTGTCTCATTAATTAGTTGATCTTTAGCTTGTTTTGTGATAAACATTGGATGCTTATGCTACATATTTATTGGCGTTGCTATTTTTGTTTTAAGTTTTTATCCGTCTTCTCTTTTGCTGAGGCAGGTTGAAGATAACTCATAATAATGCTTTTGTGCTTTACTGAATGCTCGAGTATCATATTTATCATCTCTTCTCTTGTGGCTCTCTTGCTTTAAAGAAGAAGGAAAAAAAAAGAAGCAAAACAAGAAAAAAACTGTGATAGTTGGTGCAACTATTATCGAAGGAACAGTCACCAAGCAACTAATATTGAAAGAAGGAAAAAAAAATGAGGTAAGCAATAAGATCATTGCTATAATACTTTTTTATAAATAGAAAAGCGTAAGAATCTCAAAACACAAATAAATCTCAGAATTTATTGAGATTTAGATAAAAGAGCTGATAAGAAAATCATCTAAAAAAACACATTAAAATTTAAGTTGTGAGATAAAAGTGACGTGTTCCTACATAGAGGAGTGATAAATATCTGCAAAGATAAAATAATGAGAAATTTACCACACATTTGTGAGTGTGAGTGTAATATTATAATACTTCAAGTTTGGGCATAAACTTAAGAGAATTATTGTACCTATTTTTTGTTATAGTGGAAATTATTCGGAGTTACACGTGGTTGTTTTCCTCTCACATTGAATGAGTTTTTCCACGTTAAATATTTTGTGTCAGTTTAATTACTCCTGTAAATTAATTATTTAGTATTTTCAATCTGTCCAATATTCAGTATTATATGTGGCACAGTAGAGTATTAGATAGATTAAAAATACTGAATAATTAAACTAACACAAAATACGATATTAATATAATACGATTATCACTCTGATATAAATATACGTAAATTTATAAGGGTTTTAACTTTTTTTTTTTGTTCAAACAATAGGGTACTGATTTATTAAAAAGACCACTAAGCAGTTAATAGTACAGAGAGTACAAAGAGCAAGATTGCACCCAGTAATAAGCATATAAATTTTGAAAATAGGCGATATAAGCGTTTTAACTTTGAAGTAAAAACAAAATGACGGACAGTTTGAAGTAGAGGATTCCTTCCATCCCTTATTTTAATATAAAATATATTTGCTCATTACTTTTAAATGAGATGTAATCCAACGTGTTTATATCGCCTATTAATAATAGTCCCACTTTTTCTTTTTTATAAATATTATAAAATAAAGGGTTAAGATATTAATACTACTATTAATATGCAACATTTTTAACTCAATCAATTCAATCTATTATTTTTTTTTATATAAATTAAATTTATTATCTTTTAATTTAGTAAATTTAATCTATATTTTAAGTCCAACAATTTTATACTTTAATTTTTTTTTTTTTGCTTGATTAAGTTATTTTTGTATTAAATATATTTCATTAATAGTTAAAAAATGAAATAGTTTATCACACATGATTTTCGAATTTAATATATGGAATTGGTTCGGATTAAATTGGTAATGATAACTCTAATTTATTAGAGTATTATTAGCTCTTATTCATAAATACTTGCTTGTTAATTTGGGAATATCCACACATTATAATCATTTATACACTATTTGTGGATTTTGTGATTTAAATGAATTCTTTGATAATAAATTCAAAATAATTATGAAATGTGTCAAAAAGAATTATATTTTGATGTGCACTCATTATATTTTCATTGCCCTTGCAGGAAATAAAGAAAACAACAAAGAAAATTCAAAAATACAACTTTGCTGCAGCTTTGCTACAGCATTGCTGCAGCAAAAATCATATCAGGAAATCAACGCAGAAAACAGAGGCTGACTTGGAGTTAAAATTTAAAGGCTGATTTGGACTCTAAATAAAAGGACAATTTTGGGCTCTTACTAACTCACCCCTTTAGGGATAATATTGGAAATTAACACACCAAAACTTGTCTCCAATTAAACCTAATATAAAAGAACAAAAACAGGGGCTGATCTTGATGAAGAACTGCGGCAGCAAATAAAATACATATACAGCAGATCTGGGTAGCAGCTGCGTGGGACAGAAGAGGAGAAAATACTCAGCAGCAATAGCGCAGATCATAGGAGAATTCTGGGCAGCAACGCAGAAGACGAGAGGCAGAAAATATAGGGCAATTTTGGGCACAAAAACTGATCAGAAAACAACACAGAAAAGAGAGAAAAACAAGCAGAGAGCAATGCAATTTCTGGGCAGATTCTGAACAGAAATACTAGACAGAAACAGGAGGACATCAGAGGAGGAAAACACAGCAGAATTGGACAGAGAACAGAGACAAATTCAATAGAAGGGGGTTTTATTAATTTATTCCTTCTTCTATTCTTCTTTTATTGTTTTTCCAAATTTCTATAACTCTATGAATCTGATGTTGACCATGGATGATTTGTTATTTAATTTTAGAAATATGCTTGGCTAAATTTTCATTCAGTTAGGGTTGTGGATGTGCAAGTGTATGTAGACCTTATGCTTTAATTTTATAAAGTTGTGCTTTGCTTGGTGAAGGATGCTAGTTATTCTATGCTTGATTAATTGATTTATTCTTATTGATTGTTTGATCAACAATTGATAGGTTAGTAGACTAAAATTGAATCTGGAAAGGTTAATTTAAGTTGGATAAAGCTAGAATAGTGTGAAGAAATTAATATAGGAATATATAATTATCTCACATAACTCAAAAGAATTTGTGCATGAACGTTGTTCTTAGATTCAGTTTTGCATAGGAATATGTTTCATTGAGTCATAGAATATATAAACATTGCAGATTCGGAAGAATCCTTTGTGAATTTTTGCAATTCTTGTTACTGGTATACTTTGCTGCAGCATTGCTACAGCATTGCTGCAGCAACGCAGTTTGTCTACATCACTTGTCACGTTCGCGATCCTAACTGATTTATCTCCTTGCGATTCTTGATATCGCTCTCGTTAAACTTTGTTTCAGTATTTTCACTCTTGTTCTCTCGTATTATTTATTTTATTTTATTTATTTTATTTTAATAAACAAAAACACAAAATATTGATTTTAATAGTTAATTTTTACGATATTTTTTAGTATTCCAATCTCCGTGGGAACGATCTTTCTTATCATTATATTACTTGTTTGCGACACGTGCACTTGCGTTAAATCATATACACCATTGTGAGCAACAAGTTTTTGGCGCCGTTGCCGGGGATTGGCAACGTTAGAAATTATTCGTAGAAATCGACTTTTGTTTTTATTTAATTTTTGTTTATCTAATATCTCTTCTGTGTCTTTTGTATGAGCAGATTTCGCGACAAGGATATCCTACCCTTCGATCCCGAAATTGAACGTACTTTCAGACTACGAAGAAGAGAACAACAAGGTTTCGCTCAGATTGAAGATATGGCACAAGCAGGGAACGGAAACAATGGCCAAGAACAGAATTTTAACAATGCAATCAATGTGATACCTCCAATGGATGATAGGGACAGAGCTTTGAATGAATATGCATTGCCTATGCTAGAAGGGTTAAATCCAAGCATCACAAGACCAAACATTCAAGCAACTCACTTTGAGTTAAAACCGGTGATGTTTCAGATGCTACAAACAGTCGGGCAATTCAGTGGGTTACCTACAGAAGATCCTCATTTACATCTCAGGTTATTTATTGAAGTCAGTGACTCATTCAAATGGACAGGGGTAACCGAGGAAGCATTTAGGCTCAAATTATTTCCATATTCCTTAAGAGATCGCGCTAGAGCATGGCTTAACTCCTTGCCACCTGACTCTATTGCAACTTGGAACGATTTAGCTGAAAAATTTTTGATGAAATACTTTCCACCAACAAAGAATGCTAAATTGAGGAATGACATTACCTCCTATCAACAATTGGATGGAGAATCTCTATATGAAGCTTGGGAAAGATTTAAAGAATTATTAAGGAAATGTCCTCACCATGGTATACCTCATTGGATCCAAATGGAGACTTTCTATAATGGTCTCAATGCTCAAACGAGAACAATTGTTGATGCATCTGCTAATGGAGCTCTTTTAGCCAAGTCTTACAATGAAGCCTATGATCTACTTGAGAGGATGGCTAGCAATAATTACCAATGGCCAATGGATAGAGTAGCAACTGCAAAAAGAGTAGCTGGTGTGCATGAGGTTAATGATGTTACGGCACTTACAGCTCAAGTGTCATCCTTGGTTAATCTGTTGAAGAATCAGCATGTGACGGCAAATGTGAATTCAATTCAAGATTCAGGAATTTCATGCGTCTATTGTTCGGGACCTCATGTATTTGATAATTGCCCTTCAAATCCTGAATCAATTTGTTTTGTGAGTGATGTAAACAGGAACCATAATCCGTACTCCAACACATATAACCCAGGGTGGAGGCAACACCCAAATTTCTCTTGGAACAATCAAAGTGGTGGTCAAGCTAACCATACCATACCTAACCGACCTACATTCCCACCAGGATTTCAACAACAACCACAGAGAAATCAACCGAATGAACCATCCAGCTCGTTGGAATCTTTACTCAAAGAATACATGGCTAAGAATGATGCAATTCTTCAAAGTCAAGCTGCTTCAATGAGGAATCTAGAAAATCAAGTGGGACAGCTAGCTAATGAACTTAGGAACCGTCCACAAGGTGCACTTCCAAGTGATACCGAAACTCCAATAAGAGAAAGAAAGGAATTTTGCAAAGCTATTACTCTAAGGAGTGGAAAAGAATTAGAGGGACCAAGTGGACAGAAAATAAGTAAAAAGGGGAACATTTCAACCCAAGAAAAGGAGGAAAAAGATTTGGAAAAATCTGAAGCAGTTCTGAAAAACTTAGAAAATTCTGGTACCCAAAATGCTACAGCATTGCTGCAGCAAAGTTCCCAGCAGCACAGACCACCTCCACCATTCCCTCAAAGATTTCAGAAACAGCAGCAAGACCTTCAATTCAGGAAATTTTTGGATGTTCTTAAGCAACTTCATATCAACATCCCATTGGTGGAAGCCTTGGAACAAATGCCAAATTATGTCAAATTCATGAAAGACATCCTGACCAAAAAGAGACGATTTGGCGAATTTGAGACAGTTGCCTTAACAAGTGAAAGTAGTGCTATGTTACAGAACAAACTTCCTCCTAAGCTCAAGGATCCTGGGAGTTTCACAATTCCATGCTCTATAGGTAATCAATATTTTGGCAAGGCTTTATGTGATTTGGGAGCAAGCATTAATTTGATGCCTTTGTCAATTTTTAAGAAGTTGGGGATTGGTGAAGCATGGCCTACTACAGTCTCTTTACAATTGGCAGATCGATCCATTGCTCATCCTGAAGGAAAAATTGAAGATGTCTTGGTGAAAGTGGACAAATTCATCTTCCCAGCAGATTTTATTGTACTTGACTATGAAGAAGACAGAGAAGTGCCTATTATTTTGGGAAGACCATTCTTAGCTACAGGCCGAACTTTGATTGACGTTCAAAAAGGAGAATTAACTATGAGAGTTCAAGATGAACAAGTCACTTTCAACGTGTTTAAAACCATGGAATCTCCCAATAATGTTGAAGAGTGCTCATCTATTTCAGTTGTGGATTCTCTGGTATCTAATGAACCTGAAAAATGTGGCTATAATGATTCTCTACAAATTTTATCGCAATATGATTCCGATTGTGAAGAGGAAATTGAGGAGAAATTACCTTGGTTGGATAAAACGGAAAATAAAGTTCAATTTCCAGACTTTTTGTCTCCAGACTTCAATCTTCCTAAGTCTTCAGTTGATGCGCCACCAGATTCAAATTCCTATCAAAAGAAGAAATTTTTCCATAATTTGAAGTTCTACTATTGGGATAGGTCATTCTTGTTCAAGCGATATACAGACCGAAAGATTAGAAGGTGTATTCCCGAAGATGAGATGGTGAATATTTTGCAACAATGTCAGTCCTATCGAGAAATTAAGAGGATCTTAAAGAACAATGTTGGTCTAAGTCAAAAATATTGGAAATGTTGGTCCAAGAAAAAATTTCAAGCTAATGGCCAACACATTAGACATTATTGGAGAGGAATTCTTAACAGGGAGCATACCTCCATTTCACTCCCAGACCCATGACTATAAGCAAAGTCGGGCTGTCGACTCTAACACAAGCGCCCATGGGAGGCAACCCATGTTTCTTCACTTTTCTTAGTTTTTCTTAATTTTTAGTTTTTAATTTTTAATTCAATTCAATTGTATGAGTTCTTTAGCTTAGAAGTTTATTTTCTGCATTTTCAGGTCATCCCAAAGAGTGAGAGCAAGAGAAAAGCAAAGCAAAACCAACAACCAAATGTATCTTCAAAGTGTAAACAAAATGGAAAATTTTGCTGCAGCTTTGCTGCAGCAACGCTATAACAACACTGTTACACTGTTCTATTTGAGCAAGGTTCTACGTTGGTTGGGCCTATTTTCAGTGCTTCAATTTTGAGTGTTGATGGATATTTACATATGGAGGCGAAGAAAGCAGAGGAGAAGTACACCAGAACCAAAAATTATCATGATTCAAAAAACTGAAAAATTTTGCTGCAGCATTGCTGCAGCAAAGCTAGAGCAAAATACTGTGTGTTCTTCCTTCCTCCCAGATCAAGGGCGTCTAAACGTTTTGAACATGGATTAATATTCAGCTTCATGGATTGGGCTTTAATGGAGATTGTAAACTTATTTTGGAGCTTCAGATTGGGCTTAAATGGGGATTAGCCCATGACATATTTTTGTAACTACACAAGCCAGTTAAAAAAAAAAAAAAAAAAAAACCAACTCAGCATCCAGACCCGCAACTCTTCTCGGGTTACCCAACAATTACCCATTACACTACCTACTCGAGCGCCTCTCTCCATTACACTCTCCTCACCCTGTACTCCCGAGTGCCTCCAGCCTCTACAAGATACATTCTCAAGCGCCTCCAACCCAGCCACTACAACCTCTCCAGCATCGCGACCACAACCTCCAACCCCGCCACTCACCACCGCTACTTACCCAAGCCTAGAACACCATCGACCCACCGAACTTCCCCGGCGCCGCCCAATCCCACTTCCACACTACCACCAGTCCACCCGAGAAACCCACCACTCGCAAATGCCACAATCTAGAAGACCCAACCCCTCGTCAACATCCCGAACATCCTAGAATTTTCCTCTCATTCGGCACCGCACCCCACTACCATCAACCTCCCTCACACACCCGAGCACCCCCAATCGTTTCAGCAAATGGTTGCCTAGCCACCAGCCCCTCATCCAGGCGCTACCCATAAGACCCAACACTCCGCCCATTCCCACGCCTCACCAATACCAGCCATCCATTTCAAGCCGTGGTCGCCACTCACGCTTCAAAAATTTGGACTTCAAAATTAGTTTTCATGGTTGTTCGGGTTAGCAATTCGTGTTATTCAGATCCTCCCCACGCCAATAACAACTGGGTGTTGCTATATTGGTTCATATTCACCAAATTGTTCATTCACGGGAGCAACACAGCAATAACAGGGCAGTCTCGTTACTTTGTCATTTTTATTTTGTTTTTCTTTCTGTCCTTTTTGCCTGCTGACTGATCTGTTTAGTTATGAGCACTGAGGACAGTGCTTGTTTTAAGTTTGGGGGGATGAATTTGCTGTTTACTATCTGATTTGTTTACTGTGCTTACTGTCTGATTTATCTACTGTTGCACTCTGGCATTAATGGAATTCATGTGATTACTTTGTGCTTACTGTTTAATGTTTGTGCTGTTGAGCTGTGAAACTGTGGAATTGAAAAAATAAATTTCTATGCTGAATTTTAATTTATGATACGAAATCTGCTGTGGTTCTATGATGAATTGCTTGATCTAAGGTTGTCATTAATTTCATGTTGTTATCTTGGTCCTAAAAAGAAACTGACTTATCAAAGTATTAGAGGAGATATCTTGCTTTATGAGAAAAATTGATTTGATTAAGTGTTAGTGAAAAATGTTGAAAACTCATTTTGTGATATATACCCACCACTCATATGCACGGTCAATTTGTTTGTTTGTTTGATATAAACTTTGAATAAAGGTAGTTTATGGGAGAGTTTGAGCCTCTAGAATTGGTTTGGAGAATTTCTCAAAGCGAAATTCTAGAAAGTTCACAACTCAATGAAATGATTTAGGCCTTCTTTGGATTCGATTGTGCTTTTCATGCTAACCTTGGTTAAAAATATATTTCATTTGCACACCTAATTTGAGCCATGAATGATCAAAAATTCTTTTTGTCAACACCCACATAAAAACTTAGCATTTCCTTATTTGCATATCCTTTGACCTTTACCTCACAAGTGCATTACCATCTTTAAGAATTGTTGTTAGAAAGGTTGATGCCTCTTGGAAGAAAGAAAATTATGGTGTTGAAAATGGTGTTGTTTATGATGAAAATCACTCTTGTTTGGTTATATTGAGATCGCCACTTCATTCAAAAAAAAAAAAAAAAAAAAAAAAAGAGAGAGAAATCTAGAAACAACTTTGCTGCAGCTTTGCTACAGCATTGCTGCAGCAAAACAGATTCACTCCAAAAAAAAAAAAAAAAACAAAAAAAAAAAAAAAATGAATGAAGAGGAGTTTGGGGGTAGCAATGTAAATAAAGAGTCCAAAAGTATTCTTGAATAGTGTTTGTGCTTGTGGGGTATGATACCTAAATATGACCTTAACCTTACCTTTACCCTTGCCTTACATTTCAAGCCTATTTAAGTCCTTTTGATCTTTGATTAGTGAACATCTACATTAGTGGAGAGGGATTTAAAAGACCAACATATGGAGGCATGATTTTAAGCTTAAGGAACATAAATTACCTAAGTTTGGGGGGAAGTATCAAATAACAAATTATGAGACATCACACACACACATGGGGTTGTTTTGGAATGAGTTTGAGATATTGAAACTAACATTTGAGAAAAATCAAGTTGGATCATGATTTTGAGATTTCTTCTTTCTAATGTTGAAACAAGTCTAGTTTATTTATTAGTTGACAACTATGTTCTTAGCATGAGTTGAAACCTTTGTTTTAAATTGCCACTTGCCAATCATCACATAATTTATTGCTTGAGGACAAGCAAGATGCTAAGTTTGGGGGAGTTGATAACTCTAATTTATTAGAGTATTATTAGCTCTTATTCATAAATACTTGCTTGTTAATTTGGGAATATCCACACATTATAATCATTTATACACTATTTGTGGATTTTGTGATTTAAATGAATTCTTTGATAATAAATTCAAAATAATTATGAAATGTGTCAAAAAGAATTATATTTTGATGTGCACTCATTATATTTTCATTGCCCTTGCAGGAAATAAAGAAAACAACAAAGAAAATTCAAAAATACAACTTTGCTGCAGCTTTGCTACAGCATTGCTGCAGCAAAAATCATATCAGGAAATCAACGCAGAAAACAGAGGCTGACTTGGAGTTAAAATTTAAAGGCTGATTTGGACTCTAAATAAAAGGACAATTTTGGGCTCTTACTAACTCACCCCTTTAGGGATAATATTGGAAATTAACACACCAAAACTTGTCTCCAATTAAACCTAATATAAAAGAACAAAAACAGGGGCTGATCTTGATGAAGAACTGCGGCAGCAAATAAAATACATATACAGCAGATCTGGGTAGCAGCTGCGTGGGACAGAAGAGGAGAAAATACTCAGCAGCAATAGCGCAGATCATAGGAGAATTCTGGGCAGCAACGCAGAAGACGAGAGGCAGAAAATATAGGGCAATTTTGGGCACAAAAACTGATCAGAAAACAACACAGAAAAGAGAGAAAAACAAGCAGAGAGCAATGCAATTTCTGGGCAGATTCTGAACAGAAATACTAGACAGAAACAGGAGGACATCAGAGGAGGAAAACACAGCAGAATTGGACAGAGAACAGAGACAAATTCAATAGAAGGGGGTTTTATTAATTTATTCCTTCTTCTATTCTTCTTTTATTGTTTTTCCAAATTTCTATAACTCTATGAATCTGATGTTGACCATGGATGATTTGTTATTTAATTTTAGAAATATGCTTGGCTAAATTTTCATTCAGTTAGGGTTGTGGATGTGCAAGTGTATGTAGACCTTATGCTTTAATTTTATAAAGTTGTGCTTTGCTTGGTGAAGGATGCTAGTTATTCTATGCTTGATTAATTGATTTATTCTTATTGATTGTTTGATCAACAATTGATAGGTTAGTAGACTAAAATTGAATCTGGAAAGGTTAATTTAAGTTGGATAAAGCTAGAATAGTGTGAAGAAATTAATATAGGAATATATAATTATCTCACATAACTCAAAAGAATTTGTGCATGAACGTTGTTCTTAGATTCAGTTTTGCATAGGAATATGTTTCATTGAGTCATAGAATATATAAACATTGCAGATTCGGAAGAATCCTTTGTGAATTTTTGCAATTCTTGTTACTGGTATACTTTGCTGCAGCATTGCTACAGCATTGCTGCAGCAACGCAGTTTGTCTACATCACTTGTCACGTTCGCGATCCTAACTGATTTATCTCCTTGCGATTCTTGATATCGCTCTCGTTAAACTTTGTTTCAGTATTTTCACTCTTGTTCTCTCGTATTATTTATTTTATTTTATTTATTTTATTTTAATAAACAAAAACACAAAATATTGATTTTAATAGTTAATTTTTACGATATTTTTTAGTATTCCAATCTCCGTGGGAACGATCTTTCTTATCATTATATTACTTGTTTGCGACACGTGCACTTGCGTTAAATCATATACACCATTGTGAGCAACAGGTAAATTAAAATATTTGGAAATAAATTGACTAAACAAAAATATAAAGATTGAATTTGCCAAAATAATAAAACTTTTGGAGACTTTATGTACATGTTTGAGATTTTAGAGTCAATATAGCATAAATAGATGTATGTTATTTTGAAGGCTACCAAATTTAACCCAATAAATCCATAATTCGTTCAAGCTCCATTCTGTCAAGACCAATATTTATTTGAGAAAATCCATTTTATTGGGACTTACCCACATTCATAATGAATGAATAATTAATCTTTTTTTTTTTTTTTTTAAATTCCTCGTTCTTCTATTTTATTAAAAATGTGCATGTTAATTATAAATATTTACAAAATATTTGTACAAACTTGTAGTCGGGACACGTGTATTTCATTTTAGTTCTTTGGACTCTACGGCCACATCTTAAATATTGTCGCAATCAGTTCAATATTACATTAGAGATACTTTTAGTTAGCTAAATATAATCATAATTGTAATAAAATATAATGTAAAAAAATTAATATTATTATGATAGTATTTAATTTAATCACTATAATAAAAAAAAAGAATTAGTATTACAGTATTTGATTTGATCACTGTAATGTAATAGAATAGAGAAAAAATTATATAATTATTTTAAATTCAACAATTTAGCAAAAAAAAATTAATTATAACTGTTGAGGAGTCCCACATCGACCAGGGAGTTCAGTAAAGAGCTAGATATAAGTCTGGGCAACCCTTAACTCAATGAGGCCTTATTGGGTTGAGTTAGGCTTGGATTTCTACATGGTATCAGAGCGGGTCCCTGTTCTCGATTGTGCCCAACACGGTCAACCTCATTTATGTCTATCAGTGCTGGTGCCGATGTGAGGGGGGTGTTGAGGAGTCCCACGTCGACCAGGGAGCTCAGTAAAGAGCTAGATATAAATCTGGGTAACTCTTAACTCAATGAAGCCTTATTGGGCCCGGTCAACCTCATTTATGTCTATCGGTGCTGGTGCCGATGTGAAGGGGGGTGTTAAGGAGTCCCACATCGACCAGGGAGCTCAATAAAGAGCTAGATATAAGTCTGGGCAACCCTTAACTCAATGATGCCTTATTGGGTTGAGTTAGGCTTGGATTTCTATATGGTATCAGAGCGGATCCCTGTTCTCGATTAACTCAATAAAGCCTTATTGGGTTGAGTTAGGCTTGAATTTCTACAATAACAAACAAAAATTAACATATATAATTTTAACAATTCATAACAACAATTAATAAATTTTAATTAATCACATTAATTTAATCACAATAATTTCAACAAAAAAAATCACAATTTTAACCAATTCATAATAACAATTAATAAAAAATACAATTTCAGTTAAAAAAAAAAGCAATTTTAGAAAAAAAAAAACACAATAAAATCGTCGTGATGGCTGAGAGAGGGACGCGAGCTAGACGACGACACGATGGCTGGTGCACGACGGCTGGACGGGACGACAAGGCCAGCTGGACAGGATGACGACGCCAGCGCAGGAACAAGACGACGACGGCTGCGCAGGAACAAGGAAACGTGAAAGGAGAGGCATAATGTAACACTGATTCCATTCCATGTTTCAGCATATATAATCACTTTTCCTTCTCTATATATAATTGATTACATTACATGTGTTTAGGCAAACCAAACAATATGATTTGCAGAATCAATTACATTACTTATTCTATTACAATCAAACAAACATCATCTAATATTATCATCACTTTTATTTATCATAATTATATTTTAACTACAACTCACGTAATAATATTATATAAATTTAATTATATTTATTAATAATATTATGTATGATAAATATTATTTTTAATTTTTAATATATATATATATATATATATATATTGATTTTCGTCCAACAGGTAAGCGCGTTGCTCGCACTAATAGTTGCTTGGGGAAGAAATAGACATATAGGACGAGAACAAAATCAAGCTACCAACGATGATAGCTAAACGTATAACTTTGTAATATACGATGGCGGAATAAGCTATGAAACTGATTACAAACATCAAAACGATTCAAAATCTCAAAATGCACAAAAATTTCAACGTGTGTACAAATCCATTAAAAAGTGAGAGCAGAGAAACTGAAAAATGGACTACCAATCAGTTTTAGACTCAAGAGAGACTGTGATTGTGGTAACGAAAGCAAGTAAAGGAAGCAACTTGGACGCTCTTGATTGGGCTCTCAACCACGTTGTTCGTCCCAGAGACACCATTCTTGTCTTGGGAATTTTACATGACCTACTAATTCTTGAAACCCATAAGATATCCTGCTTTCCTTTTAAGTTCTTCATGGGCATTAGCAACCGCATCTCTGGAATATGTAAATTTTTACAACAATTTAAATTATCATTTATATAACTTTGTTACTGATCTCCATTTATATATAACGTCGATTGTATTTTCATGCCCACCAAGTGTTTGATTAATTGCCATCAAGTGTTCTTTATGCTGAAGTTTATAGTTAGTTTATCACATATTTATTTGTTAGCTGGCTTAAAGGAATGATAATTACTTGGTTTTCAACTTGTGCAGGGACTAAAAGGAAATCAAAAGAAATACTTCAATCTAATGTGACAATCACCAAGTCATATGTTGGTTTGATATGTCTTAGCAGTTGATATGTTGATTTCTAACCTAAATCTGCTTTTTTTCTAGAATGCTTAAAGGGGTATATATTTTGTAGGAGAAGGCGGCTTAGAGTTTGAGGGGCAAGGTGATGTGAATCCAAGAGAGCTTGAAGAAGAACTCGAGGAAAGAAGGATTGAATATCAAAGTAGCCTCCAACCATTCTACGAACTATGCATAAAGAATAAGGTTAGCTAGGAGGTTTCTTCTTGTAGAATTATAATAAGAATTCATAATATATCTTATTAATGTTCGTTTGCGGAATATCTTTCATCAATGAAAATATGAGATCTTTTATTAAGTGCTTTACCTGTTTTGAAATTCCAACACAGTTAAAAGTAAAATTTTAATACCGAAATTGGCTTAGAACTTGTAATTTCATGATTCAAAAGCTTCATTTGTTTTGGTATTTGGTAGAGAAGAATAATACTTCTAGGTTTTTTTTTTTTTTTTTTTGTCCTTTCTCTATTTTCTCTTTTTTTTTGTCTTATTGATAGAGCGTCTTTTAAAAAAAAAAAATTATATGCTAAGCAATTTTCTTTTTTATTTCATAATTATCCAATCAATTTTTATTTTCCTTTAAATGAAAATATTTGAATAACTATAAATAAGTTGGATCGAGTACACCCATGGGCGGCTTGTGTGGATCAAAGTCCAAAATCCGACATCTCTCACTCGCATATGAGTACAAGATGCTATGTCATTTCTTCTCATATCTACCACACTCACAAAAACAATCCATACCTAGCTAATGGATCGTACGACTATTGAGAGAATGTGGGAGCCCATACTAGCAATTCAGTTATAAGTCAGTATAGAAACATGAACTCTTATCAATACAAACAAGAATGTTAATGTATATATGTTGTCTTTAAATGCCCCAGATTTATCTAATCACATGGAGGTTCAAGCAAATCTGATCTCTCATAAAAGAGTCATACCTAACTTTTTTAGAGTATAATTTTATATTCATACATATATTGCTTCACAATTGAAGCAATATAAGTTGCCGACAATAAATATAAAATGCATATGGGATTTTAGATAATCATCTCATTGCCCTCATATCACTTTGTTTAAAATTAACAACTTTTCTAGCAAAGGTGATTGCTCATATAAGAGAGCTAATCTTACCTATTGATATGCTCCTTTAGTGTATATATACGTGTGCGTGCTATACAATATTTTCAAAAATGAGAAAAATTATATATAAACATGCATTAAATATTATATAATGTAAATAAGTTTCAAACAAATCAAGTAACATATAATACATAAATTATAATCTACGTAGTCCTAATGTCTTAGCACGAGTCACAAAAGAATCTCTGGCTATAGGTTTAGTCATAAGATCTGTAACTATGCAATTTGTGGGCATGTATTCCAAAGTCACTTCTCTATTTGCAACAACGTTTCTAATGAAGTGATATTTTATATCAATGTGTTTGGTTTTGCCATGATATTTAAAATTGTTAACATATGCCAATGTAGTCATATTATTACATCGAATCATTATACAATCCGAGGCACTAGCAACAACTCCAATGTGTTAGAAAAACCTCATTAACCAAATAGCTTCTTACACTGCAGCAGTGTAAGCCACAAACTCTGCTTTCATGGTAGATAAGGCAACACATGATTGTTTTTTACTACTCTAAGAGATAGCTCCTCTATTAAGGAGAAAAAGCATATCCAAACCTAGATTTGCGCTTATTTATATTACCACTCTAATCAGCATCAGTATAACTAATAATGTGCAAATTTGAGCTTTAATAACAAAGCATGCAATCAGCATTCCCTTTGAGATATCTTAATATTCTCTTTATTGCTTTTCAATGAATAGGCCTAGGGTTAGATTAGTATCTACTAACTAGTCCAATCGTATAACATATGTTAGGGCAAGTACACATCATAGCATACATCAAACTCCTAACAGCATGATAATATGGTACATGAGCCATATGATCCCTTTCTTCAGGAGTCTTGGGGTCCCATCTCACGGCTCAAGCACTCACCTTTAGAAACAGAAGTGTCAATGAGTTTGTTTGCAATTTTATATTTATAATCTCTCAAAGATTTTATGTATATATGGCTATTGAGACAAACTCAGTAGTCTTTGAGCTCGATCCCTAACTATTTTAACTCCAATAACATAATTTGCCTCACCCATGTCTCTCATCTTAAAATTTGAAGGTAACCACTGTTTAGTGGTGAAAATCATCTCCTTATTATTGCTAGCTAGTAGTATGTCATCAACATATAATGACAAAATGATGAAACTGCCCTTTGAAAGTTTTAAAATGCATACAATGATCTTCATCAATCATTGAATACTCAAAAGAAGTAATAGCTCGATGAAATCTTAAATACCATTACTTAGATGCTTGTTTTCGGCCATATATGGATTGACAAAGTCTGCAAACTTTGCTATCTTCCTTTCACCACATAGCCCTTAGGTTGATTCATATAGATCTTCTCATCTAGCTTTCTATTGAGAAATGCAGTTTTAACATCCATTTGATACAGTTTCAAATCAAGATGTGCAAAATAACCAACAAAAGGCGAATTGAGTTAAATTTAACCACTGGTGAAAATGTTTCCTCATAGTCTACTCATTCCTCTTGAAAGCAACATTTTGTGGATCCTCAAGTTCATATAACTGAAGGCCATTATTCACTTCATCTCTGGTAGGAAAATCTTCTTTTAAGAAGACTGCATCATGTGACTCAATTTCAGTTATACTTCCATTTGCGTGCTTACTAATAAATACATAGCCCTTGGCGTGTTCAGAATACTAAATGAATATACTCTTCTTCCTCTAGGGCCCAATTTCCCATATTTATGAGAAATATTATGTATGTAAGCTGTTGAATCCCATAGTCTTAGAACATTTAGATCGGATTTTTTATCGATCCATAATTTATATGGGATAGAAGGAATTGATTTTGAAGGCACTCGGTTAAGGATGTAGGTAGCTGTTAATAAAGCGTTTCCTAAAACGAGGCTGACATATTTGCTTGAGCCATCATCGACCTAACCATATCCAAAAGTGTGCAATTCCACTTTTTTGCTACACCATTTTATTGCAGAGTATAAGGCATTGTCAATTGTCTCGTGATTCATTTTTCTTCACAAAGCTTTTTGAATAGCTTAGATAGATACTCATGGCCTCAGTCAGTTCTTAAAGCTTTAATGTTTTTTCCTAATTGATTCTCAACTTCTGTAAAATAACGTCCAAAGCAATCTAATACCTCAGATTTATGAGAGATCAAGTAGATATGACCAAAACGTGTGAAATCATCTATAAATGTGATGAAATAAGAAGCACCATGTCTTGCCTTCACATTTATTAGGCCACGTATATTATAATGAATAAATTGTAATAGTTCAGATGCCCTTTTGGCTTTTTCAAATGATTTTCTTGTTGCCTTTTCCACAAGGCATGGTTCGCATGTGAATAAGGTGACCTTAGCAAGTTGACTTAAAAGGCTCTCCTTAACTAATATAGTCATTTTTTCTTGTCTAATATAACCTAATTTAGCATGCCATGTAATAGAATCAACATCACAATTTGAAATAAAACAAATAGAGTCATTGACATTATTATAGTTAGAATAGTCAATATTTAATACAATTAAACCATTTGAAATATAGTCACAATCATAATAATTACTTTCTAAATAAATATTAACGCCATATTCATCAAACTTAAAAATAAATATCAAACTTAACATGCTAGTAATTGAAAGTAGATTTTGTTGAACTCTAGGAGCGTATAAGACATCATGGAGATATAGAGTGTGTTAACCACTCATGTCCAGTTTATAAGTGTCAATTTCAAGCACCTCTACATTGGATTCATTTCCTATGTAAATTTTTCTGCTGTTACTAGGAACTCAACGATACTCTACGTATCCATCTCTAGTCCTCGTTATATGGTCGGTTGCTCCTGAATCTACAACCCAAAAATAAGGAGAATGAGCAACTAATGCTTGACTAGATACAAAGCATTCAAAGCGAGAAAATCAATGAGGATATAACTCTTTTGGCTCAGTGCACTCATAAGCAAAGTGTCCCAACTTGCCACAGTTATAACAGGTCAGTTTTGATTTGTCTTTATTTTTTCCACTTCGCTTACCTCTCTTGTGCTTGGGCTTGTCTCCATTTGGAGCATATCCACCACCACTTCCTCTTTCTATGACTCACCTTTAACCCTTTTGCACTTGGACACAAATGTCTCACAAGCCAAAATCAACAATCAAAACAGAGCTATCAATATGACCAACCTTTAGGCAGTCTTTTTCAAGCTCTAAATAATGTGATATGTCATTGAAAGTTTTTACACTTTCATTGTATGTCATGTTTTACTTCATTCTCTCCCAAGTAGGTGGAAGAGAGCGAATTATAGCTTGAACTTGTTGTTCATATGTAAGGTGATGGCCAACAACAGCAAAATTACGGATCATGCTTGCCTAATCTGTATGATTAGGCTTTTTCTTATAAGAATCAAATTTTATAATAAAGCCTCGTAATTGAGCCAATGAAGTGACACCAAGCTTATGTTTGATGGCCAATCACATCTCATAAGCAGTTTCACAATGCTCAAATTCGAAAAGAAGGTCATCGTGCTTGCTACTCAGTATAATGTAGCATGCATTACGATCTTTGTCAACCCATGCCTTATAAGCATCAATATCACGGCGATGTTGAGCAATGTTGCCTTATTCAAGCTTCATCATGACGTGGTCAAATGTTTTCAAAACACTCTTCTCATTAAGGAAATATTAAATCTTGTGGCGCCAAATATTATAATTATTGCCATCTAATTTCTTGCCTTTAATCAAATCAGCTAAAATGTTTTTAGCTATAATAAAAATGCACATGAAATATTTATATTAGCACCACACACATATATAAATTTTGCATCATAAATTTAAATAATTATTAAAAATAAATCATAAGTCACAAGATCAAAAATTTGTTATGCTTCTTGATCCTCTCTTCTGTCCAAATGACCATTTTTATTAACTATTTAATTTATATGCAAAATTTTGTATTATTGAAAAAAATATATTTCAACTAAAAATTATAAACACATACCATATACTTTAATTCATGAGTAATAACTACAATTACATAAAATAATTGTATAAATAAAAAAAAACATGCTTTTTGTAAATATTTTATAATAATAAAATATTAACATAATTAATCAATAAATATTCATAAAATAAACATGATTAAGTGAATACATTTAATGTGTTAAAACAATTCTTATATTAATATTTGAATTTTTTATGTCAAACACTGTTTTTAATCCTAATGGTTAATGTATACTTCCAATGATATTAAGTGTATGGGTTCAAATTTTTACACTCATTTTAGTTTTAAAAGGTCAGAATAGAATCTAACACTGGTAAGAAAGATCATGATTTTTTTAATAGTACATTTTCATCGTCAATAAAAAAATTTTAATTAAAAAAAAAATCATCCGACAATTAAATGCCAAACAACCACACAATTCAATTACTATTGTTTATTTTTTTAAAAAAATTGAGTAGGAACCGTGACTTCTCTTTTCTTTGTTGAACTTCACTTTGACAAGTTATGACTTGTCACATCAACGTTTTTTATTATTGTTGTTATTGTTGTTTTTTTTTTTAATGGTCATCGTCTTCCCCGCATGTACAACGAAATGTATTACGTTTTATCACAATATCAGTAACTTTAAAGAATAATAATTTTTCAATGATTCAACAAAATTTTGCAAATAACATACCGTTAAAAAGCTTATAAAATAAAGATTCTAATGATAATAACATACCGTTAAAAAGCTTAAAAAATTTATAAAAAACGAACAACCCATTTAATTAAATGTTACGTTTTTTAAAGAAAACTCTTCATATATTATGCATTTAAAACATAAACAAGCACAAAAAACCCATAAATGGCTTTGTACCAATATATAAGTATGGTAATAATTCATAATATATCTTGTTAGTGTTAGTTTGTAGAATACCTTTCAACAATGAAAATATGAGATCTTTTGTTGAGTGCTTTAGGGGCTTTGAAATTCCAACACAGTCAACAGTAAAATTATAATACCCAAATTGGATTAGAACTTGTAATTTGGTGTAGAGAAGAATGATACTTCTAGTTTTTTTTTTCTTTTCTTATTGATGCTCATCTTTTTTAAAGACAAAAAAAAAAAAAACTGCTAAGCAATTTTGTTTTTTATTTCATAATTTATCCAATCAATTTTTATTTTTTTTAAATGAAAATATTTAGATAATCAAAAATGAGTTGGATCGATTATACAGTGATCCATGTAGGATCCCAAGTCCAAAATCCAACACTTCTATATATCTATCCATAGTAGTTTATAAATTATAACACGGGCTAATAACAACTGAAATCTGCAGGTGAAGTTGGACGTTAAGATTGCGGCTGGAATTTGTTCCAAGAAATTAGCAGTTCAGGAAGCACAAAGATCTAATGCCCGTTGGATTATAATAGACAGGTATAATCATACCCCCTAGGTCTTGTAACTTTGAGATGGTAAATACATATTTCATTACCTTTTGATTCTGATTCTACAAGATTTCTTTAAGGTTTAAAGGAATTTTGAATTTTTATGACATCCCTCCCCCACTTTATTGATTACCAGTCAGTTGAAGAAAGACAGAGTTTATGTATTTGGACATGTAAGCTGCAATGTTGCAGTAATGAAGGGAAAAGATGAAGCTACCTTGCTATCTAAAGATACACAGCGTGAGAGTTTTTCAAATTACTATGAAGATCCATCTGCACTCCCACAACCTCCTCCTAATCAAAGTCCATGTTGGTACCCCCTATCATGGAGAAGTTGTTTTCCTCGAATTTTTTCGTGGAACGAAATTGAAGTTATAGCAAACAGCTTTTCAGCTGAAAATTTCATTGAAGAAGTGAATGACATCAAGGTTTATCAGGGGTTACTACAAGAAATCCCTGTTATAGTTAAATGCTTCTTAGAAAATGACAAGTGCTTTTGGTCTATGCTGACAATACTATCCAGAGTACGCCACAGGAATATAAGGAATCTTGTGGGATACTGTTGTGATGATGCTTCTCGGGTCTTGCTATTTGACTATGCATGCAATGGTACTTTGGAAATGACCTTGCAATGTAAGAAGAAACTGATCTTTTTTCACCATACTGTTTTTCTTAATATGCTATCTTTTGTAATGAGAACTAATTAAAGATAGAAAGCATTCTACAAGTGACTTTTTTGCTTACCTTGGCCATTTTCCTTATTGTTTATCTGCTGACTAGAAGAAGAACATGTCTATATAATCTAGATGTAGATTTTTTTATCCTAAAATTTGTCACATTTCGTTGTGTCCTCTATTTATTCTTTTCTTTTTCCTTCTTGTTCTTATCATTTCATTGACATGATGACCTTGTGTTCTCATTACTTCAGCTACTATAATCCTTTCTTTATCAAGCCTTTATATCATATCGTGTAATTAATTATGATTCAAAACACATTGAAATATTTTTCTACATTTTTTTCTAGACGATTCATCTTTTTATGTTTGTGCCATGGAGAAACATATTTCTTAACCGGAGGTTTATAAGTTTGTAGGTAATGAATTTGCTCAGAAACTGGGGTGGAGAGCTAGGTGGTGTATTGCTCTTGAAATAGGAGGCAGCCTACGTTATCTTCATGAAGAATGCACCGACGGAGCCATTGTTCACCATTCTGTTTGTGCTTCTCACATTCTTCTCTCCCACCGCCACTCTGCAATGGTAATGTTGCTTTATTAGACTCAGGAATGCATTTTCATTGGCATGCACATACATGTATATGTACATAAATACAGGTCCAAGATTTATATCTATAACAATTTTGACAACTTCATCCTTTTTTCTGAAAACTGCTCAAAATTAGTACCTTGTTCAGAATCATATTCTCTTTCAATTACTCCAAGTTTCTGTACCTATAAATTGAATTTCGATCAAGTTGAATGCAATTTCAGCTAAGCAACTTCACAACAGCTAAATGGCATAAGGATAATGTGGACCATACTGAAGATTTTATAGACGAGTAAGAAACTCCCGATGTTATTTATACGTTATTTGTAATAACAGTTGATTCTACAGCTATGCTGATAAAGACACTATGCACACTAGAAAAGGGTACTCTCTTTTTCTTTATATTGCAATGGATTTGTGGCATATGATCAATTACATACTATTTCTATATGTTGTTAGATCTTCAAATGTTGCAAACGATGAGCGCCTTTTCGTCGATGTGTATGATTATGGTAAGTTCCTTGTAGAGCTCATTACCGGAGAGAGCACTATTTGTTTACAGAAGCAAGGGAAAGGTAGTGGAAAGACCTTAATTGAATGGGTAAGATGTCTGGACCAAACCTACTAATGGTGATATATCAAATGAATTTCAAAGCAACTCACAGGCTCTTGCATAACAGGCATTGCCTCTTCTAGAGGATGGTTTGCTTAGCCAAGTGATGGATTCTAGACCTATAGAGAACACTAGTGATATCAAGTTGGTTGAAAATATGGCTAATGCTGCAATTCACTGCCTTAAAATCTTCTCGAGTCACAAGATTTCCGTTAGTGAGGTAAGATCATGAATATGGTAATTATTTTTTATTTTTATTATTTTCATTATTTACAATCCTTTTTTTTTTTTTTTTTTTGATCGTAATTATAGTATATTGATAATCAAGTTTCAAAGATTACATTACAGAGTAAGACCCATTCCCAAGTACACATAAAAGTATCCAAAGGGTACCTCAAACTAAAACGAAAATTACGTCCGAAGGAGAGGAAAAGTGAGTCTGAATCACTAACAGGTGACATATACGAAGCTTTGCAAGGTAGTTCATTGTGTCGACCAGCTCTCAAAACTGTCAAGGATAAATTACCCAAAAGATCCAGAAATACATACCCAAAAATAACACCTAACCGACTGTTAAGAATCTTCAAAAGAAGATTGTCCAACATAACCATAATCTCACCCGATTTACCAGATGATTTATAACCCAATACAGCTGTAAATTACAGCTCACAACAACATACACGATAACACTTACAAGCTCTAATCGAAATCAGAAACTGTAAGACACAATAACACTAACAACAAATAAACCACACAGCAGGCTTATTAAACAAAACAGCAACAGGAAAGTAGCAGACCACGAAACGAAATACCGAAATACCAGCACAACCACCAAACCCTCGACCAGCCAAACGAACAGGCCGAAGTAGAGCAGGGCTACGGTGAAGAGTAGACGACAAGCAACCCGTCTGCCGTTCTCCCCAGACGAAACCACCTGCACACGGCGGCAGTGCAGCACCTGTACTCGATCACAACCACCACTTCCCTCGCC
This sequence comes from Elaeagnus macrophylla, assembly GCA_029378325.1. Classification (NCBI taxonomy): domain Eukaryota; kingdom Viridiplantae; phylum Streptophyta; class Magnoliopsida; order Rosales; family Elaeagnaceae; genus Elaeagnus; species Elaeagnus macrophylla. Next base: position 7,538,137 of record CM055642.1, on the reverse strand, counting down.
GTCAACAGCGAGCGCAGCCCCGGTCAAACGAGGAGCCGGCAACAAACAGCCAGCAACAGGGAAGACGCAGCACCAAAGTGACGAGCCTCCCGTCTCCGGCAACAAACACGCCAAAACCGCCTACCACCTCCTCGCGAACCAGTCTGAATCGCGAAGGAAAAACGAGAACACCAAGGAGCAGAGTCGCGCGCAAGGCGAGCAACCCTAAAAAACGCCTGGCCGACGGCCACAAACGGCCCGCCGTCGGCCAAACCCACAAAGCTCAAAATGAAACCCTAGCTCGCGAAGAGAGAGAAGGGAGAAAAACGCATTGTCTTTGATACCCCTTTCCTTTTTTTTATTTACAATCCTTTTTAAATCCCAAAGATTGTTATTATTTACAATCCTTTTTATGTGTATTTTCTCCCCAAGATTTATTCATAAGAAAGTCATGGTCTTATGGTCGGTGAAAATGAAAAGAAAAAAAAAATCAGAATCATACCTGAAAAATTGAAAATTTAAATAAAAAATTGTTATCAAATACGCTTAATTAAAAAATTATCAAAAAATAATTATTATCAAACATACTCTAAATTTTTTCATGTGTCAAACAAGCATTTTAACTTTCCAAAACAACAAGTAAACATAATATAATAGGATTAATAACACACAATTGCCACCCCTTTTCTTAATTTGTTATTCATCTTGTGCTAAATTAGCTTTAGTATTCTTATCTTGACAATTATGCTATTACTATTTGAAAGCTTTCAATTCTGGTGGAAAATATTTGCAGGCCTTGGCCATAGTTCGAGGTAATGAACTTGTGATATTTGAGAGCTGAGGATTTGGAAGAGGTCCAGAGACCGTTTATAATCACAACTACTGTTTATTACTTGTATATTTTGTATTTATGAAGTAAATGTTGGGGATAATTTGTGGGAATTTGTTGTTGATTGCCGATTTTTATGATTTGAAAGTCAAGCCTTTAAAATGTTAAAATATAAAGCAGAAGAAACATAGATATAAAATATATGAAATACCGAACACAAGCATAAATGACCATGTAGTCTCATTAAATTCAATACGAACCCAAGAGCCCTAGTTTAATGTGAGCTTTTTGGGTCAAATAATCGACTCCTATGGGCTATAGCATATCTTCCATTTATAAAATTTTAAATCAAATTCAAAGTTCAAGATGTTAAAAATAAATCAGGAATGCAGATCATGTGGTATTAGTGACATGATTATAATAAAAATAGTGAATTAAGACTTCAAAAGCATCTTTTTTTTTTTTAATGCGATAGATACTAATATAAAACAAATTTACACTCATTTTTGTACATAAATTATTTATATTGTAATCTGTGACATAATTATTTTAAAAAATATATAAGTGATTCATTTTTCTTTATAATTTTGTCACGTGTTATGTTATCATTTATTTTTGTGTTAATTTATTTGTCATTAACATTACTTTTTTTAATATGGTTGAAATTTAGTGCTAAATTATGAGTTTTTAATATCATAAATGAGATGCAGTAGTCACATAGTTTTTGTTTTGGCTACTAAATTCTTGACATTTACAAAGTTTTTAAAGTTTGATCTCACTTTTCCATAATCCTAATAGCTTTTGCGTCAAAGCATGCCACAAACATCAATAATTTGGCCCTATCCCATAGTGTCATCTTGTTTCATATCACCATTATAAAAGCATGAGATATATTGAAGCTTGTGAATGCCGCATAAGTTAATCATATCTGTTTATATTTTATAACACACACTCGCATTGCTGTCTTCCTATTATATATGTAGTAGTGTCTTTTACCAGCTTGGAACACAACATATGCTTATATTTTTTGTTGCTTTTTAATCATTTATAAGAATAATAATATTTTAATACTACCAAATAGTGTCGGAAATGAATGACCATATCAATGGTAAATTTGGGAACAAAATCTAAACGAATAAAAATTTAAAATCCTTGTGTTTTTTAGTTCAAAGTATAAATTGTATTGTATTGTAATAATTTATATTTGTTGTGGGCAGTGTAAAAACATGAATTCAAAACCTATTAATATATATGTGTATGAATGTATAAATGTTATTACAAAAATAAAAATAATTGTACATTTATTTTTTCCATAATATTTATCGAACTAAAACGTATAATAAAAAAAAAAGAAGAAGCCAAAAATGAATGAAAAAGAAAACATAAAGTTGTGCTAAACGCGCCAGGGGAGAGCAGGGTAAATTTAGCATAGGCAAACACATTGTCAGTTTGACCAACTGTCAAGAGAGCCTACTTGTGGCTTGTCGCTATTATTCACTGCCTTGTTGGCTCTTTTGGGCCTATTGCATTGCATTTCTTCAATTTTTCTATACCAATTCCTCGGCTCTATATAAAAACTCCTACTTTCTCTTCTGTCTCTAATATGCTAAGCAAATGTAATTCAAAAACAACAAATTACCATTATCCCATTTACATTTGTAGCTTAGAAGAAAAGAAAATTACAAAAAGAAGCAAATTTTATTCAGACTATCAACAACCCATTTCGCCATTTCCATTCTTTTATTATATCTGAAGCTTTTACTTTTCATTTTTATTTCACTTGGTTCATCAGTAAATGCTTCAAGATCTCACCTTTTCTATTCCTTGTGTTTCATCATGCATTTCCCTTCAAGTTTTCTATTCCCTCTGTCTTTCTCAAAACATTTTCTTTTTTGGTTGTGAAGAATGCCTGTCCTAGTAATACCACAGATCTTTGAATCAAGTCCACGCTTTTTTTCTGCTTCTGGGTTTTGTACGGCTGAGTCATTACAATGAAACTAGGTGAGTGTTTTTGGATTGTAATGCATCATGGTGTACTTGTTTTTGAAAACTCATTTTCTCCATAAAGCATGAGAAAAATTACATTTTGTTAATTAAGTATTGATTTAGTAGATCAGAAGGAATGCCTATTCAGGCAAATGTACTTGGTTTGGTTGTAGGAACTAAGAACCATCAGGTTTTTATTTATGCAACCATGCATGAAACTCCCCATTTTTACCCCTTTTTAAAAATCTTTTTCATTTTACTTGTCTTTATTTTGTAATATTAGTAAAAAATCATTTAAGTTATCATATCCAATTTGGGTTTTAACAGACTTATGTGTTTTCTTAGTTGAGGTTGAACAATATATATGCTAAAGATTTTGAAGGTAAATATTGTCATAAATCTTGCATGTGCATTTGAGCGTTACTGAACTTGACCATTATGTACTGTATTCTGATTTATCTGAAAGAGCGATTGTCATTCTACTTGAACTTGACAATTATGTATTAATGAACTTGACAATTATGTATTAATGAACTTGACCATTATGTACTGTGATAGTTGACTTGCTTTCCAATTGAATTGACTCAGGTTCTCTACTAAGCAGTGACTTGGAGTCTTCCCCTGGGCCTGGGCATAGTCTGAATGAAAGTTTCAGGAAGCTTGCAATTGGTTTGTGTTGAATCCTTATCGATTTTTATTTACAATTTTCTTAGATTAAATTGTCTCCTTAATTTTGATGACGGGGTCAATATGAGACTTTTTGCTGCTTTATGGTTTATTTCGAGAAATTAACCTTCTCATTTTACACTTACCATCATATTTTCCATTTTCATTTGCTTATCTTACCGATGAGATTGCTGCAGACCTGTTGCAAAATGATTTCGAAATATCCCCAGAGCAAAGCTTGGATGGGAGTTTCAGGAAGTCAGACACTGGTTAGTATAATTACTTTTCTGTCACTTTCTTAAAAGATTATAATCTGATAAAAGTACAGTTAATCACCTTGTTATTGGTGCTTTTCTTTTAATCTACTGAAACCTAGCCATTTGATCAGGGAGATTAGTTATTTTGGGTTTATTATTTAGTTTTGAACTTATTTCATGATTCAACTTCTTGGTTGGAATAGTTAAGCTCCGATATGATCTTTTCTTAAAGCTTGCTTCTGCTACCTGCTCAGCAGTTAATTTGATCTTCCTTTTACATCTTATTTTTGACTTGACTTGTCTTGCTAAGATCTTTGGTGTTGCTCTTTTGTCGTAAATGTAGGTTTAGGATTTATTAAGGTACCAAGTTCACCGGCATTTGACATTGGTGTCCAACTGCAATCATATGAACAATGATAAAATAATTGTCTTAACTTCTCTCCTTAGCAGTTATAAAAAGAAGTATTATCCATGTTAATATTGTTTTTTAATAAAGGTAAGAAGTAGAAGAATAGTAGCTGAATTTTCAGAAATAGGTGTTCATTGAATGAAAGGCATTCAAATTCATCTTTCCTGTTGTGTCTCATCTAGGGGTTTTCATATTAGACTTCCCCCTTCTCCTTCAAGTCATAGGTTCCAACTACAAAAAAAAAAAAATCCTGACTAGCAGTATGCTGCATGTCCAGCGATTGTAACATCTTTTCAAAGACATTTCATTGGGAAAAAATATGATAAACATGTGATTTGATGATTTTTTTCATTTTATTCCAATGTGTATATTGCTGATATTTTATAATGATATTTCACTACTGATGCAGTTGTCTCTTTGCATAGTACATCCGGCACTTCAACTTCAAGTAAACTGATGAATTCGTCTAGAAGAGTATCCAAAGGATTAAAAGATTATGTAAAAAAAGTTATTGACCTTGAAATCTTTAAAGAGAGTCTCCAGGATTGGGTTGCAGAGAAATTATGCCCAGATTCAAGCCATATGGAACAGCCCTTTAGTTCACCTTTTATGATTGATGAATTGAACAAGCTTGACTTGGCATTAGAGGGTGTTTTATTTCAGCAACTCTTCCGTATGCCATGCTCACCTTATGTATCTGATGATATAAAAGAAGATGAATATCTTGCAGTTGAAGATTTTCTTCATGCTCTTGTTAATGGCTTGTGGCATACATTTTGGCATAAAAGACGGCCGCTGCCTTTCTTTTTGTCTTGTCTATGTTACCCTGGATCCAAGTTTTATACCCTAGAGAAGGCTATATCAAAAGGAAAGCACAATGAGCTCCGTGGTTTTGCTCTGATGTCAAAACTTGAGAGCAATCAACACATCCACTGGGATCAGGTGGTGGAGTTTGCCCTATTTAATCAAGATATTTTGTCAGGAAATGAGTTACAATTGTCCCAGAGTATTATTTGTGAAGCTCTTTTTTATGGTTTTCATATACTTGTTTCTAGGTCTTTGAGCAAGACCAGTATTGTCAACAGTAACTCAGTCTTCCTGTTGGTTTTGAATTCTAAATATGGAGGAGTGGTGAAATTAGAAGGTGATGTTAGAAAACTTGAATTAAACCCAACTAACCCCTACCAGTCTGCAATTGAATGGATACAAAATCATGCTGAAGTTAGAGTTTCTCCAGTTGACCAAATATGGAACAAGTTAGGTAATGCAAATTGGGGAGACATAGGAACTCTACAAATACTTTTGGCAACCTTCTGTTCCATTATCCAGTCAAATGGACCACCGAGGAAGTCAGTAGCCTCATTAGCCTCACAGCATAGTCTTCGCCTTCAGAAGCGTTGGATGGAATGTCGACTCACTGACAATCCAAATGAACTTGTCCCCTTCCAACATAATGAGGGAGAGTTTGTTGATGTAGACCAAAATGATCATCGAGTTTTTAGAAAGAAAGGATCTAGTTTAAAGCTCAAGCCGGGTGAGGTATTGCTGTTGGAAGATCAACACCATGAGCAGAAAACTTTCCAAATGCTAGAGACTATGGTAGGAACCAACTATTCTCTATACTCTGCTGTTTCATTGGATTGCCCTACTGAGCCCTTGAATTTATATGTGGGTGCTCATCCATCTAGGCTTGAACCTTCGTGGGAAGATATGAAGCTTTGGTACCAAGTACAAAGACAAACAAAAGTGCTAAACATCTTAAAGCAGCAAGGAAGCTCAAGCAAAAATTTGCCCAAAATAGTTGCCTCTGGCAAAATGTTGCATCCGGGTCCTTGTAGAAAGAAGAACCCTGGTGGGCGATGTGATCATCCATTGTGTGGTACTCCAATACTAGTAACATCTCCAGTTGGTGAACCACTTTCATCAATAGTTGCAAGGAATGGCCCTTTCTCACCCGAGGAGGCAATTCGTTGCTGCAGAGATTGCCTGGCTGCTCTGAGAACTGCAGCAATGGCAAATATCTCACACGGTGATATTTGTCCGGAGAACATAATCCGTGTTCTCAATGCACAAGGTGCTGGAAACAATGTCATGTATGTTCCAATAACTTGGGGACGTGCGGTTCTTGAAGATAGGGATAGTCCAGCCATAAACTTGCACTACTCTTCATCACATGCACTTCAACATGGTAAACTTTGTCCATCATCTGATGCTGAAAGCCTTGTGTATCTTCTACTTTTTGTTTGCGGAAGAGCAGTGGAGCAACATGAATCTATGGAATCAGCTTTGGAATGGAGGGAGACGAGCTGGGCTATGCGTTTGATTCAACCACAGCTCGGTGAGGTTTCTGCTATTTTAAAGGCATTTGCAGATTATGTTGATAGTCTTATTGGAACACCTTACCCCTTGGACTATGACATATGGCTGAAAAGATTGAGCAAGGCTGTTGATTACTCAGCAGATAGAGGAAAAATGATTGAAGAGATGTATTAAGGCTAGAGGATGTTGTTGACTTTTCAGGAACATCTGGAGGATGTAATTTAACATTTTTTCCATGGCCAATGAGGGCCATTAGTTTTTTGTAACTACATTTGGGTGGGATTCAACAGCATTTTTTTTTTCCTGTTTGCCTTCTAGATTCTAAGATCTTCTTGTTTTTATTTTCAACAATGTGTTTTGTTTTAGAAAAGGCTTGATTGTGTTAAATGTAAATGCATATTATTTTCTCACATATTATTAATGAGTTATTTCTTGTTTGCTGGAAATTCATTTTGGGGGTGGGGTAGTCTCATGCCCTTTAGGGAAAAAAAATTCCCACCTTCTAAAGGGCCTACTATTTGTCAAATTTGTCGTACGAATATAAAAATATAAAGAACAAACAATTTCATATAATCACCGTGAAATAATATACTTTAAATTGAAAAAAATGAACTAGAAAAATAAACTATATCAGTTTCTTTTTTTCCTTGGCATTAAATTTATACTTTATGAACCCAAAAAAAAAAATTATATCAATGAAAGTTAGATGAAGGATAAATTTAGCCGGACATTGTGTCAAATTAAACCTGATAACTTGTGCTTGATTATTTTTCCAACGTGTTTATTGATTTGAAAGGGGAAAAAAAAAAAAAAAAAGTTCACTGTCTCACTAAAAAAAAGTTAAGTTACTAGAACAGTAGAAATGTTTGGTAAAAAAATTCAGTAATATCGGAGCGATTCTTGCAATATAATAAAGCATTGTCACGTTTAGTCATTCATTCTTATAAAAAAAAAAAAAAAAAAAGGTACAAAGTTTTCTCGATAGCGGGCATTTCAGAGAAGAAAGCAACAAGAGGTTTATAATTACATATAAATGCTTGACCTGTTCTTTCCCATTGTTACTTCTTCCACAGCACGCTTTCCCATTGTCACTCTGTCTCGCTTATAAAACGCTTCATTTCGCTTTCCCTCTGGACATAGAAGGAGAGATAAAGGTCTTTCCTTTGTGTAGAAGACAGTTATGGCAGAAGTTGGAGAAAGTTCGAGCGCAAAACCCTCAAATGAAATCTGGGCAAAGCTTGGTTAGCCAATTTCTTTCCTCTTTACTCCATGTATTTCATTAATTTCATTGTTTACTATGCAAACCCAGACATAGAAAATTTGAAAAACAATTGAATATTGTGGCTGTGATACATCTTAATAATTGTATTTTGTTCCTTCAATTTCAACATGTTTGATTGCTTTACAAAGACTAGTTTATTATTCATCAATGCCACATTACCAACACTCCTTGGAGTGTTCAGTTATTAAATGGGGATTTTGTCTAGGCAAATCTCCTAGTTTAGTTTAGAAAAAGCCTCACTTTGTGTTAAACTTTACAAATAGATAAATTAAAATTGGCTCTCCCACTTGCCGGTTCCCCTTATTTCCCACCAAAGTCTATGGATTTTTGTCTAAAATGGGCAAATATCATAGTTTAGTTTAAAAAAAGGCTCATTTGTGTTAAACTTTACAAATAGGTTTTTTTTAACTGCCCACCTATTTGTTGCTTTTTAGTCGGTATTTTATTAAAAAAAAAAAAAACGAAAAAGGGTGCTTCAAAACATTTGAATTAAATCGAACAGTTCCCACTTTATTCAACTAAACTCTCCCACTCTCCTACCAACTTGAGGAAGACGACGCACACTAGCTCGAGGAAGACGATTTAAGAAGACGAGGCACATTACCGACGACGAAGACGACGCAGGAAACAATCATTTGATGGAACACATCCTTCATTTTTGAGCTCTGCAACTTTTGGTAAGTTTTGTTCAATCAATGTCTTCTCCGTCCCTCCCTTCGTTTCGTTTAGTATTTGGTTTTGGTGAACCTGTATTTGATTTTGGTGAACCTCATAGCTGAGTGTATGCTCCATGTTGAAACCAAACGAAAACTCCATCGTTTTTTTATTGGGTTTTTGTGAAATATTGGTATATCTGTATTCGGCTTTTGTAAAATATTGTTTTTTTATATTGGGCTTTTGTAATTATGGATAATTTGATTTCTGGTATATCGTTTGTTAATCTGATTTCTGGTATTTCTGGGGTATGTGGTATATCTGGTATATCTCGATATACCTAGGTATATCTGGTATATATCTGGTATATCTAGTATATCTGTGGTATATCTGTGGTATATTTTTGTGGTATATCTTTGGTATATCTCGATATACCTAAGTATATATGGTATATCTCTGGTATATCTCGATATACCTAGGTATATCTGGTATATCTCTGATATATCTGTGGTATATTTCGATATACTTAGGTATATCTGGTATATCTCGATATACCTAGTTATATCTGGTATATCTCTGGTATATCTCGATATACCTAGGTATATCTGTGGTATATCTGTGGTATCTGTGGTATATCTGTGGTATATCTCGATATACCTAGGTATACCTAGGTATATCTAGTATATCTCGATATACTTAGGTATATCTTGGTATATCTGGTATATCTGTGGTATATCTCGATATATCTGGTATATCTTTGGTAATCTGTGGTATATCTCGGTATATCTTAGATATATGTTGGTATATCTCGGTATATCTGTGGTATATCTCGATATATCTTGGTATATCTCTTATATCTTTAGTATATCTGTGGTATATCTTGGTATATTTTAGATATATCTCGGTATATCTCGGGTATATCTCGATATATTTTGGTATATCTCTTATATCTCTAGTATATCTGTAATATATCTCGGTATATCTCGATATATCTAGGTATATCTCGATATATCTTGGTATATCTTTGTATATCTCGATATATTTGGGTATATCTGAGTATATTGACTTGTATTCATGTTATTTTCAATGTTATTTTGAACAACTTGTTCATAAGTATTAATTATTTTTGTTTTCTTACATTGGTATTTTTGCAAGAAATGGCAGGTGAATCAAGCTATAGTCCTTCATTCTCCCCCTCTGGATATAATGTTGTTAAAATTACCAACATATCACGCCTCTAAAATTTTAGCACATTGAAGACGACCCTAGAGCGATTTGGGTTACTTGAGAGGTATGAAGATTTATGTTTTGGTTTCATCACAAGGATGAACCATATCGAGTTCACAGGGGGATTGTTGCATCACTTCTTACTGATGCAAGACAAAGATCATTTGGGGAAAGAGCTACAAATAATTGTCAATGGCACATCCCATATTTTTGGATATACTGAATTTAGTTTAATTACCGGTTTGATGTTTACCGGTTCGGAAGAATGCCCACCTCAAATTTGTCGGTTACGGAAGACATACTTCAAGACCGACAAAGTAATAAAGAAAGGCGACCTGGAGAAGGTTTTCATAAACCTTCCTATCTCCACTGAGCCTAATGATGTATTGAGATTGGGTCTAATTTATACCTTAGAAATAATTCTTTTGGCCGATCATAGTCTAAGTTCCATTAATAATGACTATTTAGAACTGGTTGAAGACTTCAAAAAATTTAATATCTACTCATGGGGTAAGATAGTTTATGACTTCACGATAAGAAGATTAAAGAGTTTTATTATGCATATTAATGATAGAAAACCTAAAGGTCACATGGAGGTCGCGTTTGAAGAAGCAAAGAAACACGTGATCGCTTACAGTGTCTACGGTTTTTGTTGGACACTGCAAGTTTGGGCTTATGAGGCCTTACAAGTGGACATATTTGATTTAGCCACCCATCTATTCCCTGATGAAATCCCCAGGATACTACGTTGGGAGAATCTAAAAAAGGGACAGAATTTGAAGTTCTGGGACTTGAACCAGAATATCTTCCAACGATCGGATGTAAGTGTTTAGCATTTATAAATTGTCTTTAATTATTTTGGTATATCTCAATTGGTTAAAAAAATTTATCTTATTTTTTGGGATATTGTACAGTTTAATATGTTGAAGAGACTCACTTCAAATGAAAAGGAGAGACAGGGTCCTTCCTACATTTCGGCACAAAGATGTGCGAGGGAAGCAAGCATCGGTGTGCCGAATGTGTCCAACGTTGGTAGAATTGATGAATCATTGCCTTCGAAAGGTGATGATATGCACCATCCTTCTGGTCACATTGAAGATATCAGTGACCCTATCCCGGAAGTCCAAACTCATCATGATTCAGCTCATTCATCAATTTCCATTAGGTAATGAAACTATAGCACGTAAAATTTCGCCATTCAATTATACATATGATTGTATAACTATCGTATCTAATTTTATTGTACCTCAGGTGTTGCAAGAGCTTAGGGATTTGAAAAAAGAGGTGACAACAATAAAGGAAAACCAAATATGGATTATGGATGCTTTGAAGAAGGTGTTAAGATCACAAAAAACTTCTTCAACAGGGGACGAATCAAGGAAAGCTTTAGCTTCAGTGAAACCGTCCAGGGTCAAATCTGTCCCAATTTTCGACCGACGTAAGGTTCAGGATGAACATTTATTTGAGGACGAAGAAATTGTGATGCCCACGAATGAAGAGCCAATAGTGGCAACTTATGGAGGCAAAGAAATAGTTGTGTTTGCAGAACAAGTTGCTGAGGAAACAACCTTTGCTTCTACATATAAGGACGAAACATTCGTGGGTGTCAATGGCCACGAATGTTTCGTCCTTATATGTAGAAGCAAAGGTTGTTTCCTCAGCAACTTGTTCTGCAAACACAACTATTTCTTTGCCTCCATAAGTTGCCACTATTGGCTCTTCATTCGTGGGCATCACAATTTCTTCGTCCTCAAATAAATGTTCATCCTGAACCTTACGTCGGTCGAAAATTGGGACAGATTTGACCCTGGACGGTTTCACTGAAGCTGAAGCTTTCCTTGATTCGTCCCCTGTTGAAGAAGTTTTTTGTGATCTTAACACCTTCTTCAAAGCATCCATAATCCATATTTGGTTTTCCTTTATTGTTGTTACCTCTTTTTTCAAATCCCTAAGCTCTTGCAACACCTGAGGTACAATAAAATTAGATACGATAGATATACAATCATATGTATAATTGAATGGCGAAATTTTACGTGCTATAGTTTCATTACCTCCATAATGGAAGTTGATGAATGAGTGATGTGTTAAAATGTGTACTCGCAAGTGTACGAATCACTCGTAGTAAAGTGATAAGCAACTTCCAAGGTCGGTATCTCAAGGAATTGCAGTGGTCTTAAATAACTAACTTTTAAATCTAAATAGAGTTCTAATGAAAACAAAGCTCTAATTAAATAGAGTTCTAGTGAAACTAAAACTCTAAGTAACTAGAATCCTAACGCTAATAAAACTGTAAAAAGGTTGGTTGATTTCGGTAACGAGAACAATCATACGACAATTAAACTAAAACAAAATCGCAATCAAACAATCAATTCAATTAAATCAAATATCAATAGAGGATGTATGGACGTTTAGCTTGGTTGGCCATGCTTGCATCGAAAAGGTATGGTGATATAACATTAACGTCCTACAAGAACAAAACTACCGGCTTTCCTTTTAATTACGAAACTCCTTTTGGCGGGGGTAGGTCTCTTTGTTGATTAACTAATTAACTGCCTTTGGCGGGGGTAAATTAAATAGCAATCAAATTATGCGCAAGGAAAACATGCCAATCAAATTAATGCTATGACTAAGTCACTAACTTGAATCTTTGATTAAGTGTTTCGGAATAGAGTTAAGGTGACGTTCCTCTAACTAAATTCTTAGGTTTTTCAATCTAACTACGAACATCAAATGGGCCCATGATTATTCATAATCAAACATTTAAACATGCTCTTAATCAAAAAGTATTTTATTCATAAGTCAAAAAGATACACCATACACAATTCTAGCAAACATGGCAACACAAACTAAACATCCATAATTAAATTAGCCAGACATGTTCATATTATTATTCATAGACAAATAAAATATGATCATACACTTTAACAAATAAAGAAGATGAATTAATTCTATAACAACAAGGAAAACCTAAATCTAAATACCGCTTATGGATTGGTTGACGTACTTCTCCGTAAGCTTTATCTTCGATTGTCGTTAGCTTCCTTGAATCCTTAGAATATTGTCTCTCACTTCGTTATAGTGTGGCAACGCTCTCAAAACTGATTGAATGTCGTGTTTGGGTCGCAAAATTGAGAAGAGGAAGAGTTGTGTATGAATTGGTCAAGTTATTTTGAGTTCTATGTAAGGGGGACTCTAAGGGGGTATTTATAGATGTAAGGGTTTACATGAATCCTATGTGCCATAGGAATAGGCGCGCCGCGGCATGCATTTTCCCCGCCGCGGCGCAACACAAATTCTGAAAAATATGCAAAAACCCGAGAGCTCCCCGCCGCGGCATGCAATTCCCTCGCCGCGGCACGCAATGCTTCTATGTTTTCAGGATCAAACCCGAGAGCCTCACGCCGCGGCATGCAATTCTCTCGCCGCGGCGCGCAATGCTTTCCTTCTTTTCACGTCCCCCCTTACATATGTGATGGCACTATATGTAAGGCTTACATATTCGTCTTGATTAGTCCGTAACTCGTGATCCGAGCGCCGTAGGTGTTCCGTCTTCGCGTGTTTTCATCATTTGAATCATTTGACGCTAAAAACACCTGAAATGCACTAAAATATACCCGTGACTCCGAATGGATAGATTTATGAAAATAATCGAAATAATAGTCATAATAAATCTATATATCAATCAATCAAGCATAATTAATCACGAAATATTAGTACTTTTCGAGCACTCATCAATGAGCTGAACCATGATGAGTTTGGACTTTCGGGATAGGGTCACTGATATCTTCAATGTGACCAGAAGGATGGTGCATATCATCGCCTTTCGAAAGCAATGATTCATCAATTCTACCAACGTTGGACACATTCGGCACACCAATGCTTGCTTCTCTCGCACATCTTTGTGCCGAAATGTAGGAAGGACTCTGTCTCTCCTTTTCATTTGGAGTGAGTCTTTTCAACATATTAAACTGTACAATATCCCAAAAAACAAGATAAATTTTTTTAACCAATTGAGATATACCAGAATAATTAAAGACAATTTATAAATGCTAAACACTTACATCCGATCGTTGGAAGATATTCTGGTTCAAGTCCCAGAACTTCAAATTCTGTCCCTTTTTTAGATTCTCCCAACGTAATATCCTGGGGATTTCATCGGGGAATAGATGGGTGGCTAAATCAAATATGTCCACTTGTAAGGCCTCATAAGCCCAAACTTGCAGTGCCCAACAAAAACCGTAGATACTGTAAGCGATCACGTGTTTCTTTGCTTCTTCAAACGCGACCTCCATGTGACCTTTAGGTTTTCTATCATTAATATGCATAATAAAACTTTTTAATCTTCTTATCGTGAAGTCATAAACTATCTTACCCCATGAGTAGATATTAAATTTTTTGAAGTCTTCAACCAGTTCTAAATAGTCATTATTAATGGAACTTAGACTATGATCGGCCAAAAGAATTATTTCCAAGGTATAAATTAGACCCAATCTCAATACATTATTAGGCTCAGTGGAGATAGGAAGGTTTATGAAAAACCTTCTCCAGGTCGCCTTTCTTTATTACTTTGTCGGTCTTGAAGTATGTCTTCCGTAACCGACAAATTTGAGGTGGGCATTCTTTCGAACCGGTAAACATCAAACCGGTAATTAAACTAAATTCAGTATATCCAAAAATATGGGATGTGCCATTGACAATTATTTGTAGCTCTTTCCCCGAATGATTTTTGTCTTGCATCAGTAAGAAGTGATGCAAAAATCCCCCTGTGAACTCGATATGGTTCATCATTGTGATGAAACCAAAACATAAATTTTCATACCTCTAAAGTAACCCAAATCACTTTAGGGTCGTCTTCAATGTGCTAAAATTTTGGAGGCGTGATATGTTGGTAATTTTAACAATATTATATCCAGAGGGGGAGACTGAAGGACTATAGCTTGATTCACCTGCCATTTCCTGCAAAAATACCAATGTAAGAAAACAAAAATAATTAATACTTATGAACAAGTTGTTCAAAATAACATTGAAAATAACATGAATACAAGTCAATATACTCAAATATACCGAGATATATCGAGATATACCTCGATATATCCAAGATATATCTAAGATATACGGAGATATATCGAGATATACTACCGATATACCAGAGATATACCAACATATATCTAAGATATACCGAGATATACCAGAGATATACCAAATATACCTAGTTATATCGAGATATACCACAGATATACCTAGGTATATCGAGATATACCAGATATACCTAGGTATATCGAGATATACCACAGATATACCTAGGTATATCGAGATATACTAGAGATATACCACAGATATACCTAGGTATATCGAGATATACCACATACCCCAGAAATACCAGAAATCAGATTAACAAACGATATACCAGAAATCAGATTATTCATAATTACAAAAGCCCAATATAAAAAAATAATATTTTACAAAAGTCGAATACAGATATACCAATATTTCACAAAAATTCAATAAAAAAACGATGGAGTTTTCGTTTGGTTTCAACATGGAGCATACACTCAGCTATGAGGTTCAGCAAAACCAAATACAAGTTCACCAAAACCAAATACTATACGAAACGAAGGGAGGGACGGAGAAGACATTGATTGAACAAAACTTATCAAAAGTTGCAGAGCTCAAAAATGAAGGATGTGTTCCGTCAAATGATTGTTTCCTGCGTCGTCTTCGTCGTCGGTAATGTACCTCGTCTTCCTAAATCGTCTTCCTCGAACTAGTGTGCGTCGTCTTCCTCAAGTTAGTGGGAGAGTGGGAGAGTTTAGTTGAATAAAGTGGGAACTGTTCAATTTAATTCAAATGTTTTGAAGCACCCTTTTTCGTTTTTTTTTTTTTAATAAAATACCGGCTAAAAAGTAACAAACAGGTGGGCAGTTAAAAAAAGCCTATTTGTAAAGTTTAACACAAATGAGCCTTTTTTTAAACTAAATTATGGGATTTGTCCATTTTAGACAAAAATCCTAAAATGTGTTGTGGGTGTGCCCAAAGTTTAAAAATGTTCAAAAGGGTGCAAAAGTTTATAAATAGGCTCTCTAAAACCGTTTACTGACATAACCTACTCTCACCCATTGTGTGTGTTTATGGTTTATTAAAAAAAACCAAAAAAGTTGTAAAAAAAAAAGTCCCACATTGCCAAAGTGTAATGTGTTGAGTGTCTCCATACGTCTAAAAGTTAGATAATCTTTTGGAGTGTTAGCTAGTCTTTTGGAGTGTATGGTAGAATGGACTTATGCCTGCACTCACCCCTTCTCTGTTATATTTTAAAAAAAAAAATCTGTCTACTGACAACTTAATTTGTATTTTGGTCGGTTTTGATCATACCCAGCTGATTTCAGTCTATTTTGATCGATTTCAGTGTCTTTAAAAATTTAGTTTTTGGTGGAATGTCTAACAAAGAGTTGTTTTATGTTCAATTTGGAATTTCCACATGCTGATGTTTCAGTTGAATGATGCTAAATTGCAAATCTTATTTATTTTTCTCTTGTTTCAGTGCCTTCAGACGCAACATATTCAGATGTTGAGATTAGCGCAGATGAGATTGTAATATGCTCACAGATCAGATCCGCTACTGCTGAAAAACTTGAGTGGTGCACAATAACCAGGAATTCAGACCTCTGTTCTGCTACAATGCTGAACAAGGGGTAAGTTTTTCCTCCTTGAACGATCAACTTGGCTTTTATTCTATTTTTGCTATAGTAATTGTAGAGTTTACTTATAGTTTTTGTGCGGGATTTAAAATGTTACTCCTTTTATGATAATCGAATGAAACCTGCTAAAAATTAAATTTTAATGTCTACATGAAAATAATGTTGGGTGAATGCATACATGTTCTTACTTGGACTTCAAAATGTTACTGATTCTCTTTGTCTTGGTGTTAGGGTGTGTTCATTTAACAAGTCAGCTTAGTTGGGAATCAACACTGTCCCCCTAACTGAACCGTTCTTCTTTAACTTAGTTCTCTTCATTCTATTTTGCATTGGTTGAGAGTACAAAATCTAAATTTTTATACACTTCTGCTTCCATTATTTGTGAAGTGATAAGTCCAAGTAAGGATTTAAAACTTTTCTTGCTATTGCATTTCTTTATTCTTTTTATTTTTTGGGGGTGTGGATTGTAACTTGCCATTAGCTTGTACAGCTCAATTCCAATACTTGCTGATGAGGCTATTATCCAAAAAGAAGACACTGTTGTCATCAAGTGTGGAAGCGAAGTTATTCCAGGCCCTACTAAAGAAGGTTTGTCTTGTTCACTTTTATACTTGATGTTTATAACATCATTTAGCTTTACTTGGCACCTAGTTTGGATGCTGATAAAAATTGTAGATGTGCAGTTATCCGACTGGTTATTCAGCCATAATTTTTATTTCAACCTAGTTTATCTACTATGTTATTTCCATCTCTATGACTGTCTGAGTTTCAACATATAGTTTATTGTTCTACACTCGCTATGCTGGATTAACTCTATAACAGCATTATCATATCTTGTGAAGTGCTGACTAAATATAAGCTTGGGCTGAAAATTAAGGAAATTTGCTGATTGATTCAGTATTCAATTTTAAGATATCTTATTGTAATATATCAAGAAACTGAGTCGGTTGTGATACTAAAAGAAACAAAGAAAGAGATAAAAATGGGTTAGTTTATGTTGAATGCTCTTTCTTTATGAAAAATATTTGATCTCTTTGTTGAATTTTTAATAATACTTCCAAGATGTATCATGTCTTAGAGGTAATTGTTTAGACTTCATTCATACTGTCTTAAATGTCTGGTGTCAGATACTTCATATGTATGATTTTGTCTTTTTATGATTACCTCTAGGGTATCTAAGCTACAGGTTCATAATGAATTCTGGCTTTGGAACTTCACAGAAGCAGTTAAAGGTAAATGCTAGTTAGTTAATTTGGGTACCTTTAAGAAGGGATTGGGAAATAAAAGTAGTTAGTCATATCACTTCTTTGAAATTCTATGTGGGATATTGCTTCAGCCTCATTGCTTTAGTTTCTGCAGATCTGTATAGATGTTGAACATGCTAAATGTAGCATTTGCTTAAGCATATGGCATGATGTTGTTACTGTAGCTCCCTGCCTCCATAACTTCTGGTATGCAATTCGTTTTTTATATTTTAATAATAATTTATATACAGGTTATTATTTTATGCAAGCTTTTATGGTTTACTTTCAGCAATGGATGTTTCTCAGAGTGGTTAAGAAGATCTGAGGAGAGACATTCAAGTGTACTCTGTCCGCAGTGTAGAGCAATTGTTCATTCTGCTGGTAGAAACCATTTTCTGCATAACATATCACAGGTTTTACTTTATGATCTAATTCTGTTGGTAGAAACCATTTTCTGCATAACATATCACAGGTTTTACTTTATGATCTAACACCTTCTGTTGCTTTCCATGGAGATGTTGAGGAAATAGTCAATAGTATGCATGCTATACTTATGTGGCTGCCTCTTATTTCCAGGATATAATACAGGCTGATTCTTCGCTAAAACGTTCTAGTGAAGAAGTTGCACTTTTAGACAAGTATGCGTCGATACAATCAAGTCTTGTGAGTATTCTTGTAAATTGAGCTGAGCTACGTTGAAATAATAAATAAGAGTACTTTCTATTGGAAGGAATTATGTAATAGAGTGATAAAATTTACGTTCTTTCTTTTCGCTGGAGGACTGATCTTTGATCATTTCATTTGTTGGATATGTAGTGATCCTTTTAGTGTTGTGACTTCTTCCTGAGTCCTTGCAACTTGTTTAATGTTATGTTTTGGGAATCATGGTTGTGATCTATGCTATGCTAGGTCATTAATGATGGGAAAAAGGTTGGAAGAAGAAAAAGGGCTAGCTCACCAGTGGATAGTAGCTACAGTGTGGAGCTTCCGTGCCCTCAATGTGGTAATAAATTTTTTTCTTTTAAATTTTTTTTCTCATTTCAAAGCATCTTCTGATGAGGGTTCTTATCTTGCCTTTTTGTTGTTGTTGTTCATAGTGATAGATTACAAATCCATAATTATTAGGTAATTATTGCAGTCCTCTTGTGGTTTGACGATATTTCATGTACAACCCTATGAGGTTTCTGAAATACCTTTTGACACCCTTCTTCAAAGCAAAATTAAAAGCATCTTCTTTTAGTATTGTTGTGGAACATGATGCAGATTATCATAAGCCTATATTCGTGTTAGTAGAACAACTTTCCAACATTGTTGAATACTTACCTTAGATGTTATCTTCTCTCTGACTTAAGAAAGGGATGAATTAGAAAAAAAACAAATTCTTGCTTGTGTTTTTTCTGATATCCATGTGTATATGTTTTGATTCCATTTAAAGTTTGACTGATGTCTTGTCAGGAACCCAATTGGGTAACTTCCGCTGCAACCAGAATATGGTGCATTTACAATGCCATGCATGTGGAGGAATGATGCCTTCCCGAGCTACTCATGGTGTACCACAACACTGTATGTTTTGTGTGCATGTACTTATAATAAGTGTGATATTAATTTGTCTTTTGTATTGTAACAGAAAAGTTCTTGTCTTAATTACAAAATCTCATATGAAAATCTGTGTAGTATATTCTGTTTGTTCTTTGCTGAATTGCTTGGCGTTGGAGGGGTGAGAAAAGTGCCTTGGAAAAAGGAAAGAGTTTGTTTTGCATGATTTATTGGGGAAGGAAAGGGAAGGGGGAAAAAAAAAAAAAAAAAACTCAAGCAGTTGACTTGACTCTTGGAGTGATTATATGGGCTGGCTTTATTTTTTAGGTGAGAGCAAATGGGAAAGTTAGTTTTGGATAGTTTTGAGAAATTTTGGGTTAAAAACATTTATGTGCTCTATATACACGTTTTTCTCAATTTGAAAATTTACATTGCTTTTAGTGCTAAATAAATAAGATAGATAAAAGTCAAATTTGTTTAATGTTTAAAGTGGGACTTGCAAAAATTTTCTCGTCATGTTATGAATGCAAGTATTTGTATCCAAATTTTTGATACGTTATCCTAAAATTTTACAAACAGAATCAGACGCCTTGGCGCTTGGCAAATACTGTATCCAATACGCATACTTGAGTATGAGTAATAGAGGAATAGTGGGCTAGATATTGGCTGTCTATATTTACATTTCTGGCTATTCACATTTATGTAATAAATTATATAGTGTGATTAAACCAACATTTCATTTATTCAGGTTTAGGATGTGATAGGGCATTTTGTGGTGCTTATTGGGATTCCCTAGGGTTTACAGAAAGCACTTCTTACTCCATATGCAGCCCTGAGACTTTTAAACCAGTAAGTCGTTTTTGCTAGTCTTTACTTTCCCGTTCTTATTATTGTATATTTGTGTGTTCAAAAACTACATGTGATATCATTAGATTTTCAAACCAATAAAGTTTGGGAGTCCACTACTACTATTTGTTATAATGTATATTGAGAAACACTTTCTAGGATATGCTCCAATAATATGAGTCTGTGTTATATGAAATTGCAATTATTACACTGATCTTTCAACTTGTTTTAGATCCAGGAAAGAACAATATCTAGAATCCCGTCTTTGCTGCATGAAAGGAACCGGCATGAACAAGATGTATGTAATGCAAAATCATGCTTACATAATTGTTTTAGGCTTTTAGCTAGCGATAGGATTGACATAACTTGCATCTTTCTAATTTCTTAGATCACAGAGAAGTGTATCAGACATATGGGGAGAACACTTCAGGACGTTATTGCTGAATGGATTTCAAAGTTGCAAAATAGGGAAATTGGTATATTCAAGGATTTTTCTCTTCAGGGTCCTTTTGCTTTAATGTTTAGAGTTTCCTTCATATTTGTATTCCATTTTCATCTCTACGTTATACTAGGCTCCTGCTTCTTGTTTGACACTTTGTCACCCTCGTTGATATTTTTACCAAACAGTACTTCGGGGTGGGGGGAATCAAAGTAGAGTATTTCTGGAGAAAGGCCAAACTTTTACCAATCTACCAGAGGGTGGTTGGGTTGCCCCCAGTGAGCAGTTTGTAGTAGATACTTGTTGAAGTTCTCCGTATCAATCTTTTTATGTACTAGAGGTTGTTCCTTGATTATGATTTCTACAAGTATGTTAGTTGGACTCTTTTAGGACATCGAGAGTCAGTAAATTTTTGTACACGTATCCAGGTGTTAAACATGTTTATTTTTCTAAATTTTCTGTAAATTTACACCAAATTGAAGTGTTCGAGTACTAAATTTTAGTTTGAATTTTATTTGTTATTTGCAGATCGCACAAGGATGCCACTTAATCATGCGGAGATGATAACAGCTCAAACCCACGTATGCAAGTGAGTATATGTGATACTTTGTTGGTTCAATGCAAAAGGTCTTTTGTCTGTTTGACTATATATATAGTAGGATAATACCCAATTTGGATCTCAATTTTTTATTCAGTGAATGTTATGACAAGCTGACCTCATTCCTTTTGTACTGGTTTCGTATTTCATTGCCAAGACATGTAAGTATCTCCCAGGATCATAAACAAGCCTTTGGTTTCTGTCGGGTGATTGTTTTGCATGCCCTCTTACAAAAGTTACTATCTTATTTTTGATAACTCTGTTTTTGTTTAACAGCTTCTGCCACCGGATGCAATAAATAGGGATGATTGCTGGTATGGATATAGATGCAGGACCCAGCATCATAATGAAGAACATGCTAGCAAACGAAATCATGTTTGCCATCCAACTAGGGGAAATAATTTTTAAGGTGGGTGACAAAAAAAAAATATTTGGAAGATTTTGCCATGTTACTTGCGTAAATGTATTATCTTTAGGCAACTTTTGAGTTTGAGAAATGGATGGAAAATTCTTCTCAATGTAGCAAGTTCAGTAAATTGCTAGTAAAGATTGAAACAGGTTGATGTTTATATGGGTATATTCACAATAATTGTCTCTTGAGAGGGAGCTCAAAATTTCCTATGCTATTTTTGGTGTGTTATTTTACGTGCTATCCATATACAATATATATGTGTGCAAAAAAACAATATACATGTGGGCAAAAAATGACTGAAAAAGGTGGGCCTTTGTATAAAAGTGGGCCTTTTCGTCCACTTATTTGTTGCATATTAGTGGCACGCCAAAAGTAGCACATGTGATCTAAAATGTTATAGAGAAGGGTTATTATTACTCTCCATTAATCTTATTAGTTATTCTCGTTATCAAGTATTAAATAGTTGTATTTTATTTTTAAAAATAGCTACATTAATCTTATATTTTATTAATTTAGAGTAAGGAGCTATGGTTAATTAAATAATTTGTGCATGTGTCGAGTACTGGAGTAGCTATAGTTGATAGGATACAATTTACTAAATAATCATATCTTGTTTGCTAAGTAATTAAATGTTATTTTTTTTATGTTAAATAAAAGTTCTCATGAACTTTTTCACAACCCCTAGTCTAGGTAAAAAATTGGAGTGTTCTAAAAGATCGTGAGTTTGAATTTTGATGGAGGTATAAAATCTGTCATGGCTAAATTTACATCCAAATGTTACCTATTGTTTGATAATAATAAAAAAACTGTTTTATAGGTCATGCATGACAACATATGGAAGTTTGCATGGAGGTTCTTGTCTAAGACCATTACTATCGAATTTGAAGTTATGTAGGATTTTATATATATTAGTTTTGGATTCGTGTGTTACGCACACTTGAGAATACTACTCTATTTTACTTTAATATATACTTGACAATTAGATTAAAAAAAAAAACAAGAGTAATATAGATTTGGAGCAGAGCACGTCAATGTATCATTTTGTGTTCGTGTCTGTTTTGCTTATTCATGTAATTGTGTATGTATTTTTTTTTCTTTCTTCTCGAATTCACATTTTATTTATTTAAAGATAACAATTTATTTAAATTTTAAATAATTAAATTCATCCCATGTTCTTTTTCTCTCTTTTGTGTTTCTGTATGTGTTGGTGAACATGATTCATATCTTTGTAACAACTTACGCCACAAATACAAGTTGATACCATCTTCTAATATCAATTTAAGTTTTGCACTTTCTTTGTTTTATTAACATCTTGAATTTGTTGGTACACATACTTGAGTTTTTGCTAATTGTACAATATTGATTTTATAATAATTTAATTCACATAATACAATTTAATTGCCCCATGTTAGTAAGTAATCTTGTAATCACTTTATCATATCATATTTCTACTTTTCATCAAAATAATAGATAAAATATCATTTAATACATATAATATAAGTGTTAAAACTCTTTTGTCATGGAATAACAAACTAATTAGTTAGAATTTCATTAGCAATTGAGCATGAGTCAGTCTAATATTGTTTACTGTATTTTAGTAATTATATTTTGTTGGTTTTATTTGTAATAAAACATAACCATAAAATATTGTTCCCCTAATATTAGTATATTAGTGTTGAAGCGGACCCAAAATATCAACCGTACTGGATATTATTGTTATTTGTATGTATTTTCATTACATAAAAAAAGGAGCTTGAAACATCAAGTTAATTGTAATTTTCTAATTTTAGTTCTTCTTCTTTCTTAGTTGTTAATTTTAGTATATTATTCATCAAAATATTAATTAATAATTATTTTAATATGAATCACTAACAACTAAATGTAAACTAAACTATAACGCATTTTTTAGTGCAAATTTTAGATAGAATATATGTATATATATATATTCTTTATTTGGGTTTTGTCAACTTTTTTTATGGAAATTTTATTTTCTTTAAAAAAAAAAAAAAAAAAAAAATTCCAACCATAGAAACTTTGTATTTATGGGATTTTTCTTAGAGCTTTGAAGTTTGAACTAGGTTACGTATGTATATCATTATCATTCTAGCTAGTCCTATCTTTTATGTGGCTCTTGTTGTAGTTATGTCTATATTCTTCTACATTTGTGTTACCTACTTCTGTTTCTGTACCTACCTTTCCTCTTCTGGTAAAGAAAATGGCAAACGTCATTTATATATATTTGGGATTTTCACTAAGTTATCGTAACTCATAATAACTTATTAGTTTTGATATCATTATGGCCATAATTAGAGTAGTACTATGTTCGATATAAGTCTTTTCGAGAATTAATGAAAGCTTTGAGGCATTTACAATCAAAAAGCATAAAAATTAAATGATTGGTGCACGAATTCTGTCAAATAATAATCCTTTAGATTTGGGATAACATCGATTTTAAATCGAGATGTATATATATCATTGTTCATTGAGTGTGCTCTTCCAACAGTTTTTGTTGTGTAGAGCAGTTGATTGGATATTATTTAGATTAATTCATGAATCTTATTGGTGTCATTTTTTTCAATATTAAAGGGGTGTATTTGTTGTTGTTGTTGTTATAATCATAGGAAATAGAGAACACAATATCACCTTCAACCACCGCATAATATAGTAACTTTTGGTTCTAATGTTTAAATATAATTAACAATAATAAAGAATATCATAGTTTTTTTGTGAGATTGAGAGAGACATATGACTGGTGTATTTGTGAGAATGTTATTCCATTTCTATGAAGTGTACAATGTGTATATATAAGATAGAAGATTTATTTGATGTTGATTACTTATCTGCTTAAATAAATTTAATTTAACATTAAAATTATTTTTTGTAATTATCTCTTTCAAATAATTAAAGAATATTTATTAATTATTTATTCTTTGATTGTTATGCTCAATTGGTCTTTGTTATCATTCAAACTTACCCATAAATCATATTGTTAAGTAAAATAATTCACGTTTTAGCATGAATTTATTTATACCCAAAATGTTTAAAGTTCATTGGGCTGGTGATTTCTATTTTATATAAAACTTATTTATTCAATTTATTTTATTTTTATTTCATTCTAAAAAATATGTTTATAAGTTATAAAATATATATTTAGCATATTTTTGAGGGTGTGCTAAACATATGTTCATTATGTTATTTAAAAAAAAAAAAAAAATGCTTAACTTGTGTGGGTTAAAAATGAAATCTTTTTCTAAGAAAAAGTTATGTTTTTTTTTTTTTGATTTTGTTTTTAAGACCAAATTATGCTATATACTTAAATCAAAAAATAATTATTCATAAAATATATGTTCGATAATATTTGTACAAATTAAACAACAAACGTTTTCCATATTATATACATACATTCATATAAAAAAAAAAAAAAAAAAAAAAAATATATATATATATATATATATATTAACGTATTACATATTTATCATTTACAAATATCATGTAAACTAGTAAGGAACATATAATCAAAAATTAAAAAATTTAAACAACTATTTAACTTTACCCAAAATGTTATAAAAAATGGTCAAAAATAAAAAAAATGTTAAAAGATAATTTGAAATAAGAAATATAAAAGATATTAAGGATTTTTTTTTTTTTTTGGAAAAGTAAAACGGGTGGTGGTAGGATTAGAAATGAAATTAATTAAGATGAACTAGAAGATTATACAGTGCTATTATTTCAAAATGTTTTCATTATTTATACACATGTCAACATAAAATGGCATGTGAAAATTTTGTAGACAGGAGTGAGAGTTCTTCATCAAAATTGACTATCTTAGTGACCTTTCTTTACATAAATTTTATGTTGTACGATTTTTCGTCATCATTTCGTTATTGTTTATGTATTTTTTTTTATAAATTTAATCTTATATGTATTTCTTATTTTAGTGGCCAAGCTCATAAAATTAATTGAAGATAATAATAAATAATTTAGACAAATAAAAAATGGAAGCGAATGTTTACAATATTAATACTAGAATAAACCTTAAAAAAAATGTCATGATATAGTATGTATGTCTATTGTATTTGTATTTACTTTATATCTTAATTTCAACTAATGACATTTTTTTTTTTAAATTTTGTAAAAGAAATATCTTGTTTTAAAACCTTCATTTTCTAAATATTGATTGGTAAAAAATGTCTTAGATTTTTTTTTTTTATAAATTATGTGAAATATTAATTAACATATAAATATAGAATATGACAAGAAAGTTAAATGATAATTTTGTAAATTTAGTGGTATATTTATTACTTTATCTTGTCATATAAGTTGTTGTAAGATAATAAATTAATATAAATAGAACTTTTCATACTTAATAGTGTAATTAAATGTAAATAATGTTGGGATATGCGAACCATGACTCGCCAGCATGAAGTCAATAATATTTTTTTCTTCTACTGAGAGGTCAAGTAATATTGTGATTCGTGAACTATGGCTTACGTTTAAGAGGCTAATAATATTGTGATATATGAAAGGGAGTTAGATTTTTTTTTTTTTAAGATCACAAAACTAATATTCCTAAAATATGTAATAAAAATAATACTTTCTAACACTAACTTATTTTATTCTCAATTCAAAATAAGAATATTATTTTTATTATTATAAATTTTAAAGATATTATTTTAGGATATATGATAGTAATTGTAAGAAAATATAGTTATTTTTTTTTTCTTCAAGAAGGCCAATTAGCACATGATAGTAATTGCAAGAAAATATAAATATAAAATTGTGAGCAAGTTTAATTATATTTTTTTAATGTATAATTAGAGTTAAATTTATGTATGATATAATTTAGTAGTTGTAAATAAAAATAATATTTTTTTCTACTAAATAAATAGTGATATAGAGAAATAAAATATGTGATCTTGATAAATATGAAAAGGTAAATTATATAGTAGAAAAATAGAGAGAAAGATTAATATTATAGTGTTCTTAAAAATATAAAATAATTTATAATAAGTTGTTATATTTTTATTAATTTTTATATATTAATAAATAATTATATTGTAATAGTGAGGTTAAATATCTATTTTATTTATGTTAAATTAATTGCAATAAAAATTTATTGAAAAGAGGAGAAGTGTCACCCAATCACCCTGGATATCTGAATTGAGATCATCACAATGTTGGACAAATACTGATTTTTCTTTTTTATTTATTTATTGAAATAAGACACATTTCAATTTAAGGAGGATAGAGTTATTATCACACATTGTTACACCACTAAATATCACTGTCATTTTTGTTTTGATACGATAAGGGACTGGTTAGAAGATGCTAGAGAATTAGAACCTTACGACAGAGTACGGAGATACCTATACTCGAGTGTCCTTTAAAAATAACTCCAGCATCCTAAATGTTCAAACTATTGTTGATTTCTTTTTCAATCTACACAAACTTGTCGTACCTTTTAAACAAGATGTTAGTAGTTTGAGTCATAAAAAGCAATCAGTTTGATTTTTTGAGTTAATAATTTTAATTTTTTTATTATAAATTGTCATCGACTACGGTTCTTATATAAGCAAGTTAGTAAATCATATTTACTAAATTGAAATGTCTTGTGACTTTCAAACAAAATGTTAATAATTTGAGTCATAATCAATTTAATTTGTTGAGTTAATAATTTTTTATTGTAAATTATCAAAACGTCAAATTCACTAGCATGCCATTGGTACCCTATTCCAAATCAAGTTACTTATTTCTAATAATTCATGCAGAATGTGTTATCAATAACAAATCCAACTTATTCAGATTTTCTAAAAGTAGTGTAGTTAGTATGATTTACCAACTTGCTTATATCGGAACCGTAGTCATGACTATATTTGAAAGGCTTAAAATGAACATGAAATTGTGCAATTTTCAAAGTTAGAATAGTTGTCTTAAAGTAGTGCAATATGTATTAAGTTATTATATGTATTAAATAATATTTTAATTATTAATTAAAAATAAAGTTAATAATATAAAATTATAAAATAATTTATTAATAAACATAATTAAATTATTACATGTATATTTTAATATATACATCAAAGACATAATAACAAACTTTTTTTATTTTAAAATATTTTCAGTTGAAAAGAGGACGTCTTTTAACTTGGGATTGAGTATTGTCAACTCACGTGGAAAACACTTTTACTTGGTTTATACTTTATACTTTACATTAGTTTTTATGATAACATTGAATGATTTCCTTGAGGTTTATTGTAATATATAATTAAAAATAATAAGTTGTTATATTTTTATTAATTTTTGTATATTAATAAATAATTATATTGTAATAGTGAGGTTTTTTTTTTTTTTTTTTTTTTTTTTTTGCTAAAGGCAAAAGGCAGGAGGCTAATGACTGTGGGTAGGGATAGTAGGAATAGCCATATTCAAAGCAGCTGTAGAACTAAGTTTGACTAAATT
Source organism: Elaeagnus macrophylla (assembly GCA_029378325.1). NCBI lineage: Eukaryota > Viridiplantae > Streptophyta > Magnoliopsida > Rosales > Elaeagnaceae > Elaeagnus > Elaeagnus macrophylla. The sequence goes on along the minus strand of CM055642.1, from coordinate 7,510,300 downwards.
ATGGGCTCTGTAGTTCAATTGTCTGGGAATCCAACGAATGGTGATCATTGTGAACTGCGAGAGACATCTTTGAAGTTTCTGAATGATGGTTGCTGCTGTGAGTGATAACTCATCCTTAACATTCTCCATCAAAGCGCGAATGACAAATTTGGCGTCCCCTTCCATGTAGATTGCCTTATGTTTGATTGTTAAAGCATGAGTAATTGCTGCTTCAAGAGCTAAAGTTTCAGCAACATCTACACAATTGGTATGTCGGTGGTCTGTCCAAGAGTTGATAATGTTCCCATTAGGGTCAGAAATGGTAAAACCAATGGTAGCTCTTCCTTGTTTCCATGCTGCATCAAAATTATATTTTACCGCATTCTGAGGAGGAGGTTGCCATTGATTGGGGATAGGGATGTAAGGCTCCTCGTTAGAATTGGTATAATCAAAGTGTTTTGGTGAAAGTGAAAACCTTTTGAATTCTTCAACTCTTCGGACTATGGCTTGGATCGAAGTGGGTCCTTCAATGTGTCCTGCTGCGAAAACAATTTTATTTCGAAGAAACCAAATATGTTCAAGCATAATGACTGCTGTCAAAGTGAAACTGTCAGTAGTGCAATCAGCAGGCAGTAGAAACTTGGGAGGTTGTAAAAGAAACTTAATGTAAGAGTAAACATCAAGTTTATGAGTGAACTGCCACATAATATTCCAATTCCAGTGTTTCCACCAGGATTGTAATATCTCACAACGGATAAAAAGGTGCTCAACATCTTCCACTTCTTGATGACAAAGGGGGCAAGTTATATCATTGATAGGGATGAACTGAGCGAGTCTCTTTTTTGTACTAAAAGTGTTTCGTAGTATTTTCCACAAAAAGAGTTTATGTCTTTCATGTAGATTTGCTGTCCAGAGAAGTTTCCAAAAGCTCATACCAGTGGTGACCCCTTTATTTCTGATGAGTGTGAGATAAGCATCCTTGACTGAAAACTGCTTCTTGCCAGTACCAAACCAAGTAAGCACATCCGGTGTATTTGGTGTAGGAGGGGGAAGTGCTTTGATGAAGTTCGCAATGTGTGGAGGGAAAAAATTGTTGACCTTTGAAATATCCCATTGCAAATTAGGATTCCAGTGGCATAGATCTGCTGGAGTGCAAATATTTGACTGCGTATTGAGTTGAGTTAAAATAGGGAGTTTTTGTTGAGGTAATCCTGGAATCCAAGGTTGAGTCCAAATATTTACAGAAGTGCCTTGTTCTAATTGCCAATAACTTCCTTTAATGATTAAATCTCTTCCCCAAAGTATACCTTTCCAAATGTAGGAGTCAGAGGTTCGAGAGATGATGTGTGAGAAATCCATGTCTTTCACATATTTGGCACTGAGAGTCTTGACCCAAGGTTTGGTTGGACACTTGAACATATCCCAAGCAAGTTTGGATAGCATTGCTTGATTAAAATCTTTAAGTTGACGGAAACCCAAACCCCCAGCATCTTTGGGTTGACAAAGTTGTGTCCAAGCTATAGGAGTGTAATAATGAGAGACTTCATTACCTTTATTCCACCAGAATTTCCTGATTATGGAATCTGCCTCAGCCCAAATACTTGATGGGAGTTTGAACGTGCTTAAGGTATAAGTGGGTATGTTTTGAAGAACAGATCTAATTAATGTGGCTTTACCAGCTTGAGAAAGAAGTTTTGATTTCCAACTTTGGAGTTTACCTTTAAGCTTCTTGATTATGCCTTGAAAATTTTCTCGTTTTGATCTGCTGAGGGGAAGTGAGTTACCCAAATATTTGATGTTACCTTTAGCTTTCTGAATTTGGAGAACATTGCAGATAGCATTTTGAAGCGTTGGGTGAGTATTTTTGGAGAAGAAGATGACCGATTTGGAAATGTTCACTTGTTGTCCTGACCAGTTCCCATAATTCTGTAAAATGGTGTTGATACTGTTGGTATTCAAAAGATTGCCCCTCAGGAAAATTACTACATCATCAGCATACATGAGGTGAGAAATGGATGGTGCACTTCTTGCAATTTTGATACCATGAAGAGAGCCTTGATCTTCTGCTTTTATGATCAACCTGGAAAGACATTCTGAAATTATAAGAAAGAGGTAAGGAGATAGCGGATCCCCCTGCCGAAGCCCTCTTGAAGGTTTAAAACGACCAAAAGGAGAACCGTTCAAAAGAATTGAGAGAGAAGAAGTGGAAATGCATTGTAGGATTAAGTGTCTAAATTTGTCGGAGAAGCCCCACAGTTCCATAATATGCATAAGAAAATTCCATTCCACTCTATCATAGGCCTTTTCCATATCCAATTTGATCCCCATGAGTCCACCTTTACCTGAATTTTTCCTGGAGATAGTCTGAGCTACTTCATGCGCTAGGATGGTATTTTCCGCTATCCAACGTCCTGGGAGGAAGGCAGATTGAAAAGGAGATATATGTTTCTGAAGTATTGCCCTCAATCTATTCACCAAAAGTCGAGAAATGATTTTGTAATTAACGTTGCACAGGCTGATGGGTCGAAAATCCTTGCATTGCATAGGAGCTGTAGTTTTTGGAATTAAAGCCAGAAAAGTATGGTTCCAATTGGCGTTTAAAGTACCAGTGATAAAGAAATGTTGTATTTCTTGAACAATCTGTGCCCCTACAATATGCCAGTACTTCTTGTAAAAACCAGCAGGGAAACCATCTGGACCGGGGGATTTATAATCCCCCATCTCCCATAAAGCTTTCTTGATTTCTGCATGAGAAGGTATGTCTGTGAGAAGAGAATTTTCCTCCGTTGTAACTACAGAAGAGAATAAATTGTTGAGTTCAGGATTGAAGGTAGGATTGCCTGTAGAGAAAGAATGTTGAAAGTGATGTAAGAATTCAGTACCAATTTCATGTCGGTTCCAAGTTGTTCTACCAGCATTTAATTTTAAACAGTGGATAAAGTTGGATTTCCTCCTGATTAAAGTTGAAGTATGAAAGAACCGGGTGTTTCTATCCCCTTCTTGTATCCACAACTCTCTGGATTTTTGTTTCCACATTGAATCCCATCTGGCATGTTGTTCTTCAAGTAAGGAACACAGCAACTGTTCCTTTGCCACAGAGTCAGTAGTAGGCGGCCCTTGTTGGACATCTTTGAGTTGGGATTCCAGTCGTTTTATTTTTTCCGGTATAAATCCAAAATGCTGTTTGTTCCACCGGTTAAATTTCCTTGCCAGAGAATTTAGAGTCACAGTGGTGTTAAGCTTACTGTGATTCTGAGACTCCCAAGTTTCCCTTATTAAAGTTTCACAGCTAGAGTCATGTGTCCACATTTCATAAAATCTGAAAGGTCGTTTTAGATAAGTTTCTTGTATACCATTAACATTCAGTAAGATTGGGTGATGGTCAGAAGTATAAGAGATTAAATTGGTAACCATCGCTTTCGGGAAAGTATCTAGCCAATGTACTGAAGCAATGGTTCTATCCAACTTTTGAAGAATCCTGTTATCATCCTTTCGCTTATTACACCAAGTGTAATGACTGCCCACACTTCCCAAATCTATTGCCCCTTGTTCTTCAATGAAGTGTATTAGTTCATTCTCAGGTTGAGTGTAAAAAGGTAATCCACCAACTTTTTCAGATCCCTGAGTGATGTCATTTAGATCGCCGATTAAACACCAGTAATCATTTAAAGTTTGGATCTGATTAGAGATATCCATCCAAGTTTGTTTCTTTTCTCTATGATAAGGTGGGATATAAGCAAAAATTATGTGGATTATTTCATTAGTTCTAAAAGCAGCATTTAAAGCTACAATTACAAAGGTGTTTCCCACATAATTCACAGTGACATTGACAGAATCTGTCCAAAATAAACAATAGCCACCTTTTGCTCCCACAGCAGGAATAATAAGACTATTGTTAAAACCAACTAGAGTGTTTTGTAAATGAGAAGCCTGTAGAGCCTGGGCTTTCGTTTCCATTAGCCAGATAAAGTCCGGTTTTTGTTTTTTAACCAAAAGGCGCAACTCGCGCCTGGCACGAGGCCGGACCAGTCCTCGGCCATTCCAGCTTAGTATTCTCATGGGAACTCGGGGGGCAAGTTTGAGGTCGCCTCCCCACCATCAGCATTGTTCAAGGTTGTATTACTGCTAGTACCAATCTGAATTCTTCCAGAGTCCAAATTATCTCCTCTCATGCTAGGGCCAATATCCTGTAAGTTACCAAGACCAGGATATATCAAATCATTCAAGCACAGTACAGATTCAGAACCTAAGTTAAGGTCCGAGTTGCTGGGAAAAGGTTTTTTGTTAGCAAGTTGACTGTCTTCTGGTGCTTTACGTTTAGAAGGACCAATTTGTGCAACAATGGCAGTCTTGTCTGTCGGGGAATGTTGGTCAGTCAATGGCAGATTGCCTCTCTCACGTTGTAACTTCAGGTGATATTGGAAGAGAGCGATAGTAATTTTGGACATATGATCTGGGACATGAAATGAAATACCCTTGTGGACATATTCAGCTAACTGAAAAATTCTTGTCGTTGTAAGCATCTTTGGGGGCTCCTGCATACTAAAATCCAAACGGAAGCCAATAGCCTGAGCTAATAACCTGCATTTTAAATTAAGATCAGTATCAGTTAGTATACCCGCCGAGTACCAATCATCATATATTGCGGCAAAGTGAATGAGATCCAGGTCTTGAGTCTGAGTGAGGAATTCCTGAATGTCCCCATGGAATCTAGCAATTTTTGTTGAGAATGTTTCCGTCTGATTGACTGATTGAGAAGAGCTCATATCAACATTACATTTGATTATGGGTTGTTCAGAATGAATAGTGAGTTTCTTTTTGCTCCACCTTGGAATGGACTTTTCATGGCATGGAGCATTGAAAGGGATGGAGCTGGTGAGTTGTGGTAGTGCAACTGAGGGATTGAGAAGCCAAAACTTGTTGAGAGGGGCTGATTGATTAGCACTGACTTTCATCCACTCGCCAAAAACAGGGGAGAAGAGTTCCTCATTAATCATGTAGGTGGTTGCAACTTCCAGTTCACATTCTGTAGTAAAATGATCTAGGATTCCACATTTGTAGCAAAACTCAGGTAGTTTTTCATACCTGAATTCCACCCACAGTTTGTCATGAGGATATTGAGCAGTCTTCCTGGGAATAAGGCATCCAGCAGCAAGTGGTTCATGAACATTAAGTTCCACACGAAAACGCAGGTATTTATGTTTTTGTATTAAATCTTCCTCATCGGAATCCTTGTCTATGAGTTTACCTGCCACTTTGGCAAGTTTGTCTATGTTGGAATTCTTCATCCCAGCAAAATGCAGACCATGGGCTTGAATCCAGAAGCATGTGGTATTGAAGTCAAGTTCCTGAATTGTGAGTTGATTGTCCCAAGTTCGAAGAACCAATAAAGAATTGTTAACATGCCAGATTCGCTGTTCCCAAATGTAATCCCGGTCTCCAGCCATAGAGAAAGTGAAAGAGAAGATGTTCCTGTGGTAGTCCATGACTGAGATTAAAACATCTCCTTTTAAGTTCCATGCTTTTTTTGCGGCACTAATCATCTGAGTCTTTCGAACGGTTGATCTGGAAATAACTTTCCCCATAAGTTTGAGTGAAGAAGAAATCTGATCAGTGTCTGGGTCCTCATCAATGATTATCTCAGGTAACTTGCAAGTAAGGTTTCTGGTATTCTCAACTAATTGGGTAATATCATTTTCAGTGACTGGTTGAAGATTGGAAGTCATGGTGATCGGGAATAGGTGAGAAATGTAGAACCACAGTTTTTTCCTTGTTTTGAAATGCTTCAAAGGATAAAGTTTCATCGAGACCTGGAGTCTTATATAGTGTTGCAAATTCCAGAGGAAAACATAGATAGTGGTGATAACCTGGAAATGAAAAACGCGTTTCTTGTCTGAGAAATTGTGTCCAGTTGTATGATTAATCATTTCAGAAACCATTGAGCAGTCTTGTAGAAAAGAAAACTGATGCGTCAATCTGGGGAAAATCAGTTCAGGAGATTACTGAGAAAAAATTAAATACCGAGTGTGGGAGGTAAGGTTTGTAGTCTTGATTATCGAGTGGGAGTGATGTGGTTTGCAGAGGAAACGTATTCAGAATTAGGGCAATTAATCGAGTGGAGGTGAAATGGTTTGCAGAGGAGTATTAATTTGGGCAATTAATCATCAAACCAGGTGCAGAATCATAAATGTGATTATTCATATGGGCGATGTGAAGGGCGATGAACTGGATAATCAGAAAAGGCGTGTGAAGGGTGAAGAACCCTAATCTTCAAATTCAGATTTGGGGCAATTAATTAGCATACCAGTTGTAGGGGCAAGTAATCATCATACCATTGCAGGGGAGGATTATTGAAAAGTCATACCAATTGCAGAGGAGGAGTACTGATAAATCAGAGAACTAAATACTCCAGAAGTGCGAAGTGGTGCGCGAAGATCCCTAATCTTCAAAGAAATAATACCAGTTGTTGTAATCATCATACCAGTTGGGAAATAATTACTCCAGGATTACTTGTCGTTGTAATCATCAAACCAATTGCAGAGGGGATTACTGATAAATCAGAGAATTGATTACTCCATAAGAGCGAAGTGGCGTGCGAAGAACTCTAAACTTCAAAACCAGATCTTCGAGATTCTGAGTAGCGTATACCAGTAGTAAAGCAGAGTAAGGAAGAGTCCAGAGCAGAACAGACGAAGGAGACGAACCCCACTCCAAGGCTACCGGCGAATCGGGCGTAGGTGGTCGCAAGCACCACTCCAAGGACGGAGTACCAGTGGTCGACGCTCCCTCAATATTATTATTATTATTATTATTATTATTATTATTATTATTATTTTATTATTGTTATTAAAAAATTAAAAATGGATTGTAATAGTGAGGTTAAATATCTATTTTATTTATGTAAAATTAACTGCAATAAAAATTTATTGAAACGAGGAGAAGTGTCCACTTAGACCCTATCACCCTAGATATCTAAATTGAGATCATCACAATGTTGGACAAATAGTGATTTTTTTTTTTTTTTTTGAAATAACGCTCCTTTCAATTTAAGGAGGATAAAATTATTACTACTTACTGTCATACCACCAAGTATTATAGTCATTGTTATTTTGATATCAATAAGGACTGGTCAAAGGACGCTGGAAAACTAAAATCTTACGACTGAGCATGGGAGATAATTATGTTCGAATGCTCTTTAAGAACAACTCCAGCATCTTAAATGTTCAAATTGTTGTTGATATATATATATATATATATATATATATATAATCTAATTAAGTTGGATTTGGTATTGATAGCACATTCTGCATGAATTATTAGAAATAAGTAACTTGATTTGGATTAGGGTACCACTTATAGATCAGTGAATTTGACGTTTTGACAATTTACCATAAAAAATATTAACTCAACAAATCAATTTGATCATGATTCAAACTACTAACATTTTGTTTGAAAGGCACAAGAAATTTCAATTTAGTAAATATTGTTTACTAACTTGCCTATACCAGAATCGTAGTTGATGACAATTTACAATAAAAAATTATTAACTCAAAAAATCGAGCTGATTGCTTTTTACGACTCAAACTACTAACATCTTGTTTGAAAGGTATAAGACATTTCAATTTAGTTAGTATGATTTACCAACTTATTTATATTGGAACCGTAGTCGATGACTATATTTGAAAGGCTTTAAATGAAAATGAAATTGTGCAATTTTCAAAGTTAGAATAGTCGTTATAAAGTAATACAATATGTATTCGACTATTATATGCATTAAATAATGTGTTATTTATTAATTAAAAATAAAATTAATAATATAAAATTATAAAATAATTATAAAATTACTTATTAATAAAAATAAATAAATTATTACATGTATATTTTAATACATACATCAAAGATATAATAACAAATATTTTTTATTTTAAAATATTTTCAGTTGAAAAGAGGACGTCTTTTAACTTGGGATTGAGTTCATTGTCAACTCACGTGGAATACACTTTTACTTGGTTTATACTTTACATTAGGTTTTATGGTAACATTGAATGATTTCCTTGAGGTTTATTGTAATATATAATATAAACGTTCTATAAAATAATAATAACATTTAAGGAAAAATGTTATGGTTTTTTTTTAATGATAAACAGAAAGAAAAAAGAAGAGGCCATGGTTGACTGCTAGTTTGTATTTAATTTTTATTTTTTTATGACAGGTTGACTGTTAGTTTTAATTTCCGTAATAATAAATTTATAATTAGTAGTTAAAAATTTAAATTTAAATTTAAGTTTAAGTTATAACAAATACTTTTATTTTATATGTTTATATACTTTGTAAAGATCAAAATATTTTATCAAAATAAATTTAAGAGAAAAGAATTTACATAACCATATTTTATACATAAAATTTTATTTTTAACTTATCATAAAAAAAAATTTATTTTTCTTACGACATAAATAAACATATATTTTTTAATTTTATAAAAAATTAAACATATATATATATTTATTAAAAAAATTAAAAATTAAAATATTTATGCACACAAATAAAAGAAAAACTTTACAACTACATCTCTCCTTACCATACAAATGATTAATAGTAAGCTCCTTTCTTTCTTTCTTTTTTTTTCTTTTCTGAAAGACCAATCCCTTTCGAACGCTCTCATTTATCTTTCCGATTTATCATAATTGGGAATTATTAATTTATGGAGTTAATATGACTAAAAATTATTATCTTATAATTACTATAAACGTTTTTAGTGTTTTTTTTTTTTTTTAATTTGAAATTTTTTATAATATACACCAAGCGCCTTACATCTGATTACCCTCAACTATTTGAAACGTACATAACATTCCAACATCTACATCTTCTAAATTATTTTAGGATAAGTGGAGAACACATGGTTAGGAGATGTACTTGATTAGATTTAGTGTACATTATATTCATTCAATTAAACTATTTATTAATTCTCATCACACACATTAATTAACTAAAATGTAACAACGAAAATAATATAATTTTTTTTTTTAATTTTATGAATTGGGTAGTATTGGGAAAAAAAAAAATCATTGATGTTCTTGGGTTTGACTTTCTTTAAAGATATTCTTAATTTTTTTTTTTTTTTGCTCAATACGGAAGTAATTCTATTGGATGATAAGGAGAGGTCTGAATACAAAGTAAATATAGACAAAACTATATTAAGCCCTATCTTGTAACAAGAGGGCCAAAAGTTGAGCAGGCGGGTTGGAAACCCAATCAAGTGGCAGCGACCTAGTCTTAGAGTTGCGAGCAACCCAATCTGCGACGATATTGGCACCACGCCTTACATGTTGTACTTGTACATTCGGGATATCCCGCAGACCTCTCCTTAAGCTAATGATTAAGCCAGATAGTATCCATGGGACATTTGAAGCATCGCTTGTCAAGAAGTCAATGAGAAGTTTGGAGTCACTTCTCAATTGAAAATTGGTGCACCCATATATCCCGGCTAAATTGAGAGCATAGAGACCAGCCAAACATTCAGTCTTCAGGGCAGAGTTGCTAGCCACTATAGAGTGCGCGCCAAATACAATATTACCATTTTGATCCCTTGCTACAATCCCGACACTTCCTTGCTTTGATCCTACACTCCATGCACCATCACAATTGATGGCGATGCAGTTAGATGGTGGCGGGACCCAAACAGAGACAACACGATCATGGATAGCAAGGCCAGGGGCGTGTGAATCTTCAAAGACATGATTAGTATGTGGATGCACAGCTTGATATTCTTGACAGCTTGTGAGAGCCAGAGAGCTGGTCTTGATCGGGTCAAGTGGAGTATGTTCAAATACCCAACTGCATCTATGCTTCCAAATAAACCATAAATGATAAACCAAGGCAGCTTGTGTTTCTGAACCACAACATTGTTGTTCCATTCTATCAATCCAAAATAGCAGCCAACTTTCCATAGATTCGACTACTAAATGAGAGCGAATGGAGAAAGGACTTGCAAACCAAACTGCACGTGTCCACTGACATTGTAGGAAAAGGTGTTGTAAGGATTCAGCCGCCTCGTCACAACAAGGGCATATAGGAGAATTGATGATATTTCTCCTGTAAAGTGGTTCTCTAGCAGCAAGGGCGTGGTTAAGTAACTTCCACATGAAGACACGGAGCTTTGGGGGCACACAAACCCCCCAAATTCAGTTCCACACTTTTTTATGCTCCAAATAAGTAGAAGGTCCAATAACTCCGCTTTCAAGTTCGGTATGCTGATAGATTTGACGGTAACAACTTTTAATGCTAAAATTCTTGTTAGAGGTGTGTGGCCAAATGAACTGGTCCTCAACATCCCCCAACCCTGCTGGAAGTTGGATGATTTCTTCAACCACAAAGTCTGGAAAGAGGTCATGAAGAACCCGCAAGTTCCAACCATTGTCTTGATTATGAAATAGGTCAGAAAGAAATTCAACTGAGTGGTTTGTATATGCCGAGATTGGAATATAATTAGGTAACCATTTGTCCTTCCACACTCTAATAAGTGCACCATTGCCGACCCTCCATCGCCCATGGCTATATAGAATATCCCTACCATGCAATAGACTTTTCCATACCCATGATGAAGCTTGTGAAGCTTGGACATCCCAAAATGATGAGTTTGGGAGATACAAACCACGCAAAACCCTTGCCCAAAGAGCATTAGGACTATGAAGGAAGCGCCAAGCCAATTTAGCTAAGAAAGCTGAGTTAAAGGACTGCATATCTTTCAAACCTATACCACCGTCATCTTTTTGTTTGGTCATCGTCGAAAATGACACCCAATGTAGCCCTCGCCTACCCTCTTCCTTATCCCACCAAAACCTTAACATTAATGAGGTCAGCTGTTGGCAAAAAGTATTCGGCAGTTTGAAGATTGACATGGCAAATGAAGGACATGCCTGCAAGACAGATTTTAACAACACTTCCTTTCCAGCCTGGGATAGAGATTGACACTTCCATCCTTCTAAGCGGCATTGCACACTTTTTAAAATATAAGAGAAGAGCCGACACTTATTCCTTCCCCAAACTATGGGCAAGCCCAAGTAAGATTCAAACTGTGATCCTAATGGGACACCAAGCTCTTCAGAAATGCCAAGTTGCAATTGTTGATATGGCTAAAAAATAGCGTAGATTTTTCTTTATTAAGAAGTTGTCCCGATGCCAGGCAGTAGTTAGAAATAATCTCCATTAATGTCCTGTAATCACCTGTAAACGAGCACAAGAGTTATGTGAATGGACATTAAAGTGTGGGAAGGTGATGCATATGAGAGTAAGGAAAAGTTAGGGTAAAAATGATAAGGTTATTTGTACTAGCCTGAAATAAAAAAGGAAGAAGAAAGTTAGTACAATTAGAGGGCAAAACCTAAATGAAGGAAAGTAGGAGTATTAATATTGATAAGGATGACAACAACGAGAAAATATCAGGGATTGAGATAATAGTAGTAACATGAGTAAGAAGTAAAACATAGTAGATAAATTAAGAATGATAATAATAATGACAAACGGTTAAACATTGGCATTACAAATAAGTATAATACTATTAATAAGAAGAATATCAGTAAGAGAACTTAGAATAATAGTGTAAGGGTAGACTATTTTTTTTTTTTTTTTTTTAAAAGATAGTAGAGAAATAATTAAAGTAATAATTATGAATATATATATAAATAACGAAGTGCATTATAAGGAAAAAAAAAAAGAATTATGCAGTTGCAATACAAGGTAGACCAAGATAAGTAATGGTAAGTGATATAATTAATTTTGAGAAGAACTTGTTGTATGGTACTGAAAAGTGGAAGATGTGGAATAATAGTGTGTGGTACAATGATACTAGTAGGAAGAACAACGACAAAATAGAACTAATATCAGTAGGGAAAGTAACCTAGGCAAACAGTGTAAAGAGGAGCAACAAAAAGAGTCGCAAATTATGAATAATGAAATAGGGGATAAATGTGATAATGAAAATTAGTGTTGTAAGAGACTATAATTAAACAAATTGTAGGTACATCATTAATAATAAAAACAAAAAATGAATATATAAAAAAGTGTAGAATGGAATGGGAACTTGAGTTAACATCAACAAAGAAGAGACAATCATCTGCAAATAGAAGATGTAGAATTTGTGGGCACTGAGGGTTGAGTCTTAAACCCCTTAACCGACCCTCCAGAAGTGCGTAGTTAAGAGCTGCAGAAAGAGAGTCAGCGACTAGAATAAAAAGATAAGGGGACAATGGGTCACCTCGTCTGAGGCCACGAGATGGAAGAATAGTAGCTGTCGGCTCCCCATTAAATAGGATAAAATATTCCACTGTGGTAACATATTCATATTCTTAATATTTGAAAAATATCTTTGATGTCAATGTTACGCATATTATGAGGATAGCCTCTATCAGTAATAATGTTAACATTTTCATCTATTAATGTATTTCTCTCGTGCTTTTTAAATTTTTTGTTAAATTACTGATGCGTACCTTTTAAAAATAATAACAAATTAAAAATTATTTATTTATTTATTATATTATGATTAAAAATAAAAATATAAGCTAAGTATATATATATATATATATATAATCATTTAAATTAAAAAATAGTCCCAAAAATAATCAATCTAATATTCTTGATTTCTTTGTTGACTCGTATCCGTTCTACTCTCTCTCCGTTAATTTCTCTTATTGTTGACAAATATTTATGAGAAAATTAATTAACAAATTAGTTAAATTGAAAAAATATTTATAATTTTTAAAATATCTAATAATAAATTAAAAAAAATTACTTTTGATATACCTAACATAATTTAAAAAATTACTACCGTATTCAAGAAATAAAATATGTGTTTTATAATAATTAAGAATTTATTAAAAAAATAAAAATAATTATAATTCAATGAAAGTCAAATAATCCATAAACATTAATTTCTTCCTATTTTTATAAAATATTTTAATTTTTAAAAATTATTATTAATTCTATTATGGATGTAAAAATTAAAAATATTTTTTAATTTTATAACTACACGTTGAATTAAGTTTCAAAAGTTGGACTCTAAAACATTTTTAGCAAATAAAAAAAAAATGAAAATAATCAATTTACTTTTTGTGATTTGTATAATTGAAAAAATAATTTCATTCAATATATAAATTTCAATTTTATTTTCTCTTTGTTAAGGACGTGTATATGTAGTTTTAATTTTACGTGTATTTTTTTTTTAATTTTAATTAGTTTAATATTATTAGTTATTGTATTAAAATATAAGAGGAATTAAAATTTTAACTTAAAATTAAAGTTATTTATTTATTTTAAAATATTATTAAATAATAGTTATTTTTTATTTGTGAATAAAATATGTAAGTTTTGAAGATATTATTAATATTTTCTTAATGTGGAAGGTTGATTATTCTATAATAAAGATGTGATAAGCCAACAAAAGAATTAGGTAGAAGTAACGTGTGATCGTTAGGGCCCTTAACCTTCTAAAAAAATATAGGGAAATTACCAAAAATAGCACCCCCTAAAAATTATAATAACAAAACTAGCACCCCCTTGTGTTCAATTAGAATTGAACGTTTAATATTGAACGTTCAATATTCAATTTGAACGTAAAATATTGAACGTTCAATATTAAATAGGTCTAATTATCGTCATTCAATTCTAATTGAACGGATAATATTGAACGTTCAATATTGAACGAGTCCAAATTATTGTCGTTCAATTTTAATTGAACACAGGGATGCTAGTTTTGTTATTATAATTTTTAGGGGTGTTAGTTTTGTTATTTTCCCAAAAATATATTATAGAATAAGGCAAACCTCGTCATGCATCTTCTTATATATATATACTAATAAAAAGATTGAAATAAAATTAGGGATTTGATTAAGGACTTTATTTTTTACATTCTTATATTTCAACAGTGAGATTATAAGCTATAAAAAAGAAAAAAGAAAAAAAAATCTTTTTAAAATCTCAATGATTGAAATAAATTAGTATAAAAAATTATGTAATATTTTTAGATTAATTATCCTATCCCTTAAAATTGAAAGGAAAAATTCATTGAGATGATCTGTTGAATGTATGTTTTTAGTTTTACTTGTAAATTTTTACAAACATATGTCAAAACCTTCATTGAAGAAAGGCCGTCAGAGCTCGAGCAAACGGTACCAAGTCTCTAAATAAAATTTTGAATTATTAAAATTATTTTTTTACATATATTTAAATAAAATTTATTTAAATAAATGTTTAATTTTGAGTTACTCATTATTTTTGAAAAAAAAATATTCAATTTTGAGTTTTATTTTATAACTTTGATTAAAAAGATAAAAAGTTATCGGAGCTCACATGAATTATGTTATGATTAAGTAAATTTTTTAATTATGCATGCTACTCTTAAGCATGTTTTGAGGCAAACTTTATTGTCCTATGCTCAGTTTTTAATTTAAATTTATTAGGTGTAAAAAAAGATAAAAATAATATTAAAAGATTACCAAATTAAAATAATATTATATTATTATTATAAGAAAAGGAAGAATTAAAATGAGGGACAGGGTTAATACAAGCTGAAAAAGAAATACATGAGAAGAGTCAGAGAGGGTGGTTGACTAGCGTAAGTTATGTTAATTAGTGACATGACTCATCAAATATTTATTCATAATAATATTATACCTAATATGTTAACTATTAACTAAATATAAAATATATTTAATTTATAAAAAAAAATTATAAAACCCCTTATTACATTATACCATCTAAATTAATAAATACTTTAAATTATAATAAAAAAATATTTTTATTTATTAATTACTTTTAGACTAAATTGATGATATAATATTTTAAGACAATATATAATATTAATTAACTATTTATTTAAAAAGTACAAATGCTTTTTTTTTATACTTATATTATATTTATTTAATTTAAAAGCCCCTAAAGAGGGACAGTCTAAAAAAATGAGAAAATAAAAGAAATCAAACATAATAAAAATAATCATGCTACTTTCAAGACATGATGGTAGAAAATTAGAAATTGTCATAACTATAAAATACTTGTCACAATTCAATTACATCTAATCCAAAAATAATGAGATTAAATTGTTTATTTTTCATGGATAATGATAAGAATTCTTTCTTTAATGAAAATAATATTATAATTCTTTGTTTTTAATTAAAATTTTATTATGATTTCATTATAAAAAATATATATTATGATTTCCTTCATATGTTATTTCTTTACGTTTTCAAACCTTTTATGAATTGTACAGGCAATGATTCGAGTTGGGTTCAACTTGTCAATCAAAAAATGGTCCAACACGTGTTTGAGACTAATCTCTTATCTCTTTAAGAAAACAATGCCATCTAGATTATTATTTTATCAACTTTCAGGAAAATATTTTAATTTTAATTTCTTTTCATCAATATATAGATTTTTTTTTATGTAAAAAATAACAAAAATAGTACCTCTTAAAATTTATAATAACAAAAATAACATCATTTATATTTAAGGCAATATGTTTACAATTAAAAAAATAATTTTTACATCATTTTTTTTAACGCTGTTTAAATTAAATTACAATAATTTAAACTCGTTTAATGTTATATATTTAAAATTGAATGTTTAATATTATTGAGATGTTAATTTTATTAATATAAAATTTTAAATGTGTTATTTTTATTAATTTCTCAATTTTTTATTTAAATCAAATAATAATTAAGAAGTAGGGTGTTCTACGGAAATTATCAAGTCTTTTCCACTTAGTATGGAACAATAGATATAATGTCAAAATTACTAGTTCCTTTTATCTTTTATTAATTTATTCTACCTCACTAATCAACTAGTTGAGTTTCTAAGGTGTAAATTGAAAATTTTGAGCATATATTAATTAAGAGTACTATTAAATTGGCACACATTATTTGTTAAATTAGCCCTTTTTTTTTTTTTTTTTTTTGGTGTTTGACTACGTTTAAGTGGGATAACTTATTTCTTAAATCTTTATTTAAAAAAACTTATTTCTTATATGCGAGCCAATTTAATAGCACTCTTAATTAAGTAGTTATGTGATCAAATAATTTTAATCAAAACTTAGAGTGGTGGGGTTAATATCTCAGACGCCAATCATGTTTCAAGGTAAAAAGATGAATGGTATTTATTTTACTTATTAATAACTAGTGATTTGTCTTTCCTTCATAATCGAGTTATATTTTTTTAATTGAAAAGTTATAATTATTGTAAGGTTTAAATTTTAAATTCTAGTGATTAATGAATTAGTGTAGTTATTTAAAAAATAAAATTAGTGAATTCAAACTTTGTCATTGTATATGTATGTGTGGTAGTGTATAATTCTTGTTTAAAAAAAGAACTCTGATGCATTTTTTTGGTTTTTGAAATCAGAAGAATTTCTCAACTGAAATTAATGAATGTAGTTGAGCAACTAGTTCTAAATATCTGGATTTAATTTTAAATAATTGAATCATGAAAGTAACAAGTTATTAAACAATATTATTTATCACATTTCTTACCAGTTTAGATAACAAATTACACATTTAAAATATACTAAAAAAAAATTAAACTGTTAAAACAGTTGAATCTGAAAAAGTATTACACATAGTCCTGACTCATGGAAAAGAAGAAGAAAGAAGAAGAAGAAGAAGAAGAGTTATTACAATAAAAATTAAACAAAGTATCATATGATCAAATTTCTTTGGCACCATTTAACTTGTTTAAAAGCCCTGTCTTCATTGTTTTGATGCTCTGGCTTAGACTCAATGAAGGAAATTTGAGTCTGACTTGGAAGGCCAATAGAAAGCTCAAGATTCATCTGCTCAGGTAAAGCGTCTTGTTCTGTACTGGTCACTCCACTAGAACTAGTATTTGACTCCTCTTCAGTAGAGTTCCGATATATTAATCTATTAACATTGACTTTGTTGACCGTATCTGAAGGCAATAAAAATTGTGTCAAAGAAGTTTGCTTCTCCTCAAGTTTGATTAATCCTGAGCTCTTGTTACTGTCACTACCCCTTTCGTCGTTACTAGTTGTGATCATAGTGTTAGAGTTGAGTGGACGGTGAGTTTGAGGGTCAATTCCAATACTATAAAGCTTTCTCTTGATGTGGGTATTCCAGTAATTCTTTATCTCATTGTCTGTTCTTCCAGGTAATCTAGCAGCTATTTGCGACCATCTAAAACATAGCAAAATCATATATTAAAAGAAAAGATCAAAAGGCCAATCTCTTGCTGATTTTTTGTTAAATAACAGAACCCATTAGAGATTAATTTTAAAGTTGAGTAACAAAATTCAGTTGAGATTTTTGGTTAAAGAACAAAACCCAGTTGAAATTTTCTGTTAAAGAACAAAACCCATGTTGGGAATTTTGATTAAAGAACAAAATTAACTCGAAGTTGGGATTTTTACTTACCTGTTTCCTAATATACTGTGAAGGTTGATGATGAGTTCATTATCTTCTTCAGTAAAGTTACCTCTTTTGAGGTCAGGTCTAAGGTAGTTTATCCAACGAAGTCTGCAACTTTTCCCACAACGAAGCAAACCTGAGTAGTATTAGCAAACATTAAGAAAATATAAACTTTTATCATTAATTTATTAGGCTATAGTTGAAGTTTAATTATGTTTTGAGAAAATTAATAGAGAAATTGCGTACCAGCAGCTTTAGGAAGAGATCTCCAGCAGCATTCACCATTCGCTTTGATGTAGTTGATGAGACGTTGATCTTCTTCTTTGGTCCATGCACCTTTGTTTGTATGCCCTTTTTCACAACAAGGAGACCTTCCCATCTTGTAGTAGTGATTGTGGTTTTTTTTTTTTTTAATATGTTTTTGGAAGAAAGAGAGAACAGCGTGAGGTAGAGATTGTGTGGATTTTGGGAATAGAATGGGGAAGAAGAAATTTACATGGAGATGAACAGACGATATTGAGAGAGTGTGCGTGCAATTGAGTTGTGAGATACATTTATTTATTTTGATTGAGTGAGAAATTTCTTTTGAGATTTAATATGGGAGGGAAAGAGGGAAGAAAAGAGGAGGGACTCGATCCACTTAGGAGTGAGAAAAAATATGAGTGGTTGTTGATTAACACACTCGATCTGTTAGGTAGCTTTGCTTTTCTTTTATTTTATTTTTTCCTTTTATGTTTAGTTTAATAAAATTATTTATCATAAATTAATATATATAATAATTTACACATTATTATTTAACTAATCTTTTATAATTTTATTAATAAATAATTACACAATTATTTTATCATTCTAAATTTTTAACTTTCAATTTAATTAATAATTAATACATAAAAGTTTAAAACTCCTAAAAACACTGTATAGAGAGAGAGATAATTTATCCTTCTTCTCTCTAGGTTTTCGTGTGGTCTTGATCAGGGTTTTGAAATTCTTTATCTGGATTGCGTTGTAAGGACTTCGGTGTCTCCGTCGCCACTTGGTGGATTGTTGTTTGAGTGGTGCTACCTCTAGTCTGGTGCTGCTGGCATGAGTTTCTCTAGTGGGTCGGCAAGTCGTTAATGGTGGCAGCTTCAGTTGCTGCTGTTGGCTGGTTTAAATTGTTTCTTCCCAAATTTGTTTTAGTTAATAAGAATCTGGATTGTTTTTGTTGTTTTGTCTGTGCATTTTGGTTGTGTCCTACAGTTCTATTTTGTTGGAATTTATAATAGTAAATTTGTTATTATGTAGTTAATTATGTGTAATTATTTTGTGTGTGCATTCAATGTATTTATAAAAACGTCTTTTAAAAATAATGTGTTATATATTTGGTCATATTTTAAAGATTCTCAGAAATTTTTTGGAGTTTAATTTTGAGTATAAATTTTTGTATATTTTTGTTGAAAATGGATGCTAATCAGTTAATAGAGTAACTTTAGAAGCTTATTATTCATCCCCATATAATGATAGTAACAACTGATATTTTTCTTAAATGGTTATTTTGTAAAATTGTTTTGATATGTACTTTAAAATTAACTTTATTATTTGATGTATTTTTTTAAAAATTAATAAAACTTTTTCTTTATTAAGAAAATAATAATACATAACTCATATAATATTATGTATTTTAAGAAACAAAACGATAATTAAGGTAGATCGAATATGTAAGAAAATGAGAAGATAAATGTTACAGCCAAAATATACCAAAAATTGGTCCAGTAAATTTAAACAAATTTTTTTTTCTTTTTTACTTCAATTGGCAACACCAACATAAACTATAACTATGTTATGTACAACTTATATTATGTTTTTATTAATAGTCTTTGATTAGTTCCCACATGTTACGATATATATGTGACGATGAAATTTGAAACTTGAAGTTTTGAACAAATATTTACCAACCCTACTAAAATGTCTGTGAATAATTATATAACTCATTTTCGGTAGGTAGCTTTGTTCTTCATGTGGTTGAAATTGGAGTTATTTTTGGCGTCCTGTTTACTTTATTTTCATAGCTACCCATTTATTGACATTTTTTTTTTCTTTTCCTTTTACACGCTTTAATAATATGATATAAATATAATAGATAAAAAATTTAATAAAAATTAATTTTGAATTTTTTTTTATGTCTTTAAATTTTTTTATTGTTATTATTCTAAACCGCCGACCCGAAAAAAAATAATAATAATTTTTTTTATGTTTTTATTAATATAAAAATTTGATATGATGAATGCTAAAATATAAAATAAATTATACGAAATATACACCATACAACTAATATCATACCATTTCCACCCCACCTCATCCTTTGAATAAAACTGAACACGTATAATAGCTTCTTAAAAATCTAATCATGACGCATCCTTATAAATGAATTAAGATTTATTTATGTTTTGAATTAATGTATTAATTAGCATTAAGGAGTAATAATTATCAAGCTAGAACGCTATGAAGCTGTCGTTTTTTTCTATTTGATACTGCTTTAAACTTTAAATTCTTTATATTATTATTAAAATAAACATTTACATGTTCATATGAATATAGACAAATGTCAATTTATGAGAATTGATCTCATCCGTTTAAAATGTTCACAAATATCATATTATCATATTTATCATTCCATAATAGACTTTTAGCCTTTGGTTTTGGATACTCTTTATTGTTATGTTAATTTTGTAGAATTTACATGATTTTTTCTCTCTAAAAAAATATAATTGATTTGAGTAATAAAATTAAAATTATTTGCAAGAATAAAGAATAACAATCAATTGAAACAATACTTTCTTCTTAAATCTTTTTTAATTTTTTTTTATTTTTATTAGGAATATTTCTTGTAACAAAATGTTATCTTAGATTACTTTAAAAAACAATAGTAGTAACTGGCTAGAAGCCTATGCAAGCCAAATCCAAGAGTACCAGTCAAAAAAATATATATATATATATATATATATATATATATATATATTATTGACTTTTATGTCAACCATAGATTTTCAAATCTAAAGCAAGCACATGGTAGGTTTTTGGTTTATTAATATAAACCATTTTTGAAATAAATTTTAATTAATTGTATTAGTTAACACTCAACACTCTGATAAAATATAGATCATTAAATTAAACGGAAAAAACAAACAGAAAATCCCAATTCAATCATAAAAAAGACAGAGAAAACATGTAATTGGTAAATAGAGAGAGAAGAGACTTTTATAAGAACAAATATATATATATATATATATATATATATATATATATATATATATATATATATATATATATATATATATATTATTATTTTTTGAACAAATACTTTTATAAGAACAATGATGGTACCAACTTTGGAGAATTTTAGTAAGACTAAGATGATCACAAGTGAACAAAAACATCAGTCATTGATAAGGACCTACAAATATATAGAGGCAGATTAAGACACTAATCTACAAATTAAAATTTACTAATTTGTTCACCTCCAAATCCAACTCACACATTATTTCTACTATTATCAGATCAGATTTTCTTAATGCCTTGAATTTTAAATTATTAGATAAAATATTCAATTTATGCTTTTATATATATATATATATATATATTATGTAAAAAATATCTTTATGGTATTTAAATTTATGTCTTTGAGATGTTTTAGTCTTTAAATTTTTAATTAGTATATTTTAATATCTAAATTTTAATAATTTATGGCATCATATACTGAAATAGGTTCCTAAATTATTATTGTTTAGACACTTTATCCATAAATTTTATTAGAATAAGACATTTTAGTGACTCAAATTAGGACTAAAGTGTAAATATTTTTTAAAAAGATAACCTAAATATATTATTTAAAAATCTAGAGACTAAATATCTCCAAAATATAAGTTTAAGGACTTTAATATTACCTTTGTTTTTCTTTTTTCTTTTTTTAATATTACAAAACCCATACCTTTAGAGAATCGAAACAATGACCTTGCATTACAAAAAAAAAAAAAGAATTTAATACCATTGACTTACAACCACTCCGGCTTAATATTTTTGTTTTGAAAATATCAATTGTCTTATTTATTTATTTATTTTTTTTTTATACTTTTCTACTCTCTATTTTTTTCTTGATTCTCTTTCCCAACTTTTATTTTCTATTTTTCACGGTCTTCTTTGTTTCCCTTCTTTCTCTCAGCTACTTATTTTTCCTTTTGTTTTATTAGTTGGTGGCTTTTGATATAAAGGTTTCTAGAAGGACTCTAAACACCAACCCAATCTTTGCCCAACTTGGTCCGCTTGCTTTTGTCCTTTAAATTCAAAACCAAATATACCCGAGAAACAATAAACTAACCACTGGGATGAAAATGTATATGATGTTGTCGAAAATATTGCGATATTATTAAATTTTTATACATTTTGATATTAAAACGTAGTATTTATATTTTTTAGCCAAAATATTAAAAAATATATAGAGAATCTTTAAATTATCAAAAAAAAAAAAATTTTTTTACCAAAATATTCTAAATATTGTCTTTAAAATGTCAATAAAATCTATATTATATATAAAAGTCTAAATTACACTTAATATTTTTTGAACAAAATTATTTCTCTATTTTAAACTATTGACATTAATTATCTTTTTAAGATCTATTATTTCATTAAATGATATATTTAAACATTTTAATGAAATAAGTATTAAATCTAATAACGATTCTAATTATATAATAATTACCACATTTAATAAAAATTCTAAATATTATTCCCTTCGGTGCATAACTGATACAGTTATTCAACTGATTTTATTTTTAACCCCTCTCAATGGAAAAAAACATATGTTCAATTTATTCTAACACTAAAAAACATATATTCATTTATGTTATAAGGAAAATGAATATATGTTCTTTTTTCTTAGGGGGTTAAAAATAAAACTTTATACATAAAAGGGGGTTAAAAATAAAACTTTATACATAAAAGCAAATTATGTCATATAATTAAACAAATAATATTTTACTTTCTCAACTAATTCCAAAGCATAAGAAAAATGAATTTTGTATCTATTTCAATTATATTATTAAAAATTAACTAAAGAGAAAAATTAAAATGAGTAAAACAATTCAGTATGTCTTTTTAACTTGTATTGACAAATATCAACAAAATATAGTTTCCTATTAATTTTTTTATTTTATAAATAATTTATTTTTAAATTTATCTATTTATAATTGAGTATATAGATTTTTTTGCTACTAAATTTTTGGGGTTGTTAAAAAAATATCATCAATATTTGATTTGTTACTTTCATACCATTAAATTTTAAAAATGTTACAAAAATACTATTGAACTTTTTTTGTTAGTTCCAATACCATTAAATTTTATCAAAATGTTACAAAAATATTATCAATGTCAATCAGTTAACGAAAATTAACAACAAGTTACACATACTTCAAAGGTATTTTTGTAATATTTGCAAAGTTTAATAATTTGAAAATAATAAAAAAATTTCGATGATATTTTTATAACATTTTTAAAGTTTAATAGTATGAAAATAACAAATCAAAATTTAATGATACTTTTTTAACAGCCTCAAAAGTTTGGTAAGCAAAAAATCTATTTACTCTTTATATATTTTTTTATCTTCAACCAAAAAATTATTTACTTAAATTTGAGATAATATTTATACTTATTTTCATATATATTTTTTATTTATACATATTTTTCTCCATTATTTTGTTAGTTTTATCTATAATTTTTTTTATAATTTAAATTCTATTATGCATCTTCGATGTTTATCCATTTATAATAATATTACAATTGTAATATAAATAATTATTTCAAATTTTAACTAATTATTCTGTTTAACTTATCAAATTGAATACCATAATTTTTATAAATATATGTATTAAGTAAAAAAAAAATGGTTTAAAAATATAAACAATTAATTATTTTAATGTTTTATAAAGTTCTATAAACAAATTTCATGATTTTATTCAAAATTTTTGTCAATAACGACGATACCTTTTATATTTTTATAAAATTTAAGTCTCAATATTTAAACCAATACCAATACTTTACCTTGCTAACCCCTATAGTAACATGTACACAATAATAATAATAATAATAATAATAATAATTTGACAATATTTTTTTTAGAAAAGAATTAATAAATCTTTTATGAACTTAAAAATTACCCAACTTTTGTAAGTGATAAACACAAAAATTGATAAATATTTCATATGAGTTTTAGATGAAATGTCTTATTAAAAAAATACATTTTAGTTTTATATTTATTAAGTCAAGTAGCACAAGTCTGCTATCTATAAAAAATGATCTTAGAAGTCTATTTTGTAAAGATAGACTTTTATTTTCCATTTTTGTAAATGTAACGGATTTGTATTGTTATGCTTGATAGTTATAAGTTTAAAATATATTTTTATTAAAGATAATGGACTTGGGCTCCACCCAATAATTAGTGAATTCTGGTCAACAACAAATCAACTAAAATCAAGATAAAAATGTGATGGAAGTTTATTAGATTAAGTCATTTATGTTATTTAGTTCTTCAAATTATAAATAATTTCATTTGATTCCTTAATTTTTTTTAAAAAATGGTCAAAGGATAAAATATATCATTTTAATAATTTTTTAATTAAAATATTTTTTTTTAATAGGTCAATTAAACAATTTATATTATTTTAATATTTTTTATATTAATAATATTAATTAAAAATAATAATATTTTAATTAAAAAATTATTTATATATTTTATCTTTAATTAATTTATTTAAAAAAAAATTAAATGATCAAATAATATTACATATAATTTAAATTATGATGTCAATTCTAGTCAACATTTTAATATTGTGGAGAGACAAAGGGAATTTTATTTATCTAAGTTTATTGAAAAATAATTTCTTTTGAATGAGTATATTGTGATTTATTTAAGAACATTTATTCACGCATGAATGCTGCTGGGTTGGACGTGACATGGTACCACCATAGATCTAGAACTATTAAGATACCTTTGCTTAGAAAAACGGCTCCAAAAGAAGGTGATTTCATACAATTTTTGTGTATATATATATTAATCTACCTTCCAAGCTTCTAAATTTCAAAGTATTTACGAGTCGTATTATAATATATAATTTTTTTGAGGTTAAGAATTCATACTCCAATATCAAATAACGGGTTAAAGATATATAATAAAAAAATCATTTTGATATTAAAAATATCTTTTTTTATTTTTATTTGTAATATGCTATACCCTTTTATGAATTCGGTGTTACACAACTAACTTAAGACATATTTAATAACAATTTTAATTTATAATTATATTTTTTATAATTTTTTATTCTTTTATTAAAATAATTATAAATATATTTAATAATAATTTATACTTAGTGATTAAAAAAAAAAATTACTTACAAGTTATTTGATAATGCTTTTTATTTTTTGATATTTTTTTCAAAAAAATAATTAGTTTTTATTTACAAATTTTAAATTTTTAATCATTTTCTTCTAATATTTATATATATAAAAGTTGTAAAACTTGATTTATTATGTATAAAAAATATTTATTGAAAATAAAAAATAAAAAATATTTGATTAAAAAAAATTTATAAATCATTTCATATTTTAGTAATAATTTTTTAAAATGTAAAAATTAATAAAAAAAAATATTATCAAATATAATTGATGAAAAATTATTGATAAAATAATATATAATAATAAATAATAATAATAATAATAATAATAATCGTTATCAATACATACAACCTCAGCAAGTTAGATTGCAATTGATACATAAATGACGAATGTTTTCTGCTGAAATGTATTTTATAATGATTAAATTAATTATTAGTTCACCTCAAACAGAAGAAACAAACTATTGAGCTTTCACCACGGGCGTCGTAGTTCAGATGGTATCTGAATGTATGGTCTTAGGTCAAGTCTGAAATTCAAATTTTAGTTACAATAAACGTATAATATAATTATTTTTTTAAATAAGAAAAGCTAACTAGAGTGTTAAAAAAAAAAATAATAATTGAACCATGCAATATAAATTAGTTAGCTCATTAACAATTAGTACTTACTATTGGTAAAGGAAATTTTGGTTGCATATTTTATTTTTACAATAATTATTAAAGTATCATATAAATTTACTTTTTAACATTATCATTCAAAATACATAAATATTTTTCTTAAACCTACTTTATTTTAAATTACTTAAAAAAAAAATACACATCTAATCTAAACGAATAGATTACGAAAAAAATCAATTTGTATAAGCTTAAAAGGTACTAAAACAGACTAATTAATCAGAAGTAATCTCCCCAATATTAAAAGAAGGCATTGCTTTATTCCCACAAAATCAAGCTAACTAGTTTTTTTTTTTTTAATTAAGCTAACTAGTTAAAATTTAAAATTACATGAACACATCACTGAAAATCATATCATAATTAACAATACAACAAGTTATGGAGCTCGAGCCTAATTAAGAGAATAAACCGTACATTAAGGACTCTAAACCCCTATTAGGAACTAATTAATTTTAATTAATTAGTTTAGTGATGATTAACAATACTTGGTGCAAAAGCAGCATCGACGAAAGCCACGGCAATTGCCACCATAGAAACCCTCGTTCCGGCAGACAAGAGCACAGTTGTGATCAATGAGACACGCCCCTTTGAATCCATGGCTTTTTGACTCGCACACCCTTGCTTCTGTCGGCTTCACCATTGCTTCTGTAAAATGCGCACACAGTTTTAGATCCATTAATCAATATCTATTGGAATCGCTTTTTCGAAAGTGATCTTAAATTCTCTATATTATTGTCATTAATGCTTTTCTTATAAGCCTATTTTTTAAGTTAGGTTGGGTTGGATTAAGTTTAATGAGTTGGATTGATTTTATGTTTTTTTTTTTTTGTTCACCCTAGTTAGTATGCTTGAAATGTACTTAATATGTTTGTAGAATAAATTTTTAGAATGATTATTAGTTGACTTTAGTATTATATTGCTGAATAAGGTTGTTATTTAGCAATGACATAAATTGGGCCAATATTGCAAGAATTTTTCAGTATAGGGAGAGATATGAGCAAAGCAAAAAATATCTTCTTCTTTTTCTTCTTTATAAAAAAAAAAAATTGTCATTACGAGTGAGAAGATTGTGAGGTCGACAATATATCTATTTATATAATAAGTCGACAATATATCTATTTATATAGGCATTTTTATATGTATGTTAATGAAAAGGTCAATATAATGACTAAACATAGTTCAATATAATGTGCGTAGTAACTAAGAGCCAAAAATATAATTTTAATTTAACTAAAGAATAATTGTACGTATGAAAATTTAATTAGTTATTTTATAAAGAAAAATAAAATGTTTATAATTTTAATAAATTTTAAATGATAAATTGAAATATAGAAAAGATAAAATTATTATAACATAAATTTTATATAAAAAAAATACATATTTAAAATATATATTTAATATTTTATTTATTATATTTTATATGTATATGAATAATATTGTAAATTAAGGGGCGAGGCCATCAGCCCAACATAGATCCGTCACTATGACGCCTTCTATTTGTAGGATATCATAGGACCACCAATTGAAAGGCAACGTTTGGTTTGCAAGAGTTTATCAAATAATAATTAATTTATAAAAAAGTAGTTTTTATTATATCAAATAATTTATTTTACTTGAGATGCTTTCATAAGTTATAATAACAAGATTTTTTCTCATCATTAATATATGTTAAGAGTTACAATTAAATAAAGTTAATTGTGTTCGTAATTTATTATCGTAAGTATCTTATTATGTTTACGTTTAATGATTTAGATATGAAAATTTTTATCTAATATTTTTTTTATGTTATTTATTTATAATAATAAAAAATAATAAAATTTTTAAACATGTAAAAAAGTATTAATGAATTTTGAT
Organism: Elaeagnus macrophylla; assembly: GCA_029378325.1. Lineage (NCBI taxonomy): Eukaryota > Viridiplantae > Streptophyta > Magnoliopsida > Rosales > Elaeagnaceae > Elaeagnus > Elaeagnus macrophylla. The sequence goes on along the minus strand of CM055642.1, from coordinate 7,482,963 downwards.
TAAAAAATAATTATGTATGTGTATGGATCAGTTAAAATATCTTCAATATTGTTCATATATCTCCAACCATATTTTGAATATATTTATAACATTTTTACATTTGGTCAGACATAAGAAATTTACCTGAATTATTTTAATATAACTTTCAAATTCTTATAAATTAAAAAAAAAAAAAAAAAAATTATCAACATTAAAAATGTCATCAATATTTTTAATCTGTGCGTAAGCAGTCTTGCTTATTCTAGCAACAACAAAAATTGTTCGCCTTAACTTAAGCCGCTTATAATTCATGTTTGACTCTTTGCTTTTATGCTCTCACGACATATTTGTTAGGTAATATTAAAAATTATACTTATATAATTATGTATTTAACAACAAAATTATATTATATTATATAAAAATAATATAATTTTATAAAAATATTGTACTACCAAGAGATAAGAGTGTTCAAAAAATATCCACTTCAATCCAAACTAACTTATGTTGTTCGGTATCCTCTCATTTATTGGGTTTGATTAATCCTAAAAATCTAAAATTAACTTAAGATGGGTTAGATTAGTTCTTAATATTAAAAATTTTATAGAAATTGATTCAACTTATTAATAATATTATTTTATTAACTAAAAATTCGAAAACTAAAATTATTAAAACTTGTGTGAATATAATTATTTTAATTCAATAGATGATTAATTGTGTTAGACTTAAAGATATTATATAAACCTATATAAGTTATATTAGTATTTATTTAATCACATACAAATTTTAAATTTTCAAGCCTAACTTTTAATCACATACCTATTGTAATTTATACTTAATCAATTAATTGATAAAAAATTAAATAATAATTTTTTATTTAAGTTTAAATGCTATTTAAAATTATAGTATATATTTTTATTGATATATTATTAGAAAAAAAAATTAAAATCATTATAGGTCTTAAACTTAATCAATATTTAAAAAAATAAATGTAATAAAATAGTTATTATATTATTAAAAATTAAATTAAAATAAAACTTGATGTTCAAAAAGCAAAAATTAATTCATTCAACTTAATCAAAATCAATCCAAAGGAATTGGCTTAGATTGATTTTATAACTTTTATTAGGTCATATCGGTTTTTAATTTTTAAGAATCGACTTCATTAGTTTAGTTCTGATATTTGTGTAGAACCATTATCTTAATTTTAACTTGTTTGAATTTTTAATTATAAAATTGTATATCTTAAATTAAAAATAATATTTTTTTATTTTTAAAATATTAAAAATATATATAATAAAACTATATAAAACAAAATACATAATAATTTAAATATAAATTATTTTATTAAAATATTTTTCTATCAATTTTATCAGTGAATATTATATAAATTAACATCAAATATTATATAAATTAATTATAATTTAATATAATTATATATAATATATTCAATATAATACACTAAATATGCCATTGATGATTTGATGTATCGTAGGCTTCGCCATGTATCGTAACTTTTCACGACCACATTAGAAGAGTATTGATGGCATTGGTTACCATATTTTACTAAGGGCAACCACTGCTATCGCCACTCACTCACTTTTATGAATGTGGGTGCTCTTGGAAAAGATGTGGTGGACCTCAGAATTATTTCCCACATCAGAAGGCCCATGGAAGAAAAATTTCTGATGGTGAATGTCAAATTCCTTGGGAGATTTATAAAAGTAATAACATATGTCATTTGTTGTTTATAAAAAAAAAAAAATAACAAATATTCTTTGGAATGTAGTACTATTAATGTTGAGCGAATTATAAAGCTTTTATTTGTGAATTTACCCTTTTACAGTCACAACTAATATGATAAATTAGAAATAAGTGCTATGAGAATGTTAATTTTGTTAGTAATCCAAGATTGAAAAGACATGAGAATTATTTTTGAAAAAATAATAAATATAATATTTTTAATATTAATAACAATAAAATTAATACACTTAATATTAATCCAATATTAATTAATATCTCTTAATTTAAAAAAAAATATTATTTTTATTATTAATAATTATTAATTTTGTCATATGTCTAAATTTTTTTTTTTTTTTTTTATAAAATAAGAATTAAGATTAACTCGTTACATTATATATTAAAGTCTCCGTTGTATATAAGATTTTACTTTTCTTTCGATATACCTTTAATGAGACTCCAACTTTTTTTCAATTTATTTTGATTTTAATTTACTTTCATTTTCATCAATTTATGTTATGTATTGTTGCATATCCCTCTTTAAGCAAAAGTAAACTCGGACTTACTTTTTTTATTATTCATATATTCATAAATAGCAAAATAAAATTATGAAAGGAAGTCTTTAACAAATCTTAGTACAAAAACAGCGGCGACGAAATCCCCTGCATTTGCCACCAGTGAAACCTTCAGTCTTGCAAACAGTACCACAGTTTTCATCACTGAAACAAGTTCCTTTGAACTTGTGACTCTTTGATTCACACAACCTCCCTTCACTTGGCACCACCACCACCATTTCTACATACATCCACAACATCAAAATTAAACCCACATTTCAAAAACTTAATTTTATGATTTTTTATTTTTATATTTTAATAAAGTAAAAGATATAAAACATAATATTAATATATAATTCTAATTAAGGTTTTTGTTTTTCTTCTCTTACCGGTGGCTATAATGAGGAAGATAAAGAAGAAAAGCCCAAAGAATTTCCTCACCATATTATACGTGACTCTAGCTAGCAAATTAATAAGGAATGTGTTTATTTGATCAGAGAAAACAGAACCCAAATTTTCTTATAAATTTGAAGCAGAGAGAGAGAGAGAGAGGTATCTGTTCTGTTTGGATTTCTCTGGCTGATCGATGGATGAGTTGTTTATATAAAGGTTTGAAGCCTTTGTACTAGTCAATGAACTTTGAGAGCCAAATGAAAAGTGTCAGCTCTAGTATTTCATTTTTGCCAAATGACACAAATTAGCTAGTCTTTCGGTAGATCACGATAACTCTCTGTTTTTTATTTTGAATAATGATTTTAATCCCAAATTTATACCTATACTAATTATATATATATATATATATATATATATATTACAATTTAATTTAAATATTCTCTCATAATTATTTTATTATTTTAGTTTCTTACGTTTAATTGCACTCAATAACAATAAACGGATCAAATTGAATGAAATTTAACAATTGATCTATTTAAATGATCTCAGTTTAATTTAAACGACGTCCAATTAGATAAAATTTAATATGAAATAATATATCAATTTTTTTTAATAATTTAAATATAAAAAAATATTATTTTTATTTTTCCTTACATTTACTCCTTGATTTGTTTGGCTCTTTCTTGTGCATACACCTCTGATTTTTATTTTTTTTATTCGATCATAAAACGCTTTCTCATGAACTAGAACAAATTTCAATAGTTAGTGATAAAACGCTTTACATGATTTTAGAAGTAGTGTTGTCGGGTTTGATATTATATCCATATGCTAAATGTTTGCAAGAATGGGCGGGATGAGTAATATATGTTTAATTGTATATTTTAGATTTTAACTTAATAAAATTTATATTAAAAAATATTAAAAAAAATTTAAATTATGTTTAAATAAATATAATTACTCTGACTGTTTTAATAGTTGTAAAAAAAATTAAAATAAAACATATTTTTAATTATAATATTATATTAATTTGGGTTTGATAATTTGATAGGTTGGAGTGTAATCTCCTAACCAATACTACTAAATATTTTATTTATTCGGTAAAAAAAAAAATTTCAGGATTATCCACCTTGGAAAATTTTACAACATTATTTTTATTTATAAGGAAAAACAACTTGGTTCGGTCAGTACATTAATAAATAATTTTGGAGTGGGGGTGTTAGCTAGATTTTCTTCACATTCTTTACCAAGTGTGTATGTTGGATAATTTGAATTCTGATATTGCAGGTTTATCATTTATTTTTAGAATCTAAAAGCTAGATCTCGTATTCAAAGTCCAACTTCATTTTATTTTTTTCAATTGCCTTCAATATGTTAGAGATGGGGAAAACTTTCTCATAGATGAGTTAATTAATTTTATTTTATTTTATTAAAAAAAAAACTCTTAGCCAGTTTTAACAGATTATAACATGTCACTCTGATTGATATAAGGTTAATAAAATATTTCCTATGATATATACAAGGTAAATAAAATATCAATTAGAACACAAGTTGTTGATTGTCATTTAAGAAATCTACGTTTTCCACTACTTTCATAATGGTCCTTTTCTATTTAATAACTTTCAATCATTTTGTCAGCAAAACTGAAAAAAGAAAAGAAAAATAAAAAAATAATAATAATAATACTTGTCATTTAATTTTATGTAACACATGTTGTTATTATTATTATTATTATTATTATTTTTAATATAATGAATAGAAATTAGATGTCAGTCCTCAAATGCAAAGGGAGGATTAGGTTAGGGAATTTTTTTGGAAAATTACCAAAAATAGCACCCTCAAAATTATAATAACAAAACTAGCACCCTTTTGTGTTCAATTAGAATTGAACGTTTAATATTGAACGTTCAATATTCAATTTGAAAGTAAAATATTGAACGTTCAATATTAAATAGGTCTAATTGTCGTCATTCAATTCTAATTGAACGGATAATATTGAACGTTCAATATTGAACGAGTCTAAATTATCGTCGTTCAATTTTAATTGAACACAGGGGTGCTAATTTTATTATTATAATTTTTAAGGGGTGTTAGTTTTGTTATTTTTCCAATTTTTTTCTCAAGAATATTTGAGGCAAATTTACTATCAGTCCAATAAATTAAGTACATAAAACATAATTTACTCCCAAAAAAAAATAATAACTTTGAAGTCAAACTTAAATTAAGTTTTTGATATCTCAATTGTATCCTTTAGTAAAAATATTTTTTTTATACAATTTCATGTGAAATTGATAATTTTTTATTTTTATTTTTTCTAAAGAAATAATATGTTTATTTCTCTCGAAATAAATACTTTTTTTAATATTAAAATTATATTACCCTTACGTATATACTTCATTTATATAGTTTGCTACTATCCATAACTAAACCTTCGCTTGTTATATATATATATTTATTAAGGTAAAAAGTTGTAATAAGTATTATTTAATTCTATAATTTATAAAAAATGTTTAAATGTGTTTTTAAGTATTGTTATTCGTAAAAAAAAAATGTATCAATTAAGAAAAAAGTTAATTTTTATCCACTTTTCCATTACATCTAATAGAATAACACATATGTCAAATATATGTTTGTATTTTTCAATACATATATATCAAATGAAGTAATTTTTAATTAAAAAAGTACTCAAATTTTTAAAAATTTCTTTCAATTAAATTTAAATAAAATTTTCGTTGTATAATTTGTGACTTTCGATATTAGACAATGAAAATTTTATTAAAAATTTTGTTTAAATTTGAAAGAATATTTTTAAAAAATTTAACCAATTTTTAATTAAATATTAATTTTTTACGTATATATCTATAAAAAAAATATAAACATGTATGTGATACATGTGCTATTCTTTTAAATTTTATGAAAAAATGGATAAAAAAAATTAACTTTATCCTTACTTATCATATTTTTCATAAACAAATAGACTTAAAAATGTATTTTTAACGAGCAAAAGTATGTAAAAATAATTTTTTTAAGCTAAAAAATTAAACCCCATCTTTCACGAAAACAAAAGAATTCTTATAACATTTTTTTCTATTTTTCATCATAACATATATATATATATATATATATATATATATATATATATATATTATATATATATATATATATATATATATATATATATATTTATTTAAAATTAAAACTATACTTTCACCAAATAAAGGGAGAATATTAGCCCTACAACTCTCTAAATACACACTTTTTATCCTAAACTAATCCGATCAAATTTTTACTTCCCTCTTTCTTAAATTCGTGTCTCCCTGTCGGTTGTTAGGCTATCTTTTACGTATTAGAATTAATATTTTGTTTTGACATATTTTGAGTTATTTTTAAGATCAAAATTATTTTACTTTAAAATTTATATATAAATAAAATAAAGTAACTATATTCAATAAAAAGATAACACATGTCAAAATAGTAACACCATTCTATGCTAAGAAAACGGGACCCAACTTAAATAGCTCTAACTAAAGAGAAAAAGACCCCCCTGTAAAAACTTGTTTTTATTTTATAAATGTCAACAACGTATTATGAAGCCAAACTCAAACGATTCAAAACTCACAAGGAAGAAAATCCTAACAATCAGCCATGAATATTTGATTGTTCACTGTCTACAATAGAAAAGGAGGAATCAATTTTATTTTCCAAACAGAAGTCGAAAAGAGGTATAATCAATTTTGTTTTGAAATGAACGAATAAATTTGAGGAAAGATTTTGTTGCTGAAAATGCGTTTACCGTTAGCATTTTATCATCTATTTGTTAAGTTTATGATCCAAAGTGTTATTTTTTGTGTGAAAACCACTGGTAAAAAGATTTTAACACAAGTGAATATACACACACACACTTTAAAGCATGAGAGTAAAGACTTCAACATTGAATCAAAAAAGACTAATTACAACTAACAAGTAGCCTCAACACATGAGAATTTAACAGACATGATTTGTCTTTGGACTCCACCACAGCACATAATTGAAAATGATGAATGCTAGTTGCCCATATGGTCTCTGTTTCCCCTTCATTTTTTTTGTTGTTTCAAAGCCCCCACCACATAATTCTTGTGTCTTCTCCTTTTATACACAGTGCATTCAAAATTATACCTTAACTTTTGCCTTTTACTTTATATCTTTCTATGTCAATTTCAAAGGGTTAAGGTTTTTACAAAGTTACGTAATTATTTAAAATATATATTTTAATTTTATATATTTTAAGATATATTTTACAATAATATTATTCTTCAAAATATACATATTAGTTATTTATTTTTATGGGTCTTATAATTCTTTAAAAGTTTCAATCAAGTCCAAATATTTTATTTTTTTAAGTGTAAAATCAAAATTTTGAAAAATAAAATACAAAAAGTAATACTTTTTTAAATGAATATTAAAAATTTGATTTTTAAAATAATATAAGTAAATAATTTTTTTTTAAATGGATTAAAAAAAAATAGAGGAGATTAAATAATTAAAATTTTGATTTTTTTTTTTTTACTTTTTTTTTTTTTCAAAATTTTGAATTTTTCATTGAAAAAAAAAACTATTTGTACTCGAACTTTTGATGAATTATATGACCCTAGAAGTATAACGTAAAGATAGATAACTAAAGTGTACATTTTAAAAAATTATATGACATTAAAAATATATCTTAAAAGATACATAATTAAAATATACATTTTAAAAAACTATAAGATTTGTATAACTTTATCTTAATTTTAAATTAGTTTCTTTTGCCCAAAACTGATGAAAAATGGGTAGGATTTAATTTTGGGTTTATCAAATTCAAAAGATTTACTCTGCTTTTGCCCTCTTAAATAATTATTTGCCTGAACGAGCAAACTTGAATAGTTATTATTTGACAGACATCAAATATATTGATTCATGAGTCATGACTAAAATAGTACAAACAAAGAAGTAAATAGAAGCATAATGACAGAATTGGATGGAATCCTAAACAAAAAGCCATTTTCATGGGGACCATCTCAGGAAAATCAGTGAACAAATTAAAGTTCTTTAAGACATTTTGAGTGCATATGGGGGGGACCTCTGTATTGATTCAATGTACTTTGTTAATAATAATGCCCACTGTTAGACTTAAAGATCATAGCATCCAAAAAATTTAATCAATCAAATGACAACTTAAAAGCAACAAAAAAGTAATTTAAATAGTATTTCCAAAATTAAAACTTGAATACAGAAAAAGCATGAGTAAACCGAAAGACTGCAAAAATAGAAAAACAAAAAATCTTGGACAAAAGTAAGAAACTAATATATATGTATATATGAGGCTTACATTATGATAGATTTCTATAATCCAAGACACAAAAACCAACTGAAATGAGCACTAGGGAATTAATTCTCAATCAGAAGAAGATTTGGCCTTTAAGCGGTAGAGGAGTTTCTTCTTCTTTGAGGTGGGATTGTCAATGGTGAGAACCACCTTACCAGGTTCACAAACCTTGAAACTATCACTAACAACTGGTTCTTCACTTGAGCCAACCTTTCTGGCCTTTTGAATTATCACAGTGTAGCTGTCTTCTGCGCTTGGAACAAACTCAGCAGCATACTTCACTTCCCATCCCACTACTCTAACCTCCCAGGTCAGAAGACAAGTCTGCGTATCAAACCATCACCACAACAGAACATTAGGCTCAATATCAATGAAAAATATAGAATAGACGTAATGAAATTATGAAACATGTCTTTGATCATCCTAGAGATAAAAGATTTTACAAATGGTTAAAATTCGCACGCATTTTTTCTGTGTCGTTGTCTGTGACACCAATAAAAATTTAACTACTTAAAAATTCACAAACAAGCTTTTAAAAGTATTACATTTATCAGCAAATCATTTATTATATCTTCTACATTCCTAAATTTTGGAGAATTTTATAACTTCAAATCTAAATAGGTATATTTGATATTTTACCTAAAGTTAAAAGTCCTTCGTTTAAATAACTTCATTTATAAGTGTTAGACAAAAGTTAGCGTGAATTTTTGTACTCAGCATTACAATCGGTGAAAATTTATAGAAAATATGTGCCCACTGCCTAACACTTGAAACTTGAACAGTAATTCCAGTAGGTTCAAATTTTAAGGTTTGAACGAGTCAATTGTTGTGAAAACGGTAGATAGAAAATGCCAAAATAACAGTAAAAACAATAATAGTGCCACAGAGAATCTAATGAAAGTTTTTTTTAATTCAAATGGTTCTGTTCTTGAATTTAAAACATAGAATTGCCCCACATAATAGAATAAAAGAAAATTAACCCACCTCAGTCGCAGGGAATTCAACAATGTGCTTAGCAGCTGGCCTTATAGTAATCTCAGTAACAGCATCAGTTGTGTCAAATTCACCATCTTTGCTCAGTCCTCCATACTTAACAGCCAACTGCTCTGCAGCTATGTACCTGAATTGTTTAATAAGAAATATAAACACACCTTCCAAAATAGTAATTACATGGGAAAAAAATAGAGTATCAAAAGGAAAAAAAAAAAAAAAAAGTAAAATTTTGTGCTTACCTTAAAAGGGTTTCTGGAGATTTGGAAGGGCCAGCAAAGACAAACTTGCTCTTAGTCCTCTGTGTGAGGAATGGACTTATCATCTTATTGACAGCCAAATACCACCATGGGACATTGATGAAAACCTTAAAATCAAACACAAACCAAATTAATTTGGGTATACTATTTGTAATCAGATTTGGACTCACCACTTGCAAGTTAACAATAAGATTCTTATCGTCATAACATAAATGAAAGGATTCAAATCTAATTTATGGTTAATATGGGGTTCATTTAAGCATATAACCCAATAAGTTCTAGTTGGAACAAAATTTACCAAAACTAGAACGAACATGTATTAATCAGAAATTTAATTTACCTGTTTTGCAACAAATTCAGGATAATTGTCTTGCAGTAACTGAAGTGCTTGTTTAGTAGCTTGTCTAAGCTCCCATTTTCCTGGTCCAGGAGAATTCTTCAAATCATTGACTTGAACAATTGTACAAATACCTCCAGGAATGAAATCCAATTTCCTTATACTCTTCTCTAAGAACTGAATTCTCCATCTGAGAAACTTCTGTCTCTTTTCATCATCAGAAAATGTTTTCTGATAAAGCTCCTTGTTTTGAAACTCGCCAAAAACGTTGTAGCAAACTGGGTGTCCTTCCTTATCAGCACCATGCATAAAAACCACCTTGTCTAGATCATTACCCAAATCTTCATTTACCAATTCATCCATTCCAAATTGTTTCCTCCACCTAATAGTGTTCTTAAGCATAAAAAAAGCTTCTTTTACCTTGAAATCTCTTGCTCGCAGAAATTTCAAAAGAACAACATCACTCCTCTCATCAGCTAGAAGTGGTATCCCCCAAATGGATATATCCTCTGGAGTCTGTGCTTCCAAAGCTTCCTCTTTGGGTTCTTTTGGATCTGCCTCTTCTGAAACAGCCTTGTTCTCCTCCAACCCTTTTGGCTGCTCCTCTGTTGGGGCATTAGAAATAACTGAAATAATGGTCTCTTCAATGGCTTCTACAGTCTTAGCACCATCATCATCAGTAGAATCAGCAACCCTCTTTTCTTCAATCACCACAGACACAGACGTTTTCTCTTTCATTTCTTCTCCATCTTTTGATTCAGCTTCAACTTTGTTGGGTTCTTCTGATTCTTTCTTGGAATCATCAGAAGCAACAGATTCCATTGGCTTTTCCTCATCTTCTGCAGTCTCTTTCTTCTTCTCTTCCTCTGCCTCAGCATTTGATTCCACTTTCGGTTGTGAAGATGGTGGTGATTCAGAACTAAACTCATGCTTGTTTATAGCCTCTTGAACAAGCTGTTTAAGCTCCCCAAGTGCCTTCCTTTCATTTTCAGAAAGATCAGAAACTTTGGTGCTTTCTTCTCTGAAAGAACCGGATTGTGGAATTTTCTCATCATTACTCTCAACTGGGTTTGATTTTAATACCTCTGTTGTCGCCTCTTCAACAGGCTTTTCATCTTTCAAGGGTTTCTCTTCATTTTCTGGCAATGGCGGCTCTTTACCCACAACTTTGTCAGTTTTCTCAGCCCCAGGAACATCAGTGACCATCACAGCCTCTTCTTCTACTGGTTTTTCTGGTGGGATTTGGGCAATTTTTTGAACTCCATCAGCCATGGTTGAGAACTAAGATTTTATGACAAAGATTGAAACTTTTTCTCAAGCTAATAAAGAGAGATGGAGGGTGTTTGGTATAAATAGAAAGAGAAGAGCTTTGAGATAATTAGTAAACAAGAAGGTCGTGGGAGGCAGTTCTTAAAGAGTGGAGGGTAGTCGTTGAGTTTATGAGGCAGAGTGGGGAAATGGTTTGGGTTGTGAGAAAGTTGGGTTTTAGAAAGACAAAAACCAGAGTGTCAAGCGAGAGATAGAGTGAGGAGACATGTAAATTGAGATAAAATGTTCAAAAGAAATTTTATGGGAAGATAGATAGATAGATATATTATTTATTCTTAATGTATTTAAATATATAAGTAAATAGATAATAAAAAAATATTATATATAATTATTTATATTATAAGTTTAATAAATGTTTATAATTAAAAATATTTAAGATTATAAATTAAAATAATATGAGATAATATTTAAATAAATTAAGGTAATAAAAATACTAAATAATACTTAAAAATAAAATGAGATGTTCCACTGTGACCCATTTTAAAAAATTACTGTAGTTTAGGTAATAAGATTCTTAATCCTTTCATTAAGAATTTAAGTTCGAATATGTGAATATATTTTTTCTTTATTAATAAAAAAAATGAATTTTAAAATCTTTTTTTAATAAATAAAAAAAATATTGGAACCACATTTTAATTTTTAAATTCCATTTCTCTAACAAACTTATATTCCTTATATGATAATTTGTTATTATTAGTTATTTAGTTCCATATTCGTTGCCTTAATTGACTTTCTAACTGCATGGAATATTGAATAAAAAATCAATAAAAATTTGAGAATATATCAAAGAATATATATATTAGTAATGTTATCACAATTTAAATTTTTATTAACACATGTCAAACTTTTTATATTTAGATATATTTTAGTGATATATTATAAGGTATGATTATTGTTAGATAGTAATTTCCTTTTCAACAGGCTTATATATATATATATACACGCTTAATTTGTCTCCAGTATTCACTCAATTTATTTTTTAACAATTTTAATTCAGTTTTCCAATATTCATTAAATGATTTAACATCCTTATGCTTGATTGTGACGTGATTTAAATTTTTTTTATTTTATTTATAACAAAAAAAACTCACCTAAATAAGAAAGGTACGACAGAAATCACACACCATTACATACTAAAATTATCGGCCATTTATTATTTTTTACTAATTGCAAACTAATCAGAGGCACCGTGATGACTGAAGTACGACTGGCAGAGCGACGTGTTTGAAGAGCGAAAAAATCACGTCCATTCTTGAAACACAAATAACGCATCCCTCAAGCTTTGAGCTCGTGCCCTATCATGTGAGGACAAAGACTCGATACTTAACTACAAGAGTCCAACCACTAAACTACTCCAAAATTAATAAATTTTTAATTCTTTGATCTTGTGTTACTTGATATATAATTTGATGTTTAACATTTAATAAATTTATAATTTAATTATTAGTATTTAAATTATGCCATAATTAATAAATTTTTAATTCTTTGATCCTGTGTTACTTGATATATAATTTGATTTTTAACATTTAATAAATTTATAATTTAGTTATTAGTATTTTAATTATGTGATAGTCAATTATGTGTAATAGCATTAAATTAATTCGACAAAAAATTAACATATAAATGAAATTACATGGTTGTGTGTTCAAATTATGGGTGTTAATTTGTGAGAGTTGAGCTAGTTCGAGCTGATTTAAACTAGTTTAGTTCAAATTAGTTCAATTTTAGCTCAATTCAAATTTAATTCGAGCTAGCAAATATGAGCCCGAACCCAAACTAAACACAAGCGAGTTGGTTCAAACTGTCCCAAATTAACCCGAATTATTAATTATATATATATTTTAGTTAATATGATTTTTTTTATTAAAAAAATATGTTAATAATTAAAGCTGAAACAACATTACATAAACAATAATATATATATATATATAAGAAAAAATTAATTATTTAAGCAAAATGTCAATTACTAAATTAATTAGGCAATAAGTAAATGCATTAGCCATTATGCCCTCATGAAAACTCACATTTAGAATAAAGAGTTCTCAAGTACAAATAAAATTTTTTCTAACTATTAAACAAAATAAATAGAGATAAGTAGATTAAAGAAATATAATTACTAAAAAAATGAACAGTTAAAATAAATTAAAATATTACAAGATAACATAACTTTTTTTTATATACACAAGAATAAAACTTTGACTATTACATAATATATAATTCTCAAGACAACGAACAAGTGAAAAAGATAATAGCATAACACAAGTTGATAAAAAAATTAAAATTTTTACTTCAAAAATTAATATTTAATCAATTTAAAAATAGAAACTTCATGATACTAATTTAAATTAAATATAAATATAATTTTTTTGTTTAAAGAGTTAGGTAAATTTAAACGTTAAATGCATTAACATCAAATAATGTATTATAATATTGTGACAAAATGAATAAATTATAACTAATTATTCATTATCGTCTTATTTTTCAAAAGAAAATGGAAGAAAAATAACTAATATATTATAAAATAAAAGTACTGAAAGAAATGAAAGATTATTTTAATTTTAATATAGTTTTTTTTTATTTAAAATTTTATTTTATTTCGTGCTAATGGGCTGGCCTTAATCCAGCTCAAATTTTTTTGTGTTATTCGAGCTGGGCTTAAACAAGCCCAAATTTAATTCAATTTATGTATAATTTAAATTCAATTCGATTAATCAAACTATAGTAAAAATTACCGCTCCTAGTTCAAATACATACTTGTTTAAATATATATAGGATTTGCTCTTTGGTTGTCTTTTTAATTGAATGTCAGGTGAGAATTGTTAAATTTATGTAAATTTATACTCATATAAATATAATGTCATGTGTTAAAATTATTTTAAAAACATTAATTAATTTTTAATTTTTAGATTTTTTCTACTGTTGTTTTATTAATTGATTGTTATGTGATAATATTATAAAGAATATTTTTACATGAATAATAAATTTATTAATTAAAATTATTTTCAATTTTAAAAATCTTTATTTTTAAAATTATTGTACCAAGTGTCATATCTGTAAATGCAATTTGTTTGCCGTTAACATTTCACAAAGTTAAACTAATCAGTAAAGGGTATAAAAGAAAACAGGAATATTTTTATTCAGTTTTTTATTTTTTAAAAATATAATGGAAAGAAAAAAAAAAATTGTACAAATTTGAGAAAAATAATTTTTAAAGTTTTTTAACTTTTAAAAATTTACACTTTAATTTCTAACCAATTTTAAAAGTACACATAAATTTATTTTATATTATTTATTTTAATTTAACTATAATTTAAATATTAAAAAAAATAAAAATATCATAAATAACAGACAAATTTAACATAAATAAAAATAATTAATAATTATTATTTTTTTAAATAAATATTTTTTATTAGTAAATTTATCATTATTTTTTATATCATATGACTTTTGCATGTTTTAATAATAGTTAAATTAAAATAATTAATCCAAAATTAACTTATAGTGCATATTTTAAAAATTAGGGTCTTAAGTACACCTTTTAAAAAACAAAGGATCTCATGTGCTCTTAACCCATAAATTTGGGAGTCATTCCCATTGATTGTTTCCTTATTCTCCCTTTAGTATTGATTTCCTTTATCAAATTTACAATATATAATTATAAAAATATACCTTATTTTTATATTTTATTTTATTACTTTTTAAAGAACATTTAAGTCAATTAGTAATGAGAAAATAACAAAATTGCATCAATTAAAACTTATAATAACAAAAATAATATATCTTATATTCAAATCATAAATTTTTACAATTAAAAAATGATTGCTACATCATTTTTTTTAACTCTCGTCTAATTGAACGTCGTTTAAATTAAATTACAGCAATTTAGATCCATTTAATATTGAACAATTTAGACTCATTCAATATTAAACGTTCAATGTTATATGTTTATCTTTATTATTGTGTGTTATTTTTATTATTATAAATTTTAAAATTGTTGTTTTTTAAAAAAAATTAATAATTTTATTATGATTATTTATAATTATTTAATAAATATTAATAAAAGAAAAAAAAAATTACACTGTTTTTTTCTCTATTTTAATTTATATTTTGACCGATTCTTATTAAAATTTAATAAACGCATCATCAGGTAAAGAGTAATTTTATGTGCTCGTGAACTTTTTAAAAAATGCATTTTTTTCACTTAAAAAAAAGTTTAATTTTTTTTTTTAAGAATACATATGTCAATCAAAGATATTAGATAATGTATAAGTACATGTAAAAAATAGTACTGTAAAAATATATTTGCTCATAAATTTATTTAAATTATCACCCGTTTGCATGTTTTGATTATAATTTTAAAATTATGATGCACTTTTTATAATGATTATTGTTTGAAATTATAATTATTTGAAAGCCTACTTAGAATGTTTGAAAATTTACTTAAAATAACATTTTTTTTAATTTATAATAACAAAAATATAATCATTATTTTGAATTAAGAGAATAAGAGTTAATTTTAGGTAGATTTGGTATTTTATTGGTTTCTTATCCTTTTAAAAATTATTTTAATCTTTTTTTCTTTCACAATACTTTAGGTTCATTAATTTTTTAAAAAAGTATATTTAAATTCAAATTTTTAAAAAAAAAAAATTGTGAATATATTGATATATAGTTATCATCTAACTTTCTAAATAGGTAATTTTAAAATTTCAATTCTTTTACTAAAAGAATTAAAAAAAAAAAAAAGTTTCTCATAAAAAACTGACAAAAAATGTAAATTAAAAAAAATTTGATCATTTTTTTCAGTCTCATAACATTTTTTTTATATAAAAAAAATGATTTTATATAAAATTTAAATTGTAAAGTTATCTTCTTAAAAAGTCACATGAGAATTATGTGTTAAAAATTGATAATTTTTTTAAAAAAATATAACTTAAGTATGTTTTTTGAAAAGTTAGGGACTTAAATGTGTATCACTTAAAAGAAAAGAGATTAAAATGTATTTTTTATAAAGATAAATGAATAGTAAAATGCTAAATTAGTTTTAATAGTGTTATATTTGTTATTTTTTTAATATTAATGTTTGTTAACTTTGTTATTTTAGACCATATTTGATAACGATTATGATTTATTATTTATGATTATATAATTTATTTTATGATTTATTATTCTTTTATAAAAATAATTGTCAATATATTTAATAAAAAATTTACTTAGTGATTTTCAATGAAAAAATAAAAAATCACATTATTTGGTAATACTTTTTATTTTTTGATATTTTTCATTGAACTTTAAAATAAAGCAAAATTTTGATTATTTTTACAAATTATAAGTGTTTAATTATTTTTTTCTAATATTTATACATATAAAAGTTACAAGACATAATTCTTTCTAGAAAAAAGAATTTGTCAAAATGAAAAAAATTACAAATTACAAATTTTATTCAAAAAATTTATTTTTAAAAATTTATAAATTGCTTTATATTTTAGTAATAATTTTTTAAATGTAAAAATAAAAATAAAAAATTATTATTAAATATATTTGATTGAAAATTTATTTAAAAAAATCAAAAATTAAATGATTATTTTTCATGTAATTGAAGCTTCTTTAAAAGAAAAAATAGAACCGTTGGCGGCCAAGTCGCACAAAACAAAACACAAAAGGAAATAAAGTGATGAAATATAACCGTTTTTTATATTATAGACACCTTGATTCCAGTCCATGCATCGATTTATTGTAGGGAATTTTTGTGGGACCAGTTTGGTGAAGTAGATGGATCATTGAAAACTACAGAAGTGTGGGACTCTCACTACAGTCCAGCTGAGCCATGCAGAAACTCAGGCTGTCACCAAATCATCTGTCATTTTGTCAATCTGTCAAAGGCAAAACCCCACACTCAAGTCTGATTGTTTTTATAATATTTGTTTCAATTATGTATTAAACAGCACTGAGGAATTCAATCTTTAAGATAGAGTTGTGAAGCTATCAGTGTTAATTTATGGCCTTTAATTGGATGTAAATACCAAAATTTAATCCTTCTTGCATATAAGTAAATAATAATAGAAAATAACAATAACATAATTATATTAACATTATAAATGTATAACAAAAAAAAAAAAAAAATTGCAATTCCATAAATTTTCAATTTACGATCTCCAATAGAGATGTAGAGATATTAAATGAATTATCGCATCTTATTTCATGTCTTATTTAATGTAACTGATAGGTTTATGAGTTAAAATTAGAAAAATTACTAAAAATAACACCCCTAAAATTTATAATAATAAAACTAACATCTCAATAATATTGAACGTTCAATTTGAACATGAAATATTAAATGAGTTTAAATTATCGTCGTACAATTTCAATTGAATGGGTGTTAAAAAAATGACATATTATTAATTTTTTAATTGTGAAAATTTAAGTTTAAATACAATGAGTGATAGTTTTGTTATTACAAAATTTAAGGGGTGTTATTTTTGTTGTTTTCCCTTAAAATTATTCTACTTCATTTAAATCTCATTTCATCTTATTTAAAGTTATCCCTAACAAGCTCATAATTATCATAGATAATCATTTATTATTATTATTTTTGTAATTTTACTTGTCGCAATTAAGTTCATTTAGAACAAATGAGATATCTCATCATGTACTATCTCATTATTTTTCATGCTAAATCATAAGTGCACAGAACATGTGCAATTGATAAGTATTTAAAGATCGAGTTATCGTACCCACGAGGATTGAATTAATAAAATGTTGAATATTGAACTATAGTTACACTAAACTATTTAAGCTAATGAAAATAGATAGATAAAAATAACAAAAATTTAATATTCACACTATTAGATGTAACACAACCACACTAATATATTAAGCACCAAAGAGTCATAGGAATCCACCATCCAAACAACTGTCAAATAAATTATATGATCAATTGATTCTAATCTATGCATACATTTCTCTTTCAAGTAAATTACACACAATATAATAATCAAACATAATCATACTCTTATGCTAATTAGATTGCACTATTACCCATTAAGAACGTTAATTATATATCACATAAATAAAAATCATACCTATCAGCTTAAAACCTATGTATATTATTCAATAAAGACAAATAATTAAATATTTCTCTAAAAAAATACTTGATTTCTTCTATGGTATAATTAATAATACCCACTATCTTAAGCAATTACCAAACAAATTATATGATCAATTGGCTCTAATCTATGCATACATTTCTCTTTCAAGTAAACTACACACAATATAGTAATATAACATAATCATACTCTTATACTATAATTAGATTACACTACTATTCATTAAGAACGTCAATTATAGATCACATACATAAGAATCGTACCTATCAGCTTAAAAACCATGTATATTATTAAATAAAAACAAATAATTAAATATTTCTCTAAAAAACACTTAATTTCTTATATGGTATAATTAATAATTAGGCAATTAATTGCAATTAAATTAGATTAAATAATATAGTTCAAGAAAATCTTGACAACAAATTTAGTTGATTATAAATATATTCAATAAAGTTCTAAAATAATGAAAAAATACATGATAATAGATAAAAATACAAAAAAGAAGAGAAAGTTAAAACCAATCTTCCGATTATCACATGAAAAATCAATTTTTACTAACTGTCACTTTGGTGGACCTAAACTTCAACACCTTTAATATTCAATCATTCTCTTGATATGTCTTATTCTCTAAACTATTGTCTTTTTCTCTAAATATTTATGTTAATGGTAGAATGTGAAGAATTAATTTGCTTGGTTACTAAGAGTTATAATTATAGGCTAATTGTTTTAGGTTACAAACAATCATAGTTCAAATAGGAACTTGGTCTAACTAAGAATTATAGTTCAAATAGGAAACTAAAATTCTGGCACTTATCATGCACAAAATCAATTGGTGTTGTGGCCTAAAATAAGTGAGCATTACGGCCTAGCTCAAAAATTCTAGTGATGTACGAGCGCTGTGGCATAGATAAATGTGCACTACGATACTAAACTCTCAAAATTCTTTGTTTTTTAGGTACGCCATAGTATAACATAGTCACCACTACGATGCAATGCTTGTTGCATTGATTATGTCTATTTTTGTTCTATTTGCTACTGTTTTACCTACATTAACACAATTAAGCATAAATTAACCCATTTTTATGATATTAAGCACAAAATAAAATAAATAATTGGCTTGAAAATGACCAAATGACTTTACTTTTGTAAAGTTATCGCATCTTCAAGCTTAACTCTTTACTTATCCTTAAGTAAAGTTAAAACTAAACTTTAAATAGCAAATCACTAACGAACATGAGTACAATATTTACAAACACATATTTAATACGTGCATATTTAATAAAAATTATCCTTTTAAAAGATTGTACAATAGTATCATAAAGAAGTTCACATGCCATCAATCTACGTTCCATTAATACAAGTGTATGCAATATTTTTGATGAAATGATTCATGTGTATGTATGCACATGATGTCATTGAATGTACTCATGAAATCAACTTATATAAGCATGCTAATAAATTAATTCTTAGATCACATTTCATATGTCCATTTTTCACACTCTCCTCTACTAATATAAATCATGCATTTAGTTAAATATCAAAAAGACTTTGCATACTTATAATGTTAGGCTTACGTTGAGGTATATAAATGGTGATATTTAAGTTCATTCTACATCTTAGCTTGCTTTTATTCATCATGCAACGTGTAAGCACAATTGAGTTTAAATTTGATGTTTTAGTGCCCCCTATCACTTCATTTTTTATTCATTTATTTTACAATTTTTTTACAAACTTCATAACATTTTCAAACTTATTTTTTTTTTTTAATTTATTCTTCTTTTTTTTTTTCATAGGGATGGTATTGTAGGTTATTATTATTATGTGGGACAATTAGTGGGGTGTAGCTTCAGAAGCTTGCCCTTGGGCCGTCTGGACTTCTGTCTCTGTTCTGGCAATGGCTGCTTGGGTGTACCTTGAACCTTTTATTTTCTTGGTGCTTAGGCTTGTCCCTCTCTCTTTGCTTCTATTCAACTCTTATTTTCTCTGGTTGCTTATTGCCTTTCCTGTTGTTGGCCATCTCTTTTACATTTAAGTAGGTGTTGACTAATTGTGTGGCTTCTGCATATGTGAAGGACAAGTCTTTGGCCATGTCTTGCCACAGGGCACTTTGGCAAAATGCTTGGTGAAGGGCACTTACTACTACAGAGTTTGTACAGTTTGGAACCTGCATCTTCTCAAAGTTGAGCCTGTTGAAGAAGTCTTTCAAGGACTTGTTCCTTCCTTGTTTCAGAGTCATCAGGTGAAAGATTGTGTTTGGTCTGTTCTGCCTTGCTAAGAAGTGAGATAGGAATTGTCTTTCAAACTCAACTAATGTCCTTACGGTGATGGCTTTTGAGTGCGATACCAAGTTTTGGCCCTGTCTATCAAGATGAGTTGTAAACTTGGCACTTCACGCCTCCATAAGCATAGAGGTCCATCCACCCCTTGAAATTTTCAACATGTTCTAGGGGGTCCTTCATTGTATCATAGTTACTAAGGTTGAGCATCCTAAATTTGTTAGGAAAGGGAATTGCCAAGACCTCAGGAATGAACAGAGATTCTGTAAAGGTGGTTAAGTCCGTCAGTTTTCCTCTATTCAGCCTCTATTGTAATTCTTATAGCTATTTTGCAATCTTGTCTGTGGTTAGATAGGGCACGCCAGAGGCCGATCTCGTTTTGACCCTTGGCTGTGGATGTTGCTTGGTTGGTCTTACTAGCTTGTGTGGAGTGTTCTTGTTTGTTGGCTTTTAGGCTTTCACACAAGTCATGTTGGGTGGGACCTAAATGATCTAGTGCCAATTGGCAGGTGTTCGGACAACTTTAGTATGGTACTTAGTTCTCACAATTCATGGGCTCAAGTTTTGATAGGATAGGTCACATTGTCGATTAGAGCCTGTTCAGTTAGGAGAGCCTCGAGCATTGAATGACTCCATAGGGACTGAGTTTGGTTATGGAATTTGTGATTCTGAAAGGCTGAAACATGTTTTCTAATGCTTCCAAGTGTGCTTGAGTTCGAGTTCTCTTTTGGAGAGCTGGTCGAACTCTTTATTAGTTTGCACCAATGGGTACTTCTTCCTAGCTAGGTTGTGGAGGATTTGGCGGTATTATTTGGTCACTTGATAGAGTTGGAGTTCTAGAATTGAGAGGATCTATCTTTTTTGAGAAGTTAGAGAGTGGAGATTGCACAAAAGACTTCCATCTAGCACTTACTCAACTTTTGTTGGGGCACTCCAATAAATTATTTTTCTTTAGATTTGATGGAGAACACAATAATGGTTCATTTTTTAGTTATCAACTAGTAGAACATATTTCGTTACCGTTTGTTGTCAACATCAAAATGGGTTAACATTTTTTTTCTTGTTGTGGACATGTGAACAAAGAAAGCATGTTAAGACCTTAGACCTTCATAGAGTGTGGTGGCCTTTGATCCTTCGATGCTTATGTCAATTTGAGTAATGGCAATTGGAGAGAGGAGACCTAAGCCTCGACTGCTTGATAATAGGAATAAGAAGTAGAAATAGAAAGAATATAAGAACTGTGTGTATATTATGAGGTTATGACTTGTATGAAAATGTGTATAAAGTATAAATATATAGGGATAAAAATATACCTTATATTGATTACTTACTAGATGAGATAGACATTGACAATGAAGTAGGTTAAGAATAACTCACGTGGATTTAAAAAAAAAAAAAGAAACATATATATGTTACAAGTTTGTGATATAAAATGAGGGAAAAAAAATGGTTTAACAGAATAAAAGAGATTTTTTTTCCTTTTTTTTTTTTACGTGCTGTCATGTGTTATAAGTTTGAATACTTCAAAATTTTCATGAAAAAAAAAAAATCGTCAAAGTTCTCATGAAAAAAAAAACTTCAAATTTTTTTATTTTTTCTAAAATACCTAAAATAATAAATTTGAAGCAAAAGTATTTTTTGTAGCAAAAAAAAAAAAAAAAAAGCAAAAGTATTTTGGCAGTAAATTAAAAATAAATAAGTTACTAAATAAATGTTCTTTTTTTTTAAACCATTAAAAGTGTGACCGTCGATCTACAACGATGATGATCAAAATGCAGTGAATGGATTGAAGTTGGTGATGGTGGATTCCCATACAGCCATAACTCCTCTACATTTTCTATTTTCTAAGCTTCTAATACCCGCACTTCTACGTGATCTCTCTCTGTCCTTTTCAATCTGGTCTTATTTTATTCTACATATCTGAATCGCTGGACTCCATATGTAATATTAACTTTGTGGACCCAGTAATGAATTCTCAGTTATCAGTTTTAATTCCGATCAGTACACTATTTTTCCACACAAACCCATCAAAGTCTTCCAGTTATTTATGTGCAATTTGAGCTGAATTGTTATCTTATTTAAAGGGTTTCAGCCTTTTTCTGATTTAAAGATTTAAGGAAGATGGACAAATACGAGACGGTGAAGGATTTGGGAATTGGAAATTTTGGGGTTGCTAAGCTTATGAGACATAAGGAGACCAAGGAGCTTGTCGCCATGAAATACATTGAGCGAGGTTACAAGGTTAGTTTTTTATTGGAAATAATCGTAAAAAATGATTTGGGTTTTTCTGATTGATTGTGAAACTGAGTTGGGGTTTTCTGATTGATTCTGAAACTGAATTGGGTTTATAGTTTTTGTTCCTAGGTCTTTTTGTTTCAAAAGAAAGAACAACTTAGCTAATTGTTAGCTTAAATGGTATGTTTGTTTGGTCAATGAGAAAATTAGGAAAGAAAAAAAAAAATTCGAATCTTGTAATCTTTGAGGATTTCTTTATGACCTGGAATTTTATGTAGATAATTTGTCCATGCTTTAATGTTAACCTCGTTATGCTATCATCAGCATCCGCACATAGCTATTGATCATTTGCAATAAGATTTAAGGTTATAACTTGCACTGGATTGCTTTCAGATTGATGAAAATGTAGCCAGAGAGATCATAAACCACAGATCGCTTCGTCACCCCAACATTATTCGCTTCAAGGAGGCATGTATTTGTAATTTCTTTTATTGTTTCTCTTTGAACTTTTAAATAATTCAGTTAGGAGAATTTTTAAATTACTTTTGGTTTGCTTTTTGGGACTGCAAATACATAGGTAGTTTTGACTACCACACATTTGGCTATAGTGATGGAGTATGCAGCTGGAGGAGAACTCTTTGAACGAATTTGCAATGCTGGCAGGTTTAGCGAAGATGAGGTTATACTTTCTCTTCATTTTACTCTTTTCACAGTATTCTTACTTCATTATAAATTATGATATTGATGTATATTTTTTCTTATTTTCTCTGTTCAGGCTAGATATTTCTTTCAGCAACTGATCTGTGGTGTTGATTATTGTCATTCAATGGTAAAATTAACTCAATGTTATGTTTTAGTTTCTCATGTTGTCTCCCAATTTAATCATTAGGGTTGGCATTGTAGATGCATACAGTTTCTTATTCTTTTATTCCCTCCAAATTTGCAGCAAATATGCCATAGGGATCTCAAGCTTGAAAACACCCTTTTAGATGGAAGCCCTGCACCACGTTTGAAAATTTGTGATTTTGGTTACTCAAAGGTATATGAGAAATTTAAAATATCATTTATTGTGCTTCAAATTCAAAATTTAGTTTAGTTGACAAAAATAATGGGGGTGTATTTTGTTGTAGATTTAGAACCAATCATGTTGAGCCAAAGTAGAAATCACATAGATGTCAATGACTGATACTCTCTTCTTCCTTTTTCTTTTGATATATATATATGTTGCTTGTTTATATGAAGTCATCCCTACTGCATTCAAGACCAAAGTCTACTGTGGGTACTCCAGCATATATTGCACCAGAGGTTCTTTCTCGGCGAGAGTACGATGGAAAGGTATTTCTTCTTCTATATTATCTGAAGTGTGTGGTTGAAGTTAAATGTTTATTTCAGCATATTTTCATATAGTCAATTTTGGTCTGTGGGCACTGCACTTTAGGCATGATGATGTGAACTGGGTAAAACGGTAAAAGTCAAGAAGGTCTAGATAAAAGGGAGAAATGCTTGTCTTGTGGGAATTCTAGTAGGACGCTAGGATAAGACCACTTCCGTCATTTCTAAGATCATGTAGAAATGTTTGGGATTATCCTTATGTATTGTTGTCCAACAATGAATTTGTTTCATGTGCTAGTCAAATTGCACACGTGAATGAGTCTAACTTGATTCTAATAAAAGTTTATTCCTTTATAGTTGTTTCTTTTATAAATTTTTATATAGTGTATAAGTAACATAAGTTATCCCATTTTAAAAGGTTAACATGCTTACTTATAAACTTTACATTAGTATCATGCTTAAGCAATGCGGAACAATACTTCTAACATCTCCCCTCAAAGTGTGTATATTTGTCTCTTGCAAAGCCTATCATTTTGTATTTTTAACCTATTTTATTATATTGCATTTTGTTTGAGTCACTTATCTTTTTTATTTTTTTATTTTGCAAGGCCTATTCATTTTTTTTTTTGAGGTGAAGCCTTAGGTATTTTGGGCCATTGATTAACTGAAATTTTGATACTATGTAATTTTTGATATACATAGTATATAAGGAACACGAGTCCTCAATCCTAAATGGTTAACCCCTAATGATAGTGATACTCATACTTATTTATAAACTTTACATGTAAGTGTCATGCTTAAGTAATGTGGAACAATATCTCTAATATTTTCTCCACATTACCTTGATAGTTATGGCTTTTGATGGTTGTTTCGGATATCTTAGAAAAAGCAATGATCAATGGAGATCTTTTTGCCTCACTGATTCCAATTGGTTGTTGAAGGATGATGGTTTGCGACCCATCTTGCACTTAGTGATATTTAGCTTTCATTTTGTCTCCTGGCTGACTCAGGCCTCATTCAAAGTGTTGGAAGTTGAGATATTTGTAGAAATCATACATATTTACATATTCAGTCCAATATTATGTCTAAGCCTATGGATTAAGATTGATGGTAAATTACTACTAGATATGTATCTGCCTTTTGAGCTAGGGTAAAGGGGTGGAGCCGATGGAGTAGGTATAGAAATCTACCTAGCAAAGAGCTGAAGGCACAAAAGAAAACAATAAATGTTTATATGTTTGTTATGGATTAGTTTTTTTTTTTTTTCTTTTCTTTTCTATATAATATTATAATTTTTCCTTTTATTTATTTGTTTTTTGTTCCAATTCAGTTGGCAGATGTTTGGTCTTGTGGAGTGACTCTTTACGTTATGCTGGTGGGAGCTTATCCTTTTGAAGACAATGAAGACCCCAAAAATTTTAGGAAAACAATTACGGTAATTGCTCCTCCTTTCTTTATGAAATTTATTTTATTAACTTTTGATTTCATTACATTTTTCCTTGTTATTCTGCAGCGAATAATGGCTATCCAGTACAAAATCCCCGACTACGTTCACATATCCCAAGATTGTAAACACCTACTTTCCCGCATATTTGTTGCGAGTCCATCTAGAGTAAGTAGAATCATAACATCGGAGATATGCATTTGGTTCATTGCAATTTAGCCACGTTATGATATGTTGTTGTTACTTGCTATGAAACTACTTTTGACCTTGATATGTTTGTGAGCATATATTTTTACTGATTCATCTGGGGGTGGTTTTAGTTGGGTCAAATTGATAATTTTCTACATTGTAGCTGTTTGATATTACACTGTACAATAATTTCCCCCCCCCCCCCCCTTTTTTACTTCTCATGATAAGCTGCAAAAGCCTCATTTCAGACTCTCAGAGGAAATTGTTTTAAAAACTGAAAATATGTTGAAGTTTAGTTTACTGAACCATCAGGCCATATTATGCTCTTAATTGAAGTGCCTTAGGTGAAAGAACTCCTTGGACTACTTAAATACCTTCATTTTATGTTGGTTGCCACGTTTGCATTATTGTTAATTCCAAAACTTTATATGTCTGTTCTGCAGAGAATTACACTCAAAGAAATTAAGAGCCATTCATGGTTTCTAAAGAATTTACCAAGGGAACTAACTGAGTCGGCTCAAGCACAATATTACAAGAAAGACAATCCAAGCTTTTCACTGCAAACCGTGGAAGATGTAATGAAAATTGTGGATGAGGCAAGAAATCCACCTCCGTCATCTACACCTGTCCGGGGATTTGGCTGGGGAACAGAGGAAGATGAGGAGGAGGAGGTCGAAGAAGAAGATGAAGATGAAGAGGATGATTATGATAAGAGGGTCAGAGAAGTTCATGCCAGCGGAGAATTTCACATCAGTTAAAGAACTTGACACTTCTCTAGCTATTAGGTATTTACAATTTTAGTAAGCATAATACAACTAACTGTGATCTGTTTATGTCTGAGATGTACTATGATTACTCTATAGTGTCTATATGTTGTAATTTGTACTGCATTTAAAATTTCTATTGATGATGCAGCAGATTGGTTTTATATTCTAAAAGAGAGTGTTACCTGTTTCGAGAATCAGATACTCTTTTCAAACTTCACTAGATCAAACATATATGTCATTTATCATGACCCAAAAAAAAAACATATATTTCATTTATGGAAGATTCTATAAATGGTAGAGTTGCAATATACCATCTAATTTTATTGATTGACAAAAATGGACAAATTTATTATTTTTGTGACAAATTTACTATCGAACTTCTTATTACTCTATAGTGTCTTTATGTTGCAATTTGTACTGCATTTAAAATTTTTATTGATATTGCAGCAGCAGGTTTTATATTCGAAAAAAGAGTATTACCTGTTATAGAAGCAGATATTCTCTTTTCAAACTTCACTGGATCAAACATATATATCATTTATCATGACCCAAAAAAACATGGAAGATACTATAATGGTAGAGTTGCAATATATCATTTAATTTTATTGAGCGATAAAAATAGACAAATCTATCACTTTTGTGATAAATTTATTACCTAATTTTTTATTATTAGTACAAATCGACCACAAATTTTTTTTATTAATGGTATAAATTTACCATTAAATTTATTATTAGTTGTACAAATTTATCACAAAAAATAAAGAAAATATAACGTAGCAGTATATTTATACCATTAATTATATTTAAGTTCTATTTTTGTTGCTTGATAAAATTAAATTGCATGTTTGTAATTTTCATGATAGTTCGATGATATATTTTTTAGTTCGGTAATGTTTATGTATTATCATCAATCATCAATATATAAACGAACGACTCTCTGTAGCACAAGAGTTGGGATATATTAATGTTGTGTATCAACAATTGGAGGGAAAACATTTTGATCTTGAATCCTAATGTTTAACCTTCTAAGCCAAATAGAGTGAACAATCATATTGAAAACATCATATCTCTTAGGAGGAGAATTGATCACAAAATGTCTCTGTACTTGTTTGACTCTTCTTTGCAATCTCAAGTACTGCCTTTGAGAAACACTCATCAAAATATTTTTGATATTTGGTATGTCTTTCACTTTAACTTCTATAGAAAATGCCTTCCAATTCAACACATCACTAAAAGGTGGAACATACCCATCAGATATCAAAACAGGTACACATTCAGCATAAATTGCTTCCACAATTCTTGGACTTGCTACTTCATATCCACTAGGGCACAAACAAAACTTGCTCATTTTCATTTTCGATTCGTAAGATACACCTTTAGGTAGTCTATCAAACACTTGAACGTCGTTGTCTTTGTTATTCCATTGTTGAAGGAGTAAATACCTTATGTAACCATGAAGTCGCCCGGCAAAAAAGGCAAGAATTGGCCGAGCAGATGGAGAACGGCCTCCTAGGAATGGGAGGTGGCTAGTTAGAAGATTGATTTCAGGAAGAGAGACGTCTTTTGATGGGTTGAATCCTTCTGAAATATTTGCATTGCACAATACTCTAATTGAGTTGTGGAATAAATTGGGCACATATCTTGATGTTCTTGGACCCTGTTAATAGAAAACACAACGTACATTAATGTGTCAAAGATCTTAAGCGATGTTAAACTGTAACCAACTGTAAAAATGGAAGTTAAAAAAAAAAAAAAAAGTTTTGTAGAAGAATAATGTGATTATAGGAAACATAAAACGTGATTTCCGAGCCCTAAAAGTGTCTGTGACAAATTTGTTCATGTTAGGTCCCAAAGTGCTTTTTTGTTGTTAAAAGCACTTTTACAAGGTCCAAAAGCACAAACAAGCAGATAAGAAATCGTCGGTGATCATTAAGTTTAGACTTAGAGTCGATGGATTTTTGGCACTTAATGAATCAGTAGCCATAATAGTTGATATTCATTGATTACAATAGGAAAAGAATAATAAACCTAAAAACTGTTCATTAGTTTCTAATGGGATTGTCAAAAAGAGCAATAGTAGCTTTTTGCTACTAGAAATTATTTGGTTGCTTGTCTTGACTCGTGTGCTGTCAACCAATAAGCATTCGTCCCCCAGTTCGGATTTGAGAAAAACACTAGAAAGGAAAAACATAAAAAAGAAAGAGCTTAACTGAAGCAGAAGCAGAAGCAGTTAATAAAGATAGAGTCAGCAGTCTATCATGACCACATAAAAAACAAACAGGACAGCTGCTAGGAAGGACCCTAGTTAACTACAAGCCACAAAACCATCATGGTCCTATTAACTTTTTGGAAGGCAATATACTGATCAGAAATGGTAAAAAAGTTAGTAGTCGGGTGCATTGGGTACGTCTGGAACCAATGCTTTTGTAGGAATGCATAAAACGTGTAAAATACGAAGTATCTATCTGTAGATATAATGCACATTCATCTTTTAAGAATACACTAAATAGTTCTATTTTTTTAATTTTTTTCATTTATAATTTTATTTTAATATTAACATTTATTTTATTTTCAACTCAAACAAACATTATAATAATAATAATATTATTTATATTCAAATCAATTCTTATTACTATTTTCATGTGGGAATCAAAACAAACATAACCTAAAGACTATTTCAGTAGAAAACACTCCGTGAAAAAGTATGCGCAAAATGTGCTTTTAGAGAGCTAAGAGCACCTTAATTATTATTATTATTATTAATTCATAAGCACATTTTCATTGCCATAATTTCTTTAAAGAAACTCAAAATAAAAAATAAATAAATAATTTAATTTTGCAACGTAAATTAAAAATGTAGAAAGTGCTTACCCAGTCATGACAAGAGAGCATGAAATGATCAGCACCAAAACTTCGATTCCAGAAAGGATGTTTATTTGCAATGAGATTGATATAGTCAATAACAGTACGTTTAATACCATCAAGCTTATGACTTGCAGGGTCATAAAGGTAACTAACCATCTTAACAACACTAAAAGGAAGGAAATAAACAAGAGCCTTATTAGGGTTTCTTGTTAGATATAACATTCCTCCTTTTTCCATTTCATGAATAAACCTTCCTTCTGATGAATATATACTCCTACATGGTCCATCATGAAATATTGGTGGCTCTCCTTCTCTATATACATATATTTTAAACAACTCTTCCATCTTTAAGTAACTCCTACGTAAAGATAATGAAAAAAAAATTAACAATTTTTTTATTTATTTCAATCAAAAGTACTCATTTTGCCGTAGGTAGGGGATTAAGATTGGTGGGTTCCATCACGTTCTTCTTGATACCAATTTTAATTATTAAATGTTCCATAATCAGTGTTATTTTAAAATTTATGGTATAACTTAGAGTTAAACAGTATATCAAAATCATTAGTTTTTTAAATTCGATTTTATCCAAAGTAAATTTAAAGATATTCAATCTGATGATATACTCAATTCAAACCAATTCGAATCCAAACAGATCGAATTTTTCGGATCGGATAAATTGAATTAAGACTATAACTTATTTTTAAATTATTGTTATATATAAAACAATATAAATTAACATTTAAATTTTAAATTGTTACTTCATTAAGTAAATATATTTATTTATAATTATAAATAAGAGAATCAAAATAATAAAAAGTATACTCTTAAATATTATCAAATTGTTATAACAAATTTAACATTATTTTTATTTTTAAGTTAAAATAGTAATTTAACGTAAACGTGATATGTATAATATTTAAATAACATATTAAAAATAAAATATACATTTATTTGTAATTTTAAAAATAATTTGTTCTGGATCAGATTACAACCAATTATAAAATATGTCAATTCGAATCCGAACTGATTGTACAATTTACAATCTGAATCCGATTCGACGATAAAATCTGTCAATCCAATCATATCCGAATCTGACGGTTTGTGTTGAATTTCTTAATTTAGTCGTATTCATCATATTATTTGCTTACCCTAAACTTATTAATTTTTAAAATTCGTTATTTTATCTGACTTAATTTTTAATAAAATAAAATGATAATTAGACCTAATTGAAGCATCTTATTTATCTCTAGTGGATCTAAATAAAATAAGTAAATATATAATATGATCCATATATATATATATATATATATATAATATGATCCATAATTATTTATAATGTGAGTTTAATAAAAAAAAATGATACAATATATGTTTAAAGTTAGGTCCATTAAAGCTACAATTTAAATGAAAAGAGATAAGATGATATTTAAATTAAATAAAAAAAATATTATACTATGAATTCATTAGAGATGTTAAATCGATGAGAAAATTTATTTTAATAAATATTGTTGATTTAATTAGTAGTGTAAATTAAATATTAATATTATAATTACCTGTGAAAAGAATTTGGATTTTGATAAATGGGACCTCTAGGAACATAATCTGAGTCTAAATGGGTTGATGTCTTATTTCTAACTTGAGCAGCTTCTCTTATAGAAGCTCTGGTTTTAGCCAAAATTTCTTCGACTTTGTCCAACTTGCTGTGTCTCTTATTTAGTACTTTTGTAGTTGAATTTGCAGCATTTTTAGACCATTCTCTTGATTCCTCTGTTTCTTCCTACACAAACAAACAATACCCAACAAATATAATTAGAAAAATTAAAATGATCTTCAAATTCTTTACTTGAATTTATGTTACATGTTTTTCATTTTTCATAAAATATACATATGCATGTCCAAGTGAAGACAGCGTGACATGATAAATTTTTTCTGTTGAATACACTTATTTGAGTCAAATTATTTTACCAATAACATTACACCACATGAGATTCATTTCAAATTTGATATATATAGAGAGATTTTTTATTTTTATTTTTCATAAAATGTCCTCATCATAACCAGTTCCAAAGAACATGACATGAGTATGTGTGTTGGTAACCGACACTCTAAACATGCGCAAAATTAACTAAAAATGGGTCAGTACTTTTTTATTTTTTATGAAATACATGTGTTTGTTTAAAGCTCAATTAAAAAAAAAAAATTGAGTTAAGAGTATGAATCTTACTATTTGAGGAGCAGGGGATGGAGCTAATTGAGGCTGCAAAAACAAACTGACTTCTGGTTTTTGAGGCAAATTATCAGAAGTTGTTGTAGAGATGAAGCAAGAGAATAACCACTTTTACTTGGAGAGTAGTTCCAATGATCAGATTGTGAAGAATAAAATACAAAGAAAACTACCAAAAGAATTGAACATAGAATCAACAATAAAACTGAGGATGAAGTAGAAAGTAGAGACATGTTTTACATATATGAGAAGCTCTCTGATGAAGTTTTTCTTATCTTTCTCCAAACATACAAGCTAGTATTGTGAATCAGAAATTTCTGATGAATAGGAGAAGGTATATGCGGTGTTGTGGATACCAATGTTGATGTTTTAGTCGGAAGAAGACCACCTATTGTTGCAGATGAATTGTATTCTTCTTGAAAGGGACCTGTTTGTCAAGCATAAGGACAAAGATTTGCGTGGCTACAAATTATACAAGAGATCACATCACGTTTTTTTTTTTTTTTTATAGATAAGGTTGTCTTTTATTATGAAGAATTACCTTTATTGTCAGACTATTACTGTAATAGGCTTTAAAAATGAAAATTTAAGTGTTTTAAAAGCATACATTTTTATGCTTTTATTTTTAAAAATAATATTTTAAATAATTTTTAACATACAATTTTAAAATTTTCCTTTCTCTTAAACTATTTTTAACATAAGTATTTATAACAAACACACAAATTACCACTAAACACTAATAGAAAGTGGTGGGGGTTAAAACTTCCCCGTTATCACAAAGTTAATGTCTTCAAATTTGAACTGAGAAAAGGATATGTAGTAAAGCCACCTAAGACATAAAGACATTGATCCTATTCAGCATTCGAAACGAAAAATCCCTCTAATGAACTTTATAAATCCCAATTATATATTTTATTTTTTATTTAATTATATGACATAAAGTTTTATTGAAATCTCTTCTATTTAGTATATATGTGTTTTTTTTATAACATAAAAAATAAAAAATTTTCATAAAAATTGTTATCTTTTTTCAAAACTTAATTGTCACATGTATTTTTTTTTTTTTTTTACTCTTTAGTTCGTTACAATTTATCATTAACCTCATATTCTTAAAAAGCCATCTTGCTTTACGAAGCATTTCTTATAATACCAAAAATGCCCTTTACATCAACGTCCCAGTTCAAGCCCATGCCTTTCTGAAACCCAACCTGATTTAAGCAAATCACCCCACCATCCACCAACCTAGCTAGTGATACCTAGGGTGGCAATTTTCTATAATACAAAACTCTATTCGAACGTGACTTTATTTTAGGTCATCAATCCGTTTGAACCCAAAAAATAAGTCGAATTTGAATTATTAATGAGCCAACTATTTTAACCATTTTTTTATTTAAAAAATATAACTTTCATATAACTAAATCTACAAATATTTAATACGTGGCGCCCTTTTATAATTCTGAATGTTTAACAGTTATAAAACTGAACGTTAAGAGATACATATTCATTTGTGTCCACATATGTAATGAAAACAACTGAATGTTTAAACATTTTGTTTACCGTCTACAAATGTTTAATATGTCACTTTGCAAATGTTTAAATATAAAGGTAGAAATTCAAAAACAACTACAATAAAATAGTAGCTTATTCGATACAAGATACAAAAGAAAATCTAGATGTTGGCGGTGGTCGTAGGTGGTAGTTGCTAGACCTTTAAGAAGATTGCCAATGGCGGTTGCTGGAAATAAAATTGGGCAATTTTTTATTATGTGATATTGAAGTAAATCGGCTACAATTTCAGTAGTGTTAGTGATATTTATCTACGGTACATTTTACTTTAAATTGAAACCAAATTTGAAGTAAAAACTAATTAAATTATAAAAATAAGTTTAACTATTTAAGTTCTTGTTTAATAATGATTTTGTTTCTCAAATTTTAAATTTTTTTGAAAGTGATTTTTCAATTAAATACATTTTGTAATAATTTCTAATTTTAATTTTTTATATTTTTAAGAAATTATTACCAAAATATGGAGTATTTCATAAATCTTAACAAAGAAGATTTTTCAATCAAATTTTTAATTTTTTTTTCATTTGATCAAACATTTTTTTCTAGAGGGTAAATCAAATCTTAACTTTTTCGTGATTAAATCTTAAAAAATATGACTAAAAATTTCAATTTTATAAAAAATAACCAAAAAAATAGAAATCATTATCAAACAATTTGAATATAATTTTTGATACTTAAATATAAATTATTATTAAATACATTTGTAATTATTTTTTAAAAATTATAAAATTAATTATTTAATTATAAATTAAAATTATTTTTTTAATTTAATTAAATTCTACCATTTAGATTAAAATTCACATCTTGGATTGGAATACTTTTCCATTTACCTATGATTTTTTTAAGGATTAACATTGACCATTACATGCCCACATTGATTTTCAACATTTGTCACTCATATTTCTGTCCCTATTTTATATGAAATATGTTTTTTTTGCTTCGCCACCTTGAGTTCGAATGTTCGATATCCTGATTGGGTCGGGTTCGTCTGATCTCGATCCACCGTTGATCAATTTCTCTCGGTACCTCACCCGGTCAAAACTCAAAATCTTCCCTCCGTTATGTTCTCTGAAAAATTTTCTAATTTTATTTTCTTACAAATTTTTCTACTTCTTGAACGAGCGCTTAAATAGAAAATTTTCACTCCCAATAAAACTCAACAAATCAAAACTGAAATGAACTAAAATTATAAGTTTTTATTCAAGTAATATTAAAAATATATTTAAAATTAATACTCGTTTGATCGCCTTCGAAAATTAATTAATAAGAACTCAGATGCATGAATTGTTGTTGTGCTTCCACCGCACCGGATCGGAGCCCATCGAAAATGCTGTCATCGTCCTCCGTAAAGGCTTCATTCCGATCGTTATCTTCACGGAGTCGTAATGGCGGAACAGTGAGAGGCAATGAGTCAGACGACAGGTCTTTGGCATTATCAAGGCCACCGTCGTTTGGTAAGGCTCAAATGTCGTTGAATAATCGAGAAAGCGAAGTGAAGATAAAGGACATCGTTGGTAGTGGAATTGCTGGAGTTCTACATAAATGGGTGAATTATGGGAGAGGTTGGCGATCGAGATGGTTTGTACTACAAGATGGTGTTCTTTCGTATTACAAAACTCATGGGTCGAGTAAGATTGTGCTCGATCAAGAGCGTGATGGTTCAGTCAAAGTCATTGGTGAAGAGTCTAAACGACGTGTCGCACGTAATCGTTCTCTCCCCAAATCTTTCGCTCGTAAACCTATCGGCGAAATCCACCTCAAGGTGTCTCTCTCTGTCTCTATCACTTGTATTGGATTTGGAAATTCATTATCTACGTTTAGGAATGCCTTGATTAACATATTTTTCTCCGTCGTATTTGTGATTATAAGTTTTGAGAAAATTGGGAAATTGCTTTGAATTGTTGGGTTCGATTTTTCGGTATTGTATATCACCTATGAAATAGAACTTGTAATTTTTGGATGTTGTTTTGCAAAGCAGCTAGTTTTTTATTTTACAAGAAGCAGCTAGTTTTTTAGATACAGCAATTATTGCAATATTTTGGTTAAAAACGGAGGATTAAGTGAGAGTTGAATGAATTGATGATTGTATGAATAGGTTTATCTCTCACACTTTTGATTGTTGTTCAGTATTGGATAATTGAGTTGCTATGTTTAGCAATGCCTAGATCAAGCTTCACTTTTCCATATTTGTGATTTTTAAAATTGCTGAAAAGTTGTGAAATTGGTGGTGTTTTTCAATTGCCAATAATATATTGTTTCTTGAAAAATTAGTAATATTTTGAAAACAGAGAATTGAGAAGGAGTTCAATGTATTGGTGATTGTATGAACAGGTGTGTACAATTCAGGAGAGTAAATCAGACGATAAGAGGTTTTCAATATATACGGGGACGAAGAAAAGGCTACATTTGCGGGCAGATAGCAGGGAGGACCGAGCAGCTTGGTTGGATGCTTTGCTAGCTGTGAAGGACATGTTTCCTCGGTATTCTAATTGCAATGAAGAATTAATAGCTCGCAATGTCGCCATTTCAACCATAAAGCTTCGGCGCCGGCTGGTGGTGGAGGGTGTTAATGAGGCTGCTATTCAGGATTGTGAGAACATAATGAAAACTGAGCTCTCTGAACTTCAAAAGCATATTGTGGTCCTCAAACAAAAGCAGGTCTTGCTCTTGGACGCTTTAAGGCTTTTGGAGGTAGTATTCTTAATTGGGATTATCTTTATTTTCCTAAGTTGTAAGCCTATTTGTAATTGTACTTTGGGGGTTTGTCTTGTTCTGGGCTTCCTTTATTTTCCACAAGTCTATCAATCCTTCTAAAATTGCAACTTTGTGTACATTCTCTAAGCTGATAATATGCGGCACTGGCTGAAATTGATATGTCGTACAAAGTTATCACACATGGTTCAATGGTAAGGATATGTCGCTATGGTTATTGTTTGTAATTTTCGAATAATCTGGATGAAAATTAACATTTATGCTAGAGATGCAGTTGGACTGCTTTGGCTTCTACTTATGCATATAGGTGCTTAATACTTTTCTGCTGACCTTAGACTACTTCTCTTAGTTTAGTTTATAATTCTACTTTTGTTTTTTCCCACTCTCTTTGATTTGTTCATAGCATAGTTATTAGTTTCCTTTGTTATATCAGCTTACCATAATAACTAGAGTTACTAAGAAAATATTTATTAGAAAAAGAAATACCCTTCTTTCTTATGTTTTCTATGATCGTGGTGTTGATTTTTTCCTTTCTCATGTTACTTACCTTTCTAGACGGACAAAGTTGATTTGGAGAACACAGTTGTCAGTGAAAGCCAAATGCAACTGAAGGAGGCAGGAGATTCCTTCATATCAAAGCAAGACAATACAAGTGGTATGGTGTAATAAAACCTATTCTATCTTTATATATTTACAGTTACTTGATGCCAAGACTTAATCTCATGAATGTTCTTAACAAAAGCAAGCAACGGTTAACCAAACGCACTAAAGCTTGTTGAGGATTGACCTGCAAATTTACTCCATAGGCCAATTTCTACGACATGCTTAATATTTTATTTTATGGTATACAAGTTAACGTAATTAATTGAGCCCCTATATATTTAGGGGTACCATCTCAGAGATGCGAAATCTTTGATGGTTTACTCTAGACTTTTATTGCTTGTGTCATTTTCACATGTTCATGAACTTGGTCCAAAGTGATAAGCTAAGTGAAAAGGAGTTGAATAAACTGTTGTGTGCCTTTAAATTGCATACTAGCTTTGCTTCTCGAATTCATTTCTGCCTGAAAAATTGGTGAAAGATTGAGCAATTTATTTTATTCGTTATTTTTGATACTATATGTGGTTTTCATATATTTTCTGTCGTTATTTGGTATATTAACCATATAATTTATCCTTGGAATAGAAGGAAGTGGAAGTGACTCTTCTTATGACAATCAAAGAAATGATATTGTAGAAGAACAAACAGATGAGGATGATGATGCATTCTTTGACACTCATGAAATTCTTTCATCAAGTTCTGTTAGAAGTAAATCATCTGATTTTCAGGAATCTCTTTTTGAGTCTGATGATGAAGAGAGTCCCACTTCTGACGATGCTATTGATTCTTGCATGAATTCTAATGTTTCAAATTATCCACAAGTTAAGCGGAGAGAAAATTTGCCTATGCCAATTGAAATAGAAAAAGGAGTTAGCCTTTGGTCACTGATAAAAGATAACATTGGAAAGGATCTCAACAAAGTTTGTCTTCCAGTTTACTTCAATGAGCCTCTCTCATCGTTACAGAAATGTTTTGAAGAATTTGAATACTCGTATCTTTTAGACCAAGCATATCAATGGGGTAAAATGGTAAGCATTACTTGTGCATAAATGTTGATGTTTATTACTATATTTTTATCTTCTAATAACAGGCATGTAAAGCATAGAACTTTGTATTTAACATTAGAAGAAAGTAAAAAGTTTTCCCAACATATTTCAGGGATGTTTTTATTAATGTCCTTGGTACATCTATGCAGGGTAGTGGCCTTACGAGAATCTTAAATATAGCGGCATTTGCCGTATCTGGGTATGCTGCTACTGATGGAAGAAGTTGCAAACCATTTAATCCACTGTTGGGTGAGACTTATGAGGCAGACTATCCAGATAAGGGCCTCCTATTCATCTCTGAGAAGGTGCTATAATTTTTAGTTTTTAGTTTGTAAATGCTTCATGAAATGGGCTATTTTGACAAGAAACATAAAGAAATAAGAGAGAGAGAAAAAAAGTCCTTAAATCTATGATGATTAGCCAGGAATGAATATTGGATACTCTTAATGTTAGTACTTGTTTGTAACTTTCATTTGACTTCTGAAATATGTAATGTTCATTGAGTACCAAATCCATAGGAGGCTATCCAATTAGCGCAATGAATAAAAATAAACAAAAAAGTAGGCTGTCCAATTGAAGTGAGTTTTGGATGATAAGTTGAGTGATGCAAATGCAATATAAGTAGGTTCTGAGTTTCTACCAACAATTATTTTCTCAATAGAAGTTTCCATGTGTAGATAATCAATCTAGCATGCATTATACAGTTAAATACATATTTATTACTGTCTTCATTAGAGGAATTATGTCAATAAAGCTATGAATTAGTGTTTACTTTATAGATCCCTTGTATTATTTTGTCATTTCTAGAGATTAGCGTTCATGTAATTTTTAGCTTGCATTATAAGATAATTTGATCATAAAGACCGACTATTTACACTATTCATCTTGAGATAGGTCAGTCATCATCCTATGGTTATGGCATGCCACTGTGAGGGACGAGGATGGAAATTTTGGGGAGACAGCAATCTAAAAAGTAAGTTTTGGGGTCGTTCAATTCAGCTTGATCCAACTGGCGTCTTGACTCTTGAGTTTGACGATGGTGAAGTTTTCCAATGGAGCAAGGTAACTTTGTCTCATTTAATGGAGCGTTTTGTTTGTGGTATGCTTTCTGATAACTGACATTCTACCACAGGTGACAACGTCCATTTACAACCTTATTTTAGGAAAACTCTATTGTGATCATTATGGTACTATGAAAATAGAAGGAAATCGTGACTACTCATGTAAGATCAAATTTAAGGAGCAGTCGATCATTGACAGAAGTCCACATCAGGTCTTATCTTTTTCTTTTAAAATATTTTGAGTATATATTCCAACATCAAATTACATTTTGACTTGATAAATACATGTTAATGTTCATGATGTTTGCTACAGTCCACAGTTTTCAACAAAAAATGAATGAGTTTTGAGATCTCAGCATACAAACTTCCTTCCCACCCCAAACTAGTTAGCAAACTTGTTTTTGGTTTCCCATGGATCTAAAGTTGGTTGATTTATGAATAGTTTGCTAACTAGTAACTACATTGTGAATATGTATATTTAGAAGTACTACTGTCGCCTGTTATTTGAAGAAATGTGAATTTTCCAGTTATACATGTTTAGTTTGCTTGCTGTATACCAGAAAAAGATCATGGAAGGGGAAAAAGGATGCCTTTGCCAGTTCTATTTCAGAAGGATGTTAAATAGATGCAAATAGATCATTTAGACAGAACTTATGACATTCTATGTTCAATATACTGATGCATTGCTAGGCCCCTTTTCTTTTGTATGCTGTTCAAATTTTGTGTTTGATTTAGTGAATTGTATTATCTTAAGCTTAGGCACTAACTATCTTAGCTTAGCACTCGGAATGAATGAATCCACACCTGCGATGTTGGTTTGCTAACAGGATGCCCTAAGTCAACTTCTTTTCATTTCTTATCTGATAACATGTAGGTTATAAAATCCATCTAATCAACATTATGCCTCTCAAATTGATTTATGCTGTTAATATTTGTAGGAATGATTCTTTCAATTTTGTGCTGCTTATTTTTGTTCTGTATGCAAATTAGATATTTATCATCATATGATGTTTGTAATTTATGTTGCTATGCAGATCAATGGTACTGTTCAAGATAAGAATGGCAAAACTGTTGCAACTCTGTTTGGGAAATGGAATGATAGCCTGCATTATGTTATGGATAACAAAACTGGAAAGGGGAAAGGATCAGACTTATCCAAAGAACCAAAACTCTTATGGAAGCGAAGCAAACCTCCCAAAGACCCAACAAGATATAACCTGACTGGCTTTGCTATTACACTCAATGAGCTCACACCTGGACTTAAGGTAACCCTGGAATTTTATTCCATCTTTTTTCACTTGAAACTACACGTCTCACATTTGCAAATTTGTTCTTCCCAGAATCCAGGTTAGGTTTATTATTTTTCTTTTAGGAAATAAACTTAAAATGTCTTCTTTAATTATTATTTCTTTTATCATGTAGAACACAACAATCTAACCCTTTTTTTGGGCTAAATCACTCTTTCCATTGTTGTTGATATTAAAATTTATGTATAGGAGAAGTTACCACCAACAGATTCTAGACTTAGACCTGATCAAAGGTCTCTAGAAAGTGGACAGTATGATAAGGCCAATTCAGAGAAGTTGCGCCTTGAACAAAGGCAGCGTCAGGTAAAGTTCAGTATCAAACCCTCCTTGTTTATTTGATTTCATCCTTCAATTTGAATCATATAACCAGTTACATGTAAAAAAGAAATAGTGAAAATGGATCCATTGGTACACTGATTTTATAGGCACGAAATATGCAAGAAAGCGGTTGGAAACCAAGATGGTTTGCCAAGGAAGATGGTAGCAACATATACCGTTATGTCGGTGGCTACTGGGAAGCCAGGCAGAAAGGGAACTGGGATTTATGCCCTGACATCTTTGGCCAAACTCCCCACGACCAAAATTCTGGCTGATAAAACCCAGCCCTCACATAGAGTGGCAGAAAGTGATACTCTTTTGATTTTTTTATCTGTCCATGTTCTATTATTCTCCCTTCACCAATTGTATTATACTTATTCTTTTATAGTTTTACTTGTTCTTCATTCCCAACCACTTATTTTTTCTACCAAAACCTGGAAAGAAAAGAAAATAAATTATACAAGGTTAGGATATTCACCATTCATTTGGGGAAGTACATAAAATGTATGATGTAGCACCGACTATATCGATTCATCAATAAAAGAAACTGTCCATATTTTACTCTTTCTTGCTGTATCTTTTGTTTTAAAGATCAAACGTTATTTGGTGTGATTCGAATCTGCAGCACAAATTGAATTGGTGGATAAATTGCTACCCTTGAATCGTCAATTCATTCAAGCCACTAAGTTTTGCAATTGAAGACAACAATTTCCCTAAAATTATGCACTAGATTTCTTACACTGGGTTCTTTGAGTTTTACAATTAGAGATAAGTCTGAGAGAATTATATATTTGGAGAAGCACAGAACTTCAAGGGTGGTTTTTTTTTTTTTCCTCTTGGGCAAAAGAACTTCAACCATGTAGCAACAACGCAAACAAAAAGTATTGGGAAAGAACAAAAGGCAAGTCCAGGAGTAAAATTTGACTTAAAGATAACCCCGTAATCACTTTCAAACAACTTTAGTTAGCAAAAAGGTTGAAAATGAGCAAGAAAAGTAAGCTAAATATGTATTATTTTAGAGACATCATCATACTAGTAACAGTCTCTTTAGGAATATTCAATCTTTGAATAATTATTTTTATCGATATACAATAATTTATATATTACAATTTAATTGACTTTCTATTAATAAATGATATCACAATTATTTTATCATTTTACATCCTAAATTTTATATTCAATCAATAATTAACACATCATTTGATATATATAACAACTTAATGTATATAAAATTATTTTTTGGTAGTAATTACTTCAATTAAAGTCAGGAAAATAAAATCCCGTGCTTATTTTCAACTTTTAAGAGGAAGGAAAAAAAAAATCACCTAAGTTTATTTGACATGCAACTTGGTTAAAGTCAAGTTTATTTCATTTCTTAGAAAGACTAGGTGTTGTATGTATGTTGAGAATTGGATGGTGAAATAATAGAGAGAAAGAAGAAAAATCCGACAAGGAACAGAAAATTATTGCATGTAAAGAATTTGATGATACTGTCGACGATATTAATGTGTCGTAATAGGCACTGATATGGGGAGTAGCCTTGTCTTGTGAGCAGCGTTGGTCAGATTGTTCAATTAACATCAATGCAAAAACAAACACGAGTTTTGTCCTATTCTTAACCAAATATATAAACACACTTCGCCCACTTGTTAAATAACTATATTTAATGAGTAATAATATTAATATAATTATTTTTATTATTATCATAATAAAAATACATAAATTATATATTATATAATATAATTAATTATATTTAATGTTGTTATTATTAAATAAATTTATTATTATTGAAAAATTATTGTTAGAATAACAACATAAGTTGTAATAATATCTATATCTATTTAATTTATTTATTTTTATGATATTTATTAGTTATAATTTAAATAAAATTCGTTAAAAATAATTAAAATTTTCTAAGGGTTAGAAACGATTTTGATTGAAAATGATAATAATTGAAATTATATTTTTTATAGGCTGTGTTACTTATAATATTATGAAAGCAGAATTAAAATGTTGTGTTATTACAATAATTATTATTTTAAGAATATAAATTAGTAAATTAAAAAATTAAAAAAATAAAAATAAAAAGATTAGTATTGAATGA
Organism: Elaeagnus macrophylla; assembly: GCA_029378325.1. Taxonomy (NCBI): domain Eukaryota; kingdom Viridiplantae; phylum Streptophyta; class Magnoliopsida; order Rosales; family Elaeagnaceae; genus Elaeagnus; species Elaeagnus macrophylla. The sequence goes on along the minus strand of CM055642.1, from coordinate 7,440,894 downwards.
TACATCTACTTAAAATAAAATAATTATGTTACATAAAATATTAATAATTTTTTACATTCTTATTTTATTTGTCTATTTATTTAAAAAAAAATAATGAATTGTGGATAATATTCGTCTTTAAATAAATGATGATTTATTTATTATTATTTTAGTTGTTGTGATTGTTATTGTATGTATAACTTTAATTATTTTTTATCTCATTTTTGTCATATATTAATTAATAATTTATGTGTAAAAATTATATGAGATAAAATAATCAACAAATTCATAAATTATTATATATACAATATGAAAATATTTGTCAATATTTATAACTAAATGACATATACTATTAGTAAGTTTTAAAATTATGTAAATAAGATATTAAAATTGTAAAAACAAAAAAATGTAAAATAAGGAAGAAAAAAAAAAGAATAATAATAATAATCTAAAAAAAAAAAAAAGCTATAATTTAAGCCATTTTAATATATATTTGATACTTAAATTTTTTTTATTTCTATAAATTAGATATAATAATTTTTTAAATTGATATAATTTAGTTACATTTTTATTATATGTTACTTAATATATATACATATAACAATTTAATACATATAACAATACTAAAAAAATAATACATATCTACCAATATGCTGTAAGATTATATAGATTACCAATTATTTTTTTAGTGTCTTTACTTTTTATTTCAAAAAAAATAAAAATATATATATAAATATTAAATATAAATATATAGAAAATAAAACAAATGAAATAAAAATACCAAACATAAAGAAATAAGAGAAAGTAAACTTTCCTTTATATATAAAATAATAGATAATAGATAATAGATAAAATAGAATAGAGAATATGTACTAAATTTTAAAATAATTTTATCAAATAAAAATTGATCAAACAAAATAAAAATCAAATAAATGTTACTTGGAACCTCTCCTTTATTATATAAAATATAATAAATAATAAAAATAAAAATATCAAACACAAATAAATAGAAGAAACTCTTTTATATATATATATATATATATATAATATAATATAATAGAAAATAAGTACTAAATTTTAAAATAATTTTATCAAATAAAAAAATTGTCAAATAAAATAAAAATTAAATAAATGTTTTTTGGTAATTCTCTTTTATGAAAATTTTTTCTATACTACAAATGTATATAAATTGTAGGTACAGAAAAAGAGAAATATATAAAGATTAGGAGTTGAGTGTGGGAGAAAGAAAAATATTGAACTCTAAAAGATATGGGATAAGAGAATTTGAATTTATCTCTCTTCTGAGACATGCTCAATTCTTTTTCTTTTTTTTTTTTTAACTCTTTTATTACTTAGACTAGTTTTAAGGCATGTGCTACTTTATATATATTTTTATACAATTTATATTTATATACTTGTTATTAAAATTTGAATCACAAAAATTATAAATTTTTAAGTAAACTTTTTTTCATACGTGTTTTTTTTAAAATATACGAGATTATATATAATAAATTAAAAATATTAAAAAATACATTCTATTTAAATTGTTCAATTGTTCATGTCAAATAAGTTTTACTACTCAACAAACTGTTTCTAAAATAGATAATGTCATTATAAAAATAGCTAATTAAACTGCTGTATATTATTTAAAATTAAACTGTTATACATTTTTAAACTAATACTCACATATATATATATACCTATTTTTAATGTAAAAAAAATGATCTGATAGAAAAGATATGCTTTTTTTTTTGTCGGTAGTAGAAGTATAATGCTAAAATACATAAATTTATACTCATTAATTATGGTGTGACAAGCGATCAAGTAATTTTAAAAATGAAAAAAGTTATTTATTTTTAAAGAATTTTTTTTTTAAAAAATCATATTATAATTAATATGAGTACAAATGTAAGTACAAGTTTATGTTATTTTTGCATTTTTTTTTGTTAATGAACCAACTCAATAATATATAAAAAAATAAATAAAGCTCATAACGTATAATATTATTTCTTTATGTAATTAGAAGTATATCCTTTAACAACTTATCAAACAACATTAAAACATAATTAAAAATTAAATATATATATATATATATATATATATATATATATATATATATATATATAATTTTTTGTTTTGCTTCTTTGTGAACTTTTTTGACTTAAATTCTTAAATAATTTTATTAAATGAAAAAAATTTAGGTTATTTGAAATAAATAGAATGCATATTTTTTACTTTCCATCATGCTTGTCGGGGAGTTTTTTTTTTTATAATAATATTTATCATAAAATTAGTATATAGTAATTGAAGGTTCGTTTTTTAGGTTCCTGTCATGCATTCGATATTTTTTAACTTATTTATTATTTTTTTATTTCACCTATTTTTGTAATTATTTATTTACAAATTCAAAATTTTTAATAAACAAAATTATAATTTCTTCTTTAAAAACTTTTTTACCATTCAAAGAATCATAAAAATATAAAATTGTTAACAAAAAATGGTAATAAAAATTATTTCAAAATTTAATTATAACCTAAAGGCCTCATTTTTATAAGAAAAGCTTATTATAAAGATTATTTTCTTGAAGATAATATGATACTTAATTTTTTTTATTTCTACAAATTAGATATAATAATTATTTTTTAAATTAATATAATTTAGTTACATTTTACTTATATTTATTATATATATATATATATGACAACTTAATACATATAACAATACTAAAAAATAATGTATATCTATCAATATGCTGTCAAATTATATAAATTACTAGCTATTTTTTTCTAATTTTCTACTTTTTATTTCAAATAAAATAAAAAAATATATAAATATTATATACAAATAAATAAAAAATAAAACAAAAAAATAAAAATATAAAGCATAAATAAATAAATAAAAAATATAGTCTCCTTTATATATAAATGATAGATAAAATAAAATAAAAAAATAAGTTCTAATTTTTAAAATAATTTTATTAAATAAAATAAAAATTATTTGATAACTCTTTTTTATTATACAGAGAATTGATCCATGAACTTCGCGTGTTCCCGGCCAGTATGTGAACATAATAACTTACCTCGAGAACTACAACAAGAAAAAAGTTGTTATATTATAAAGTATAAATATAAAAATATAAATCACACAATTACATAATCTGAGATAGGAATTTTCAATCCTTTCGCAGAAATCTAAATATTAAATTGAGAAAATCTTTAAATTGAATTAAATTAATTTAATAGAAATGAATTAATGTCTATTTTGCTTTTGTTGTTGCTCTTTTTTTTTTTTTTGGGACGGGAATAAAAATATTTTATTAATAATCAATTAAAGTACGCTTAAAAGTATAGGAAAAAAATCAACCATGAACAACATCTTAAAATATAACATAACGAGGAAAAAATTAGTATAATAACATTGAGATAAAAATCAAAAGAAACTAATTTAATAAATTAAAATATACAAAAACAATTAAAGAGATTAGATCATCACCCAGCTAATTTGGGATTTTTTTTATATACTTAGAAATAATAAAAAGTTTTTACATGAATATCATATAATATAGACGGCACAATAAATATGATACTTAAATAGTGCTATTACGAACACAAAAAAACCAAAAAGTCCACCCAAACATACTTGATACTTGAAAATTGCATATTTAATGAAAATATGTGAAAAGAGTATATTAAATAAAAAAAATTTAAATTTAAAAATTATTGATATACTATCTCTTTTGGTTAAACAAGGAGTATGTAATAATCTTTATAAATGAGCTACACAACTCGATATATTTATTAAATGAGTCAATAAAAAACGAATACTTGGTAGTACAAATGATTTTTTTGGATAATTATGTGGCACACGAGTTTAATTATCCTATATTATTTTTAATATATTATTATAGTTATTATATACAACAAATATGTGATAAAAAAATTACAAATATGTTATTATTTTTAATAAATGTATTATATCGTATTCATTTATTTGTAAATATAAAACATTTTATTTGACCCATATATTTGTGTTGGGTTGATAGATTGACAATTTAAAAAAATAATTAATTAAAATGCATATTATTTTAATTTAAAAAATATTTTAAATTATTATTATTTTTAAATAATTATAATACTTACATATTTATATTTAGAATCTAAATTTTAAATTTTTTATATATTTAAGTAGATATATGTAATTAAAATAATGTATTTTTATTGATTTTTTTCTAATTAAGAACACATTCACTCGATTCAAAAGAAAAAAAAAAAAAAAATCAAAACCACCTAACATAATAAAAACATTCGTACGAATGAGTTGACTCGATTCATTCAGCTTATTTATTAATGGGAAGACTCAATTGTCATGATTTGTCACCCAAGAAAGTTGACATGTAGGTGCATGTGATTGGAGCTTTTTTCTTTTTTCCCCTCAATTGCTCTTTTGTTTTGTGGGTGTTTGTGTGTTGAATTTGTATCAATGTGTTTTTGTTTATATATTATTATATTGAATAATATTAAGATAATTTTTTTTTTCTTTTTTATAAAAATATTAACATAAACTTTAACTGAGGTGAAGTTTAAATTTTAATATAACATAACAAAATATGGAATTTGTAGTAATGAAGTAAACCATAAATAATTCCCCTGAAATCTCTGACTCAAATGATATGGGACATTTCTCTTAATACCACTACATTGCTAGGACGTTGGACTACTCTTTTGAATAATAATAATAGTTTAAATGTGTTTTATTTTTTTAATATTTAAAATTTATCATAAAAATACTCACAATATTTAATATATTGCAAATATATTCCCGATATTTAATCTTGTTAACATTACCGATTTAATTTTTTAATATCATATTTAACCATTAATTTTTTAACAAAAATAATTAAAAGTGAATAAATATTAATAAAATTAAATATTGATAACATTTTTATAATAAATAAAATGTATTGCATGCCCTAAACATTAAGACATAAAACATATACAATAGCATAATAATTTATTATACATGCATGCTGATGCAACAACTACATTCATTTTTCTCAAAAATTATTAAAATTTTACAAATTTAAACAAGTAAAAACAACAATATTTTTAATATGATTTTATTTTTAACCAACCAAAAATATGTATTTTTTACATTATGTACAAATATAAAAAATATATTTAAAATAATACTTATAAAACTTATAACAAAAAATAATATTAAAAATATTATTTTGAGTTAAATATTAATAATATTTAAAATATCTTTAATTTTAATTAAGAATAATTTGAGTTAATATTAAAATATTATTTTTATCGTTTTTATACTTTTCTATAAGGATGAGCCTATTATCATGTTTAATATTGTTATTTTTAAGTAAAAATTTAATATTAAATAATTAAATTATAAATAATAAATACACTTTTACAAAAATAGTAAAATTTGATGACTTAAATATAAATTTAATTAAAATTTAGAACACACTATATAATTAGTTAATTTTATATATATATAAAATATATGATATAGTTAAAAATAGGATTTGGTATCTTACAAATTTTTTACTTTTATAAAATATATATTTTATTTTTTTTATTTTTATTTTAAAGTATTATGTTATATGCCTTTAATTTTTCAAAAAGTACATTAAATTTAATTTAAAAAAAATTAATTTTTTGGCATTTGATTTTTATGTGATTTTTTTAAGGGAGTAATTTTAAAATTTTAAATTATGAGACAAAAAAAATTAAGGAAGAACTGATCATATATTAATTTTTTTTTTTTGTCTTATTTTATAGAGACTGATTTAAAGAAAAATTATTTTAGTATAAAAAATTAAAAAATTAAAATTTCTATTAAAATGTCATGTATATAAATCTTGTGCTAACAAAGATAAATCACCGTAGCAACGTTCCTAGAGTAGTTGTCTTTAGTCTTGACAAAAAGCAAAAGAATAAAAACAGAGTATAGATCGAGAGAGACGGCTCACATTCATTTCAATTTTCAAGTGTTACTGCACACTGTCTCTCTCTAAATCTTAGACTTCAATTTATTTTCCACTTCTTTTTCGGGTTTCCCATTAACAGTTTGCTCTTTTTATCTCCTCCCTCTAACCTTTTTCTTTCTGTTCTTCAAAGCAACAATAACACATATTCATCGCATCCCATAAGAAGACAAAAACAGAGCAAAATAGGAAAGAAAAAAGGAGGAGAAAGCAGAGGAAGAGACTTTCTCACTTGTTAGCTGTGGAATCTGATAAATTTAACCCAAACCCATTTCAGATTAAACTGCATGGTTGCCGGAAATGCTGCCCTCGCTGCATTTTCCTGCGAGCTTCCTGCGATAGCCCTATACTACTCAAAATACCATTAAGCTCAGAAAATGCAAGGGACTCTTTTCGGCTTATCTCAAGAAGACATTAACAATAACAAGAAGAAGAAATCCCAACACGAAGTAGGTGAAGAAAAGGATATCGAGATAATAATCCCACCGGTCGGTTGGAACCGATCTCAACCTGTGTTACGGCGCGTGTCACCCACTTTCGCTAGCTCTAGTGTTGAGAAGGCCCTTCCCAACGGTGACCTTTACACAGGAACATCTTCAGCTAACGTGCCTCACGGTAGTGGTAAGTATTTGTGGTCTGACGGGTGCATGTACGAAGGACAATGGAAGAAAGGGAAAGCCTATGGTAAAGGGAAGTTCTCTTGGCCATCTGGTGCAACATATGAAGGTGAATTCAAGTCGGGTCGAATTGATGGGTATGGTACTTTTATTGGAACTGATGGTGATACATATAAAGGTTATTGGGTTGCTGATAGAAAACATGGGTTTGGTGAAAAGCGTTATGCAAATGGGGATGTTTATGAAGGGTATTGGAAGTGTAATTTGCAAGATGGGCATGGGAGATATGTGTGGACTAATGGGAATGAGTATGTGGGTGAGTGGAAGAGTGGTGTTATATGTGGTAAAGGAGTTTTAATTTGGGGGAATGGGAATCGATTTGAAGGGTATTGGGAAAATGGAGTGCCTAAGGGAAATGGCTCCTTTATTTGGTCAGATGGGAACAAGAATGGTGGGAATTGGGGTGAAGATGAACATTTCTTTTATCAGAGGATGTCTCAGTTTCAGGCAAGGAAAAGGTCGTCTGTGGATGGGGTTAAGAGTGTGAACTTTCCCAAAATTTGTATTTGGGAATTGGATGGTGAAGCTGGAGATATTACTTGTGATATTGTTGACAATGTAGAGGCTTCTATGTTCTATAGGGATGGTAGAGAGTCTAATTGTGAAGCAGCTTTTGTAGAGAAGGTACAGAGAAGGCCTCGTTGCTTAGCTGAATCTGAGATTAAGAAGCCTGGTCGGACTATATCCAAGGGGCATAAGAACTATGATTTAATGCTTAATCTTCAACTGGGTATCAGGTATTTTTCTATTTTATTTTAAGGGTTGTGATTTTTTGTTTCTCTCCGTTGGCATTGACCACTTTATACTTTGTTGCTTGGTTGTGTTTTTAATGGTAGTCTTTAACTTTATGTGCTTTTGTTCAAGATATACTGTTGGAAAACATGCTTCCATACTGAGGGAGCTTAAGATATCAGATTTTGACCCAAATGAGAAGTTTTGGACAAGGTTTCCACCAGAAGGGTCTAAATTTACTCCCACACATCAATCGGTGGATTTCAGATGGAAGGACTACTGTCCATTGGTGTTCAGGTATTCATTTTATGAGCTGTTGTATTGGCATTTTAAGTAATTTTTGTCTTATTTACATATTGAGAAGTGGGCTGCATTGATTACTTTGAGTTCCTAAGTTATGAGAGACTTTTGGTATCATGCTTTTGTTATTGGTGGTGATGGGCTTTTTCTTTGGTATTTAGACATTTGAGGGAATTGTTTGCAATAGATCCGGCGGACTATATGCTAGCTATTTGTGGAAATGATGCACTCAGGGAGTTTTCTTCTCCTGGAAAAAGTGGAAGCTTCTTCTACTTGACTCATGATGACCGTTTCATTATCAAAACTGTAAAGAAATCTGAAGTCAAGGTTAGTTGCCTGCTCCTTGACTTTTGAATAAAGTGAGATCAATGTGAAAACAAAATTCAAAAGAAGACTGTTGATCAATTTTGGGGATTGTTGGTCCTTCTAATTATATCTAGTTCTTACATAATGTTTCTTTCATGTTTTTAAAGTCAACCCCTCAGGCCCTCACCATAGGGTAATATCTGTGTTCAGGTGCTCATAAGGATGCTTCCAAGTTACTATCAACATGTTTTTCAATACAAGAACTCTTTGGTTACAAGGTTTTTTGGTGTTCATTGTGTTAAACCAGTGGGAGGTCCAAAGGTATAACTTGAGGAACAAAGTTTTATTACAATGTCCTTTTCAACTGCTCTACAATGTCTAATACCTAGCATGAAAAACAGACTCGTTTTATTGTGATGGGCAACTTATTTTGTTCGGATTACCGCATCCACAAACGGTTTGATCTCAAAGGCTCTTCCCATGGTCGAACAACTGATAAGCCTGAGGGGGAAATCGATGAGACTACTACGCTTAAAGATCTTGATCTTAATTTTGTGTTCCGCCTTGAGAAAACATTGTTTCAAAAGCTGATGTGGTAATTTCTGATCATATGTACATGCCCTTGTTGGACTCTAATCTTCAATGTTTTTTTTACCTGTTGCCCTTTGTGGCAATCTTCTTGTTGATGGTAATATGCTTGTCTTATTCTACTGCTATCACTTAGGCAAATTGATAGAGATTGTGAATTCCTGGTGGCTGAGAGGATAATGGATTACAGTCTTCTTATTGGTCTCCACTTCCGGGATGAAAGTGCTTGCTCAGGGGATGACATGAAGCTGTCTCTGTTAGATACACGTTCTTGTAAGTTATCTTACTCCCACGGTTGAATTGCTAGTCACTTTCTGTCATGAATTGAACTTGGGTAGATATTGCACTATCAGAAAGTTTAGACCACTGATGTATATTTTATCAGGTAAAAAACAGTTGCAAACAAATTGGGGATACCACTTAACCAAAGAAGATCTGCAGAATATGGACTGGGTTCTAGTAGGCAGGTAAATATATTTCTTTAGCAACCATATCTGATTTCTCTCTTCTTTTTTTTAATTTTATGAATGTAATAATATGGTATCTGATTTTGTGGATATTCTTGTGGCACTATGTGCTGTACAAGAGTTGGTTGATATTAGAAAACTGTATACACGTAGTAAATTGCAATAACATGGGAAATAAGTGATGCTCAACTCTAAATTTTATATCATTCAATCTAGATTTATGCATATGTCAATATCAGCAATCTCATATATGGGACCTATTTGTGGCATTTACCTACTTTGCAGATCCATTTTGTCTAGTTAGGAAAAAAAAACTATCATAAATTTAGTGCTTTACACATTTAGATTCTGTTTATTGAAACTTTCTGGTCCATGAAAATAAGATAAGATTCTATATATGTAAAATATGATGTGCATGCCTTACAAGGGAGGGATATTAATAGTATTATCTGTGTGCAATACAGACTATAAGCAGTCCACGTTATATATATAATAGCATATTATCCTTGTGAGCATCTATCTATATATCTTTTCCTTCAAGTTTGATGCGTATTTCTATATTGGTATTTGGATGATTGAAAGTGACTTTAAGTCGACGTGTTTAAACTTTAAATAGATATAATAGTGTCCAGGACTCAGTGGGTCTATCTTGCTTTGTCAGATCAGAAACAGAGTATTTTATGTGGTTTTTGGTTTTTGGTTTTGATCCTCATGCCAACAATAATCAGCAATTGATAATATTTGTTACTGACTTCTCAAGGCATTAAAAAATTCAATTATACACCCAACATTCAACATGCTAATTTCACTATCTATAATGAGTTGTCTTCTTGACTTATAACAAATGTCACCATAAGTTGTTGACACGTGTCTGACAGACGAAAAAAGAGAGTGGAGAAATTAGTTCATTGGAATCTTAATTCATGTTCCAATATCATATTTAATGATATTTGTTTCCAATGTATTTGGTAAATCTGCCATATATTTGATTATTATACAATTGTCTTTGTTTCAAAATGTTATTTTCAGGGGACCACTAATACGTTTAGGGGCAAACTTGCCTGCAAGAGCAGAGAAGATGTCAAAGAGTGCGGTGGATCAAAATGGTGGAATCGGGGGTGAAACTAGCAATTCAGGCTCATCAACCCCATCAAAAAGCAGTGGTGAGATATTTGATGTAATACTCTACTTTGGTATCATTGACATTCTTCAAGATTATGATATTACCAAAAAGCTAGAACATGCCTACAAGTCATTGCAAGTGGATCCCACTTCCATATCTGCTGTTGACCCAAAGCTTTATTCAAAGAGGTTCAGGGATTTCATAAACAAAATCTTTCTAGAGGACACATGATTTTCATTATGACCAATTGAGAGAGTTTGGAAGCACAGTTACCAATCAAGACTCAACTGTTTTCTTCTATATTTTGGGTGACACATCCAAAACAGCAGGACAAATATCTGATCTGGGTTTGCTTTTTGTGAGAAATTGGCGATGATGATTAATAAGGTGTTATCGACTCAGAAGCAGAATGTATTGATGAAAGATGATGACAACTTTGTGAGATTGAGACTATTACTGTAGTGCATGGCTAGTTTTTGTTTTTTTTCTTATCAGCCATGCAATGGTAAAGGTGATTTGAAAAACAGGGTAGTGAGGTGAATTCTCATTTATTGAGTTTTCCTGGAAAATATTTAATTCTCAGGAAGCAGAGTACAGGGAATTTTGATGCTTTCTGTGGAAATTGGGAAATGGGTTGCGGTGGAATAACTGTACAGTCAAAAAAAAAAAGGATAATGGAATTGAGCCAAGAAAAAAAAAAACTTCTGTTGCTTTTTTATTGGTTTGTGGCATGTTACTGTGGAATTCAAAAAAGAAGATTTTGCCTATTTAGAAAGCAAAAGAACATTGGGACCTCTATCTTTATATTGATATTGACACATGCCTTAAAATAATAAGTTTTATTGTTCTTGATAGCTCAGTTCATTGAATCTATAATTTTTATAAATAGCAGATCGAATTTTACCATTCTGTTTTAACTAGTGAATTGAATTAAAAATACATGTTTTTTTTTTTTTTATAATTTTTGTATTTTTCAATTTTTTTTGGTCTAAAGGTTTTTCTGTTCTACTTTAGCATAATAAGCTATGAAAAGAAGAGAAAGAAAGAAGTGGATGTTTTCTTGTGTCTTGGTTCTCCTCTGTTTCGATTTTCCTTTTCTACTATTTGAAAGTTTGAAAAGTGGGTTTCCAAGAAAAGTAAAAGTAAACATAATCCTACTTATGCACATTTATTGGAATAAACAATTTCCATTGTTGCCTTTTGGTTGAAAAAGTTTCTTTTGTGGACCATGTGCTTAAATAGGTAGTGATTTATGAGAAATATCAAAAATACATAAAATTTTTTTTTTTTTTTATATTTATATTAATTAAATTATAATATATGGTGAAATTATTTTAAAAAATGATTAAATTTTTTTATCATGTATTAAGATATAATTAATATAGGTGAAAAATAAATGTAAATTTATGCTGCTATAAAATATATTTTTGTGATTTATTTATATTTATAGTAGATTAACTAATTTAATTTATGGGTAAATATCACAGACGCCAAAGCTTATTTTAAATATCAAATAGTTTCTAAATTAGAAGCTTTGTAGTTTGTACCAAACACTTAACCTTGAAGTATTGCTTAATTATAAAGAGATTTTAATTTATGTGATGCAAAAATATAAAGAACTTAAAATTAAATTAAAACAATAACAGTATGTGTAGTTCACGTAATTAAAATTATTAATTGATTAGAAATATTGATTCTTGAGAATAGAAAATTAAAAAAATGAATTGTAATTCTTATTCCTTTGTTCAGTTGTTATTGTGGATTAAGTATAACAAATTTATATTTGTAAGTTCGGTATATTAACGTAGGAAAAATAATATAATATATATTTTTAAATTTTTTCAAAAGCATCCTTTATCTCTACAAATACGATTGATATATTAAATTTTTTTTTAATAAAAATGCATTAAATTTTATTGGAAAAATATCAAAATGACATACTCAAAATTTGTAATAAAAAACTAGCACTCTTTGTATTCAAATTTATATTTTTACAATTAAAAAAAATGACTAATATGTCATTTTTTTTAATATTCATTCAATTGAAATTGAACAATAATAATTTATATCCGTTCAATATTTTACGTTCAAATTGAATTTTTAATATTATTTAGGTGCTAATTTTATTATTAAAATTTTAGAAATGTTATTTTTAATAATTTTTTAATTTTATTCTTATAAAAAAAAAGTAATAATTATTCTTCTCATTTATAGAAGAATAAAATTCCTCTGAATTTGTATTCTTATAGAATTGCAATTCATGATGTTAAAAAATAAAAACTAACAAAGAAATATAAATAACTATTCTTTTTTTTGGTAATACATTAAAATAATACATAAATTAATCATGGTTTTAACAAACAAAAAACTAATTTTAAATATAGGTAAAACCAAAGAATTAAATATTAAAAAAAATGGTTTTCTTTAAAAAATATATATTTATTATTTTTAATTTTATCAATCATTTATTTCTTCTAAAAAGTACAAGTTTTATTTTAATGTGAAAATGATGTAATGTGACTTTTTTACCCCTTTATGGGTGCTTTTTTTTTTTTTTTTAATAAACTAATGTACAATGGATTTTGTTAATATTATTTTTAAATCTAGGACCCATATGATGTCTAGAAAAATATCAATTGTGTGAATTAATCTTTTATTTATCTTAAAAATTCTTTAAAAAAATTAAAAATAAATAATCACATCTCTTAAATTATCTTTTTATTTTGATATTAGCAAATTTGTTAAGTTTCATTTTTTTTTAATAACATTACTCAACTCAATATAAGAAAACCCTAAATAAAAGTTTGTGCGACTCAGAAAGGCACTTTGTTAAATTTTGTTGTTTTGTTACAATTACTTCGACGTTGAAGAATAACAACAAGGGCAATGACATCTAACATTGTATTTTCAAAACATAAACATAAATTTTTTTTAAGAAAAAATTAATTTAAAAAAAAATGCAAACCAAATTTAGAGAAATTAAATAGTATATAAATTAGGCATAAAATAGTTATCTTAACATTTTTCAATATTTAAAAACTTGCATGTCTCTAACCCTTTCTAGAGAGAGACCTTCTTCTCTCTCTAACTTTTGTTTATTATATTTTCTTTTCTATTCTATTATGCTAGATACAGAGATTGTGATCTGATCATTAAAAAAAAAAATAATAGCTTTACCAATTCTTCTTTTATTCTCTTTGTCAAACTTTCATTTATTTTAAATAAAATAATAAATAAAAATTTTTATTAAAAATAAATGATTGGATGTGAAAAAAATTTAATTTTTGTTTATTTAAGAGAGTATAAATATAAGATTTTTACTTCATGTTTATAAAATATAGTTGTGACAATTGATTCAATAATGTGCTAATTTTAACTCAATATATAGTGATTTGCGCTTTTTAATCCTTTGAAAGTGTTTGATATGTTACAAAAGTAGGCAATTGTATTATTCTATTTTTAAGTTGCCATTTGAACTGCAAATTTTCTTCTATAAGTCCGTTAGTTTTGGGAGAAAAAAAAAGACTGTAAAAATATAGTTAGATGTTTGTGTCATAGTTATATTGAATCTTTGTCAAGTTCTGACACAAATTACAGTACCAAATTTTTGGTGATAAATGATATGTTTTTGGAAAATAAGACTGGCTTGAACTTAAGACGTCATGTATAATATCTAAATTCCAGAGTTTGTTTTTGAGTTGTTTTGTCAATCAAATTTGTGGTGTCTTCTAAAATCATGGCGTGTCCCTTCAATTTACTTTCATATCATATCAATCCTCCCTGCAAAAACAGAAATATTCTAATATTTATTGTTTTCACATCATTTTAAGATTTTACTTTTCCTAACACATAATTTTAAAAATTAAATATAAATTTTTTTTTATTAAAAAAAAAATATACTCCTTTTAATTTAAGGAAGGAAAAAATTAATGGTACACACTATCAACTATTAAGAATTACCGTCATTTTTGTTTTGATATCAATTAAACATAAGTAAGAGGATGCTAAAGAATTGGAGCCCGAAGACAAAGCCGGGAGGCACCTGTATCCGAGTACTCTCCAAAAATAATTATAATACAATGAAGGTTCGAACCCGCTTCCTTTCGTATAAGGACAGAGACTAAACGCCTTAACTCTGATACCAAAATTACTGGACTACTAATTTTTAACTCTTACAAGTTGTGAGTGTGACTGTTTAATATTTTAGAAGTCCATTACTTTTATAAAATAATTTATTTTTGTGCTTTGATTTTTTAAGTAATACTTTAAGTTCTTTAATTTTTTAAAAAGTATATTTAAATCTATTTTTTTTTTTTAATTTAATTTATTAGCACATGATTCTTAAGATAAAAAATTGGGCTAAATTTTAAAAAACATAAAAACATTTTTTGTCATTTTTTTATTATCAAAAACTGATTTTTTTTTTAAAAAAAATTATATAAAAATTATGTGCTAAAAACTTTATCTTCAAATAAAAAGTTAAAAATTTTAAAATGCACTATTTAAAAAAAAAAAAAAAAAAAGAAGAAAAAAATTAAATATATTTTTTAAAAAATTAATAAAGTACCAAATCCGTTAGCCTTAGTCTCTTTTCTCTCTTTTTTTTCTGTTTAGAAAATCTTTTTCAACTTTTATGCTAGAAAAAAAAATTCTCAAAGGAGCTTCTTTCCGGCAAGTAAATATTTATTTTGAATAAATATCTTACTTTAGGATTTATTCGATCCATATGAATTTTAAATTTTTTTTACCAAAATTTAATTTGAAGTGAGATTAAGTAAGTTTTGATAAGTTATTTTAAGGTTTAAATCTATACGTTATTTATTTATTTTTTTAAGTTTTGTTGTTTAAAAATTCATGAACTCAACCTATTAAATATTAAAATTTGTTGAAAATTTTATCATATTTGTTAGAAGAGCAAAATCTAGATGGAGGCAAAAAAAAAAAAAAAAATGCTTGAAAAAATTTATCATTTATACTACAAATATATTGTTAAATTCTTGAAATAATTTAATATATATTTATGTTTTAATTGAAATGTTATTAATATACTTTTATTTTGAATCACTTATATTTATTTTAAAAAAACTACTCAATTACTAATTATAATATATATGTGTGTATTATACTTAATTACTAGTCATTACAATTACAATGACAAAGAGAAAGACCTTTAGCCTACTAAAATATTGTTAGTAATATAAGCAATACTATTTAATAATTTTTTTTATATATAAATATTTTTAACATATAACTTAATAATAATAAATAGAAGTATGAGTTTTTAAGTAAATTGATTAACCTTACTTAATAAATTAACCTTTTAAAATTAGAGCTCATTGTCTTGTAGAAACTTATGAGAGACATTGAACTTAACAAGTGGAATTAAAATCAATAGTTGTTCTCTTAAGCTAGTTGGTGAAATGTGAGCTATGTAAGTTTAACATGAAATTCCTTAAAAATTATGGTAGTGTGGCTCGTTCCAGAAATAAAATATATGAACTTTGAGGTAGGAGTGTCAATCGTGTCGTGTTAGTCGTGTTTGTTTGTGTTATTCGTGTCATATTTTCGTGTTTGTTGACACATTAAAAAATTTACTTGAATTTTTTTTGTTACTTATTTATAATAGTAAGAAATAAAAAAAAACCTTTAAGAATATAAAAAAATTATTGATCAATTCTTACTAAAAAAAAATTTGTGTCGTGTCGTGTTCGGATCATGCTATCATGTCGTGCCAGAAATTGCCACCCCTACTTGGAGGACTTTGAAACCTTTGATAAATAAGTAGATTAAGATCAAAATTTAAGGAAGACTAACTATGAAAGACCCGTTGGATTGACTTGAGTTAAAATGTAAATTTTTTAAAATAAGAGCTAATTACCTTGTATAAAAATGTATGGAAAACATTAAGCTAAATTAATGAGACATGAGATGTGTAATGTGTAATGTCAAATTAACTCCTCACTAATTCTCAAAAAATTGCTAAAATGTGTTTTAGGATTCTCGATAAGCATAAAAAATGGATTGTCAGGTACCAAAAAATTATAAATGTGAACCAATGTACATACCACCACCAATACTCCAACAAATGCTTTCATTTAACACACAAGGGTGTCAAAGTCTCAAAGAGGCTCATAGTGTGTTATACCAACTCTGTGACTCATTCATTAGGTAGCATGTTATATCATCTCGTTGCTCATTAGCTAGCAAGTTGTGCTAGCCCATGATTTGTATTGTGCCTTTATTTTTAGCTTGTAGGCTTTGTAGTGTTGTATCTGGTCTCGTTGGATCATGTTTAACGTACTGACACGGTCCACAGACTATTTTATTTTGTTTTTATTATATATATATATATATTTATTTATTTCAGTTATATAGTATTTGTTTAATTGAAAATTATTAATAAAAATTTAAAAGTTTAAAATGAATGCAAACTCTCATTTGATAAATAACTAAAAAATCATTATGCTACGACTAATTTTGATTAAATATCAACAATTTTATTTATTTATTATTATTATTTTTAAATTTACTTTTAAAACAAATGGGCTTTGTGGGCCATGTTGTATTGCTCCTTTTAACTTACAAGTTGTGCTATATCTTGCCAAACATTTTGTAAGCCATGTCATGCCTGTTTTGTAGGCCATCTGTCCGGGCCGAACACCCATACACACAACTAACCTCCACAAAACTCTTCCACGCCCAACATTAATAATAGTAGTTGATATCGTTTATATGTTTAACATTTTTTTCTTTTTTATAAAAATAAAGAGTGAAGATTAATTTATTTCATTTTATGTTAATACAATTATTGTATGCAATAATCTCTCGTATCAAGAATGACTTTTCATAATTGCATGCTCTTGCTTGCAACTATCGCAATGTGAGAATGAATGGAGTCAGAGTCTCATAGACTTTGGAGGAAATATATGATAATTATGGTGAGAATACCAGTATATAATCAAAGGAATTATTAAGAAATTATCACAAATTGCTATTCAGATTCACGAACCTAAAGCCATTCATTGGGCTTTCGAGTCAGCAGCTCTCAACACCTAATAATACCCCAAGCCCAATATATCTGGTATATCAAACTGTGCCGCGACACCTTTATTTGCTGTATATGTTTGGATTTTATTTTGCGTTCTCGGACTTTTAGTAAATTTTTCTTACGCAAATTTCTATGAAAATTATTCAAATAAAGATGAGGATTAAAAAATAAAAAACAAAAAACATAAACATAAAATTCATATTTTATAATAGGAGGCTAAATAAGGATAGAGATTCCATTCATTGTCTCATTTTTTAAAATTATATATTTATTTTAATAAATATATTAATTTAGTTATATTTTTTATTTCTTTTTCTTTTTAAATTTAGTTACATAAAATTCAAACTAATTCTAAATAATGCATTATATATTTTATATTTAAATTATATTTTTATTCTTTTAAAACATCAATAATTATTTTTAAAAAATTATTTAAACTATTTACTTAAATTCAAAAAATCTAAAATTATATAATTATTTTATAATTTATTCTTATTATTTCAAAATAATTTTTAACAAAATTTTATCAATGTTATTTAGTATAAAAAAATATTATATTTTTATTTTTCTTCTCATTATAAAATATTTTTTATTTTATTTAAAAATAAAAAATTACTAAAAATTAAAATTAATAATTTTAATATTACTTAGAAGTTTGTTCCTTATTTGGGGTCCCCATTTTTCATTGAAGATTCCTTATAAGTCCATGTAAACATTTTAAGTAAGGATAGATAATAAATTCAAATCGTAAATCGAAAATAAAGAAGGAGTTTTCGACTTCACCCCATCTTATTGGCTTCCTTACCCTTAAAAAAAAAAAAAAAAAAAGCAATAGCAATAGCAATTGATGAGAAAATGTGTCGTCTTTATGGGTTAATTATCATGGATTTTAGAGGGTCCTTTTCTTGCACCCAAATGGAGAGGAATTTTAGATGCTCTAAAAGACTAAAAATATGTTATCCAGTATATCAAGTCTTTTGAGCCCGGCCGTGTATCATCACGGCATATCAAGTGTTGAATTGGAACTTTTCTTGGTATTTTCTTTTTTTATTTTTATTTTTAAAAATGTAATAAATTGACTATTGATCATGCAACCCATGAAATGCTAATATCTGTGTTTAAATAGCAAAGTCCTTCTTAATGGCTGGGCCACAAGTAGTTTCTATATTCTACATCGATAAAGAAAGGAAGAAGTTTGTCCCCAAGTCATAAATCATAATAATATATATTTTTTCTTCTTTTCAATTATAGACCATATCAGAGTTGGAGATCCCAACTGGTCCACACCAACAGCTATTGTTATTGGTTTTAAACCTTTGATATCAAGTAACACGTTCTGAGGATCAATAGAATTAAAATGTAGCAAGTTGCAATTTTTGAAAATCGCTATTTAAGTTCCTGTTCGTTTTTACAAGGCTGCTTCAATTGATAACAGTAGTTATTCTTAGCAAAAATCTACATAATAGATGTAACTAATTGTTATCTCACGTGCCCTAACCCTCCTCGTTCAAGTGGTAAATGAAAGCGATCTATCCACAAAAGATTATGGATTTAAATTTCGATAGAGGTAACAATTTTCCTCGTTCTCACACAAAATAAATACTTATCGATTGATAATAAAACAATAAAAATTATATCTGAGATTACAAGATATGTCATGTGAGTTAATTTACATCTTAAACTTATTTATAATCTAATCCTCCTGTTGAAAGGCCGATTGGTAAAGTTGATGTTACTCAAGAAGCCTTAATGACTGTGTTGAAATTAACTTGAAAAGGAGGTATTATGATAATTATGCTTTATTAGCCTTTAGCTTTTGTTTTCTTATGATTTTATCATATAATTATGACAAACCAATTCATAATGTTAAAAGCATGGGGGTTTTCTTTTAATTTTTTGTTTTCATTATATCCTTTATAATATTTCCTTTATAAGTGTAATAAAACTTATAATTATTCAATCAAATAAAATTACAAATATCTTTTGTCTTTTGAATTATGTTTAACACATGTCCATAAAAGCATTAATAGGTTGTTTATTTTTTTGTATACACAAAAGGAACCAAGTGGGTAGATGATGGAGGATTTTCAACACAAGAAAATCAATTTTCAAACACAAATCTCAAATCTCAAATTTCAACCAACGACAAAAAAATCAATCATTTCTGCAGATTTTGTTAATTTTTTAAACCTAAAAACCTACCCAAAGATTTACAATGACTTTGGGAGATTTTCTGAATATTTTAAGTTTTTATTTTGTTTTTTTCTTGTTCAATTTCCATTATAAATACCTGTAAGCTAAAGTTTTCAGCATCAAACATTTTATAAATCTATTCTAATATACCTTGGAACTTCTCTCTGAGAATTCTATTAATTCATCTCAATTGTGAGACGTAAGTTAGAACGAATCTAGCAAACCCGCTGCGTCAGTAGAAAAATTCATATGATCTCCATAATTTGAGGGGTTTTCCATGGGGAAATATCTAGTGTATAATTATTTAAGTATTTAGAATAATATGATATGTTGACTTGAGAATGTGTTAATAATAGTGATGGTTGTTTATTTTATCAGATAGAATTAATTACATATAAGCATAAGACTTTATGTATAATTATTTAACCAGTTGATCATAATTAAGTTACAACAATTCAGCAGGTAACTCTTAAATTAAGAAAATGAAGAAGATGAATACATGGTTCTCTTGTAAAGTAAGGAAAAGAAAGAAAGAAAACTTAGTTTAAAAAAATATTTAAAAATAAAAAATTCTCCAAAGTTTTTCAAAATTTCAAAAATTAAAAGCCTCTGAAGATTTTTAAAAATAAAAAAACTTCAAAAATTATTAAATAAAAACTTTGAAAAAATTCAAAAATATAAAAAGTTTTTCAAAAGTTTCTATTTCAAAAAATTATAACAATAAATATTTTCAAAGTAGAAAGATTCCAAAATTTCTAAAATATAAAGTTTTCTAGAATTTTTCAAATATAAAAAAGTTTTCGGATATTTTTAAAAATATATTTTTTTCCAAAAATTTTAAAATTTTTTTAAAAAAAATTCAACATTTTTAAAAGGAAAAAGTTGTCCAAAATTTTCAAAAATATAGAACCTTTTCAAAAATTTGAATAAAAAATTTTCTAAAATTTTAACAATAGAAAATTTTGATAAATTTCTAAAAATAAAATAAATAAATTAAATATAGAAAGTTTTCAAAAAAAAAAACAATATATATATATATATATATATTAGTAATAGAAAGTTTCCACAAGTTATAAACTAAAAAGTTTTTCAAAAAAGTATAATATATTGAAAATTTTTCAAATTTTCTAATAATAAAAAGGTAAAAATTTTCTAAAAATTAAAAAAATTCAAGTATGAAAATTTTAAGAATATAAAGTTTTTAAATCGTAGAATATTTTTTAAAAAATTAAATATAGAAATTTTTCTTAAATTTATAAAAAATATTTAAAAAAAAAACTCTAAAATAAAAAGAGTTTTAAAAAATTTTAAAAATATAATTTTTTTCAAAAATCATAAAATAATAATAAAAAAAAAACTTTATCAAAAGTTTTCAAATATGGAAAGATTTTCAAAAAAAAAAAATAATTCAATTATAGAAAAAGTTTCAATTTTTTTCAAATGATTTTGTGAAAAAAAAAAAAAACTTACAAAATTTCTTTAAATAGAAACTTTTTAAAAAAATTTAAAAATTTCCAAATAAAGATAATTTACCAAAAATTTTCAAAAAATTTCAAGTATATAAAGTTTTAAAAAGAATTAGTAAAAATAAAAAAATAAAAAAATAGGGCTTACAAAATTTCTATAAACAAAAACATTTCAAACATTTTAAAAATAAAATAAAAATTTTTTCTATAATTTCTACATATAATTCTTTAAATTTTTTTAAAAATAGAAAGTTTTTCAAAACTTTCCAATAATAGAAAGTCTTACATAAATTTCCAAAAATAGAAAGTCTTCCAAAATTTTAAAAAATTTCTAAAAATAAAAAGTTTAAAAATATAATATTCTATAATATCTAAACATAAATTTCCAAAAATAGAAAGTCTTCCAAAATTTAAAAAAAAATTAAAATAAAAAGTTTCAAAATTTTAAAAAATATAATTTATTCTATAATATCTAAAAATAGAAAGAAAAAAAAATTTAATTTCTAAAAATGGAATGTTTCATATAATTTCTATAAATATAAAACTTTCAAGAGTTTATATAAATAAAAAAAATTCTAAAATTTGCAACAATTTCAAAATAAAAAAAAATAAAAAATATCCCAAAATAAAAACTTTTGAAAATTTTCTAAAAAGTTCAAAAAAAAATTATAAAATTATAAAATATAAAGTTTTCTAAAATTTGGAAATATAATTTAAAGATTTCTAAAACTATAGATTTTTTTTTAAATGCCTATAATTTTCATAATGTACAAAGTTTTCAAAATTTTCAAACAATAGAAACTTTGCAAAAAAAAAAAAAAATTCAAAATATGTTAAGTCTTCTAAAATTTATAATTTTAGAAATTATCCAAAATTTAAAAAAAAATTGAACATTTCTTAAGGTACAAAATTTAGAAAAAGAACAAAATTTCCTAATGCAATGGAACTTTCAAAAAAAATGTTAAAAATAAAAGTTTTAAAAAATTTAAATATAAAATTTTCAAATTTTTTTTTTAAAATAAATATTTTTAAAGCCAATAAAATAAAAGTATTTTAAAATTTATAAAAATAAAAAAAGTTTTTTTTAAAAAAAATTTAAATAAAAAGTTTTCTAAAAATATAAAAATTTCTAAAATTTTTAAAAGTATGAAGTTTTTAAAAAATTTCAAGAATATAATTGTTTTTTTTTTTTTTAATTTCAAAATGTTCTATATTTTTCTAATTTTTTTCTCAAATCCAACACGTGTCACATCCTTCAAAACTGATTGGATCGCTCCTTTATTTTTTCTCGGCTTTCTATTTTTGGTTTGATATAAATAATCGTACTATATTTGCTTTTTACGAAACTATTGTTTTTCTTCAAACTAGCAACAAAACACGTGCAACTGCAAAATCACGTAAAAATATCAACGTAAATTTAGATAATTAAATTTCACTATAATAAAATACTCAAATTTAATTTATTTTTAATTTTAAGAAATATTTATTTAAAATTCATTTTTAAATAATTGAGATATTAATGCTCATTTGATAAATTCAAGAAGAAAAGAAAGTAAAATGTACCTGAAATTCAAGTATATAAAATGCAAATACGAAGAGTTCATGACAAATAATATTCAAAATAAGCAGTATTTAAGGGAGAGAAAAATAACAGAAAATTGAGTGCATAAACTTTAACAAATCTTGTTAATATATGGATGTAGAGGAAAACAGAGATAATATAGTGTAAAATTAATACAAATAATTATTTATAATGAATAGTTTTTTTTTCTTCATAAATATCCATATAAAAACATCCTTGTAAATTATTAGTCTATGAATTTATTACAATAATAAATCCTGTTATTTTATTTATTTAATTTAATTTAATTTTTTTTAATTGCATTACATAACTCACTATCTTAATAATCGAATCTTTGATCTTAGATTTATATTCATCATAAATAAATTTTAAAGCCATTGAGCAACAAAACAATCACTCGAGTTTTTGAAATAATTGATAACTACTTTAATTTCTTCTATATGTGAGATGAAGTTTTAGACGCCAAAACTTTGAGAAATAATGAATCTGAAGAATTAAGTGAGAAAGAAGAGAATGAAAATATTTTAGTGAATTAAACATAATATATACAATAAAAAAAAATAAAAGAGAGGTAAAAAGAAAAGTTCTAAAGAATTATGGTTAATGAAAGATAGTATTTTTATCACAGTTAATGCATGAAAACGTTTAGCAATTATAACATATTGATTTTTTTTTTTTTGGGTCAATACATTGAATTTGATCGAGTGATTTTAACAAATTTTATTTTATTTTATAATAACAGTATTATAATAAAGAGATTCAAATATTTATTATTTTATTTTATATAATGATAATGATATTATAATAGACATAAATATTAATATTAAGATGATAAGTTTGTTTTAAATTGAAAGGCAATTAATGATATTATTTTTAATCAATTAATATTTTAATTCTTATATGCATTAATTTTACATTATTTTTAATAAAGGCAATTTTAAAAATTATAAAAAAAGTATGGATAAATTAGACTTTTTTTTTTTTTTTTTTTAACATTAAACTTCCTTTTTTAAAGTAGAAATAGATAGATAGATGGATGGATATAGAATTATCGATAACTCTTTAATACAAAATAATCTTTTAAAAATAGGTCTTTTAATTGAAATGTTTAAAATTATGGGCGTAAAGAAATGGTTATTACGCTGAAAGAAGGTTCCCTAAATGAGTTTTTATTCATCAAATGAGTTTCCCTTAAATCTTTTTTTTTTTTTTTTAAATGAGGTAAAATGAATTTATGCAAGAGTCCCCACATCCGTCACCTAGTACTTAATTATTTCCAAATCATGATTAGTTCTTTACAAAATTATCAAAAATAATACTCTTAAAATTTATAATAACAAAATTAACACCTCAATAATATTAAACATTTAATTTAAACGTGTAATATTGAAGGTTCAATATTAAATGAATTTAAATTGCAGTCATTCAATTCTAATTGAATACATGTTTAAAGAAAAATAATATATAAATTATTTTTTTAATTATAAAAATAAAAATATGAATACAAAAAATACTATTTGTATTATTATAAATGTGTTGTTTTTATTAATTTTCTTAATTCTTTTAGGAAAATAAAACATGTTTTGGTTCTTTCATTTTTCTCTTAACATGAGGCAAGACTGCAAGAGCTTGGGAGATAGTGCTAAACATTTATTGCTATTATAAACTTTAAACATCACAAATTTATTACATATATAATATGACTGAATATTATAATTATATACAATTCATTGTTAATTATATTTAGGAAAAATAGTATCTTAAATTTGTTATTTAAAAAAAAAAATTTAGATCTATGTTTATTTGAAGAGATAATATAAGTTTATTACTTTTATAAAAATAATCAAACAAAAATTTATTTTATAAAGATAATAAACTTACAATATCTCAACAAAAATGGAGGTAGAAGTTTATTTTTTTACAAAATAGACTTTTGCGATCTTTTTTTCTAAAGGTAATAGATTTAAACTATTTTTTTTTAAATAAATACGAATTTAAAATATATTTTTGTCAAAATAAATGAACTTGAGTGTCCCTTGGTCCTCATGTTTAAAGATAGCTTGATAGGATTTCATGTAAGTTTCAAACAAATTTGGAGAAAATTTATAGTTACAGTCTATTACATAATTTTTTATATTGATATATTAAAGGTTCAGATTTATAAATAGTAGAAGAAGTAAAATTGTTCTCCTAAATGTCAAACCAGGAACTAATGATATAACAATAAGATTTATTTATTTTTGTTTTAAATCATATATTTAAATATTATTAAATACCATTTGATTTATTAAAAAAAAATTAGTTGCAAAATATAATTCTGATTATGCTGGAATATGAATAGAATTTTATATAAAATCGTATTAATTTTTAAATGCTTTTTTAAGTTACCTATTGTAGGAAGGTTGAATTGCACAAATTACAAATCTTAAAATCTACTTCAATTTATAAGGTAATAAGTCAAACTAACACGTTAATCGTTTCAATGTGTTGTTTGGGTTAAATTGGGATTTTGTCCATTCTAATCGTATTTGTAATAAATTTATGAATATTTTTATAAAGTATAATATTGTATTTTTTTTCCTTTATACTTTTCCAAGGAAATAAATTATCACTCTTCCTTGGACTTCTTTTCTACCCAATAAACAACGTCACAATCGTTTAGCCAAAAAAAAAAATCACATACTTATTGAAGAAAAATTAACAATATTCATCTTTAATATAGAATGTTGGTATGTACCCTCACTTAATCACACACAAAAAAATAATGATGATAATAATAATAATCACGTACCCACACAAAAAATAACAAAAAAAACAAAAAGATGAAAAAAAAAAAAAAAATTTAAAAAAAATTATCAAAAATAACACCTTAAAATTTATAGTAACAAAACTAATACTCTTAATAATATTGAACGTTCAATGTTGAATGAGTTTAAATTATCGTCATTCAATTCTAATTGAATAAGTGTTAAAAAAAATGACATATTAGTTAATTTTTTAATTGTAAAAATATAAATTTAAATATAAAAAATATTAATTTTATTTTATTTTATTTTTTTCAAGAAATTTTCATGTTTGACCAGTCACCAGTTCCCACTTGAAAATGAATACCAAAATGAAGAAGAAATTTTCATATTAATTCTATGAAGACTTGTTCTTGCTTGACAATCAACTGCCGATTTGGAATAGAGCTTCTCTCTTTTCATACAACCAACAAAGAATCTAAGAAAAAGGTTAATTATTTTTACTCTTCGAGATCGGTTGGCTTCGTTGATTGATGAAAAGGAAACGTTTTTGAAATCAAAAGAAGGGAATTCTGTAAAGGGTTGGGTTGGTGGAGGAAATGGCTGCAAAGGCCTCAAGGGCAACACAAAAAGCGGCGGCTGAAGCTGCTATTAGCTCGATTGGGTTAGGTTTTGATATCAACATTGACTTGAGGCTCAAATACTGTAAAAGGTCTCCCGGCGGTGTTGACTCTCGGCTCATCGTCGTCGACGATGATTGTGTTAGAGATATTGGTATTCCTGGTGGGGTTTGTGTTCCTAATGTTCCCAAATCGATCAAGTGTGATAAAGGTGATCGCATGAGGTTTGGCTCTGATGTTCTCTCTTTTCAGCAGGTACTTTTGTTCGTTCTTTTGCCTTGTGAATTTTGATTTTTTTTTTTTTGGAATTATTTTCAATTTTGTTTTAAAAAAATGTAAATTGTACAAATATAAAAATTTCTGAAGTTGTGGTTTTTTCCCCTTTACTATAAAGCTTGTAGCTCAATTTGTTTCGACCAACTTAACAATAAGATGGAGATCACATGCTCTAGTCTTTCTGGTTCAGTTCTTAATGACATAATTAATTCTTTTTACATGAAAAATTGCATTATTATTTAAGGAACTAATTAATAGATACCATAGCATGTGGGCTAACCAATAAATTTTAATTTTAATACATTGCTTACTAGTTCATTTATTGCTTGCAGATGTCAGAGCAGTTTAACCAGGAACTGTGTCTTTCTGGTAAAATACCCACAGGCCATTTCAATACTGCTTTTGAGTTTACAGGAAGTTGGCAAAAAGATGCCGCCAACACTAAAGCCCTTGCATTTGATGGAGTTTCCATTACCCTTTACAATGTTGAACTTGAGAAGTCTCAGGTAGTTTTGCAAGATCACGTTAAACGAGATGTGCCGTCATATTGGGATCCTGCTGCCTTGTGCAGGTGACCTTTTCAGTCCCACCTTGATTCTTTGAAGCCTTTAGAGGCCATAAGTGAAATGAAACCATCGAATATACGAGAGCATACCAGCAAAGACAAACTATCCATGATCGACTTCATTATATAGCATTCATACATGGTTATAGTGATCTTGTTATTTGTCTTTTGGAGAAACAAGTTTTTTGTGCATAGTTTATGTAAATATCATTGGCATTATTTATTTACATTTAACCATGGGTGAATGACAGAGTACAGAAACTTATCAAAATTACATGTTTATTTCCAGATTCATTGAAAAGTATGGTACTCATGTAGTAGTAGGTATTAAAATGGGAGGAAAGGATACAATTTATGCAAAACAGCAGCATTCATCACCCCTCCAACCCTCCGATCTTCAGGAAAAATTAAAAGACATGGCAGACAAAGTGTTTATAGATGGAAGTGGGCCAAACAGAGCGAGCACTGAGAGGGAAAAGGTCTGAAGCTTCTTGGAATATTTTAAGCTTTCCTTTTCATTCGTTTCTCTCTTATTCTTTGAGCTTCTTTTAAGCACTTTCATATATTTCAAATAACTCTGCAATTTGCTATGCTAGATTCATTGCTTTGGAAAAATAGCATATTTTACCTGTACTCTGATTTTTTTTCCCAGATGGGCACGGAGCGTGGGTTAAATATCATGGACTCGCTTCCATCCAGATCATACTCGTGTATAGAGGTATCTTTAGGGAACATTATTGTACCAATGTAAATGTCATTTCTTTTTCTGAAATTTAATTTCTTGGGCAATTCACATATCTTTCTTATCCTACCACTTGTGGTGAGGTTAAACCACCTACTTCGTACAAGTTAAAGTCTATAACAGCTGGATGGTCACCTCTAATTTTGACCAAACCATTCTACTTTGTACAAAAGTGAATTCTCTGTTTGAGAGGCATTCAGGTTTTTACTCTGTAATCGTTTTACCTTTTACATCCTGCTGTTTTTATGTCCTCATCTATTAGAATTTATAAACATAAAGGTATAAATAATTTTAACTCCTTATGTTTCGATGTGTTTGATTGTTGTGCCCCCTGTACTTTATGCATTGGTTCTGCTATCTACTCTTTATGGCGGGGCCCTTTTGTAAAAGTCTAGTTTTTGAGTTCCACTAATGATTATTCAATAATGTATACAATATTTGGCATATTTCAGGTGCAGGATATTAAATTTATGTGCAAGAGGAAAGGTGGAAACTTGTATAAAAATCTATCCCACAGTGACTGGTGTCAAACTGTTCACTATGAGCCCGATGCAATCTCAATGTCCTTGGTTCCAATGTCATCATTACTGAGTGGAATACATGGAAGTGGATTTTTGAGCCATGCCATTAATCTCTATCTTCGCTGTAAGTATGAAATCTTTCTTCTAAAGTACTTCCACCGTTTTTTTAAAGTCAACTGCAAAAATGCAGGGTTGTATGTTACTAGTTGCCACTTTGTGATTGATTAATTTTGTTTTCTGCTCGAACATGTGGAATATGCAACCGACAGCAACTCATCCAGCAATTAATAATGTGATAAATCGTAATTATTGCGTGGTAAACTGGCCAGGCAAGAATAATTTTGAGGGATGTGTGCATGTATGTTTATTAAACAGATGCCTGAATTTTCTCACACATTTTGAGCTAGGAGTTAGAATGCACGATTTAGCTTTCCCTGTTTATTGCTACTCTGTATATACAAAAAAAAAAAAAACTCTTGCTACGAGCATGATGATAACTGTTTAACCATTTATTCCTTTCTTGATTAGTTTTTTGGGTTCTGAACTGCAGATAAGCCACCCATTGAAGAATTGCCTCAGTTTTTGGATTTTCAACTTCCCAGGAAGTGGGCACCTGAATTTGGTGAGCTTGCCGTTGGGCCTCAAACGAAGCATCAAAGTGGTGCCTCTTTACGGTTTAGCTTATTGGGTCCTAAGCTTTATGTTAACACAACTCCGGTAATGTTAGTTTGTTCCTTAAATAAGTTCTAATAAATTTTGGATTGCATTTTCTCCCCATCCCTATTCCCTTGGGACAGTTTCTGCTGCTTTTATGTGAAACAAAATTATCTAGATTTTGAGGGGTGTCAATTTACCCGTAAAAACCGAAATCCATGGTGAAATCCCTATTTTGACATTGATGGAGAATGCCCCACAAGAGGGTGGTGTTGGGAATTACTCTCTTTGCCCCGCCTATTCCCATCCTCTCTCTCTCTTTTTTTTTTTTTCATTTCTTTTGAACTATATTATATATTTGTAAAATTTTAGATTTAAATAAAATAAATTTTAATCAAAACTAATATTTTCATCAATAAATCAATACTTTAATTATGAAAATCATTATTATGATATATGAGACAACAATTATTGTAATGATTGTTAAATTTACAAATAAAGAGTTTAATTATATAGGGTACTCTAAATTTAAACTTATTGCATTTAATTACATAACTAACAAATATACTTTAAATTTTATGGGAACTTAGGGTTTTGAAGATTCAGTTTATGTTAATTTATTTATTAGTGGATAATCCCCTCCTTGTCCCCCCGCATTATTTAAATGAGGAAGGAGAGAGTCTCCGGCCCCTGCCTACCCTGTTTCGTTGACATCCCTCCAGTAATTTACAGAGTTTTAGTACCTCAATTTCTTCATTATGAATTTCAAAACAGGTGGATGTGGATAAGAAGCCAGTGACAGGTCTTCGACTGTATCTGGAGGGAAATAGAAGTAATTGCTTAGCCATTCACTTGCAGCATCTTTCATCCCTGCCGAAAACCTTCCAGTTTCAAAATGAAGTGAAAGGCAATGTTTCTCATCCTTCACATGACCGCAGCTACTATGAAAAAGTTAAATGGAAGAGCTTCTCTCACATCTGCACAGCACCTGTTGAGGCTGACGATGATTTATCCATCGTTACAGGGGCTCACTTTAAAGTCGAAAAATCTGGTATGAAGAAGGTTTTATTCATACAGCTTCATTTCTCTAAGGTAACTGGTGCTACAGCTGTGGGACAATCCGAGTGGGATGGTTCCCCTGGTTTGGCACAGAAATCTGGAATCATCTCAACTCTGTTCAGCACTCATTTCTCAACTGCTCAAAAACCACCTCCTAAGCCATCTGATGTGAACATAAACTCTGCTGTATATCCTGATGGTCCTCCAATGACCACCAAGACGCCGAAATTTCTGAGATTTGTTGACACCACAGAAATGACAAGAGGAGCGCAGGACTCCCCTGGCTATTGGGTTGTGTCTGGCGCAAGACTTATGGTCGACAAAGGTAAAATATCCCTTCGAGTTAAGTACTCTCTTTTGAGTGTGATTTTACCTGATGAAGATGTATCAGAGGAGTTCTGAGTCCTGGGAAAAGAAACGATGTATGCATAGCTTTATTTGCTAAGTTGATATCTTTTAATGCTAATTGTCAAGTTAATGCATTCGCTACTCTAAGGTGAGTATCTTGATTTAAATATGATCAATTATATTGATGATCAAAGAAAAATATGCCGATATATCTGCAAAGTAACCATAATTTTCTTTTTTGGTGAAATTTTTTCTCGAATAAAAAAATTAAGAAGAAAAAAAGGATGGGGCGATTGATGTCCCATTTATTTCTATTGCAAAATGGATCACCAGTCTTTCCTTTTTACTTTTATTTTCTTTCAAAATATCTTTGTGGTGTCTCATCTTTTTAAGAACTAGGGATTGGCCCATAAAAAAATTAACTAGGGATTAGAGTATTGGTAAAACAAAACTACTGCAAGAGCAATATAGTCTCTTCTTTTTCTTTTTCCCTAAATCATACTATTAAACTTCAAATTTTAATTAACTTCCCACTTTTAAAAAATATGATTTAATTATCAAACTTATAAAACTTTTTCTCACATATGTATTAAACTTTTAAATCATATGTTCTCAAAATTTTAAAATTTTACACATATATTCTAAAATTTTGACTTATAAATATGAATTTTGTTAGCCAAGTTATAATTTATGTGTGAATTTTTAAAAATTTGAGATTTAAATTTTAAAATTTAAAAGTGTAGAAATATATGCGTAAAAATTTAAAATTAAATTATATGATTTAAAATTTTGAAAATTTGTATATAAATTTATTAAAAATTACAAGATTAATAAATAATTATACTTTTATTTCTTCTATTTACTTAAGAACTGTTGATGGCATACTCATAACATACAATGCCACCAAATAAAAAGGGGTGAAAAGGGCTCACACTATAATAGCTTTGATTAAAGAAACACTTTAGTCTTTATGAAAAGGTATATTTTAGATGTACACCCTCTACCCATCTCTCTACTAAACACACTCCTCGCAGCAGGATCACAGCTCTTTAGTTTTACATCTATGACTAAATATATAAATGGGTCTTGGACTAAATTTCAAAATAAAACAGGAAAATAACCCCCTCTCCAATTTTTGTTGTTGTTGATAAAACTAAAGTTTGAAAAAACATAGATAAGCTAAAGAAGCTTCATGAATGAACCAATTCATTAGTTCCACTAAACCAAAAGGATAAAAAGTGAAAGCTTTGCTTTTGAAAAATAATCATTCTGGTCATAGCCTCCAGAAGAATTAAAAAGAAAGATAAGTAAGCGTCACAATTTTATTTGTTCTTTTGTTCAAAATAGCCCCTTTGATTTCAACTCCTCTGTAGTCTGTACTTTTGTTCCTGAGATGGAGTACGAGTGGTCCTTTATTTGAGTTGCCCAAATCCATCATAGGTATTGCTTATTTTGATCCATGTTCAGTGTATGCTATGACTTTAATTCCAAAAGTGTTCATAAGACCTGCACATATCTTCTTCTTCTTCTTCTTCTTGTTTTTCTCCTTTTTGGATGTGTTTTTTTAAGAAGTAATTTCAATAAAAGTGTCTTAAAATGAGTGTTTTGATTAAAAGTGATTTTGAGGTAAGTATTTAGATACTTTGGCATAAAATTATTCGGTGGTTATTTTTTTTTTGGAAACACAAACAATACTTCTCAAAATTATCATTCTCCACCAAACTTATTTGAAAGTATCAAATAAAAGTGGCTTCAAATACGCTGTTTCTTGGTCTTCTCTAGCTCAAAATCCATTATTTAAGCTACAAATTCCATAAATGGGTTAAATTTCATACTATTTAACCATAAATCTTCTCGTTTTAATATGGTAGTTAGTTGTTTGAAAGTTCACCTACTCACGTCATTGGGGACATTCACATCTTTCTATCATGTAGAAGTAGAACTCATCAAATGATATAAATGATTGGCATTTTTTTTTTCCTTTTTTGACAACATAAATAAGTGGGTTATTGATCACACAAAATATCCTTTCATTAAATAAATAAAACAAACAATTCAAACGATCATAAAAGTATTGGATTTTTGAAATCTCTTAATCAACAGTCTTGGAATTGACAGTAAGGCTCATCCCTTAAAATCCTTAATAGATGCATCATATTCCAAATTTTTTAGGGGGAAAAAGAGAAACAAAGAAAGAAATATGGGAATAAGATTATAACAAGTTCATTATCACCATCAGATTAATCAAAAGTTCTTCACAGCAAATTGTGTCCCCTTTTACATGTCACGGTCCTCCGATCGGCAAGAATTTGGAACCGTCATTTGTAAGAGCCCTCTGGAGCATCACTTGAGCCAGCTTCGACGTCAATCAAAACATGGAAGAAAAGAGTAAGAGTTCGAAAACACTTACTCTTAAGACCTATTTGAAACATGGAAGATGAAGCAGAAATTAGGCAAATTTTCATAATGGAATGAATAGTCAAAAGTGACAAGAATATTGAGCAAAACAGGGGCAAGAAAAGATGAAACTCTCCATCACCACACTAGCACAAAGCTAAAACCAAACATTAAGGCCCGTGTGACTAAAAATAATAATCTAGAAAAAAGAGAGCATGCAGGTCAAATATAAATATTTGAATACACCACAGCGGTCAGTGGCAAAAGAAACTCAAAAAAATAATATTTCGAAATACTTTTTATCAATTTCAATAAATTTGAGTTCTATGTCGAATACTCGCAATTTTTTTACTTGAGCAAACCCCGCGCCAGAAAAGAAAATAAAAAACCACAATAGTAAACAAAAATGGCAACAAAAACAAGAGAGCTTTTTATAACACTAAATGCTTCTTAGACGGAATCATTCACCATTAAAATATATACTGTCTACAACCATAACACAGAGAATGAGAGACATGCAAGTTAAAATTGATGATGTTTGACCTCAATATCTGAAAATTCATTACTTCTAACATAATTGTCCTTCAATGCATCATCAACTTGTTATACATTATAGAGAGAGACAGACAAACAGAAAATCTGGCCACATTACTGAGAGCTCTGACTAGTAACCGAAACTTTAGTATTTATCACTTAGAAGGGACTTTATTTATATTAAAAATAATTATATTTGGTCTCAGATAAGACGGCTGAAAAGCATCGTTATTTTATTTTTGAAAGTAAACTACTAGATAAAACCTACAGAAACCAAAATGAGTATTTAAAGAAAAGGACAGTCTTAACGTTAAAAGGATAATAACAAGTCAAATAATTGCAGAATAAGATCATCAATGTAAACTGCAAGGAACAGGAAGGGGCAAAAATTACCGAGTCAGGAAGATGGCAGTAGGATTTCCAGGTGATGGAGGATTCTGCTCTACCAGTTTAACAAAAGAACCAGCTTTTGCATGAGCATCAGGGTTGGTGATAGACAAAACCTCCACTTCCTCAAGGCCAATTTGTCTCTTAATCAAGTCCAAGTTCTCCTGAAGGACAGCAATCTCCCCAAATGCTAGCTTCAGGTCTAGAGCCTCAGCCCCAATTGCAACTGCTTCATCTTTCTTGAATCTCAAGAAAGGCATACAAATTTTTTGAGTCTTCTTAAAATTGTCATCTGGCCGGACAGGAGCATTCTGAACAGCCTCCAATATCTCCCCATCCACATTGGGGGAAAAACTACGAGTGTTATTGTCAAATCTTTGGTGAAGCAATCTTAAACACTCTGCTTTCCATCCATCATATTGCTCATTGACATATATCAACCCCATAAACTTGTGGTCCTCAGTCAGTGATGTAACAGGTGTACCCTTCTTCGTGGCTTTCTTTGAACCTAAAATTTGCTTTTGAAGCAGCTTTCTCATCATGATTATTGAATCTTGCAAATACTTGTTGGCATTTTTCAGTGTTAAATCTGGAGCGTCAGCCACAGGCCATCCAGCCTTAATCACAAAACCTTCCTTCTTTAAAAGTACTCTCCAAACAAATTCTGCATAGTGAGGACAGATTGGTGCAATAAGACGGGTTTGCACATCCATAAAATGCAATACTAACTCATGGTTCAATCCCCCAGCACCACAGGAGAACCTGTATTCATCCCGGGCAGCCTGAAGATCATAAAATCCAGTCTTAAGAGCTTCTCTAAACATGTAGCCCTTGTAATGCTGATCAGTCATTTTGACGGCAATATTGATCTCATTTGCAAACACGCGGTCAGCATAAGTAGAAGGAGGACCTGTCCTCAACGAAGATTTGGCAGCTAGAACTTCTTCCATCCATGAGAGCTCCTTAGTAAGACGTAAGATGGCAGCATTTGCAGTATCAAATACAAAATTAGCATCATCAACACCATCACCAGCATCAGCCAAAGAAAATCGTGTTGCATCAGAAGAAAATTCCTCAATTGCCTGCCTAAGTGTCCTAAAATTTCCGGTAGACTTGGACATCTTCTCACCATTAAGCATGATGTGGCCATTGCATCTAAAGCCTCCAGGCCAGTGTTGCTTGTTCATAATTGCTGTATGATTGTAGATGCAGAAAGTTAAGTGATTCTGGATGAGATCCTTACCCGACGCTCGAAGATCAAATGGGTACCAGTATTCAAACTCCTGTTTCATCTTGTTAAGAATGGACAAAGGGATATCAGATGATTTTGGATATGGCCCACCACATATAACATAATCCCACACGTCATCAGTCATTTGTTGAGGTGTAATTGGAGATCTACTGGTTCCATACATGTCATCATTGTGTAATATGTGAGCAACTGTGTAATATGCCATGTAAATGGTTGAATCGGATAATGACTCAACTAAGTATTCTTCATCCCAGGGGATGTGAGTCCCAAGTCCAAAGGATCGTGAGCATGCCCACTGGTTAAGCCAGCTCAAAGTGTGCTCAAATCCATGTCTAGTTTCATCAGAAAACAAGTTCATGTTGGACAAGCACTCCTCAGCTAATTTTTTCCATTCTGATTCGCCATATGTAATATACCATTGATCTGTGAGGGCCACTACACAGTCATCACCAGATCGTGATACTACCCGCTTCTCTGGTTCACTATACAAAATTGCCTCACCCGTTTCTATAAGTTTGCTCCTTAACAAGGGCTTTGCTTCCTGGACGCGCATACCTGCAAATTCTCCAACAAGCATTGTTCCTTCAGTGAATCCTTTCAAGTATGTCAACCGCTTTGCCTGTTCTAGCTTATCTTTCTCATTCTGGCTTTTAATTTTCAGATCCATGCACACTTTTTCAGCAGCCTTATCCCCAAATTCTGGAATATTGATGATAGGCACAATCTCAAAGGGCAGGATCCATTCATCCTTCACACCATATTTTGCCCTAAGAGCTGGTTTTGATTTTAAATCATGCAACGCCATGTAATCATCGGGAGCATCACTAGGTACACTGGTAACAATGCCAGTACCTTTATCTGTCAAAATGGTCAGCATGGGCAGAGCATAAATAACATTATTGAATGAAAGTGGGGACTTCAACTGAAGGCCAATCAGATCATAACCGGTCAGCTCAACCAAGCAAGTAGGCTTCTCTGGGACCCTAGAGTACCTCTGATATGCAAGATTAAGTGCTGCTCTCTGTGTAAGGATAAAGACATCAGTATCACTGATTTCAAAAGCTCCATATTTCCCATCAGGCAAGACCCAGGCATTTGTTTGTCCATACATGGTCTCAGGTCTCAAGGTCGCTGCAGCCAGAAATACTCTTTTGCCCTCCAACACTCCCAAGTTGGGAGGAAAAGGAGGCAACACTTCCATCTTGAGAAGGGTGTACTCTTGGGGCTGAACTCCTTCGCCCGATGCCCTATCATGGTCAGCACAAGGCTGCCCATCCAGTGGAGAGTATATTGTGTATCTGAGATCTTTCACTATCTTACCCATTGATTTCAGTTTCCTCATCTGCCACCTTACGAAGGAATCGTAAAATGGGTTCTTATCTGTAGTTATAAAGGAACGCCTCCAGTCACAACCCAAGCCAAAAGCCTTGACGTCTTCCATTGCCAATGGAGGGAAGAATTCCAACCACTTATATGGATCCTGGAATTGAGCTATATGAGAGTCATCAAGACCAAAACTCTGCATAATCTCCCACTGGTATTTCTGACCACCTGACTTAGATGCAGCCTTGGCTTTTTTGCCTTTGAACTTGTCTGGAGGTGCTCCTGAATTCGCATCCTCTGCTTCTGGTTCCTCATTCCCTTGTTCCTCAATCTTATCAGGAAAAACTGGTGGGTTTCCAAATTCTTGGATCTCCCGTGCAAGTTTATCAGCAGATGCCTTGATAGGCATACCAGTGCAATGGAAACCAAAAGGAAACAACACATTGGCACCTCTTAATCTGTGATACGCTGCAGCAAACTCTACCTTTGAGAGTGAAAACGCATGACCAATATGCAAGAAACCATTCATATAAGGATATGGAAAATTGCCAAAGAATTTCTCTCCCTGTTCTGGACACTTCTCAAGAGACTCAGACCTGAAAACTTGCCCATCATCCCACCAATTTCTAACTTTTCCCTCAATTTCTAGGAGGCGGTCTCTCCTAGCAAAGCTTTTCCCACCTTCTGCAGCCATATCACCAAGATGACAGAAACTGGATACAAATAAAATTAAAAAAAGTTTAATAAGAAAACCCAACAGGTACATTTCAACTTCAAGCAGGGTTACATGAACATGCACTTGCAGAATAGATAATAAATAAACAGCAGAAAGCCAAAGGATTTGGGCTATAAGAAATTGAAACCGTTTTGAGAACAAGGAAGTAGTGTCAAAGTCAAATGATATTCCTAGACATCAAACATATAGCAAAATAATGTTTCTTCAAATGATAGATCCCGTTAGTTTGTTTAAGAAAACCCATCAGATGCCGCCAATAAATTAAAAATCAAAAGAAACAATGACCAAAAAGAGAAATAGTATAACAATTCATCACCAAACCCAATAAATCAAGCTTGTTAAAACCTACTTAGATAATAAGATTGAACAGACTTCACATAATTGGGCATACTCAAAAGTCAGAACTAATGGGTTTCCTTATTTTCAGAAGTAAAGCATAATTAAAATAAACATATTAATTAATTCGAACTGAATACAGGAAAATATATCTATCCAACCAAACAAACAAGCAGGGGCGGCTCAAGACCTTGTGAATCCCCAGGCCACAATTAAAAATGAGGCCCCAGAAATGTATTGAAAAGTTGAGAATAACACAATTGAATGATTGAAAAGGTCATAAATAATCATATCAGATCACTAAACTAGCTAATATCACAGTATCATATATACAAGGTCGGCAATTCTAAGATAAACTGAAACCGATAAGTCAAGATAAGGGGGAGATTACCTATTACAAACTAAAAGCCAACCACGCGGCAGTAGAGTTGGAGGATACTTGACGGCCAGCGTTGGTGTGGAAAAAGAAGAGAGTGAATTTAGGGTTTGAAGATCCAATAACACTGGGGCTTTTCTGGTTTTGTTTTTCATATGATTTTTTTTTTTTTTTGTTCTTTTTTTTCCTACTTTTGCAACTTTTTTTCCTTTTCCTTTTTTAAAGTTTTTCTTACAAGTTTTTATTTTATTACTAGTTTATTTCTTGAAAAAATTATAAATTAAATGTTGATGTGTTGATAAAAATAAATGAAAATATATAATTGTAAATTTTAAGAGTTAAAAATTATAAAAAGTGAGCTTTTTTTTATCATTCTCTTCTTTTTTATCTCTATGACATGTTATTGATATTAATCAATGATTAATAAATAATACATTTTTTTAAATATTATATTAATTTTTTAACTATTATAACTTATTTTATATAAATTTCTTAATAAAAGTAAATAATTATTCAAATTTTTAAAGTTTTAAATTTTTTGAAAAATAATAAAATTAGCATCTCTAAAATTTGTAATAACAAAACTAACATCCATTGTGTTCAAACTTTTATTTTCACAATTAAAAAAAATGATTAATATGTCATTTTTCTTTGAACACCAATTCAATTATAAATGAACGACGATAATTTAAATCCGTTCAATATTTTACGTTTAAATTGAACGTTCAATATTATTGGGGGTATTAGTTTTATTACTATAAGTTTTAAGGGTGTTATTTTTAATAATTTTTCTAAATTTTATATGAGTTATATATAAATATATAATTTTTTTTAAATATAAATATGTACTATTTTGTTTATTAATGTATATATACATATATTATATGAGTTATATAAAAATATATAAATTTTTTAAATATAAATATAAACGCATTTTGTTTATTAATTATATATATATATTTAAAATTTTAAGAATACTTTAAATTTTTTTTAAGAATATTTTAAATAATTTAATAAATTCTACTATTGATAAATGATTTGATCGAATTCCATTCAAGTTTCCAATAATTAAGTATAGTCTCTACCGTTGCCTGATTTGTCCTTTCACTTATGTTAATGTACCTGCAATAATTAAAAGGATTCATCGGTAGTGATATATCTTAGTAGGTAATATTATTAGAACATATGCATCATATTTTTTATTTGAGAGTTGAAAAAATTATAATTGTGTAAAAAAAATTCTTATAACGTGATCCTGAAATGTTAGCTTTTATCGGTCCTCTTAAGTTTTAATATAAGCGTTGATCCAAATATATGATAAATAAAGATGTTATTCCGTTTTCACCCAAAAATTCTTTTTAAAAAAAAAAAAATAACAAAATAACTAAAAGAAGGTATCGCAACTCACCTTAAAGTGAGCATCATATAAATAAATTAGTATAATTTTAAAAGAATGGGTGTAAAATATATTAAAATTAATAAATTGTATACAAAATTTAAACTCTAAATCATTAAAAGTAAATTTTAAAAATTAAAATGTAAAATTAAATTGAATTAATTTAAAATAAAATAGAAAAAAGAGAGTCATAAATTTTTAAGAAATATTTATGAATCAATAAAAAAATGAGTGAAATAAAATTATTTTCATTTTATTGTTTTCTTACTCTGCTCCTTTTATAAATTCATAATATAATTATAAAATTATTCTTTATTTTAATATTTTATTATATTTATATTTTTAATTAATAATTTTAATATACATTTAATTAAATTAATATTTTTATTTTAATTGTTTAATAAATATAAAAATTTAAAAATTTAAAAAAATTACTTAAAATAATATTTTTAAAATTTATAACAATAAAAATAATATTTTTATTTTAAATTAAAAAAAATATAAATTAATATTAAAAATATTATTTTTATTATTATAAATATTAAGGTATTAATTTTGTAATTTTGTAAATTTTATACTCACTTCATTTCAATTGATTAATCGAAAATTTGGTTTAGGGAGGGGTGAGAGAGAGACAACTACCACTGTTATTGGGTTTTTACTTTCTCAATCAACACCTAAACCGTATAAAAGCTACAGCTAAATGATCTTTGTCTTTGGGTTATCTTTCCATTTTCCATTTTAAAAAAAAAACTATCCTTCGATCATGAGCAACGAATAGTAAGCTCAGTTTCCCTTTCGCCAAACACCTATTTTCCGTCATTCACCTTTGATTTTCCTTCACGTGTCTCTATAAAAATTTGGTTTTTTTTAATCACTTATACCTATTTTTCTCTTCTTTGTTTTTCCAGTGATTATCTCTTCAAGCTTCTGTTAATCGGAGATTCTTCGGTGGGAAAATCGTGCCTGCTACTTCGATTCGCTGTGAGTTCATTAACTTCTTCATTTTTAGATAACTTTTGTTCGTTTTGTTTCAAGACAAATAGCTTCCAAAACGGAAGTTGGATTGGGTGATGGAAGGGTAGCGTTTAGGGTTTTGAGGTTGGTTGTGCATTGATTAGTACTTTAAAAGTTAATTTATTTTTCTTTTTTACTTTTTTTGGTTGCAGGATGATTCCTACGTGGATAGCTACATAAGCACTATTGGAGTTGATTTTGTGAGTCTCTCATATACTGTTGTTGTATATACATGTAATTTTGGTTTACCCATGGTTTAATTGCTAAGTGTTTTTGGTCTCTCTCAGAAAATCAGAACTGTAGAGCAGGATGGGAAGACGATCAAGCTGCAGATTGTGAGTTGACTATGTTATTGTATCCAAATTTTAACTGATTCTCCTTATTTTGTATCCAAAGCACGACAATGGTTAGTCAGGACTCAGGAGTCCTATGATAAGATTTTGGTGGTTGCCTCTTGGCACATTAGTATGTTTCATACTATTTTCTATACATTTTGATAAGTTATTTTGCCAGCTATTTCCTCAATTCATACGCTTTCAAAAGGATTGGTGCAAAACTGATATATGTAGTTTGTGAAAATTGAAAATGTACTTTTGATGTTTTTACCCCTTGCTAATGCTGCTTGCAGTATGTGAAATGTAGATCATGATGGTACAGAAATTATGTGTTATGTAGTGAGATTATTAGATGGATATAATTAAGCTACAATGTATTGATTATATGAATTTACATTTTGATATGATTGGGATATTGATGCGTAAAGCTATATTTCTGTTAGTGGGATACCGCTGGACAGGAGCGGTTCAGGACCATAACTAGCAGTTACTATCGAGGAGCTCATGGCATAATTGTAAGAAATTGCTACCCTTTTGTAGGGCCTTAAATTTTGTTGCATCTGCAAGTGACTATATCTCATTTTCATTTGGTAAAAAATTGGCTCAGTTGTCTTTTCGACTTGTATACTATGAACTATTCCATTTCATTTCATTAATTATGTCATTTATTTCCCATAAATCCTATTTATATCTGCATAATTAAACTAGCAGTTATATCTCATAAACGAGTTCTAATACTTGATCTGTAGTCCATAAATGTTAATTAAGACTTTATTGATGTTGAGGTCTTAGTCTACCAGGTAATTGAGTAACCTTTAAAGCCTTCTGATCTAAAAAAACCATTAAATCCAAAGAATACGCATTTTGGAGTATATTTAACTTAGAGGGAAAAAAAAGGTAGAATCTTATGTTTGTTGAGTTTGAAAATTAGAAAGATTACTACTTGTGTCTGTAGCAGAACCTGTGATGGTTTATCCTTTAACCAATTTCTTCCTTACCGTCACATCTGTAACCTAACAACAAATAATGATTTCAGTGGCTGGTTCTGAACCATCTTCTTATGTGCCACTGTTCCAAGAGAAAATATGGTGAATCAGCTTGGGCCTTGATAACATCAGCCAGATTCAGTGGATTATTGCACTTTATGAGTTTTTTTTTGCAAGCATAATAGAAGTGAATGTTTTGATGCACTCTTTATTAAGATGTCTGATTTTTTTTTTGTCCATTTTTTCATGCACTAAAGAGAAAAGAATTCTTTTAATACCATATGCATATTTTTCTCTGCAAGAGCCATTATCATTTCATGTTATAGTGCCTGATCCAATCGGGAACATGCTTATATTTTTGCTCTGGTTTCAACAATTTTAGGTAGTCTGTTTCATAGAGACTTGTAAAGTATTACCCTAATGGTTTACTTGTATTGCAACAGATTGTCTATGATGTTACTGAAATGGAGAGTTTCAACAATGTCAAGCAGTGGCTGAACGAAATTGATAGATATGCAAATGAAAGTGTATGCAAGCTTCTAGTTGGAAACAAATGTGATTTAGTTGATAACAAGGTTGTGGACACTGAAACAGCAAAGGTAAAATAGCTATTTAGCTTATTGGTCTTCTATTTGTATTTAATAAATATTAGTTTCAATGACATTATTATTGCTGATTCTATTCCCAATAGACATTCCCCTTGCTCTTTGAACTTTTGCAAGCTGAATCTCTGCACATTAGTGTAATTAACTTTCTCTTGCAATGGGTAATTGACATTACTAAATGCCCTAGAAGCGCAGGTGCAATGTTTATTTATATTTTAGGCTCTTTTATTCCCCTTTTGTGTTAAGTGTTAACTACCTAGTTCAGGTCTAATTGCAATATCCCGTGTTTCTGCAGGCATTTGCTGATGAGCTCGGTATTCCATTCCTTGAAACCAGTGCTAAAGATTCAATCAATGTGGAGCAGGCTTTCTTAACCATGGCTGCAGAGATCAAGAAAAAGTAAAATCTTCTATAAACTCTTTCCTTCTTTTTGTTATGCAAAATGATTTAAATCTATACAATATTGTAAGTCGGTGCTAGTGTTGTGACAAAGTCATTGGTTTGGCCGCCCTTATACGGGAGCTGTCACCAATAGTAAACATCCATTTTTCAAATACCAGCCCGAATTTGACAGGCTACTGTCTAATGTTTACAATAGCACATTTTTAGTTAATACCTATAGCTTTAAATTGAAACTGATTATATTTAAAATATTGGGAGGATAATGAGGTTTTGATGTCATAAATGAGTTTCTGTTATTTGATGGGTCTTTGAGTGGAGGTAGTTTTTGTTATTGATTCTCAAGCCTTTGAAGTATTAATTATTCTGACTAATGCATTTAACCACAAATTGGAAATGGCTTCTTGTGCTAAATTTTAGTGCATTGCATGGGTATTGAAATATATTTAGGTCATATTTGGTTGGTAGGAATGAAATTGTAATTTTGGACGTTCCTTTGTTTGGTTGGGAAGGAAGTCAATTTCACCAATTGGTGGAATACTCTTTTTATCCCCTACCATTGGAATACGATGTATTTTATTTATTTATGTTTTTTATTTTTTCTCCCATATTACCTTGTCCAGAAATTTAGCTTCCACTTATGATCATCTTGTAATTTATTCTGAGCTTTTTTATTTAAAATCTTTGTGCAGAATGGGTAACCAACCAACAGCTGCCAAATCAACAGGAACTGTTCAAATGAAGGGACAGCCAATTGAGCAGAAGGGAAACTGTTGTGGTTAGCTAGTCCTGTTGTTAACTCTGTTACAAACATGTAAGACTAAAACGATGTTGTCTGAACTGTTCATATGGATCTTTTAAGAAAACGATGTTGTCTGAAATATTCCTATGGATCTTTTAAGAACCACTTTTTTAAAAAAATGTTACCTGCTAGTAATCCCTTCTAATCGGTAAAATGAAATTTTAACTATTTCTGTTGCATTCTAAATTTCCTTGTAATTAAAACTGGTAAGATGAAATCCTTAATCGTTGAAATTTGTAATTTTTCAAACTTTAGTTTTCCCGTTATTCACTAATATTCATTTAAGAGAAAATAGTTTTGGTATTTAGTAGTACCCAATTTATGGCTTTTTCCTCGGGTTTCGAAATCTCATTTTCTCTAGCATGTTGCAAAAGAGCATGTCTCTAACTCAGAGATCTAACAGGTTTAACTCAACTTACACAAGCCTTGTCTTAGTTGCTTTCTTCTTCTACTTTCGAGTTCATGGTTGAAAGCTTCAAACTAAGTACTCATTAATGTAAATTGTATGTAGTATGTTATTATGGTTCTTCCCATGCCATAGTTTGAGGAAGGCTAGTGATTAATTTAATTGTGTATAGTATATTCTTTCTGGCTTACAAGATAGTTGTAGATAGTCTACACGTGTACAACTAGATCTTAGTTTGTTACAATCTTTTAATCTCTTACTAGCAGCTCAACTCGATCTTGTATATAAACTTCACATATTCAGTAGAGTTATCACATTACAATTAAAGGCTTCTTGAATTATACCTAAGCGGTTGTACGAATCAAATCTAGCCACGTACAAAGTCGTATGGTATTTGGGTACATTTTATATTATGGATGGACTGATCGAATCAAGCCACTTGTTATTGTCTAAAAAAATATTATATCTTTTCTACGGCTAATATTGCTCAATTTTATTTCATAGTATTTTTTTTTTACAGTAAAGAATTGAATATGTTATATTATGTTACAAAGGAAAACTATAAATTTATTTGTTTGATATTAGTATCTCAAACTCATACATAAATATAGTTTTTTTTTAAAAATTCTTTACTATAGTCTTCAGATTTCGAGTTAATATTTTTTTAATAGAATACTATTTTATATATCAAATAATATATTATTTATTAATTAAATATAAAAGTAAAAATATGAGATTATAAAATGGTTATAAATTAATAATATTAATTAAATTATATAATAAAATATAAATTAATATATGTAAGTAATAAAAATAGTTATTTTCTTAATATAGTAAGTCAGATCTACGCACAATTATATAAGAAATTATTGCAAAGTTAATTTATTGTATAAGATTGTTTTTAATGCGTCACATCA
This sequence comes from Elaeagnus macrophylla, assembly GCA_029378325.1. Classification (NCBI taxonomy): domain Eukaryota; kingdom Viridiplantae; phylum Streptophyta; class Magnoliopsida; order Rosales; family Elaeagnaceae; genus Elaeagnus; species Elaeagnus macrophylla. The sequence continues at coordinate 7,396,699 of CM055642.1, read as the reverse complement.
CGTACGATCGGATTTGCAGGGGAGAGCACAAAGAGTTATGCTGAAGGGTAAAAATGAAAAAACTGAAGAAAAAAAATTTGTTAAAAATAAGAACATTTAAAACTTTTAATTATAAAAATATAAATATCTATTTTATATATCTGTTAATAATTTAAAAAAATTAATTTATTAATTTATATTAAATATGATTTACTCTTTTTTTTTTTTTTGTTACCATTTATAGATTTTAAGAGAATTATTTTGTGTAATTTTTTTAGAAAAAAGAAAAAATTTCTTTAAATTCTATCTTTACCCCATGAAAATGCCTTATTGAACAAATGCCGAACAAGTTGCAGGGGTATTATTGGTAATATGAAATTAACTGCCAGCCAAAAGCGCATCCAGTATGTTATTTTCTTAATTTTTAAGAGCCAACTCTGAATTTGCAAAGAGATCGATTTAAATTCTCCGTGAATTGCTGTATTTAATTTCAACTTTTTCTTTCTTGAAATCTTTTTCTTCCAAAATTAAAAATGGCGAGAAGACCGGACGAAGAATACGATTACTTATTCAAGGTTGTGTTAATCGGGGATTCAGGAGTTGGCAAATCTAATATCCTTTCCCGATTCACTCGCAACGAGTTTTGCTTAGAGTCTAAATCCACCATTGGCGTTGAATTCGCCACCCGTACCCTCCAGGTTCACTTTTCCCCCCTCTACTCTCTCACTCCGATTTACAAGTGTTTTCCTACACTTGAGTATGCTCAAAGTATTTTCGTCAGTGTGTTCTTTTCTGGTTTTTTTGTAAACTATGACTGATTTTGGATCTGGATTTTCAAATAAGTTGGTTTTCGTTGTGAAAATTGGATGATTTTTTTTTTAAATTCTAAATATATTGGATCTACTACGTTGGTTTGCTTATAATAATAGGTTCTTTGAGTTTCTTGCAAAAGCAATTCAATTATCTATTTCATTTTCTTGCAATTTAGTGTTTTTGCCAGATGTTGAGATCAGCACTTAGTGTTTCATTTCGTATTTGTATGTGTTATTGAATAACTGCTCTGGACAGGACATGGAAGTGAACGTGATTTTTTTATACTACTTTTAGGGTCTGTGAGTTGCGGCAAAAATCATTTGTTGGTTTTCGTTTTCTTGGAAATTCCTAGGTGTTATCGGTGATACCTTGAAGACTTTGTTTTTCATATTTTACTCGTATATTATGTTGTTGATTTTGGAGTTCGATGGGTCTTGATTCTTTTACCATTTGAAATAAAGAGAACGATCTGATTCCTCTTAATTCTACATGGGGTCGTCGGTTAGTCCCCATAGTGATACTGATTTGATTCTACACGCTCAGATGTATGAATTTAAATCTGTTCTAAGAATGTGATTCCAATGGGTTCAAGTTAGATCTGGTTTTGATTCCAATCTGAATATATTCAAGAGATCATATCTTCTGAGTTTGATTATTGGTCTCTTATAAGTTCGAGTATGAGTGTAGCCGTAGGTTTTTATCCAGAATTATGAATATTATTGAAAAATATTGGACAAATGTATAATTTTGCTGTATCCTTGTATTCTATTGGATTTGGTTCTGGATTCTACTTTATGTTCTTCAAACTTGACATGTGAGGTTCAAGTTATGTTTCTTTTATGGTTTTTTTTTTTTATAAATACAATGCTCACGCACCAAATGGGATCCGAAATAAGCATAGTGCATTATATCAATAGGTTAAATATAATTATAATTATATCAGATTAAATTATATTATATTTTAAAAAATTATATAATATAAATAAATTAATTATATAAATTATACGATTAAAATAGTTAATACAGAATAGAAAATATTTCGGTAATGATCTTCAATTGCATAACATACCATTGGGGTACACATTCCCAGATCTTTGGTTACTATTATTTAGTGATTTTTTTTTTTTGTTGTTGCTTTTGTTTTTTTTTTGTGTGTGGGCCACCTTTTTATAATTTACCGTACAATATAGGATTAGATACAAACTGGCTTCTTGTAAGAGCATTTATTGCTAAGTCTTTTAAGCCTACATCAGACAGACTTGGGGGAAACTGTACCTGTTCCATTGACTTGGTTCAATATCTAGTTTTTGTTTATTAGTCCATGAAATGATTTCAATTTTTTTCCCTTGTGGAGTGGACGATTGATTATCAAAGTGTTTGATTGGAGTTCTATTGTTTTATGTTCAGGTTGAAGGAAAAACTATAAAAGCTCAAATATGGGACACAGCAGGGCAGGAGCGTTACAGAGCAATAACAAGTGCCTACTACAGAGGTGCTCTTGGAGCCCTATTAGTGTATGATGTAACAAAGCCGACAACTTTCGAAAATGTAGGCAGGTGGCTGAAGGAACTGAGAGACCATGCGGACTCAAATATTAGCATTATGCTGATCGGAAATAAGACTGATCTTAAGCATCTAAGGGCAGTGGCCACGGAGGACGCCCAGAGTTATGCTGAGAGAGAAGGACTATCATTTATTGAAACATCTGCTCTTGAAGCAATTAATGTTGAGAAGGCATTCCAGACAATCCTTGGGGAGATATACCGGGTTATCAGTAAGAAGTCACTTTCTTCCGATGAGCCAGCGCCGGCTAGCATTAAAGAAGGAAAGACCCTTGTTGTTGAGGGAACAGAAGCCAACACCAAGAAGCCTTGCTGTTCTTCATCTTAAGGAAAATTGGAAGTTTTTTACTCGTGTTCTTGTCCTTGTTTTCTATGTCCTCTGTTTTACTATATGAGCTTTGGTCAATTTGTTTGGACCATGTAATTTTCACCTTGTTCTTTCTTGTTTGTTCTTATTGGGTTGTATGTTAAAAATAGAAGTTGTTTACTCAAAATTGAATTCCTGAATTACAAGTCATGACTCATGATCAATGCTGGTCATACCGTTATAGAATAATATAATGTTAGTTTCCTCAACTTTGGGACAAATTTTATTATTGGAACAATTGATTTTTTTTAATTATAAATATAAATATTTTCTATCAATTAATCTTGATTATTGCTGTTTATCATTTGATAGCATAAACAGAAGGTTTGAGATTAATCTAGTTTTAGTTATGGGTGCTTGGAAGGTGTAATTATTTGAAAAAACATTTTTGTTGTTACGTTTCTCATCCTCAAATGAACAGTAAAAATATATATAACCAATAAATATTAGTTTTTAGGCAGCGATTTTGCCATTATAATTTTGTGTTAATTATCCATTTTATACGGTAATTAATGATGTTTTAGTGTTAATATTTTTAAATAAAATTGTCAATAGTAAATTATAATTGTGATGGTAAAAATTGTTAAAAGAGGAGTATGCTTTTCAAGACTTTCATATTTCTTAAACTCATCACTCCTATTATCATTATCTTATCTTATAATTATTATAAAAGAGTGAGTATGCATTTTTATATATAAAGATGATCCTAATCTAAAAATTGAATGTTAAAAAATAATCGGTGATATATAGTTCAACTCTCTGCGTAAAATATAATTCAACTATTTATATATATTAATCATAATACAACATTTTTACATTTTTCAAACTTTTCACTTTTTTTAATATAAATCTTGTAATCGTTAAACAGATGTATAAGGCCATTCATCTTTTCATGCTTTTAATTTATAAAGATTTTAATATATTTAATGTTTGATATATTATTTTATTTTATTTTTATTATTAACTTAATGAAATTTTTATCATAAAAAATTGTCTATAAATTATTTGTTAATTATATATATATTTTTTTAAAAATTAACTTTATAACTTAATAAGTGGATCCAACTAAAAAAGTAGAATTGTTACTCCTTATTTCACGAGAACAATTTTTTTAATTTGGGATTTAAATGAACGGTGAAGATGACATTAGAGGTGACTATTCACTCTTAATCCAAAGATACGTCAGATTTTCTCAAAATTGATGTATAGTCTCGCAAAATCTCTAAATCAATTTTCTATGAAGATCCTACGTCTTTGAAATAATTAGACTTTTTTTTAAAAGATAGGTGGTTGTGATTTACTATTTTTCTATAATGTATTACTTATATTTACCCACACATATATATAAATTGATGTATTACTATTTTTTTTTTTATAATTTAATCTATTAATTTTAAAAAGGTAATAACATACTATTAATTTTTATGTTTTTAATTTTAATTTTTTTTATATTTCTTAAAATTTTTATTTAAAAAACTAATGTTAAATTATTTTATTCATATTTATATATATATATATATATATATATATATTACTCGAAAAAAAAGTGTGTAACATTAAAGTTAAAAATTAGAGTTTATTTTTCACATAATATATATTTACTATTTACTATTGAATATATAATATATTATCATTACAATATATATGGCATAAAAGAAAAAACTCGAGTAAGAGAGCACACTGGTTTAGGAGCAGAGTTTTCCGCAAAATTGCGGCTGGAGTGAGAGAGCACATTGGTTTAGGAGCACGGTTTTCAGCGATAGGTTGCCATCATCATTGCACGTATATTCAAGTTAGATGGTAAAAATGAAGTGATTAAATAGTCCACCCACTCAATCACTTATCATCAACACTCTTAACATTTATTTAACAGCTAAAACAGGAGATTGATCTTGAGTAACATATTATTATAGCTTCACGGTATCTCTCTCTCTCTCTCTATCTCATTTCAATCCTTGTTATTGTTGTTTGGTGTGGACATCTTTTTTTGGGTAAGAAAAATGCCTAATTTATTGTAACTGGTATTCTGTTGTTATTGTAACTGGTCTGAGAGTGTATTAACAGCATCGGAGGTTCAGTTTGGTACCATATCTAATAATATTAGAGGTTCACTCATTATACTTACAAGGTATTATCATTATTACACATAATCTGGATCTGGACTTTTTTTTTGTTTATTATTATTATTATTATTAGATTAATATCTTTCAAATCTGAATTTTTTGTTTAGACCGACCACATTACTTGTTGTTGCAAAAGCCACTCCTTCCCCTTCTGTCTGAATATTGCTGGAATTTATTTATTTATTTATTTTTTATAAAAACATTTCTAGAAAATTATCTAGTGCTATTTTATTTCCTTTCTCTTACTCGTAAATGACTTATTCAATAGTGTTTTAAATAATATTATAAACTTAAAATGGACAATTATAAATGATTATATCTTTTATTATTATTAGATTATGTTTGGTTTATAGTAATAAAAATAATTTAAGCTATTTTGTGTTCTGTTTAACTATTAATCTCAAATAAAATGTAAAAAAAATTAACAATACAAAAAATACTCATTTCTCTCAAGAATGCATTAAAATGTTATATATTTTTTTTTTTTTTACATATTTGTACAATCATTTATTATTTTTCTCATTTTATTTTATTTAAATAAAAAAAAGGTTATTTTTTAAATTTTATTTTATTTATAATTTTAGAAATATTATTTTAATTATACTGTTTAAATTCCTTTCCAATAATTTTTATTACATTTTTATCCTAGAAACTTACTCTGCAAAAGTGTAAAGGGATGAGAGAACTTTTTTTTCCCACTTTTGTCCGGTCTATTTTGACTTGGACAATAATATTCTTATTATTAATCAGTAAAGCAATAACAGAGGTAAATAAAGAGAAAGAGTGATCTGAACATGTTTTATTTTAATCATTTATAAGAAGTCCTTTTATACTCAAAATAGAAGATTGTGTTTATTCTTTGCCCGTTTATATTGTCATTATAAATAATTATCTTTTATTTTTAATTAATATTGATAAAATGAAGCAGTAATATTTTTGGAGATAATGATTTATTTTATTCAAACCCAAATTAATTAGTTTAAGTAAGTGATAAAAGACGAAGCATGACTAATTTAAGTCCATGTTTTTTTTTTTTTTTTTTTTCTCTAGTTAAAGTCTTCTTATTGTTCTTCTTTTAATTTTTTAGGGTCGACTTTTCTTATATCAGTTTATACATTCCACTTTGTTTCTTTTATTGATTTTTTTAATTTGTTGTTTGATTTGATTTATTTTTTTATTTTTTTTTTGGGAATAACAACTCAGTTTCTTTGTCTAAAATTTACGTAAATAGCTCTTATATGTGTATAAGATTTGTTTTACAAAGTTATTCAATTAATTCGAATTTGTAGGTATAATAGTAGTATATGGTACTCTTTATGGTTTTTAATAAGATAATTTTTCTAATAAAAAAGAAGATAATTATTCTAATCGAATTCAATAAAAAATGATATATATTAAATAAAGATAAATAATTATAGATTTTTAATCTGATGAAAAGTTGATTTAATAATTAATAAATCTGTTTTCAAAGAAATAATATAATAGTCGTAAGGGATGTACACTTTATATATTTAAACTTAAAAAAAAAAAATGGATAAAATATATATTAATTAACAAAGTAATTTTAACTTCAACTAAAAAAAGTAAGTTTTTTTTTTTTTTAATTCTATTTTTTTTATAGATACAATTGTAATTATAGAGATAATTAATTATAATTATGTACAGCTGTTTTACTTATAATATAATTGTGATTTTAAATTTAGGTATAATTCAAATTATTAAGATATAATGACAATCATGTTATATTTTAATTCATGTATGGTTACTTTTGAATTTATCTTATCCATTTCAATTATTAATATAATATCAAATAATGACAACCTTATTATATCTTAACCCGTATATGATTTCTTTTGAATTTATATCTTATCTATTTTTGACAAAATTTAGTAATTTATTTATCAATTTTGTACTAAATAAATTCCAAGGTTAAAGTCTCAATTCTTTTGTCTTTCTATGTTCTATATCACATATATTATTTAAAATGTGATATATGACTTTGTTTATGTTTAATTATTTATCTTTATACTCTTAAGATTTAACCATTAATCTCTTATCAAAGAAGTGCTTTTGTTTTGACATTATTCATGCTTTAAAATTTTAAAACTATTTTAAAATGGTAAAATCATATACTAAATTACTAGCTAAAAAAAAATCATATTTATAATGCATGTATTTTAACTTTTGATTTTTGTGTTTAATTTTTTTATAAATATTAAGTTTTGGTTCTTACCTTGTAATATTTAGTCCATTTTTTTTTTTTAATCTTTGTATTATTTAATATTTTATTTAATGTACCAATCATAAATGTACAATAGATATACTTTGTTTAAATTTTAATATAATAGTGATTTAAAAGGTGTCATTTAATGATGCAAGACATAAAAATAATTATAATTAAATAAGACATATTATATCAAAAATTTATTTTTTTTCTTCATGAATTTAAGGTTTTTTTTAAAAAAAAAAAATTTCTTTAAATTTTTGACGCTTTTATTAATTTGTGTTCTATTTATATTTTTTTTTCCTTCTAAATTTGATATTGCATGAATAACAACTCTAAAAGAAAATTAAAAAAATGATATAGCAAATTGATCCAACGTTATAATCGATGTATATTAGAAAAGAACAAAGTATCAAGTGTAATACGCACGTGGGCTTTGCTAGTTATTTTAAAATGACAAAGACGTATCGAAATATTGTTTTTTTTTTTTTTTTTAATAACGAAAATAACAATGCTTAAAATTTATAACATAATTTAACACTAATTCATACTCATATCTTTTCAATTTTAAAAAATGTATCATTTTATAATTATAATTTTTAATAAATTATTTTAGGTAAGAAAAAAAAAGAGTACAATTTAGAGTTTACCTTTTAATACAATTTTATGTTAACTAAATTTAAAATATATTAATTTTAAACATAGGTTAAATTTATCTAAAATAACTTAAGGATGACAATTCGTGTTTGCGTATTAAGTTCAAGTCAATCTGTTTAATACATAGGTCAAGTTTTAAAACTTAAATTTGATATGTTTTTAGACGGACCAACTTAATATAACCTATTTAATCATTTTAATAAATAATTTATCAAAATTAAACTGTTAACTATATAGGTTAAGCTGTTGTCGGTAATTCAAAGATAAAAAAGTAAGCTTTTGTTGACATCATTAATTGATGCTTAATGTATCTTAGGCCACTGTTGAGAGAGAGCGTGAAAAAAAAAAAAAAAGAAGAAGGAAAAGTATGGGGGTTAATGCTAAGAAATCAACTAATGTATGTATGTATATATATATATATATATATATATATATATATATATATATATATATACTATGCAAAATTACAAACAAAAAAATTTAATAAAAATATTATTTATTGGGTTTGTAAATGTGTTAAATGTTGATTTGGTCAACTTGTTATAATTTGTTTATTAAACAGATTTATGGAAATTGATCCATTTTAACCTAAATTTTCAATAAAATTAAATTCAAACTCCATTTAAGAGCTTTATTTTTGTATTGGATTTATGGGTCATTTTGAAAATTGCTGCTCCTAAAATAATAGGATAGGAAACAATATAAATAATTATCTTACGTGTCTAAGTTTTGACAAATACTCAATATTTTTTCATTGGCTTGTTTTGGAGACTAAATATACCAATAAATCTATCATATGAAAAATGGTTAAATAAATTCATTGAATAATACTATTAATCTCCAATTCTTTACCATTTTTTTATATATCAATTTTTTACCTATTTATATTGTACAACAATATAATTGGACAACTTAGTATAAGTTGACTATTGACATATGTTAAAAATTGGCTATTTAACTCAATATCTAAAAATATGTAGATTGTTATATTTTTCTAATTTTGATAAAAAAAAATTTGTAAGTCTTCAGCTGTCATAAAAAATAAAATAAATAATACAAATAATAATAATAAAAAAAACAACAAAACTAGTACCCCTTAAACTTGTAATAACAAAACTAGCACGTATTATATTCAAACTTACATTTTTACAATTAAAAATGATTAATATACCATTTTTCTTTCAATATTCATTCAATTAGAATTAAACGACAGTAATTTAGACCCGTTTAATATTATTGGTATGCTAGTTTTGTTACTATAAATTTTAGGAGTGTTATTTTTGATAAATTTTTCATTTTTTTTTATAATACATTTATTCATTACAAAACAATATCTGTCTTTTTTCAAAAGTTATAATTTTTTTTTTATAGAAATAAAAACCATTTAAACCCTCCAAGAGCCAAAACACTGTACTATATCTCTCCTCCTCTTCCTTCTTTTTATTATTTTTCTTTTTCGTTTTCTAGCATCACAAAAGCAGAGCTCAGACTTAGACTTGAAAATACAAAGTGAAGTGATGGCAACATTGGCTAGTGCCACCTTCAGCCTCAACGGAGTTTCATCTTTGAGATTCTACACCGACACTTTTCGAAACCTTCAACGCTCCACCACCTTCTTCGTTCGACCTCTCCGTTCCATCTCCGCCATTCGTTGCGACAATTATTGGTTATACGAACATCTCAACGGCTCACGATTGCTTTCCTTCAATTGCTTTGCCCATAAATCAGAGCAGTCCTCTTCTCATATTATTAAGACTAAAGACTCTGGTAAGAAAATTAAAGCCCAGCTCGTGAATCAAACATTTTTTTTTTTCCAATTTTAAACCGATCCATTGCTCCAAAATTATATTATTATTTTTTACTTTTAATATAAAAAAAATGCATTTTTTCGAATTATTTTCCTCAAAATTGACAAGAAACGACATTACTAGTTGATTAATTATAGTTACCCTTTCTTTTGGACCTTAATGGCGAAGGAAGAGCTTAATTTTATTGATAGCTTTTGCTTACTTGTTGGTGTAGAAGAAAGGGTTGTAGTATTAGTGATTGGTGGAGGAGGAAGAGAACATGCTCTATGCTATGCAATGAATCGATCACCATCATGTGATGCTGTCTTTTGTGCTCCTGGAAATGCGGGGATTTCCGGTTCCGGGGATGCCACGTGCATCCCAAACCTCGATATTTCTGATAGCTCAGCTGTTATTGCATTCTGTCAAAAGTGGAATGTAGGTCTTGTTGTTGTTGGACCGGAGGCCCCTCTTGTTGCTGGTCTTGCTAATGATCTTGTAAAGGCTGGAATCCCTACATTTGGACCCTCCTCAGAGGCTGCTGCTTTGGAAGGTTCTAAGAACTTTATGAAAAGTTTGTGTGACAAGTATGGAATTCCCACTGCTAAGGTTTGTTTTCTTCATCTTGGTTTATAGAGATAAGGAACTCTTTCATTGTTTAATATTTAAATGTTTGTTAGAGTTTACTTTAACTTAAGTTCTTTATAGCCAGCCTCAACTAAAGAGTGCCAGAATCTGTCTCATTTCTCAATTTTTTTGACCTGGGAAGCTAATTTTATTAGACTTGTTTAGTTTTATTGTTATGTTTTTGGTTTTTTCTTGTAATGGGTTTTAAGTTTTGAATGTAGTTGAGTAGATGGCTAATCCAATCTCTTTTCTTTTCTTGAGTTAATGAAATGGTATCTATGTTCTATCAAAAATAAAAATTAAAAAATTGTGTCCATGAAACGTTTGTAGGAGCTATGTTTATTTGGGGTATGTAAAGATGATGTACTAATTAATAGGTTTAACATGCGGATTAGATCCTTCTAGTTTTCTGAGGCTACAAACCTCTTGAAACACCATCATATATTGTAGGCTAATGAGGCTATATTAAAACAATATACGTAGCAGTTTGTCAAATATTATTCCCTTTTGCTTCAATCTTTTCGTGTTATTTTCAATAGAATAGTTCTTTACTAATTAAGTGATTGATTGATATAGTATCAAGTATTTACGGATCCATCTGCTGCAAAGCAATATATACAAGAGCACGGGGCACCTATTGTTATTAAGGCAGATGGACTGGCTGCTGGAAAAGGAGTTATTGTGGCTATGACACTAGAGGAGGCTTATGAAGCTGTTGACTCCATGCTTGTAAAAGGTGTTTTTGGTTCTGCAGGCTGTCGTGTTATCGTTGAGGAATATCTAGAAGGGGAAGAAGCATCCTTTTTCGCACTTGTAGATGGAGAGAATGCTATTCCTTTAGAATCTGCTCAGGACCATAAACGAGTAGGAGATGGGGATACAGGGCCGAACACTGGTGGCATGGGAGCATATTCCCCGGCACCTATATTGACAAAGGAACTTCAAGATGTAGTCATGAAGTCTATAATTATTCCCACGGTGAAAGGAATGTCAGTTGAGGGTTGTAAATTTGTTGGGGTTCTATATGCTGGCCTCATGATTGAAAAGAAGTCTGGTTTACCAAAGCTAATTGAATACAATGTGAGGCTTGGAGATCCAGAGTGTCAGGTAACAACAATTTTTTACAAATAAAATTGCTTTTACTTTAGAGATGTTGAACAGAATGTTAGTAAATTGAATAATCTCTCTTTCCTACTTAATTTTGCAAGACCTAATTTTTTTTTTTTTATGTGTATTGGTTGTCATTGCGAGGATCACTTTGACTCTTCTTCACCTTTATAATCCTCGCTTTATTATAGGGATGAAGATCACATGTACCTTTTCGGTTTTGCCATTATAGAGGATAATTTTGAAACTAATGTGGTTATATACCATGGTCAAATGATACTTTTAGATTCTTTTGCCAAAAATTCAATAAACTGTCCCATATACTTGTGCTGCTTTCTCGTACTATTCTCTTTTTTGCTCTCTAAGTATGATGCATTAGCAAAAGTGGTGCTCCTATGACATGTTAGAGATTCTTTTATGCAAGATTATGATTAAGACATGGTGACACAATAATGAAATATTGCATATGATACATCTAACAACAGTTGTATTGCACGTGAACCCTATAGTAGAATGAAGTTGGTCCCATTGTTTACTTTTCTTTGCTTGTGATATTGATAAACAGGTTTTGATGGTTCGATTGGAATCTGATCTTGTCCAAGTTCTGTTGGCAGCTTGTAGAGGAGAGCTGAGTGATGTTTCACTAAACTGGTCACCTGGATCTGCTATGGTTGTAGTGATGGCAAGTGATGGATACCCTGCAGCATATGAGAAGGGAACGGTAATTCGAAACCTCGATGAAGCAGAACACATGGCTCCATCTGTTAAGATATTTCATGCTGGAACTGCCTTAGATTCTAATGGAAATTTCATTGCTGCTGGGGGTCGTGTTCTTGGGATCACTGCAAAGGGAAGGGATCTTGAAGAGGCAAGAGCCAGAGCATACCAAGCTGTTGAAGAAATTGACTGGGCAGGAGGGTTCTACCGACGAGATATTGGTTGGAGGGCACTTCCTCGAAAAAAAATTGTGACAAAAGGGTAAAATAGGTCACAAAAATGTGTTCTTCATTGTGAAAGCATATGTATCCCTCTTTTTAAGAGTCTGATTCTTACATAAGTGATTTAAGCCAGCTAGTAAAAAAAGTCATTTTGTAGGTTGTCATTCTTTTATAATCCTTTCTCGTTGTTTACAGTTTGACGTGAGAAATAACCTTAAAGTTCCAGGAGCATATACCATTGCAATAGAAGGCATCTGGCACACATTTTCAAACAATAGGATTAGGTGAATACTATGTTGCATGCACTCGTTTTGAATATCCCATTATTAGTATGCATTTGGGTGACACTTTTGTCTATTTTGTATAAAACGTGGTCATTTGGAAATTTACTCATACAGCATACCACAGCATGTTATATTTGTTAAACACTGGTTGCTCAACAAAAAATGAAGATAACATGTAACATAACTTTTGTTTATTGCTATTTTGTTGGAAATAAGTTTTGAATTAAAAATAAAAATAAAAAATGAAAAAAAGTGCCTTGAGTTTACTTGATATCATTGGAACTTTGACCACCTCGCTAGAAAGGTATGTAATGTAAGGTGTATATTTGTATGTAACGTGTTACATATAATGTATATAATATGTTACATACAAGATAAAGATGTATGTAACATATTACATACATAGCAGATGATTCACAACTACAAAATTCAATATAAATAAAAGAAAATTACAATGGAACATCAAATCAATGATTCTAAATTTGAAAGTTTGTTTGATAAAAAAATAAATGAAAAACTGTATAACGCAATTGGGATAAACAATGGAGTTTAGAATTATAAAAATGAATTTTATGAGATAAAGATAGGAGGATAGCTACGAGAAGGGGAGATTTTCTCTTCACTGGTTCTAGGCCTTTGAGCTAGAGACCAGCTAAGCTAATAGCAAAAAGTGTGCAAGACGGTAAGCAGTTTTAGTTGGGCTAAACGACGCAAACATAATTCATATAGCGATAACTTTAAACGATCAACTTTTAATACAATTGACTAATTGAGGGTATAAAAATAAAATGAATGATTCCAAATGAAGTTTCATTTAGCAATTTTAGTAAAATTGAATTCAAATAGCATTTTGCTGCTAGAGTCATTAAATCATATTTTTAATATAAAAAATGAAGCCCATAAAAGCCCACGAAACAAGAAACACCGCCAAAGCCTTTGTTTGACCTGTAATCGAACAGTCAATATTAATTCTTCTCAAACGTAGCAATTGATCTGAGCCGTCAAAACCCTGCTTTAGGGCTACGCTTGCACATTTTCTCTGTTCTTTGCTTTCTCTCAACAGTCCACTCTTCTTCTGCTCCTCTTCGATACCTCTCTATTTTTCTCCCTCTCTGTATCTCTCCGCGGGAAACCGCTTTTTCGAATCAAAAAGTGGTTTTTCGTAAATCTCAGATCGGTTCCGGCTGTTTTAATCATCGTTCTCCAAGGTTCGTTTCTGTTTTTCTATTGTATTAATTTCTTACTTATGTATTTCTCTTAATTCTTCGGAGGCAAACAGAAAAGATCGAACACGAGCTTATGATTTTCATTCCTTATGGATTGATGGGAAATTTTGTTCTTTTGTCTCCTTTTTAGGGTGTTTTCAAACTATGTTTTATTTCTAACATGTTGTTAAAGTTTTGTACTTGAAAAATTTCCACACTTTAATTTTATAAATTAAATATAATGGCTTTAGACTTGGAAATTTGATAATTTTGAGTTTGTGCTATATTTTGCTTGGTTTACAATTCATTTCTGCAAGTGAACCAAGAAGAAAAATGAAGGGGATAAGCTTTTTTTTCCTTTACTTTTTGTCTAAGGGTGTTCTGTCAAGCTTACAAAAATGCATTGACTGTGAGATAAATGAGTCTTCTGATTCATCTCTAAAATTGCTCACCCTGTTTTGTATATTTATTTGTCTTTGGTGATGTTTCTTTTAAAAGCCAATTAATTTTTATTGGTATTCTTTGGTCAAGGAAATATGAATTTTTTTATTTATTTCCTTTTTAAGTTAAATTTGTGTTTTCTTTTAATTAAATAGACAGAACAAATATCTACCAGTCGTTTTCAATATGAAGTAGAATCTTATGTCGTCTTGTGGAAAATAGAATCTTAATTTGGATACCCAATTTTTGTTCGTAGTAGTGCGTGTATAATTAATATTAATTGCATCGCCTTTTATAAAAAAAAATTCGTTAATTCTTATGTACCATACATAAGAGTAAATGCAGTATAATTTCAATGATTAGAAAGAAAATCTGGTTTGGCTACTGGTTACTGTAAATATGTTTTTTCCCTCTCCCCTTTTTCTTCTTCTTCTTCTACTTCGTACTTTCTCTTATTTAGTTTATTCTTCTTTGTTGTCTGCTTATAGGTTGATCGGTATCTGAGAACTGACAATGGCAGCAGACAAGAAAATTGAGAACTGTATCCTTTTTTTCTTCTTCTCATTTTTAGTTGATTGCACTATTTTATCACTTAGGCTTGGTGTAGAATCTGTTTGAAGTTTTCGGGAAGTAAACGTGTTTTGGTAATTTACTGGTTTGATTACCAGGAAAGCAAACTCGCTTTCTCGTAAATGTACTAGTTCCCACCCCCCAATATGCTACATTGGCTATTTTTGTTTCTTAACTATACAATCCAGCTGAGCCTGTTGCTGCAGTATTGAAGTCAAATCTCACTGCTGGTGTGGGTGCCCATGATGTGGTGTGTACAACTTTGCTATTATTAACATTTCACATCCATGGTTTCTAATAATTTTTCAGTTTTTAATCGCTTGCCCAAATGATGTTATTTGTTAATATTGGTGTAGTTATCTTGTTGAAAAGTTATTTTGTCGGACTTCTTTCTGCTGAAACAATGCATTTATTGCATTTTTGATAATGTGATGTATGTTATTCCCACTGTTGGATATGTAATACAAAATTAGATGTGCATTTGGTGGACAAAATTCAATTATGTTAAGCGTCTATAATATTTAGTTGCACATGTTGCTTTTTAGTGTTTACTAAACAAATATGTGGAGTGGGAGAGATGAGAGTCCTTTATTTTAAATGGTAATTTTTCTTCTTTCGTTCTTTATTTGCTGAGAATTATAAGTTTTATCTTTTATTGAATCCTCATTTTGCATTATGCCTTTTCACTAATTAGGAGTGCTATGTGTAGCACTGTAGTCTGTTCAGTTTATTTGGCCTAATTTTAAATTTGGCTGTTGCATCTTTAATGAATGTGCTAGAGGTATTAAGGACTTAATAGTTTGTTAATTAGCTCTGAATTTTGTTCTATTTTAGACAAATTTTTGAGCCTGTTCTTGTCAGTGTGAATGTATTGTGAAATGTCTATGCACGACCCTGTTTCTATTGTATTATATACAAGCACACTTTTAAGGTTGAATGAGTAGCGTGGTTATGTATTAGGTGAAATGCTGTGGTATTGTACACTGTAAGCAGTCCCACATGTTAATTAATTTGCTTCTCTCCCTCTCTCTCTCTCATCTATAAGTCCCCTTGTACTTTCCTTGCAGGCTTCAGGAAAAGATGGAACCTCATCTGGTTTGAACTCCTCTATATCATCTCTTGGAGATGCTACCTCTAGCACCAAAGGTGAGATTGATCAAGGGTCAGTTGGAGAGCATGGTGTTTACTATCCACCTACTAGCTGTTACAATTATTATTACCCAGGTTAGATGTTGAAATGTTTGTTTTGGATCATAATCTGTAGAGGCTGAATAAAATTAATGACCTAGTATATGGCTAGTACATTTAACTTTAAGAATATACATTCGTTGTTGTAGTAAGCTTATAACGTGGTTCCATCTGTCAGACCGGAAATTAAAGGAATTTATGTGGTTTTGTAAATTCCTTTCTTTTATTTATAAAATTAAAGTTTGATGTTTTTCTGTGCAGTTGAGGCAAAACAAATGTTTGTTTACGTCTAAAAAAGTTTCTCAATTTCTTTGTTATTTGTGCAGGATATGGGGGTTCTTTTACTCAAATGGATGATAATGCATACTTTCCTGTTAATGGTTCCCAATCAGTATGCTAACAACCCTCTTCTAACTATTGGAATCAACAAATGTTAACTCAGTTTATCACGCAATGAGATTATTATATTTATTGCTCATCTTTTTGGAACTGCTGACACCTTTTTTTTGATTCCTTCCAGGGTATGCAATCAGACAGTGGTTCCCTGGTATACTATCTTCCTGGTTATAACAATGCATATGCTTCTGCAAGTGTTGCGGGAGTTGATGGACAAGGTGTTGGTCAGCAACAATATTTTTCTTCTTCAGGTTATCTTCAGCCACCTGTTTCTTATGGTTCTGAAGCTCTGCCTTGTTATTCATGGGATGCCACATATATCAGAGATGTCCAAGGTGCAGGAAATGTAAAGTCAGGTTCAGTGAAGTCAAATGGATTCAACTCCACAAAATCTAACGGAAACTTCTCTAGCAAGTTTTCAAAGTCTGTGCCCCCTGTTCAAGCTACCAAATCATTAAACAAGGTTTGTACATACTTTGTTGAGGAACTGTGTAACTACTGTTTTATGATTTCATAATTTTGCTATATTTGTTCTTGGAGCAATTGTGTGAATTATTAAATAAATTTGGATAATTAGAGTTTGTTTAAGATTTGTGATCAAGTGTAATAGAATGCATCCCTTGTTCACTGCATTATGTATTTATGTGAGTGGTATTTGTTAGTGTTAGCACTTTAATATGCATCAGTGCAGGATGTAATTTTGCTTTGAGTTATACTATTGTGTCATTTACCTTGGCTGTACAATATGGTTAAATTATGTGAACATTTTACATTATGGGGGCCTCATTTAGGCTCTGATATATCAGCTGGTCTTTTGAAGGGATATCCTCCAGCTGGAACGTTTTCATCTTATAATCAGAAACAAGGCCTATTTCCGTATAACTTGCCAATGAGCTACTCACCAAATGGGAGAACATGGAATTCAAATGAACGATTTAGGTCAAAGGACAAAATGAACAGGAATGAAGACTTTGAAGGCTCAACTGAACTAACTCGTGGCCCAAGGTCCCACAGCAAGAATTCTTCGGATTCTTTAGTTGAGAAGGAAGAACTGGGTGTTACCACCAGAAGGGATAAATACAATCTACCTGAGTTCCAAACTGCGTATGAAAATGCAAAATTTTATGTCATCAAGTCCTACAGTGAAGATGATATTCATAAGTGTGTCAAGTATGATGTCTGGTCCAGTACTCCCAATGGAAATAAGAAGCTAGATGCAGCATTTCGTGATGCTGAAGCAAAAGCAAGCGAGACAGGCACTGAATGTCCAATTTTCCTTTTTTTCTCGGTGAGTTTCATAAGTGTAACTTAAATGTTATTTTATTTTGCCAGTTTCTTCAGTAATTCTCTCATTTCACGATTGTTCTTAAGATTTGGCGGGTTAGAAAGTAACTTTGTTGGCCAACATTAGTTTGCCTGAGTTTGTTTTGATGGTTGGATTATTGGAGTATGAAAAGTACCAGCAATTCTAAAAGCAGCTGACAACATGTCAAGAATGGAATATCTCAATTTTCTCCCCCTTTTCTTTTATGAAGAATCAAGAGTTGTATATCCGATGTTCTAATTTTATATTTT
Source organism: Elaeagnus macrophylla (assembly GCA_029378325.1). Taxonomy (NCBI): domain Eukaryota; kingdom Viridiplantae; phylum Streptophyta; class Magnoliopsida; order Rosales; family Elaeagnaceae; genus Elaeagnus; species Elaeagnus macrophylla. The sequence goes on along the minus strand of CM055642.1, from coordinate 7,378,856 downwards.
GCTCAGGTAAATGGCAGTGGACAGTTTGTTGGCTTAGCTGAGATGATTGGAGGGGTAGATTTTGATAAAGACATGGACTTCTGGCAAGTTGACAAGTGGAGTGGTTTCTTCCAAGTGAAATGGCATATCATAAAAGATATACCCAACTCTCAATTGCGGCATATTACCCTTGAAAATAATGACAACAGGCCTGTCACTTTTACCAGGGATACCCATGAGGTACTGCCCTTTGTTACTGATCAAATTTTTTTGACATGTGTACCTTTCATAATTGTCCCTTTATGTAGTTTAATTTTTTTTTTTGAAGTTTGGCGTGTGTTGGCTATGTTGGACTGGTCTATAATCTGTTGAATAACCTGTGTTGTTATTCTTAGATGAGAAAGTTTTGCTTTTATGTAGAAGAGTGTGCTGCATGAATCCATATTTCTTGTCTTTCAAAATTTATAAAGTGCTTGATTATCGTTTAATTCTTTTCTTATGACTATTCTGTTATATTTTTAGATTGGGATAAAGCAAGGTTTGGAGATGCTGAAAATATTCAAGAACTTTACATTGAAAACTTCACTCTTAGATGATTTTATCTTCTATGAAAACCGGGAGAAGTCTCTTCGTGCAAAACGGGGCTGTAAGCCTGCAACTTTAAAAATGGAGCTTTCTGTAAGTTCTTTTGCCTTAAAATTCTATTGCACGTTAGCATTATAAAATGAATTCATCACCTCCGGGAATTTAATTCTGAAGATGCAACATTCATTGTGCAATAAGAGATGTAATTTCTGTTTGCCTTGAAATTCGTTTCCGTGATGCTGTTATTTATAATAAAAGTGACCTTATAACGATGATGGTCAAAATTATTTTATTTTATTGTATAGCCTTTGCACTTTTTTCCACCTCACATATTGAACATTATGATGTCTACCTTTTGTCTTTATATTTTAGGTTTGTTACATGTTATAATATTTTGAAACATATGTTAATTTTATAGAGGGATGGAAACATTTTTAACAAGTACAATAAATTTGCAGAAGCCTGTAAACTCTGAATGGAAAGACGATGTTGAATCTGTTGGAATGAAGATGAGTTCTGGTTCTGCATCTCTCATCAATCTCACCAAAAATCTTTCCCTCAATGCTGGGCCTTGAAAAGAGTAGTGCAGTAGTATTATTTTATTACAAGTCTAGTCATATAGCTTCAAAGGTTTCTGTGTTTGTGTCATGTTTTGTTTTAACCTTTTTTTCTTTCTTCTGCAGTTTACATTTCTGATCATCATTTTTCATCTTATGTTATTTGCTGAAATTAGCGTCGATTTGAGTTCTCAATATGTTTTGAGTTTGCTTTCTACAATTAGTTTTATCCTTTTGAGCTTAACTAGAAGATTGAGGTTTGTAGCTCTCAGTTTTAATGAAAATTGGTTGGAATTATGGTAGCCACTTTAATTATCTGACGCAACTTTATTTTCATATTCAATGTACCCTCATTTCTCTAATCTCAGGTAATAATTTTCTTTGTGTTAAGCAAACAATAATCCACTAATTGCACATTTCATGGCTGATGATGTCCCTTTGATTTTGGATCCCCTAATTGAACTAGCCCCAAATAAAATTTCACATATTATTCTACAATTATTCCGTACTATTTTAAAATATAAACGAGGCAAGCAAAAAATGTTACCAAAATTTGTAATGTATCAACAAACAAGCAAGAATTAACATAAACATGTCAATATTGCAATTGTACGGTAATGAATAATTTTATCCTTGAATTTTAGCTTGGGTTGCATGTATGTGCTTAAACTTCTAAAACTTTGCCCCTAAACTCAAAGCGTCCCAATAAATTATAATGTTAGTTTTTAAATTTAAAAGAATTTAGAAATTAAATTATATAAAATTGAAAATTTATCAAAAATAATATCCCTAAAACTTATAGCAACAAAAAACTCTTAATAATATTGAACGTTCAATATTGAGCGGGTTTAAATTATTATCATCGTTTAATTCTAAATGATATATTAATTATTTTTTTAAATTATAAAAATGTAAATTTGAATACAATGGTGCTATTTTTGTTATTATAAGTTTAAGGATGTTAATTTTACTGTTTTCCTTATAAAATTTTGGGATGATTTAAATGATGTATATTTAAAAATTTAATATTAATAAATAGTAAAATTATTCGTGCTTTAAATCAAATTTTAACATATAATTTAAAATTATTATAAATTTATGATATAATACTGTTTTATAGGCGAAAAAATTATTAATATAATATGTTATATATTTATTATTTGTATATTTAATATCAGTTGTTATTTTATAAAAGTTAATGTCCTAGATTTATTATTTTCTTTACATGAAATACATACAACTGTACATATATATAGCTGAAAAATACTTTGCAAAGTGGAAACCAGGAACGAAATGTGTCCAAACAAAAGGTTAAGCAGCTTAAACCCTGTCTCCCGGAACTCAAACTGACAGAGTCCTGTAAAACCCTAGCGTTCCATCCTCTGCAAAAAATCGAAATGACAGAAAAACCCATACATCCTCTGTATTCAAACACCGAATCCTTTGGAAGGCCTTCAAAGGTGGCGAAAACCGACGAAGATATTAGTGACGTTGACGAAGAACAAGAGCAACAACCCATGAGTCAAAATCCAAGACTTCAGCGTTACCTTGTTGCTATTGAGTATATTGGAACTCGTTTTTCGGGGTCCCAGCAACAACCCAATTGCCGGACCGTTGTCGGAGTTCTCCAGGTAATTTCTTTAGCTTATTAGATGAAGTCCCTTTTCATTTGAAATAAAAAAAATGTAGTCTTGTCTTTAATGCAATTGCTTGATCGAGTTCAAGTTTCTTTTTCTTTTTCATTTTCCACAACTCATATTAATAATGACTTGGTTAATTCTTCTGAGTTTCATGGTTTATGTATGTAGGAGGCGTTTCATAAGTTCATTGGTCAACCAGTTTCAGTTCTTTGCTCCAGTCGAACTGTAAGTTAATGTTTCGTATCTTCCTATTAATCATTGTTTTATTACTATTGGAATCATGACTTGATTTGGATATTTGCTATTTAATTTGTGGTAGGATTCACGAGTGCATGCCTTATCAAATGTTTGTCATGTAGACATAGAGCGCATAAGCAAAAGGAAACCTAGTGAAGTGGTATAGCAACTTTCAATTGTAATTGTAAAGTGTTTCAGTCATTTACCTTTTGTTTTTTTTGCTGGAAAATAATTATTTGCTGTTTCACTTAATAATAAAAGTATTACTTTTTTGTGAGCAATATCATGTTTTCTAAAATGCAGTTACCACCCCATGAACCTAATGTCGTAAGAAGAGCTGTGAATCATTTCTTGCAGGTTGGATCTGGCTTTAAGTCAAAAGTGTAATTTGCTCACCTTGTCTCCTTTTGAGCTTATTTGTTAGTAATGTGGTTCTTTCTTTTTATCTACTTCTTCACCAGAAGAATGAAGGTGACATAATGGTAGTTGATGTTCGAAGTGTTCCATCTAACTTCCATTCTAGACATAAAGCTCAAGAACGGACGTGAGTACTCATCAATTTGATGTTAATGTTTTTAGATGAGTAATTTCTTTGCTTTAAATGATAGAAATTTAGCTATAAGAATTTTATATATTAGAAAAAGAAAAAAGGATGGCTCATTGATGGATGATATAATAGTCTGGGACTATATTACATCTTGTTGGCATTTGACATTTTGTGGGTCAAAAAAGTTAGAACTAGCAGAGTACAATTCACTTCAATGTGAGCATTTCTATATTCTTCTATAACTTTTATGTGGTTGAGTTACAAGTATTAATGAGGTTTTAGGTCAGTAATGTCACAGTATTTACACATTTATTTATGATTATGTTAATAAGAACTTTCAAGTTTGAACTTCTATTCAATCAAAAATGTCTTTCAGTTACTTCTACCGAATTCTATCAGGACCAGAACCTTTGTCAACTTTTGAGAAAGATCGTGCATGGCATGTAACTGAGGAGCTAAATCTTCAGGCTATGCGGGTCTGTTAACAATTTGAACATTTTATGTTCATTTAATACATTTAAAACATAGCATATTTCGTGTTTATCGATATGGCCCCTTGTCTCTCCACACAGGAAGCTTGCAAGGTTCTTGTTGGATGCCATGATTTTAGTTCCTTCCGAGCAGCTGGTTGTCAGGTTCTCTCTAATCTCTTAGATGGATGTATTTCTTAAATCCTTTGTGTGGTTGTGTAGTTATTTAGAACTTAAGGTTCTCCTTATTGGCATAATGCTTAATGTCATTGTTTTGATTTGAAAGCGCAGGACATCAAAATTACTCCAAGTTCTTTTATGTCAAATACCCATGTGACCGTTTTCTTAGATATCATATAATTTCTTTTTGATTGAATTTGCATGCAATAGTTGACCAAGGACCATGCTCATTTATTTGATGAATGCTGCCAAGAAGAACTAAATACGAATTTTAAGGATAACTTGTTAAGTACTATACCTCTCTCTGCATATCTCTTGTTTTCATTTTGGATATTCCAAAGCAATGTTTTATTGTATATTTTTGTTGCTGAAGTTTTAATCATGTACATTATTTGTACTGCATTGTGTTCCTTTGGACCCATGTAGTAAAATAAATGTATCAATCAAGAAGAAAAATCTTGTTTAAACATTATTGAGAAATGCTTTCACATAGTTATTTGATTGTTTATGTGCCCTCTTAAAATCTTCCTGCCCGTTGTTTTTGATATGTTATACAACTAAAAAATTTCTATGTTAGTGCTTAAAACTCTGTATTGTTTATTGTGAAATTGAATTTGGGTACAGGCAAAGTCTCCGGTCAGAACACTAGATGAACTAAATGTTACCGAGGTAGCTTCTACTCCTCATTTTCCTTCATTTATGGAAAGAGAAAGGGAACAGAATTGCTTAGCTCAGAACAACTATCATGCCACACTTAAAGCACCTGAGACAGACCATACTTTGAGCTCTATTTCTTATGGTGATAGGGTGGGATGCTTCAATGGTGGAACTGATGTTGGATTTGGGGTAAGGAAGAGGCACTGTTGCTATGTGGTAACAGCACGAGCACGTTCTTTTCTTTACCACCAGGTTTGTGTCTGGTCTTTTCACATATGTCTTTCATCCTTCCCTTCTTTTGCAGGTGTTTATGATCTTTATATTTCTGTTTTCATTACTTTATTTAAATTTCCAACTGGGTTCTACATTCTTGTTTTGCAAGTATTCCAGGCCTTCTGCAATATGTTCTTTTGATATGGTTCATAAAACTCTCTGCTGTTATCTTGTGAAATATCGCTCAACTTTTTAGGAATCTGTCCAATCACTTTAATTTTCTTTGTAATGCTTGCTAACAGTTACAGGGCCACAAATTTTTTCCCGTTTAGGCTGGCGTACACCTACTATTTTACATAGAACAACAACGACTGCTTCCATTGATAAAAAAATTCAATAGTAAAATAAACAAAAATATAAAGATAAATTGAGACATAATAAATCTTGTCCTCAAATATATATTATATCAAATTATAAAAGTTGCACAACTACAAAATATTATTTAAAGTGTAGCCATACTATGCTTTTATGCTTTCAGCAAATTCTCTCACACTGTTTTATTTGGTTGCTAGATAACAGTGGCAAGAAATAATGAGAACTGAGTAGGGTTGGGTGGTAATGTTGACACGTTATATAAGCTAACTAAACAACTTCAAGCAAATATTGTGTATCTGAAATGTATACTATTGTTTTTCTCCCTAAAAGTCGGCCTAGGCAAAGTCTATGAGATGTTCCGCCTCTGCCTCCTAACCTTTATACAAAACTCTTGTATTTATGTCGTCTTTTTTTTTGTTTTTTTTTTCTTGTGACCTGAAATCGTCTAAATTTATTCAGGTAAGGCTGCTTGTTGGCACACTCAAGTCTGTTGGTACTGGAGATTTAAAGGTACCTGATGATGGTGCGTTTCATCTCCACTCTCCTTAAAAACTTGGGTAGTTTAAACTTGTCTTTCCATGTTCTAACAATATTGTTTTAATAATATAAATAATGAAACGTCATCAGTTGAAAGGATCTTGAATGCGAAGACTATAACTGCTGCTAGTCCGATGGCACCTGCTTGTGGCTTATACCTTGGACGTGTGAAATATGATCTGCCGTGATAATAACTTTAAGGGAAAATGAAGCATGAATTATGCAAATTCATATGTTTGTTATAAAAACGAATATTAAACACCAGCTCTAGTTTGTTGCCGAATTCGGAACGCAGCCCAAGATTTTTTTTTTTTTTTTGTTCTTTTTCCCAGTTATGTCGTCCAAAGGATTCTTTTGATTACAAACCATGCATCAAATTTGTAGGATGAAATCTCTTAAGAGACTGCCAATTTTTTTTTTTTTTATAGATTAAATGGTATTTGGTATTTTTCAAATTTGCAAGAGAATTACATATTAATATGTAATGGTGAATATTAGCAAATTTTATAGTTTATGATGGGGAGTAGGGTTATTGAGGTTTCTTATGTTATTTATGTTATTTGGTCATTTTATAGGTTAATTTGTTTAAAAAAAATGAGTGAATTAAGGTTAAAATATATAATTTTTTTAATTAAAATATTATTTTTTAAATTAATATTTTAATATAAATAATATTAAAATAATATAATTTGTTCTTAATTGTTATCTTAAAAATTATTAAAACTATGTATTTTTTTTAATTGACAATTTTTTTAAAAAAATAAAGTGATAAAATGACGTTATTTATAATTTAAAGAATTAAATAATATAAAAAAACGTAATTTAAGGAACTTTCATAATTTTTCTCTTTTATGTGATAAGTGATATCGTTTTTCTCTTTTATATGATATCGTTGGTTGCTAGCTTTTCACCAAATTAGAAATCTTCCTACCGTTGATTAGCTTCTCAATTTTGGGGCTTTTTAATGGAGCCTTTGTTTAACATAAAAAAAGGTAACACATGATTTTAAGAGAATGTTGTTTGATTCAAAAAATAAAATAAAATTTGGTGGTTGGTAATAATGTGGTTTGATTCATGTTCATCCGTTTAGCACACTCTTCTATTCTTTTACGCACTATGCATCATCTTTGCCTCAAAACATAAGCAATTCACGCTTGCATGAAATCAAAAATTTTTAAACCGCCAATAACTATCTAACTTTTCAAAACATGACTATTGGGAAACTGGTTTTGCAAAATGAACTTTCTTTTTTAATTCGAAACCTTTGAAGAACTCCAGGAAATTGAATCTTCCCAAGAACTATTCTATCTTAAATTGAAAATCCTGGAAGATAAGCGAGATTCTACAATTGTCAATTATAAAGGATAAATTAATTATTAGTACATTCTACAGCAAGTAATATTTTACGAACCCATGTAATGACTGGTACTCAACTAGCTAGTTAGCTTCTTCACATGCACATCGGACTGCCGTATTGCAAGCAAAGGGTCTGACTTGAATAAAGGACTGCACAGCAGATTACATTTTATTTGTGGTGAGGATGCAAGAAATATTGCATAGATTAGAGAGGTCGGATTTTACCTCAACTTCAATAAGCAGATAGGAACAGGTTGGAATTTTGAAGCCTCACATATAGCACCTACTTCATGAGCATATCGATGGCGGTATGAATAGAACTAGTTCGAGCAGTACTCTCGCGATGTGCCAAAGAATGTGGCCCATTCCAAAGAGATTTACCTTTTTGAGGGAACATAACTCCACATAATTCTAAAAGCATTGGATTTTGACGATGCATGATTGTATTTGCTTTTACTTTTTGATGCCGTTCTTGCGAATCCTGTAAGATTATCCAGACAATACCATTAAGTTTCCTAGCACAAGACTTAAGCCTCCAAAAGACATGGTACATTCCACTATATGCAGTATTGACTTTGATAGACAACTACACTATAAGAACACTCAAAGCTTTAAAATTTGGTAAGCACCAAAATAGACTTGAGGTTTACACTATTTCACAATGTAGTTTAAGTTATGTGAATTTCACAACAAAATAATTTGTAAAGTTATGAGAATTGTATCACGTGAGAAGAAAAAATGAATTTAAATATCCGTGTAAAAAAAATTTACAAGGATATGTAACCAAAATTTTACCGTTACATGGGCATGTAAAAAATTTACATGGGTGTGTAATTGGAAAATTTTGAAAGGAAAAAAAAAAATTGAAAAGTGCACTGAAATATAAATTGTGAAATATGGATAATTCAAACTAGATCGTGAATATGAGTAAGAGCCTATTTTGCGAGCTTGCCCTTAAAATTATCCCTTAGGTTTACTATTTGAAGCTCATCAAACAGCGACTCTGTCCGGTCCTGCCATCTTGGTTTCCTCTTTAAGCAAATGAGTAACAAACATATTTTAGTCTAGTGCCATTATGCTGAGATGTTATCAAGCAGTCACACGCTACTTTTCCCAAATTGCTATTCAGTTGTTTTTGGCTAGGGTGAAGGGCATAAAAGTCCCTTATTTACAAAATAGGGACTCTAATGACCCAACATAAAAAAGGGGGCAATAGAATATTTATGAATATTCTCCTCCAAAACAAAAAAAGTTGAAAAATAACAAAAAAAGCACATTCAAAACTTACATTAACAAAAATAGCACCTTTAAAACTTGTAGTAATAAAAATAACATCATTTGTGTTCAAATCATATATTTTTACAATTAAAAAATGATTATTACATTAATTTTTTTAACACCACCTAATTGGATGCCATTCAATTAGAATTGCAACAATTTAGACCCATTCAATGTTGAATACCGTTCAATATTATTGGGATGCTATTTTTGTTATTATAAGTTTTAGGGGTGTTATTTTTTGTAATTTGCCAAAAAGTTTTAATGCCTAACAAAGAAAGGAAACAAAATACCTTATCCTTCTGCTGTTGGGTTGTTATAAATCCTTCTTCATGCTGCTTCAATTTTTCTTCTATATGAGAATCTGTTTTGTCTCCAGAAGCCAACTTCTCTGCTATTATTTGTTGAGACTGTCCGCCAGCATCTTCTCTTGACTTGTCATACTGGCCAGGTGTTTCATTCTTTTCTTCACTATTCATCTCCATTTCACTTTCCTCCTCCTCCTCCTCCTCCTCTTCTACTTCTTTCTTTGCTTCATGCACATAGTGCTTCTCCTCTTCCTGCATTTTCACTTCTCCCTTCTCTTCTGTTTCAGCATCTGCATCTGCATCTGCATCTGCTGAAGATTCATCCATATTTGATGATGAGTTATTACCAGAAGGACTCTCTACAAGTGACAATTCCTGTCTATCTTGCTTAAACTCTTGAGCAAGATTATTGTCGCTAACTCCACTCTGGCTTTTAGCAATTCGAGCATTTTCTTCCCGCTCTCTTCTCCGACGCTTTAGAACACATACAGCACATAAACAATCATATTTATGGCGCCTTCTGCAAAAACGAAGCAAAATTCACAAAATCAGTTAAAATTATTTCTGCAAGAATGGCATAAGAAAATGAAGTAGCTTATGCTAGTTTCTGTCAAGAAAAATATAGGTTCATGGACATGCAATTGTGTCTATGCATACAGGTCTTACAATAATAATAATTCTAAACTCGAACTCCTAAGCAAAAAAAATGGATTTGTTATCTGTTGAATACATGTAATGCAGCACAAAGAAAATATAACAAAAATATTAAGTTGAAAATAAGATTATAGCTTAGATTAGGAAGTTAGGAAATAACAGAAAGCAACTTGCTTTACAAACATATAAGAAATGTGACGTAGCACATAAGCCGGTGTTAAGATAACATACCCATGACCTTTTCGAGACATCTTTTTTGATTGACTTCCTTTTGCAGGCGCTTTTACCTGACTGGATCGTGCTGCATTATCTGGGATGCCCTCACTCCCTGACACAAAGATTAGTTACAAAATTAATTTTGCTTTCATAGAAGTTTTTTACTTACCAAAATTAATTTTGCTTTCATAGAAGTTTTTTAGTTACCAAAATTAGTTTTGCTTTCATAGAAGGTTTTTTTTTTAAGGCTGGGATATCCTTGACAACAAAGGGTTACTAAAATGAAGCAGAAATAATATTTGCATGAAGCATACGAGTTCAGTCCTTAAATAGCATGCATATTTATATCTGCATAGACAAACATGCATATCCAATACGTCGGACTACATACTCAATGGGTACCTGAATGTAAATCATGTTTTCCACATGTTTTATATGAGCATGATATGCACGGCTATATCCCTGCTTTGTCAACCAAAGCCAACAGAACCTTACATCTAACATGCTATCTTAAACAAGGGGAAAAATCAAGTTAAAGCCTCTTATGATTTAAAATATTTATGTCCCCAGCCAAAAGGATCAGAAATCATTGGAAACAAAATTCCAAACTGAATGTTAACCATAGATAACAAGATATGACACAGGACTAGGAGATACACATATCACGAATGATTAAAAAAAATAATAAGCACTTAAATTATCTTAATTACAAATAGTGGTATTGAAAAGCAAGATTGCAAAATTTAAGATCCAATTTAAACATAGTAAAGCCAATCAGAATATGACAATTACAATTACAGAAGGATATAAGCATGAAAGGCTCACCATTACTTCCTCTTGATTGTCCATTATATAATCCAGCAGCTGCCCAGTATTTTGCAAAGTTCTTCTTCACCCGTCTCATAAGGTCCAAAATATAGTCACCCTTATTGTTATACTTATAACAGTTACCCCAAATGTATTGCACATCGTTGAAGACATCTTCAGAATTCCTGTACTTATCACCTTTCTCGAGATTACTACATATTGTACCGAAATCCATAGGCGTATCTATCACATCAAAATAATCCTGGTTCCACAGAAACAACAACAAGATGTGAATAGATTGATTGCATAAACTGCAACAAGAGAATATTATGGCACCAGTTGACAACTAACATTTGTGAACAAAACCTATACGTTTACACCAAACAACTAAAACAGGCCACGCAAAAAAAAAAAAAAAAAACTACATTTAACATTATCAACCACGTACAAAATTAATTAAGCATGACAGTTTGTTATACTTACAGGTATTCCTAAAGCTTCAGGATTCACAGGAACATTGAAGGGTTCAGCTGCATCCATTTTCATTACCTTCTTTATAACCTATGAAGTGAGACATAACCAAGTATAAAAAGCATCAACATTAATTTGGTCAGCAAGAGAAACCAAAAAGAGCACTTCAAATATACACATGAACAAATATTTAAAAAACACAATTTCAAATTACCATCAAGGCAGTGTTTAATTCTTGCTTATCAAGGACATGATCCTGATGAGGGGTCTTTGGTTCTTTTTGGACAGGACTCTCACTTTTTACTGGTCCAGCATCAGTAGTCTGGTTATTACATGACCCTGAAACCTTTGAAGACTTAATCTTTATGCTTCCACCTTTCTTTGACACATAACAAGGTAAACCAATTTTAGCTTCAGGCAATGAATTGGCACTATCTTCCATTCTGTCAGTAACTAGACCTTGTCTATCCAAACCCAATTGCTGGCTACTCTTATCAGTATCACTCTGTGTGGGTGCATCAGAACTAGTGAGCTGAGACTCCATAGGTTTTGAAGTTTTAAGCTTAACTTTAACACGCCCAACTGGTTTTCTCACTCCTTTATTAATAGACCCATCAAGATTAACACTTAAAAGATTCAGAGGTTGATCAGTACCTGTCGACGAAGGAGTATCAACCTCCATTCCAGAGTCGTACTTATTATAATCCTTCTCAAAATCGTCCATGCCAGAATCATTCTCAATGTTTGGATTAACCCCGCTTGAAATTGCCTCTTTTGCAACCACAGCAGAGGCCCCTTTTGGCTTCTTCCCTTTCTTGTTCCCACGCTTCCGCTTCATCTTCGTAAAAAAAAATGGAAACTTCTCCCTCTTCTTCTATAAATTAACAAAAAGAAAGAATCTTTATCAACTGGGTTCGATTCGATCTGTAAATTAGAATATCATAAACCCTAGAAAACTTTATTTTACCGGAAAATTCTATTTGAGGTCTTGAGTTGAGGCTACTATGTTTTTTTTTTAACCACAGTTACATACTCATTTTTTTAAAATATAAATATTTTATTGTTCTTAGCGGAAAAAAAATGTGTGTATATATATATATTATTAGTTATTATTATGAATTCTTGGTACACACATCGAAAAATATTGGAAAAAAAATAAAAAAAAGTTAAGTTATAAAAAACACACAGTTTTAATCTCATAAAAACGGTGTAAAAACAAGTGGGTGTTTGTGTGTACGTGATCGTGTTATATTAATTTGTGAGTACATGTCTTGTTTGTGTTTGCATGATTGTGTCGTATTTATTTATGCATGATTTTATCTTATTTTTTTATATAAAGGGTATTAATTAAGTCATATGTGTGTCGTATTTGTTTTGTGTTATTCGTATCAGTATTGAATTCGTATCTGTTGGAAAATTTATGGGTTGAAACTAATACACAATCAAAATAAAATTGAGAGAATGAAGATAAAATAGACACAAGTATTTACGTGGTTCACCTAAAATAATTACGGGCTACTCCATAGGTAAAGGCCGAAAGAAATTCACTATATTGAAAGATTTATAACTTATCTCTAAATACAAGGAGAGAACAATATACCTCTCTCTCACAATGAGGAAGAAACTCTTTCAAAGTGAGGAAGCTTTGAATGTTTAGAATATATGAGATTTTGGAATGAGATGATTGAAATGAGTAAATAATCTCTCTATTTATACATAGAAAAATGTTACTATTTAGAGAGACGACACATGCACTTACATATGTTTTTTCTTACTATTTAAAGAGATGACATAAACATTTACATATGCTTTTTTCTCCCATTTTTAATGGTTGGTGAGCAACCATTGAATTGCAATAATATTCCATCAATTAAGCCATTTCTTTTGACATTGTGAAAGTGGCTTCACACTTGTCTTTCAATCTCCTACTTGAAGTCATCTTTCACGGTTAGTTCTTCCAACTGCCTTTGCTCAAGTCTTGCTGTTTACGTCTCTGCTAGGCTATTTGAGGATCGACACCATATAAACTTGTCAATGTTGATTGGTTTTGTCATTACATCTGCTAGGTTCTCATTGGTGTGAATCTTTTGCATATCCACACTTCCTTCCTCTACTACTTCTCGAACGAAGTGGTACTGAACCCTTACGTGCTTTGTCAGGGAATGAAAGGCTAAATTTCTTGCGATGTGCAAGGCACTCTGACTGTCACAAAACAAAACAATCTTCTCCTACTTGTGCTCAAGTTCCTCCAATAACCTTTGAATCCAAATTGCTTCCTTGCAAACTTATGTAGCTGCCATGTATTCTGCTTCCGTTGTAGATAAAGTCATAACAGTTTGCAATTTAGAAACCCAACTTACAACTCCTCTTGTAAGTGTAAACACATAGCCCGTAGTGGATTTACTTTTGTCGAGATCTCCTGCAAAATCTGAATCCACATAACCTCTGACAGTTAATTCTGATCCTCCAAAACATAATGCAGCACTTGAGGTTCCTTTGATGTATCTAAGGATCCTCTTTACAGTGTTCCAATGCTCTCCACCAGGATTCGACATAAATCAACTAACTGCTCCCACTGCTTGTGCAATGTTTGGTCTTGTACATATCATAGCGAACATCAAACTTCCCACTGCTGATGCATACGGTACTCGAGACATCTCCCTCTTCTTTGCTTCATTGCTAGGAAACATACTTGAAGATAACTTAAAATTAACAGAAAATGGGGTATATATTGGCTTACAATCTTGCATGTTGAAGCGTCACAAGATCTTATTGAAGTAGTTCTTCTGGGAAAGCCAAATCTTCCCGTTATTTCTGTCTATATGAATCTGCATTCCTAGAATCTTGTTTGTTGGTCCCAAATCCTTCATATCAAACTCCCTAGCCAATTGAGCCTTTAATTCTTGGATTCGATCTTTGTTGGCTCCTGCTACTAACATGTCGTCCACATACAACAATAAGATAATAAAGCCATTATCCCCATCAAACCTTTTGTAGTATGTACAATGGTTTGAACTGAGTCTGTTGTATCCAAGGCTAATAATGAAGGAATCAAATCTCTTGTACCAACACCTCGGCGCCTGTTTGAGACAGTATAGAGATTTGTTCAACTTGCAAACCAAGTTCTCCTTGCCTATTTCAGCAAAACTTTCTGGTTGAAGCATATAGATTTCTTCTTCAAGTTCTCCATGAAGAAATGCAGTTTTTACATCCAACTGCTCTAGATGTAAATTGAACGTAGCACACATAACCAAGACTATTCTAATTGTTGTAAGTCATACTACTAGAAAAATTATTTCATTGAAATCAATACATTCTTTCTGAGTATATCTCTTCACTACCAATCTTGCATGATATCGTTTTATTTGATCATTGCTATCTCGCTTGATCTTGTAGACTCATTTGTTACCAATGACTTTTTTTCCACATGGTAATGGTACTAGTTTCCAAGTCATGTTGTTATATAGAGCTTCAATTTCTTCCGACATTGTTGTCATCTATAGAGGTGCATCTAAATTACTTGTAGCTTCATGGAAAGTTGATGGCTCTCCATCTTCCGTTAAAAGACAGTATGCAACATTACTCTCAGTAACATGCTCTGAGTGCCAAGTTGGCGGCTTTTTTTCATGAGTTGATCGACGTACTTCTGAAGCCTCAAATTCAACTGGTTCATGTACCTCATATTGTGGTGCTACTTCAGTAGAATCTATAATTTCTTGTATTTGATTATTTTTCACCTGAACTGTTATAGTCTTTGAATTCTCATTTGACGTGCTATCATCTTCATCTTTTCTTTGTAGTTGATCTTCTGCAAAGATCACATCCCTCCTGATTATAAGCTTACGGGTGGTAGGATCCCATAAGCGATACCCCTTGATACCATCAGCATACCCCAAGAACATACACATTTTGGATTTTGGATCCAACTTTGATCTTTCTTGGGCATTGTACATCACATACACAGGATATCCAAATGAATGTAAAGTAGAGTAATCTGCTGGCTTACCAGTCCACATCTCCATCGGTGTCTTTAACTCAATTGTCGTTGATGGCGATCGATTTACCACATAACATGCAGTTTTGGCTGCTTCTGCCTAAAAGGAGTTGGATTAACTTGCAGTCCTCAATATAGCTCTTATCTTTTCTGCAAGAGTTCTGTTC
This sequence comes from Elaeagnus macrophylla, assembly GCA_029378325.1. Classification (NCBI taxonomy): domain Eukaryota; kingdom Viridiplantae; phylum Streptophyta; class Magnoliopsida; order Rosales; family Elaeagnaceae; genus Elaeagnus; species Elaeagnus macrophylla. Next base: position 7,363,628 of record CM055642.1, on the reverse strand, counting down.
ATCCGTTCTGCCACTCCATTTGTTGAGGCGTGTATGTGACTGTGAACTATCTTTTAATGCCTTCTTGCTTACGAAGTGTAAGAAACTCGCCCTCTATATAATCTCTTCCATTATCCGTCCTTAAACACTTAATCTGCTTCCCAGATTCAAGTTCCACCTGCGCTTTAAAGTCTTTGAATACTTGAAAGACATCTGACTTTTTCTTGATTGGATATACCCAATACCTTCTAAAGTAATCATCAATGAATGACACTAGGTACTTTGCACCTCCTAGTGACATTTTTGGTGATTCTTATACATCAGAATGAATCAAGTCGAAAATGCATTTACTCCTTGCATCAGATATGCTAAACTTTAATCTATGTTATTTACTTGTAACACAATGCTCACAGAAAGGTAGATTTACCGATTTGAGCCCTGGAAGCAACTTTCTGTCGGAGAGAATCTTCAAACCTCGTTCTAACATGTGGCCTAATTTGAGATGCCACATCATTGTTGATTCTTCTCATTTACTGGTTGACGCAACACACGCATCAGCTTCCTGTAGTGTTTTCCTTTTAAGCATGAATAGATTTGCTGCAATCTTTTCTGCCTTCAAAACCACAAGCGCACATTTGATAATTTTCATGATCCCATTTTCGACATGGGTCCTGCATCCAAGACTATCTATTTGCCCCAAAGATAGTAGATTCTTCCTCAAGCCCTTCACATGTCGTACCTTCTGAATAGTGCGAACTGTACCATCAAACATTTTTATTTTGATAGTACCAATACCAACGATTTCCAAACCATGATCATCTCCCATGTGTACATAACCTCCTGAGATTGGTTCATATTTGTGGAACCATTCTTTTCGAGATATCATGTGCCATGTTGCTCCTGAGTCTATTAACCAGACGTCAGAAAACTGCTTTCTACCTTCAATTGCTGCTGTAGCCTCGATGTATAAGACTTCACTATTATCAGGAATACTGACTATATTCCCTTGAGCATTTGATGGCTCAGGGTCTCCATTCTTTCTTTTACTCCAACAATCCTTTTTTATGTGCCCTTTCTTGCCACAATTATAGTACTTGAAATTCTTCTTACTTCTTGATTTTGATCTACCATAATTTTGACTCCCACTAGAGTCACGTTCTGTTGATCTTCCTCTCATCACTGTCAAAGTTTCTGCTTGCTGCGAACTTAGTTATCTGTCTTCTTTGTTTTTACGCCTAGTTTATTCTTTAGCTGTAATTTCATCAAAGATTAGATAGTCCGAAAGGATGTTGTTCGTTAGGTTGATGATGAGTTGATCATACGAGTCAGGTAGACTTTGAAGTAGAAGCTCCGCACGTTCAGCTATCTCTTTTTTATAACCCATTGATGTAAGTTACAAAAAAAGAGTATTCAAAGTGTTGATATGGTTAGTTACCGATGTGGATTCTGCCATTCAAAGAGTGTAAAGTCTTCTCTTTAAGAAGATCTTGTTGTGAAGTGACTTGGCCTCGTACAGTCTTGTTAGAGTATCCCAAATCTCCTTTGTCGTCTTCTTTTCTGCCACACTAGATAACACTCCATCAGCTAGTGCTAAGTGTAGATCAACAATTATGTTGCCATCCATTTCGTTCTACTTGCTATCATCGATTATTCCAATGGACCTATCTGCATTTGCTTCCAAACAATTATCCTTTCTCAAAATTACCTTAATCTTTATTTTCCACAACGATAAATTGTTTCCGTTGAACTTCTCAACATCAAACTTTGTTGTTGTCGTCATTTTGATATGTTTCTCACTTGAACCAGCTTCCACTATTACACGTGAACAGTAACCGCATATGTGAATAGTATCCATGAACAGTACCAACAACCAAAGCTCTGATACCACTGTTAGGAAATTTATAGGTTGAAACTAATACACAATCAAAGTAAAATTGAGAGAATGAAGATAAAATGGACGCAAGTATTTACGTGGTTCACCCAAAATAATTACGAGCTACTCCAAGGGTAAAGACCGAAAGGAATTCCCTATATTAAAAGATTTACAACTTTTCTCTAAATACAAGGAGAGAACAATATACCTCTTTCTCTCTTATAATAGGAGAATACAAATAACTTTTCTCTCACAATGATGAATGAACTTTTTCTAAGTGAGGAAGCTTTAAATGCTTAGCATATATGAGATTTTGGAATGAGATTATTGAAATGAGCAAATGATCTCTCTATTTATAGAAAGGAAAATGTTACTATTTGGAGAGATGACATATGCGCTTACATATGTCTCTTCTTACTATTTGAAGAGATGACATAAACGCTTACATATGCTTTATTTTTCCATTTTTAATGATAGGTGAGCAACCATTGAATTGCAATAATATTCCATCAATTAAGCCATCTCTTTTGACATTGTGAAAGTGGCTACACACTTGTCTTTTAGTATCCATGAACAGTACCAACAACCAAAGCTCTGATACCACTGTTAGGAAATTTATGGGTTGAAGCTAATACACAATCAAAGTAAAATTGAGAGAATGAAGTTAAAATGGACACAAGTATTTACGTGGTTCACCCAAAATAATTACGAGCTACTCCACGGGTAAAGATCGAAAGGAATTCCCTATATTAAAAGATTTACAACTTCTCTCTAAATACAAGGAGAGAACAATATACCTCTCTCTCTCTTATAATAGGAGAATACAAATAACATTTCTCTCATAATAAGGAATGAACTATTTCTAAGTGAGGAAGCTTTAAATGCTTAGCATATATGAGATTTTGGAATGAGATGATTGAAATGAGTAAATGATCTCTCTATTTATAGAAAGAAAAATGTTACTATTTGGAGAGATGACATATGCGCTTACATATGTCTCTTCTTACTATTTGAAGAGATGACATAAACGCTTACATATGCTTTCTTTTCCCATTTTCAATGGTAGGTGAGCAACCATTGAATTGCAATAATATTCCATCAATTAAGTCATCTTTTTTGACATTGTGAAAGTGGCTTCACACTTGTCTTTTAGTATCAAATTTTCGTGTTAGTTTACATATGAAAAAATTTATTCGACTTTTTTTCGTGTTGCTTATTTATAATAGTAATAAATAACAAAACTTTTAAAAATATGAAGAAAAAAAATATTAAACAATTCTTACTAAAATTTTTTTGTATTATATCGTATTATCGAATCGTGTCAGAAATTATCACTCTATGCTACGTACAATAATCATATTGTGTTTGGGCGGTGTTTCAAGCATGTTTGTATTTAAATTTTTTTTTTTTTTTCAAATTCACATTTTTACAAAAAATATTAAGTTATTTTTAATAAATTTATTTATTTATAATGATAAAAAAAATATTATAATTTTATGAGTAAAAAATAATTATCAAATTTAATTTAATAGTAATTTATATCGAGTCGGATTGAATTTATATTATGGATTATGGCTCAAATTATTGCCCCCAAACGAAAGTACACAATTTTTTTTTTTCAAAAAGTTTATAAGATTTTTTATGTAACCAAATTAAAAATATTCAATAACACCGCTCTCAAATTAGTTTCCTATTTAATCTCAACTCATGCATATGAGATATTTAGATTTGAAATTTGATAATAGAAAATCAAATTATACGTAACTAAATTTAATAACATTTAGCTTGTATATAATAATTTATGTACAATAAATATATATTTATATAGGATTGAACTCAATAAATTATATTATACTATTTCATATCTCTTAGATGGTTCAATGAGGCGTTTGAAATTGTCATATTACATCCCATCCGACCTCATTGGAGGTGGACCTAATGGGAGCATTTTAAACCTAATTTTTTATCATTTATATTTAACTTTGATACAATAAATATATGTATTTTTTTTTATTAATTTTATATTTTTATTTATCTCATTTAAATTTATTTAAAATAAATAAAATATTTTAATTTGAAACATCAAATATGATCTCAACCATGAAAAATAAGTGAGATAAGGAATAAGATTCTAAAATTAATAAGTTTGTATAATTGGTTAGCCTGATATTATGTCACAATTTACACGTGACAATATTGTATGAGATAGTCCATTTAAGGTGCTTTTATTTTTCTCTCTTAATATTTTGATCCAACAACTACCAACTTCAATGATAAATGATCATTCTAGCAATAACAAATCATATTAGCCTTAAAAAAAAAAAAATTAGAAACCATATTTGAACATGTATTAAATTGAATTTTATTTTTAAACATAAGTTTATTTTTTTTAATAGAAATTAAGAAAATAAAAAATGGGCTCTATATAAGTTTGGAAATTCAAACTATATTAATATAATTTGTTTGAAAATTTTGTCTACAAAGGATCAAGTGTTTTAAAGGTTGAACTTGATCCTAATAATTTAGGGTTGAACTAATTTAATTTGTCCTAAATATTATAATTGTATCTAGTTTGATCCTAATTTAACTTTTATTTATTTTTAAATAGGACCAATTTTATTTAACCAACCATGGAATATAGATGAGTGCATTGTTTAATTAGCCCATGATCCATGAAGCAAGAAATCTATTCCACCAAGAGAATTTCTCAAAAACTATTTGACAGTTCCCAATAGAGTCTTTAGAGGACATTTTAACTATATATATTCATAAAATTATGCAGTTGGAGCCTTTAAAAGAGAAAAAATAAAAATATTGCATATATGTGAGTCATGTGACATAAATTGAACCCAAGAATATTGACTCCTTATTCTTTACTCTTCAAACGAAAAATAAATAAATATAAAATAATAAAATAAAACTCCCACCCTGTTTTGTACGGAACAAATTTCATGAAACAGTTGATAGAAATTAAGCTCTTCATAAAACCCTTTTATGTGGAAGCTATTTATCAAAATGAAATGTTCATCATGTCCACCACTAAGTTCTCCATCATTATTGTCGCTGCTTCTCTAGAGCAATGCATATCTGACAGTAATTTTCCTGCATTTATTTTACCAACGTTAATAATTTTTTTGAAGTGTATATTATTTACATATTCAAACTTTCGTGGATAAGACTCTACGTTTGTTTGATTTTAAAAACACTTAAAATTAAGTATCCACCTAGTAACAAAAACAAAAACTTTTTGAAAAAATAATAAAAATAAATCCCTCAAAACTTCAAATTATAATTAAAAAAATTATTGTTATATTATTTTTTTTAATACCATTTAAATTAAAATACGATAATTTAAATTCATTTAATATTAATGTATTTTAATTAAATAAGATTCAATATTATTATAATATTATTTTTATTATTATAAATTTTAAAAATTTATTTTTGATAATATATACCCATTAAACGTCCAGATTGTATCACTGTACATCTGTATAACAACAAAACTATAACTAATTTACAGTTGTAGTAAGTATAATGGAATATATATGAAAAATGTGGTATTTTTGAAAATTAGGAATTTTTATTTTGTACAGAGAAAGTAGGTAAATCTGAAAAGTGATAAAGATTCAAAGTTGGAATAAAACAAGAAGTTACCATAGAAGGATAAAGATTCATGGTTGGAAGTTGAGATAGGAAGCTTAAGAGGGCATGAAGAAATAGGAAGAATAGGAATATTTTCACAATTGCAAATTTCAATCATGTAACCATCTGGGTCATGAAAGAAAAGCTGATCTACTTTAACACCTCCTTCTTCTACCACTGCTGTCACATACTCAATGTTCATATTCTCTAGTTTCTTCATTACTACCTTCATATCTGAGCACTGGAATGAGATGTGATTATCCTTTGGATTTATTCCACCCTTCTTTGTTTTCATGCTGTCTGACTCTAACAAATGAATTCCAATTCCATAGTTGAATAACCTGTTCATGAAAAATCAATTTTGGTTTTAAAGAAATCACTAGATAGACTAATTGATTTTTATTTTTAAATGAAAAAGTATTCGGTATAATTTTTACATGTATCTTGAAATGAAATGAAGAGAAAAATAAAAACAGAAGAAGGAGAGCAATTTACAAAATATTTTATTAGTAAAAACAAACCAACCTACATTATAAAATCTCTAGTTCAATATTTCTTCGTATACCCAAAGCAGTAAAACCATTCGGGTTATGTAATATATGTAATTTTATTAGACAATAAAACTCAGATTTTATAGATTTAAAATTTTATTGGACAATAGAATATAAATTTTATAAATTTGAAATAGATATATATATATATATTTCTTCGTATTAATTATGTCGATATCTGTACTTTTTAATTTTATACTTAAATAATTAATAGATAAATTAGTCACTTTCAAAAGCTTTTTTTTTATTATATAGATATCTGTACTTTTATTTTATACTTAAATATTAATAGATAAATTAGGTCACTTTCAAAGCTTTTTTTTTTATTTTAATTATAAGGTAACGATTTTAAAACTAGTTATTTTCTGTCTATTATATCTTACTAATTAGTTACGTACAAAAAAAAATTAGTTACGCTTTACCATCACAAATATAATTGTAACAGTAATAATTTAAATTATATTGTTTATAATTTTTTTAAAAATAATTATACTATTTATATATTTATAATTAAAATTTCAAATCTTAAATATTTTTAAATAAATTTTATATCGATGTAAAGTATACTTAGTCATGCTAGATCTACGAGAGTGAAACAAATGTATGAAGTTATAAACAGAGAGAGTGCCTGTGAAAATTAATAAAACATACCAAGCTCCTTCAAAGTTGAAAGAAGAAGGTCTTTTGATGGACACAAATCCCAAGACATCCTCATAGAAATTCACCGATTTACTCACTGATTTGCACACATATGACACATGATTTAATGATAATAGTGGCAATTTTGAAGAAGATGACCAATTCTCCATGTCCTTAAAATCTCTCTCTCTCTCTCTCTCTCTCTACTTCTCTCTCTCTTTCTAAGGCAAGTCACTCACACAGACTACAGACATTTCAATAGTTATTTATAAAGGCCTGAAGGGAAAAGTCGGTAGAAAACAGGGTGGCAAAGTATATTAAAATGATTTTTAGATTAATTAAAAAAAAAAATCAGAATATTTAGAGGAAAATAAAGAAAAAATTAATATATAAAATTTTCTTACAATTATAAATAAAAAAAATAGAAAAAAAGTAATTTGAGAAATAAAAAAAAAAATTTAAATATATAACTAAAAACAAAAATAAGACTCAATAATATTGAAAGAGAATGTCTAATTATACGAACAGATCTAAATAACCATATATAGTTAAACTTGAACGATATTAAATATAAAATAATCATGTGTTAAACTTTTTTTAATAATAAAAAGTAGACATAAAAATATTATTTTTACGGTTATAAATTTTAAAAATATTATTTTTATTCTTTTTTAAGTCATTTTAGTTTTTTTTAATTATAAAATATATACAAATTTGTTTAAAAAATAAATAAATGCAAAATGAATTCACACTATTATTCGAAGTGATAGCCCATTTGATTAGCAACTGTGATATATGTACTGGTTATGAGTTTGATAAAGTAAAAAAGTGTAATGGATACTAAAATTTACTTTTTTAACATAACCTTTAATATTAATTCACTTTAATATTTTTAAATATAATTATATGTTTAGATAAATAAATAAAAAAATGCCTGCATTGAGCTTTTTTGTTAAAAAAAAAAAAAAAAAAAAAAAATACAAAACACCATTAACACCCTTACAACAGTGTTATAAACTCAGAGTGAAACATAAAAGCACGTTCTTTTTTCATTTAATTTTCTTTGATTAATTCAAAGCCATTCATTTATGTTTTGCTAGTGGGGCGCAATCTTATCCAGATCCAACTCGACCAGATTTCGAATCTGAAAAACTAAAATTTGTCACGTGCTAGAATGAAAATACCATGTGACTGTATTATGAGTCACAGATATATACGTATGTCCTTACCTTACCTACTATATTTTCTTCTTGGTTTTTTTTTTTTTTCCAAAGAAGTTTCGTCTGTGCTATTCCCACGCTGAATACAAGATAGATAGATAGATAGTTTTGGTTATAGGAGTGAAATGTGTTTGTGTTTTCTATCGAAAGGAAAAGAATGAAAAATACGAGTGAAATGTGAAAGCGTGTATCAAAAAGTCATCTTATTCTTTTCGATGTCCAGTTTTATTATAGATATCATGTAACACATGCTTCAATCAAGACTACATAAAACACTAAGAACTATTTGACCGAGTGCCTTCAAAATTATTTTCGGTAATTTTAAAATAAAAAAACTAATTTTTAAAATAAATTTTTTCATTTGGTAAATAAGGCAAGATAACTTATCCAACCCCTAGCAGCTTATCAAATCATATTTGCTTTTTTTTTTTTTTCTCAGTAAATTTATAAAAGCTTATTTTTTATAGTGGTTAATTCTACAGAGGAAAAAAGAGTTGGTGTAATTGTAATTATTGTAATATGTGAATGAATATACAATACTCACACAAAACTAGTAGATGCATTTTTTTTTTTATCAGAACTAACTAGTAGATGCATTTTTTCTTAAAAAAAGTTCTAAAATCTATTTAATAATAAATAAAAAATACATTCACACACGCGAATAAGATTCAAACTTGAATTTTTTTATGAAAGAATGAGAATTTTATCACTTAAATTACAAGAGATTCTTTCGTTATTTATTTGTAAAATATTAGATTTAATTGTTTAGCAATAAACTAGTAAATGTATTGTTACTAAAAAGCTTTTTTTTTTTTATAAGACTAAAGAAGCTATTTTAACTCTATAGCCTTGCACTTCTTCCACTTTATCGTCCGTTAAGCTTATAATTAACCGGGAAAGCATTACACAAGTTTAATTGGTCAAACGACTGATGATTTAATGCCTTGTGTACTATATATCTATGTGTATACATACAGATTAGTAAAAATATGTTAGATCTTCATTAGTCTATTTAAAAAAATAATAATAAATTTTTTTGGGGTCCTGTTTTAATTGTGAAAATAGTTAAAAAAAAATTCAAAATATCAATGATATCTATAATAAAATAATATTATTTAACATACGTAATCAAAATATTATTATTTAAATAAAAATAATACGTGAATTAAAATTTAAAAAAATAAATAAAAAAGAGCTTAAAATGACTCCATTTTTATTGAATTGTTATTAAACGGTTGTAAAAGTCATTAAGTGACAATTATAACTCTTACTAATAAAAATATATGAAAGTTACGTTTAAAAAAAATCATAAATTAATTTTATCTTTTCACGACCATTTACTTAAAAAAAAAAAAAAATTTATTTAAAAAAAAAATAGCATTTTTAGATTGCCCTTATTATTATTTTTTTTTTTACCCTTTTTGACTTTTATTTTTAGTTGAGACATATCAAATACCTTAATTTAAATACTCTCAAATTTTTTTATCAATTTTAATAATAATCGATATTATTTAATATCTCTAAAGTACCCAAATTCAATAATAATCATAGTATTTATAGTATATATGTGTAAACATTATTTTAAAAGAATGCAATGATTGTATAAATTAATTAGTAACAGCAATTTTCTTTTTTCTTCCATGACTTTGGTGCTTTTAAATTTTATAAATTCAAAGAATCAAAGCATCGTTATTTTGGCATAACACACCCACGCTATGCTATTGCCCAACAGCTCGTACATGATAATAATTCATAGGAACTGACAATGCGTCAAAGAAAGACTAAAAAGGTGATAAATATTTTATTATTAATTGAGATCTAGATCTTAGGTATTTTTTTTTAAGAAATTTTTGTAATTTAAAATATGAAGGTCTTATTACATGATTGACGAAGCTGGAATAAATATCTTTTATCTAATCAATAGAAAATATCATGTATATTAGAAGAACTAAAAGGGACAATGAAAAAAGCTTGAATAATACTACATGTGATTTTTATTAACTTTTATAATAATTTAATGTATATTTATTTTATTAATTTAATTGTCCTTGTATTCTTCATTTGAATTATATATAATTATTTCTAAATAAAAAACAAAATTATAATGTATTCAAAATGAAGGAATCAATATACATAAAACTCCAATTAATAGACACTAGTTAAACTATATACTTATTCCTTTTTTTATTGCCACATGTTAATTTAAATTTTGTTTATTTATGCATTAAAGAATTCAATGTCACTGGAGCTTCGGCCATTGACAACTAAGAATGCTAATCTCAAATATATTTCAACTTGGCTTCATTTTAAATATGAATTGGTTTTAGTAAACAAAATTTAATTCTTAATAAAGGTAGTAATGTCCAGAAATTTAACTGTTATTTGAGTCACTGTATAGCTGCAAGGATAATTTTTTGTATTGTAATACTATATGTATTAAGTAATTATTAATTAATAATTTGATATAAAGTTGGTAATATAAGATGATTAAATAATTATGACAACATTTATTAACAATGAATTAATTAAACTATAAATTGATGTATGTATCAAGTTGTGACAATGACCGATTTAAAAGTTTTTTTCCCCAAAAGAGCTAAACTATTCCATAGTTAGTATACTTAATTACAGTAAATAATAAATTTAGTGCATTATTTTATGAATATGAGTTATTTTATTATCTATTTTTTTTAATTATTGGTAAATGTGGTCTAAATTTATAATGTAAAATTGCTTGTCATATTTATAGTTTTACAGTTGTCCTATTAAATTTTATTAAAATTAAATTTGGCCTTAAATTTTGTAAACAACTTTTTATTTTTAATTTTTTTATATTGCTCCATAAGAAATCAAAATGACCATAGTTATACTATTTAAATTTTATTCATAATTATCATATCTCTAATTCTTACTTAAACCTAAGAATATAAATTTTTAGGAACTTTCCAGAATAGTTTAAATTCAATTTGACTAATCTAAATATTTTTATAGGATATTATATTGAAAAAATTTAGTACAAAGTTGATCAAATTAGAGTACTAAATTGATTCCTCAATTTAATTAATAAGTATTATTTAATAAATATTTAAGTTAAAATTAATACTAATTAATTTTTCTAAAAAACATTCAATGGGACTACAGCCTCTAGTCCCTTCTGACAGCTCCGCATATGAGTTGTAATAAAAATAATTTTTGTTTGTTGCAGGGTGGTGAGAAGAATGAATAGTTGTTATAAATTTTCTGCAGCTACTGTCTGCATAAATTTATGAATAGGTATAAAGAAATTATATATTATAAAGTGCCTACAATTTGACAGGAAAACCCACCTAAGAAATAATTATTATATACTGACGTACGGCTATATGTACAATCTGAAAGAGAATGGGCTGAGCTGTTAAATTTGTGCAACCAATAATGGCGGGTTATATTTGATGCAGAGTTGACGATGAATATGCAGATCATTTTCACACCTTGCTTAATTTTGGGACATCATAAAAATTTCACCTCCTTTTCATATCTTTAATTGAGTTTTCAAGACTTAAACTGATAGTTAAATGTAAGAGTACCGAGGAAAATGTAATGGATTTCTCCAATATACTTGTATAACTAGTAGTAGTGGAATAGGATTTCATGCTAAGAAACAGAACTGATATCAATTTGACCAAGCCCAAGCCTATTTGAGCCCTGTCATTCTGATTTTGTGCTATGAATTTCCCATTTGACCCATTGGACCAGAATTCACAATGATCTTGCAAATGCTATATCCATGGCAATACTAATCAGAGCTAGATCAATTGTTCTACTTTGTTATCCAGCTTCTTTCTGTGGGTCTTCCGTTTGCTATTCAAATTTCTTCTGTGCCTCTCGAGCAAGCTTTGAACTAGCGGCTTCAGTTTTACATTTTTCCTGCAGCATAATCCATATCTATTAGAGATTAGTTGTGATTAAATAAATTGCATTTTTTTTAAAACATTCACTGCAAAACATAACTGGAAAGCTGACCCACCAGGTGCTGATGCTCACGTTGTATGCATATCATTCTCTTTATTTTTCATTTTTCATGAAGTATTAGAATGAGAACCACCCACACTACAATACATAAATAAATAAAAAATCACATATAATCGAGGAGAATAATTGTTCTGACATCGGCATAAATACCCAAAACAGACTCCAAACGAATCATAAACAAATGCAGGAAACATAGCTACCGCTTGATAGTTGAACCAGCAGAAACAAACACCAGAGTATTATAACAAGGTGTTTTGCTCATATACGTCAACGATGTGAGTGACATCATCTGGTAGATTTAGGCCACGACCTGACTATTGACATAAAAATTAGACTCTTGAAGAAAATATTAAAGTACTATGTCATCTAATTCAGGCAAATTCAAATGCGTAGATTTTAAAGAAGAAAATCTAGGAAAATCATAAACTTTTATAGCAAAACAATCCCCCGTCCAATTTTTTTTCAATTAATACCATCTAGTTGTATGTTGTTCAAGTTAAATTCCAGTTAATTAGACTCATTTAATGTTAAATTGGAGCCAATTAGATCCCCCAATTTAACGTTATTGTGGTCTTATTTTTGTTATTGTAAGTTTTAAGGATGTTATTTCATGTAATTTTCCAAAAATTCTAGCACATGGAAAATATCAAACATGAGACTATGCTAGATAGAGTGGTATAGTAGAATTCAAACTATAAATACAGCAGCATGAAGTACAAGTACCTGATGATTAAGAGCAGAATTTACCTGTAAAGCAGCCACATAAATATCAAGCAAATGTACGAGAATCAAAAAAAGAAAATTACCAAATTAGGTTTATTGTCAAACATGCAGAAACCATTCCTTTTTTTTCATTTTTTTTTTGGGGGGGGTGGGGGAGGAAGTTGACAAAAGAATTCATAGGAGTAACTGGAGTCACCAGGTTAGTGGTGTTAGTAGTCTGTGCAGAATTCACATGTTTTCAATAAAAACCATATGTTTTTCACTTTGAAATATAAATAATTTGTAGTCTACTTATAAATATTAAGTAGATAGTTAATATAATGTTAATAGAAAGTTATAATTTGTACCTAATGGCTAATGGAAATAGCTCACATGAATTTACTGTACAGAATCATGTAAACATGTACATATAAATATAATAATCATAGCAAGAAAACTTTATGCTTCATTTCAACTCAATGGCTCAGAGTCTCTATTTTGTTACTTAAACGTATAACATATATGAATTTTGTAGAATGTATAAACTCTACTTTGAATCAATGTGTCTTTTTTTTCTTTTTTATGTATATACCTCTAATAAATATGTTCATAATAGTAAGGAAAACCAAATTTTTTACAATTACATACAATTAGATTTCAATGCATCATGTTTGTAATGCATTCGCGTTATGCTTGATGCCTCAAATTGCCACCCTTTAAATCATTCAAATACTGCATCATATAGTTGACATGATAAAGATTGTAATTTTTTCCTGAATTGTCTGATCATTTAGATAGGACTAAAATAGGAAGAAGCAAGCTAATGAACAAAGCAAACAGTCGAACATCTTTAAGCAGATAAGACTCAATTGCTATAAAAATATTAAAGTGCAAGTTTGGTTAACACTTAACGGTAATGGTATATTACAAAACATAACAAAGAAACAAATGAATTGTAGAAAATACCTAGAAACAGAATAACTAACCACTTCAAGCACGACGTAATGCAGCATATCGTCTTCTATGGCCAGAAGCGAAATCATCAATCGATTTAGTCTTCCTCATTGGCTTCTTATTCAAGAGGTCAATATATCCACATCGTATGTCCATTAAAGAGTGTTTCTCAATCAATATATTCTTCCTAAAAGCCTCTCTAAGCACCACAGTCTGTGTCCTAATCTTATTAGAAATATAAAATATGCCAGGGTGATGTTTCAATACGCTCTTAAACATTGATCCAAATCCCAAATACTCCCCTAAGTAAAACAAATTTTCTCTCTCAGTCTTCTTGGACACCATCAACCAAAGTAACTCATGAAGAACAGCCACAATCCACTTCTCTGCCTGATCACTATTTGGCTTTAAATGGAACCCATTTTCATAAGGAGAAATGTAAGGCAAACACTGCCATTTTTCAACCCAATTCTTAACATTCTTCTCCAAATCAAACCCTTTTGGAAAATTCATTTCAAATGCAATGAACTTCGAATTTTTCCCACTTGGGTAGTCAAATTTCATCGTCCTTTTCTCTAATTCAGACACCGCAAGTTCTTCCCTCCATGAAACAAGCTCCAAAGCAAGCTCTTTTCTACCAGTAGTACGATCTTCAACCTCACAAACATCAAAATAGTCGGGAAAATCCGAAAGAGTACCCAGAAAATTATGAGGAAGACCCAAGTCCCATTTCAATCTCTCGATCAAGTAAAAGGGCAATTTTGTTGACCCAGTTAACATCAAGAGCTTCGAAAGACGGTAAACGGCATCGTATTTGAGAGGAGGAAACTGGTGAATAGCACATTCTTTTTTGTGGAGAGAGAGAGCTTCAGGGGTGAGCTTAACGCGAAGGGGTAGTCCAGGACTGGGTTGAAAAATGGAGAAAAAGGAGGGGTAGATCTGGAAAAATTTACCAGAGGAAGTATGCAGATTGAGATGGGGTTTGAGGAGAGAAGCAGAGGAGAGAGGCAGAGATTTGGAGGGTTGAGAAACGATTTGGTTCTTGAAGGAAATGGTTTGTTTGAGGTTCTTTTCTCTTTGGACAACGAAGTCCAAATATGGGTCTCGTACCCACTTGACCCGAGCTTCGACGAAGGTTCGAATCTGGTTCAACCGGTGGGGTACTTTGTTGTTGATAGCCATATGCATACCTGGCTTCTGTTGTCTCCGATCATTCCCTGCGAGTGCTACTTCAGTACTTCTGGAGACTTGAGAAGAAGGCAAATGAAAAATGGGCCAAGATTGAGGATTATTGGGCCGATTTCTAATAGCCCAAGAGGTCTGTTTTTCTTTTTTAGATGGAAGTACTTTCAATTTCCAAACAAGTCAAAACCCTTTCTGATCTTTGACATTTCTTAAAAAAACTAGTTTTTGAATCAGTGCATTACTTCTTTTTTTTCCTACCAAAAGTCACGTAACATTTTATTTCAAGATAACATAAAGCATTTAAGTATAATATAATACATCTTAAAAAGTTAAAAGCATACATCATTTCAACCAAATAAAAAAAAAATGATATTTATCTGAATCTAGTATATTAAACACAACAACCAAATATCCGAATGGCATAACAAATTTCAAAAAAGTGTGAAAATGGAAATGCTTTTAAAAAAAAAATAGACATCTAAAGATTACCAAAAAATTCTTTTGAGACTATCTATAATAGTAATTATTATTTATTGCAAACAATTCAATCTGTCCAAAAAACCTTCTAAGTATTCACTCTAGAGTGAAAACAAGAACGCACAAGTTGCAGAAAGAAATGCATAATAGCAATACCAGGCAGAGCACCATCAGAAATTGCACCAGAGCAAAACATTCACCAAAAAAGGCACCGGATGGCACCAAGGTTATAAAACATGACAAGGATGATGGCACCAATCACAGCACGATAACAAATTTCCTAGACAGTGTAAGCCTTACCAGACCAAATGTGAAGTCTCACTAGAGCTTACCAGTCGACAATGCCACACGACGGGACATAAACAACCAGACACCCATGCGACATAGCAGCTCACTGGATGATGCCCGGACCACCACATTCTGCCGAAAAAGAAAAGCTTCACACAACAGAAAAATGAACCACCAGATGGCTAAGAACCACCACAACAGACCAAGACCAAACAACACGTGGCCAATTAGTCAAGCCCCTGTCGCCAATCAACAATAAAAACAATTTGAAACCCTTGAGAAAGAGGAAAATTTAAAACCCTAGAGGTTTAAATGGTTATGAGAGTGAAAAGAATCCATGCATTACTGATTTATTATAATTGTACAATTTAGATTATCTAATATATATATATATATATATATATATATATATATATATATAAAATAATAATAATTAGTAGTTCATTAAAAATTTGATTTACTTTTATTTAATTATTCTATTAATTTAATACTCTATGTATTCAAATTTATTTCAATTAAATAATTTAATTGCTATTAAGTTAAATTTGAACTAGATTTCAAGTGAGAAAATTTCTAAACCCCAATTCAATCACTTAAAGTGATATATTTTATCAAAATTTCGTGACAATATCAATTTTGATTGATATAAAAATGCTAACGTGCAAAATTGATAGAAAAAACATAAAGAAGTAAATTAAAACTTAAGTAAAAAAATAAAACATTTATCTTAATAAGTGATAAGATAATGAACCATGAAAATTAGTAGGAAATACATATTCATTGTTAGAATTGAAAACAATTAAATCAATTAAATCAAACAATGGAGTGTCAAGGCATTATGAAATTTAGAGAAATTATAACGTAAAACTTAAATGCTTGGTAGTAAGTGAATCACAAAACAAATTGAAAGATGAAAGATAAATTAGTTCTTTTGTTGTACTTTTAGTTTTATTACGAGGTTTTGTCATGTATATTCTATCCTAATTTTTAATCGAAAAAATAATAAAATTAACACTCTTAAAATTTATAATAACAAAATTAGTGCTCATTGTGTTCAAATTTATATTTTTACAATTAAAAAAATAACTAATATGTCATTTTTCTTTGAACACCCATTCAATTAGAATTGAACGACGATAATTTAGAATCGTTCAATATTTCAGTTCAAATTGAACGTTCAATATTATTGGGAGTGCTAGTTTTGTTACTATAAGTTTTAAGGATATTATTTTTGATAATTTTCCTTTTTAATCCATACTTTAAATTTTGAACTTTCAAATAATATAATTTTAATATCTCAATATATACCGTATGCTATATTTATACTTCTTTACTGGTAATTTTTATAATTCAATGAAGTAATACATATCAAATAATTCATACAACATATATTTTTCATTAAGATGAATTACATTTTCGAGCCATAATTCTAGAAGTCCTAATCTACTTCAACTAATTAAAAAAATTAATTAATGTTAGCCGAAGAATAATATAGGCTAGCCATATAAACTATACTAATATATACCTTCACAAATTATAGTCATTTAACTCTCAATAAAACTAAAGCCGGCAATGGAAAACAAACAAATAAATCCATGGTCTAAGATTGAACAGAAAAATTAAAATGAATTAGCTGACCATCAACACTTCCAAGCTAGCATTAAGACAACTTATAGAAGAAGAACATATGCACCAAAAAGAAGTTAATAAAAAAATTTCCAGTTTTTTTTTCCTGATCAATATCCTCTCTTTATTTAGTGTAATCTATGAAAATACCTTTTAACAAGCTCCCTTGTGACTTTAACTACTTTTTTGAACCGGAGCATATGAAACCAAATCAAGTAATGTTGATGTAAATACATAATAATATAGATGGAGCAAGCTGCTTACATTACATTCAATACATAATAATACACATTCTCACCCAAAAATGATGCATATGTACAATCCAAAATAAAAGCAAAGGGAATAGATATGAAACCCCCAATTTATTAACCACAATAGATCTTCCTCTTAATTTACAAAAATAAATTATTCATCATATTTTTGTAAGAGAGAGTTATTTATCAGGTACAATTTTTGAATTTCAACCTATTATAAATGTATAAAAAGCAATTTTAGCTCTTATTGTAAGAGTTTAAGTTATTGGGAGATTTGGTTTTTTTAACTATTTATAACATATTATTAGAACTTGAGGTCTTATGTTCTTAAATTTTTGAAAAAGTTAATTTTCTAACTACTTGTAACATGGTATATTAGGGTTTGAGATCTTATGTTCAAGATTTAAAGATCTCAATTGTTGAATTGTAAGTGTTTGTATAGATAATTTAGATAAACATATGTAATAGCTTATCTATTGCCTTCTCATTATAGAAAGGCCATGCCCTACTTTGTCCATCATTTGTGTTAGAGAGATGGTGAGTTCCAGTCTTTCCATTTTTTTCTTCCTTTTTGTTGGTTTATTATTGTTTTTTTGTTATCCGTTCCCTCACTAACTCACTCTATTTTATTATTTTTTTATGTAATTGTAAATAAAAATTATCAAACAAAATCTATTATCAAATAAATACCTTGGAGCAACTCTCTCTTTTATATAAGAATATAGATAGATAGATAGATAGATAGATGAGTTTTTAAAATATTAGAATGCATTATTTGTATTTTTTAGATAAATAATTTAAAATGCATTATTTCTTTCTTATCTAATTATTAAAATACCACTAAAAATTACTTTTAATAATTTTATGATAAATATTTAAATGTTTATCTTGAGACCACTTTTACCAAACTATTCCATTTTAAATGCTTTTCTCTTGAAACCTTTCTTTAAATATGTATTGTCTATTCCTTTAGCTCAAGCTAGCATAAATAATAGAGTGAATTACTTGTAGCCTTTCTTTAAACATGTCCAATCCTCTTGTTTTGCACCAATAAGATATATTCCTAATATTCTTGTTGGTTTTGTTGAGTGGTATGAATTTCTACTCCGCCTTGATTTCAATGAATGCTTTGGCACTGTGTGTTTCATTCCACACAAAATGCTTTTATTCACTTTTAACAAAGGAAAAAAAAAAAAAAACACTCACCGGGCATATCAAGTAACTCAATACTACATGTACAAATATACACATTGTATTGCCTCTCAAGGTTTGTTCATTAGATTGTTTCTCTAAATAGTACTTAAGTCTAAGGGTTAGTAAGTGTGATACTTTTCTCTCTAACACTCTAGCTTGAACGCTCATTTGAGAAAAACCAAATATTCAGTATAGAAAATAGCCAACCTCCACTAACCAGTTAATTTCTGCTTTGTAGGTGTGTTATTTTAGGTAATTTTTTTAAATTGTTTTAGGGGTAGGATTGGAGATTGCACATTTTTCCCTATCCATTGCTCAAACTATATTTTCTTAAAATATTTTATAGTTTTTTCACATTTTCATAAATTCATTTACTTTTTAATTAAAATTAATACTTTATTAATTAATATTAACTATTTCAATATAAAAATACAGTACTATAAATAAAAATATATTTTATTTTAATTATATATATATATATATTATGGAAAATGGGCTTGACTAGTAAAGAAGAAAGAAGAAATAAACTTGCTCACTAAGTTCAACATTTTGGGCCCGTTTGGAGGCTTTCAGATCATCAAAGCATTTTCAAATATATTTAGAAAATTACTTTTAAAATTTTAAGAAACAATAATTATACTTTTAAGTAATTTTGATTGCATGCTCTCATCTTAAAATATTTATCAAGATATCACTCAAAATTATTTATAAATTTTTATCCCAAATACCTAAATACTTTTCTTAAACTACTTTTAGTCAAACTACTTCTAAGAAAATTACATTCAAATTGCTCCAAATTGCCACTGTTATTCTTATTTAGCAACATTAGGATCAAAGAAGTATACAGAGAAAAGGAAAGAAAATGACAACGAGAAACATTGTGGTTCTGTCTGTGCATAGTCTAAATGACTAATGACTTGTTCAACCTGTATGACTTGTCCAAGACAATAGTCGGTATGCTAGACAGATCAGAGGACCTGTTTGAGAGCAACAATTTTGTAACCCAAGTGTGGATAAGAAGTCAGAAGACTAATATCAACAAAAGAAAAAAATCATCAGACTAAAGTTTTGCATTCTTCATAATTTACTAGAATATAAATTTAAACATCATGTATGGTACAACTAATAAATTTTCAGATCTAACAGACAAGTTAAATATGGCTTGGATCGATCTTGCTAGTGCTTGGAATGTAAAACCTTCTTCTTCAGTCCAAGCAAAGGTGCCATTCTTGACTTCATCCAATCTGCACAGCTCTTTATTTCAATCAAATATTGCAATTTCATAAGCAAATTCCTCTTTCCATTTAAATTTGCATATGGTAAAACTTCCAAAGTATAAGGTTGGATCTTAAAACCCAGGTATAAAGCACAAATACCAAAAATAACTGATAACCTGCTTTGTGGAAAGACGAGATCAGAAACCAAGGAAAAGCTTGTATCTCCCGAGTGCTTGCTGGCTCAGTACAGCTGCGTCCAGGAAGCTATATTTGAGAGTTGGCTAGCATGCTACTTGAGCAGACCTTCACATTCAAGCATCACATCAAGGGTTTGTTTTCTTCTAGCAGCAAACGTATTATGGAGTCCATGACCTCATTAGAAGAAACAATAACATCCACAGGCTTTCTAATCAACTCCCTCAAAATAGAGTTAAGCATCAGTCTCAGTTCCTTGAACAGGACAGCAGTTTGTGCTGGTGCTCTCACTTTTAACCATCCGTCAACAATAACAAGCCCAGTTTGATGATGAATGTCAATGGAGCCACCAAACAGCAGAATAGGGTAAGGAGAGATGACAGTGGTATCTCGCAGAAAAACTTTGGTGGTTTCAGCTTTTTCAAGGAAGACAATAAAAGGATAGCCAAATTCTTTTAATCGATAGTTGATGGAAGAAGGGTGTATATGAACTTGTCTTCGTCCATCATGCCAGACTGGAAGGTCCTTTTTGGCAAAGCCAATCTCACGGAAAGCAACATTAGGGTACAAACCTGCACATAGCAATGCCTTTACTATTGATGGATGAATTGAATTCTTATTGAAAGGTTGTGATACATCAGAAAGCCAAGAATCAAGGTTCTCTCTCTTTCGCCTGTCAACCTGATAAGGTTTGGGAAGATTGATGAGCCCAATATCTGACAGCAAGGTTCCAAACTGTATCCTCATATCTCTTATCATATACATAACTGAATTGCTTAAAAAATTAGAATCGCAAAAACTTCGTGCTGCTTTAACCCCCTTCTTCTGCAGAGTCTTTTCCCACTTACTATATGCAATGGCCATTAAAAGATGATCTGATTGCCAATCACCATCACATGGGTCGCTCCAACCATCCACCTTATCAGTCAAAAGTGACAATTTTGCCTTTTCAACATTTTGCTCCTTATCTTTTGGATAAACAAATGGAGATTTGTAGCTCAAAAATGCAGAAATTGAGAGAATCGGAGACAGGCAACCAAATATCGCACCATATAGCATCATCTTTCCAATCAAAACATCAACGGGAAGTTTTGCCAAATGATGTCCAAGAGGTGTCAGCAGTTCATCCCCTTCAAGAGCACCAACCTCATATAACAATGAAATTGCCGAAGTGATGGACTCCTCCTTGGGAGGTTCTAATGCCTCAGACAAAAATGGTTTTATATATCCCAGAGAAAGTGATTTAATTTGTAAACAAAGCTCCACTAATGGCATTCGAAGTATCTCCGGAATCTGATAAGGCCGCATAAGTTTTTCAAACCGATAGCGTGTATACAGGCAAAAGCAGATTCCAGGTTTAACACGCCCAGCTCTTCCCCGCCGTTGCTTGGCATTTGCTCGAGATATCCAATCCTCAACCATGCTTGATAATTTCTTTTGTGGATTGTAACGACTCTCCTTGTGTTTTCCACAATCAATAACATAAACCACGTCATCTATTGTAATACTCGTCTCTGCAATGTTTGTAGCTACAATGACCTTACGTATGTTCTCAGGAGGCTGTAAAAACACCTTCTTTTGATCAGTTGATGCAACAGATGAATGTAGTGGAAGAATCCAATCAGAAGATGCTCCACCAAATCGGTATGAAGCAGCTAATATTTCAACAAATGTGTAAATTTCAGTGACGCCAGGCAAAAATACAAGTATAGCACCCTCACTACATGCCTCATCAATGTGACACACTAAATCTTCAAGAAGATCATAATCGATGACATCTTCACACAATCTTCTCAAATTCTGTTGTGTTTGCTCGCTATATGATTGGTATAAATCTGGAATATAATAGGGATTAACATACTCTTGAAGAGAATCATCACCCCATGCAGATAAGGCAAGATTCTTCTTCCCCCTATGATTGCTTACAGGACCTCTCCGTTGTATGTTAGATTTTTCATATCCTAAAGATGCTAGAGAATCTGATGCAAGACGATAATCCAGACTTTCATACACATCCTCAAGAAAGTATGTTGTTACAGGATGTGTTCTTCCCTGAGCAGTAATGACTGGGCAATTGCCGAAGTAATTTGAAAATAAAGTTGAATCAACAGTTGCAGACATAAGAATAACTTTCAGTTTTGAGGTCTCTTGAGCAGATTGCTTCTCAATCAGATTCTTTAAAATAATGAGCAAAAAATCTCCCAGAAGGGATCGTTCATGCACTTCATCAACTATGACATGGGTAACACCAGTCAAGTTTCCATCCGCCATGATTCTCCTCAAAAGAATACCCGTTGTACAAAAAAGAAGCTTCGTTTTTTCATTCCTTGCACTATCAAGACGAACTTGATAACCAACCAGGGAGCCATATGAACCAGGTGGAGGTTCACATCGCTCATCTGCAACCCTATCAGCTACAGAAATAGCTGCTATTCTCCTTGGTTGGGTGCATATGATGTTGCAGTTTCCACCATATCCAGATTCGACCATATCATCCAAGATAAATTGAGGAACCTGAGTTGTTTTCCCTGAACCTGTTTCTCCACAAACAACAAGCACATTGCTCTCTTTCAGATGTTGCAATATATCATTCTTTAAATTTGCAATAGGTAGCACAGCTCTAGTTTTCAACATTTCTTTATATTTCTGCATTTTCATTTTAATCTCCTGTTGTTGTCTCAAATAGGAGCTATCCAATTCTTTGAGATTGTTTTCAACTACTGGATCAACACCAACAACAGCTGTATCCTTATTTTCTTCAAAATCAAGCTGTTGAAAGTTTTCAGGAAAAATATCAACTGCAATTTCGGCAGGAGCTCTAGAAGGAGAACCACTTGCATTTAACAATGATTCCACAAATCTAGTCCTTCGATCTTTCTGTCCATCTTCAACACTGGTTGATGATTCTCCTAGCTTCCATTGAATGACCAGAGAAGCATAAGGCTCTGAAATTACAAGATGACTCGGGAGATCAGGAAAAAGGCGAAAAAGAGCAAAAGCTGCCACTTTATTTTGTGAATCCTCAGCAGATTCAAAAGTTTCACCCTCGTCTGGGAGTTGAATGGTTATTAGTCCCCCAGCAATTCTGCTCTTACCCCTTCCACTAGCCTTACGCAACACGCTGACAGTATAAGAGAAGCGGCTACCCTTTCCATGCACTTTATGGAACTTTGGGGCTTCCCACCCTGATTTTTGGCATAATTGATGAAGAATAGCCTTAGGAATCTTTGGAGAATCTCCCTTTCTCCAAACACCATCGAATTTCTCCAAATTTTTCTCGTTAGAAATTTCTCTCAACTTTTCTCTTTTCTGCAGTTCAGAAACTTCAGGAGGCAAAACTCCATTAGATGGTTCGTCTTCTATGAAGAAACTACCAAGCTCTACATCTATTGCGCCTTCTTCTGCAGCAACATTCTCTTCAACCGGTTTACCTAAAGGAAACTCTTTGTAGGAGCACTCCATGTCCTCTCCAATTCTTGATCCCTTTGCATATGCCAAGCCACTTTCTACGTCAGGCAATAGTTCTTGTACAACAGACTGATGGGGCATGGAGCTAATACATGTAGCTTCAAAAGCAGCACGAATAGCTTGTTCTTGCTCAAATTCTGATACCAAGAAATCATCTGCCAACCCTGCTTAGTAAATTCAGAAAGCATGTAATATAAATATAACTTGATTAAGGCTTCAAAGAATAAACAAAAGTTAAAATGTACCTAAAGCAGACAACTCTTGCTTGAGTTTACGAATGATATTTCCTGCTTGTTCCTGACTTTTCCTGTCCCCCTTTTGCTTTGCTTCTGATGCTTCCAACCTTGCAGCACGGTACTCTTTGGCAATTATTTCGTAGGATCTTGGTTCAGCGGCCTATCAAGAGAGATGAATTTAAAAGGGACTCATATTGAAGATTTTCAAAATAAAAAGTGCATACTTGGTCACCAATAATTCTAGCAAGGTAGTTTTTACCTTTTTTTTTTTTTTTACAAGATTCCACTAGAGTAGCTAAGTTAGAAATTCCACTAGAGTAGCTTAGTAATTAGAGATTCCACTAGAAAAGCTTATTATTTAAAGAATGCTTCCATTATTTTGAATTGCAACACATGAAATGCTAAAAGTATAATATGAGAAGCTTTTATTGACTAAAATTGGAGTTCTGAAGACCTGCTCAAGGGCCTCCTGAAATGGCAGTACTTGAAGAGCTAGACCATCTTTGAACATTTGAACAAATTTAATCATTTGATTTCTTCATATGCAATTGAATGAATGCTATCCTCAAATGGATTGTTTGGGTTTAAGTTAATTTACATACTAATGGAGCAAAAATTTAAAACTTTAACCAATCTTCCCTTCTCAAGAACCCAGTCGTCAAACACTGAACGAGACATTAGTACAACAACCTAGAGTTTCTTTAATTCTGTTTTTAGCGTCTAAGAAAATCACATTCAACATTCACTAGTATATGCCATCAATTTCCCTCTCGGTCTAGCAGCTGTGACACATTCTGAATTTGGCCCCCATTATTGTGAATCATTCAGAGAAATTTAAAAACAAGCAAACATATTCCTGATGTACCCAAAAATAAAAACCTAAATATTATTATGATGAACACTCTCAGCTGTTGAATGCAACTCAATGAGCTACCTGCTCCCTACATATTATTAAATCCCTGTGGTGAAATATGCAATTCAATGCAGTTTTCTTTGTCCTTTTAGTTTATGCATACCGATAATTACCTTTTCAAGCAAATACACAGCCATTCTGCCATCATAAGTCCTCTTGAGAGAAACTCGAATGTTATGAGCAAGAGACCCTAATTATTTATTGATCTTTCTCTAAAGTACTCATTGTTTCTATAAATAGAAACAAATCACGCATTTTATATAGTCATAATATACCTTTGCACTTGAATCTTCGTCAGTCAAATCATCTTCCCATGTTCCAGATTCATCCTGTGGATATATATAACATTATTAGTTTTGACTGATGTAATTATATCAATGTAGTCTCACCCAGAAAGAGGGGTAACAGATACTTTTTTGCTGAAGATCATCTTTGACCAATGAAACTTTTAAAAAAAATTAAATATTAAATATGCCCAGCATAAAGGAACTAATCAATATATGGCAAAGAACAAAGAGTAAAAGAAACAAAACGTGGAAACACATTGTTAAGATTTAAAGGTTAGGGGCATCAATTTCCAAATTGCACGTACCATTGATGTTCTGTGACTTATTGACGTTTTTTATCCTCCATTTTCAACATTGCAATACAAATGTTGTCTTTACAGTTTTTGTACCCAAGATTTTAGTGCTTTAACATACTCATATAGGTTTGAGTAAAATCTTATTTTCATGATAATGGGCAATTTAGTGTGGAGTCAAAGGCATATGTGAAATTTCTGCTAAATGCTTACTTCCTATACCTCTACCTGTTCTTGAACATATCGTTTGATCCAATCTGCCTGAGAAGGTTGGCATGAATCTAGACTCTCATCATCCCTCCGTTCCTTAGTTCTAATAGCAACAACAGGTGCATCCTCATTAATCTCACGAGACTGATCCACAGAAGAAGTCCAATCTTCACGCCTAGTCAATATGACACCAACAGAACCGCTACCTGGTACATTGCACTTCCCAAATGAGTTACAACATCAACATCCAAAAATTTAAAATGTTCACACATTAAAATCTGAAAACTAGAAGCAATAGTAAAACCAAATGTTATCAAGCTAGTAGAACCATTCTTTTTGCCAAAAATTTACCTTCATTTGTATTTGTATGCCTTCCACTTGAAAACTTCAAAGGAAGCTCATCACCCGGCAAATTCAAGCAAAACCAATCAAGAGCAGCCTCAAACGTAGCACCTTCCTGCTCAAAACAAAAAATCAGCATACTCTCAACTCAAAACACTAATCTTTTATAACAGATTACAAAACCCAAACCCAACATCTATAACCAAACTATCATCAAGCAGAATCTGAATATTTCCAGGTACATAAATGATGTTAGAAATTTTATTTCAGTTACTTTCCCAGAAGCCAAACATATCATTTAAAACCCAAACACATTATCTATACAAATCCCTCCCTCTCACTACTCAGTCACTTATTAATCTAACAGGAAGCCAATGCAAAAACCGATAAAAACAAATTACCTTAAGAGTAGAGAGAACGAGTTCGATTTGATCATTGGTGAAACCTTCACAAGAGAGCTTCTCGTAAACGGCTTCAAGTTTCTTGGCCTTTTGAGCTGCAGAAAGTGTCTCGTCGACCGGAGCAGCTTTACATGGTAGACTAGACCGATCGGAATTAAGAAGGAGACGCCGGAGCCGGTTCTCGTTGTCGGCTGAAATCTGAAGCCTCGGACCAGACGAAGACGTTTGCGATTTGGTCTCGTTGGTTTGATTTTGCTGCTTTTGATTCTGCTTCTGCTTTTGCTGATGCTTCTTTTTCGGAGCCATTGTCGTGGGTGTTCTCTTTTCTAAATTTTTGGACAAGATCGAACACTTTGAAGAAGAAGAAGGGGAAAGAAAGGCTTAATCTTTATACTGGTAACAAAAAATGCGGGGTTGGCATCCTATACCCTTCTTAATCAACCCATACCCAATTTCAGCGGTGTCGTTAAATCCATTTAAGACTTCATTTCTATATAAATCAAGTTTAATATTATTTTTTAAAAAATTATTCTTACATTATAAGTTATTAACATTAAGGAATAATTTTTTTATTTTATTTACTATAATTATATTAAAATTACTATATTTAATAAATATTATAAATATCATTTTATTTTTATTATTACTATTAATTTAAAATCATAAAAAAAAAAATTAATTTTATATTTATTTTAAATATACTATAATTTAAAATAATTTTTTTTTACAAAAAATACATATATTTTTAATTAGTATTAGTTAATTGAAACAATAACTTTATATATATATATATATATATATATATATATATATATAACAAAAAATAAAAGTAAGGTCAATTTTGTAATTTTTGTATTTTTTTTTTTTTTCCTTAATCTTCCTCTACTTTAGTTTTGTCATTCAATTTTTTTTAATTTTTTTCCTCTCGTTTTTTCTAATTTCCTGCCAGTAAGTTATGTAAGCGCTAATCCCTTCAACATTCATTCAAACTGATGTCTGAAATGGCAAGGTCGATTTTAAAATTCGAGTGTAGAACAAAAGATTGGCATTTACAATCTCCGCAAGTCTCATTCGTGTCATTGTATATTAGCTTGGGAGCCTGCACAACTTCACGCATAAATGGCATGTAAGTCACCTCAAGGTGGCCACACATGAAAGCAATGGCTGTTAGAAGTCTAGAATTCCAACAATAGCTGCCACTTTTCCATATTATCAAAATCATAGCTTTCAGCCAAAGCAGGATCCACCAATTGCTCTAAACCTTCTTCCTTAGTGGTCAACCACGGTCTGTAAATCTACCATGATTTACATAGATCATAACATACCCATCTAGTTTAATAGCACCTGGTGTTGAAGTACACTGCCCATTGTTGCTATTAAAATAAATACTCAAACTGCCTCTATTTTTAGCAACAAAAAAATGCATACCAACTTTAGCAATTTAAAAAAAAAAAAAAAAAAAACTTGATATTATTACATTACAAAGACTTTTAAAATGCGATTAAAAAAAAAAAATTTTAAACATTGAGGAGTGCAAAAATCATTTTTGATTAATGTTGTTCTCATATATTTAAGTCAATAATCATAAAACTTACACAGCCTACAAAATTTGGGTAACCAAGTACTACTCTCATGTATTGTGGTTTAACACTCATACTAATGACAATAAAGTTTAATCACCCAATCAGCGCCAGCAGTGAACAGCCAGGGCTGCCTTGGATGGAACTTGCAGTCCATTACACCTGCAATAAAGTAACAGTTGATCACTCGACATTGGCAAAAACCACAAGACATTAGAACAAACTTTGAAAGGGCACATAATGCTGCTTACCAGGAAAAAGTCTATTTTATTACATGTGAAAGGACCAGCACTTACAACTGCTATACCCCATGAGTTCTTGTTAACCACCATCCATGTCAGTGGGGGTCAATTATTACCATTTATGTCACTTATATGAGAAAAAGGGATAGAAAAATTCATGTGGGTCATGTATATCATATGTCTAGTCTTGATTCCACTTATCTCCGAAACAAATCACGAAGAGGCATACCCATGATGGAGAAGAGATGATAAGTTCTTCTTACATAAAAGAATTCTACATTAGCAAGTAATAATAACGAAAAAAAGTTTTTTTCTTTCCTTTTTTAATATCCATTTTTTTATGAGATACAAAATTTCCTGATCTTCACTTGGTTCAAAGTGACCCTAAAACTGTAAGCTCTGCCCCTCAACATAAAAACGGATGACATTTAAAACATTTCACCACAATTTTTGAAAAACCATGGCAAGTAGAAATCGGTATAGTAGTTTAACACGTGGCTAAGGATCGTAGAGACAAGGTCATAGTTCTAACCTCTCCCATCTGAGCTTCTATGCCCTCGGAGAATTTCCAATGGAACAATTAGCGGATTCTGGTTTAGATCTGAGTAAACCGTGCCATGGAAAACATAAGCAGTGCAGTCATCAGAGCAGGACGCAAATAGGGGATAGGACCGATGGAAAGCAACATTAGTGATGTCTTTAGGATGACACCTGAGAATATTTTCAAAACAACATTAGACAAAGGATATACATAATAACATAAAACATACATCTGGGACATAATATACAGAAATATTTTGTTAATAAGAAAGATATCTATTGCTATCAAAAGAACCTATTGAACTACAATATGATGACGTTCCCTAATAGAAAATCATAATTTTACAAGATCAGAGAAGATATTGAGGCAATTTAATTAAAGCTACAACATACTTGAGAGTTCTGTAAGGTTTAGATGAAAGGTCCAAGTCAAACCAACAAAGTTTTCCTTCTTTGCTTCCAACAATTAGATTGTCACCTGTAAAGGATACAATAGCCAGATTGGTAGGATATTTAACAAGCTAATTAATAGCAAAGAAAGCACGAACAAGTTGATGAAAACTAGGAATATTGACTAGAATATTAATAAATCTAAGTTGGGCTAAATACATTATAGGTCCCTAAACTTTGAGAACTGATAAATCTTAGTCCCTATCTTTTCAATTACATGCAGTTAGTTCCTAAGCAATCGAAATTGGTCATAAGAACAATTCATTAGTCATTTTCAAGAATATGTAAACAATGCAATGGAACTACAAGACCAGCATGTAAAATCTAATTTTAAGCATTACATAACAGTCACAGGCACTATTTGTTCACGCAAAAGTGACAAATTGTCATTGATGTTACCAATTTCATATGGTTGGGGGACTAACTGCATACAGTTGACCGAATAGGGAGCAAAGTACATCAATTATTAAAGAGAAGAGGTCAATAAAGGATTTTAACATTGAAGTCATAGCCAAGCAAACAATATATGAAAGCTACCAGCCGGATGAATTGCAATAGAAGAGATTTCCCGCAGTCCAGTCTCAAGCTTTTTTATAAGCTTGTGCTTCAACAGATCATAAACACGAACATCCTTCTTTGTTGAAATGAAGAAGTGGGAACGAGTAGGGTGGAAAATTGATGAAACCGGAAGTCCACGCAACTTGAACGGAAATCTCTGAGTTTGCTTGTTAGAAAGCCTGTGTATTAGGATCGATCTTGATTCCCGTAATGGACAAGTCAAGGATAACCTTAGAAAGAACAAATTTAAATACATTGCACCATCTTTTGTCATGGTCTCAATACGTGAATATAGAACATGTAAATGTGGTGCATCTGTGCATGGGACCTAACCCAGTTAAACATTAGATTTTCAATTATCTTCTGGTTAGATAAAGTCAAAGACATGTGCAGTTGATCATACAAGAGCTTGATGCCTCCCAATTGCCATAGCTCAAGAATACACCCACTTGCTATAGCCAGCAGATCTATCTCTAAAGCAACAACAATGCACTCAAATCAATAAGTACCAGCAGCAAAATGGAGAAAAAATTATGGGTCACCGACCATGAAAAAAGGGATACTGAGAACAAAAAAAATATGCACATTTTAAAATGGAGAATATCTGCAATTAGATTTCATAAAAAAAGGATATCTGCAGGCACCACTGTTGAGAAGTAATCTCCTTTACGATGCCACTCGACTGAAGAGACAGACTGCAAGAACCAATCAAATCATACAATACACATTCCACAGAAAGGCATTCACGTAACAACGGGGGAGAAGTATTTACCTTGAAATGTGTCAACCTTACACCCCCACGTTTATCATCTTGAAGCCAGCTTACAATGGATGCAATCTCACCTATTTAATGCAAAGTATACCTTGAAGTCTGATGCTAAGCATTTTATCTAGGTTAGAGAGAGCAATAACTGTATTATACTGACCAGAGTCATCTTGTGATGTAGGTTTCTTGACGTGAAGAATTCCGTTAATTTTTTCATGTTCTTCATTCCCAAAAGCAGCATTCAATAGAACTATATCCTGTCCCCTGCAATAATTAATTATCATTCAATATAATCTCCAGACTATTTTTTATGGGCATTGAATTGAACACATTACATTTTTTTCTTTCTATTCAATTTTTGTTTCTGAAATAAAGGTAAGGGACCACAAAGTCAAGAAAGTGAAACAAGCCTTACATAGAGACGGCCAGTATGGGAAGCTCACGCACAGGATTCCATGCTACACACTTAACAGCTTCACCAAACTCCCAGACTCTAAGACATCTACCAGTTTCAACCTCCCAAATACGCACAGTTCCATCCATTGACCCTATCCAGACCAAAATGACATCAAACCATATAACAGACAATTAATCTTACCTCATTCAAAATGCAATGATATTTTTTTATTTAAGATAAACAGCTGCAAAATTTTAGTTGTGTTTACAAACCGGATGCAATCCACTGCCCTGAAGCTTCAACAGAGACCGACATAACTGCACCTGTGTGACCTTTGTACTCTAGATAACATGTTACAGGATATGGCCTGAGGTCCTTTCGACTGGGTAGTGTCGGTTTCAAAGACTCAGGATCAATGTTTATCTGTAAAATCATAAAGAAAAACATAAATACCATAATAAACCTAAAATATTGTTAGAACTAAACTAAACAGAAAAATTCAAAACGATACTGCAAAAGCTTAAAATAATAATGCAATAACAACCAGAAAAAACTCGAATAATTCTGAATTTTTCGCTTACTCGTTTTTTCCGAACTCTAGGGCACAAGTAAAGATCCAAACATCTTTCAAAGGATTCCCTAACAGCATTCTCATATGCAGGGATACTTCTCATAGATGTGAATCTAGCCACATAAAAAAACGATTAGTTTGTTAAATTTACAAGTTTCCAACAAGAAGTAAATGAATATCATGAGATATTTTACCTTTTTGGTATAAACTTGGGGCGGTCTTCGTCAAACATTAACTGATATTTATTGATCTCTTCTTGTGTTGGGATATATTCTAAAGAGGGATTGTAGGATTCCTCATGCCCTGACAGAAAGATCTAAACTATAATTTTGGCCAAAATTTGCACAACTAAAAAGAGATTTGCAGAACTAATTGACAATACCTGGCAATTTTGGCCTTGGTGCAGGAATGTAAGCCAAATGCTTAGATTTTTCGGTTGACTCTGAGTCATCTCCCCATAAGTGATAGACACGTGATTCTTCTTTAGGCTTGTCAAATTTAATATCACCCCTACGTATAGCCCGAACAATCTTCAGAACCTGTAGATACGCAAGAGAAGAACAGAGCATGAATCAGTTGATTTCCTGAAAAACCCATAAAATTACACCAAGAATACAAAGAAGAGAGGACATATTCCAGCATAACAAAGATTACTTCACCAAATTTACTATTAGATAAAAGCTGAAATAGAATAAAGTCATACCTTCTTAGCTTCCCACTTTGAAGGTATGAAACGTCTCTTAGGTTCTGGTTCATTAGACAAAGGATGTTTGGCATCATCCCATTTAAACCAATCGACATAAGGCTGCATCCATAATGCACAAAATTCAACTCTGAATAAATTATTCACTTTACTGATGTTTTAATGATTGATAATGAAATAGTGAGTAATAAGAAGCATCAATGAATACCGACACACCGTATAGGGATCAAAATCAGCATGTGGTGCCTTCCCTCGAAGCAATCTGCTAACCATCTTGGCCTCTTGCTTTGTAAGTTTGACTACCTCATCATTATACTCATCGTATATTTTGCGCCTGAACAAAACAAAATTACACTAAAATAAACATAGATATTGATAAGGTAAAAATACGGTAAACTATAAGTTGAATTCATATTTTTTGTAAAAAATTAAAAAAGTAAAATCAACTATATATTTTGCTTAAACTTGCACAAAAATAGGGTAGGCAAAGACTTCCATACGACAGAAACCCCCCAAAAGTTAAAAGAAAACATTGAAAACTCACCAGTTTTTTGTGTCGTCAGCACTAGCAAGAAAAGATTGCAATTTGTCTTCTCTTTCTTTCTTTTTTATTTTCTTTCCTGTGACATCATAACCAATATGTTTCTCATCCCGGTACCACTCCAAAGGAACATCTCCAATGGTATTTTGAGGAGCCACCTATTTCGACATACACAACAACAAAGAGGAAGCAGCTTACTGTATTCAGCAAAGAATGCTAACGAGACATAGGTCATATTTGCTACAACAGAAAAAAAAAAAAAAAAAAATCCAACATACCTCATCTTCAGATGAATCACTCTCTTCAACACCAGGTCGTTCTAAGTCGTCACTTTGGCCACCATGGTCATGGCCATTAGCCAAACTAATATCATTGTCAGCATCCGCATTTCCCTGTCATGAGAAGCCATAAAAACCTAATAATCCAGAACCATAAGTATAACAAAAATTCTCATATAAGTACCAAACAAGGGAATGGGAAAGAGATTTCCAGTTTACTTACAACAGCGCAAGGAAAACAAAGGTTGGGTGGGCAAGAAATAAAACCATGAGTTTCAAAGCATTAAGAAAATAGAGGCAAGTATTTTGTACCTCACTTTCAGATGAATCACTTTCTTCAGATTCTGAGTCTCTCGACAATTCACCATCCTCTGAGCCATCATTCTCGGAGAAATCCTATAGAAAAGCGGAGAATGTGAACAACAATAATAGAACAGTCCTTGCAAAAATACAAATTCAACCAACGTATCATTGCACAGAACATTAAATGAATGCAAGTCTCTTGTACCTCATCTTCAGATGAATCAGTCCCTCCAGATGCTGATTCCCTCAAAGATTCAGAATCTTCTGGGCCATCATCCTCAGAAACGTCCTATAACAATATGACATCACATATACTTGTATTAAAACCCAAATAAAGACACCGATTTTATCACACAAATTCCAAGGGTGTTATGCTCACATGTTCTTTTTTTTTCTAATGATATGCTCAAATGAATGCTTACAAAAGTATACAACTTCTACTCCCAGACAAAAAAATAGTAACAGAAAAAGTCACAAAGCATAGTTAATGAACTCTAAAGCATCAAGTTTCTCTTAGAATACTTTCTAAGATACTCCGAAGTACATTTAAATCACTTTTTTTTATAATTCGACATACCTCATCAGAATGAGACCCATACACAGGATTGACCTTCTGCTCAAGGTCAATACCTGACTCAGAATAAGATGCTGATGCTTTCTCTTTAACTTGTTTCTCCTGCTCGACTTTTATGCTTTTCTGCAGAGGCGGCTCAAGACCTTGTGAGGCCCTAGGCCGCATTTAAAAGTGAGGCCCCTTGAAATGTATTCAAAAGTTGAGAATAACACATTTGAATGATCGAAAAGGTCATAAATCATCATATAAGATCACAAACCTAGCTAATATCACAGAATAATATACACAAGGTCGGCAATTATAAGATCAAAAAGAAACAAATAAATCAAGATAAGGCAGAGATACCTATTACAAGCTAAACGCCAACCACGCATAATACTTAACGGGATTGGGCCGGCGGCAATAGAGTAGGAGGATGCTTGACTGCCAGCTTTGGTGTGGAAGAGGAAGAGAGTGAAATTAGGTTAGATGACTACGTGGAATCCATTATATACACTGCGGCTTTTACGGTTTTGTTTCTCATGCGGTTTTGTTAAAAATACATGTTATTTTCTTACGATATCAAACAAAATATATATATATATATATATATATATATATATATATATATATATATAACAACTAAATTTAGGGAAGGTATTAATGGGTTGAATCAATTTAACTAATAAAATTAATTTTTAAAAATTAAAAATCAATCTAATTCAATAAAAACTATAAAATTAATACAAATTAAATCATTTAAATTGATTTAAATTTTAATTTTAATTTTTAATAATAAAACAATTATTATTTAAGCAATTATAACTTATTTATATCAAAAGTTGTCAAAAGTTCGATACACTAAAATTTTTGAGGAGTTAAATTCATAAAATGTGAAAGTTATGTAATATTATTTTAATAAATAATAATAAAATTATTATTGTATTAAATTTTATATTTTAAACATTGATTATGTTTAAAACTAAAATAATTTTGATTTTTTTCGAATAATAAATCAACAAAAATATATACTTTAATTCTAAATAGCATAAAATTTAAAATATTTTTTTTAATTTCATATCAATTGAGCTTATATTAAATTCATAAAAAAAAATATTAATCAAAAAAATACTCACGGGATTAAATAAATACTAGTATGATTTATACATGCTTATATAACTATATTCACACTAATATCAATACTTTTAATTTTTGAATTTTTATTTAATAAAATTATAACGTAAAATTAAAAATTAATAAAATAATATTATTAATAAAACGAATTGGTTCTTGTAGAATTTTTAACATTAAAAAATAATCAAACCCATCATGTATCAATTTTGAAATTTTGGAACCAATCAAATTCAATAAAAAAGATAAAACCAATCATTATGGGTTAAATTAGTTTGGATAACATGGGATGAATTAAATCAAGTAAATTTTAAACATTTTTAAAGCTACCAATAGTTTAAGAAAAATCTATAAATTTTTTACTATCAAATAAAATATAGATAATATAATATGAAATGAAGACCTTGGAAAGTGTTTTTTTTTTTAATTTCTTTCTACTTTTAAATATATATTTAAAAACATTTTATTTTCATACAATTGTGTAAAAGCACAAAGATCTAAATACTCTTAAACAAGTATTTAAATAAATTTTATTTTTAAATATATGTCTTTAATTTTGAATATAAATTAAATAAAATGATAAATATTAATATAAGTATATAAAAATGAAAATTGCTCAAATTTTAGAACTTGCATATCTACAAATTTTGAATAATGATATTTGGAACAGAACTTACGTGACAAGTGATAATATGATTCAAGGAATGAGGAATAATGTTTGGTAAGATATGAACTACCAACCCGTTTCGTGACTCATGACTTTGTTTTTTTTTTTTTTGCATCAATGATTAATTGCATTGTTACACACTATTTATTTATTTATTTTGGTCAAAGTATTTATTGCATGCCAATTGGCATTAGCATTAGCCTTCTCTTTCTTTCAACCCATTAAGGTTAAGTTCTTGATCAATATCTGCAGCAATTAAACTGATTTGTGAGTGAGCCTTTCTAAGCAATCCTATTTATTGCTCGATTACATTAACAAAATCTCCCAAACAATCAACTCTTTCATAGCCATGCAAAAAAACAAAGCATAATGTATACAAAGATTCAATTTTAACTCTTCAATAGTTTTCAATAATCAAAAAAATCTTCAATAGTTTAATCAATTGGAACACGAGGTCCAACAAGCAATTTTCTTTCTCCAAAGCTAATGTTCCTGCCATACAATGTTGACACACAAGGAATTTAGAAACAAAATAAAGCGAAGTTGCTAACCAAATTGTTGAAAAAGTAATTTAAAACATAACTATGGTTACAACTTACAATAGGGACGAGCAGGGGAAAATACCCGAAAAGAGTAAAAGATTCACTTTAGACAAAAACATCAAAGTTGTCTATTCACTTGGACAAAAACATCAAGCATTTTGAGCTGTCCTCTAACCATTTCCCAGAAATCACGATTGGCTCAACGAAAAGGCATTGGTGGTAAGAAACAAACCCTCAACAGCATCAGCCATCTAGCATTAAAGATCAAGTTTTGAGAGAACGTCAAGCCATCTTGGAGTTTCCTCATCAAAGATGTAGGTCAAAGGAGAAACTAAAACCCCACTTCCTCCAATCTGCAGCAAATATTGATGCCAATTAAAATCTTCTATAAACCAAATTATGTAACTTAACAGAGTCTACAAGTCCAAAATGGGCAAATGGTAAATCTAGAAATAGAACCTTTCCAGTGGACAAAATTTCGGCCCATAGAAGAATGCGAAACTCTTATCAACCATAGTTTCAGCCTTTCAGGCTTTCACCATGTTTCCCAATACTCTATAATGCATATCCATCTATCTACTTGCATGCATGCCAAGTTGCCAACAAAAAATATATAAATAACAGTTTCAACTTTTAACCTACATGGGCCATCAAGAGTTAGTTTTCTTAGCCCTCACATTGGGCCGACAACTTCTCTACAACTTTACTACAAAGTCCATAATGTGATTAAAAAAAATGATTATGCAACCACCAATATTTCCGTGCAGTGACTTCTAATGTCTAGGAGAACGTTTTGAATTAAAGCTTGTATGTGTAACAATATACTATATACAGAAGCTTGAACAAGCAAAGATGACTTTGCCTTTATAAATGCAAAAATATAGATCAACAAAGATGATATTACTCTCATGTTATTTCAGAAAGGGAAGAGCAGCATACAGTTTATGTAATATATTATGCTTATATTACTCACCGCTCTCAGTTGTTGTACGGATTTGTAGAGCGCCATTTTGGGCACACATATGACTATGGCATAGTAATCAGGTACTATCTTTCCATCACGTTTGCAGAAAACTGGACTAACAGTGGGACCCTGAGAGTAACAAAAACAAACACTTACAGAGCTTGCAAGATACAAAGATAATCTGATACTCAATAAAGAACAATTTGTTTGTTCTTTGCATAACTTGAACACGAGTCCAAAGGTGGAAAGGAAGTGTAGAAGAGTCACCTGCAAACCGGATAATGAAGGCTGACTCAAGACTCGCTCAGCCACTTCCTCTGCACTATTTCCTCTCATGTTTGCAACAACCTGCCAGGGAAGTGTGAAACACAAGAATAATCTGAAGACCAAAACAACCATAATACCAGAGATATGATCTACTAACCGTGAACTGACCCATTGCTCTGAGATGAGCCTCAAATCTTTCAAGCATCTCATGTGTTGTATCCAGTACGCCTTTGCGGTGGATCAACGATCTACGGCTTGCAACTAGAACTGCCTAATGCACATTTGGCTTCCAAGGTAAGACATAATGTAGGAAAACAATGAAATAGCACCAGATGCTAAAAGCATATCTAAAGGCATCTTAAAACTCAAAGATCAGAATTCAAGCATCTTAAATCTTACCTGACTTTGTAGCACGACTCCACCTTCAATTTCTTTCAAATTGTTCTCTCTTAATGTTGTCCCACTACTCACAAGGTCCAAAATAGCATCAGCTATACCCATCTGCAAGTAGCTACATTTAACAACAAATATGCCCGAAAATAACAGACAAGCACTAAGAGATGTAAATGCAATTTGACAGAATTTCAACTTATATTTTTCATGATATTCGAAAATTTATATTTTAAAAAATCAAAACCCCAAATTTCTAATGCTATGACCTGCAGGTATGTGAGGTTAAAACTTACGTTACCGAACTCGGATACGAGTGTCAAATATGGATATATATAATGAGGTCGGACTTGTAAATATTAAAATTTTAGGATACGGAATGTGCGCCAAATTTTAGACACGGACAGTTGGACAACGCAAATTATATTCAAAGTATGTTTAATTTATATTATATTATATATTATACATAATTAAATTTATAAGCGTCAACTCAGATTTATTATATTATTATTAAATAATATTCATTACATTATCATTTTTATTTCTTTCCATTACATTTTATTTAAATTAAAAGAATTATGTGTTATGGCCCTTTTTAAAAGTGTAGAGAAGCTTATTACATAAAATAAATTAAAAAAATTCAAGGCCCAGCCCAATTGGAGCATGAAAGACATGTGATATTTAACGTGACTTTAAGTGAAACCCCAATTTCTCCTTTCATCTTATTCTTCTCCCCAGCACCTCCATTTTCACGCTCTATAAGTACCGGATAATATTCATCTTCTTCGTCTCTACTATCGAGTCCAATTTGACAATGGCATGTCATACACATATTTTGTCTCAGTGTCGTGTCGACACCAGTACAGCAGGTCAAAGCACCGAGTCGAGGTAATAGAGGTCAAAACCAAAAGATATGGCACCAAGACGATCCACTCTTCCAAAAATATCTCAAGTCTATTATGTTTGCCTACAAAGTTGATTTTAACTTGAATTGCTAATATCCCCATCAAACGTTCCTTACCTTTTTCCATATTCTTGATATTGAAATTTATTATTATTATTATCACTATCATATTTTTCTAAGTAGAATCAAACCTTTGGAACAGAAAAATCAATATCAAAAAAACAATTTTTCAATATACTAACACACTAAACTTGGTATTAATGTGTAATTGTGTATAATCTCAATTTCTGCAATGCTAAATGAATTTCCACCACTTCTACTGAACACTTGTTTCTTATAATGGCTAAAATATGAAATTTAAACTCTGATTAAATGGTTGTTTGTTAGTAAGAAATAATTGAAGCGGAATTGAATCCCTTGGCCTACCCTAACCAAAAACAAATGTGTAAAAAGATGAAGGCAGTGCTAAACTCCTTTATGAAGGTAGTCATTACGATGGCTTGAAATAAGAGGTTTATGCTAAAATGTTACGCAACTGGGAGAAAACAGGTTCATCATACACAACATAATAATTCATCCTTCAGTTCATATGAATTATATCCATTATAGTTTTCTTCAAAAGAAATAAATCTTACCGCAGGAGCAGCCTCTAGTGCTCCATCAGCAGTTGAAAAGGTCACATACTTCAATCCATTTTCTCTCATGAATTTAGGACCCAGCTGCACAGAGAGATAAAGAACATACATAACGAAAAAGAGAGAAAAATTAAAAATTCCAACATAATTAAGGCAAATTAGAATAGAATAATCCAAGAAGCGATGGCATACATAAGTGAAGCCAGTAGCAACACGCAAAGGTTTATCTTCCGTCCATTGGGGCATTTGTGCTAATTCCCTTAGAGAATTTACATTCTCGAAAATTCCATATTTTGGAATCTAAATGAAGAAGAAGATTTCCACAATATCAAGAGCAAACAATAGTGAGAAAATTCAAGAAATCTGGAAAATACTCGTACTTAAAAAACAATACTCACAGCAAGGGACAAACGGCACTCTCCAAATTTGAGAGCATCATGAACAAGGATAAGATCTTCATTCCCCTAAAAGAACAAGTAAATGGAAAGCTAGTAATCTCAATGCAAAGCATAAAAGGCTACTGATTTAGCTCAAAATACGGTTGATAAACGTAGTAAACACTAAGATCCTACCTCCCCATATTCACGAACAATATCTAATCCCACAATTCCAAGGTCCAAATCTCCAGACAACAATTTCCGTACAATATCTTTAGGCCGTTGAAACCACACTTCAGTATTTGACAGCTACAATGAAAATCAACCATTTTTTTTAAATTCTATTACTTGCAATTTTCAAACCGTAGCCATCACCAAACCATCCAATTGGTAAAGAAAATTGAAACCTGAGGAATGTCTGCCACATACTGTCTAGGATTGACTTGCTTTACCGACAATTGACAATCCTGTTTTTCAATTAATACCCAAAAGAAAAGAGAAAAAGACAATTATCTTATGATTTTAAAGGGAATATTTAAATAAAATTATTATTATTACTATTTACCTTAAGAAGGTCGAGTGTGTCTTCAGCTAATCGACCTTTGCTGGCCACACCTAAACGAATCTCGGCTCTCTCAGAGAGTCCACCATCGACTTTCCCATTAACAGTCGCAATATGAGATTGTGACAAGCAGCGACAGGAAAACGAGGTCGTTGAAAGCGTCGACGTGGGCAGTTTAATGGAGATGTAAAAAGACGGAAATGAGGAAAATATGGGAAGAGACGGAGACGGAGACGGAGAGGAAGGGCATTTGGGTAAAGTTGGAAGGAAGGACATGACTGTGTTTAATGGGCAGAGGACAATAAGAAAGAACAAGAGGATTTGAGACTACTTTCTCTCTCTAGGATCAAAGGGCTCGCGGCGGAGAGTGAGCAAGGAAATGAAAGAGAACGTATAGAGAGAGAGGACGGAATTTTGACTTATGACACAAATAGAAACATAATATTAAGAGAAATTTTCCAAAAACCTCAAAATTTACTATTTTTTAATTAATAAAAATTTAAAAATGTAATAACATAATAATTTTATAGTTTATGTCAGAATTAATTAATACATCTTAAAATATCTCATCCTTATAAAAAAAACTTATCTTCATAAAAAAAATAATAATAATAATATACCCCCGATCCTTTTTTCTTATAGCAATATCTATTTTTCTACATTTATATTCACTACCAATAACTCAAAAATTTTAATATTTTAAACTTAAAATATTAAAAATAGAAGGATATATTTCAAAGATGTGAAAAAACTAAAAAAATTTGAACAAATTTAAAACAAAAAATAATTAAAATAGGTATATCAAAATCTCTTTTTTTTTAAATCGCACAAAATTTTAGTAAAGATTACCTAACATTTCTATTAAATTCAATAGGAATTATTAAACATTTCTCTTAGATGGTATGGCCTATTGAATATATTTGAAAGATTTAATAACTCTTATTAAATCTTTGTGCCGTTTGTAAAAGAAAAAAATTTGATATACTTGTTTCAATTATTTTTTATTTCAATCTTTTTCATAATTTTTTATTTTTTTTATATCTTTAAAATATTTTTTTCTTTTTTTATTAATATTTTGAGCTCAAAATATTATACTTTTTAAGTTATTAGTGATGAATATAGAAGTATGGAAATGAAAGTTGACGTAGGAAAGAAGAAGTGTGATATATTTAATTTTTTTTAAGAAAATAATTTCTCTTCTCTTTTTTTTTTTTTTTAATAAGGGATGGATGTTTTGAAAAGTTAAAATATATTAATTAGATTTAATAAAAAGGATAAGATTGTTCTTTCATTATATTTAAATTATTTATTATTTATCGGGATATCTGAGGAAAGTTTGAAAATTTTTCAGAATTTTCCTAATATTAATTAATTATATAAATAATGAAAAACGTCTTAAAATTCTCTTATTCGCTATTTGCCTTAAAATGGTAGAAACATTGAGGCCCATGAATAATTTTTTATTTAAAAAGGACTCTCAACCAAAAAACGAAGGAAAATTACGTTACCTAGTATATTATTTTATTAATTAGTATCATAGATTTATTCTATTAATTTTAATTATTAAAAAAATATTTTAAATAAAATAATAATTTCATTTTTTATATATATATTTTATATTTTTTAAACATACTATTTTTGTCCTTTTCATTCTTAGAAGCAAAAAATTACTCTCAGGTCTTTTATTTCTCGGATACTCGGTTAGCTTTTTGGTTCAAGGATGAAGTCGATCGAAGGCGGCTAAACAAGCTACCATTAAAGGAGAACGAATAAAATTTCTCTTTTTTATTGTGGAGCCTCATTTGACTTCAAATTTTCTTTTTTAAAGTCGCTTCGATTGGATTATTATGACTTGAAAACAGTTGGCCTTCAAGAATAACAATATATGATAATAATATGAACGATGGAAAGAAGAGATAAAGAGCGAGAAACGAAGGATAAAGAAAGCTTGGTTGAAGGAGAATGAAGATTAGACCATGGTTGAATAGCAACAACTACAAAAATTAAGCTGAGTTGCTGAAAAATGGTGGTGAAAAACAAGAGGAGCTTTCTGCCTAGAATGTCAAGAGATGTGGAGTACAAATCCACCAAAATAACAAGTGTGCGGGAGAGACGGGGGTGGGGGACAACATAGTATGGTGAGCTTTCCATAGGAATATAAAGTGAGCAAGACACAACGCAGCATAGTGATCAAATGCTTGGTGAGTAATAAATCAATTCTGTTGGATTTCTATAACAGACAAATCATGTTCTGTCCCATTGTTTTTGTTGGGTTATCAACACTAGGAGCCCAGACACCAGTTGGACTGGACTTGCATCCGATTTTCTGGCGATGCAAGCACAAGCTCAGACCCAATACAGTTCTAAATCAGAGAATCTCTCAGTCCTTAGCATGTCAAATTTTAACTAATTGATTCATAAGTGTCACCCTTCAAGCATGGCCTTAGCAGCATCTATGAGTATAGGTCTAAAATCATCAGAAGCTCGACCAAGAACCGTGTATCCTTCCTTGTCTTCAACATCAACATCTGCCCCATGCCTTACTAAAAGGAGAGCTACCTGTGAACAACAGACAAAAAATGACAAAGATGTTGAGAAAACTTGTATTCTACCATCGTCATGCTGGGAGTGTTCTGTGATGAAGGAAACACAGGCTAGTTCTTTAGGATGGAAAATATAAATGTCACCTTTTATTATCATCTCTCCATATCACCTCATGAAGAACCTCTTTTACCGTTTACTCATTAAATACTACTGTCCTTTTATGTTTCTTCTGTTCATATGAAGAAAAAAAGACCATAAAAAGAACACAGAACATTTCTGCAGCACACTGAAGCACAATAAATGATGAAACAGATTTGAAAAAGTGTACTTACTTAAAACACATGGAACACACTATTAAAATTCACCATTGCCTTACATTCCTTTCTAAAATCAAAAGGATTTCCTAACAACCTTAGCAAAACAACCCCTAAATCTCATCTCAGTTCATTACATGCGTTAAGAAACATCACCATGCTTCGAGATCCAGGGAAGTGAGATCCAGGAAAGGTTATCCCAAAAGATAAGAATTAGGAAAGCATTCAGAAACCTCAAGCCAAGAAATGCTTCATTGCTTACAGTGAAAAGCATAGTCAGGTTTAAATTGGAAAGTTCTCAGTTAACATACAAGACAATCACTAAATGGAGCAGCATACTGAAAGAATCCTGTCATGCATAACAGAATATTGAAAAAAAAAAAATGAAAAAAAAGGGAAACCAAGTTAAGCTGCAGTGATCAGTAGCAAAAAAAAAAAAAAAAGTTAAGCTGCAGTGATTTACATCCACAAAGCAGCTCAAACTTAACTTGTATTAAGGGAAGCAAATTCTAGCCTACTTAGGAGCAATATAGGGGAAAAAATTTATGATCGACTTTTTGTCCAAAGCATGGAAATTGGAAGTAGTGATATTTATGACCAAGCATGCATTTGCTAAAACTAATTTGATTTCAGGGCCCAAGTAGACTAGAATTGTTTTTCCCAACTCTAACAAAGCACAACCAACAATGGGAAACCGACAGTGATATATTTTTTCATAAGCACGAGTACATGGTGAATATTAGATACTGATCTGTTGCAACACCTGCAACCAAACCTACCTGTTTGTTATGGAAAATCACTGCAGTCATAAGAGGAGTCTGACCAGCGTTATCGACAGCATCAACCTCTGCTCCTTCCTCAATTAGAAATTCACATAATTGTGAGTTCCCAGTGCTAGCTGCTCGATGCAATGGGGTGCAACCCACCTGAGCAAATGTATGTCATGTAAATAAGTAAGCAAAAAACATCATACACAAACCCAAAAAAAATGAAGAGTAGTTACAAGAAACCTCCTTCAGTAACACATGATAACAGATAACTACAACTACCTAAAAAAGTAAGGGGAAAATAATAGCAAAATAGATGTAAAAGTTACAAGCCTTGTCCTTTAAGTTAATATCAG
The DNA here is from genome assembly GCA_029378325.1 of Elaeagnus macrophylla. Classification (NCBI taxonomy): domain Eukaryota; kingdom Viridiplantae; phylum Streptophyta; class Magnoliopsida; order Rosales; family Elaeagnaceae; genus Elaeagnus; species Elaeagnus macrophylla. The sequence goes on along the minus strand of CM055642.1, from coordinate 7,319,566 downwards.
CTCCATGGGAGATCAAGGCTTCAGCAATCTTCAACCATCCCTTGCTAGCAGCATAGTGAAGAGCAGTTCGACCACCATCATTCCTTATATTAACATCAGCTCCTGTTAAGAGCAAATAAATGAGTCAATTCACTGATGGTAAGTTTTATATCTCCTCGCAAGTTAAACAAAAAATATGAAAGGCTTTGACCTCTAAATATCTGGTATTTTTTACAATATTAACTCAGTATCAGGCCTCTTAAAATGCTCTCACAAATCAAGACCATGAGATTCCTAATGAAGAAAATTAACATTTTCATATTCCAAAAGTTTGGCTAAGCAAGATCTTAATATATGTGCTCTCTGCATGCAAAAATTCATAGCAATGACACAAAAAGCAGTAGCACAATGACGATCATTCACTGCAAAGTCAATCAGGAATGACTTGTCCATTAAAGCATAAACACTAATGGAAGAAACAAATCAAGAATAATAAGCCCATTTATCCTCTCTTTACTTGTCTTTCAATAAATCATATATTTTCAGAGAGACACCTAATAAAAAATAGGTGTTAATTTGTGAGAGCATTTTAACAGGTCCGGTACTGAGTTCTATTTGTCCTTAATGAACGGTATTGAGCACTAGTTCCTACTGTTCTTTGTTTTCAATCTTCAAAGTTGCCAACATAGAATTAGCTCTATTAAGCATGCCTAGTGAGTAAATAGCATATAAAACGATGAAATTGGTGAAGCAATGATAAAGTTCTATCATCTGAATAAGGCATCATTACCAAAACTTGTTTCACAAAACACCAATGTGATAATAAAGCAGTTTGAGCCGAAGTTTTAATCCAAAAACTAAGAGTTGCTTAAGAGAACCAGAGCATTAAAATGAAAAATATCACCTTTGGTAAGCAAAGCGTCAACTATATCTGACTTCCCAATGCTAGATGCAGAATGAAGAGGTGCCCATCCTTCCTCATCTTTACTATTTATCACAGCGGCTGCTTCATCAGCAGCTAATATTATCTTCAACAACTGATTACCATGCAGAAAAAATAACAACAATTAAATTAAACTATGAATTTGTATAGTTATGAATGAATTTAATCCTTCCGCACAACATAAAATTCGAAACTCGTGTAAAACCAAAGCTACACGGTTCTATAACACCAATTGAGAGTCGATAAATCAAGACAAAAACCTATATTTTTTCCAGTTTTGCCCCTTTTCAGAATCCAATTATTCGGAAAGTGGGACCACGAAGAACACTAGACATCAAAGTTTTCCATCATTTTCTTGCATTTTTTCAGAAACTAATTAAAACAGTTTATTGAAGAATGAATAGAAACACGGACCTCAAGGTGACCTGAAGAAGCAGCGACATGAAGGAGGGACCGACCGTCCTCGTTCCTCAGAGAGAGAGCTTTAGAGAGCTGATCGTTAGACAGAACTTTGAAAACCGAGGAATCTCCTGCCTCCGCTGCCTTGAAGAGATCTTCAGCTTTGAGCTGTGGAACTATAGGGTCAATTTCCATTTCCATATATAACCAAAGATTGACTAGAAGCGTTTGTGTTTTTCAAAGGGTTTTGGGCAGTACCAAGCAAAGCTCCTCCGATGTATTTGATGGACCAGGGATGGTTCGAGTCGGCCCGAACCGCCTATCTCCGATTTATATGTGAGGGCAAAATGTAACTAATTATTTAAAATATAGATTTTTCTTTCTTTCTTTCTGCTCTATAGTTCCTTGAAAACTGACTACCTAAATCATTGGCAGTCCAATGGTATAAGATTTAGTGATAAATTAACAGCAGCTAGTTCAGCTTTCAGATAAATATCTTTTTAATACAAAATAAATAAAAACTAACCACCTAAAACACTCTTGATATATAAATGACCTATATATGTAAATAGTTTTTTTTTTTTTTATAAAAAAATATATATTTATTTTTTTAATATTAAAAAATATATATATTTATTTAAATTGTGAGAAAAATCAATATATATATATATATATATATATATATATATATATATATTTTTTTTTTTTTTTTTTTTTTTTTTTTTTTTTTTCTAAAAGGGACTAAACTCATAATATAAAAAAAAAAAAAAAATTATATCATGTAATTAAATCATACTTAAAATTATAATAAAATCAAATTTATTTATTGTGTTGAAAAAAAAAATACAAACCTCTACAACTATACTCTCAAATCGATTAAATTGCTATATGTTGGAAGGCCAACATATTAAAGAGCTTCCTATAAATGCTATGAGGTTTTTAATCAAAAAAGTTAACTTAATGGAAAGAGTAGTTCAAATACTTCTATTTTTTTTTTAATTGTTTTATATTTTAATGTGATTTTATGTATGGTTTTGACTCTAGCAATTCCTCCCTTCATCGAGTTATCCATGACTTGTTCTTTAAATTATAATGCTCTCTTTTGAACTCAACATATGATCCACTTTATGGAGATTTCACATTCCTCAATAACTCTTAGCATTCCAAGATCACTACATGGTGGTGGCAACCATAACTTTAGTATCTTGGGTATTGTTCTAAGTTTACCTACAAACTTTTCCCCAATTTACTTAGACGTTCTATATGCAAACTCTTCACTTAATTTACTTGCGCATACTTCGTTTTAAGCTTGTTACTAGCGTGTAAAAGTTGACTACATGTCTCCCTTAAAATTACCAAACAAAGCCCATCTCTAAACATAGACCCTCACATTGGTTCACTTACATATGTCGGACAGTCCTTTAACCATTCAAATATCAATTATCGAAAGTCCAACAGATCAATGAATCTCTCGTAAATATTACGAGGTTTTAAAGTTTTCAACCCAAAATATGTGAAGAATAACCTCTATATATATATATATATATTACATATTAAAATATATTTGTCTTTACTATAACAGTATTATTTTGAACCTCTACTCTCAAACTAATCAAATTGCTATATTATTTTATAATAGGAAAGAAGTTGTATTTTCAAGCATGTGTCTAGTATTTTATTAGTACAAAATATTGTATCAATAATACAAAAACAATGAATAATTTTACATTTCATGTCACAATCTAGAACTACAACATTATTTAATTTATATAAAAGTCACAAATTTGCTGTAACATGTTTGAAAAATCATGTTATATGTAAGAGTTAAGTAATTAGAAGTCTAATTTATTGTTGATATTATGATAGTTCAAACAAATTAAAATCATGCTTAATTTATTTTCTTATTAGTGAAAGTATACAAGTTACTTACCAATTCCTCGCATGGTCAAATATTATCCTCCTTTGAGTCCTTTCATAAAAATATTTATGGTAAAAAAAAAAAAGAGCGGAGATGCATAATTGATTCATGATCAAATCAGGTATTCTGGTTGATGTGGTTCACGGGTTGTTGTTTGTCCCTCCCAAAGCCAAAAGTGTAAGAAATTGTTGTTCGTCCCTCACAGAGCAAAAAGTGGCTAATACAGTTAGCAACGAGAGCACATTTGGATGCATCACTAAAAAAGCATTTTAATCTTGAGGTAAACGCATGATTATAAAAAATGCTTTAATTCATAATGGCAAATACAAAATAAAGCGTTTTTAATCTTATTGTTTGTTTAAATGAGGATCCAAACACGTATCCAGGTAAATAACTTGAGCTCGTTCTTCGGTCAGGCTCAGCAAGTCAGCTACCTCAAAATGGGAATTATGTATTGTACAGTATACATATTTCAGGATCTGGGATTATACACAAGTGGAAGATTTTCATTTTGCTGGGCAAACTCTTATCTTTTAAAACAACAAATAGAAATGCACAGTGAAACAACAGAAGATGCAATAATACAAAAGCATTACATCTTAAGTTGATTTGTGAATCACGAGTAAACCCATTTACAACTTCTAAGCCTACAGAAACTTATCTAATAGTCTAGCAGCAAGACTCACAATCGTTTCAAATCACGAAATTGAATGACGCCAAGTATCGTTTCATCATAAAAAAAAGTCCGGAGAATCAGAGCAAGCAAACTAGCTAATTTTTATTTTCCTGAAAGTTATGAGGGTATATAGAAATGAATTAAATAGTAATACACCAAGTAACACACTTGACTTCAGATAGTTTATTGCCACTTTCTCAAGTGGTTATACACTTGTACTAAACTAGAGAGGATGAGCATACAAAACCAACATATTTTTTTATTAATATTAAAAAAAGTTATTGGATCTAGTGGAAAGGTAAAAACATCATCAGGAATGGAATTGACTATTTTACCCCCAAAAGGAAGACTTTTTGTATGGAATATTGGAATCCATGCTTTAAGAAGGCTTTATGTTCTTAAACTTACAACCCACCACCATACCACACAAGATTCAACTCCATGGCGTTTTGCATGTTTATTCCTTCAAAAGAAAGAAGATATAAATTGAGGAAGCTTCATTCGAAATAAATATGCTACTCTATTACCTAATTCGAAGGTCTTCCATCTTCTATGAGCGGTGCGAGAAGGAATTAGAAACCTTTATCCTTCACATGGTAATCACTTGAGGTCTCTGCAAGATAAACCAGTGAAAACTGTAATTAGTGCAACAAAAGAATAATGTAAACCATAGTTTGTCTGACTTTAACACGTTATGCCCAGCCAAATTGAACTATACTTTCAAATTTAGAAACAAAAGCATTATACTCGAATCCTTAGTTCATTATCGAACATCACAATAGCTCAAACGAAGATGTGTCACAGAATGTAAATGGATGCTAGGCATGCTTAGATGGCCAAAGTTCTGCACGTCTTTTTTTTTTTTTTTCCCGTTCTACACCTTGAAATTATAGTAATCATCCTTAGTTGTTGTCAATACAAATATCTGACCTTATTCTTGAGAATCGAATGAATTGAATAGTAAGAACAATTGATATTTACATTTGTGTCTCACATTACCAATTTGCTTAGCTATTATAATATTTATATGTAGTTGGACACCCTCTTCTTTTGAACCAATTTTTTGGAGTAAAATCCGGCCCATTTAACAAGAACACCAACAAAGTTGAAAATTTTCACTGTCGGTTGTATAATTCCACTCAGAGTTGGTTGTAGGCAACCAAAACAAAGTACAACAGCCCAGTCTCATGATTCATATTGGATATTTCTATCAATGCCTTTCAAGTTTCAACTGCAAATTTTATCAATTCTCAATTCCACATGTTCTAGACATTTTATTGAAAATGTAACAAGCCTAGATGCACATATGAAAATGTTTCTTCATTCGGTAGAGAATTTATTCTTCCTAAATGCACTCATGGTAAATCATATGGAAAATAGCAGGAGAATTTGACTGAAACAGAAACAAATGGGAGAAGAAAAGCAAAACCTACAGTACGTTCATCAACATAAAAATAACAAGCAATAGCCAGCAAAAAAAAATTTAGTCATATCGGAAGAATATCATATTAGACAATCTTCCTCGCCAAAATCACATCAATTGTGTACATGTTTTAAGTGTTACAGAAACTGAACTTATTTCTGGAAAACATTACAGTATTATTCAACACTTCACCTATCAATACAACACAATAAATATAACAATAACAAACTCTTCCTGCACAAAGATATCATCAAACCTTTGTCAGAGATCTGACTTTTCCATCATTGGTAACTTAACAACTAGAAGATACAATTTTTTTTTTAAAATAATGGATAGAATACAAGCTACTTCCTTTATATATAAAGTAATAAGACAAGACAAACATGGAATTAATGCATCCCAACTAACAGAGTAATGTGACTCTGCATCTAACTCCAGAGCACCCATTTTCAGTTAAAACTATACCAAGCTACCAGTAAAGAATACAAGATACAACAAGAAATACAGTCCAAATTTTGTTGTAAAACTGCATATTTAGTCATGATAAAAACAATAAAAAATGCCTCTCAAATTCAGCTTATTTGGACACAGGTTTTTGCAGAAGAGCAGTCAAGTAAACTTCTTCATTCTTTAAACCGCTGGAATCACTCTTGTTAGCTACTGCCCACTTCACCTTTCTGTACCCAAGTTTCCCAATTAAAGAACTGTAAACATTATCAAGATCCAACCTTTTGCTGAAGAAATGGTCCAACAAAAAATACCCACCACCTCTCAACACTCTATCCACATCAAAAATCAAGAACTCCAAAGCTGTAACCGGTATCCACCTATTGACAGCACGCCCACATCTAACAAGATCCAAAACCCCATCAAAAATCGGCAACCTCTGTTGCAATGGCACATGAAGTGGGACCAACCCTCTTAAAGCCACAGCCTCATTGTAAGGCGCACCATTATTCATAGTTGTGGTCACAATGGTGACATTGTAAAGCTTCATTCTAGCTGCAAAAGTTCCAGTACCGCCTCCAATATCCAATCCAAGACGAAGAACAGAGTTAGCTGCTTTAGCAATCTGGAACAACTGTGGGATAGGGAGGTCCAATTCGGATTTAAATGTCATGAACTTGGTAATCTCATTATTTGGATCGAAACCCATATTAGGATTTAACCGATTGAGACAACTGAAACCCTTACAAGAGTACCTTGTCCACAAGACATGGGAGTCAGGAAGTGAAGAAGGAAATGGGTTTTGGGGAAGAGAAGAAGTGGGTTTTGGTGGGGTTCTGGAGAAACATCTGCGTCTAGGAAGAGGATGACAACCTCTAATTATGAGAGATTCAACTATGAGATCAGTGTCTAATGGGCAAAAAGAGAATGGGGTGTAATTCATATACTTGTGGAGGAGTTCAGGGTAATTGGGGCAAGAAGAAGCTATTGGGTTAAGTTGAGAATAGAGTAAGAGATCTGATGGGATAGAGGGTTTGTTAATTGAGGTGGTTGTGGAAGGAGTTGGATGGTGAAGAGTGAGGTGGTTAATGGTGGCTCTAATGGTGTGGAGTTGATGCAGAAGATGGTCAGGTACTGGTTGATGAGATAGGAGTGGGGATTTGGGTGATTGAATGGTAGTTGAGAGATGGTAAAGGGATAGTATATTGGTGGCCACCATAGCCAACAAAAGAAGCAAGTTTAGATTCATAGTAAACCCCATTTTTTCCGCAGTTTCTCTCAATGCTTTTCTTCCTTTCTTTGGAGTTCGGCCTCACTCCCAGGACTAAAACAGCAAGCTCCTAGAATTTTATTTTTTTTCCAAAGCTTCTGGGAGATTTCTGAGTTGTCACAGTATAAGACAAGTAGTTAATAAATAATTTATTTATTAAAATAATTAACAAATTTTATCTAAATGTACGGGTATTATTAATTTAAGAATTTAATTATCAATTTAAACAAGATTAACGTGGAAGTAAAAAAAATTTATTGTAGCGATCATGTAGAAGAGAGAGAAATTTTGAAATGAAAAAAAATAAAAATAAAAAATCATGCATTCTTTTAGATTGTATTTTTCCATTTTTTTGTAATAGGAAACAAATAGGTTTTAAAACAAAGCTTCTGAGAATTCTGAAGGGTTGATAAAATATATATATATATATTATCGTAAATAATTTTTTTAAAAAAGTGATTACCCAATAACAAGCAGAGAAATTAGTCATGTTAAACGCTTAAAAAAAATAGAGGATTAAGTATTTTTGTAGTCACTTTTATTGTATCATTAAAATATTTTAGTCAATTTTTTCATAAAAAATACTTAAATTATACTTTCAATAAAAATGAAATATTTTAATTATTTTTTAAATAATATAATATTATTTTATTAATAAAAAAATTTAAAATTAAATTAATGGGAGTAAAATTATTATTAGTTTAAAATTCAATTTGCAGAATATATTATTATTTTTAATTTTTTTTAAACTATTTTTTGTAAATTTTTATTTTATAATTTTTTTTTGTAATTATTAGCACTTTTTTGTATCGCATTTTTTTATAAGCATTGTATTTATATCAAAAATACAGACTTTAAAATGTCAAAAATAAGAACTATAGTGTCAAAAAAATTGCAAGATCAATAGTGTTAGAATCATGTGATGAGCTATATAAATTCCACCATCTTCGTAGAGCAACACAGAATGACACAACCACTACTTAACTGTAAGCAACATAATAGAGATGCTTTATTCAATTTTTAGTACCGGTCAATAAAGATGATGAACATGAAAAATCTCATAACAAAATAATATTATTTTGTTAATAAAAAATTTGAAATAAGAATGATTGGGGCAAAATTGTTATTAGTTTAAAATTAAATTTACATAATACAATATTTTTTTTTTATAATTTTTTGGTAAACTATATTTTAAAATTTTATATTTATGAAAATTTTTGGTAATTTTTTGTAAGTATTGTATTTAAATCAAAACTGCAAACTTTATAATATCAAAAATAGAGGCTAGATGTGTCAGAAAATTATAAGATCAATGGTGTTGGAACTATATAATGGTTCTCTACATTCTACTATCTTTAGTAACCATATAGACAACACAATTGTTATCCTACTTTGACTAACACAATAGATATACGCTATTTAATTTTTAGTACTAGTCTTTGAAGATAATAAATATGAGAGATCTTGTCCGAGTTGTTTATTCGTCGCTTATCTTGTAATTTTTTTATTTATGTTTCCTCTATTTTTTTTTATTTAAAAAGTTTACAGATCCAAACATAATATCAAAGAAAAATGCGATACATAAAATTACTCAAAAAATACATAAAAATTATATAAAATTTAAAATTTTAATAATAATTGGCCAAAATAATAAAATATTATACTGTTAAAATTTAATTTTAAATTATTAAAATAAAATAATAATATTAAATTTACTTTATAATTATTTCAATTTTTTTATTAAATTAATAATATTTTACTAGATTAAACTAAGTGACTTAATTGTTTTTTTTTATGAAAATAAAATAATTAAAATATTTATTTGATATATAACTCCACCAATATATATATATATATATATATATATATATATAATATAAAAGAAGGAATTATATGATATTTTTTTGTTTAATAATTTTTATTTTATTTTATTATCTCTTGTAAAAATAAAGAATTGTTCATTTTATTTTATTTTTAAAAAGAGGAAACTACTTACAATATTTTTTTGTTTGATAATTATTTTATTATATATTTTTTTGGGTAAAAAGAAAGAACTGCACTAATTACTTAAATTAAAAGAGAGTATTTTTTTTAATGTATTATTAGTATATATATAAATAAAAGTTTTTGATTTTGTATTTATTTGATAATTTACATTTATATTTATTTAATATATTTTATTATATAATTTATATTTTTAGTAGATAATTGATGTAAGTATATTTATTTCATATTTTTATTTTGTTTAATAATTGATAATTTTATGTTTATTTTAATATGAATAATATTTTTATTTATTAATGTATTTTTTTTAATAATTTACATTTTTTTAGTAGGTCTATTACTCTATGTATATCTATAATAATTTTTTGACAGTAATTTTTTTTATATTTATAAAAGATAATTTTTTTTTTATTTTTAAAAATGATACGAAGTTATTAGATATTACTTAAAATAGAACTAAGAAAGTTAAAATTATAAAATATAATGTACATTAATGTATTTTATATTTTTGGCAATTTGATTATTATTATAAATGTAAAATAAAAATTATTTTATATATTTTTTTGTTTTTTCCTTTTACTTTATTTATTTTATATCTATCTTTTGTTAAGTTTTGCTTATAATTTTTATTTTATTTGAAAATTATTTTTAATTCATTTAATATATATTATATATATATATATATATATATATATATATATATATTAAAATTTGGTTGAAATTTATTATAAAAAATGTCATATTAGCTTATCATCACCTACTGTTATTTTTTTTTTTTGTTAATTTTACTTTGTAGCTCTATTTATTTAACATAATTTTTTTATTAATTTTTATTTATAAGTATATTATATAAAATATTGTCACTTACCTATCAATATTATTTTATATTAGTATACTCAAAGCTTTCCAACTTAGGAATTCTTATATAATAGATCCGTATGAGAATATATTTTTTTTAGTATTTAACATGAACTCTAAAATATTATGTAATATTAAAAAAACTTAGGTGAACAATTACAACTTGTATAATATAGTATTATATATATTATTTGTAGTAGTCTTTGTTAAAAATTTTATTTGAGTTTGTATGATTTTAATAAGCTAACTCATTTTTTTTAAAATTATATAATAAAAATAATATTTTAAAATATTTGAAAATTCTTTAACAATAAAAAAAATATAATTTTTAAATAATTTTATTATTGTTTGTCATGTAATAGTGCAATAGCACTAGGTCTCATTAATACAAACCCATTATAAATTGGTAGTATTTTTTTTTACAAAAATATACTAATATCAACAATTAAAATGTTTTTTTCAATTTTAAATTAATTATTTTAATTTATAATTATTATTAAAATACAATAATATATAACTTGCTAGTTTGGTAGCACGTGATTCAGGACCTACTTGCAATTTTTGTTTGGTGTATTTTTTTTTTTTTTTATTGATGTTTGGTGTATTTTTATTATTATCATTTTGTCAGGGTTTGGTGTATTTTTTATTTTTCTTGAAGACTTGTATTTTATAGTGTGCAAAATAATAACTTACAGAAGTGTTGTCGAATATGACCAGCGTCGGCACTAGCCTCTAGGCCAGAACCCAGAAGCTAATTGTTACTTGTTTTTGAAGATGAAACGATGTAGTTTGTTTTTTTTTTTTATTAGAAATGTAGAGGAGTACTAGTTCAACCACATTAATTATTACTTGTTTATGTTCCTTTTTGTTTCCCTTTTGTATTTGGAGAATTTTGTCTGATTTTATTTGCAATTTATCTTTATGCAATGTTGCTGTTTAATCCTTAGCATGGAATTTTCTTATGTCCCTATTGTTGTTATTATTATTATTTATCTCTATAAATATGAGAAGAGAGCACACTGGAGGAAATAAATGGCTAACGAAAAACTTTATTGTAGAATGTGTAATTTGAAATATTGAAGGATATGTTTGATAATAATTTTAATTTTTGATTAAATAATTGATTTTGTTAATTTTTTTTATAAAAATAATCACAAATATGTTTGATGACAATTTTTATTTAGTGATTTTAAAAAAAAAAAAATCAAAAATTACTTCCAAGTTGTTCGGTAATTGCTTTTATTTTTTGATTTTTTTCAAAAAATTTTTTTTAAGAAAAATAAAATTTTTAGTTATTTTTTATGAATTTTAAATTTTTAATCATTTTTTTTTTAATTATACAAAAATTAAAACACTTAATTTACTCTATAAAAAAAATGTTTTGGTCAAAATGAAAAAAAAATCATAAATTATATTAAAAAATATATTTTTTTAAATATTTATGAATCATCTCTTATTAAACATATATCATTGAAAAATCACTTGAAAAAAGTTAAAAATTAGGAATCAAAATCGTTATCAAACAAGTCTTAATAAATCTTTGATTTAAAAAAAACATTGAATAATAATTCAAAATTTAAACATCTAAACATATAATCATTTTTTATAAATAAAAAAAATAGAGAGAATAAAAAAGAAATGAGAATTTTACAAATTTAATGGCTCTTTTAAATAAAATACAAGATATAATCTATATTTTCATATAAAATTCAATAAAAATTTATCTAAACTTAAAATAACGTACCATACACAAAGAGTTGCAGTTATTTTACACAAGAATTCTTAATTATTTTTGCTCAACATTCACAATAAAATCAAGCACATCACTGTTGAAGACAAAAGTCTTAACTAGTAGGTGCAATTTGATCTTGAAGATTGAACTTAAATTAGAGATTGAAAAGGCAATAATGGCCAGGTAAACAGGCTGCCCAGAGGGGTGACCTGAGAACACAAGCTTTGTTAACCCAAAATTCCATCATGATTATACCCATCCCCTGACTACACAATATTAAACAATATTAAATATTATAACCGTATAATTTATATATAATTAATATATTTAATTATAAAATTAAATAATATGATACAATATATAAATAAATTATATTAGATATTTAATTTAACTTTTCATTTATATAATTGTGTATCTTAAATTTTAAATTCATTTTAAATTAAAATAAGAATTTTATTTTTTTTAAAATGTAATAAATATAAAAAATAAATTAAATATTAATTTAAATAAATTTTATAATAAAAAATTATTTAAAATATAAATTATTTTATTAAAATATTTTTAATTAATTTTATTTAACTATATTATATAATAATATGTCATTAAATATTATGTAAATTAATAATAATATAATTTTATATAATTAGATTAAATATAATTATATTTAATTTATTTGTGCACGAAAAGTCTTTTTAAGTGTAGTAAAAGAAAATGTAGGAAAAAAAAAAGGGAAATTACCAAAAATAGCACCCCTAAAACTTATAATAACAAAACTAACACCCCCATTGTGTTCAATTAGAATTGAACGTTTAATATTGAACGTTCAATATTCAATTTGAACGTAAAATATTGAACGTTCAATATTAAGTAGGTCTAATTGTCGTCATTCAATTCTAATTGAACGGATAATATTGAACGTTCAATATTGAACGAGTCTAAATTATCGTCGTTCAATTTTAATTGAACACAGGGGGTGCTAGTTTTGTTATTATAAGTTTAAGGGGTGTTAGTTTTGTTATTTTCCAAAAAAAAAAAAAAAAAGTGTAGTAATAGAAAATAGGGCAAGCACAACTAGTGTTTTCAGAGTCACCCCTCTGAGGTTAAGAAAAAAAGTTGTTTTTGTGATACTCCTTCTATCACTATGTCGTCATTCTGCCAACAGTAAAAAGAGAGGTGATCATTTCCTTTACATTATTGATTATTCCAACAAGTATGAATTTACTTCTATACTTTATTTTCTAATATTTCTAATTGGTCTGATTTGAAGACCTCCTTTTAAGAGCCTTCAAATCACTTCACTTTGTTATTTTTGGTATAATATAAATAAATGGCAAATAAGTAAACACAAATTTTAAATTATTTTACTTTTATTTTAATACATAATATATATACTAGTACACAAAAAATAAAGAAATTTGAACTTTTTCGAGTGATATTTTTAGTTTTGACCCTTTATTATTTTGAAGTCATGCTCAATTTTATTTATTTATTTTATATATACATTTAAAATTATAAATTTTATGGCTCTAACAATTCTAATGATAAACGGCAACTAAAACATTAACGTTAATATGCTTAAAAAAAGTTTTAAATTGTGTACTAGGCAAATAAAAAATACCACTAGTATTTTAATTTAAATAAATTATATAAATATTATTTTTAAAAGTAATAATAAAAATAATACTAATCTCTTTAAATTAAAGGAGTAGATTTTACCATGAAAAATGTTTTTTTTATTATTATTATGAATTAAAATTGTAAAAGTTATGTAAGTAACCCATAAAAGACCTTTAAAGATTTTAGAATAATACTTTCATTCAAAACTTATTGGCGCTTGTGCAAAGATTTACTAAGATGGGGGAGAAAAACTAATCTACTAGACTACTATCCAACCAATGCCTAAAGCATCTAACAACGCAAACACTAAGGTCGATCTCATTCTCAAAGCTAAATTGGGTTGTTAATGGAACGAATATGAACCACAACCATGATAATTTAGGCACAAGCAGGAGCCTTAAAATCCTTACTAACGACAAATACAAATGAGTGACTTGCGACAACAATTGGTGAAGAAGCATCCACCAATTTTGGTTTCATGTTAGGTATTTCTAATGATTCTGTAAGCTTCAAAGGCTTCCCATTTAGTAGCACCACATCACTTTGAATATTTCCATCTTTTGGGGTCAAATGGTACTCTTCTCTATTTGCTTTGCTTGATAATTGTTTCCTTGATGGATGCAAATTGTAGTCATCTTCAAGCGTCACATTATAGATGGTTGAGTTTGACATGTTTATCAAAAGAGTAGCTATACCAGGCTGCACAACCAAAAGTGAAATTTTTACCCCAAGTCTTATAAAAGAAAAAGGCAAGAATATTAAATATTATCTTACTTTATTTCTTGAACAATGAGTATAAGCGCGCAAATATTTAGAAGCATTATGTGTCACTGAAAGTACTTCTGGTCCCATTAAACGATGCCATAAGAGTGCCCTAAAATGAAGACAAAAAATGAATAAGATTACAAATAACAAAAAGTTGTTAATCAATCACTACAAGTTTGAGAATTAATCTAACCCATAATAATCTGGATTGGGAATGAATGATGTAGTATTAAGCAAAGCATAGTTCCCTCCGACCAAGACTTGTCTACAATAAACCTTATTGTCAAAAGTTGCTGACATTCCTAGTTGATCCAAGTACCTGTTTTTGTTTGTTAGTTTTTTAACGCACCTAAGCTGTTTGAATAAATGTCCAAAAGAAATAAATAGCGATTTTCAAACTAACCAGAACCCATTAGCAAATGTATGTGAAACATCTTTACCACCACTGTTATAAGCTCCACCAGATTCTCCAACCCATGCACCTGTCCATGGTCCAAACTTCTCCACAGTCTTTGACACGTCTTTGAAAGTTTGAGCGAACCGATCAAGAAAATATGGGTCTTGAACTTTGTTTATTAGAGTAGGATCAACACCTGAAATTATATATGTATTAATTGGGATTTCCTGAGACTCATTTTGTTTATGTTTTTTACGTTGAGTTTAGTGGAAATAAGTTTCATTTTTTTTTTTTAATTTAAAAACTTGAAAAAGAAAAAAAAATCAAAGCATATTTTTTGTTTTTCAAATCCTACTCTTAAACCTATTTTTTTTCATGAAAACAACAATCTTACGTTTTTTTTCTTTTCTTTTCTTTTCTTTCTATTGTCGTTAAAACAATTAAAAAAAATTTGTTTTAAAAAAATGAATTAGATAACAGAAAAATAATTTCAAACACAATAAAACAAAACTGTTAAAAAATAATAATTCTTTATTGATTAAAATTTAATTGAAAAAAAAAAAGAAGAAAGAAATTGAATTGCATATATATATATATACATACCTGGACCAAGATTGTAAATATGATGTGAAATAATATGAACCACATTTTCTCCAGACAGTTGAAGAAATTTGTTATACCATTCTTGATCATAGAAACTTGCTGGACCAATAATTTTAGGTCTCATAGAAGGATTAGGATATAGTTGTTTAACAATTTTGCTCAATTCTGTTATATCTTTTGCATATGCATCACTTTCCAATTTTGCTGCAACTCCAGACCCAGCTAGTTCATTTCCTGTTTAATTAAAAATAGAATAGAATAATAATGAAAGAAAGTAAGAAAACAATTATTATTTAAATATATACTTACCTAATTCATACGAATCAATTTTGTATCCTTGATAGGCATTGTAAGTTATGAATTCACGAGCATTTGTAGAGTCCCAATCTCCTAGCCAAAGCGTGTGGTCTTCTTTTGAAGGTTTCTTTCCAATCAGAGCATTCAAACCAAATGTTAATATCACCCTGCAACAAATGTAGATTATTATTTTTTTTTAAATAAATATTAAATAAATAAACTAATCAAGTACCCACTAGAATTCGAAACTCAAAGCTCACAACTTTTACAACTTCAATTAGAGAAACAAATACTCTGGCTAGTTTTGAAAATTATAAGAAAAACCAAATGAAATTAAGCCATATCAATAAATCGGTAATTAGTATGATTGAGAGCGATAAAGGTAATATCAATTTACAACAAGAATTAGTAATTATTGAAGAATAAATAAATAGGTGAATAATGTATACCCGGTATTAGTGAAGAAGTGAGAGAGTTGATCCCATCTCTTTTGGGGAAGACAACCTTGAGTGAATTTAAACATAGAGTTATTGTCAAATTTGAAAGGCTTACAGTCTTTGTATGAATTTCCCACATTGTACACAAGTTGATCTTGAATTGAACCTCCTATTCTTATTCTCATAGATTTGAATGCTGCAAATTAATTTTGTTGTTTGTTAGCACAACCACATAAAAACAAATTAATTACCACTTTTTAATTTTGGGATTAAAATTAAGTTTAAATACAATTTCATGAACTAACCATTAATAGCATTTTTCAAGATCTTGTTAGTCAAATTCTGCAAAGCAAACCCATAAATGTTTAATTCAAGTTTGAAACTACACATAATAATGAATGATAAATAAATAAATAAATAACCAAATTGAGGGCACCAGCTTGTCCCCATGGGCATTGATTGTAGTCACATTTTGTAGGAGGCCACCAATCTAAGGTCGCACAGATGAAATTTTTATCTGTTTTGGCTATGTTAGTTTGTCCCTCAACTTTTAGCTTAACATTTTCAGCACAAGAGATCGAAAACAATGAAAGAAGAATGAGAAACACAAACTTGAACTCCATTGATGTTGGAGTAACCCTCCCTTCCTAAAAAAACATTCAACAAATTATATATATAATTATTGGGTTCAGATATTAAATTTTATAAATAAATCAACAAAAAGATATATAAAGATCATAGTTTGATATTTAACATTATTTTAACCGAATTTACTCGGTCAGCAGATCAATTAATTTAAAAAATTATATTTTTTTTAATTTTTATTAATTACTTTATTCAAATTTTCAAACACTATTTATGCTATTAGCAGTAAGCAAATATATTTACATTTTTAATTATTTTAAATCGGATTTTTCTAAGATATTGTTGACAAAAATTCAAATACTCGGTTTTATCCATACTAATTATAATTCTGTATAAAAAAAAATAGTGTATTTTCAATTTTTTTTTTTTTTTTGCTAATGAAAATATTTTATTAATTTGTTAAATAAAGAAATTGATTTTTTGGTTTTAAGCACATAATAACTCATTAAATATTCACACATATGTAAATATAATTGGTAAATGAAAAAAAAACCATTTGCGAATATATAAGTTGATTTTAAAGAATAAGCAAACATATTCATGTTACTTATCATATTACTTTGTATATTTGTTTATATTCTATCATTAATATTTTTTATTTTATACAATTTTATGTTTAATATTTTTTTTATTTTTATACAATTTTAACATTAACAATATTTCTTATTCTTATAATTTAAAGGTAGTATATATTAAATAAATAATATCTTTAATTTTTAATATTTATTATTCTTGTAATTTTATTTATTTCTATACAATTTTATCATAAATAGTATTTTTTTTCTCTTATAATTTAAATGTAGTATATATCAAATAAAGAATATCTTTAATTTTTATATAATTTTATTTATGTTTTATGTATTTAGTTTTATCTCTTATCTATATAATATATAAAAGTTTAAATCACACATAATATTTTTTAAACAAAATTATCATTATATTTAAAGTCATTAATTTGAGTTGTTCTTTTAAGATCTATTTTTATATTAAATAAAGATTTTAAACATAATAATGAAATAAAGTTCATATATAATAATCTAATAAAGATTATAATAATTCGATAATGACCTTAAATATTATTTTACTTTCATAATAATTTGGAATAATAAGAAAATTAATTTCGTTTATATTTTAAATACGTAAAAATTAAATAAAAATAAGTAAAGTAATTTATGTGCAAGACACATATTTTTTACTAATATATATAGGATTTGGTACCTTAAATGTCCACTATTTAACAAAAAAGTGCCTGTTTGTACTTTTATATGAAAATAATATCTCCTATTTAATTAAAGTACCTAATTAAGTTCAATTTTAAATAATAAATGTAATTTAATAATGACTTATTTGTCTTTTTATATATTTCATAATCTATTTTCTTGTAGGTATCATGTTTTGATAAAAAAAGTGATACAAAAAAGTTCCAAAAAATACATAAAAAGTATATAAAATATTAAATTTACAAAAATAATTAACAAAAAGATATAAAATATATTATACTATTCAAAATTATTATATATATATACATAATTACAATACACCATTTTTATATTTTTTATTTTGTCAACTATTTTTACAATTTTTTTTGTATTATGAGAATATTTTTATATTTTTGACACATTTTTGTATCGCGTTTCTAAAAAAAAAAAAAAAAAAAGATAGAATATCTAAAAGGACAAACCAAATTATATTTACTATTTAAAATTAGATTAATAAATACCTTTAATTAAATAGAAAATTAAAAATGTGATTTTTTCAAATTTGAAGTGAACCTAATATCACACCATTAGACCAATTATAAGGATAATAAGCACTAAATTTTAGGTTAAGTATAGTAATATAAAAACATATCTACTGTGTGGTTACAAACTTACTATCGCTAAAGGTTTGTCAAAATAAAAGTTATTTTCTTTTTTTAATTTTTTTTTAATACAACTAAATATTGACGCATTAAAAATCTTAAATAATTGCAAAGAATAATATGACTTTTGAAACTACAAAACAATTATTAGTTTCACATTCACTGGGTACTTTGTATCACTTACCTATTTTTTTTCTCTTCCTAAAATAAGTTTATTATTATTCTAAGATCATGTCATATTATTTTCTTTTTTTTTTTTTTTTTTGAAAAAATTATAGTCAAGCTTAAAACTCTAAATTTTTTAGATATTTAAATAAGCTTATATGGTATGCTATTTGAAACTACAAGTTATAAATTTTTGTTTGTTCGCTATTTATGTCGTATTCTATTAAAAAAAAAAACTCTATGTTATTTTCGTGATCTATTAACAAATTTTCAATAGTATTCAAAGTCTCAAATAAAACATCAATTCTCATATTATTAGCCAATTAAATATTCATTTGGCTTTTAATAATTTTATAATATAAAAACAACATTAGTAGACACACCCGAATCTTAGCACATCCCAATTTTAAAAGGGATTGGCATATATGATCCAAAGTTCAAAATCTTCTTTTCTGACCAGAAAGGAAACAGACTCCCTCCATTAAAGTCCCGCATTTGTTTCGTTGTTAACAGAATAAATGTTTACATTTCTGGTAAAATGAAATTTAACCCTGATGTCTACAAGTAGGAGATGCCTCCTACTGCTGAAGAAATGCAAGAACATGAAACAGTTGAAGCAAGCTCACTCATTGATTCTAACAAGTGGCTTTGGCGATAACAGTTTTGCTTTGAGCAGGGTCTTGGCTTTTTGCTCAGACCCATATCATGGAAGCCTTGATTATTCATGGAAACTTTTCCAACACATTCAACAGCCCACCATTTGCATCTGGAATACCATGTTAAGGGCTTTCTTGCTTAAAGGTGAATTCATCCAAACTATAGACATATATGCTAAGATGTTACAAAATAACATGTCCCCTGATAATTATTCCCTTCCTTATGTGTTAAAGGCTTGTGTTGGACTGCAAAGTTCTAGTTTTGGAGAATTAGTTCATGGTTTTAGTTTAAAATTATGTCTGGTATTTGATATCTTTGTGGGCAACTCTTTGATTGCAATGTATTGTGCATTTGATAATATGAGAGCTGCACGACAGGTGTTTGATGAAATGCCTAGACTAAGTGCTGTGTCATGGACAGTCATGATATATGGGTATGCAAAGGTGGGAGATGTTGAAACAGCAAGGCTCTTCTTTGATGTAGCACCTATGAGGGATAGGGGAATATGGGGTGCCATGATTTCTGGGTATGTGCACAATGCTTGTTTTAAGGAAGCTCTCTACATGTTTCGTTTGATGCAATCTACAGATGTAGAGCCGGACGAGGCCATATTTGTGAGTATTTTATGTGCATGTGCTCATTTAGGAGCTCTGGATGTTGGGATTTGGATTCACAGGTATATAGGTGGTCTTAGGTTGCCTTCAAGCGTTCGTTTGAACACAGTTCTTATTGACATGTATGCTAAATGTGGGAATTTGAAGTTAGCTAAGAGGATTTTTGATGAGATGCCACAAAAGGATACTATTAGTTGGAATGCTATGATTTCAGGTATAGCAATGCATGGAGATGGAGAGAGTGTCATTCAACTTTTTCAAGAAATGGAGGCCAGTGGAGGGAAGCCAGATGACATCACCTTCATCTCTGTTTTTACCGCCTGTAGTTATTCTGGAATTGCACATGAGGGCATTAGATTGTTCGATAGAATGTGTAGAGTATACAACATTGAGCCAAAAAGTGTGCATTATGGATGTTTAGTTGACCTTCTTAGCCGAGCTGGGTTCTTTAATGAAGCAAAGGAAGTTATACAAAGAATACCTCATTCAAGTAACCCTTCAGAAGAAGGGATAGCTTGGAGAGCATTTCTTAGTGCTTGCTGCAATCACGGGCAGACACAAATGGCCGAGATCGCAGCTGAGAAATTATTTCAGCTTGAAAGTCATAGTGGTGTATATGTTTTGCTCTCAAACCTATATGTGACTGCTGGACAACACAACGATTCGAGAAGGGTGAGGAACATGATGAAAAACAGAGGTATAGAGAAGGGACCAGGCTGCAGTTCAGTTGAGGTCAATGGAGTAGTTCATGAGTTTATTGCTGGGGAGAAGACTCACCAACAAATAAAAGAAATCCATTCAGTTTTGGAGAAGATAAACAAGCATTTTATCATACATGGTCAGGGATAGCCTTTATCCTTAAACAATCATGGGATATGAACACTTCGATAATTACTGCCAATTTGAACACACAAGTGAAACTCATCTAGACAAGGTTCTTTATCCACAATCCACAGCAACAATGTTAAACCTTTAACTTATCCATTGGGAATGTTTTGTTTATCAAGCTAACCTTTGATCATTACTTCCTTCTATAGAGTTGGGTTCTGCATCATTTGAAGCATGCTTAAATTAATTTTCATTGAAGAATATTGTTGTTTTTCTGAGCTGTCAAACCGGTGAGTTAGATCAAGTTTCAGTTAACTCATTTACAATTCATCTATTTAGCTCTAACTCAAACTCAGCTCATTTAATTAATGGATCAAGACAAGTCGACCACTTGACGGGGTTCAAATAACCCCTGCATATTGCATGAGAGAGTGTCTCTGTTGAGATGTTCAGAATGTTGTCAGTTTTAGTATCGAATTGTCGTGCAAGAAGTTAAAAGCTACAAGCTAGCATTTCCAAGCCTGAGTAGAAGCATAAAATAGGGCGATGTTATTTACAATACGAGCAACAAAATTTTGAAGACATAATCTATCATAAACCTTGAGCCAGAAACAATATGTCCTTGAAAAGACAATTTGGTTACATGATTCTAAAGGACGAAAAATTAGGATGATATCTGGAACTAAACAGTTTCCGTTTCAAAAACTTCAAGAACTTTATGGACGCCTATAGGGTTTACCCCTGGACGGAATGAATTTCCTCGGATGTACCTAGAAAGAAAAAAAAAAATTCAGCCAATCAAAACCAACGAATTCATTAGTTTGCAAAAGGAATTTTTCTCAAGTTTGTAGAGGGAAAATAGAAACTCACATTTCTTTCAAGAAAGGGTGTTTATAGAAGGCATTAGGAATCCTCCCAGAAAATAGGTTGTGATCCAAGTACCTGTAACCAAAAAGAATAATATTTTTTACTTGAATAAAACAAAACATTAGGTTGATACAGACGAATTAAATGCAACATACAAAAGTAAAATAAAATTTACAAACACCCGAACTTGCAACGTGACGGATGGAAAATATCCCTTTGATTACATTAATGGCTACAAGCGACTCAAGATGCCACATTTTAAATTTGGGTCACATTCTATTAACAGATAATTTTTTCTAGTACATTCAAAAGGAGAAATTATTCATTGAAAAACACAAATATCCAATAAATGATAGAGATCGAAAGCAATAAGATTAGTAAGGTGTATTCTTCAGGAATAATAAATAACACCTTCATTCAAAAGGAATTGATGCTAGCAAGTCATTAATCAGAGGATAATGGCAAGGGCCTCCTATCCTTTTTCATGGTAATCTCTTTTCATTGTCGGATATCATCATGGAATATTGGAATGGGTATGTCAATATGAAATTGTCAAGAAACCAGATGAAAAATGAATCCGCCTCATCATAATGATTTAAAGAAAATAATCACATGGGGTGGCTCTCAAAATAAACCAAAAAGGCAATATGAGATTGTGCAATCATTTTCATCTTAACACGAACACTAAAAGTACCACTGTAAGCCTAGATTTCTCAATTAACCCAAACAGAGAGAGATGATCTAATAGATATAGATCACCAGATCATGGACGGGTAAAGGTTAGGAGTTATAGTTACTCCCATCTCAATGAGACTACCCTTGAGAATTTCTGAATCCAATGGGAAAAAAAACTTACAGATAAGTTAATTTAGGAATATGAGCGAGTTCAGATGGTATTATCCCAGAAATCTTGTTGTGAGAGAGATACCTGTGATCAAAAAGTAATCAATTGATTCAATTCTACAAATTTCATGGTAATTAAGAAAAAAAGAACAGAGAAACGATGAGAAAAGAGTCTGATAGACGATTTTTTAGCAAAAGATTAACAACATTAAACAAAGGCTTCTTAACATTATAAATCTTCTCTATTTTCTCAAGAAGAATTAGGGGTGAAACGGAAGAAAATAAGGAGTTTACAAAATTTCCAGGTTGGTCAGGTTGGCAAGTTGTGCTGGAACTCCTCCAGTAAAATAATTGTTATTTAAATAACTGCACATCATAAATACAAATAGCATCACAACTTGCAACATACAAATTCACGGTTATTGAAATTCACAAAATGTTTTCAACATACAGGTTGCGCAGTGCAGGAAAAGAGCCCTCAATGCGTATAAGTTCTCTTAGAGTACCAAGCAAGTGATTGTTGCCGACATCCCTATAAATACAAAAATAGAGACATAAACCAGTAATTAGATACAATCATAAAAAAACTTGCTTGCTAACAAGAGTAGCTAAAGCTAATCTTACAAATGCCGAAGATTTTGCAGGGTGCCCAATTCGGCTGGAATTCTCCCAGTAATACGATTCTCTTGAAGATACAAATAACGAAGCTCTGGGAGATTAGCAAGCTCCTTAGGAATTTCCCCTTTAAAATTATTGAAGCTCAGATATCTGATATTTTATTCATATAACCTCTTAACCACGTAAGTCGGAAGCCTCACAGTAAAAAACAATCTTATATATATTTACAAGAAAATACAAGTCACTCACAGATGTGTTAAACTCTTGAGTTCACCAATTTCGGAAGGAATGACATCCTGTAGCTTATTCCACCTTAAATTACTGTATGGAAGTAAAAATTAGCAAAGAACAAGATGAACAGTTCATAATTTAACCTCAAGACATATAATCTAGACATTGGGTGAGAGGTGGATCTGTGAAAATACATAGGCACTCAATAAGATAAATTTTGATAGTATTAACGACCCTTACAGTATCTTAAGACGCTTCAACCGTCCAATTTGAGGAGGAATGGGCCCTGTCAACTTGTTATTATGGAAGTCCCTGCCATTGAGAAGGTCAAAATTATAATGATCATTTAAAAGAGGGAGGACGCATGAACTTTGAATAAAATGACCCATGGGACACATTCTAGTCATTCTTTACACTATTTCTTGGGACATATGAATAATTTTTCAATTTGACATTTATCTTATGCTCAAATTATTCTGATGAACATGATCACAATGAGTTACAGCCGGAATCATCGGATCTCGGAATGCTACTTTTGAATTACATCATTACAATTAATCTTACTCATTGGAGTAAGCTTTAGCATTTTGCATGATCAAATTGTCAATGAACTAACAGCAAAAACAGAGAATAGAGAACCCCAAGTACTTACAGCCTGGTGAGATCAAGCAGATTTGTTACAGCAGTTGGAAAAGGCCCTACAATTGAAACTGCATACACCTCTCTGCAAGCAAAACAAAGCATTCGCAGTTGGAATTACGCCTCAAACTTACAACTACCATGTATTTTTTTTTCCCTTTCTAAACTTGCGATTCAACTTTAATCACATCAGAGAAAAGCCCACTGAATAAGCAAAATATAATAACGCATTAAACTAAAGCAGTGGATTTGGTCTTTCAAGTCTAATTACTTACAACTCAGTGACAACTCGGTAATCGCCCTGAGTGGAGCAAGTGACACCAGACCAAGGTGGGAGATCGCCATCTCCACAGGGATCGTCTCCAACCCAAGCATACACCACTCTCCATCCCAAAGAAGCCTTTATCTCGTTCAGTGCTTTCACTGGAAACAATACCCACAATTAGAAACAGAGAGAAAGCAATGAGATCAATGCGAAGGCAAATTTTTGAAGAAAATTACCGTCCCGTTTGAGGGTTTTGGCGCTGAGAATAATAGGGAAAGTAAGGATCAGACAAAGTACGGGAGCAGGAAATCGATGCGCCATTTTGGGTCGCGCCATTTAGATCTAAGAGTTCTGGGAAAAATTCGGTTTTTATTAAAAGGATAATATTTTCATTTTAATACCAAAAATTATATTTTTAACTCAGGAGTCTTATTTGAAGTTACCAGCTACCCTTTCGAGCCAATGTAGGCAGTCTGCACTCATTTGTTAATCCACTTAATCATTTTTTTAATTTGATATGTGTCGTTAAATTTTTTGAAATATATATATATATTTATAAAAATTTAATTTAAAAAACAATTGACGAAAGTGAATAAGTGTATGAGAGATATTTATTAAGTAATCTTATTATTATTATTATTATTATTACACAAGTGTTATTAACATGTCCTTAATTAAAAAAAAAAAAAAAAAAGGTTATATAACGAAAATTACACCTTGTCAAAAAAAAAAAAAAAATACGAGAATTTTCTCTAAGGTAGTGGAATCCAAACATTTTAATACGAAATTACATCTTAGCATTTAATATAAAATTACATAAATTATTTTTCTTGCAAATAATATACTTTAATAATTAAGGGTTTTATTTTTTTTTTTTCCTTCACATGCCTACACAGTCAAGCAAGTAGCAATAAAAACAGGGCATGACAAATTACTAAAATCTAAAGTAGAGAAAATAATAAATGCGTTCAAGTTACAGAGTTCTACTTTCAACACAAGTATACATATATATAATACGCAAATATTTATTGCATGCAAAATCTGGCATGACACATGTTGAAAAGTCTAAGTCTCATTCACTTTTTAAGGTGATCCCATTAAATTGGATACTCCTTAACAACTCCAAATTTAAGAAACTCATGTGTTTCCTTTGAATTTCACCTCCAATACCTAATAGGAATTGAATATAATTACATCACAATAAAATAAAATTAAAAATTACAAGAGTGGTCCATTTCCATACTTGTTTCTGACACTGCCACAAAATTTTTTCAACAGATACATAAAAGTTTATACTACTTTAAGAACCTCAAAACAAGATTCAAAAACAAGCATGGAAATAGACTATCTATGACAAAAAAAAAATTATAATAATAATTAATACTCCTATTTGCAGCTGCATAAAGTTTTCTTCTTGTTCTTCATTTTCTCTTCAGAATCCGAAATCAACATTCAGCCACAACAGAGTATTTCATCCTCTTCCTTCTTGGGTAGTCTTCATGAAAGATAACCCAAGAAAATGCAAAAGAAACCCATAAAAAGAAAAAAAAAAAATATATAAATCGACCCCAATATATTACATATAAGGCTCGATCAACTATATTGATGTTTGTTTCTGATAAGAGATGTTAATTGTGAAGTGGGTTTGGTCCAGAAGGAACTAATCTCTTCTCAACACCATATCTTGGATCAATCTTCTTGTCGAATTTTGAAAGTGGAGGTGAGAAAAACAGAGGAGGTACTCTGTTTTGACTTTGAATGCAGAGTGAGCGAAGGTGTTTGTGAGAAATAGAATCACAAGGATAATACTTATGATTATGAAGTGCAGTTCTTGAAGATGAAGTATACTCTGTCATGGTTCCTGAGATGAACTGGAATAGGATTAGAAATAGAAGAAAAGGAAAGATTGAAGAGGGAGAGTTCTTCATTGAGTTGAAGGAGTTTGAGAGAAATTGATATTTGGTGGTTTGAAGGTTTTAGAAAGGGAAGAGATTTCAGAAAGTGATTGAAGGTGAGAAGTGAAACAAGTGAATAGAGAGAAAGAGAGGGAAAAATGACTTTTAATACAAAGCGAGAGTCACATGAACAAGGGTTAATTACGTTCAGCAAACAATTTTTCATACGACTCGCGAACACCACGCGATCCATTCACTTTGATTCAGGTTGAACTTATCTGAATCAAATCGTAAATATATACATCCATTTAACTCATTTAAAAATAAGAATGAATTCAAATAAATAATTAAAATTATTAAAATAAAAAATAATTATTTATAATTTAATTATTTTGTATGTTGTATTTTAAATTTTTGAGATGTTTAAATTTATTTTATATTTTATTTTATTATTTTTATCAATATAATAATATATTATTTAATTTAATTTTATATGTTTTTAATTATTTATTATTTATTTTAGACTTAATTAAATAAGTTTTTACTTATAAAAAAATTATAATATATATTTTTCATTAAATTTTTTATTAATATTTGAGATTTTAACACCTTAATATTGATATACATAATAATTATTGATATTATTTTTATTTTATATCAGTTAATATTTTAATATTTTTTTTAGTTGAAATAATGCTTAAATTAAATTATTTTTTGAATTTTAATTAAAATTTATTATATTAATAAGTTATATAAATATATGTTAATACTTGATACAATATGTCAAATTTTATTATATTATAAAATATAATATATGTTATTTGATATATTTAAACGAGTTAAATGTATTAAATGGATCAGTCCAAGTTAAGTTATAATTATACTTTCTGACATGTTTAACTAACGAGATGGATTTGGGTCAAGTTTATACTAGTTGGATAGCAAATGGGTCAACCCAAAAACTCATACGATTCACCCGTTTGACAACTTTATGTTTTATGCCAAATATGTATAAAGTGAGTTGAAAAGATTATTAAAACATTTACTGATGCGAACCAAGAAAGCTCGAATCTTACGAAAGAAACGATTTCAGATTTCACACAATCTAAGCATTCAAATTCCTAGAGGAAAAACAGATTTTTGGGTGCAAGAAACTCACCTCAACACATGGATATTACGCACCACGCACGGAGAAGAGGGTGAACGCCACAAAGGGATGCAAATCCTTTGATAAGTTCTTGGTTTGCATTGAAGCAAAGAGCTTTGGCTCTCAAATTGTTCTCAAACAAATTTTCTCATAAAATGAACAAAAGTTACATTTGCTGCACATAATGGCCTATTTATAAAGTACATCAAAGCCCTAAAAGTTAAAATGAATCCTAGCCATTGGTTTTTAATCCAATGGTGCAAAATTATAATTTTACAATCTGTGCCGCAGCGAGGAGGCTCGGGAAGACAATTAAAAGTAGGTGGGCTGCGGCGAAGTAAATTCCATGCCGTGGCGAGGAACCATGACATCCAACCCGAGAGGCTTGTGCCATGGCGCCCCAAAGCCATGCCGCGGCGCACACGTCCTTCCAACTCTGCGCGCTCGTCTGCCCAGTGCTGCACGCGCGTTTGCTCATCCTGCGCGCACATCTGTCGAGCCCTATTGTTCAAAACAGATACACTTGCGCCGCGGCGCACATATTTCATGCCACGGCGGGCACCTCTGGCCAAAAATCCTTACCAAAACAGAAAGTCGTTCGCCGCGGCGCAGCTCAAAATTTTAGAAACTCCACAATTAGCTTAGCACTCCCATGTCTCACATGTTGGTACCCTTGCTCGTGTTGTGGTGTGCCTTTCTGGGCCAATATTTCACCCCTTATTCGGCCTGGTCCATGATACGTGTCAGGCCTTATTGGTGGCGCGATCTGGTTCGTATCATTCCCTCCCTCTTCAAGAGAATTCGACCTCGAATTCGGACCTTCATCACGGGATAAGTTTAGGAGTCCATCCTTGTTATGCTCCTCATCATAATAGTCCTGCAAGAAAGAAAAGTAAGAAAATAGACATTCTTTCATTTTTTTTCTTTTCTTCTTTTTTTTTGGTATGCCCATTCTTCTCTTTGGGCACTTCTCCATTTCCTTTTTCCTTTCCCTTTTCTTGTTCTCCCTTGTTCTTGATTCTCAATTGATCTTCAAGTACTTCTTTCGAGGTAAGGGGGACAAGGGTTATTTTACTTCCATTCTTCTCGAATGAGTACTTATTTTTATACCCATCATAAGTCACCCGTCGATCATATTGCCAAGGCCTGCCCAATATCATATGCCCAACCTGCATCAGTACCACATCACATAATACAACATCTTGATAATTTCCCATAGCAAAGGATACCAAGACTTGATGTTTTACCTTCTCCTCACCTTGATCATTCAACCATTGTAGTTTATAAGGTGTGGGATGTTCGATTGTGGGTAACCTAACTTCTCAATTAGGGTGGTACTAGCAATATTGGTACAACAACCCCCATCAATGATTAGGCTGCAGACTTTGCCATTCACGTGACATCTTGTATGGAAAATGTTTCCTCTTTGTGAATCCTTGTCACATTCCTTTGATTGATCCTGGGACGCTCGCCCTACTATAAGCAAGTCTCCCGTAACTGGAGCTATTTCTTCCTCACTTGCTTCTTCCAATGGTGGCATCTCCTCACCATCACTCTCTTCATTAGTTGCCACCTCCTCATTGGCTTGCATGATCATTACTTTCTTGTTCGGACATTGGGATGCATAATGACCCTTTCCAAGACAACGAAAACAACTAACATCTCGATTTCGGGGAAATGTTTCAACCTTACATTTTCCTTTATCCTTACTAGCCTCCATCTCTTTGTCCTTGTTGACTTCAAAGCGAGGCTTGGAGCTAGTTCCTTCTTCTTTCGTAGAATCTTGTATCTAAGGTGTTGGAGCAATTGACCCTTGTGGTTGCATCCGGTTGCTTCTTCTCTTAAATTGCCCTTCTACTTTGATTGCCATGTGGACCATGTCTTCCAACTCCACATAATGATTAAATGGTGCAAAATTACAATTTTACAATCTGTGCCGTGGCGGAAATTTATCTATGCTGCGGCGAGGAGGCTCGGGAAGACAATTAAAAGTAGACGGGCTGCGGCGGAGTAAATTTCATGCTGCGGTGAGGAACCATGGCATCCAACCCGAGAGGCTTGTGCCGCGGCGCCCCAAAGCCATGCTGCGGCACCCACGTCCTTCCAACTCTGCGCGCTCGTCTGCCCAGTGCTACGCGCGCGTTTGCTCATCCTGCGCGCACTTCTGTCGAGCCCTCTTGTTCAAAACAGATACACTTGCACCGCGGCGCACATATTTCATGCCGTGGCGGGCACCTATGGCCAAAAATCCTTACCAAAACAGAAAGTTGTTCGCCGTAGCGGGGGAATATCATGCCACGGCGCAGCTCAAAATTTCAGAAACTCTACAATTAGCTTGGCACTCCCATGTCTCACATGTTGGTACCTTTGCTAGTGTTGTGGTGTGCCTTTCTGCGCCAATATTTCACCCTTTCTTCGGCCTGGTCCATGATACGTGTTGGGCCTTATTGGTGGCGCGATCTGGTTCGTATCATTTACTTAGTTGCAATTATGCTTATAATATATGAATAACGATAAAAACATATTTAATTGATAACTTATGTTAAATTATTTAACATATTAATTATGTTTTATGTCCAAAATATTTGAGATAAGTTGCAAAATGTCCAAAACGTATGAGATAAGTTTCAAAAATGTCAAAATATTTACTTAATTACAATTATGCCCACAACGTTATAAATAACGATAAAAACGTGCTTAATTGATAACTAATTTTAAATTATTTAACATAATTTCTTTTGTTGATGAATGAATTATATATTTTGCCTATCTGTGAGTATCTGTAAAACTTATAATCCCTTTAATATTTTTCTAAATGCAAAACAATCATATAATTACTTCATTATAATAGTGAATTCTTATAATAATCAAATATAATTTATGTCACAAATTCACATATTACAATCAATGTTCCTAATATATGTAGTGAGTTGCAAAATTGATTAACACATTTACTTAATTGCAATTATACCCACAACATTATGGTAACGATAAAAACATGTACAATTGATAATTAATTTTAAATTATTTAACAAAATTACTTTTGTCGAAGAATGAATAATATATTTTGCGTATGTGTAATTATTTATGATTATGGTTAAACTTATAATCTCTTTAATATTTTTATAAATGCATAAAGTTTTATAATCATTCCATAATTACAATTAATTTATATAAAATTTAAATATATGAATTCATAATTCATATGATTACTCGTATAAGTGATAGTGATAATCTTTTTTTTTTTTTTTTGTGAGCTTAACTTTTTCTATAATTTGTAATGTAAATTTTTTATATGGATTTAGTCTTGAATTATAATATGTAAATTTGTGAAATAAATTGTATTTAACAATTATATAAATTTATTATTATTATTATAAAGTAATCACATGAATGTTATGCATTTAAAAAATATCAAGGGATTATAAGTTTTACAGAACTCATAGATAAATAAAATATATCATTTATTTTTTAACAAAATTAATTCTATTAAATAATTTAAAGTTGGTTATCAATTAGGTATATTTTTATTGTACATATAAAATTGTGGACATAATTACAATTAAATAAATATTTTAAGTATTTTTACAACTTATTTCATACATTTTGGATATTTTTGTAACTTATCTTATATATTTTGAACATAAAAAATAATTAATTTTAATTATTAATTAAGTATATTTTTGTCGTTATTCATTTTTTTTAACACAATTATAATTAAATAAATATTTTAAATATTTTTATAATTTATCCTACACATTTTAGGCATAAAAATACAGTTAATCCATGATCAACTATAAATTGTCAGCAAACGAACATGAGAGAAAGGTCTCAGTTTATATATATGCCTTAATTTTTCTCCCATACGGGTCACGAATATTTGTGGGTACTGTTTCTCATTAGCCAATTAGCCAATCCTATTTGTTACTTGTGTAATAGACGCCATTAAAAAAAATGATTGGATATGAAATTAAAATGAATTAAATTAACTATCAAAATTTAGAAATAAATACATTTTATTAATTAACAACTGTCAAATAATCAAAATCAACTAAAGAAAATGACAGTTGAATTCTGGAAGAAGACCAATGTGCTTTTCAATAGTTCCGGGAAACAACCAAGGTGGAACTATTTGAAAATAAGGACAAATTAATAGAAGTCAATATATTTTATTAATAGCAAACCTGAAGTCAATTTAATTTATTTATATAACTCATTCACCTAACATTTCTTAATCAACACTTGTCGGCATTTCCATCTATCAAGTACTGCATGTTTAATTTGAGCGAATAACTTTACACAATAAAACTAGACATTATAAAAGAATTCATAATCATAAATCTAAGGCAATAAACAACTCAAAAAATTGGTTAGACAAATTTTAATATGAATATTTATAACAGTGTGCTAATATATTGAGTGTATGCAATTCAACCATCTAACCCCAAGATTAATAAACTACCATAAATAGCTAAAGGTGACCACAATGTTTAAGGCAATTTAAGTTCAATTTATGAATTAATTCACAATTAATTATATGTTATATGTTAGAAGCACAACTTTTTTAAAAATAATACTTTTATATATCACAATTATAATTAACATGAATTAGATACAATTATGTGAATTTAAATACATTTATCTGTAACATATAATTTATCATAAATTTGTGATAAATAAAATTTTTCTTGTCCCATCACCTGGTTTAAGTGATAAATTGAATTTTCTCGCATTTAAAAAATCGTGGATTTGAGCATTGACTGGGGCAAAAATAAAAAGGGTATAAAACCGTCTTTTTCTAATTGGCAGGATGTTTTAGAATGGTATGATGGGTTAGGAAAAGGTATATTCTCGGTTTAAGATGTGTATTGTGTTTTAATAAATTCAAAATTTCCTAATAGCAATTAATTGCCATATTATCTGGAACAAGTTATGGAAGACAGACCGAGTCGTATGAAAGACAAAAGTTGTTGATTTGGCAAATTTTGAATGATTGTCTTAGCACTAGAACAAAAATTAGTTGGAAGGTTTTAATAACTGCAGCTAGCTAGAGGTTTTATAGCCGCCGTCCCTAGCTCTTTGTCATGAACAAGTTGAAGACAGAAAACATCTTTTCATTCGGTGTTACAAATTCAGAAGCTCAGCAGAAATTGCAGAAGTCACCACCTTTGAAACATGCTGTTAAATTATGGATCCAAATTAAGCAATCTACTTGGAAGGAGATGATGCCAAGTTTAATTATCATTGAAGCTCTACTTTTTGAAAGGTAGCAGCAGATTTCTTTGTGGATAAACCGCCTAGTTACCTAAAAAAATTCAGCATAATCTCTATAAGATATGAATACCGAGAGATTTGAATTGCAGAGTTCATGATCTTATTCAGCTCGCAAGCATAAATAATTGGAGAGGCAGGCAACATAGATATTTTCCTTTTTCCTAGTAACATTAAGGAGTATTCCTCTTTTGTGAGGAGTATTACTTCATTCACAAAATTCTCTCTATTTTATTTTGTAGCAAAAAAATAAAAACAAAAAAATGTTGAAAGTTTTATCTTAATATATATAAATCAAGCTATTATATATTTTTAATTATTATTTAGACGTAAAGTTTAAAATATTAAATAATAAAATAATTATTAGATTACTGACCACGAAATAAATTATAATATGTGAATGTGTGATGGCCCAAAGTGTGGCACAAGGATAACGAATAATATTAGTTTCCCCATTCCATCTAAACCATTCCTCTTTTTCTTTGGTCAGAAAGAGATAAGCTTTCTGTACATGAACAGAGTGAAGACAAGGATACAACCATAGAAGTTTAGACTCAACGATTGTGAGATAAGTGAGTTGGAAACTCACTGCATGCAACTAAGAGATATGCAGTTCAAACTTCAGTGGTCGTGTCTAACCCCTATGTTAGCTTATAGATCGGTAATCCTTAAAATTTCTAAAGATCTAGGTAAAACATGCCATGTATCCACAAAACAATCACGACACTCCCTCCTGTTAAGGTTTTTTCTCTGTCGGGAAAAAAAGAAAAGAAATAAAACATAGAAGTTTGGACTCATATTAAACTCAAGGAAACATAGGCAAAACAGGAAAGAAAAAGAACACAAAAAACCAAAAACCTTAGGCATGCTTAGTGATTCCTCAGTGGCCATTCGAATGACATGAGAATCGGCAAACACACAATCATTATCATCATTATGGCCTTTTGATTATGGGCACAAATATAAAAAAATCATTAATTACACATAGCTTCTTTCTTCACTGTTGTTAGGTTTGGAGGGGTTTATTGGAGTCGGTCCCTACATGTTCTCATGGCTGGTACTCGATGTGTGTTGACAGATGTCATGCGATTGACATTTGAGATAACCCATGAAGCCTCGACCCTCTAATTTTGGAGCATTTTATTATATTGTTTGAAATAGATAATAAATTTTGGAAGAAAAAAAAATCCCTGAGTTTATCCTTTCCATTTTATTTTGTCCTATGTTATTTTTTAGATGTTTATAAAAACTATTAAAAATAGACTTGACATTAAAGCCCAACTCACTCTTATATATAGATAGGTAATTATGGGTCACATTTCTCATGTGATTCTTATTCGAGTCGAATTGAAGTATATGTGATACTTTATTTTTTTAAATAAAATTTATTTTATTATTTATTTTCAAACATTTAAATAAAACTTAGTCAATTTTTATACTTACTTAAATCAAGTCAGTCTTATCTTCGATGTAATCATT
This sequence comes from Elaeagnus macrophylla, assembly GCA_029378325.1. Lineage (NCBI taxonomy): Eukaryota > Viridiplantae > Streptophyta > Magnoliopsida > Rosales > Elaeagnaceae > Elaeagnus > Elaeagnus macrophylla. The sequence continues at coordinate 7,285,776 of CM055642.1, read as the reverse complement.
TTTTTATTTCATTTATATCGTTCTTATCCTCTCAATTTCTGCGAGTTTAAGCTATAAATATAGCCTTGTATCTTATTGTTTTTACATTTCAACTCACGAGCTCTTTCTTAATTCTTTCACTTCCTTTTATGAAAACCCATCAAAAAAATATTTTCTTTTCAATTTTGATTTCAAGCAATAATTATTTTTTATGTGTAACATTTCAGTCAGCATAGAAAAATTTTAAGACAGATAAAAATTATGTGATGTTTTATTCTAAGAATAACAAGACTGCTGTAATTATTTGAACATATTTAAACAAAATTACAAAATATTTTAAAAAGAGAGACTTAGTCTACAAATTTATCCAAACAATAATTTAAAAACTTCGATCCTTTTTGTTGTTGCATCAACATATAAAAGTGTGTTAATATATTGAGTGTATGCAATTCAACCATCTAACCCCAAGATTAATAAACTACCATAAATAGCTAAAGGTCACCACAATGTTTAAGGCAATTTAAGTTCAATTTATGAATTAATTCACAATTAATTATATGTTATATGTTAGAAGCACAACCTTTTTAAAAATGATATTTTTATATATCACAATTATAACTAACGTGATAATTTTTTTATTAGATACAATTACGTGGATTTAAATGCATCTATCAATAATACTGTGACACATAATTTATCACAAACTTGTGATAAATAAAGTTTTTCTTGCTTCCATCACCTGGTTCAAGTGATAAATTGAAGTTTCCACATCTAAAGAATATAAAAAGGGTATAAAACCGTGTTTTCCTAATTGGCAGGATGTTTTAGAAGGGTACGATGGTTTAGGTAAAGGTATATTCTCGGTTTAAGATGTGTATTGTGTTTTAATAAATTCAAAATTTCCTAATAGCAATTAATTGCCATATTATCTGGAACAAGTTATGGAAGACAGACCGAGTCGTATGAAAGACAAAAGTTGTTGATTTGGCAAATTTTGAATGATTGTCTTAGCACTAGAACAAAAATTAGTTGGAAGGTTTTAATAACTGCAGCTAGCTAGAGGTTTTATAGCCGCCGTCCCTAGCTCTTTGTCATGAACAAGTTGAAGACAGAAAACATCTTTTCATTCGGTGTTACAAATTCAGAAGCTCAGCAGAAATTGCAGAAGTCACCACCTTTGAAACATGCTGTTAAATTATGGATCCAAATTAAGCAATCTACTTGGAAGGAGATGATGCCAAGTTTAATTATCATTGAAGCTCTACTTTTTGAAAGGTAGCAGCTAGCAGATTTCTTTGTGGATAAAGCGCCTAGTTACCTAAAAAAATTCAGCATAATCTCTATAAGATATGAATACCGAGAGATTTGAATTGCAGAGTTCATGATCTTATTCAGCTCGCAAGCATAAATAATTGGAGAGGCAGGCAACATAGATATTTTCCTTTTTCCTAGTAACATTAAGGAGTATTCCTCTTTTGTGAGGAGTACTACTTCATTCACAAAATTCTCTCTATTTTCTTTTGTAGCAAAAAAATAAAAACAAAAAAATGTTGAAAATTTTATCTTAATATATATAAATCAAGCTATTATATATTTTTAATTATTATTTAGACGTAAAGTTTAAAATATTAAATAATAAAATAATTATTAGATTACTGACCACGAAATAAATTATAATATGTGAATGTGTGATGGCACAAAGTGTGGCACAAGGATAACGAATAATATTAGTTTCCCCATTCCATCTAAACCATTCCTCTTTTTCTTTGGTCAGAAAGAGATAAGCTTTCTGTACATGAACAGAGTGAAGACAAGGATACAACCATAGAAGTTTAGACTCAACGATTGTGAGATAAGTGAGTTGGAAACTCACTGCATGCAACTAAGAGATATGCAGTTCAAACTTCAGTGGTCGTGTCTAACCCCTATGTTAGCTTATGATCGGTAATCCTTAAAATTTCTAAAGATCTAGGTAAAACATGCCATGTATCCACAAAACAATCACGACACTCCCTCCTGTTAAGGTTTTTTCTCTGTCGGGAAAAAAAGAAAAGAAATAAAACATAGAAGTTTGGACTCATATTAAACTCAAGGAAACATAGGCAAAACAGGAAAGAAAAAGAACACAAAAAACCAAAAACCTTAGGCATGCTTAGTGATTCCTCAGTGGCCATTCGAATGACATGAGAATCGGCAAACACACAATCATTATCATCATCATGGCCTTTTGATTATGGGCACAAATATAAAAAAATCATTAATTACACATAGCTTCCTTCTTCACTGTTGTTAGGTTTGGAGGGGTTTATTGGAGTCGGTCCCTACATGTTCTCATGGCTGGTCCTCGATGTGTGTTGACAGATGTCATGCGATTGACATTTGAGATAACCCATGAAGCCTCGACCCTCTAATTTTGGAGCATTTTATTATATTGTTTGAAATAGATAATAAATTTTGGAAAAAAAAAAAATCCCTGAGTTTATCCTTTCCATTTTATTTTGTCCTATGTTATTTTTTAGATGTTTATAAAAACTATTAAAAATAGACTTGATATTAAAGCCCAACTCACTCTTATATGTAGGGAAGAATAGATAGGTAATTATGGGTCACATTTCTCATGTGATTCTTATTCGAGTCGAATTGAAGTATGTGTGATACTTTATTTTTTAAATAAAATTTATTTTATTATTTATTTTCCAACATTTAAAAAAAACTTAGTCAATTTTTAATACAAAAAATATTTTCTTTTCAATTTTGATTTCAAGCAATAATTATTTTTTATGTGTAACATTTTAGTCTTCAATTAGCATAGTAAAATTTTAAGACAGGTAAAAATTATGTAATGTTTTATTCTAAGAATAACAAGACTGTAATTATTTGCACGTACTTAAACAAAATTACAAAATATTTTTAAAAAAGAAACTTAATCTACAAATTTATCCAAACAATAATTTAAAAACTTCGATCCTTTTTGTTGTTGCATCAACATATATCACAAACAAATTAGATTAACATACACATGACCAAAGTCTCATTGTATAGATTTAATATGAACTGTCATACTTAATCACATTATTTAAGATAAATATAAATTTATAATATATTAAAAAAATTATATCAATTGTTTTTTTTTTTCCTCTTGAAATTAATTCGTTTTAGTATTAAAATATGAGTTACACTTCTTAAGTACAAGGTCGGATAACATAGTTTTTGGCAGTATTCACACGGTAATTAATCACTGAATATAATAATCTTATTTTATAAATATCTCAAAATGTTATTATTTTATTATCAAGCTATTTTTTTTTTTTTTTCTATTTTCACTACCATTGAACTAACAGTTCCAATTGACAATTGGTTGTTTGCGTGATATCAAGCTATCTTAAATTTTAATGATTAGGATTCAGAGTTTGAGTTTTATAAAGTTTCTTTAGATTATAAACTATCATTTGATTTTTTTTAATTTAAAAAAATTAATTAATTAAAAATAAAATATATAATTTTAATAATTTTTTTTATTAAAATATTATTTTTTAAGAGATCAATTAAAAAAAATTATATTATATTAAAATATTAATTTAAAAATAATATTTTAATCAAAAAATTATTAAAATTATATATTTTATCATTAATTGATTTTTTTTTTCTTTTTTTAAAACTAAGAGATTAAATAATATAAATTACATAATCTAAAACATCTATGACCTTTCTTCCTATAATTTAAGGTTTAAATATTAGAATTTAGAGTTTAAATTTAAAGATTTTAAATTAAGGTTTAAATTTATAAAAAAATATGTAGTTATTCTCTATATGTAATGGATATATATATATATATATATATATATATATATATATGTATGTATGTATATCGTATGAAAACATTAAAGATCTTGAAGGGGCCCTCCCTATTTCCTAACAAGTAACAACCGATAGTTGTTGATAAGAATTAAGAAAAACGTACGTGAAAAGAACGTAAAATTAAATTCCAAAAAAGTATATTTTACTAACATTAACATTAATTTATATTTCATAATTTATTTTTTGTTAATTTGATAACAACTATATACATATAATAATATTTATAATAATAATAATTAAATAACCGATAAAAAAAAAGTTAAAAAATTAGAGAACACATAAAAACCTGCTTATTTAAAAAAAAAAAAAAAAGCAGGGTCTTTTGCTAAATGATATGATATGTCTGTTTGGTTTAAGAAAGTAGCTAAAAAGTCAATAGGCTACGAGGCATTTCAAAGCATGTATACAAGCAGTAATGAACAGCTAGGGTCTGTAAGATTTTGACAGTCTCTCTTAAATTGGAAGCATCTCCTTCTTTGAGAAAATACAAACAAGACCAGTAAAAGACTGGTCTATGAAGAAACACATGATATATTCTGATTTAAGCTTTTTGTTAATATTTACAGGAACTTCCAACCCATAATGTTTTTTTCTCCTAACAAACCCATACGAGTTCAAAATTTCATTTCAATAAGGTGTGGTGTATTCATACTTCTTGAATGGTTCTTATTCCATTTTGGTGCTAAGCCTAAACCTTATTCGCAAAAAGTGGTCCTCTACATAAATTTAACTCATACGGATAAGCGCACGACTTAGCTAGAAAGAGTACTAATTAATAAACAATATTTAAAAAATGAATTATAAAAATTTATAATTTATAATATTACAGGGTAATATTACCTGTATAAAATATGTATTAATTATGATATTTTTATTATATAAAATTTCATTAACGAATTGCTATTCTGACAATAACAAATTGTATTCTATATGATATCTTCAAATGTTCACGTATTTCGAAATTAAATCTAATTAATTTAAGTATAAATCTACGTATCTCTTTAATATTATTCTTTGTACTAATAATTTACCTAATGATAAATACTCTTAACGATAATACTAATTTCTCTTTTTCTTAAAAGTCACAAAACAATCACGACACTCCCTCCTGTTAAGGTTTTTTCTCTGTCGGGAAAAAAAGAAAAGAAATAAAACATAGAAGTTTGGACTCATATTAAACTCAAGGAAACATAGGCAAAACAGGAAAGAAAAAGAACACAAAAAACCAAAAACCTTAGGCATGCTTAGTGATTCCTCAGTGGCCATTCGAATGACATGAGAATCGGCAAACACACAATCATTATCATCATCATGGCCTTTTGATTATGGGCACAAATATAAAAAAATCATTAATTACACATAGCTTCCTTCTTCACTGTTGTTAGGTTTGGAGGGGTTTATTGGAGTCGGTCCCTACATGTTCTCATGGCTGGTCCTCGATGTGTGTTGACAGATGTCATGCGATTGACATTTGAGATAACCCATGAAGCCTCGACCCTCTAATTTTGGAGCATTTTATTATATTGTTTGAAATAGATAATAAATTTTGGAAAAAAAAAAAATCCCTGAGTTTATCCTTTCCATTTTATTTTGTCCTATGTTATTTTTTAGATGTTTATAAAAACTATTAAAAATAGACTTGATATTAAAGCCCAACTCACTCTTATATGTAGGGAAGAATAGATAGGTAATTATGGGTCACATTTCTCATGTGATTCTTATTCGAGTCGAATTGAAGTATGTGTGATACTTTATTTTTTAAATAAAATTTATTTTATTATTTATTTTCCAACATTTAAAAAAAACTTAGTCAATTTTTAATACAAAAAATATTTTCTTTTCAATTTTGATTTCAAGCAATAATTATTTTTTATGTGTAACATTTTAGTCTTCAATTAGCATAGTAAAATTTTAAGACAGGTAAAAATTATGTAATGTTTTATTCTAAGAATAACAAGACTGTAATTATTTGCACGTACTTAAACAAAATTACAAAATATTTTTAAAAAAGAAACTTAATCTACGAATTTATCCAAACAATAATTTAAAAACTTCGATCTTTTTTTTTTTTTGCACCAACATATATCACAAACAAATTAGATTAACATACACATGACCAAAGTCTCATTGTATAGATTTAATATGAACTGTCATACTTAATCACATTATTTAAGATAAATATAAATTTATAATATATTAAAAAAATTATATCAATTGTTTTTTTTTTTCCTCGTGAAATTAATTCGTTTTAGTATTAAAATATGAGTTACACTTCTTAAGTACAAGGTCGGATAACATAGTTTTTGGCAGTATTCACACGGTAATTAATCACTGAATATAATAATCTTATTTTATAAATATCTCAAAATGTTATTATTTTATTATCAAGCTAAATTTTTTTTTTTCTACTTTCACTACCATTGTACTGACAGTTCCAATTGACAATTGGTTGTTTGCGTGATATCAAGCTATCTTAAATTTTAATGATTAGGATTCAGAGTTTGAGTTTTATAAAGTTTCTTTAGATTATAAACTATCATTTGATTTTTTTAATTTTAAAAAAAATTAATTAATTAAAAATAAAATATATAATTTTAATAATTTTTTTATTAAAATATTATTTTTTAAGAGATCAATTAAAAAAAAATTATATTATATTAAAATATTAATTTAAAAATAATATTTTAATCAAAAAATTATTAAAATTATATATTTTATCATTAATTGATTTTTTTTTTTCCTTCTAGAACTAAGAGATTAAATAATATAAATTACATAATCTAAAAACATCTATGACCTTTCTTCCTATAATTTAAGGTTTAAATATTAGAGTTTAGAGTTTAAATTTTAAGATTTTAAATTAAGGTTTAAATTTATAAAAGAATATGTAGTTATTCTCAGCATGTAATGGATATATATATATATATATATATATATATATATATATATATATATATATATATATATATATATTTTTTTTTTTTTTTTTTTTTTTTTCTCGTTAAAATTGGCTAAAACATATTATTAATAACAATTTTCGTATGAAAACATTAAAGATCTTGAAGGGGCCCTCCCTATTTCCTAACAAGTAACAACCGATAGTTGTTGATAAGAATTAAGAAAAACGTACGTGAAAAGAACGTAAAATTAAATTCCAAAAAAGTATATTTTACTAACATTAACATTAATTTATATTTCATAATTTAATTTTTGTTAATTTGATAACAACTATATACATATAATAATATTTAAAATAATAATAATTAAATAACCGATAAAAAAAAAAGTTAAAAAATTAGAGAACACATAAAAACCTGCTTATTTAAAAAAAAAAAAAAAAAAAAAAGCAGGGTCTTTTGCTAAATGATATGATATGTCTGTTTGGTTTAAGAAAGTAGCTAAAAAGTCAATAGGCTACGAGGCATTTCAAAGCATGTATACAAGCAGTAATGAACAGCTAGGGTCTGTAAGATTTTGACAGTCTCTCTTAAATTGGAAGCATCTCCTTCTTTGAGAAAATACAAACAAGACCAGTAAAAGACTGGTCTATGAAGAAACACATGATATATTCTGATTTAAGCTTTTTGTTAATATTTACAGGAACTTCCAACCCATAATGTTTTTTTCTCCTAACAAACCCATACGAGTTCAAAATTTCATTTCAATAAGGTGTGGTGTATTCATACTTCTTGAATGGTTCTTATTCCATTTTGGTGCTAAGCCTAAACCTTATTCGCAAAAAGTGGTCCTCTACATAAATTTAACTCATACAGATAAGCGCACGACTTAGCTAGAAAGAGTACTAATTAATAAACAATATTAAAAAAATGAATTATAAAAATTTATAATTTATAATATTACAGGGTAATATTACCTGTATAAAATATGTATTAATTATGATATTTTTATTATATAAAATTTCATTAACGAATTGCTATTCTGACAATAACAAATTGTATTCTATATGATATCTTCAAATGTTCACGTATTTCGAAATTAAATCTAATTAATTTAAGTATAAATCTACGTATCTCTTTAATATTATTCTTTGTACTAATAATTTACCTAATGATAAATACTCTTAACGATAATACTAATTTCTCTTTTTCTTAAAAGTCACAAGAAAAAATAAAAACGAATTTGTACGGGTGTTCGACTCTCGTCCCTAAATTATTAATTCAGAACCTTGCTAAGTCACCTCCACAAAGAACAATTAAGCATCATAAGATACCGAATATCAAGCGTCACAAATAAAATATCTGACTGTTTCAGCACAAAGAGATTTTTAAAAATTAATAATAATAATAAGCAATTTTTTTTTTTGCTATAGATAAATAAATAAGCACTTAAGAGGGTAAAGTTTGTTAGGCTTAATGGTTAGGTTTATGTACAATCAATTTGAACCAAATTTCTACTTGAATAATAAAAGTTGCAACTGACTTTGATTCCTTATGATTCTTCCACAAACTAATAATCTCCATTCAATCTTGAAACTCAAGATTTTCTCAACCACTCTTTGCATATTATCTCTAAAGTATAAACGATATAATTAGTATATATATATATGTCTTTATTATTTCTCAATTTTAATAATGAATAAAATCATAAATTTTCGAGATAACCGAGTCATATTCCTTAACACAAACACATGCTCTATTAGTATCTTCTATTCTACCTTTTAAAATTTGAAAAATGTTTGTGAAGATCCTTTTCTTTTTAAGTCTTAACTCTTAAGTAGTATTTAGTCACTTAGTTTAAAAAATATATTTTTAGATACTATTAGTTTTTGAAAAAAAAAAAAAAAAAAACCAGACAAAAATAAAATTATTTTTGTATTTAATTTTCATTAAATGTAATGCATGTACTTATATTTTTAGATGGGCATATTTGTAACTTTAGAAATTTTTAAATGAAAAAAATTACTTAAAATAAGAGTCATGTTTGGCAGAGTAGCTCAAAAATTGTTTTCTGTATTTAAAAACAAAATATTGATTTTAAAAACAAATAGGTGTATGGGCAATGTTTTTAAGTTATTATTTTCAAAAGCAATTTGTTCTAAAAAACAAAAATTTGAGAACACCTAATACATGTTTTCATTGTTTTAAGAAACAAGTAAAAACACGAAAAAGGAGTAAGTACTCTTTATTCCAAATTTCTTTGCCTTTTTATTAATAAACCTCCTTTTGTTACTTAGTTGCATTTTTTCCTTTTGGTTTTGTTCTTTTATTTTTAAGTTAAATAATTACTTTAAATATTAAATATATTTTAGTAGATTTTCGGTTTTGGATATATAAGAAACATAATTTAAAAAAAAAATTATTTAGAAAATTATCAAAAATAATATCCTAAAATTTATAATAACAAAAATAACATTCCAATAATATTAAACAATTTACAATTAAATGATATTAAAAAATAATAATGTAACAATCATCATTCTTGTAGTTCTAATTTTAATAGAATTAAAACATATAGATAGATGGATAGAGAATCCTAATTTTAATAGAGTTATAATCTTGTAGTTCTAATTCTTAAAGACTTTCATAAGTCTTAAAAATCAAGATTAATACTTTAGTATTTAACATTTTTTTTATTCACAATATCAAATATAATAAAATAGATTAATTAATATAAAAATATTTTTTAGACTATAAAAGATATTTTTATAAATACGTTCAAATTTTAAATGTTAAAATTATTGATAAAATATTCAAATCTAATAATAAAAATTTTACTATGAAAATAAGTTTTAAAAATAATTGTCCTAAAATATGAAAGTCATGTTTTCTATTTTTGGTTTTTAAAAATAATTTTTTAAAATATTGGCCAAACATCTCATTATTACCCAAAAATTTGTCCATCATTTTATTTAGAATAAAATATTGTACCAAAAATTTTATCACAATTGTTCACCTATTCAATTTTCTATAATAAATTAAAACATAAACTACCACTCGTTACGTAATAATTAAAGACAAAAAATAATACAAAATGTTGATACAACGTAATTAACTTAAAAAATATATAATTAAATAAAAAGGCAGATAATTGTGACTAAATGGAAGATGTAAAATAATCTCGTAAAAAATGAAAAAAAATAAATAAAAAATAATTTCAATACAAAATGGTGGTTTGTTGAACTTTCATGTTCTACAATGGTGTGAAATGGTCAAAACGATCAATTTCACCCTAAATATGAAGTTATGCGTCATGTTAAAAAAAAAAATGTGGATATATTTGCTATTTCTTCGATCCATTTTTTCATAAACAAAAAACATGTATGTCCATTGTTATAAATAAAATGATTTAAAAACATAATTTTTTTTAAAATAATAAACTAATCTATAACTAAAATCTAAACAACGAAACTAGTACGAAAGTACCACTTTAAAAAACAAATGCATAATGTTAAACACTTGAACCCATTAGTTGAATCCAATAGTGTTTTTTTTTTTTTATTTAAGAAAAATGGTCATGAGGGGTTAGAAGGACATCTGAGCACAACTTCATTTTTTTTTTTTTTTAAATTAATTTGATCGCTAATTGATAATCAACTACCAAATTCAAATAAAAAAAGATTATGAGTTTCGGACTTTTGATTTACCTTGTAAAAAACTGCAATTATAAATAATGTATAGTGCAGTTTTTTGAATGGTGCTTCCTTGAGAAGTATTATTATTAGTAGAAAGAAAGAAAAAACTTCGGAAAAAACAGCTTTTTGTATTGGGAAAGACATAAGTACTGTGCAGGCTTAAACTAATTTAAAAAAAGGGAAGAAAAGAAACACTTCCGTAGAGATATGCTTAAAGTAACTATAAGATAAAAGAACAATTCTATTTGTATAAATTCTTATGGAATAATAATTGATATAGTAATTATTTATTATTAAGATGTAAAGTCTATTCTTAATATTGTGTTATTTTTAAATAATAAATTATTATAAATGGACTTTTTTTTTTTTAAGCCAGAGTCTATCTAAAATCACACAAGTACAAAGAAATGTGAATACAGTCTGTTTGAGTATCAGAATGATACTCTAAAAGGTAACATCACAGTTCACATTATCTCAGTGGCACTCTTTTTAGCATTTCCCTTAAAGCAGGGATGGTCCCCCATTATTTTATAAGCATTTCTACTGAAAAAACATTCAGGTTTTCATCATTAGAAGAGTAAAAAGCACTGTACTGTTCTCTATTCAATCAAAAGTTTATACTGGCTGATTAGATTAGAAACCACTAGTTGCTAACTTGCTATAGCTCAAGTTAGTAAAATATTTGAGCAACCAAAGGACAAAAGTAAATAAACAGATCAATAACTATAACTTTGAAACAGTAGAATTCAGTCCTTAATGGCAAGAAAACACTGAAAAACAAAATTCCCAACTGCAAGAGAAAAAATTTGCAGGGATTTAAGACAAATAGAACAAAGAATAAAAGGGGAAGAAATTTTTACCAATTTGTCTGCTCATTCTTGAATTACCTTTATGACAAAACAGAAAAGCAACTGTCATCAAGAATCAAACAAACCCAAAAAAAAAAAAAAAAATCATGCTTTTAGCTTCTTTCAAGTTTCAACCTCTACCAAGTCATGAATCCAACATGCCCATTTGCTGCTTCTTCAATAGGAGCTGGAAGATTAAGATCAAAAAAACGACTAATCTCAGTTTCAGACGATTCTTGCCTAATCACCACAGTTTTGTCTTCATAACCTCCAATGAAATGAGACCTCTTGTGACCTCCTAAAGCTTGGCCTGATTTGAAAACCCTGAAGCATATTGGACATTCATGTCCTTTACTCTTCTTATTAGACCCTGATTTACTCTCAGCATTGCCAGAGAACTTATTGTTGTTTGGGTATTTGCTGCTGCAAACTTCAATGAGCTTAAAATCTGTCTCTATGCTATTTTCTCCACTCTCATGCATTGATCCTGAGAAACCATTAGTCTTTGAATTATTGCCTCCTTGTGTTCTTAGAGATCCATGAGATCGAAAGATTATGCTTTTCTTATGAGAATCTCTGCTGATTTCAAAATTGGATGAACTATTAGTTTCCTTATTGAAAGAATCAAACAAAAATTTGGGTTTGCAAAAACCATCTTTAGTTCTCTTTCTCAACTCATATTTTGAACTTCTTTCCACTTGATTTTTAGCTTCTTCATTCAGCAGATTCTTACCTTTTGTAGTATCACGCCCAAACTTACCATCGTAGCCCTTAATTCCAGATCCAGATTCAACTTCAAGCTTCTTGACTGAATCACCATTTGTTTGAAACCCATAAGCAGAAACATCTGATTCAATCTTCTTAGGTCCATCTATGTAATACCCCAAATCAGAATTCTCAGAAACAATGGTCTCAGTAAATTTTAGTTTTCCATCTTTTGCTTTTTTCATCTGCACAATGTCTTTAACTTTAATCTTAGGGGCACTGTTAAGAACTTCTTTAGTACTACCAACCATATCAATAGAAGATGATTTAGCTTCTAAAATGACAGAGTTGTTATCTGAAGACTCGGCAAAGGAATTCAAGCCTCCCTTATAACCAGAATCTCTAGACAACATCATCAAGCTTATAGCCACATCTTGTTGTTCTTGTTCAATCCCAGAAACAGATGAAGACCCATTTGCCAAAGAATGATGAACTTCAATGTTGTTGTACTTGTTAGTTCTTTTTGAGATCCTCCTCTGCCTTGGAGCGGAACAAGTCTCAGTATCTGATTGACTATCCATAACCAATTTTTGCTTCCCATTACCCTCTAAATCATCATCATAATCATATTCTTCTTCTTCTTCTTCATAATTGTTGTTAATCAGCTTTTCTTTCTCAGAATGAGAAGCCATGTGTCCACAAAGGGCTTTCAAAGATTGAAACCCCTTTCCACATTCTTTACAGATTTTTTCTTCTCCTCTCAGAGGATTGATTGGATCAGTAAACCTCCATGATTTCCTTGGATTCATCCTCAGCTCATAACCAGAATTCAAACCAGCTTCAGTTTTACTTGAATCTCTCTGGCTCTTACTTATATCACTCAAAGATGAAAACTTTGTTATTGTAACTTGAGCTTTCTTTTCTTCTTCCTCTTGTTTTTTTCTACCAGAATTCTTCCCATTCCCACTCAAATGGGTTCTTATATGACCACCAAGAGATTTCCCACATGGGAATTTCTTGTTACAAAACTTGCAAATGAATTCCTTTTTCTGATTCTCTTCCATAATTTTGATTTGATTTGATTTGTTGATCACTCAAAATCAAAGATTGTCAGTAAACCAAAAACACAAAAACCAAAATCAGCAAAGACTTACCTAATGCTGCATTTTGTCATACAAGTTGAAAGACCCAGATAGTGATAGAAGAAAACAGAGGAACTAAAGGACAATCTTAGATCAAGAAGTTGACCCAAAAAAAAATTTCACAAATTTACTTCTTTTTTGCAGATCATAATCAAGAAATGAAGAAGTGGTTTCAGATATGACTTTGTGTGTGTGTGTGTATAGAGTACGAGATCCGACCCACAAAAAAGGTACTCCTCAAAATCCCATTTTCCCAAGTAGCCACATCTTTTTTTCTTCTTCAGTGTTGAAAATTTAATGGGTTTGGGAAGAAAAATCAAATTTTTATGTTATTAGGAAAATCAAGAGTCTCCAATTAGGCATATGAAGAAGGAACAAGCCAAAACCCAAGCTAAGTGGAAGAAAGAAAAATAAAACAAAACAAAACAATCAAAGCAAACCCAAGACTCTTTCTCTCATACCCCTCCTACTATTTCTCTCTATAGACTTTATCTCTCTTAATTTTGTTTGTGTTATCGTTGGAGGAGAATTCCATGCATGGAAGCAAAAGATTAAAAAAGGGAACAAAAGATGGGCAGCACGTGTAATCAAATGAGGACCCTTTCGCTGTTTAATTGGACGGCCAGGATTTTTTTGGAGTTTTTTCTTTTCTTTCTTTCTTTAAAGATCCCAAACTTCATGGAGTACTAGAGAGAATAGATATGATATGGCCCCTTGTAACTGAAAAATCTTCACTGTACCTTAACTTTGACATCTTTGTAATTTTGTAGATCTAAGTTAAAGAACAGAATCTTCTACCATTTTAACATTTTTAAACCCTCTTTAGCTATCCTCTATTTTGGTTTCTCTTCTTCATTTTGATTGTAAATTTGTAATTCAATGTTCCATCATAACCTGTAATTTGTTGTACATCTAATCAAATCAGTATTGAGGTACTAAAAAGAAAAGTGGATTTGAGCTTTGGAATTTCTTGTTAAACGTACTACTTCAGTGAGCTGTTTCTTAACCATTTAGATTTTACAATGGGGTAACTTTATATATATATATATTCTTCAAATTATTAATGTTAGTCTAGACATCTCAAGTATGGTGTAAATTCGTGCGGGTTGAATTAGTTTGAATTGATTTAAATTAGTGTAATTTAAATTAATTTAATTTTAGTTCAATTTAAATTTAATTCGAGCTAGCAAAGGTGAGTCTAAATTCAAACCAAACACAAACGAGCTAGTTCAAACTAGTCCAAATTGTTAATTTATATATAATTTTTTTATTAAAAAAATATATTTAATAATTAAAACTCAAACAACATTACATAAAAGCCATAATATATATATATATATTATATATATATATATATAAGCAAAAAGTTAATTATTAAATTAATTAGGTAATAAGTAAATGCATTAAACCTCACTCAAGCAAAAGTTAGAAGCCGTCATGTTCTCATAAAAACTCACATTTAGAATAAAGAGTTCTCAAGTCCAAATAAAATTTATTCTAGCTATTAAACAAAATAAATAGAAATAAATAGATTAAATAAATATACTTACTAAAAAATAACAGTTAAAGTAAATTAAAATATTACACGAAAACATAACTTTTTTTATATACACAAGGATAAAACTTTGATTATTACATAATATATAAGTCTCAAGACAATGAACAAGTGGAAAAGAGAATAGCATAACATAAATATCGATTTAAAAATAGAAATTTCATAATACTAATTTAAATTAAATATAAATATTATTTTTTTTGTTTAAAGAGTTAGGTAGATTTAAACAATAAATGCATTAACATAAAAAAATATAGTATAATATTGTGACAAAATGAATAAATTATAACTATTTATTAATTATCAGTTTATTTTTTAAAAGAAAAGAAAAGAAAAATAACTAATATATCATAAAAGAGAAGTACTAAAAGAAATGAAATATTATTTTAATTTTAATATAGTATTATTTATTTAATTTTATTTCAGGCTAATGTGCTGGCTCTAATCCAGCTCAAATTTTTTCGTATTATTCGAGCTTTGTCGAAATAAGCTCAAATTTAATTTTATTCGTATTTTTCTACATGGAAGGTGAATTGATACAAAATCTATATATCACCCAATTTTATTTATTTACAATTCTATCCATATTATAATTTATCATTTATGAATGTAAATAAGATTATTCCACTTAACAACACCATAAAAGAGGACATAACTTTAAAGTTAAAAGAGCGAAGTTCAAAGAAGAAGAAAATATGGCTAAGAACATTCCTCATTTACTAAGATATTAATTTTTTTTATTCTATATATTATTGTAAATCTTTTTAAATTATCATAATATTATTACAGGTTTTTGTTTGCCTTTATTTTTACACCTTGTTACATGAAACAAGTCCACAAGACTCTTTTTGAAACATAAGGTTCTTTCTTAAACTCAACATTTGTTCATGGTGAGTGAGATCATGTCTCAAACATCCTGAGAGTTGATTTGAGTTCATTTCTGTCAAAAGCACGGAAAAATTCACTACATATCTCTTTACCTTTTTTTTTTTTTTTTTTTGTAATTATTAAACAAAATAAATCTCCTAACACAAAATCAATGCATTATGCACACACGAGCTAGTATGCATGTGTCGAAATCTACCAATTATTAGTGCTTATATCAATTTATTAAAGCCCAATATATTAATAATTTTTTATAATTATTACAAGCTTCCAACTTAAAAAATTAATCTTATTATGATTTTTTTTTAAATTATCATATTCTTTTGATATAAAACTCTTTTGAATTAAATTAATAAAATTGAAAGATGAGCAACTAAAATGACTAATTTGTTGTTAATCATCTATTATCATCCACATTTGTTGATTTTATTGTAGGTTTAAAAGAAAAGTTTCGTATATATATATATTGAATTACATTAAATATTTTTTTTAGATAAAATTATTTTTATATTTTAAATTATTGATATTAATTATTTTTTTAGAATAATAAGACCTAAACATTATAAAATAAGGATTACATATAATAAAAATCCTAATAATATAATAATTAATGTATTTAATAAGAACTATAATTATATAATGATTACCATATATAATAAATACTATATTCATATAATATTTGATACATTAAACAATGATTCTAAATATTATTTTATTTTTACAATTAATTTAAAAATAAAAAAATTTGTATTTATTTCACATGTTGTAAAAATTAATCAAAGAAAAAAATTAAAATAACTAAAATAATTCACATACAAATCACGTATTTTTAATTATTATATATATACACACACACGTAAGGGATTGTTCCAAAGATAAATAGATATAACAAATGATATGAAGAAATCATCTTAAACATGTGATAATTTAAATCAATGATGTAAATGCTATCATATTTTAAAATTTAAATTTAATAAATAACTACTAAAATTAAGAAAAAAATTAAATCAAACAAAAAGACATATTAATCATTGAATGAACTAAAATCAATGGTTGAAAATTATTTATTAAAACTGTTTGTTAAAATCATTTGAACGTAGAATAATCAATATATAGACATATATTTTACAGTTCCCCTTACAAACGAATTAAACAAATTTTTTTTATAAATCATTCTTAATCATTAATTTAAGTTGATCTAACTGTGAATATTTATTTTTAATTGATTTGATTTTATTATTAATTTTATAAATTATTCATTAAATTCAAATTTAAAAATATAATACTATTTACACTATTAATTTAATTTATTTTATGATTATTATAATTTATTAATATAGTTTGTAAATCATATTTGTTATTAATATCATTTGTAAAACATGTTTATATATATAAAAGATCGGAGAATCATATTGTGAGATACGTATATAATCTTAAAAATACCTATAAAATGAGAAAAACTATCATACTATAAAATATGAATATAAAAAGATTAATAACTTTATTTTGGAATGGAAAGTAGCAATATTTTTATGAAAAAATAAACAATAAATTGAGAAAATAAAACCTTAAATCTTAAAAATTGAATCCTAGAACTTAAATCAAATTAATTTATATAAAGGTGAGTTAAGTGTCCCATTATATATATGTATGTATTTTTTGTATTGTATTGTTATATTAAATGTGTGTTGATTTTGCTTATTATAAAATAAAAATATTTTCGATAAAAATAATTGTTAACTAGTAAAAATGGTTAAAAAAAAAAAAGTTATTTCAATTTTGGGCCTAATAAGAAAATGGCTGGGAAAAGAGCCCAATGTAGCCCATCATAACCCTAAACTCCCCTCATGTAACACATAAAACCCTAAAACTCAAATTCACTCTTCCTTCGCTTACAGCAACCACAGGTCAATTGCCTCCTTTGAAGTCGAGGTCTCTATCTCTGTTTACCAATCAACCATGGTGAGAAAATCTTCAATTTTTCTTCTTTACCAGAAAATCGATCGTTTTTTCTCCAATCTGTCAATTTTGTTTACATTAAGCTTTCGATCCTACGAAGAACTTGTGTTTTCTTAAGTTAGGAACTGATATATTTTGTTACACATATGATAACGTCTACTGAATATAGGATTAAAGTCTACTGAAAAATAACACAACATAAAAAAAAGAAAGATATATCACACGCGGCTTCATTTTTACTTTGTTTTGAACTGGTGGTATCTCCATTGTTTATGAATGCGTCTTTAGAGAGATTCTTAGTTTTCAATGTTCCGTGTATTAGGATAATCTTATTATTCTCTCTTCTTTAACCCTAGTTGACTATTATGCTAATGCAATTTCAATTTGTGCTTACAAATACATATAATTTTAGCTTTTATTTTGGGACAAACAGTATTGAGTAAAGGGAAATTACAAGTAATGACTGGCAAATTCGAAACTATTAGGACCCATTTGTAACGTTTCAAAATGTGGCTGAATTGATTTTTAGTTCTGGTGCGACTGATATTTGCAAATATTTATTTTCATTTGTGGGTTTGCTACGCCTTAATATTGTCTGCATTATTAGAACATAGTTATGATTTATCATACTTTATGGAGCTCATTAACTAATATTTTCATAAGACATTTTCTTATACATTTTAGCATGTAAATATTTTTAATGATATTTATTGAAAAAAATAGATAAACTATGCTACAAACAGTGGGAACTGTAAGTTTTTCTTAGTGAAAATGAAACTAAGTTGACTGAGTCATGATTTGTTGATCATGTTCTGTTATTGAAACTGAAGAGGAACTATTTTATAGATTCATTTGTTCTTGTCACTTTTTCTCTTAATTATTTCTTGCACTACCCTAGTATTTGTTACTTGTCCATTGGCGAACATTTACTTGGATAGGCTTCATTTATGTTACCTATATACATGATAGTGATGTTTTCTGCAGTCGTCGAAGAGGAGGGCCAGGGAACCGAAAGAAGAAAATGTAACTCTTGGACCTGCTGTCAAAGATGGTGAACACGTTTTTGGTGTGGCACACATCTTTGCATCATTCAATGATACTTTCATTGTAAGTATATTTGGATATTTTTGCGTTAAATATTTCACATCTCTTTTGTATTGTTTTAATTCTTGTTTGTTTTGCAGCATGTGACTGATCTCTCTGGCAGAGAAACCATGGTTCGCATAACTGGTAATGGAGTTCTTCCATTTCGAAAACAATATTCCCATGTCATACAAATATTATTATTGTTATTATATCTTTGCTTTTGAGCAATTAAGCCTTGGCGTATAATGCCTTCAGTTATTGTAAACATCTATATATAGTTGCATTTGTTCTTAACTTCTCATGAATTTGTCTTCGTACTAGTCTATGGTATAACCTTTGTTTTTAATATGAAGAATAATTGATATCTTAATCAACTTGTTAACTGTTTTTACTCATACATCATGAGTTATGATTTTGACTTACTTTCTTTTCCATAAAGGTGGTATGAAGGTGAAAGCTGACAGAGATGAGTCCTCCCCATATGCTGCCATGCTTGCTGCCCAAGATGTTGCACAGAGATGCAAGGTTGTCCCACTTCATATAATATCACTCATTTATTGAATTCATTTTCTTAGTATGAATTGAAAATATTTTTTCTTGGTAAGGTCTTTTAGTAAGGTATTAATTTTTGCCTTACTGGTTTGCTAATTAGCAATTGCTTCAAGCAGGAATTAGGCATAACTGCTCTTCATATTAAGCTTCGTGCTACTGGAGGGAACAAAACAAAGACACCTGGACCAGGTGCCCAGTCTGCACTGCGTGCTCTTGCTCGATCTGGAATGAGAATTGGTCGCATAGGTAAGCCTTTTTAATTAATCCAGAACTAGTTTTGTTTGTTCATAAAAAAGAATTCGTAATGAACTGCTACAATATCTGTATTTTCCCTTGTCAAGTCTTTCCCTTTCGGTCGTCTAAAACTATATTCCCTTGATCAGCATATGTTTACCAATATATATAATAAAAATTTGCATGAAATTTAATTACAATTAAAAATAACATTTTTGTTTTTGAGATAAAAATTGATGCCCGAGTGAAATCATTGCTGAAGACCTGCTGAACTTTTTATTGTCATTAGCTTGTTGCTGTTTCATTGGTTGATATAGAATTGTACGTGTACACTTGAGAATAATAATTTTGAAATTATTTGAATCATGTATGACCTGTGCGGCTGTGCTTTACTTTCTGTCCATAAATGTGTAAATTATTTAGTTGGTAACCAATATCGTTCAATGTTTCAGAGGACGTTACTCCCATTCCTACTGATAGCACCCGCAGAAAGGGAGGCAGAAGAGGAAGAAGGTTGTAAGCGTGCGTTGCTTATTATTCATGTTATTTTGTTTAATGAGTGTGTGTTACTTCCAGATCAATATACTATGAGTTGTCAGTTTTGAACCTCTTATGTTGTTTTACATTTTGGCTCGTCCGATGAAAGTTTTATTTGAACTCTTGTAGAGAGAATTTGACGTTAGTGTTATGCTTGTTTTCTTCTACTTTGTTGCCTTTAGTTTCTATATTTCTACTTTTAGTTTTCTATTACAATGCACATTTGGTGACCTGTATTAAAAGAACGCATAGGATTAAAAAAACTGAAGTGTCTGGATTTGTGGCATTTTGGAGCCTTGACATGATAATCATGAATGGTTTTAGTGTTTAAATCTGATAAAAACTGATCCAGAGGGTACCGGTTCGGTATCAAACTCCCGTTGAACCTAGGGTCGCAATTTGAGCAACAGGTGATAACATGAACATGAACCAAATTGTTATTTTTAATTTGAATTACACATTCATATATTGTGCTTACATGGATATTAATTTTTTCTATTATACATACATGACTATATTATACTTTTTTATTTTTATAATATTAAAAGTAATAATTTTGAGCTAAATAACACGAAGGACCACCCATTAAAAAAAAAAAAGAGACGAACACAACGTGATATTAACCACATGTTATGAAATTCTCAAAAGCTGTGGAGCATACGGCTGTTTAGAGGACTCAGAAGGTAAAATTGTTTGAATCAGAATGTTGGCATGGTGATCTAATTTAAGTAAGCCATTTCGGCTGTCTATGGCTTATTGTGAAATAGTGCAATTCTAATAAGATTAAGAATTAATATAATCGACCTGACTTTAGAACAAAAAAAAAGTAACAATGATAATATAAATGATCTGTTGTTTGTGATATCATTGAGGATGTAGAAAGTACTATGCACAAAGCAATACACGCATACCTTTTTTTTTTTTTTTTCTTCCTAATAAACTCTTATCATATTATATTATAATAATAAAATATATAATACAACTTAGTTCATAATTATTAAGGACATAAAAACCTAATTTTATACTTATAGTGAGATCATAACCATTTTTTATAGATGCATAATTTATACATAATAATTATTTAATAATTATAAAAGTGCAATATTGTGAGTAGATAAAAAATTGAAGTTCCATAAACTCTTTATCCATTAATATGACAATCGTTTCAAGTTATACTTTTTGACACTTACACTATTTGCTCTCTCAATTCAAAAAAATAGTCATTTTTTTAGTCCAAAATACCTGAAAATATTAAAGTAAATACAGTTTTCAAATATTCTGCTAGTATAACGTAACTACAAACAAAAAAGAAAATGGAACCTATAATAGGTTTTTATAAAGAAACCATACAAAATTGATTATAACGGTAGTTCGCAATTCAAAAAAGAAGTCAAATATCAAACCAGATAAACTATACAACCTTTTAATATGAGAAGAGAAGATTCATACACACTAAAAAAATAAGTTAAAGCTTTTATTACTTCTCTCGTAGCTATACAAAATATATAATTATCATATTCATCTTCTTCGTCTTCGTCATCTTTACCATTTTTGGCCATAGTTTGCATGATGGAGGTCAAATTCACCAAATTTAAAACATAGATTTATTGTTAAAAGCATACAGATATAGAAAAATTTATAAGGAATTCAAAGAACAAATTTTTATTTTTTTATTTTATGATCGGACTGATTTAGGCCTTCATGCATGGCATAGAAGATAAAATCTTAACATGTCTATTTTTTTTTTCTTTATCTCACCTATTACTTCTTGTACTAGTACTTGGTAGTTGGTAAAAACTATACACTCATGGCTTTTAATTTGCTACTGGTATGGATATTACTTATTCGTCCCATTTATCAGATGATATAGACATATCATTTTATCCTTTTTTTTTTTAATTATTTTGATATGTTTAAATGTAGATATAAAATTTTAACCGAAATAATTTTGACCTTTAAAATAAGGCTATAAAAAAAAAAAAAAAAAAGGACATGTTTGACAACCCAAGTTATGCAACTGTTTCACTTTTAAAAATGTATGTTCACTGCATGCTTATATTTTTACAACTATATGTGTTCCGATTGAAATAAATTAAAAATAAATTTATGTATAAATAAATTATATTATGCAATTAAATTTCTACTTTATTATTAGAGAAAAAAAAAAACTAAAATTCCTAAATTTCCTAAAACTTATAAACAACAAATAAGTCGGAAAGAATTGCAATTATGAATTAGGGACCCTCTTCAACATTTTTGCTCTACATTGTTTAGTTAGATCAACTCTTCCGCCTCGCTATCACTTGGTTCAAATTCTGATAAATCCTCGTCATCCTCCTCCTCTTCATTGGTCGTAGATTTTATTTTGCAGATTACATATATCTCAACCTAAGAATATAAACCGAACCAACAAATCCAAGTTAGTTAGAAAAATAAAATTTGTAGAACTATTCATAATATTACATTTCAGCCTATAACAAATAAAGAATAAACAATTAAGTCCTTCACCTTGTGCGACTAACTTTGTCTTTAATAGTGAACCACATCTCAATTGTGATTTTCTTTTTCTTTCTAATAACTTGTCAACTACATTCAATAGTAATAGTTGCTAAAATCAGGTCCCCTAAATAATATCCTTAAATAAAATTAGTATTTAACAAGATAATTGCACTAACTTAATCCTATATGTTTGAGTTCCTACCAATGTAGGATAAAAAGGAAAAACCACGAACTAGAATTGGCATAACACTCGCACCTTTGTTCTAATGGCGTCACTGAATTTATCCGAGAAAACTAATTTGGGATTTAGTCTGTATTCATATATGACCCAAGAACTGCTCTCGCCATTTGGTTGCTTTCCCCAATAAAATAAAAATTCTTTTTTGAACCCAAGAATTACTTTATTATTACCAAAACTTTTGCTAAAAATCTCTTTTTCCTCTTCAATTTGTTCCCAGTAACCTCTTTCAGTAACCCTTGTTTTTAATTCACCTCCTTTGCTATACTCCTCATCTATGCAGGTAAAGTAATATGCTTCTTCCTCACGGCAGTGCTTGAATTCCTCTGCAAATCTCCAAAAGAGTACAAAAATTTCTTACAACTTTTATGCTTAAATAACTTCTTCTTTTTTCCTTCTGCTTATCTAAAAAAAGAATTTTTTTTACATGCAAGAAATTACATAAAAATAACAATTCACAAGTTTAAATGCATAATTAACAATAAATTTTTTATTTTTGCAAAAGAAAGAAAAATTATTAACAAACGAAAACGTTGACAAATCTAATTATTACAAACTTGGGGTATGTCCATATTTATATTAGTGATAGATACGGTCACAACATTTAACTGACATAATATATCATAATTGACTTTTATTTTAAGAAAGAAATTAAGTATAAATATTTTATTCTCCAACATTTTTTTTCAGAATTAAAATTAATTTCATTGATTAAAAAGAGAGCAATACAAAAATGCCTCTTAAGAGGTAAGGGCGATTCTTGAAGTTTCTTTTTAGAAACTACTTCACAAACAAAACTAACCGATATTTAACTGGTCTGGATCAAGGCTGTACAAGTTATCTTTTTGCTCGATCACATTGAATGATAATGGACGATCCAAAATCTTATTAGTCAAAAAGAAGACAATGAGTTCGTCGTCTTCTGGGAGAAACTTAAACCCCAATGGCAATTTCGGAATTTCACTCGACACAGGTTGCGGCAATTTTGAAACTTCTAGCAAATCGAATTCTTTGTCAATTATGTTGCGACAGTCACACGATGATGAAGTAGAAGGAGAGTTTGACATGTTCATTTTATTCAGAAAATCGTCTGTTTTCTAAAATTGGGTAATTGAGAAGTGCCAAACGTTGCCGTCTATAGTGTAGTATTTATAGGAACTGCAATCTGACTCCCATTTTATTTAGGTTTATTTATTTATTTATTTAAAATCTTCCAATCGAACAATAATTCCTACCTAACTAAATCCCTAAAAAATTGGATCTAAATTATAATCATAAAATAAACTATTTATTATTAATTAAATTAGAATATCACCTATTTCACCTATTTCGCTGATCAAAATATGAACGTTAAACAATCTTGAATCTTTCTACTCATGTAATCACGTGTTTATCGATGGTAATTAGTAGTACTTGCAAAATAACACATAAATATAAATGAGACATTAAAAAAATAAGTGGTGTTATTGTATAATAATAATAATAATAATAATATGAAAAATCATTTAATATTAATAGTAAAATGACAATGTTAACTTTTAGGCAGCAATGAATTCATTTTTGTATGAATTTTATGCAAAAGAATAACCCTATCATTTTATTAGGGTTATGTTTAATAATATTTTAATTTATAATTTATGATTAAATAATTAATTTAATAATTTTTTATTCTTTTGTAAAAATAATTACCAATATATTTAATAATGATTTTTACTCAATAATTTTTTATGAAAAAATAATAAATTATCTATAAATTATTTGATAACATTTTTTTTTTTGCTTAAAAAAAACTAAAGAATTAAGAAATTTTTTTAATATAATTTTTTGTATTTTTAGTTATTTTCTTTCAATATTTATGAATATAAAAGTCATAAAACTTGATTTATTTTTTAGAAAAAATGTTTAATAAAAATGACTGAAATTTAAAATCAAAATTTTGATTAAAAAACATATATGATTGTGAAAATTTTGATTAAAAAATCATCCCTATGTTTAAATTATATATTTTTACATCATTTTTTAAAGTTCGTTGAATTAAAAGTCGTTTAAATTAAATTTTAACAATTTAAAACTTTTTATTTTTAAACGTTCAATATTATATATTTAATATAATCAATATTAAATAAGTTACAACAATATTATCATCCTAAAATTGAACTTATAAAATAGGGCTCGTTTGTTATCCATTATATAAAAATGAATACGTCGGTGAGATGCATCCCATAGAAATTAAAGGTAGGAAGAGTGCAGAGCAGATCATAATACTTTGCTTGATAACATCGATATATATGAAACAACAATTTTTGTGGTTTAAGATTTAGTTTGGGCAATAATTTGCTTTGATAAAATGTTCATGGCGACGTTTTTTATGGGTGGATTTAATGATATCATGTAAGTTATTTATTTATTATTATTATTGAAATGATCGCATGTAAGTTTGAACCCCATTATTAATATATTCGAGTCTTTAGCAAAAATCATAAAAAACAAATAACACGTGCATGCATGCATGCATGCATACATATATATATATATATATATATATAATATTAAAATTTAACGAATACTCAATCATAAAAAGAATTAACCAACATAAAATAAAAATTATCTAGAACAAGAACAAATTTTCATTACAAACATAAAAAAAAAAAAAAAAGTAAATTATAATTATAAAATAATTAATATTTATGTAATAAAAAAAATAAAATCTTATAGGTAAAAAAAATTATAATATAATGTAATTCATTATTTTAAAAGGAAAAAAAAATTCACATGCATAATTATGTATTTTAGATTATATAGGACTTCTTGAAAAAAGTTAAATCATAAATAATACTTTTATAATCTTATCTTTATATTAAGATAATGTAATTATTATTATTAAATATAAAAAATGATAATTATAATAAAAAATAAAAAATTAATTCAAATGCATAATTATGCAGAATTTCTTATAAAAAAAGAAAATTATAAATAAGACTTTTACGATCTTATCTTTATAATAAGATAATATAATCATTATCATTAAATAAATAAGATAAATAATAATAATAATTTTATAATTAAAACAAAAATTTGAGATAAAAATTGTCTAAAATAATAAATAATATATAAACAAATATTTATAGTAATAAGTTTTATGTGGTTTTTTGTTTAATTTAGATAATAACCATAAATGAGATAGATGATTAATTAATTATACATTAATGTATTTAAATCAATCTTAACAATTTTTTCTTTTTTTTACTTACAAAATTTTTTCATTTGCACAAAGGTTGTCAACTTTAAAAATTCACACTTTCTCCTCAAATTTTTATTATTAAACACATATGTCATAAAATGGTAACTATTATTTATCACATAAGTTAATTAACATTAAAAGTGTATGCGTAACTCAAGCAAATCTTTAATAAACCACACTATAACCTATATGGCCCTATTTGCTTGGTCAAAATTTACAATTATAAAAAAAAAAAAAAAAAAACCAAGGGGTTATATTGTGTTCATTTTCCCACAAATTATGGGGTTAATTATGATTTATTAAGCGCTAATGTGAGTCTTACATGCACTCTTAATGTTAATTGGTTCATATGACCAAGGATGGAACCAGTTGTAAATTTTAGGAGGGCTGAGTTAACTATAATGAGGGATAGAATTGGAATGAAAATTTTAGGGGGCTAAATTTAAAATTATAAATGAAATATATTTTAATCTATAAATATAAAATTATTGTATTAAAGTTACTTTAATAAAGTATATACATAAATTTTTAATAGTTTTTTCTTCGTATTATTGGTAGTATAAAATGAAACAAATAATTTTTTTTTTTAATATATAATCAAAAACTTATTTATTGACACACAGTTATTATAAATTAAATCGAATCTGTTTCACTAAAATATGCAAAATAATTAATAATAAAAAATACAATTTTAATTTCACTTATTAATTATTGCAAATATAGAAATATAAATGAGTATTTAAAAAAAACATGAAATATTAATAATTATAATAAATATAAATATATATATAAAAAATATAATATATATTTTATAAAAGATACAATACATTTAATTAATATATTTAATATTTTATTTATTATATTATGTACTTGTATAAATAATGTCGGGGCACCCATGTCTCGACCTGTTTGAAT
Source organism: Elaeagnus macrophylla (assembly GCA_029378325.1). Taxonomy (NCBI): domain Eukaryota; kingdom Viridiplantae; phylum Streptophyta; class Magnoliopsida; order Rosales; family Elaeagnaceae; genus Elaeagnus; species Elaeagnus macrophylla. The sequence continues at coordinate 7,258,951 of CM055642.1, read as the reverse complement.
ATGAAAAATTATATTTACGATTTAAGACTTATATATTAAGAAAATAGTTCGGTGACAAAAAGTAAAGTTAATTTTAGGATTTGTTTTTCTATCAAAAAAAAAAAAAAATTAGAATTTGTTTTGGTGCATCAAAATCATTTGTAAATTAATAAGATAAATAGAAAACAAGATAATGAAAACTGTCAAAAATAAATATATATATTATATATCGTTCCCTGATTAAAAAACATTTACTAAAACACTAAAAACCGTTTGCTATTAGCTAATTAACTGGTTGGGACTCGGGACTCGGGACTAAAGAGGCTTATATATATATATATATATATATATTTATTTATTTATTTATTTATTTATTTTTTTAAATTTTCATTCTTGATAATTTATATTTAAAACAATTTATTTAATTGTTCAATAATAAATCACATTATCGTGATTTAGTGAAATTAATCAATTATCTATTCATCTTCTTTTACAAACTCTAATACAAATAATGCACTATTTTTACGTTCAAATACTTTTAGAATGAGAAGGAATCCAATTGTACCTTTTTAAGTTTAAATACTATTATTTATTTTGTTTAAAGAATTGTATAAATTATTAATTTTAGTACAAAACATTTTCGATTTATAGTTACATATGTTTTTGGTTAATGAAATAATTTTATTATGAGAGGAAATATTTTTTTGTTGATAAAATTGTGAGTTGAACTCTAATATTTCTACATCTCTTCTTATTAGAGATAGCAATTTAATCTTAGGGTTCGGATATCTACTAATATTCGATCTGTTCTTGTCAATTCGATTCAGAAACAGATCAAAATATCATTCATTTTATTTAAAACAGTTCGGTTCAGAAACGGGTCGAAAAATTATCAATTTTATTTAAAACAGTTCTGTTTAATTCAGTTCGGGACAAAAATTCGTTCGGATACTCACTTATTTACTAAAAACTTTAATTGCATAAAAAATTATAATATATTTTTTTCAAATTTTTTTTTAAAAATGGGTCAACAGTTCAATTTTTTTGACTCGCAGATATTATTCAAATCGAACCGAATTCATTTTGTTTGAAACGGTTCAATTCAATTTGAACCTCTGGTCAAAACGATTCGAGTCAGATCTGACCCGAACTGACCCATTGACATCTCTACTTCTTATTTTATTTTAATAAATTTAAAATATTACTAATTCTATTTCAACATGCAATACTAATATATGGATTTTTTTTATATTATTTAAATTTATATTATATTTTAATTAATTTACATGAGGATATAAATTAAATTGGTAAATCTATTATTTATACTATATATAAAAGTTTAAATTATGAATAATATTTTTGGACAAAAATATTTATATATTTTAAACTATTAGCATTGATTGTCTTTTTATAATCTAGGAAAAATAACAAAAATAACACCCCTTAAAATTTATAATAACAAAACTAGCACCCTTATGTTTAAACTTATATTTTCACAATTAAAAAAATGACTAATATGTCATTTTTTTTTAACACCCGTTTAATTAGAATTGAACGACTACAATTTAGACCTGTTCAATATTGAACGTTCAATATTATTAAGGTGCTAGTTTTATTATTATAAATTTTAGGGAAGTTATTTTTGGTAATTTTCATATAATTTATTATATGAGAATTCTAAACATGATACTAAAATAAATATTACATTCAATAAGTACTGTAATCATAATATTGAAAGAAAAATTTAATTTAAATAAGAACTCTAAACATGATACTAGTATAAGTATTACATTCAATAAGAACTCTAATAATATAACAATTATTATATCTAATAAAAATTATTTTATTTTCACAATTAATTTAAAATTAAAAAAAAAACTAATTTCATATTTATTTTAAATATGTAGTAGAAATTAATCAAAGAAAAAAAATTAAAATAAATAAAATAATTAACTTGAGATGATAATTTTTTACACAATATAACACACATGATGGAGCCAGAAATTAAAGTTTGGATGGGCCAAATAGTAACATATATATCTAATGAGAGTATGGCTCAATAACATATAGTTTATTTAAACATTTATAAGATTTAGAGTTTGAGTTTTTGGGAAGAGAAAAAAAAACAACATAGAAATTTATCAAAAAATATTAAATGACTAAAATAATAATGCTAACAAAATAATTATTAGTATGAATATGTGAATAAAATGTACACATTTTGTATATCTTTTTAAATTGTGGAGTTTAGAAAAAGTTAATCATTTTTTTTCATATTTTATTTTGTAAAATTATCGATTCTAGTTACATCAAAAATAATTTAAATTTTTTATTTAATGAGTAAAATACTTAATCAAATATTTAATTTAATTCGTTAATCACCAAAAAGAAACATAGAGCAAAAATTATTAGAGCTAAATTCAAAAAATGAAATTAATGGCTTAAAAAATTGGCAAAAAAAAAAAAAAACAAGGAAAATAAAATGGATAAAAAAGGAAGCAAAGAAAATTAAAATTAAATTTTTTACACATATACTCATGAATAAGTGAAAAAGGAGATAAAAAGTTATAATAAAGGGTCAAAATACTAATTTAATTTTAATATAAATGTATTTTAGATCAAATATTTATATAAAAATTTATCATATTATTAACAAAAATAAAAAATAAAAAATTATCACAAGCATGGGGTAAGGGCGGGGGCCCTTTGATAGCTCTGTTCATGACAATATAGATAAAAAATTTAATAAAAATTGATCGATAATTTTTAAATATATTTTTTACTATTGTAAATAAATAATACGAAAAAATTAAGTTAATTTTTTCGTACGTTAACTAATATGAATATTTGACACAATTAATATTAAAATATGATACAAATAATATAAGAAAAATTCTGAAAAAATTCCAAAATATACTCTTAGATATCTCACTAAATACAAAAATTTTACAAAAAAATTAATAATACTTGAAATGTTAAAATTACTCCAAATTTTTCTATCCATCCACCACCACTTGAACTTTCTCACCTTTATTGGCTGCCCATCCATCACCACCGTCTGATTATCATAACTATTTGTGCACCGAGTCAACATGTAGAGTGAGTAAAAATTTGCTGATTTGGATGTTAAGAGTTAACGTGTGGAGAGAAAGAAGATGAACAGTATGTTCTGTAGGTGTACCGAACCTCTCTATGTTGTTCGATAGGGTCAAGCGAACCTCATTGTGTTGTTCGATAATGCTTATCAAACTACTGCGCAATTTGCAAAAAAAATTTATATACATATTTTAATTACTTTTTCTCTCTATTTTCTTTAAAAAAAATTCATCTTTTTTGTATCATTCATATTTATATCCTCTATTTTTAATATTTTGTGTTATAATTTAAAGTTATTGATGATAAATATGGAGATAGGATGGAGGTGAGATGTATGCGTATTTTTAAGAGGATAGGATGTTAGGGGACGTAGGGTGTGAGATATATTTTTTAATTTTATATTAAAAAATTAAATTTATTATTTTATTATATTTAAAATATTTAATTATTTAATAATATATTTTGAAGTAAAATTTAAAATTTTTCACGATTTTTCATAATATAAATATGCCTAATATGATGTGATTTACATCTTGTGTGTTTTTAACCGGTAATAATTAATTGCTAAATAAAATTTCAACAACGTTAAAAAATACACGTGAATTTAACTAGTGTTTATAAAAGGCTTAAACTTAGGTTTATTTGAAACACACTTTGAAAGAGAAAGCCTACCCGTCGTCCCTGGAACAATTCTTCTGAATCCAGCCGCTATACTCATCGCTAGCCGTCGGAATGGTTTGTTCGTTCTTCCTCTCATTTGTCTATTTTTTCTCTTCTGTGTTGTTTGGTTCCATGGAAAGTTTCAAATTTTTTAGCATTAGCTGGTTGCATTCTTCTCCTTCTGTATCTTTTTTTTTTTTAAATATGAAAATAAAGTAGTTTGTGAATAATGAAAACAAAAATCCATTAAACTGAAGTGCGCTTCCTATAAATTATTTGACAATCTTCATTATTCTTGTTTCATTCCACTTTCTGACTTTTGAGTACCTGGTGATCGTAGATTTTTTCTCTTGATAAGTCCTCATAGTTGGTCACTTGTTTGCGATTACTTGTGACAAACACAAAAATCTTACTTCTAAATGTGGAAAGATGACGCAGTGTCTTTTTAATTTTTTTTTTTCAGTTCTTTGTTAATTTTTTAATCATTGATTTGTGGTATTGATTTGAACTTTTAAGTTAGATGCCATTTGTGAATATTCTGTTATCAATTACTGTTTTGTGACCATTTTTTATTTATTTTATTTATATATAATATTGTTGTGTGATTTTACATTTGTATTTCTAAGTATTCTACTTCGGAAATTTTATCACATGAAGATAGAGGATTGGTTGTTTTTAACTTCTCCCGCTGCAGTTTTTAGTCAGTTTCCGGGGTGGAAGTTCAGTGTTTGCTTTCGGGGACTAAATAGCAAGTTCTATCCCAGCCCTTCCCCGTGACTATCCCTAATATTGAGACTAAAAAGGAACTGTTTTGTGGATCCATTTCTGCTAGTAAATTTAGATTTTTTAACTTAAATTATTCTTGGACTTTCGTTGCCCTCATTTCTTGCTCAAGGATGAGCATTTTCTTGGATAACTGCATATACGTAACCGATATACATTATGGTGATATTTTCTACAGTCATCGAAGAGGAGGACCAGGGAACCAAAAGAAGAAAATGTAACTCTTGGACCTGCTGTCAAAGATGGTGAACATGTTTTTGGTGTGGCCCATATTTTTGCATCATTCAATGACACATTCATTGTAAGTATATACTTGTTTATTTTTTCAAAGACTTCATATTTACATGGTATTTGTTTTTCATTCTTACTTCTCTGTTTTGCAGCATGTAACTGATCTCTCAGGCAGAGAAACCATGGTTCGCATAACTGGTAGTAGAATTCTTCCCTTTTGAAACATATGAATGTTTTCTAACAAGAACTTGAATCATGCCTTTACCTGATGTTTATATTTGTACATTTAACACGTCATGAATTATGACTGATATGCTTTCTTTGTCGTCAAGGCGGAATGAAGGTTAAAGCTGACAGAGATGAGTCCTCACCATATGCTGCCATGCTTGCTTCACAGGATGTTGCACAGAGATGCAAGGTTTTCTCACTTCATATAATATTACTCATTTGTTGGAATTCTTTTTCTTCTTATGGAAGAGAATATTTCTTAAGTATGTTATTCTTTTCTGCAACGGTGTTTAACCAATTTTATTTCTATTCAATCAGGAATTAGGCATAACTGCTCTTCATATTAAGCTCCGTGCAACTGGAGGGAACAAAACAAAAACACCTGGACCAGGTGCACAGTCTGCACTCCGTGCTCTTGCTCGTTCTGGAATGAGAATTGGTCGCATAGGTAAGTCATATTATTTGAGAATCCTAATTAAAAAAAGAGAATATTTTGTATTGTTGGGTTCTTACTTCTTACCATGTCTTTATTTGCCTAGTGGACATAAACGCAAGCAATATTCATTATTTTCACCCTCTTAGTCATCTACATCTCAACTTCCTGGATTTATATTGTTTACTAATGTATGTAATGAGAATCTGCCTGTGCGAGAATTACAATTAAATATAATATTTTAATTTGAGATAAAAATTACAACTGAGTCCCCCCTCATTACTCCAGCAACCTTTTAACTTGGCACTAGTTGTTGGTTCATTGTTTGATATAGAATTGTACCAGCAATCTCAGCAAAGCTGTATGTTGCATTCTCTTTACTTTACATATCACCACTACCCCAACATATAGGACTAGTAACCAAAATGATATATTTTTTTCCAAATGTATTCTATGAGAGTGCTTTAACTAAATCTAAATTTGTAAAGATCGAATGACCGACAATCTACAGAACAGTTAAGTGATTAGTTTTCTTGATGCATGACCTGCATTGCTAACTTGTGTTTTACCTTGTGACTACAAAGGTTTTAAGACAGTATGTTGTTAACACATATTCTTCATGTTTCAGAGGATGTTACTCCAATTCCTACTGATAGCACTCGTAGAAAGGGAGGCAGAAGAGGAAGAAGATTGTAAAGCCTGCATTTGTTCAAGTTCAATGTCATTTATTGTTCTTAATGAGATTTTATTACTCCTGAACCAAGACGTCTTTAATTATCAATTTTGAGACTGATGTTTACTTTTAGGCTGTTTTGGTGTAAGATTATTTGAACTTGTTTTGGAAGAGTTTTGGCATTGATATTATCTTCTACTTGTTTAGAAAAATGTGGTGAATACTAATGCACGTTTACCAAACAAATCAGAATTTATAAAAATTGAAACATTGCTTTGTCAATAGGGCCTCATATCTTTGTTAAATTGGGAACCTTATTAATTAATGTAATAAATATTTTGCATCTAAGAACAATATATTTGTAAAGGTTTAAGATTATATTTTACCGGTTAAATTGTATGGAATTATTAAAATGCTCTCGAAGGTATTAAAGTGACAGAGGAGCTGTGTCTATAATGTGCAGGAGTCAGGACTAATGTCGTTGTCCTGAAGGTTCGCTCCCATGCCAAACCCTGAATCCCAATGAGTACTATAACCAGTGCCATCCACCACCATTTTAAAAGTCTTGTTGTAGACAGTTTTTTAAAATCAGGAATCGTGTAAGAAGGGTATCGGTAATGGAACAAATATATAATTATGTCACGTGTTAGCAAAGTGGTCACTGATCAGATTTATCTTAATGGTTATGAATGGGGGGTGGTAAACTGTGGCTGTGGGATGTCAACCTACGGTTATTTTTGTTTCATTAAACACACACACACACAACTACATATCACAATAGTAACTTTTTATTGGATACATTACACATACTATAACAAAGATACATTAAATTATATTCGGAGAGGGACACCATGTACACTACTAGCAATTTTTTTTTAAATACAATTCACATAGTGTGAGCTCAAATCACTAATCTTGAGTTTGGGATCTTACAATGAAGATTTGGTATCACTGTACTGTAATAACTTGAGCAATAACATAAAATTTAAGAAATTTTTTTACAATATAAATTAGAATGAGTGTTACAAAAGTCTCTTAAATTAAATTATTTGTGTTGTTTAATTCTTTTAATTATAAATGATATTATTGAGTCTCTTAATTTTGTAAAAATAGGTCAATTAAGAATAAATTATTTTATTTTATACCAAGTGATTAAATCGTGATTAAAATATGAGTATTTAACAAGAATAATAGTAAAATTTAATATGAAATTATTTAAAAAGAATCAACAATAATAATATTCAAACAAAAAGTTATTTAAATATATATTTAAATTTTTAATAAAAATTAAAAGTCAATAAACATTAAAAGAAAATAGTGACAATTAATAAATAAAAAAAATTGAATTTTTTTTCATTATTGTGATTTTATTATTATTAAAGACTCATATTTTAATCGTATTTAATCACTTAATAAAAAAATAATTTTTCAATATAAAATTATTAAAATAATATAATTTGTTCTTAATTGACCCATTTACAAAGTTAATGAACTAAATAATACAATTTTTAATTTAAGAGATTAAACGACATAAATAATCAAATCTAAAAAAATTATGCAACACTTTAATATAATATGCAAGCATGACATGAACTCTAAACTTTATTACCCAATTTATTAAAATCATGTTTGATAATTACTATAAATTATGATGAAATAATTAATTTTATAATTTATAATATAATAATTTTTATTTAGTAATTTTTAAGATAAAATAAAAAATTACTTATTAATTGTTTAATAATGTTTTTTTATTTTTTATTTTCAAAATACTTAATTTGTTATTATATAAAAAAAAAATTAAGTTTTGAATTGTTTTCTTCTAATATTTAAATATATAAAAATTATAAAATTTAATTTACTATTTTTTTCCTCATAAAAAATATTTGATAAAAATTAAACATAAAAAATAAATTAAAATATAATATTTTTAAAGATTTGTAAATTTGTAATTTATTAAAAATGTGAAAATTAAATAAAAAATCTTTATTAATTATACCTAATTAAAAAATTACTTTAAAAAATAAAAAATTCGAAATCCAAATGCTAAAAATGTTACCTAATTTATTAATTGCAACTTTAATGGAAGAAGAAATAACACCTCAGGTTCAACCAGAAATAATTTAGCTGTCATCATTCTTCATTATTTCTAACCACCAAAGTTTGAAACAGAGGAAGTATATAACAAGTAGAGCAATAGGAACAGGCATACAAAACCTTAATCCAATAAAGAAAACATTCAAAAACTCAAAATTGAAAGCTTAATAAAATTGGAATATGACAGTTTACCAAGGTGATCTTCACTAACATATGATGATATAAAGAAGGATGGTCTCGTTGAACATTGAATAGCACAAACAAAACCTAGATGGGAAGCTGAAAAGGGCACACTTATATAAATACAGCACTCTTAAAGCATCATTATTCATGACTTAATTTCCTCCTTCAATGTGTTCCTAATTCCCTGTTCAAGTATTCCACAAACATCTTCTTAGCACTCTCAGCATCAGAAGGTGGCGGAGGACCACTCAAACTGGTTTGCCCTGTCAACTTTATGAAAGTCCTTCGGAGCCTCCGAAGCTCAGGAAGTCCAACTGATCTTGAAAGCTCTAAAGTTGGTAATCCTTGGCTAATGGACACCCCACTTAGAGGGCCTCCTAGAGCTCTAGACTGTGCCTCTACCAAAGCATTAATAACTTCTTGGGTTGCTCTATCCAACTCATACAAAGAATTAGCATCACTAAATTTCGCATTCTGGGTTGCAATTGTTGGCTGCAGAAGTTTAACATCTCTTGATCTAGAATCCAGCTTCTTTGTCAAATAAGAAACAGCATCTAATATAGCAGCAGAAGATTTCTCAATCCCATCTTTATGTGGCCACAACTCAAACAAAGGAGAATCCCAACGATTTCTACTATCAGGTCTCTCAAACCTCCTAAACAAATCATCAAACACCTTGTCTTCATAAGATTCCTCACCCTTTTCCCTTCTTTCTTCATTCCATTTCCGACAATGGGTTTCATCAACATCACAAAATAACACACAATATCTAATCCCTGCAGCTCTAGCTAAGCACCAAAGTTCATAACGATAACCCTTAATAGCATTTAAAGAATCTACGATTACAATATTATCCTTAGACACTGACCTATCTACTTCTGACCTGATCACGCCTCTAAGATTCTTCTCCGAAGGCATGGTAGAATAGCTCTGATTTCGATTCAAATGTAATGAATCCTCATTGATTACTTTTACTGTTTCTTTTGATTCTGATTCTTTGAGAGCCTCCGCAAGGCAAAGGGCAGCCTTTGATTTTCCGCTGCTGGGTTGCCCACAAATCACAACCAAAGCCATCAGCAAAGAAGGTTCTGCTAAACAATTTACCGAAATCACATGTATCTCAGAAAAATTAAGATGAGTTCAGAAAATGGTTTATATGAAAATCTAGGAATTTAAAGTTCGAAGATACAGAAGAAAAAAGGATAAAAAATAATAATTCACCTTTGAAACTAAGCAAAATTGACAGTAGAGCAGATGAAACAGGGTAGACGAAGTCGTTTTTACTCCTCTCAGATTGAAGATCGCGGTTATGTCGAAGTTTTTAAATTATAGGGCATAACTGTAGTCTGTAGCTACGATTCTGACGAATATCGAAGGGAGGAGGAACCTTCGGAACCTTTTTTTTTATAACCAAAACCGATCAATTTCAAGTTGTACAATTATTTTATTTTTAAAAATTTTAGTCATATTAGTAAAAAAATATATGTTTTTTATATAAATTATTTTATTTATTTTAATTTTTTAATGTATTTAAAATAGATATAAAATTAATTTTTTTATATTTTTAAATTAATTATAAAAATAAAATAATTTTTATAATTTTTATTAAATATAATAATTATTATATTATTATAATTTTTATTAGATTCAATCACTATTTTATTATCATATTTAGAATTTTTATTTTAATATTATGTTTAAAATTTTTATTAAACGTGATAATATATTATAAAAGTATAATTAACATTAATAATTTAAAATAAAAATAATAATTTTATTTTAAAAAATTATTATACATAATTTAAATTTTTATATATAATATAAATAATTAAAATATAACATATATTAAATAAGGTGATATATATATATAAAATTAAGGTAAAAAATATAACATGATTTAAAAAAAAGAGTGGCCAATAACCACTTTTTTTTTTAACTGACATTTAGTATCTTTTTATTATAACAGTACTATTTATCCCGGCTGCTTCTTAAATATTAATTTTTTTTTTAAGAATATAAGGAAAATATATTTATAAAATTAGGATACAATGCAAACTAATATTATTAACTAATAAATTTAATTAATTATATTAAATTATTTATATTTAATAATAAATATTTAATTTAATTTTAAATTTTAAATTATAATATTATTTATGCTATTAATTTAAATTATTTTAAAATTAAAATTATAAGTTACATTTTTTAATTAATAATATTGGTATCTAAAATCCATCGGTCTCAATTATTATAGGTCAGGACAAATAAGAGTTTTTCTTTTTATTATAATAGAAATATTTTGATCTTTTATTAATACTAGAAAAAAGGGTCATTTAAACCTTATTTAAATTGTTGATATCATTTAATATTCTTGTTTATAAATAATATTTTATTTTTTTTTTATTTTATAAAAATAGGTCATTAATTAATTTTTTTATTTTTTATTTTTATAAGAATATTTTATTATTAAAATTATATAATATATATTACATTATAAAAATATTAGATTAATTAAAAATAAAAAGGATATTATGATAAAAATATTTTTTAAAAAATTACATAAAAAAAGATTAACCCACATCATATTTACATCTATTCATTTAATTTTATAAACTAAAACTAAAAATCCATCCTTTTAACCCACCATCTTACAGAAAATAAATATTTATCTTAAATAAATTGAGCTACCAAATCAATAGACAATATTGAAGATATATTTTTGTGATTACATTGACAACTTGTTAGATTTATAAATTTTAAGCATTATATTAGATTTTTTTAGAGAAGATATTATATTTGTTATTGATTTTAAATTTATTTTCTTGAATTTTAATTATGTAAATAATTTTGTAATTGATTTTTAAACAATGGGATATATAAACATTTGCTTAATTCAAATGTAATATAAATTTTGGTTAATTGAGCAATAAATATTATTGTTGATATTAAATATTGTTAAATAATAAAAGTTAGGTTTCTTAGTTAATTTAACATAATAAAAACGTATTTACGAAATTATTTCAATAAAAAATCAACACAAATTCAAATTAATGCTTTTTTTTTTTTTTTTGGTAAAATTAACTTAAAAGTCTACTTTGTCTAACAAAATCGTCCCGTATGAGACAAGTGGAATAAACTTTAACAACACACTAACATTGTTGTCAAAAAAGAACTAAAGAATTCGTGTTATAATAAAAAGAGTACTATAATATACCTTTTAAAAAAAGTACTAAAATTTTTGAACAAAAAAGAACTAAAATGTTTCTCTCTTACTAGGAAGTTTAATCCAATTTCAAACGAGATGGTGATATGGATACTGCATTTCAAAAGTCCTAAAAATACATTATAAGTTATGTAGTCTTTCAATATATATACTTAAATCAGTGGACATCGTAAAAAACTAATTTTATAAAAAAAAGTATAATTAAATTCAATTTATAAACAAAAAAGTTGATATTTTTGCATGTACCAATCACATAAATTTTAAATGATTAAATTAGTCATTTTTGTATTTAATAAAACAAAAATAATCATTTTTGTGTGAAAAACTCTGTATATTTCAAATTTGACAATAATCTCAAAAAAACAAAGGCAGCTGCTCCCTCTCAGTTTATAAAAATATTTATTTTGTTTTTAATCTTTATATATTTTTAATATATTTTTTTAATGTAAAATTTGATCGATACTACTTATAAAAAATTGCTTTTCTTGTATAAATGTCATATTCTAAAGTTTTGACATGTTTTATGAACATTTGTATCAAAATATGTATTTTATGACTCATATTTTTATAAACAATAGCTAATATCATCCTTTATTTTTATATTTTTAAATAAAAAAAATATTTTTTAAGTTTTATGTTTTAAATTCTTCAATATGCTTAATAACATCAATTGTTTAATATATAAAAGGCTAAATGACTTAATTTCTTATCATAAAACAAGTCTAATTATAATCATTTTCATAAAATAAAATGATCACTTAATAAAAAATATGTTTAAAACAACACTTTTTAGTTTATTACTCCTCTAATATGTTTTATTTTCTTATCACAAACTTTGATTTGAATTTTTTTATTTTTATTTTTCTAGAATACAATATATTTAGTATTTTTTATTTTTAGTTCTACCTTTAATATGTTCATAAATTTTATCTTAAATATTTATTTTATTACTCTTTTATAAACATATAATTTAATTTATTTATTTTATAAATAAGTCATAGAGATCCCCTTATATTATGTCATTTATGTTATTTAATTTTTTAAATTATAAGTGGTGACATGTAATTCTTTAGCTTTAAAAGATGAGTCAATTAAAACAAAACATGTTATTTTAATAATTTTTATTAAATTATTTTTTTTAAGAGACCACTTAAAAATAAATTATATTATTTTTATATTAAAATACCACTTTAAAAAATAATATTATTCTTTAGCTTTAAAGTATTGTTCCATTACTATTTCATCTTTATTTCTTTTTCTTTGTTGTTATTTTCTATTTTTATTTTGCTACGTATATTAATTAGTATTACACCCTTTGCTACGTATCTGAATTTACATGTTTGGATATGTAAATTACTGTAATTCGTTTTCTCTGTAAAATATTAAATATTAAATATTAAGGAGTATATATAAAGCAACATATTAGTAAATAGTTTGACGTAAAGTTAAAATATACAACAATAAAATAATTGTAAGATTATTGGGACTAATTAAATTATTTTACATAAATTAAAATATATATAAAATTGTGATAAAATATTATTTTTATTATTTAACATATATAAAAAAAAAAAATTCCATACCTGTGATATTATCAAATGAAAATATAAATTACGAAAAGGTCTATATGCTCCGACATTAGGGATTGAACAAATCCAACGTTCATTCCGAAACCTCAAAATTGAACAAATTGCGCGCTTCCACTTTCAGAACATTTCCAGTGACTCTCTCTCGCTCTATCTCTATGTTAGTGGGGAGCAAAACCAACGGCTCAGATATGGTCAACGCGAACCGAAAACTTGTTCAATATTTAACACCACGACGATTACTCTATTTCATTTTCTATATATTTACACTTGCTCTCCTTTTTCTTCGCAAATCTTAACCTCCATTTTTGTGTTCTTTAAAGGAAAGCAGAGGACAAAGATATAAATAAAAAAAAGGAAAGACAAAAGACAAAAGCTTTGTGACTTTTTGGTGTTGAGTGGTTTCTGTGTGAGTGTGCGTTTAAACCTCTCTCTGCTGAAACGATGTCGTCACCCGAAAAGGAGAGAGAGAGTCAAGTTTACATGGCCAAGCTCGCCGAGCAGGCCGAGCGTTATGAAGGTTTCTCTTGTTCTTGTCGCTTTAATTTTTTTTATAGTATTTTTTTGATGGAATATGATGAATTGATTTTTATTTAAGTTGGAATTGGTGTTGATCGGACTGTGGAATTCTTCTGCATTGTGTTTGAGTCTCTTGTTCGTATTAAAGGTGTAATGATTTTTTGTATTCATTCATTGTGTTTGATCGGTTTTCTCTGAAAATTTTATCCCGAATTAGAAAAATATTTGTAGATTTGGTCAAAATTAATGTAATTTTGACATTTCAGTAGGGCTTCATTGTGTTCTAGACTTCTATGGACAGAGTTCCTGTTTAATGCATTCAATATAAATTTACACGATTCAATGTTTACAGGAAAACTCTATATATCCTACTAAAATAGCATCCCCATTCAAAAATACACTAAATGTTCCCTAAATGCTTGCGTGTCTTACTTGATTTAATAGTATGATTCGTGTTTTAAAATCAATACAAAATTGACACATTGATGGGTTTTTGCCCATGAAGGACGAATAAAATTACTCTTGTTTACAGGTTTTTTTATTTTTCACCATTTAGTAACATTTGGGAGAAAATACTTGGTACTCTTATTTTTTGCTTCATGATTTTGTAGAATGCAATTATTTTTGGCATGAATTCATCAAATAACACATGGCTGCATGGTACAATTCGTTTTTGTTATCATCAAGTCTGAGCATAAATGGAAAGTGCATGTGAAGATGGAATTGATGTTTATGCATCTTAGGTGTTTTAGTATCTTTATTTCCTTGTTAGATCTCATTTGTTTTTTGGTTGATTTGTCAGCCAAGTATTGCTGTCAGATATTCTGATTATTTCATCAGTCATTACTTACAAATTATTATTTAGCATTCATCATATAGGCGCCAAAAGACTTCTCAAGCCTTTTGGATTTTGATTACTTTTGCTAACTTTTTCTTCTTTAATATCTGATGCATCTGATGATGAATTATGTACTATTCTGTTATGTGAATATATACTTTATGATGTAATTGTCTCGAAGTTCTATGTTTTTTTAATTGCTCAGAAATGGTTGAGTGCATGAAGAAAGTTGCAAGGCTTGACGTTGAGCTCACTGTGGAAGAAAGGAATCTTCTCTCTGTGGGCTACAAAAATGTCATAGGGGCTAGGCGGGCCTCTTGGCGCATAATGTCTTCAATTGAGCAAAAGGAAGAGTCTAAAGGGAATGAACACAATGTTAAACTGATTAAGAGCTACCGCCAGAAGGTAGAAGATGAGCTCACCAATATTTGCAGTGATATTCTAAATATCATAGACAAGCATCTGATCCCATCTTCCAACTCCGGAGAAGCCACAGTTTTCTACTACAAGATGTGAGTCATGTTTGTCAATTACCTTGATTAACTGAATGCATCCATTTTCTGTTTGTTTCAAATATTTCAAACGACACATTACACCATAAAAGTTGTGTCTATAGATTATATGTGCTGATAAGTTGCTTTTGCCTCACAAACAATTGGTGCCCATGTACGTAAAGGGTGAGGAATATTCTCTGGTTCATCCTGATCCTGTCTAAAAAGACAAGTCAAAGATTTGACAAGGGGATTATGTTAATTTATCTTTCTTTAATTCCCACTAAGTTAGGCATGTACTCAATTTTGCTAGTATTGTTTCTATTTTAAGCACTAAATTCATTCAAGTTACAATTAGTTGTTTGCATGTTTCAGGAAAGGTGATTATTATCGTTATCTTGCCGAGTTCAAAAATGATCAGGAAAGGAAAGAGGCAGCTGAGCAGTCATTGAAGGGATATGAGGCATGTTTTTATTTTTATTTTTTTATAACCAATTTTAGATTGCATGAATGCTAAATCAATTGATGTACATCATTTTACTAATTTATGTTATTCCTATTTAATGGGTTCTCACGTTTCCATCTTCTCCACCAGTCTGCTTCAAATGTTGCCAATACAGATCTCCCCTCAACTCACCCGATCCGTCTTGGTCTAGCTCTCAACTTTTCTGTATTCTACTATGAGATCATGAATTCTCCTGAGAGGTACCACTCAATTTTCTCTTTTTTATAAGACTTTTCATTTAGTCATGTGGAGTAGTTTTCTTATCCAGAAAAGGAAAAAAAAAGTCATGTGGAGTAGTTCTATATTTAATCTTGTTGAAAAATTTCAGGGCATGCCATTTGGCTAAGCAAGCATTTGATGAGGCAATTGCAGAGTTAGATACCTTGAGCGAGGAGTCGTACAAAGACAGCACCCTTATTATGCAGTTATTGAGAGACAACCTTACTCTGTGGACTTCTGATTTGCCTGAAGATGGAGGTACTGTATTGTGGGAGACAATTTCCATTCTCACATTAGTTTTTATCCTCGTTCTTTTCTCTGCATGCAAGGAATCATCATAGCTTGAAAGCTTATAAAATGATTGTTTTAGTCCTTTTAATTTTATCGTCTGCAACTAATCTTTCGTCCGAAATGTACTCCTGCTTGTTTGTAGTTTGCGCCTTGCACCATGAAAAGTTATAGACAGAAAATTCATGCATGAAATATGTTTTTTGTTCAGGTGACGATAACTTAAAAGGTGAAGAATCCAAAGAATCAAAAGATTCCAAATCTACCGAAGCTAATAGTTAAGGTAAGTTGTATCTTGCTTGATTTGTATGCATTTTGGTGCAATATCAATATTTATAGATTTGTGTTCATTTGATTTTATCTCTAAAAGAAGGCAATCTGTTGCAGTTATGGAAATTGGCACATGGCAAGTGGAAATGGAGCTACATTTTTTTCAAAGGCCATTCCGTTAGTATTTCCTTATATAATCTCTCAAGGAGAGAAGGATTTCGTAGACATTTTTATGACTTTCACTATGATCTTTAGGGACCAACTAAGCAAGAATATGAGACTCGATAAATCTTTGTTTCGTTTGTTTATCAATTTTTGTTGTTAAGCTTTGCTTCTTCATCCCGTTATATTCGACAAATGAATTATTGTCATATTTTTTTTTATTATATAATTCTGAGTTGCTCTTCTTTATATGTAGCTTTACATATAATTAGTGAAAAAATAATTCCTGCATCCTGAGAATGTAATTTGACGTTTTTCTCAATCGATAAAATTTATTTTAAGGAGTGAGATTCAAACCTATATCTAAATAGATACGGGGTACATGGCAACGTGCTTGTGGATGTTCCTAAATCTTAATCTATGAGCAAAGTAGTCATATTATAAATAGAAATATAACAATAAGAGAATCGACAGTTTTATTATTTGAAATGTGAATTATGAAAACTTTAAATTGAGAGCCGAGCATCAAGTGATAAATTAGAATATCTCATATTTAAAAAGACTGTGGGGGACTTTAAATTGAGATAACTAAATCTTAAAAGTAAGTTAAATAAATAATATAAATCAAGGACCATTTTTCCCATTCTTATAATTTTCAATTGTATTTAAATTTTAATTATATTGTATAATTTTTTTTATAGATAGAGTTTTATTTTTACTTTAAAAAAATATATTTATTTTTCTTATAATGTAAATATACATATGATTTTTAGTGTTAAAAAAAATGAATATATTTTTTTTACTGAGAGGTTAAATTAATTAAATAATCGAATTATTTATGCACTATAAGGTTTATTCTTTTCTCTCATAAAAAAAAAATTAAGGGTGAAAATACTACGTACATACATGTAATTGTACGTGCAAGATAGCACATGTTTTTAGCCATTTTCTACATTTATGTACATCAAATTTTGACCTGCAAGTTTTGCCCCAAAAAAAAAAATTTATTTGACCTGTAAGGTAATGCATTAGATTGCCATTTTCCATTTTAAAATTGGCACTTTATTCACAAGATATAGCCTGTCAACATTGTAGAGTTTATTCACAAGATAGCAACATTAAATAGTGTTGAATTAGACGACATTTAATATTAAACGAATTTAAATTACTAAATTTTAACTTAAAAGACATATAATTGAACGGCGTTAAAACAATGACATAACAATTATTTATTTAATTATAAAAATATATGATTTGAACACAAAAAATTTTATTTTTATTATTACAAGTTTTAAAAGTGTTATTTTTGTTATTTTTTCAAATAATTATAACAATCAAATTAGATTTTTTTTTTTTTTTGTCAATAAAAACCTCACCGAGTTAAAGTTACTATTATATATGACAGTTTATCAAAATTTAGCTAAAAATTGCCAACCATATGGGACTTAAGACTATATTTAAGCTCAATATTAAGATGCATATTTCAAGTCTCAAACTTATGTTTTCCTATCTAGTAGAAATACGACTTGTTATATCACTCGTATAACTAACTAGGATACCAACTTATGGCACAATCAAGTGAGACTTGATAAGACAAATTTGTTGGCCCCTAATTCTAAGTGTACGATTAAATATAAAGACAGCTGAAAACTTGTCCAAGATTTATCAATAACGAAGATGTGGCAGATATATGGAATTGAATATTGCAAAACTCAGCCTACCTTTAAAAAAATAATAATAATTAAGCAATAAAGTGACGCACATAAAGATATTACAACTCTGAAGCCTTGACAAAATTAGCAGGCAAGCCCTTCATCTTTTAGAATACTTTAAGAGGAGATTGTTTACAGAAGGGAAAGATAAGAAAACTGAAAAAGAGTCAAATCAAAAGGGCATTAATCTAGATGAAGAATATATATGCATTATTATTGTTGTCTTAGAAATTCTAGAGTAGCTCTGACTTCTGAGGTTTACCCACTAATTTTTGTTACAATTTCTTTAATCTCCGTCTACAAGATAGCAAGTATCACACATCATTAACTAACCACCTTTACAAAGAAGAGAGAGATCCGTTCAGTAAATCAGGCACATATATATACAAAAAAAATGTGAATTATAGCTCTTCCTTAATGAAGAAGCTTTGTGGCAAGCAAAAATCTTCTTCGTGATTCAGGATTTCTATCTCCTCATCATCTGATTTCTGAAATTTATAAGGAATATAGAAACACACATATCTGGTTAGATTCAGAAAAACCAAAAGGGTACAATCTCATCAAGTAACCAATTCCACTCTATTTCAATTTAAATTTAAGATCAGGTTGCTCCAGATCAATAATTCAATTTAATGCTACATGTGTAAGGTAAGGTCAGAAACATTGACTCAGCTACATCATTTTGAACTTAGTGTATTGAACAAAATCTTATACATGAAATACCGTGTATACTTCTAGAGATACAAATTTATATTTAAGGGTTCGTTGGCAGCGTTCGTATATCAGTTGTCAAAGTTTACATATACGATGCAGTAGAACCAATTAACATGAACCCTCTAGCTTAGACTTGCAAAATTTAGCCACAACTTGTTTTCAATTATTTCATTCGTTTCACTATTCCTACCTTTTTACAAGTATGCTTACGTCTACTTTGAAGCTGCTGTATAAGTTGTGATCATGTCATTATTCACCTAAATGTCATTTCTCATGCGAAGAACATAATTTGTAAGAAATAACATGAGCCATAGGCCCATAGCACGACTCAACATCAAATTTACAGCAATTAGAACAACTATGACATCCATAAATGAATTTAACTAGAAATACGATAAAATAGCGTTTGGAAGTAACGAAATTCCCGATAAAAAGAACGGTAAAATGAATTTTTATAATGGAAATTATTTACATACCAGCATTTCCAAGTTATAGAAACGATCTAGCAATGGAGAACCTCATCAGATGAGAAGTTTCTGTCAAAGCTATGACATGAACATTTTAAAAAAGCGTTAAGAGAAACAAAAATTGGAGCTTATGTTCCAAGAACAGAAAAAAACTTCAAGAAAACCGATGGATTAAGCATAACAGACCTTTGCTGCAGAAAATCCATTAAACCAAAAAGAACAAAGTGGCGATGTATCCCTGTACACTAATAATTTGTCAATGATAGTGCCTTTACTAAGAGATGTGATGCAATATACGGTAATGAAATATATATAGAAGCTAAAGTATCTCAGCAGTTGCACAAGTCCTAGATTTAGTGATTTACAATGTTGTAGTTACTTGATCAATTAAATGTTTACTCATATAAATTTAATCTATTAGCTTTCCTGCAAAAGAGCAAGTCAGTGCCTTGATTTAAAATCCAGTTAAGGGAATGAAAAGTATGAAGGAAATAAGCATTTACCACTGGAAATCCTTCGACACCATGTAATAGTGTACACATTTTCAAGAACGCAGACACTTCGAGGTTCAGAGCTTATTTGACTCGTTAATTTATCATATATCAACATTTACATATCTTGGGATAATTTTTTTTTTTTTTTTGAGTATTTGTTCCTAACTGTATTCATGTCATCAAACCTCAAAGTTTTCTTTAGGAAAAGAAAATCATATATTTGATCCTAAATCAGCAAACAGCCTATCCTAAAACATACTTTACATATTACACCTACATTTCAATGTCTAGTATAAAATTTATAAAAAAAAGTAACTTAATATAAAAAGAAACATCAAACTCTCATTAAATCTTTCAAGAAAAAGGAAAAGGAATAATGTACATGAAAAAACCCACCTTTTAGTTTTGCGGGTGGATAATATTCAATAGCTTCTAGCAGTCTAATCTCCAATTCAACATGGGCTTGCTCCTAATTAACCATTTGATAGAAATAAAATAAAATCAAACATAATTAATATAAAAAATGTATCAATATAATTATATAACACACTTGTATGTATTAAAAGATAGAAGAGAGAGAGAGAGCTAGAGAAAAAGAGAGACCTTGGGAGGAGAAGCAGAAGGAGGAAGAACTTTGCATGGAGAATGTAGCGACATCCCGTCTTGTTCCTCTTCTTTAGGTTTCCCACCACTCGCCATCAAGGCGGCTTAAGAGCGTCTGAGGCCCTTGGCCACAATTAAAAATGAGGTCCCGATTAATTACTAAATCTTGTTGAAAATAAATAAAAAATTATTATAGTCTAAATGTACCTAAATCTAAGCCAAAAATAAACAAACACTATAACTTTTCAAGATTCAACAAATCCACTAAACAATGAAATGTGGGAAACGTTCATTATAACACAACTAGCTAATATCACAAGGTAATAAAATTAAAGTATAAGAATAAAAGTGAAACCATTAAAATCAAAAACTTCATGATACGACATAGTCCAGCCACATAGATTACCATAATCGCCAACCAAAGGATGTCTAAATGACATTGAGAAATTTTTGCAAGAATCACGAAACCTAAAGAAGACTTCATTTCAAACGACCATCTAGTAACGGAAATTTGAGAATCAAAAACGAGCCTGAGAGATAATCTTTCTTACAAGAAAGGGAAATGGAATAATGGAGAACGGCGAATGGAAAGAGGGCGATTGTGGAGAGTATTCTTGATCGGACTTCAATAGCGTACAATTCTGAGAGACAATGTAGTACTGTAGCGTACGATTATGCAACAGCTGAAGATTCTTGACCGGCAGAGTTGGTGTGGAAATGGAGGGAAATAGGGAACTAAAGAGGGGAGAAATTTTTCGTTTATTTGGGATTAGTTATGATATAATACTTTACATTAATATAATTTAAAATTAATGTGAATATTTTTTTTTAAAATATATAATTTTTTGATAATTTTTTTTAAATATATAAATATTTTATAAGTGGTAATATATATATATATATATATATATATATAATCAATGAATAATAATGCGTGAAATTGATTAGTTTAGGGCTTTCCTTTTTCCATTTATATATAGAGATTTTTCCCAACTCACAGTACGATTTGGTATTAAGGATTTATTTTATTTTATTTTAAATAGAGGACTTTTTTTTTCAATTTTTTTTATATGCAATGTCAATCTACTAATATAATTAGCACATATTATTAACTGATCCTATGGTCATATTATAATTATATATTTTTTATTTTTTATTTAATTAATAATTGATATATCAGTTAATGCATTGAATATGCATATCACAACAATGTAATTGACTCATATTATGAAGTGATCTTATAATCACATTATTATTCAACATCTCAAACTTTATATCCAATAAATAATTAATATGTCATTTAATACATATAACATGCATATAATAATTAAATACATATAGCAATATTCATTAAATATAATATAGTCTTTGATTACATATATAAATACAATCAATATTAAAATTCTATTTAATTTAAATAGTACAATAATTTAATTATATGGAATAATATAAAATGTTTTTTTAACCATCTCCACGTGTGTGTGTATAAACCGGATTATAATACAATTTCAAATGTTTAAATTTGTTGAGTTAAAAAATGTTCAAATTTGTATTATATAAACCGGATTATAATACAATTTCAAATGTTTAAATTTGTTGAGTTAAAAAATGTTCAAATTTGTAAAATATATTGGAGCATATGAAGTATATAGTTAGTTGTATAATTAGTTGTCTTTATACGTGTCTAAAGTGTATAGGTCTAAGAGTAGTCAGCAGGTTGTGAGTAAGTAAACCTGCTATATAAACAATACTGGTAGGAGTTGTAACTAACTATTGAATAAGACTCAGTTTAAGTTCTTGTAAATTATAAAGCATCAAAATATTGGATTAATTATAAGATAAATATTAAACTATTTAAATCTAAGTAATTATACACTTAAATTTATAAATTATACAACAAAGAAAAAAGATACATCTAACACGAATTTTAAAAATTTATAGATTTTACAATTTTAATTTTTATTATCTAATTTATGCATAGCGTATCAGTATAATCATAACAATTTTAATATAATTTTACGTACACTCAGAATCATACATCAGCTCATTATCAAAAAAAAAAAAAAAAAAGAATCATACATCAGCTTGGCTTCATTAGTCACTTTTGGAATATAAAGGAAAATTGATTACCTCGTTAAGTACGACGCAGTTCAAAGAAAGAATAAAAATTATTTATCTTATCATCCGACAAACTAATCACCTTCTCTTTTCGACTAAAAAAAGACTGCCCTCTTCACCTTAGGAAGCTCGAATACAAATTGAAAAAGAAAGGAGAAAATCAACTAAAAATTTAGTAAAGTTATGATCCTAGTCCTCCCAAATCTGACAACTGGATGCAACCAAGTAATTTACAACAAGGCCAAAAGATGATCAGAGAAGGAACCCACCAAAGTTGCCGGCATGGTGAACTGAGTTATTCAGAGCGTCAGACTTTTTAACACCATAGCAAATCTGCATGGAGACGAAATGAAAAATATGATCTGCTTGAGAAATTGATGAAGATTATTATTAGAAAACTAAATGCATCATAGCATGTTCTCTCCTTGTTTAATCTATAGCAGGTGTTATATTTTTAATGATAGCAAACTGTAAAGCATGCAAAGCAATGAAGGATTTCATTCAATAGAAAATCGACCTACAAATAAGATCAGAATCCATTTCTCGAAACACATCAATGATCTGCCACAAGGAATTTGCAAGAGAATATCTTAAGCTGTCCTAGTTTGCTCCGTAGTCCATATTACTCTTCAGATTAGTTGTCAATTCATGCATTGATAGTTTCAGAAAATATGAAATATTGATCGCCTAAGAGTTATAAGCAGCAAGGATATTTCTACTGATTCCATTGCATTTTCTCTGTCCCTTAAGTGCCTTACCCATCAGGCATAATCGGTGCTATAGTCAAGATTGAACAGCATGTCCTGCGGTTCTCTGATCCCATTCGAATTTTGAAATTTGTAGCTAGGACTTGCACTCTATCATTACTGTCATAGTCCATCTCCCGAATACATCGCCTTCTGACCTTCTTTAGTGTCTCTTTAGATGGTTCAAAACCAGCATTTACCTAAAAACAATGGTTGTCAGCTTCTCAGAGAGAGATGGTATGCTCAAACAAAAGAACAGGGCTTGCCCATAATTCATTAAAGAACAAAGTTACCATATCATCAATCACGGAAAGAGCAGCTTTTGGATCTCGGTTAATAAGATGAGCATCTACTAGCAATGAATATGACATTGCATTGGGTTTCACACCCAAGCTTAGCATGTGGTCAAACACCCTTGAAGCTTCAAAGGTCTGCAAGGGTATTAAAAGAACTAATTTAGCAAAATATTTGTATGTTTTTTATCATGTAATGCATGCTTAGATCTCTACCGTGTTTTGGGGCCCAAGCAACCACAAATTTGTGACTACTACAAGGCTTCATGGAAAAGATCAGCATATGATATTCTGAGATACAATAGGTTTGCAAGAGTGAGAGAGAGAGAAAGAAGTCCAACAAGTGCTACATGCCCAACCTTTTTTTGTTTCCCAAAAGCGTTCATCAGAGCATTGTAAGAATGAATATCAGGGGATAACTCAAAACTGGAAGCGATGGCTTCAAACGTTTGGTAGGCTCGATCAAGATCCCAGATATTGGCACAGCCTAAGATTACACAATTTAGAGCAGCAACGGACTTGTAAGGAGGATCAGCACGGCTCAAAACTTCTAGTTGATAATATACCTGAGGCAGATCAATGAAAATGTGGGTTAAAAAATGTAAAGGAAAAATAATACATTCTAGTATCTAGTTAATGTAAATTGCACACATATACTGCGTTTTCTTGCACTATTAGAGAGAGCATCACAATAACAATAGTAGTCTAAACTTTAAGCCCTATGTTACAAGTAATTTAGTCCTACATTAAAAAACTCAGGTAATAGAAAAACTTTCGCTGATCTACAAACAAGTTATGGTGATTAGTAAGTTATACAGATAAAAAAGACATACTGTGTCCAAAGTCTCGAAACCCTTCTTTGAGCATGCAGTAACCAATGGAGATAAAGAATTAAATGGAGAAAATAGTTCATCCCCTACTTCTATATCAGTATTTCCATAAGCTGACTCAAACTCGTGCAAAGTACTAAAAGCTCTCTGTAGATTCCCCAATGATGCAAGAGCATATATCTTGGCAAGGTAAGATTCAGGATTAGGGGCCTTCTTTTGACGCAATGAGCGTCGCAGGATAGCCCATGATGCATCCAGTAAAGTTAAATCGTAGGTTCTGCCAGCAGTTGACATTGCTGACACAAGCAACCCTTCATCTACAGAAAGCAGAACAGGGGGCCTTGCTTTCTCACCTCTAGCAATCCATTTGGCCATAAACTCCAGGGCATGATATGCTAACTTGCTATGATCCTCATGCATAGCAACTTCTGCAATGGTGTTGCACAAGTTCCATGGTGGACAAAGAGCTTTATTTTGTTCCATAGACTGATAACAAAATTAATAACCAACTTATGTCAGTCAATTGATAGCTGCACCTTGAAGTCCAAATGTATGCAGTAAAAGTTACATACCTTGCACCTGTCTATCATTGACACCAATTGGTCCAGCCTGCCTTTACTGGTACAGGCCCGCACACAGTCAGCAAACACCCTCATTGACAAGGTATAACCAGATTTTAAAGTCAAGTCAATGCATTTCAAGGCAGCATCAATCTGACCTGTTTCGAAAAGCATGCTAATAACTAAATCATAAGACTCATGATCCGGAGGACATTCTTTCCCTGCGTGCAGCATCCTGGCAAATTGAGGTAAAACTGATCCATCAAGTAGTCACTCAACTTTAAAGTAGAGGAATAGCATGAACTTACATTTACATCTAGTAGAAGACTAATTTTATGAAGGAAAAAAAAAAGTATGGGCAAAGCATCTTATGGAGCTTTGCATGGCACAAACAGCTGACATTATCAAGTAGCTCAAGTTTTTTGACGATGACTACCCTTATGGCAAGGTTGGCTTACAAGTAATATAACACATGTATGCAAGGATAATATTGACCTGGTACGCTATATAGCCTATCTTAAAGTGAGCTACTCGTGAACATGTTCTCATTTCACCATAAAAAGGACAAGATGAACGTAGATATTATAAGATTTACAGAATAGGATTTTTCATTTTCGTTCTTTTTTTCCCCCCTCTCTTTGGCTAGGGATACTAGGCACTCCAGTTAACTGGCCAATCTATAAAAGCCGGTTAGGCATGCATAACCTAGACTTTGTAATGATTCTGGTCAACATAAACAAGGCCATGTATAGCTCATAAAGACTAAGCCATAATCAACTAAAGTTACGGAAGAAAATATACAATACACTCTGTTTGCATACATATAAACAAACTACTCACAATCTTGTCTCACATTTGATTTATAAAATTGACTCACTGATTTTTTTTTATTTTTATATTATTTAAGGAAAGCAATTAACTAACCTTTCAAGTAATTTTTGAGCTGCCTCAGTCTCTTTTGCCTGGTGCATGGCCTTGAGCACCAAATTAAACGACGCCGTATTAGGTGTGATGTTATATTCTTCCATATTAGCCACAAGGTCCAGCAAATATCCAGCCGAAGCTCCCATCATCAGATTGGCCCTCAAGTAGTGATTGTAAATATTCACATCGGGCTTGTTTGGCTTCCCATTCTTATCCAACGATCGAATCCAAGTTTCGAACAATTGTTTCATGTCTGCCCATCTTTGAGAGGTCATCCAATCAGCAAATACATTCATTATACTCTGCACGTCTAGAGTCTGCGACATGGCTTGGATGCTGGAGCTCTGTTGAAGGAAATCAAGGGGAAGTATAGACTGAGAAATGGAGTAGTTAGGGACTGGACTCCGCCAGTTTTCACTGTATAGAGGGC
Organism: Elaeagnus macrophylla; assembly: GCA_029378325.1. Taxonomy (NCBI): domain Eukaryota; kingdom Viridiplantae; phylum Streptophyta; class Magnoliopsida; order Rosales; family Elaeagnaceae; genus Elaeagnus; species Elaeagnus macrophylla. The sequence continues at coordinate 7,232,596 of CM055642.1, read as the reverse complement.
TTCCAGAGGCTGGGTTTGGAGGCAACGGGGTTGGATTGGGTGAGTAAGTTGGCTCAGCGTATTGAGGCTCTGAGTGAGTTGGCTCAGCTTGTTGAGGCTCTTGATTGAGAGAAGTGAAGGTGGTAATGGCCTTCAAGGTTGTTGATTTAGGATTTAGGTTTTTGATAATGTTTCGTGTCCTCAAGAGGGTGGCCATCTGGGACGCCATTGTTTAGGGGCGGCTCAAGAGAGTGGACTGTGAGACTATTGCCGGCGGCAATAGAGTTGGAGGAAACGTCGCAGTGTTGGTGTGGAGAAGGGAGGGAGCGAAATTAGGGTATGTGGAACCAGTCTACACTGGGCTTTTCCGGTTTTTTTTTTCATGTGATTTTTCATTTTCTTTTTCCCCTTTTTTCTACATTGCGCAACTTTAACCAATTTTTTGTATTTTTTTTAATATTATTTTTAAATAATATTATACAATTCACATGTACCAAAGTTATAAAATTTTAATCTGCATAATTCTTAATTTTTTTTCCTTTCAAATATTTATTTTGCCAATTTATTTTTTCATGTTATATTACTTTTTATTTATTATAACTTTTTAAATTTATAGAGAGGTAGATTTAATTCATATACAAACAATCTCAATTAATTATATCTAAAAAATACGTAAGATTCTTGTATTTTTTTAATTAATTAAATAAAATTAATAATAAATATAATTTTTATAATTAAATTTATAACAATTTGTCAATTTTTTTATTTAATTACGAGTACTATAGTTATTTTAAAATTAAATATGTATTTTAGCTTATTTAGAACCCCTCATAAAAAAAATTAGTCATAAATAAAATTCTTATCATCTTATATTTATAATAAGATAGTAATTATTATTATTAATTAAATTAATAATAATATAATTTTATAATTAAAGCAAAAATTTGAGAAAAAAATATAGATAAATATATATATTAATATATATCAACTTTATTTAAGTATAAAATTTTTGAAGAAATAACTAATATTTTAATGTAAATTAAAAATAAGGAAATAAATTACAAAATACTTGTTTATCTTAAATATATTTTATAATTAAACTAATTATTATTATTATTATTATTAGAATTAGATTTAAAAAGAAAATTATTACGTATGTATTAAAAAATTTGTTGTAGTTTATTATTATAAAAATAAAAAAAAAACATTAAATTCTATTTATATTACGATATTTTATAAATTAAAAAAACAAGTATTAAATATATGGTTATTGTTTTCTTGGTTGTGTTGTTTAAAGAAGGGATGATTACTTCGAGGACGACATCACAAAATGCAATCAACGTAGACATTATATATTTAATCTTATATGATTATTTTATTAACTTAAGTGCTAATTATGTAATACTTTTAAATTCATTTTTACATGCCTAAGTTTAAGTTATTTATATTTAAATTTGTGTAAAATAACTTTAAATTTTATCTTTGAAGTAAACTTGTATAATACAAATTTGAATTTTATGTAAACTTATTCTAGAAGTGTATATACATTTGAAAATATAATTATATATATGATATATATTGATAATTAATATTGTATAGTTATATTTAGAGCCGGCAATTTTTGACACGACCCGCGAACTCGACACGACCCACCCACAAAATAGTCAGGTCTGGGTTGAGCTTATATGTGTTGGGTTGTAAACAGGTCGACCCGTTTAACCCATTTAAAAAAACAAGGTTGAATGGGTTAATTGGGTAACCCGCATAAGTAACATAAGTAAATAACTAAAATTATTAAAGTATGTACGTAATTGTTTCTTATTTAATTATTTTGTAGGTTTATACTTTGAAATATTATTGAGAATTTGAGATGATGTTTAAATTCATTTCATATTTTATTTTCTTATTTTTATCAATTTATAATAATATATTATTTAGTTTAATTTTGTAAGTTTTTATTATTAATTATTTATTTTAGACTTAAAACAAGTTTTTATTTACAAAGAATTTATTATATATATTTTTGTTAGACTTTTTTGTTATTATTTAAGACTTTAAAATATTAGATTTGATGCATCACAATATTTATGATTATTGATATTATTTTTATTTTATATTAGTTAATATTTTTACATTTTTTGTTAAAATAATGCTTAAATTAATTTAATTTTTGGAGTTTAATTAGAATTTATAATGTTAATAGGTGACATAAATATATGTTGATACTCGATATAATATCTCTGATTTTTTATATTATAAAATATAATATATATTATTTAATATATTTATACGAGTTAAATGGGTCAACCCAGGTTGGGTTAGGGTTGTACTTTCTGACCTATTTAATAAATGGGTTGGGTTAGGGTCAATCTTACATGGGTCGGGTCGTAAACAGGTCGACCCGAACACGACACGACCCACCCGTTTGACAGCTCTAGTTATATTGTTTATTTTGTAACCCAAGCAATCAATTGTGTTTACAATATTTATGTTATTTGTTAATATAATAATATATGTAAAAAAATAAGAAATTAAAAATAATAATATTTTGTTAGTTCAAAGACAACTTGTTAGTTTTTTATAAAAATTAAAGGTATATAAATATTGTCAATTTTTAGAAAAAATCGTCAAAATACATAGTTTTTTGGTCAGTTAAGGTATGTGTGATTTTTTTTATCAATTTTTATTTAAAATTGTTAAGATATGTGTAATTTTTTTGCCAAATTTATTAAAAATTGTCAAGATAGATCTATTTATTTTGGTGGTTAAAAACTACCGACATAAATGAATATTTATGCTAATTTTGTATATGTTGGTAGTTTTTTTACCAAAAAAAAAAAAAAAAGTATTTTTGTAGTAGTGGACATTCACTCCTTCTTTTTAACACAATAAATAAAGTTGCATGTAATTTGAAATTTTAGATTGATGTCAAACTTAACAATCGAGACTCATACTGAAAATGGTGAGTGCTTAACTTAAATAATTATTTTTAAACAAATAATATAATTTTTTAAATTATTAATTTAACTCCAAAAACTCATAATTTTATATACATAATAAAAAAAATATTTTATTAATAAAAAAAAAAAAATAAAATATTTTATCAAAATACCTCCATCTATAAACACCATCAAAGTTTATTTGAGGTTATTGGTTGATTATGATCTTGGAAAGTAATTGAAAATTATAATATAAAAAAATAGGCATTTAACTTTTTCAATTATTTGATTACTTACATATAATAAGTGAGATTAATGATTTAAATCCAATATTTATAGAAAAGTTACATAAAGTTACTATTTTTTTTTTTTTTCGCATATTACCAATTAGAAAAGTTAATACAACAAATTTTACAAGATGTACCTTGTCCAACTGTTTGAAATAACGCTGCAAATAAATTTGATCTATAAAGTTATATATATACTTTACATTATAAATTGATGAGATTTAAATCAATTTGATCTATAAAGTTATATATATCACAATACTAATTAATACAAACTGCTATATTTGATAGTATTAGAGTTTTAAATTCGACGTAAATACAAAATTAAATTTAAAATCAGGTCACAAATATAAATAGATATGTGCTAAAAATATTGTAGATTTTACACTTTAATTAATTAAATGAGAGAGTATATAACAAGAAGTAGAAAAAATCACAAAAGATTAGTCACATATGTATAAAATATAAATATTTAATTTTGATCGTGTTGAATTAGATTGAAATGGATAAAAGATAGTGCAATCTATCCATCAATTAATTTAAATATAATGAATTGTAATATTTCAATTTAATTAAATCCTCTTATAAGTTTCAAAATATTAAAAAATAACAATTTTATTTAAATTTTGTCAAATTCGTCGGATAATGGAGGGTTTTTTTTTGTTTTTTTTTTCACATTCCTATTTATTGTTGATGTTAACTCGCAAGGAAGCTGCTAGTTAGCTTGGTCAAGTAGGTTAGAAACGTAACTAGGAGCTGCAGGTAGTTTTGATATGTTGCCTAAAAGCTAAGTTGTTTTTAATTATTATACAACATTAAAAAAAAGAAGCCTTTTTAAAATTATTCAGCAACAACAACAATTTGATCAGATAGAACAAACTTTGAGTAATATGATGGATTTGGTTGAGTGGATTAGATTGTAATATATAAAGCTATTTATAATGAATAATTTTTTTTTTTAGTAGCCCTATTTTCATAGCATAAAATAATAATTTTATTGTTAAAAATATTAAAGCATTAAATTGTGAGAAATTTTTTTAAATTTTTTTAATATTATTATTTTTATATGGAAATAGTTTTTTTTTTTTTTTCAAAATTTATATTGTATAATTAAAAACATGTAAAAATGCAAGGAATTAGAAGGATGTTGAAACTTTACCAGTTTATTTGAGGTTATTGGTTGATTATGGTCTTGGAAAGTAATTGAAAATTGTTTGTGCTTTTTTATGCAAATTTTTTATCTGTTGATGATTGAAATTTAGAAATGATAGAAGATAGAAAAATATTCTTTTAAATCTTAATTCTTTAAATAAAAGAGTGTATAATTTTGCATAATAAATTAAGACTCTTGATCCTATCTTTAATCAAAAATATATTTATTGATGTGGTATTAACTATTAAAGTTGTGAAAATATTCTTCAAATTTTTTTTAATAATATTTAGATCCAAAAATATGTGTATAATATTACTCACTATTTACATTATAAATCAATTTTAAAATGAACTGTAAGGTTTCGTTCCTTTGGATTAATGAGTTATTTTTCCTAATTTTCTCCCTCTGTGTAAATAGATTATGTTCATAATATTACTAACAGCAAATTTTGTAATCAATGTTTTCAAGATGTAATTTTTTAAGCTCAAAATTTTAAAATATGTGTCATTTGGTATTTAATTATATTTTCAAGTTTAAAATCAAGGTATAACTTAATTTCATTTATACACACATTTTTTTACTGATTTTTTAAACTTCAAAAATAGATTTATGACTTAAAAAAAATGAAATAATAAAACAAAATTTTTAATAAACAAGTTTTCGTATTTTTTCTAAAGAAATTAGAAAATAAAAAACTGATTTGAAACCCAAAATAAATTTGAAAAAGAAACTTGTTATAAAATAAACCCTTAAAATTTAAGGATTATAACAGTCGTTTAATTTTTTTTATTTTTTTTATTTATAAAACCACATGGTTAACATATGGTGATGCTATTTTCAAAAGTGGAAGCCAAAACATCTAATCACAGATAAAGAGGCAACAAATTTTTACGTTATGAGAGTACACTGACAGTTTTAAATGGATTTAAATGTGGTGTCTCTAAATTTTAGGGGGTTAGTAACAGCAGGTTGCTGGGTATTAGGTATTGAGTCCCACATTGATAATATACGAATGTTAAACTAAATTTAAGTTTTTAACTTTGATTGTTGTTTTAACGACAGTTTAAAATTTTGGTTAATTTTGCTTCATCAATTAAAAAAAAAAAGTTTCTAGCTATGGATTTGTAGATTTAAATTTTAATTAAAATAATTATTTATAATTTATCACAACTTTATTTAAAAAAAAAAAATCTCCAAGAACCTCATGGTAGGACCCTGAACCTGCATAGAGTACCAAAACTCAAATCAGGTTGGTTTAATCTCTAATCACCATCATGAGTTTAAGACCGTTTGAAATCATCCCTCCAGCAGTCAAATACATGACAGGACAAAAAGCTTAAGCCTTCTAACTTTGCTCATTTCCCGATAGAACTTTCGCAACTATAGAACTACACGATAATATATATATGTATATATATATTTTTTAAAATTATAAATTTATAATATAAATTGCTTAAATGGGTTTAATAGGTTATGAAAAAAAAAAAAAAGGGTTTTAATAGTAAATAATTAGATACAGACCAAGGCCCACCTTTACCATCCACCGTCCATCTGTGATATATTTATCATATTATTGTCTACTGGAAATCTCCATCCACCACTTCTCCACAAAACCATCTTTCTTTCCTCTTTCTCTTCGTCTCTCTCCATCCTTCTTTGTTCAAGTTCACCCCTTTATCTCATTTAGAGTATCTTTCAGATTAACTTGCACTGTTTCTTGGATATGGTTGTCTTAGTGTATATAGTGCTCTTCTTGGCTTTGACTGGCCATTCAAGTAAGCTTCTCCACTTGATAATTTTTTTTTTCCTTTTTGATTTGTATTTTTCTTATCTTTCTAAAGATTGAAGAAGAGCTTCGCTTGGTGGACTAAAAGTGAAGGTTTTTGTTGGGGACTCTTGAGTTTTTCTTGTAGCTATTTTTCCTTACTCTATTTTTGTTTCTGTTTTCCTAAAAAAATCTCTGTGGTTAATTGACGATACAAATGAGTTTTTGTTGGGGGCTCTTGAGTTTTTCTTGTAGCTATTTTTCCTTACTCTATTTTTGTTTCTGTTTTCCTAAAAAAATCTCTGTGGTTAATTGATGATACAAATGATCAAGATTTGACCTTTTTTTGCTAAGAACGATCAAGTTTTGAGCTTGATTGTCTCTTGGTGTATTTAGATTTACCAAAAACTATAATTTTTTTCCTTCCATTTCTGGGTACAGTATCCAGACAAAAAATTCGTGTGACATAATTGTTTGATATCTTATGGGGGATTTCTGATGTTCTTCAACAGGTGCTAGTTACTGTGTATGTAAAAATGGGTTAAGTGATCAAGTTCTTCAGAGAAGTTTGGATTATGCTTGTGGAGCTGGAGCTGACTGTACACCTATCCTTCCAAATGGCGCTTGTTATCAACCCAATACTGTGAAGAGTCATTGTGATTGGGCTGTTAATAGCTATTTCCAAAGGAGAAGTCAAGCTGGTGGTAGCTGTGATTTCTCAGGCACTGCCACTCAAAGCCAAACTCCACCTACTAGTAAGTTAGTAAGTTTTCTGTTTAAATTTTTTTCTTTCAAAAATTATATATTACTAATTCAATTTTTCTAATTTGTTAACAGCCCAGAATTCCAACTGTCTGTATCCTTCAAGTGCTGGGTAAGTTCACTAGTTTCGTCTCTGTTCTTTAACCTTTCTTTTGCCCTGAAGCTCCAATCTTGATTGTTTACATTCTAACAAGTTCCGGATTGTTTCTTCATGTTGGGAGTTGTATTCCCAAGTTCGCAAGATGGATTCTTTCTTTATACATTTTTTTTTCTTGTTTGCACATCATAAAAAAGATCATTTTTTTAACTCTCTTTTCCTTATGGTGAAGAAGAATATAAATCTGATGGGAATATTGTTGTGCCAGATTTTCTATTTTCCTTTAATTTTCTGTAGTTATTGTTTGGTGTACAGCCTCATTCAACTTAGTAGTACTGAGTTCAAACTGAAGCTTTCCTTCATCAACAAAAGCAGCTATTGTTAGACTAACTTAGGAAGAGTTAGAAAAACTCTGTTTTCAAAGTTAATAATGACACAAACCATCTAGATTTCTCATGATTCTTGTTGATGAAATCTGTTTGGTGTAAAATGTATATATATTTCAATTATTTGCTTCCATTTGTTGATGCATTTACTCTCATGTTTGTTCATCAGTCATTTTCAGTTGACCTTAAAATAAAAAAATAGATTTCTCATGTTTGTTTAATTTATTTCATTCTGCTTTGTTTTTATAAGCCTCTGCTTGCTTGTTTTTGTTAACTAATATTTAGAAGGGAAAAACACTTAATGTCACAAATTTGACACAATCTCAACCCACGTGATTGCAACATGTAATTTGGTCAAAATATCTACACGAACCCCTTTAATTATGTCAATGTTCTATCACATTCCGCCTTGTCGTTTGAGACAAGTGATAAAGATGTGACCATTAGTTCTTTGGAAGGTTACTAAAATTTCTTCTTGTGATTTGTTAGTACTTCAACTCCAACAGGCACTCCCTCCACGAGCACAGGGACAGGCACAAGTACAGGGACAGGCACTACAAGTCCAATAACATCATTTGGAATGAGCCCAACTGGGACTGCTACTGGAATTCCTGATGGTAGCAATGCTATGGATCTTTTTACAAGCCTTAATATTTTCTACCATTTGGCTATCATGTCCTGTTTTTCAGGCTTCTTGTTACTGTGGGGCTGAACTCTCTCTACACTTGATGTGGGGTTTGACATGATGTGGTAGAGTATTGCTCTTTTACCGTGACTGATGATGGATCATAAGAAACATCTAGAGGCAAACCCCACTAGATATTCTCTTCTAGTTTTAGGGTTTCTTCCTTGTGGGTAAGGGTTGGTAATTTTAATTCCTCCATATGATGATCATCTCTAGGGACGGGGTAGAGCCTGATATTTCCACTCGTCTTAATTTTTCTTCTGTAGGATTTAATTACCATCCTCCTTTTGTGTACAGGCTGTAATTTTTATTTAATGAAACTCTGCTACCCTCTTTTTGGCTTCTTCTATCAACCTTTGACCAGCTTGCCTTGTATTTTGTGATAATTATAGTAGCTCCCTTTGTGGCTTTTGTTTTATGAAACAAAAGTAAAAATCATGTTTTGCTGTGCGAAACATAATATATATATATATATATATATATATATATTGTGTGTGTGTGTGGGGGTGGACAAGGAATATTGCAAAGCGTCAGAATTGAATTTGACGTGCATGGCCGAAATGCTCTTTATTTTTTTATAGATCATTTTGAATGCACAAGCAGCAGATTTGTTTTATTAATTAAAACAATTACTAAATGCATTAATTGGGACTAACAAATTGGCAAATGGCACAACAGGCCTTCACTTTCACTCCGGGACATAATAAGTTAATTACATTATCTTTATGTGTTTTGTTTATTCCCCTAAGAATTTCCCCTTGATGTGAGAGAGTCAAATATGTTGCGAGTAGAGGAAATTTTATTGCAAGAGGACTGCTTAATGTAATGTCACGAATGTGACATGAATCTAGGTCCACGTGGAGGGACTTCGTTGAAGAAAACTCTTTTGAGCAGAGGTCGGTGGATCTCACCAATAATAGGAGTCGAGTCGTGTGTTGACAAGTGGACTGAAATTAAGTCATTTGAACACATCTAGCATTCTTATTTTATTTTAATGAACCTAGAGAATAACTCTTTTGTACGTGCTAGTTGTAAAACCTACATTGTGAAGGGTATGTTTCGAGTCTTGGTAATGTCGTCATTGTCCGAGTTTGTCCTTTTTTTTAAAAATAAATAAATAAATAAGTTTGTCATATTTTTAAGCAAAGGTGTTTTAAAAACTTCATCCCGAACTCCTTGAAATTTTGATGTTTACTACATGCAAATTTGATGTTTTGAAAAGGCAAAAAAAAAAAAATATATATATATATATATATATGATTCAATCATTAAAAACTATAAGTATCATTTTGTGCATTAATTTATATAATATTATTTAATTGTCTAATATTATAAACTTTATATTTAATTTATAATTGATAAATAACTTGATGCATATAAAATACATACCACAATTCTCTACCATAGTATGATAACAGCTAGGACATGAAATGTGATGCACATAAAGGCAAAAGACTTGTAACTAATTTTTTCTTCTTCTTAATTTTCCTCCCACACTCACACCTTGGAGTAGCTGGTTGCTTGTACGTACGGCTAACAGAATGGGAAAAAATAAATAAATAATTCATTTGTCATTTAAAGTCTTTTTAGCATCCTTATAACCAGTCACTGCCAAAAGATCGATATTTTGTTACATATTACAACCATTAACCATAATACGATCTATAAAAATATATTTTTCTTTGTATTATATATATATATTGGTAGTTGCAATGCACATACATAATTCAGTAAGGTGGCGTTTGGTTCGCTGAATGTAATCGTAATCATAATGGAATGTAATGTAAAGGAATCAGTATTACAGTGTTTGGTTTGACAACTGTAATGTAATGGAATAGAAAAAATATATATATAATTATTGTAAAAATACAATTTTAAAAAATAAAATTTCAGAAATAATACAATTTCATAACAACAATTAATAAAAAAATACAATTTTAGGAAAAAAAAATACAATTTAAAAAAAATTACATTTAATGTGCTATTACATTCAGAAAAAATACAATTTTATAACAATAATTAATAAAAAATACAATTTAAAAAAAATTACATTTAAAAAAAAATTACATTCAGAAAAAATTAAATTTTATATCAATAATTAATAAAAAATAATACAATTTTAAAAAAAGAAATACAATTTCATATAAAAAATATAATAAATAAAAAAAAAACAAACAAACAAACAAAATCGCACGGAGGCGTCGCGGGGCTGGGGTGGGCGTCGCGCATCGAGAGGGCTGGGCTGTGCGATTCGCGAGGGCTGGGCTGGGCGATTCTGTGGTGGACGACGACGGCTGGACGACGCCGCGCTGGCAGGAACTGGCCGGGAGGACGGCGCTGGCTGTTACACGGAGGGGAGGATGCAATCAGTATTCACTTGGCACTGTTCATTTTACGCGTTTCATTCAGAAAAAATTACTTGTAATTGTAATTTCATCCCTTTGAGTGTGTAATGCCCATTACTTAAAGAGATGTAATGGATTGCATTACATTACATCTCTTTAAGAAAAACAAACAATGTAATCAATAGATTCCATTACATTACGGGTGTTATTACACCCAACTAAACGGGGCCTAAATGTCGATTCTTTTGTAAAATAAATACACAATTATTGTACTAACGAAATAGGATTTTTTTTTTTACTCTCTTTGCTTTACTTGTCTAATAAATATATATTATTTTATTTTTTAGGTGATTCCAAATTATTATATAAACACTTCAAAAATATAATATTTTAATAACTACAAAATTATTAGGTACATAAGATAAGTTATAGTTACTAAATTTTTTTGACAATAACCTCCGATGCTAACTCATTTCGGTATCTTAAATTATAAGTAATGATTCGATGAATAGAAAAATATCGACGTTACACAATTTTCCTCTTAAAGAATTTTTTTTTGTCAAAAAAAAAAAACTTATTAGGTACATTAATCATAAAATAAAATTGAGGTGAAAAATATTTCAAGTAAAACAAGAGATCTAAATACTTGCTAAAATATCAAATTATAAATTCTAAAAGAATAACAAAATAATAAGTTAAAGTGTGAGGTGCCATATAAATACATTATATTAGATAATTTCTGTCATTTATTAGCTTTATAAAAAGGGTCAATTAAGAATAAATTATACTATTTTAATAATTTTTTATTAAAATATTATTATTTTATATGAAGTGATTAAAATATGAGTTTTCAATAAGGATAAAAGTAAAATTTTATATAAAATTGTCTAAAAAATCAATAATAATAATATTAAAAAAAAAGTTATTTAAATATATTTTTTATTTTTAATAAAAATTAAAAAATTAATAAAATAGTAACAATTAACAAATATTCAAAACGAATATTTTGTAATTTTTTTCATATTAATTGTAACTTTACCATAATTAAATACTCATGTTTTAATCGAATTTAATTACTTGACAAAAAAATTTTAATAGAAAAATTATTAAAATAATATAATTTATCTTTAATTAAGCATTTTTACAAAATTGATAGACTAAATGATATCGTTTTTAATCAAAGAAACTAAACGGTATAAATAACCTAATCTAAATTACTTTTGTGGCATTTTTTTCTAAATTAAATAAAGCCTAAAATTCTTTTTTACTTGTGAGTTTGGTCATAATGATTCAGAGAGAAGTGTATCACACTGTTCGCATATATAGGAGGATCTACTCGTGGTATCATTCTTGAAGAACAGGGAATATAATTTGTTATGTGCATCTCAAATGTCTTACAAGGTTGATGGCACAATGCCAAAACTCGTGGGTAAGTGGGTATTGGACTTGTTACCTTGTGGAAGACCGGGTGGATCTAGCCCCGTTGCTTGGGCTGAGACCTCCTGGACAAGATGCAAATTTAGCATGGTAAAATTAAAATACGAATGATCAAATCAGACTATGAATGAAAATATTTCGATAATTTTTTATATTTCCATCAAAATTTCAATAAAGTACATGGATCGATATAAAAGGGTTTAAAAAATATAATTTATAATATTTGTATATTTTTTGATATTTCAATAAAAAAAAAATTAATTTTTTCGTAAGTTGTATTGTAATTTTTTAAAATTTTTAAGAAAAATTTTGAAAATATAAAAAAATATGAATTTAAATATATAACAAAATATTATATCAAATTTTTTAATTTTATCAAATTAAATATACGTAATTTATTATTTATATTATAAAAATTTTATCAAATTAAACATAAGTAACTTATTATTTATATTATATATAAGTGAATATTTATGTAAAGGTCATTATTTTTTATTTTATTCAAAATTTTCATCTTTACTTTACGGTAACTATTTATAAATCAATAAATTATTATACATTCGTACACAACATTAAACGAACTTTGGTTAGCAAAATTAAGGCCATTTCAGCTGATGTGAAATATATAACATAACATTATTATATATCATAAATTTATCTTAATTTTAATTAATATATTAATTTTTATTAAATATAATAATTAAGCTTATCCTTCCTATATATTTCCTTGTACCCTAAATAATATGGTGCAAGTTGGCCGAAATAAATTTCAAATTTAAGATTAAATAACATTAAGAAATTGTATACATAATATTCGTAAAAAAATAAAAGAGAACAATATTTTTCAAGATTAAATCAAACTATTGGGCGAGGCAATTGGCAGGAAAGAAGGAAGGAATATTAGAAAGAGAAAATAGAAATTAAGAAAACCGAAGGAGAGAGCTCAGATAACGAACCGCCATGGATGAGCAAAGAGAACAAGCTTCGCAGCTTAGGCCTCCTCCACCTCCGGCAGGTCCAGGAGGTGGCTCCTCTTCAATTTTCCCACTTCTACTGTTCATCGTCGTCGTCTTGGCCCTTGTAACTTCTCTCTCTTTTTGTTTATACTTTGATTTTGTTCCGTCGCCAACTGGGAGCATTTCTCGTTTTTCATCTTTCAACCGAGTCTTTTGCATTTTCGTTTAGTCTGTTACTGGATTATATATTTCTCTGATGAATTGCATTATAACCATTCATCTGAAGCAAAGTATGATGTAAATTGATATTTGGGTATATTAACTTTTGTTGAAATAACTTAATCTAAAATTTGGATGCATACTAAAGTCAACATCATTAGGGACTCTGTATGGCAAAATAGAATATCCATAACTACCAGATCCTTGCATACTAAAATCAGCTAAAAAGTGTTTCTCCACAATAACTGCTGGACCCAGACCAAGAGTCTAAGGGTAAAATTACACAAAGACAGTTATCATTTTACCACTGGGGTAGTGTAACTTTCACATGCAACACTGGATGGAAATGTTTAATTAGTTAATGTTTTTTTGTCGGGGTATATGATCATTAATAATTGGTTGTTCTTGTGGTGATATTTTGCTTTCACTTGTCTACAATAAGCTAGCTGATTTGGAAGTTATTCAAGACTATATACATTTTTGATTCTTTAGAAATTGGAACATCCTGGTAATTACAGATATTGATTCCATCGTCAACTTCAACTCTTCAAAGTAGCTTATCCATTGTGCACCAAGTTCCGGAAGGCCATGTAGGGGCATATTGGAGGGGAGGTGCCCTTTTGAAGACTATTACTGATCCAGGTTCCCCACCTTGTGGTCATTTGTTCTTATGTCCAGTTCCTCCATTCTTCTCTTAACTTAATATTTGCTTCAGCTCCGATTATCATGTGTATATACATATTGTAATTTTAGGTTTTCATTTCAAGCTTCCCCTCATAACCCAGTATGAACCTGTTCAAGTGACTATACAGACTGATCAGGTAAATTGGTTTGCAAACTCGCAAAGACAGATTTCCATACTGCCATTCGATCCTAACTATTAATAACTTAAATTACAGGTGAGGGATATCCCCTGTGGTACCAAAGGAGGAGTAATGATAACTTTTGATAAGATAGAGGTAGGACTTTGAATCTTACTTTTTGCTATCATGGTATGGATTGTAAAGCTTGAAATTCTCGATTTATTTGAACAGATCATCACATTCTATTTTTCGTCCCTAGGTAGTTAACCGGCTCCATAAGGAGTATGTCTATGAAACGCTCTTGAATTATGGCGTGCAATATGACCACACGTGGATATATGACAAAATTCATCATGAGATCAATCAGTTCTGCAGCTCCCATACTCTCCAACAAGTTTATATTGATGTATTCGATCAGGCAAGGAAAAATGCTGAGTGAAACAAGTTTATAAGTACACAGATGATAATATTGCTAGGTTCCCAGATGCACCATTTTTTATTATTTTAATCGTGGCAGAGGAAATTCATAAGTTACTTTAAATTAAAAATATTTTATATTTCCCCCAGCTTGCTGTGCCTTCCAGAGTTTTCTTTTTCTCAAAGTAACTGTGGGTAGGCACTGTCATGAACGTCTCTACTCTCTAGAGAAGCCAATGCTAGAAAATATCTTTTGAACACTTTTCAAATCTTCTTATTTCAAATAAGGTTTGTCATGTTTAAGGAGCTGTAATATTTTATGAGATTTACTTTCAATTTTTCTAAGCTGTACTTTTATCTCACAAACTTTACTGACAATATGTACACCTTTCTCAGATTGATGAAAAGATGAAAGAGGCTCTTCAGAGTGATTGTACGCGTTATGCTTCCGGTATTGAAATCATTGCTGTGCGCATCACAAAGCCTAGAATTCCAGACAGCATCAGACACAACTTTGAAGAGATGGAGGAAGAACGCACTAAGGTGACATTTACATTTTGATTTCATGCTCCTCATTTTACCTTGTATCTAGTTTAAAATTTGAGAGAGAAAAGAGTTAAAAATATAGGAATAATAAATTTGTACTTGCATATGTTAAAAGAGTATAAATGAATTGTAAGTCCAACCTCCCACAAGCTGGAGTTTTTGGTAGGATTGATGACTAAAATACTCTAAAATTGTATCAAAGCAGTAAGGTTTTAGGATCGATCTCCTGTAACAACAGCCAAAATCAATTAATATTTCTTAATTGATGGGTCTTGCAAAAAGACAAAAAGAAACCCATTTTGAGTAAAGTTCAAGTGATAATCCCTTTAATGACCGGATACCACTGGAAGTCAAACTTTCAACCGTATACATGACCCCAGGCTAACCTGCATAGGCTTTATTTGCAACCTTAACCTAGAACAATTTTTTTTTTAAACATCTGGTGCATAATGAACGCTGCCATAGGTCTTAATTGCTATAGAAAGGCAAAAAAGAGCTGAGAAGGAGGCAGAGACTGTGAAAAAGATGGCCATTAGTGAAGCTGAGAAAAATGCTGGTGTCAGTAAGATTCTCATGGAACAAAAATTGACAGAGAAAGATAGTGCACGGAGGCAGCAAGAGATCGACAATCTAATGTATCTAGCTCGGGAGAAGTGCCTTGCTGATGCTGAGTTCTACAAGTAAGATTATTATTTTTGTTTTCAAATGAGAACGCACAAATTCATATTACTCTTAGGTGTTAATATTCTCATTTACAGAGTAATCAAAGAAGCTGAAGCGAACAAGTTAAAGCTTACTCCTCAATTCCTTGAACTTAAATTTATCGAGGCTATTGCTCATAATACGAAAATTTTCTTCGGGGACAAGGTTTTCATGACTCATCTTTCTCTTAGTGCCTTCTGGTGTCTGCACATGTGTGCAAGGTTATTTAACTCTCTCTTGTATATGCAGGTACCCAATATGATCTTTGATCAGAAGTTACTTGGTAACTTTCTACAAAACTTTTCCAGACAGATTCCACGAGAAGTTTCCATGGAGGACAACTTAGAAGAAGTCGCTGATGAATAAGTATCCATATGTGGTTGATTTTGCATCTATACCATAATGCGAAAAATCATTTTGATCTATGAATTTGTTTCAGCTCATAGACGTTTAAATTTAGTTGTAATGGGATAGGGACCATATGTTAGTAATGTTTTTGCCCCATTTTGTTCTCTATTGTCATTAACCTCTCCAGATTTGGCTATGATATCGTGTGATTCCCATTAACTGATTCCAGTTCACTCATTTGAATTACCCTTTGCTAATTTAGTCGACTTGTAAGATCAAAATAATCATTTAAACAATGCTTCATGCTAGCATTAGTTTCGTACTATTATTATTATTATTGTTATTTTAATTACCAACAGTACTTGAGGTGGCGAATTGAACACCTGCTTGAAGAAATGCCAACTGTTGGCTCAGTTACTTCTTTACCCTCTCTATCAGTAGCTTATTTCATTGAGTGGTAAATTTGTTAATTTGTGAACCAATCTACTAGAGTGGTAAATATTTGACAGTTTTCAGGAATTTTCTATCGGAGGTGAATTGAACACCTGCTTGAAGAAATGCCAACTGTTGGCTCAGTTACTTCATTACCCTCTCTATCAGTAGCTTATTTCATTGAGTGGTAAATTTGTTAATTTGTCAACCTCTCTACTAGAGTGGTAAATATTTGACACGTTTTTAGAAATTTTCTATTCGTTCTCACCTCCGAGTATTATTTGGTAAATATAGAAAGGAATAATTATAAATTTATCATGAAACAAAATAATCAAATTATAATTTGCTTAACACTGGCAAATATTTAAGAACACCCTTACATATCACAAATTTATAATTTATTCATTCAATACTGAAATCAACATTTCATTAAACAAGGATACCGATTTACAAATTTTATATGAGTTTCATCATCACATATTTCTGATGAATAGGCATTTCACATATTTAATAGCACTAAACCCATTTGTCTTAAGACTAAAAACTTAAGTTGTATAGAACATTTGAATGGCTATTTAATGTTTGCAGCATTGGGATAAAAACTCTTATACGTGTTTAGTCGACATGTACATATTTTGAGATTATAAATCATTTGTGTCTTGGCAGTTCGAGACTGGCATGTGTATATATTGTTTTTCCTAACTCGAATTTAAGAAATAAAAAATGATAAATTCTCAGCTCAGATAATGACAACAATTTAGAACATCAAAACCATGAATCAATGAAATTAGTCTACAAGTCACATTAGTCTTGATTTTATTTTTCTACATATTTTATGGCTGTAAACCAAATTATTCTTGTTTTAGTTGATATGGATTACATAAGGAACAAATCATAAGTTAGGTTGAACACACCAAATAACCATAAATGAAACGCGAACTAGCCAAAACTACCCTCCACCTCACGGGGTGATCTGAACTGCCGAGAAAACTAGCGGAGCCGCTCACAAAAGCCAACCAGAAGAAACAGCAAAGACCCAAATCCACGCGAGGAAACCAGAGCAGACCGAAAGGTACCGGCTACAAGATACTCCAAGCAATCCCTCGCCACCGAGATGAGACACAAACGGCCACAAGTGCGACGAGATCCGCCGAAGACGGAAGCAAAGAAACAAAATGACAACAGTAGATTCACACACAGATATGAATTTATTTAATTAGCATAAAATGACAACAGTAGAACCAGAGGCGCTGGAGCCAACCTATGCCATTCACGGTGGAGGAACTACTGAACGCCGCCACAAACCGCCGCGAAAGGAGGTTGCGACCAGCGTACACGCCGCGAAACCCGACGACCCCCGCGAACCCAGACGCCTCCCGCGTACACGCCGCGAACCCAGAAACCAGCGACCACCCAACCCAAACGAGCGCGCTAACAGGGACGCAACGACCACCCAACCCCCGTTAACACCCTACGAGCGCGCTAGAAAGGACCCAACGACCACCACACAGAAACCAGCGAGATTTGCGAAGGAAAACAGAGAAGGAGTCGCGCGCAAGCCAAACCAGCGCCTGGCCGACGGCCAAAAACGGCCCGCCGTCGGCCAAACGGTCGAAGAAAAAGTTGAAACCCTAGAAAATGGTAGAGAGAGGCGGGAGGAGAGTTTTAAGTTTCTAGTGTTGAAACCCTAGGAAAATGGTAGTGAAAAAGCAACACTGGCAAATATTTAAGAACACCCTTACATATCACAAATTTATAATTTATCATTCAATACTGGTTCAACCGTTATTACCAATGATACACTACAATTTTATATGAGTTTCATCACACATATTTGTGATGAATAGGCTTTCAGATATTTAATAGCACTAAACTATTTGTCTAAAGATGGGTCTTAAGTTGTATAGCACACTTTGAATGGCTTTTATATGTTTGAGATTGGGATAAAAACTCTTACTACGGTGTTTAGTCTACATGTACATATTTTTAGATTATAAATCGTTTGTGTTTGGCAGGTTGAGGTGGCTGTGTATATATTGTTTTTCCTTCCCGAATTTTAGATGTAAATGCAATTCAGCCGTTGTTGACCAATTTAGAACATGAACATGAATTATGAAATTAGTCTTCAAGTCCATTAGTCTTGATTTTATTTTTCTTCTTCTTTTATGGCTGTCAAATTATTCTTGTTTTAGTTGATTGGATACATAAGGAACAAATCATAAGTTAGGTTCAGAAACAAAAAAAGGCGATAGACTCATAAAAGTTGGAAAGCGGAAAGAACAGAAGCTCATAGGGCAAAAACATTGCTAACTTACAATACCTTGTTCCAAACTAAAAATGTTTTTTTTTTTTTTTTTATTAAAAGAATTATCCGTTGCTAACTTGATGATGTAAATTTTTGAAAATAAATTTTAGCCCCCAATTCCCATGTCATAGTGAGATAGAATCCCTTCTTGTGTTTGCTTTTGCTGGCTAAATTTGATAACATATTATTTATCTAAGATGTCCACAATGTACAAAATATTTTAAATATTACTTTTTATAATGGTTTCATATTGATATAATTAGATATGAAGGTGTATAAAATCAATCATAATATTTTGGTCTGTTATAATGTAATTAATTTCCTACAATAACTTCAATTCCTCAACATCATATATTATAAACTCACTTGACGTATATAATATCAATTTATAAAAAATTTAAAAACTGTTTAGTTCGGAAAAAAAAAATAGATAAATGAACTTTATTTTAGCACCAGAAGATAAAATGTGCTTTGAATACCGATCAACTTAGATAAACGTTCCAAAGTACAATTGTTTATATTATTTAACATAACAAATATTAAAATTTATAACGGTAAAAATAATAATTTTATTTTTAATTATAAATAATATAAAATAATATTATAATATAATTTTTATTATTATATATTTAAGAATATTAATTTTATAATTTTTATTGATCGTAATTTGTAGCCATAAAGCATTATTTTGTCGCAAAGCGCCACCAAAAATCACAGCTTCAACAGTCACATATCATTCTATTATTAAAAAATTTCCAATTATTTGAGATTTGAACAGAGTAACCCCAAAAAGTATCCAAGTATTTTAATTATATTAAAAACAACTGAATATTAAGCAATTATTTATAAACTACCGGTAAATTGTTAACAGTGTAAATACGTTTGCATTTGAAATATTTTATCCAGGCTGTGACATAAATTTCTCACGAGATATTGACTTTCTTATCATGATGGAAGTAAATGGGAAGATTCCGCGTTTCTTAGCACAGCATGGACATTGATGATAGATCCACAACAAGCCAACGAAACGTGGAAAGCTAATGACATGTTATAAACATTAAAAATAATAATAATAATAAATAAAGGGTCACTTGTTTTTTACTTTTGCTTTCTGAATTAGTAACTACAACACGACCATTATATAAATTTTCAACTTGCACCCCCTGCATCTTTGAGAATCCAAATTCAAGATTCCACAATCTTTTTTACTTTTTCTTTAATCATTGAGCAAAATATCATAAGATTGGTTCATCCTACTTTTTATATTAGTGTTAGAACTTTATTTGTAACTGTTTCAATTTCCAAAGACCTGAATTATGATGTTTTTTGCGTGTTAGATCGGCCTACTTGGGTTTTCTATATTCTGGATTAAATACCTTTTCAGTTTGATTGGTAGGTGTTTCTTTCTTCAAAAAGTTTGCTTTTTTTTTTTTTTAATTTCCTTGAATCATTTAATGGTAGCTAAAGACTTTCAGTTTCATTTTTATCAGTTCATCTGAGAACTTGATTTGTATTTGCTGTGGTGTGCTTTATAATTTTACACTTTTTATGATCTTGTGTTTGTCAATTTTAATTAGTCAACTCTTTTGGGTAGCCTTGATTTGATCCAATTTGAGTAAAAAATGATTTCTTTCTACATGAGACTTTCCATTTTCAACGATTTCAATTTAATTATTGATTTCTATATTCTAGATTCACTGTAGAGTATGAATCTGAATCTTTATGAGTAGTAATTCTATAGGAGGAATTTGATGGAGAATATAACGTTTAGTGTTTTTTCTTACTCTGCAGGATCTTTATGATATAGTTATCTTCTTTACTTTACCATCTGAAATTAGGAGGGTCTTGTTAACCAGAGGGTTGAAAATGTATGTGTTGGAGAGTAAAGGAGGGGCTATAGCTTGTATGCTTCTTGCTTTGTTCTTCTTAGGAACGTGGCCTGCTATACTCACTCTCTTAGAAAGAAGAGGAAGGCTTCCTCAGCATACTTACCTTGATTATTCTATCACTAATCTCTTAGCTGCTGTTATTATTGCTTTAACTTTTGGTGAGATTGGCAAGAGCACACCTGATAAGCCTAATTTTCTCACTCAACTCTCTCAGGTTAGTTCCTGTTTAATTTTCTTACAAGTGCTTTTGGCTACTTATATATATTATATCTGTCCGTTTATGCTTCTTATACTTTCTTATAGCGCTTTTTGACCAAACATGGAATTTTTTATTAGAAGTTCTTTCAGGACTTACAAAGTAAATTTTGTTGTGGTTCTTCCTAAAAGCACTTTTTTATGAAACTACTTCTGATTGAAATCATTTTTAACAAAAACACAAGAAAAACGTCAAAAGTTGTTGCGTCTCTGCTTCTTGTTCTTTTATCACAAACATAACTAACACGACGCATTCTCATTGGATACAACTCTATGAACCTAACTGTAATACACAATCATATTCAGTTATATTATTTGGGATGCATCACAATTTTTTAGACTCTTGCACCAAAACAATAGAAGGGAGAAGTGAAAAAAGAGACCACAGATGGGTTTAGCCAGTTACTGCTAGGCTTTGTCTGAATGATTAAACTTTTATTTATTTAATTTTTGTATTTCTCCGATACATGTTTGAGTGATTAGTACTTTCTCTAGGCATAAACAAGTGAACTTAGATATGGAGTTTAATGCCCGATAGGGCAAAAAGCTGATTTCAAATATACGTGGGGATCGATGCAGGACAATTGGCCATCTGTGTTGTTTGCGATGGTAGGCGGCATTGTCCTCAGCCTAGGAAACCTTTCCACTCAGTATGCCTGGGCTTTTGTTGGTTTATCAGTCACTGAAGTGATCACTTCAAGCATAACAGTTGTTATAGGTCTCCAACTCTTATCCATTGTTGTCAACAAATGTATATGTTGTGTTATTAACACCATTACACCATTTAACTTAAGATATTTTTTTCTTCATAATTGTAACAGGTACAACCTTGAATTACTTTTTAGATGATAAAATTAATAAAGCTGAGATCCTTTTCTCTGGTGTTGGTTGCTTCTTGATTGCTGTTTGCCTTGGAACTGCTGTTCACTCATCCAACGCAGCTGATAATAAAGCAAAGCTTGAGCACATGGATGGAGAAAAGTATGTTCTTCTCTTTATCTTCTTTATTTTATATATTCTTTGTTATACTCATATTATTGATTTAATGTAATTATAATCACAATTATAGGGCCTCCCACATTTCCAAAGTTACAAACAAGGGTTAGAATCTTTTGTGCCTTCAAATTCGTTGTGGTAATTTCTTACTCTTTTTAAAATGTTAAACCTTTTCCTTTGTTGTTCATAATTTGGATCAAAAGACGTGGAGAATGGAAGTGTTTCTAATGAAAAGGCAAAGGCTGGGACAGCTAATTTTCTTTTGCAATTAGAAGAAAAAAGAGCAATTAAAGTGAGTGGCATATCAATTCATAATAATGTAAATACATGGTTGGATATCTATCAATTACTATATTCATATTCCTAATCACAGGTTTTTGGCAAAAGCACTTTTATAGGACTGGGCATAACTTTCTTTGCCGGTGTTTGCTTCTCACTTTTTTCACCCGCAGTTAACTTGGCATCTAATGATCAATGGCATACTCTAAAAGAAGGAGTTCCACATTTGGTTGTCTATACTGCATTTTTCTACTTCTCAGTGTCTTGTTTTGTAATTGCTATAATTCTAAACATCACCTTTCTTTACTACCCTGTTCTTAACTTACCAAGAACATCATTCAAGGCTTATGTGAATGACTGGAATGGTAGAAGTTGGGCCTTGTTGGCCGGCTTGTTATGTGGTTTTGGTAATGGTCTTCAATTTATGGGAGGTCAAGCTGCAGGATACGCTGCAGCTGATGCTGTTCAGGTTAGTTGAACTTGAATATCCGTTTATTTTTGCTTCTAAAATCTCGTAAAAGCTGTTATGAAAGTAAAAAGACGCTTGTGAACATAATTTTTACCACACGTGCTTTCAGGACTCATAAGCACAAACAATGTGTTTTTTTTTTCTTCAAAGCGCTTTCTTGTGAAATTAATTTTGATTGATAAAACTTTTTACATAAACATAATCAAACATAATATGATTGCATAATATAACATATCACCGTTTCATCTTTGCTTGGTAAATATTGTTTATTTACTTATTTCTACTTTTTAATATTTAACATCAGTTTTTTTTACCCAAAAAAAAAAATATCCAACATCAGTTCATTCTTGTGATTAAAATGACAGGCACTTCCCCTAGTGAGCACTTTTTGGGGCATCATCTTTTTCGGGGAGTACCGAAGATCATCACGAAGAACATACATACTACTTGTAAGCATGCTGCTTATGTTTATTGTAGCTGTTGCAGTTCTTATGGCTTCGTCAGGACATCGAAAATCGGCATGAAACTGTAAATACCGTAAACTTCTCATTAAAAAAATGCAACTAAACAAGGACAAAATAAAGCACTTGTTTTATGGGCTTGCATGTTTCTCCCATGAAAGAACATTTGTACTTTATCTGGTGTTTATCTCTGCTAATGACTTCAATTCTTTGTTTTTATTGGATTTTCAAGTTGTATAGTCTCCTACTTGTGGGTTTGGTAATATAAAGGGGTTTCAAGCTGACTGGACTAGATGAAAGTTGGCATTTTTTCATTTATTTATAATCATCCTGCTATTGACAAAATCACTCATTAAATAAGCAATATGGATGACAGAGTTGTTCCTAGAGAACCAGAGAGAAACTTTGAATTATGACGTTGAGAGTTCTGATTAATTAAAAATAAAAGTTTAATGTACGCTCGAAATCAATAAATTTTTAATGTAAAGTAAAAGAATTTGTAATTAATATTAATAAATATTATATTTTAAATATAAAAAATGATAATTTGTTTTATTATTAAATAGTCAAAATAAAATTTATTTTTCATTAAAAACAATTAATTTATAAAAATATATAAATAAAATCGTAAGCAATTGAATTTCGAATAATGAATAGAGTAAAAAGTCTTATCCTAACTCCATCCTATAAAAACATTTTTTCTATCAAATTATCTTTATCGATGAAATAGATGAATATGCTTTACGATTATTTACCACATCTAGAAAATTGATAACACAAATAGTGAAAATTAAGTGATGATAACTAAATCAAATGCCCTTTTCCGACAAAGTTAAGCCTCAAAGTATATATATCTATATCATGCAACTACCAAATCAAAAGTCCAACCAAGCAGGGAAGGAAAATTTATTTATATTATGGCAAATCCAATCATTGAAGAAGATCTTATCCTCCAAATCAAAAGTCTAACCACATTGTTGTGTCTGGAACAATCAACAATGTATAATTTGTTCACTTCTCACTGTAAAATTATATATATATATATATATATATATAAATTTAGTTTATTGATCAGTTCTTACATTTATTAGTTGTATTCTTAATTAAATACACCTAAACTTTAATAATATTCAAAAGCCCTTAAAAACATTAAAAGTATCAATCGAATGAAACCTGTTGGGTAACTTAGCATTCAATATGTGTGCATATTAACATGAACCTTAACTAAGATAGAAAGTGCCGTTTCAACTAAAAAAATCACAGCCAAGTACATACATTTTCTTGTGGTGGAGAGTATCTCTTGCATAGAATATGAACTTGTGACACTACATTAGTACATGTGCGTACAGACAATTCAATTATATACTTAGATTATACTAAAATATTAAGAACTGCATTTGAGCACCAAAAATCAAACTTCCTCATTGTTGCATCCAAAAATCAGCCTGCAGCTAGAAGGGAACTCCCAATACATTAGCAAAAGAAGGGGTGGGACTGCTGAGTGCTGAGTAAATCTTATGATGTCTTCTAATACTGATCTAAGTTTATTGCAGAGCATCTTTATCTCAAATTGAAAAACATCAGAAGCAAACATGTTGGTCACTAATAGCTAGCTTCGGTTTATTGAAATTTGAATTAGATTTGTTAATTTCAAAAATAAATTAAACACCCATGCCATTATGTGAGACATCATATCCCTGGTGTAAAAAAGGAGTTCCCAAGTTCAAATCTTCTCATTCCTATCTATCTTTGAGTGTCTAATTGTTCATGAAGAAAACAGTGTTCTTTAACTTATGCAGGCTCGACACCAGCAGAAATGACAGGAAAGAATTTTCTTCAATGGCTTGTTCCCAATCCTTATTTGATCATAACGAACAGGTGAGGTGATGATCAAAGAGATATTTTATGAGGGGGAGGGAGCCTTCACAAAACAGAATGAAGCGTAACCTACCAAAGAAAGTTCTGAATATTGCGAACGTTAAAGCCAGTCATAGGCCATAACCAGTTTTCCTCATAGAATGAGGGAGGGATTGGCAAAAGGACAGAGCAATGCCCAATAAACCCCGAGAAACCTTTACTCAATGCTTCGAGGAATCTATACAGAATAACGTGTGCTACTAATCTCCTTTCATCTCATTTGATATTTTTGATAGATTTATGACATAATATTATGTTATTTTATTTAAATATATTATAATTTTAATTTGCCTAATTTAAGAATAGTATTGTATATTTTTTTCGTATTAAATTTATATTATAAATAATTATGTAACATTATTTATACTATTTTTACTTGTTTTAAACCCACGTTATAAATACACAAAATGAAAAATCTTTAACTAGATTACATTGCTGAAGCTAGGAAAAATTATGTTCTTGGTATTCACCTATAATTTAGAGATAACTGGAAAATGAATCAAGAACAATATGGAACAGAATCAAAAAAGAATGAATTTTACTAAATTCTAAGAACTATAATGAATCATAACCATGTGTATTTGATTTATAAGAAAATGAAAATAATTTCTTCAAGAAAAGTGGGCAATCTCACGAGATCTGGAAACTCCCTATAACAATAAACCCATATAGCCAAAAGAAAATAAACAACAAAAACAATCCAAATTTCAAAACAAAATGATTGATTTCTCTTAAAGTCACGATGATTGGCACGATGATTATCATGGTTGGAACAACAAGCACTAGGGTCTTTGCCTTCACGTTCAGAATCGCTATCGTCCTCATCGAAGGGTTTGTCTTTGTGAAAAATACAGCATTTTTTGGAGCTCTTTTTACCCATGAATTCATTGTCAACAGTACCCTCCTTCCATGATACTTTCTTCTTCTTACGATTCAGGCGCAAAACCAGCGTCTGCGAAGACGATTGAGATTGAGAAGATGACGTTTCTGGGTTCGCTAGGGTTACGGTGGTGGTCGTGTTGATACTTGGAGACGCTGATGCCGCTCCAACTCTGCCTCTGTTGCCGCTAACGACCCTCGCCATTTCGAAACAAAATTGTATAACGTAATTACTGAATTTGAATCAGATTGATGCAACTTCCTTCTTCGGGGGGGGGGGGGGGGGGGAGAACCGTTTTTGCTATCCTAGGGTAAAACAAGGGACTATTTTGATTCGATTACTTTATGAATATGTGTCCATCTTTTTTTTGTTTTTTTAATTATTTAACAGCAAGTTTACAATTTCGTATATAAAGAAATATCAACGTTTTAACCGGTAGTTCAATAGTAACAAAAATATATCAGCCATTCAATTTAGTTAACGAAAATAAATTGACCACTTGCTTGCTTGATAAGCACGTTACATCATTGTAGGGTTTATAATTCCTTTCAAGTCACCAGGATAATCCAAGTAACAACTAATATGTATGATTACTAAATCCTATTGATGAAAGCTTCTAATGATGCTTTCAAATATAAGTAGTGATACAGTTTGATGAAAAAATAAGCATTATACCATTTTCTTTCTGGAAAGTTTTTTCCTGTCTAAAATAGCATAAACTTATAAAATTATAATCTAAGAAAGCGAAAACTCTGTCAAAAATCTAATAAAAATTAAAATAAGCTGAGTATTGCTCATTGCTAATAACTAACAAGTGTCTTCTAACTTATTGTTATTAAAAAAAAAAAAACTGTCTAGTCATTCTTTTCTTCTATAGGCCCAGAGATCCAATTTGCCTTCCAAATGATTGAAGATGACACAAGACGTTCAACTTTCCATCCTGAAAGCTTTAGCTGCAGTGCCAAAAAAAAGGAGAAATGGATGAACAAAAACCAAAGGAACTGGTGCCTATTTGACAAATAACCACCCTACTGTTACATTGACTCTTGGTTTTTTTCTTCATAAAGTAAGAAATGAGGCGTGTGGGCATGAATCCTAGACACTTCAAATAGTTGAAAATTTAAGGAAATAGATGAGTCAGACACACACGGATACATACCAAAAAAAATATAAATGATGACCTAAATGAGCTTAACATAGATCCTTATGCCTCATTGGTCTTCGAGAAATTAGGGGACTTTTTCTCAAATATTCTCAATTCATTGGTAACAAATTACTGCAATCATATTAGATACCACTGAATAAAGAGGAGAAAGCCCAGCACTTTCTTAATCTTCATGCCTCACCAGATCAATCTTATGCCAAGATTAAGAATTTTACTAGATTCTCCAGGATACTCGGGACAGATTAAAGAAGGAACCAAATAATGATTATGAGAATTCAGTTGCCTTTAATGATATGATTTTATTTTTATTCATATAGGTTTAAGCTTTTACTTCTGAATCATTAGGTTTAAACATTCACATTAGTTTAAGATTCTTCAGTTACCTTCTGAACAAAATCTTCATACTGTTTTTCCATCCATGATTGGCTCTCAATATGCGGAGAAATGCTTTTATCCAAAAGAGTTAACATGACATGTGCATGAACAAAAGACTGCATGACATCTACAGCTGTAGAGTCTTTATGGATAATGACACTAACAGTTCCATTTCTCTCCACTAGCATGTATTTGGCTGAAAGTAAAAGAACAAAATTCAAGGAGAATCATAATGACAAAAAGGCCAATGATTGAACATATGCAGAAGTATTAAGTGGAGATCAACCTTTTTTGTAGTGGGATCGTGCGAGACGCAGCATATTTTCCCTGAAAAAAGATTATCAGAAAATAGTCAATCAGAGAAAAAGGGTAATGACATAAGCAACATCATGTTAAAAGCTGCCTCTGCATTGACAATCAAGTCAGGGTATTCAAATGCCAAATTAAATGTGATATAAGCAGCAACCAAGTAGGAGAGTGGGCACTCCTTCAATACGTTTCAGAATAGCTACTCAAAGAAGGCGCACTTTAAACATCAAGAGAGAATAAGAACTCACAATGCCAGGTGGTCTAGTGAAGAAATCCTTGCACCTAGGTGTATTCGCTTATGCATTAACTTAGTACTCTTTGAGTTCCATGAAGATGCCCAAAAAGGTAAAATATGCTCTTTGCTAGACACCTGTTGAGGAGAAAGAACTGGAAACAAAATCAGATGAAGGTATTAAACCTAACACAAAAAGTTCAAAGATAGGAAATAGTATTCAGTTAGATTCAGTCAACTTTAGAGAGAAGTGTTGGCAGTTTTCCTGCCAAATTACCTCGGCCAGTCTCCAGAAAATGCTGCAGAAGAATTGAGCTCCTTTGAGGATTTAATGACATAAGTGCTAGACACTTGACAGCCTTGTAATTTGCTGCATATATGGAGAAAACATACCCAGGTGATCTACTCAGCTTTTGAGAATCTAATAGCAATATAAATTATAAAAAAAGTATAATCCTCTCTTTGTTTCAATAAACTAATAGATATTTTTAATCATAAATAAATATGTTACTAATCTTATCATAAAATATAAAAATTTATCATGAAAGTGCAAAAAAAAAAAAATCTTGGTTTTGTATCTAATTCTCTTTATCTGGTTACATCTCTATGTTGTATGTGCTAAGAGTCAAAGTATCAATTGTACTGGATGTTATATGTGTGATTTCTTTCTCATAACTCAAAAATGTAAGGGCTTTCATTAATCATTAATACAATAGTAAATTTTTTCCACGTTCCAATTTTTCCAAATATTAGTAGCTTTCCATGTTCAATCCCACCTTCCTCCATAAGACCCTGAACAAGCTTGCCTCTCCTTGTTTTTATCAAATAGGCAATCCCCTTGTTTCTATCAAATAGAAATCAATAACCATAATATTTTATTTAATTATATTGCATAAGCCATACACCAACAAATGATGTTGGATCTAAAAAATTTATTTTTCTTTGGTCGTTTATGGTCTACAGTATATAGCATATCATATGTTGGCAACCATACCAACAGAGCTTACCAAAAATATGAAAAAAGGTGAGAGACAGAAAAGAAAACCAAATAGCTAGCGGGCATCCCATTGTAATTCGAGCAAGAACCATGCCGACTGCCATTCCGATCATTGTTACCATTGTTTCTTGACTACCTTCCTATCAATGTAAAAAAAAACTAGTCATTGGTCAATACTTGATATACTAAACATATAAACAACTT
Source organism: Elaeagnus macrophylla (assembly GCA_029378325.1). Lineage (NCBI taxonomy): Eukaryota > Viridiplantae > Streptophyta > Magnoliopsida > Rosales > Elaeagnaceae > Elaeagnus > Elaeagnus macrophylla. The sequence continues at coordinate 7,203,605 of CM055642.1, read as the reverse complement.
GTCTAAACCCTCTCTCTCTTTCATTATTTAACAAACAATCCATATCATTTGCTGAAACCTTGGCTGATATATCAGCTGCATTATTCTGAAGAGCGAAATGTTGTGTCAAAGCAGCTCTTGTTGCTCCACTTGCAACAGCAGCTTGCAAAATCAGAAAAAAAGTGCATTAAAATATATTGATCAAGGCTTCTATGAAAACAAATATTTCAAGAAAAAAGAGGCATTTAGGTATCAACACAATAAAAAAAATAATAAAAAAATAACTAAACAATGGAGCTAAAGGAACAAACAGAATTTAATAATGCTGGAAAACGACATGATACCTCTATTATCTTCATTTCATATACAGAGGTAGAAATTGTGACATTGATTAAAAAAAAAAAAAAAACTTTAACTATCCATATCTGACAATGTCGTAGGGCTTAAACTTGAGCAAAGAAAAAAATCACATACTACAGAATTCTAGGTTTCATGTTATATAATATAATATAATATATAATAAGAAATAGACAAACTTACTGAATGATCTTGAGAGGCTCCCTAAACAAACGATCAACACAAAAGCTGAAGGAAATAGTGGAGAAACAAGGTCCATCAACATACCTGCAACAAATTTTCAGCCTTTTTCACGATTCTAAGATATCAAGCACGGAAAATCACAATTTGATGTAACTAGAAATCATAGAATCAGAAGTTGCATGGAAAGAACAAAAAATAATTTCTGCTTTGCAGATCCTCCAAAGAATATGATGTAAAAATATTTGAAGATTCATGCTTTTGAATGTAAAATTACAATGAAATTCCTTTAGAATAACCAATTACAATCTAAGACAGTTAGAATTCATGGTCTGTCAAACCGATACTTAGTAGCCAATATCAATAATCAAAAACATGTAATAAAGGAAACATACAATAAAAGTGTAGCAAATGCAGTGGAGACTCGAATTTCCAGTATTAACTTGGTTAAAGAAAACATAACAAGATAATCTAAATGTTCATAGTGTCTATCTGAATTATTCTCTTTCACAAATGATCTTCATTCTCGTCTAACATGTTGATGCCAAAAGTGCATGTAGCAACAACACATTGATAATTTTGCACCTAGTAGCGTTCATATTCAGAAATAGCATATATCTTAAAATTGAGCATCCAAAAATTAATTTAAGCAAAACCAAAGATACAGTAGTTTATATGCTAAGACTTTCGATTTGAATTTTACTGCTAAGGAAAAGAAAAGATGTTGTATGACTACATAAAATATAGTTGAAGTGTGAAGAGTCAATTGAAGAAAAAAAAAACTGGCAGAAGAACGTAGACCTCAATCATGCAAAGTGGAGTTTGTTTATTAGAAAGAAAGAAAAAAAGCTTTGATTTTTTTTCAAAACTAGAGAGAGAAGCACATACCAAGATCATTCATAAGATCTGCAACTAAACGCCACATTTTGGCATTGCTATCCAGATTTGAGCCCTGACATGCAGACAAAAGCATAGGAGTTAACAGATTCGTGAACACTCAATTCTTTAAGAGTGAATATCATTCTCTGAAATCAAGTATAGATTTAAACAGTCCTAAAAAGTCCTATGCACAACGAGAGCAAAAATATCCACAAAAGAAATGTTGTACACCTGATAGAATGCAAATAATATGCCTCCAAGCATTCCAGTAAAGTCCCTCAAAAACCACTGTCACACAGAACCAATGTAAAAATATTTTAAAAAACATTTAGAAATTATTGCAAGCTAATCAAAATAAGCTACTCTTCCTCCGCAAGTCGCAAAACTGATAAAAGTACAAAATTCATTTACCTGAAACGTGGCAGCAATCACTGTGGCTGATTTCTCACCAACACCTATAGCACTCAACAAAGCCTAAGAGTAATTTAATTAAACAAACAAATAATCCACTACTCAGCAATTGTTTTTCGTATCACTGCAGGGTTAATACTAAAAATAAAAAAAGATGCAAAAATATAAGAAATAGACTTACTTGTGTGGAAAGCATAGTCCTTATGTAAGTTGAAAAGCCCTTCAGAAGAAGATAATTGAAAAAGGAACCAACTTTATTATTAGAAATGAATAATTTCCAAAATTGACAAATCACAATTTCATAACCATTTCAATACTAAAATTACCTGTAGTGAATCCCAGACTTGAAAAGGGACATAATCTGGGGTTACACTACCTGGAAAACCCTGCAATTACAAACCCAAAACCCAATAAATTGATTAGCCAGTCCCTACCGTTAAAAGGATCAGAGATTTAAAAATTAAAACTTGCCTCAGGTAGAAAAGCTTCCAGAAACCCTCTCCAAACATGGTGGAAACGATTACTTGATCTGTGTTTTGGGGGGTAAAGAAAAACTAAGCTTAGAAAATAAAGCAAAAGGGACAAATGGGATCTTGGGAAGAGATTAAGGAGAAGCAGGGTAACCTTAGAATGGACAGTGATGGTGACCCAGTAATGGTTGCAGTTTTGGAGAGCTTAGTGGAAGAAGAACCATTCCACTCTTCCACTATAACACTCGAGGATGATGATGCTTCCATGGCGTATTAGATGTAAAAACTTGGAATTGAAGGACCCGATGAGAAATAGTAGAAAAATATCTCAGATACTCGGATTTCCAAACATTGAGCTTCTCTTTCTCTCTTTCTTTTTTTATAAGTTCCAACGCACTTTTGTTCGCAGAATAATAATAATAATAATAATATAATTGAATGAAAAAATAAATAATATTATTTTTATAGTTTTTAATTTAATCGCTAAAATTTAAAAAAAAAAAATCATATTATTTAATTATTATTTTTTAGATTAAATATAAAATTAAAAAAATATATTTTTTAAATAATTATTACTTAAAAATGTTACATTTAAAAAATTAAAATAATACATTTTTTTATAATGAAAAAAAATAGAATAAGCTTTTTTAAATGAGAGGTAGTGGGATAAAAATTTAATGTATTTAATAATTTTTTTTATTTTATATCTATAATATAATTAAATATAAAATTATACAAAAATAATTTTATTTTAGTTTCATTCATTTGAACTTAGATTAGAGAAAGCAAAGCAAATATAACCAAAAAGAAAACAAACAAAATTAAGAGGAGGGTTCACTTAAACAGTTTAAAATCGCGTAAATTATTTATTATTTTTGGGAGATATGTTGCTTTAATTTAATTAAATATAAAATTAATATAGTTATTTTAAAATATATATAATTATTAAATATTTAATAAAAAAAAGTAATTAATAATATTATTAAAAAATATATTATATTGTACATAAAGATGTTGGATCCATCAAATTTCATGAACGTTAACCTCCAAATTGATGCTCTCTAACTATTAATGTTGAGCAAAATGGAATTATTTAAAGTTAGATCAGAGAAATAACATACTAGCAATAGCAATATTATATTTTTGATACATAAATAATTTAATTATTTATTTTTAATTACTTATTAAAAAAATAATTATTTTTTTAATAATAATAAAATATATTTATTTATGTTATAAAATATAATATATTTTTTTAAAACAAAATTATATACATTAAATAAATTATACTATATAATTAAATTTATTAAACGCCCACAAAATTTGTACTTATTTTTCTCATGTGTTATTCATATTGTGGACATGTTAAAAACATTTAAAATTAACTTTTCTATTTTTAAAATAATTTTATTATCTAAACTCGTGATACTAAATTTATTTATCACTTATTATCATCTCTATTAACATATAATAATTATATATTATAATAATTATTTTTTGTTATTATCGTAATAACAAAATAAAAAATATTTATAATATGTTTAATATTAATTTATGGTTAAAATAAATTATCATTAAAAATAATTTTGATTACAGTAATATTATTAACTTTAAAACTATTTGAATTAGATGGAAAACTAAAAAAATTTGTGAAATGCTCTTTACAAATTACATTGCTTGTTTTTTATTTAAGTACAAAATACCTATACTTTTTTAGAAAAAAATTATTACTGCTTCACATGTAATTTTTAATATATATATCGATTTATATAATATAATTTAATTAATAAATATTAATAAAAAAATTATATTTTGTTATTATATTTAATTAATAATTAATATATTATTTAATTTATAGCACAATTATATATATATATATATATATTTTTTTTTTTAAATTGTTGCAGTAAATTAGGAAGTCATTCATATTTTAATAACCCCGCATCTCACGCCGGATGATCAATTTCAAGACGAATCTAAACAAATTACTTGCGTTGACTTTAGAATGCATACTCAAAATCAATTCTAATAAACAATAAAATATCGGCTAAAAAAATATTACATATCACTTTTTTAAAAAATAAATAATAAAATAAACATATCAATTTATACACATTTTAAATTATTATTATCATTATTAAGGTGAGATATCCAAATGATTCTTTACATTTAAAAATTTATATCAATTAATCTTTTATCTTATAATAAATATCATTTAATTCCATAAAATATGTCAAAAATGATAAATTTTACCATTCATTTAATATTTTAATAATTTTTATTATAAAAATATTATGTAAATTATACATATTTTATTAATAAGGGATAATTAGAGTTATTTATTTTCCCTTCTTATTTGTTTTTTTTTTCTCACCAAAATAAATTGTTTGCTAAGAGAGGGAAGTTTTTTTTCCACTTTTTTATCTTTTATCTTTTATTTTTTTTTTGTTAAAAAAATCATTACAAAAAATTCATTTTACTCATATTTAAAATAAAAAATAAGTTAATAATATTATTTTATTAAGAATTTTAATAAAAATAATAATTGACAATGTGTTATAGCCCCATATAATATTTTGGTATAAAGTGTAGGTTTTTTATTTAAGATTTAAAAATATAAATATTAAAAATCATTAAAAATAAATAAACAATGATTTTTGTTCTTTCTTTGATATTTTATAAAAGTAAAGAGCTAAGAACATTTTTTTTAAGGATTAAATAATACATTTGGCACCCATGCGATATTTTTCTCTTATTATTATTTATGTTTTTACTTGGGCAACCAGTTAAAGCTTCGTAAGGAATTTGGAATCATAATTAGCTGACAATTTTTTTCGGTTAAAGTGGAAAGGCAAAAGGCCAAGAAGAAGGATAATAATAAACAACGTTGAAAGGGAGACAGAGGAAATAATTTAAAACTTCAAATTGCTTGAAAAGCCTTATAATTTTGTGGTAGGCCTTTGTAATTTCGTGTATAAGACTAGCCTCTCGCTTCAAGTCTACGTAGTCCCCCAACTAGTCCAAGTTGCAATAAGTGCTGGATGTAAAAGAAAATCCACTTACCAGTTAAAGTAAGAGACGATTCATCACTTTAAACCTTCATTTGAACTTAATTTCCCACAGGTGAAATCGCTGCTCTAGATGGCTTTTATTTTCACGAACTCATATATTTTTTGTTTTCTGTAGCTTAATTTCAATAACTATTTGCTATCTACGGTTACTAGGCCACCGGCATAGAAAAAGTTCAAAACTTTATGCGTCTTGTTGAATGAAATGATTTGCTGAAGTTTAGAGTTACCTATATTTTAATCTGAATATGTTTTTGGTTCTATTTGAAATAATGGGCAGGATGGGGAAGCTGAAAAAGAGCTTCTTCATTATCTTATTAGCTGTTTCAACCCTTCAAGAGGTTAATTCGAATGGGGATCAGCCTCTCTCTAAAATTGATATTCACAAGACTGTATTTGCTCTTTCTCACAATGCTTATGTTACAGCCACCCCTCTAGTTCTTGGGCTGAAGGTAAATCTTTTGAACACACTTTTAATAGTCTCTCATTTCTTGCTTTAAGCAACACATCTGAGACTGAAATGTGGCTTTATTTGAAATTTGGCAATTGTTTTTACCCAATGTTACGATGTTAGTCACTGTTGTTTTAAACTGATTTAAGATTTCCTCATTCTTTTAGGGACAAAATGCAGAATGGGTGACAGTGGAGTTCAGTTCTTCAAATCCATCAATTGGTGATTGGATTGGAGTGTTTTCTCCTGCCAATTTCAAGTAAACAAATGGATTACTTTTCTCTTCTTCCTTCTAGATTGAGTATTTTAGTGAAAAAAAAATAGCTTAATTTTATGCTCATGATTTCCACAGCTTTGGTGGTTAGTACTACAGGGAAGTAATTGATTTTAAACAACTTATTTTCTTTAAATTGCAGTGCCTCAACCTGTCCCACAGAAAGTTCAATGACCGGTCCACCAACATTATGTTCAGCACCCATCAAGGTGGGGAAAACACTGATTCTATTTTATCAATAAGTTTGCTTATCCTGTTTCTTTTGTTTGGATTTAATTTAGAGTCAAGAGGATTGCATGTAAAAGCTTCCCATTTCTTTTCTTTTTTCAGTACCAGTATGCAAATCACACTACTCCTAAATACAGACATTCAGGAAAGGGCGTGCTGAAGTTTCGGTTGATCAATCAAAGATTTGATTTTGCATTTGCACTGTTCTCTGGTGGCATATCTAACGTATGGCATCTTCTGATCTAATATATTATTTCTAATTATGATATGGGAGTCTATATTACTGCATCATAACAGTTAATCATTCCCTTGATTAAAGTAATTTTATGTGTTTTGTGAAATAGCCAAAGCTGGTAGCAGTATCCAACAAAATAACTTTCTTAAATCCAAAAGCTCCTCTTTATGCACGCTTAGCACATGGAAAACTTTGGAATGAAGTAAGTTTCTTCTTAAATGTTATCGAAAAAGCTTATGCTCTATTTATTCTTTTACATAACACCATTTCGTATCTCCTTAATTAATATGCTATGTACTTATCTACTAGCTTAGTCGATCATTTTAAACTTGATTTTGTTCAGTGCTGAAATATATATTTTGGTGGGTTTGACTAATGAACTATGCGGGTATAAACTATGATAACTTTGCACGCAGATGACTGTGACATGGACAAGTGGATATGACATTGATGAAGCAAAGCCTTTTGTTGAATGGGGTCCAAAAGGAGGAGATCGTATGATATCTCCTGCTGGGATGTTAACTTTTGATCGTAGCAGCATGTGTGGTGTGTAAACTTTATCTCACCTTCAGATTTGTGTCTGTTGGAAGTGATGGAAGTTAGGTTAAATAGCATCCTATAAGGGAGAGCAGATAACTTGATTTTGTTTAATGGACTCCTAAATATTCAATGATGTGCCCATAGCTCTTAAAAAAAAAATCAACATCTATTTTTATAAAATTTCTTTTCATTATAGTAAGTTTGTTAATTAGTCACCTTTCCTGTTTTTTCTCGAGAACACAAGTTTTTACAAAAGATTATTTTTATTCTAATTTTTGTTGTCCATATGGCTAAAATCCCTCAAAAGATTCTCCAAATCATCTTTACTTTCACCTAATTCACCTTACCCATATATACATGCAGGTGCACCAGCAAGGACAGTGGGATGGCGACATCCTGGGTTTATTCACACTAGTTTTTTGAAAGAACTGTGGCCCAATACGAAGTATGTTTTACTTCCATTTCTAGCGTTTTGGTTGATACGATGTATACATCATTGTTGATTTATTATAAACTTCTAATTGACTTTGTTTTACTACTAGTTTGAATAACTTTCAAGGAAAAAAAAACATTCAAGTACTTAAAAGCTTGAAGTACTTAGAACTTAGTTGATGTACTTGCACAGAACTTGACTATTATTTTATTTATTTGTATGAACTTGTAGGTATGTATACAAGCTGGGGCACAAACTTCGTAGTGGTTCATATGTATGGAGTGAAGAATACCAGTTTAGAGCATCTCCTTATCCTGGTCAAAATTCTGTTCAACGTGTTGTTGTATTTGGTGATATGGGAAAGGTCTGGACTTAGAAAACTGTATATGCACATGTTGAATACTTCCAGTTTTCCTTATGCTTCAAGTTTACGATGATATCAAATTTCACATTTGGAAAATGTTCATTAATCTCTGATTATGTATTAGCTTTTATTTGACAAAGGTGGGTTTGGCCCTAGGCTGTTTCTTTTCCAGTATAACTGAATAAGTGAATATCTACCACCAGAGACATTGCCAACTTCCATTTTTATTTTGATTGGGGATGGTAAGTTAATTAATGTAACACAACCCTCCATGAAAACAAAGATCAACTTTTCCTTACTTCTAAACTTTTGACTTGCCATGTTCTAATCTGTCTAAATGTTGAAGGCCTTGTTTTCTAGGGCAAACATAATCCTAGGGAAAACCATAGAGACTAAAATTTACTTATTATACAACTTAGACGTCACTCAACTTTATCTTATGTTCTTATTTGCAGGATGAACTTGATGGATCCAATGAATATAACAACTTCCAGCGGGGATCTCTCAACACCACAATGCAGCTGATTCGTGACTTAGATAACATTGATATTGTCTTCCACATTGGAGACATATGTTATGCAAATGGATATCTTTCTCAGTGGGACCAATTTACTGCACAAGTAGAGCCTATAACATCATCTGTGCCATACATGGTTGCAAGGTTTGTCACTATAATATGCACTTGCGCCGCTCTGACACTATTCAGCTTTTGGAACTTTTTTTAATTTTCTCCTTTTATTACTTGATCTTATGTGTTGTTGTTTATTCATGGTACAGTGGTAATCATGAACGTGACTGGCCAAATTCGGGATCCTTCTATGGAACCATGGATTCAGGTGGAGAATGTGGGGTCTTGGCACAAACTATGTTTTATGTTCCTGCAGAGAACAGGGCTAACTTCTGGTATTGAACAACGATATTGACAATCTGCTACCTACTTGATCAAATGAGCTTTGTTTTGGTTATACAACCTAGATGTTACATCATACTTTGTAATTGCTTATCGTAAATGTGCAGTTGTGCACTATTTATTGTAGTAAACCGTTTGCTTTTCACTTTATTCAGGTATTCAACTGACTATGGGATGTTCCGGTTCTGTATAGCTGACACAGAACATGATTGGAGGGAGGGAACAGAACAATACAGATTTATTGAAAATTGCCTTGCGACAGTTGATAGACAGAAGCAACCATGGCTAATCTTTCTCGCACATCGGGTCCTAGGCTATTCTTCTGCAACATTTTATGCAGATGAGGGATCATTCGAGGAGCCAATGGGAAGAGAAAGTCTTCAAAAACTTTGGCAGAAGTATAAGGTAGATATTGCTATCTACGGCCATGTTCACAACTATGAAAGAACATGTCCAATCTACCAGGTAACAAGGAAACTTTTCTTATATCATATAACTGTGCGTATATATCAATTTTCTTCTAGAAGATGAAGCATGTTAATGTAATTTTCCTAGTTTGCTTATGATTAGTCATCATTCAACGGTACAAAATTCTTCCTCTAATCGTCTCCCAAAATGAAGGAAACACCCCACATTTTCCATGTCTTGCAAATTTCAATCCAAAATAATAACCTAATATTAATACAAGATATATGAAAATTGACAATGTAGTTTGGGTTAAGCCTATTTCATCGAAAACAATTAAACACCTACGTAACCATGTTACTCACCTATGCAATGCGGTTACATGGGTCTTTAATTAATTAATTGTTTCCAAAAATGTACGTTGAGAAATAAGATTAATCCAAACTACATTGTGAATTCTTGCATATTTGGTGCTTATGTTGTGAGTTTGCATTATTTTTTATTTTTTTATTTTCTGCTGCTATAAAAGATCAGCACAAGTGACTTATTTCTCTGTTGTAGAATACCTGCACCAATAATGAGAAACACAACTATGAGGGCACCTTAAATGGTACAATACATGTGGTGGCTGGTGGTGGAGGAGCAAGCCTTGCTCAATTTACTCCAATCCAAACAAAATGGAGTTTGATTAAGGACTATGATTATGGGTTTGTCAAACTTACAGCATTTAATCATTCGAATCTGTTGTTCGAGTACAAGAAGAGCAGGGATGGGAAGGTTTATGACTCTTTTACAATATCCCGGGATTATATGGACATCTTAGCATGCACCGTTGATAGTTGTCCAAGCACAACTTTGGCATCTTGATTTTATTTTTTGAATGGAAAAATTTACCAATACAAACCAGTTGTTTAATAATGTTTATGCAGATGTGCATTGGCTTTGAGGGTTAGTTTCGTGTCATTTCTTGCCGCCATTAAACTTGTAAATATGCTCTCTTCTCGTTGAAGCATTGTTTGAGCATACTTTGTAGGTTGAGTGGAAATTTTAATCATAAATTCCCAACATCATCGTTGTATTAGCAATTTAGTATTGAATAGCCCCTTCCGTATAAACTAGATTCTGGCTGAAAGATGAATTTGCAGATTGCCTTCATTTTCTTATTAGTCACTTATTGGTAAATTTTAAAATTTTTTTTTTTTTTTTTTTTTTTTTTGCTGCTTTAATGGAAATTTTCAGTTAAGAATTTCTAAAATGAATAAGAAACTTATCAAAGGATTATAAATTTACTTCGTGAGGAGAATATACACATTTTCTCCTCACATCATTGTATTATCTCTTCCCATGGTGAGGAGGATAGCAAAGGTTCCTCTCTCTTTTTTTTTTTTTATAAATATTTTACATGGATGAGAATTTGAAAAGAAAAAAAAATTTGTGAAGAAATAAGAAAACGTGGTCAGATAGAATTCACTTTAAATGAATTAAAAGACATATGTCGTGTTCTTGAATGATTTGCTCGAAAAAAACTACTCTAAATCAGATTGTATTAGAAGTATATAAAAAAAAAAATATTTTGATAATATTTACACAATTCATTTTTTAAAGCCCAAAATTAATTATATTTTATAAACTTAAAAAAAATTTAGACCTAAGTTTAAATTAATGGGTCAAATATATAGATATAAATTTTATGGCTCAATTAATTTTGAAGTTGATCAACGTTAAGCAGTCCAGGCATATTAAAATTAAAACACTTATATTATATTTGATGCATTGTATTTGATAGGTTAACTATAGTCGTATTTTATAATATATTCGAATTAAATTAATTATATATATTTTATTAAAATAATTTATATTTAAAATAATTTTTTATTATAAAATTTATTTAAATTAATATTTAATTTATTTTTATATTTTTATTATATTTTTTAAAATAAAAAAAATATAATTTTTAATTTAAGATAAAAAAAAGTTAAGACATATTATTTTATAATTAAAAATTCAAACAGACTAAGTTAATTGTCTAGTACCGTTTAGACCCACATTTCCTACAAAATTTAGACTTAAAAATACTATTTTTATACTGTATAATACGATCTAATTTTATAGCCAAATATATGACTGTATATAAATTATACAGTCAGATATATAATACGGTGTAACAAACATGATCTTAATTTTAATTCATTAAATTAAATAATTAATATAATTTAATAAAAATTATATTTGCTCAATTCGGTAAAAAATAAAAAAAAAACTTGATTTCTTAACATAATATTCAACATTTAATTTGGAAAACAACTAATGCTGCTCCAATCAATTTCTAAAATTGACTTTTGGGACATGAGTTATTGCTCCTCTAAACCTACCAAAAAAAAAAAAAATTGTATTATACTAAATAGAGATATTTCCGATTATATAAAATAAATAAAAAAATTAGAGATCTTTACCGTACTTTATTCTTTGGAAAATCAAAACAATCTATGTAAGGTTACTGATTTCAAATTGAACTACCACAAGGATATAAATTGATAGGGACTCAAAAGTTAAACAGAATTTATTTTGAAGCGGTATGTTTTAGATTTATTTGATGTGGCTTGATTGTTTGAACTTTGAACTAGTATTTGAAGCAGAGCAGGTGCAAAGGCTGACAATACACTTTAAAAAGTTTTTGTAATAGCCTCTGTTTTTTTTTTTTTTTTTTTTCTTTTCCTTTTTTTTAAAATTTTTAATTTTCACCAAATCTCTGTCCTTTACTTTTAGGTTGATTAGAACCATGTTTTATTGGATAATGTCACGTGCATATAATTTGTCGACTCTGACGCATTATTTCAAATAAAAATATTTCGACAGCTTAGCAAAATAAATAAATAAAAATATTTCGACAATTTTATTAATTCTCCATTTTAGGCTGCATCATTATTTGTAATCTTGTATTATCATTATTTGTACTTATTTTTCTTCGCCTACTCCTTGCAGTCATAGTAATCAGTTATTGGTTGTTGGCCAAAAAGTTCTCATTGTCGCTTCAGGTTAGGATGTATTTCCTATCTTCAAAGAGCTTCATTATTCAAAAATTGGCTTTTTATTTTTCTGAAAAACTTATTCTTTGCGACTAAACTTTGTTTCAAGACTCGATCTTTATCAATTGAATTTCTGTCCCCTCAGATTTTAATCTCTGGGTTTTTGTCATAAGAGTTGGTTAGTGAATGACGATAATCTTAATGGACATTTCTACTATCAAAGAGAAAAAGGAATGAAATGGACTTGTCGGTTTGAGCCGATTTTGCTGGGAATATTACAGTGTGTTTGCAAAGATCGTTTTTGGGGAAAAACTAATCAGAATCGAAATTTAAGGATATCACAATTTGTGGGCAATCTAAATTTGGTGGATTTCGGCTTTAGAATCGGTATCGTTTAGTGGAGACAATGATAAAGTGCTTTTGGGTCCAATGAGTGAGTTTTCTAGTGAACTAGTTTCTGATTTTAGTTTCAGAAGAAAAGGGGGTTACTTTCGTACATTGAAAAGAAGCAGAAATCTTAGAAGTAGAACTAGGTTTTACACAATTGAACCATCAAATTCCTTGGAAAGTTTGGTCACAGATTGGATTGAAGAAGAATATGTGTACAGTTCACTTCCATTACCTTGTACGCTTTCTGTGAGGCCTATGTTGGTTACTGATGGAAGTAGAATAATTAATAAGCCTAGGGTAAATTTTAAGGAGACATGCTTGAGGAGTGGAGTGCCTGACCTTCAAAGGCAAAGTTGGTTGGAAGGGAATGAAGCACTTGTAGCATCATCAGAGCTCTCAGGAAATGGGAAGCAAAGTGTTGTAGAGGAGGAGAAGAGAATATCAAGTAGCTTCTCTACAAGGGCATCTAGTGGACTATGCTTTTCACATGGTTTTATTCTCTTCTTATTTTTTCAGAATAATTTATCTTTTCTCTTGAATTTAAGTTGAGGCTGAGAATTAACTTGTGAGAACTTGCAATTTATGATTTTGGTAACTTTTAAATGAAACCTTAAATAAGATTTTTGTTTGATATGTTTGGTTAGTATGACTTGTGATTCGATTAGGACTCCCGAAATATCCCATTGGACACGGATATGACATACATGTAGGTATGAGTTTTTGGTTGGGAACTTATATGCATGCCCAAGATGACTCTTCAAACAAGTCCATATAACATAGTTCGTCAAAGAGGCACATTAGGGTCTCTCGAGACTGCTCAGTCTTAAACCTGAGTTACTATCCTTTTTTTCTTTTTTTGGGTGGTAAAATATGACAAATATGATAAAATATTGGAAAGTGTATCAACTTGCTAGAAATTATATTAAAAGAACAATTTGATGTGATGATGTTACCTTATATATTGCTTCCAAAGTTGGAAGTTATAGTTGTCTTGGCATAATGTTTTAGTTTTCTCTCTTTCTTTATTATCATAAGCATATAGATCTGAAAATAATAAAAGTACTTGCTTTCTTTAGGTTCAAACAATGGAATTCTTCTTTTCTTCCTAGGCCTGACCATTGGTATGATTTTCGTGATTGCTGCTAATAAAAGAGAAGTGACAAAGTTAAATGAGCTATTAAGACAGACTCAGAACTTGCAAAAAGATCTACAAGAGGAGCTTAAAATGAGGGATTTAGTAACTGTGAAGGAGCTCAATAATGAGGTTTTGAAATTCAAAGAAACAAACTACGGTGCTCTCTCTAACCACATACCAAAGGCATCTTCTCCAAAGGTTGACAATTATGAGGAACTGAGTAAAATTGAGGCAGAGCTTGAAGCTGAACTTGAGCTGTTGGAGCAAAACATCAACAAATCTAGCTTGCAGAGAACATCCCATTACAATGAGGTAACTTTGCACCTAAATTAATGTCTGATATTGAAATTTATGAGACAGAAGCAACTGTAACTTATACTAGACTATGGACCTCTGTTCCTGATGACCTCTTTCATGCTTTTGTCTTGTTTTATAGACAAGAACGAAAAATAAAAGATTCTAAAGACCTAGCAATGCATATCTTTTAATGGATCAGTCATAATCAGAATTTGGCTCCACAGTTCTTGTTAACTCTATAGCCAGTAGTCTAGTTATAATTATCATATGCCAAATATTGCTGTTAACTAGACATTAATCTTTGGACAGACATCAGGAAATGCTACTTCTGCCAAGGCTTTTTATTTTTATAGATATAATGTGTCAAAGTCACATCCCATGTATAATTCTGGGTACGTACTGTCCATAAGTTATAGCTTGTACATGAGTAATGCATATAACCCATACATAACAAACAAACAAAAAGTGCAATTTTGGACCAATTTTCACCCTAACTTAAAACACTCTCGAAAGTGGTGCGTCATTTCATTAGGGAACTATCAACTCTTTTCATTACTCAAGTTTGTAAGGAGTAACTGTTATCAAATATTACTTTTTACTTCAAACTACAACGGATCTAAAGCTAGAACGTCCTAAACCCATTGCAGAGGGATCTTGACATTGAAGCAGATATTGTTCGGGGAGATTTGAGGCTTGAAAAGGTTAATTGGGAATTTAGCAGTATACCTGATTCAGACAGTAGCACGAGAACGACCCCCACAAATCACACTGATATGGCAAACAAAACTGTGTCACCTCAGGAGCTAAGTTTACATCTTTATGAGGTAATTGAATCTCAGCTTGAAGCTCGCATAATGGAACTTGAGATGGAACTCGAAAATAGTCAAAAGAAGTTGAACTCCTTGAAACTAGAAAACATAATACCTGAAGGAGACATCTATAGTCTTGTACATTCTTCTTCATCAATCCAAGATGGTTCAAAAGGTGTGCATGGAGGTCCTTTTGAGAATAGCTAACCGGAGAAGCTTTGAATTTTTACAATGTGGCTTATGAGCAGAATAATGTGTTGAATATTGAAAATGACAAGGGAACTCCACCAGACACAAGAATTGATGAAGGAGAGCATCACCTTTTCAATGAGAAATCATTTGAAAGATCTTCTCTAAATACTTGATTGAGGAAGACCAAAATTAGTAGTAAATAATGAGCGTCGGGGTGAATAAGTGGGAAGCTACAAACTTCAGGGTGAAGAAGATTCCCAAAGAGCAAATTTGAAAGTTCTTATTGAGACTTGGAGAGGAAAAAAAAAATTTCTGTCTGGGTGTTGAATTGAGCTACAGTTTTTTTTTGTCAAGGAGTTACATGTGTTTGAGAGTTTTATACCAACATTTGTAATATAAAAAATAAAAAGTACTCTTTTTGCCTATATATATAACCTAAATTTTGTGTATCGTCATTACAGTAAGAGTATAAATCCAAAATTACTTATATTAAAAGTAATTCATATTAATTAACTTTAGAAATCAAAATTGTGTGTTTTCTCATTAATCTAATAGGTTATATATATACACATATTAATCTCAATTAAAGAAAGTTAATAAATACAATATATTTACAGAATAATGATAATAAGGAAATATTATAACTTATATTCTAACTCTCCCCCTCAAGTTAGAGCATAGATATCACACATGCCCAACTTGGATAGTGATGTATGAAAGGAACTTCCTATAACCGCATGGGTCATAATGTCAGCTAATTGATCAGCACTCTTAATGTATGGGACTTGAATGATGCCAGCATCCAAATTGTCTTTGATATAATTTCTATCAAGTTCAATGTGCTTAGTTCGGTCATGTTGCACTGGATTATTTGCAATTTCAATTGCTGCAGTATTATCACAAAATAAAGTCATAGACTTTTTAGGATCAAAACCAAGCTCACTCAACAAAATCTTTAACCAAGAAAGCTCTGTAATACCATGGTGAAGAGCGCGGTACTCGGCCTCTGCACTGGACAATGACACCACGTTCTGTTTCTTACATCTCCAAGACACTAAATTTCCTCCAATAAAGGTAAGATATCCTGAAGTAGACTTCCTATCCATCTTGGATCCTGCAAAGTCAGAATCTGTGTAACCAATAATGTCAAGATGTCCATGTTTTGAGAACAAAATACCCTTGCCTGGAGAAGACTTCAAATAGGCCAAGATTCGGTTCACAGTTTCCATGTGCCTGTCACTCAGATTATGCATGAACTGACTAACCACACTAACAGCATAAGATAAATCAGGTCGAGTATGAGTCAAGTAAATCAATTTTCCTACTAATCTTTGATATCTCTCCTTATTAGTTGGAATCTGATCAGGATAAATGGCTAAACCATGATTTACCTCAATAGGTGTATCTACAGGAGCACACGCAGAGTTGCCAGTTTCAGTCAAGAGATCTAGTATGTATTTCCGTTGAGAGACGAAAAGCCCTTGCTTAGACCTAGAAACTTCAATACCCAAGAAGTATTTCAGATTTCCTAAATCCTTCATTTCAAATTCTTCTGCCAAGTAACCACGTAATTTCTTTATCTCATCAGAATTACTACCTGTAACAATCATATCATCAACATAAACCAGAAGTAAGGTGATATCATTACCCACCTTTTTATAGAAAAGAGTGTGATCTGCTTGGGCTTGTTTAAAACCATATTCCTTCATTGATCGGCTCAATCTGCCAAACCATGCCCTAGGTGACTGTTTCAACCCGTACAAGGCTTTTTTCAACCTGCACACCTTCCCATCTTTTGTTTGAAAACCAGGAGGAGGATCCATATATACTTCCTCTGACAGATCTCCATGAAGAAATGCATTTTTTACATCGAGTTGAAGTAATGGCCAGTCTAGATTCACGGCCATAGAAAGTATAACTCGAACAGTGCTCATCTTAGCTACCGGAGCAAATGTCTCTTGGTAGTCAATTCCATAAGTTTGAGCATAGCCCTTAGCCACTACTCTGGCCTTATTCCTCTCCCATGTTCCATCGGAAAGAAACTTAACTGTAAACACCCACTTACAACCTACTGTCTTCTTTCCCTTAGGTAATTCGACTAACTCCCAAGTACAGTTCTTTTGGAGAGCATTCATTTCTTCTATCATAGCAACTTTCCACTTAGGATCATCAAGAGCCTCCTGAAAATGACTAGGGATAGGTACAGAAGATATCTGAAGAGCAAACGCTAAATGAGCTTGAGACAGACGGTGATAAGAAACAAAGTCAGATATGTGATAAACAATATTAGATGAAGACTTAGAGAAGCCTAATCTATCAGGCTGTTTACGACTTCTAAGAGGATATCTCCTATCTTGAGCATTACTCAGTGGATCTAAAATTGTAGGTTCTGTTACTACATGATCAGATGGTACGTCAGAAACAAGAATATCATTAGTAGAAGATAAAGGAGAAACATGTACCTCAGGGTCAACTTCGGAAGAGTCATTTGAAGTCATGGTAGTATCATTAAGAGGAGTCTTCACATTAGAAGATGGGGTCATAGCAATAACATCCTTGTTTTTTCTACCAAATTGCAGATGGAACATATGAGGTGGCCTCAACTCCTTAGTTGATTCCTCTTTTCCAAGTTCGGGTCCTCTCAAAGGATTTGAGTCATTACATTCTAAAGAAGGAGAGTCCTCCCCCTTACCAGAAATCCACAACTTCTTTTCTTCTAACCACAATGTTTCCTCTTCCTTACTATGAATCTCCCCCGGAAGAGGAATCAAGGAGACATCATCAGAGAAATAAGACTCATGTTCACAAAATTGAACATCCATAGACACAAAGTATTTATTTGTAGGTGGGTGAAAGCATTTATACCCTTTTTGTATATTAGAATATCCCAAAAAAACACACTTAAGAGCACGTGGATCAAATTTGTCCCTATGAAGGGCATGGACATGAACATAACAGACACAACCAAACACTTTAGGACATATATTAAGTGCAGAAGATAACGGGTGAAAAAGAGATAATTTTCTCAATGGAGTATGATAGTCTAGAATACGAGCAGGCATGCGGTTTATAAGAAAGGCAGCAGTCATGACAGCTTCAGCCCAAAACTGTTTAGGAACGCGCATAGTAAAGCATAGGGCACGCGCCACCTCAAGAAGGTGTCGGTTCTTACGCTCTACTATGCCATTCTGTTGAGGTGTATAAACACATGTCGTCTGGTAAATATGCCATGAGTTTTAAAAAAATGAGTAAGTGATTGATTTACGAACTCACGACCATTATCAGAATGAAAAACCTTGACAGATACCTAAAACTGTGTGACAATCATATTATAAAATTGAGGAATAACATGAGAAACATCACCCTTAGATTTCAACAAATAGAGCCCAGTAACTCGAGTGCAATCATCAATAAAAGAAACAAAATATCTATGTCCAGAGGCAGTAGGGGTAGAAAAAAGACCCCACACATCAGTATAAACACAAGCAAAAGGAACAAGACTTTTATTAGAACTAATTTTGAAAGTAGCACGATTATTTTTTGCAAAAATGCACTGTTCACAAATTAAACTTGAAACAGAAATATTCGAAAAAAGTTTAGGAAACAAACGTTCCAAATAAACAAACGATGAATGCCCTAAACGACAGTGCCATAACATAATTTTTTCTTTATCACTTCCTCTATCCACTTGAAAACCACAACTAGTATTGCCAGACCCCTTCTCTAAATAATAAAGACCTCCTCTTTCTCTACCAGTGCTAATCATCATCTTCGTTTGATTGTCCTGAAATACACAATGAGTAGAATAGAAAGTTATAGAACAATCAAGATTCTTAGTGAGTTGACTAATTGACAGAAGATTATTCTTAAGAGTAGGTGCAAATAAAACAGAGGACATGGAAAATGTGGGTGATAAGGAGACATTGCCAGCTCCCAAAATTGACATTGGTGCCCCATTGGCAACCTGTACAGACTTAACATAAGAGGTTGTTAAAGAATCAAAGAGAGAGGAATTACTAGTCATATGATCAGTGGCTCCTGAATCAATAAGTCAAGTGTTAGAAGAAGAAGAAATAAAAGCAGAATCAAAATTACCTCCTTGAGAAGTTATGCGAGAAACTTGAGAGGTAGAAGCAGCAGTCTGACTAGATTTCTTTTTTCGTTCAGCTTGCTTAAGTTTGTACCACTCTGGATAGCCATGTTTCTTCCAACAAACATCAACAGTGTGATTAGAATTATTGCAGTAGGTACAGAAGCGAGAACCAGAATTTGCAGATGGAGTATCCAAACGTGGTCTACTTCGTTGAACAATGAGAGCTGATGGTTCAGGATGGTCCTCAGTACCCATTGTAGCCTGCTTTTGTACTTCACGACGGACTAAAGAATATGCTTCTTCTAGACTTGGTAAAGGAGAAGTAGCCAAAACCCGACTGCTCACTTGATCCAAACTTCGATCTAAACCAGCTAAAAACATGTAGACTCGATCTTCAGCAGTACGAGTTCTCAGTTTCTCAATATCAATAGCACATGTCATATCATTAGGTCTGCGATAATCCAATTCCATGTAAATAGAATTCATTTCATTGTAATATTCAGCAAGAGAGCGACCATTCTGATGAAGCTGAAATGACCTCTTCATTAACTCATACACTTGTGACGAGTCAGAAACATCTAAATAACTTCGTCTTACTGCATCCCAAACTTCCTTGGCAGTGCCACATTGAACAAAGTGAGACATCAACTGATCTGTCATAGAGTTGATGAGCCAAGATTTTACCATGGCATCTTTAGCTTCCCATTTATCATAAGTTGGATCATCTTCTTTAGGGGGAACTTTTCTTCCTGTGATATAACCTTTCTTTTCCCTACCCGCAATATGCATTTCTAAAATCTTGGACCAAATACGGTAATTGGTGCCGTCCAATTTAATATTAACAGAGGATGAACTGTCTTGTATGGTGGTAGAAATAATTTTACTGGGAATTTGAGGTTGAGTGTGGAAGATTGATTCCATTGGATCCTTAGACATAGTGGTAATGGGTTACTGTTTTTTTTTTTTTTTTTTAGAAAAGTGGATCGAAAAAGGAAAAAATGGATATATATAGGAACAGTACTGTTTGGATCTGAAACAGTACAAGAGGAAAAAACAGATCTGGAAAAAACAGATTTGAAAAACAGATCTGGGAAAAACAGATCTGAAAATAGGAAAACAGATACAGATCTGGAAAACAGGAAAACAGATCTGGGTAGGCCGGCGATGGGTAGCGGCGACTGCAGGAACTGGCCAGTGACAGAACACGACGACGGCCGAGAAGCGCAGAGAAGGATGGCAGCTTCTTTTTTTCGGCGGCACAAGGACGGCGGCGGCGAGGCAGCGGCAGTGGATAGGCAGCGAAAATATTTTTTTTTCTTTTTCTCAAAGCTTTGATACCAAATTAACTTTAGAAATCAAAATTGTGTGTTTTCTCATTAACCTAATAGGTTATATATATACACATATTAATCTCAATTAAGGAAAGATAATAAATACAATATATTTATAGAATAATAATAATAAGGAAATATTATAACTTATATTCTAACTATATTCTTCTAAGAAATATTTCCCAAACTTTATATTAAAACTTGTCAAACATTATAAAAATAAAACACTTTCAATTAAAAAAATATGTAGTTCCAATTTGATTTTTTCCGGATTATATTTGTATTATTATTATATAAATATTTGACGTGATTAAATAATTTAATTACTAGGCAAACATGCACTAGTTCAAGTTCAATGTTGATCATTAGGTAAAGGGTACTTTATATGATGTAGTATGAATGAACAATAGACTTTATCCAAATTAAGAGTGAGATTTTTTTAAAAAATAAAAAAAATTAGATGAAACCAGCTTTCTCAAGTAGCTTTGTGTAAGAGGAAAAAGAAAAGAAAATAAAATAAAACTTTTCCCAAATTATGTGGTTATGTCTGTAAAAAGCCAAAACAATAAAAATTAATAGATTCAATTGAGGAGTGACTCCAAATTACTCATTGATTACCTGACAAGTAATGCTTCAACTGTTCTATGGGAACTATTTGGCTTAATCATTAGTTTAAGGAGAGGTCTGCGGGATATCCCGAATGTACAAGTACAACATGTAAGGCGTGGTGCCAATATGGTCGCAAATTGGGTTGCTTGCAACTCTAAGATTAGGTCGTTGCCACTTGATTGGGTTTCCAACCCGCCTGCTCAACTTTTGGCCCTCTTGTTATAAGATAGGACTTAATATAATTTTATCTATATTTGCTTTGTATTCAGACCTCTTTTTATTATCTAATGGAATCACTTCTGTATTGAGAAAAAAAAAAAAAAAATTATACTGGGACGTGTCATAATACTACGCAATAGAAATTACGAAAACATCAAAAAACGACATCGTTCCTTTCATGCAAAGTACAAATAGAAGTTGAATATGGCGGGAAACACAGCAAATGTTAGTTATTGAGCAAACCCCAAAATAAAACCGAAAGTATCGCAAGGCCTTTCGTCAACAGAATTTCACTCACAAAAACCCTAAATTTCCAATTGGGCATTTCTTTGCCCCTCCCACTGTCTCTTTCCTAATTTTCTCTAATATTTGTCTCTTTCCTAATTTTCTCTAATATTTCCTCTCTATCAAGCATTGAAAGTTAACAAATACGAAAATTCGCCAACATAAAAAATAAAATAATTGCAGTCGTATGTTTTTTCATTTATTTCCATCAATTTTCTCAGGTGCTCTATTTGTTCATATTAATTTTGTTTCTGACTTTCATAAGTTTTATTAAGTTTTAGCGATTATTGATTGTATCTGTTCATTATTTTGATTCTAATTCCTTAATCGTATCCGGTAATTTTATAGATTGAATTGGTACAAGGAGCTGCTGATCGCCGGTGCCGCTTCCGGCGTGCTGGATTCAGCAGCTAGGCATGCAGGAACATATCAGTTTGGGAAAGAAAGAGACTTTGATTTCATGATTTAAGTAAGTTCTTTTATTACATTATCCTTTGGTTTGCATTTTGCATTTTTTTTACAATATTCTATTAAAAGAAATGATATATTTAAATGTAATTGAATGTTCTTGTAGGCATTAAAGTTTTGGGAATTTGTACGATTTATTGGGATTGGAGAGAAAATTCAGCACTTCCACCATTTCAATTATACTCTGTTGTTCATAGATGTTAGCATGATTTTGACCATTAAAATGTCAAATCCTTTCTTCATCAATCGATACATTAGGCAGGAAAGCAAATCATTTTCAATGACTTGGGTTTGTCTGTTTTTCAAAGGGAAAGCTTATTGTAACTTTTTAAATTTGATTTAAAGTTCTGTTCTTACTGTAGGTTTTTAACACCCTTCTATAGAAAGCTATGTGTTTCTTTTTCCGAATGAGATAGCTAATATTGTCCCTTCTCTGTAAATCAAATAAGAAATCAAACTTAGTTTTGTTATTGGTTTGTTACAGTTATGGAACAGGAACATGGGACTAGAAGCAGTGAGCATTCGAGAACTAGTCTTGATGGAAGCAAAATCAATAAGTCTTCAGAAACTCCTCTAAAGGTTGCTGTTGAGAGTGGACATCCAAATTTAACTAATGTGAATGAAAGCAAGCTTCTTGAAATGAACAGCGCAAGTAGCAGTAGTGCTGAGCCAACAAATCCTTTTCTTTCTATGGAAGATAGCAATGATAACTATCCGGAGGTTTTTTGTGGGAGTTATAGTAATGATTATCCATGTATACAGACAGTGGCTATTGACGATGAAGATGATTTATTTAGCCCTTCTATAAAGTTAGGGACTTCGTCTTCTTCATCAACACCGCGATCAGCCTCCTCAGTAGATATTTGGAAAATGAATGCAGTTGAAGATGTGAAACCCATATCAGCAACTCATGCAGATCAAGAAGCGAAATCTGCAAAGCATGAAAATGAAAATGCCAAATCTGCTTCACCTGCAATTGAAGATACATGTTCTTCAAAGCATGCCAATGAAGACACCAAATCTGCTTCACCTTCATTTGTACCAGAAGATAATAAAAGTAGTATTGCTAAAAATAGCTCTCCCAAATCAGAAACTAGTGACAATCGCTCTTCAACTTCTTCGTTGACATTTCAAGTTTCTGACGGTGTCCGTGAACAATTGGAAGGTGATATGTCACCAACTTTATCGCCTCAAATCCAAGTAATGGATCGGTCTGGGGGATATGATCCTTCCAGGATACCATCTTCTGTGTTTGAGACAAGTAATACTACAACACCAATGGACTGGAGTGTTTGTTCTAATGAGTCTTTGTTTAGCATTCATGTAGGTAATAATAGTTTTTCTAGAGATCAGATGTTGATGTTTGGTGATTTGTGTACGTCTGGGGAGCTGACCAAATCAGGTGAGCTATATGTGCTTAGCCCGCCTCCACTTCAAATAACAGATATTGACACAAATAGTCTTGACAAATGGAAAGAACCTGAAGTTGAAGGCATTGCAGATTTGAGTATCAAGACTCAATCATATGTAAATATGAAGAACGAAAAAAGTGAAACTGTTAAGTTTCCACCTAGTTTAAATACCGAAGATAAGATATCAGAAAAGATTCCTCCAGCAGCAGCAAATTTTAAATCTCCTAGCCTTTCTCGTCCTTCTGATGGAAGTGGAACAAGCACACACTCTTTTGCATTCCCCATGTAAGTTTATTGTCATGCATGTCTCTTTATAACACAAGTGTGCTCTGTCTTTATTGTTACTATTCTGCAGAGTTTGCAAGTTTATTATTATGTCTCCACTTGAATGCATGAATTTTTGTGTGTGTGTGTATGTAAAAATTTCATTTAAACGTAGAATCTAGTTTATGAGGAATAAAACTGTTTGTCTATTGCAGAAAGGAGAAGTTATGTTCATCGCCATATTGCTTCTGTTCAAAATGTAGAAAGAAGAATAAACAGGTTTCTGGTTGCAAAGAGAAGAAGCGTGCATGTCCTTCGTGCTACTGTTCTAATTGTAGCTGGGCGTTCTGCTACTGTACATGGCCAAGTTTCTATTGGGCGTGGCCGAGCTGTCATTGTTCATATTGTAGCTGAGCGTTCTGCTAGGGTTGGAACTGTAGTCGTAGGAGAATGTTCTCCACATTCTTACCCCATGTATGCTTCTTTCTCTTTAACTATACCAGCCAAAAGCAGCACTCTTTGAAGACAATATTTTACCTTTTTTCCTTAGCAAACTTTTATTTATTACAATTATTGATGTTGTAATTGTCATTCTTAAATATTTGATACCTTGAAACTTAACCCTCTGCTATATATATATTATGTGGTAAATGTTTGTTAAAACCAGTGTAAGCTTTACAAACTCAATGTATTTAATCCTATTTTCTTAATTCATTTGCAGCTTGCCAGGAGCAGAGAAGAGTGGTTCTATAAAAAGAGGTAAAGATGCAAAGCTTTCAGATCCACTAGATGCTCTAGCAAATTCAAGATATACTTGGAGGCAGTGGTTTTCTAGTTTTGCTTGTCGATCATGTAATTGTAATGCTTTTCGCTGTGGTAACTGTTCCTGTCCATCTTGTTGTCGTTGATAATGGTAGTTCTAGATTTTATAAATCCCTTCCTCTCCATAATCACGATTTGAGGCAACAAAATCATGTGGATTTTAGTTTGAGCTAAAATTGGTATAAAGTTGTGGATTTTTGCCGTGTAAATGTTATACATGGCTTATGTACATATTGTACATTGCTCATGTAAGCTGTACATGAATTATGTACAGTCTGTACTCACTATATTGGAACATTTTCGACACACTCTAAAAATGTGTGATTTAGTTCCCAACTGCATAATGACCATCAAATCAAATTCATATATGTTAGGTTCTTTAGTTAGTATTGACTTTAGAAATAAATGTTTTTGAGTAAGGCTTGCTTGGTGCAGAGTTAATTTTAAAGAGCTATGTCAAAATGCAACAAGTTATACATAACTGTTATCTTTCTGTCAAATTAATTCTTCTACTTTAGGTGTATATGTCCTCTGCTCTTCACTTCTTACCACTGTAATTTTTTTTACAGATTTACAGATTTACAGAACACATCCATGTAATCATATTAAGTTTCTAACTGTCATAATAGGGCAATATATTCGCAAAAACAACGTTCCAACTAAGCCCGTTAAGCTATTGGGCTGTGGTTTAATATTTTAAATTAGAGTCTTGGGCCTAAATATAGGCTAATATTTTTCATAATTAATAAAAATATATTTAAAATTATATATTTTATTTATATAAAAATTATACAAATTATTAAAATATTATTTAGAGCTAATAAACAATTAGACCAGGGCTTCAACAATACTAATGGCAACAAATATAACATATTACTATTGGGGTGAAGTTATAAAAAAAAAATAGAGGAGCTAAATTTTTTTTTTTTTATACAAAGTGAAAAAGTAGTAGGAGTTATAGTAAACTATACTCAATCCAACATTAAATTTTTTTATGTTATATTATAATAGAAACATAGAGTTAACACATTATAATTAACTTATAACGAAAATTAAACAAAAATATAACAAATTAATAATTATTATTATTATTTATGAATAAAATAAATTTATTAACTAAAAAATTTAAGCAAATAAACGTATGAAAATGTGAAGATTTAGTTGTTAAACCTAAAACTAAAATAAACATATAAAAATGTGAAAAATAAAATATGATTTATAATTTTAAGCTTGAGACTGTATTTAAAAATATATGTTTATAAACAAAATAAGAATTACTAATAATAATTCAAATAACAAAATTTTTATATAAAAAATTTCAAATAAATTTTAAATGATTATTAAAATAAAACGTCAAATAATATAATATTAAATAAAGTTAAATTTGATAAACATAAACTTAAAATAATTTAATATGAAGTTTATCATATACTTATTTTTATAATGTTGGGTTTAAAAATATTTAAACATTATTTGAATTATTATATTTAAGAAATTTTTTTACATGGTATACTACTCTAATTTTATTTATGTTACTAATAGTTACCAAATATATGAAGAAAAAAAAAATATATATATATATATATTTAACCACTTTATTTATAATTTATGTCATTTTTATCCACATATTTGTTAAATATTGTTAATAAATACTAAAATATGTATATAAAAATTAGATATAATATATTACTACAAATGAAATATTTATTTTATGCTAAAAATATACATATAATTAATTTTTTGTAAAAAAAATTGGTCGGGACTATAGCCCCGCCCAACTCCACGTGGATCCGCCTCTGATTACATCAATCACAAATAACATGAGTAAAAATATATGTAACATGTTACACTAAAAAAAAAAAAAAAAAAGCACAAAACCAATTTCATCAATAATATTAATTTGCAATTCCATTTAACTCATGCTTTATATCATGATGATATTATCAATCACATAATTCAATCGATAAGCAGAAATAAAATTAATAACAACTTGATCTAGTAAACTGGGCCAACACTGTCCAAAATCTCCAGCCAAATAAGTAATTTTTAATTATACGAGCTTGCAAAAGATTGCTTAAGCAGCAAAAGCATTAAATGCAGTTCTATTCTACAGCAATAGTAACTTAAAGAAAATAATGCAAAGCCACAATTTTGAACTAATGCTTGTAGTGTAAGATATTTGAAGAAATATTATTGACATTGTCGCTATCTAGATAGAGGTCCATCACCTAATTTGAAGAAGAAGACATCTCACTAAAACATGAAATTGTGCTAGTCAAACCATAAAAAAGGAGGGTCCTACCTTACCAGGCATTTTGGTCTTGGAATTAACAGAAATTGAAGGTATAGCGGTAATATCCAATGCCATACTGCCAATGATCACAGACTCAGCTTCCCCGTGTTTCAAATGCCTAAAACTTGTTAAAACCTTACCCCAAAAATTAAAATTATGAAAATTAAAAATTCCTTAAAAAACAAAAACTACAAACTAGAACATATAGCAGTAGATCATCAGAAAATGAAAGAGAACAAACAAACCATAAGCCAAAGAACTTCTTGAAGTTACACAATTTGGATCTTCATTGTCTTCTTTCATCCAAAAAACTCAATCTCATGCCAACCAAAACTAGCAAAATTAGAAACCAACGATGAGCAAATACATCTAAAGTTGAGATCGCGAGGGGAGAGAGGAGGTGTATTTGTTGCAGTAATCTGTAATCCCAAAATGAGTGCCGTTACAGTATCGAAAATCTTTAAATGCACAAGACATCAACGCAAATGAGACAGAGTTCAAGGTACGAAGGAGAGTGGAATTACCGGCGTAGTCAACTAAACTGATGCAAAGGATGAGCTACCAATTTTTTCCATATTTTGTACAGCTTACAAAATAATCCTAAAACACGAAAATGTTAATGCCAAAGTAATATTTTTAATTCAAAACCCATCTATACCAAAATTCATTTATGTAAAGCTTACATAATTATATACATTTTATGTACATTTTACGTAATAATCCTAAAACATAAAATTGTTCACGTTGAGTAATATATATAATTTTAAATTTACTTATTCCAAAATTTATTTACGATTTAATGTGATAGTTTAAAGGTTTTCCATGCAGAACAATATAAATTTTATGTTTATTTTACAAGATTATGTAAAACTTATGTATAAGTTAGAGAATAACATTTATGTAAAACTAACAGATTTATGTACGTATTACAAAATAACTTATAACATCAAATTTTTTATAATAAATATTTTTTAAAATTTGAAACTCATCTATTATATTATTATTTTCAAGTTTATTGTCAAGACTGGCCCAAGGGTTAGGCGATGTCGACGGCAACTTAAGGGCTCTATTTGACGAATGGCTCGATCTAATAAGTATTTTTTAATTTTTAAAATATAAAAAATAAAAATACTTTTTTCTTTTATTCCATTTCCATTAAAATGTAGGTGTTATAATTTTAGCATAATATGTATTGTAACATGATTATTATATGACTAAAATATAATTAAATTAGAATTGTGACCAACTATTTTATAAATTTATGTCTTATTTTTTTTTTATGATTATAAATAATTTATTTTAAAAATTGCTTAAAATATTTATTATGTAACCAATGCAAAAAATAAAATTTGCATTACACAAAACATGAACTTACTAATAAAAATAAGCACAATACAAGCAAGATATAACACAATTCTAAATATTATATAATTTAAGTAATATCTATATTATCTTATGTAACATGTAATTTAATAAATAATTTTTCTCTCCTTTAGGTCGAATTTATGACCACTTAGATGTAAGATATTATTTTTATTTTAATTAATTTTTATATCTATTATATAATTATTATTTTTGAGAGAAATTTTAACTTAGTTAACAACAAAGTCTAGGTGAAAAGAACATCTAAAGACTAGTCTCTCTCGTGCAAAATGGATTTCTGCGACCCTTTTTAAAAAATAATAAACTTGTAATACATCCTAAATAAATACAAATCTAAAATATACTTTCGTCAAAGATAATGGACTTCATTGTCCCTTCGTATTTTTCTTAATTTAAATTTATTAAATATTAAAAAAAATATAATAATTATTCAAAATATATGTAATTAGTCAATATGTTAATCAACAACCCTTTCTTCCAAATGAATGAGCTCAAATTCTTAAACTCATATTTGGAATTTAAGTTTTTTATTTTTTTTTAGATACGTAAATTATGAGAAATAAAATATTTTATTGTGTTCACAAATCATGATACAAAATTTATTAAATTTTATGACTAATTGAGTTGTCATAATTAATAATATATATGGAATTTTATTTATTTTTATTATTGTATTTTTTATTCAATATTTTAATATATATAATTGAAAATTAAAAATTATTAAATATAATAAATAAAAGGCCTCATAATAAAGACTTGTGCCAGACCCTTTATTGTGATAGTTTAAATTTATTTTTTTAGTTATTCTAATATAAATTTATTTTTATTATGTATTTGTGAAAAAAAAAAATTAATATAAACTTGCACACAAAGAATAAAAAAATTATAAAGATAGAGAAGAAAACACAAATTTGAAACAGAAAGGGAGAAGAAAATAATCACAAGATGCGAGGGGTCGAGAGAAATGGGCGAGAACTGATTCAAAATAATACTAGGAAAAGAACTAGCACAACTCTCCTAAAATGGGCTGTTGGGGAGGATAAAATAGTAAAATCATGTCCAGCGCATTTATGAGAAAAAGACTAATGGGCCTAATATCACTCTATACTTTGCCCTTATTCTCGCAGGGGCTTCTTTTAGAAAGGAAATTACTCGGGAGTTTGTTATGGTTGCTGTGCACTTCTGCAGTTCTCATCTTCTCAATTATACTTGTGAACCGGGAGTTGCTCTTTTGTTGAATATCGAGCTTCGCAAATGAAAGCTTCCTCCTTTTTGGGAAATATAGAATATGGAGATTCATTAACTGATTAGTTGTTGCTGAAAGTGAATTTGTGACTTGTAAGTTATTAATAAGGTACAACATTCTTTGCTAGGATTTTAAATTGAATTGCTGAATTTGCAATCTTGTTTGGACGTGTTTTATTGGTTGATTTGATATCTACATTTTTGTCTTTTACTGTTTCGTTGGTCACTATTTTCTCTTTGCATACTAGATAGTTCTCCATCTACATATCAAACAGGTGTTTGACAAAAGGCCTCAAAGAACCAAAGGTGTTGTGCAATGTCGTATTGGGGTGATTTATTTTCTGGGTGTTGTTGTGTATTATATGATGCCAAGGGTTTTTTTTCTTTAGCTTATTGTGCTGTCCAATTGCATGATTATAAAGATATGATAAAGATCTTAGGTGCTTGAACTCTTTCAAACATCTAGAGCATAATATAGTTGATCGGCCGATATATCAGTCTGAGCAGCATATCCTTCCAAATATGAAAAAATTTATTGCTGGAAATTCTCTAGTACCTATTATGAAATATGTAAAGACTAGTACAACTTTGTGGAACTTGCTCGATCATATATTAAAATCTAAATATCAAGAGCTGATCTTTTTGGGTAATGTTTTGCTTATTTCAGATGGATGAATTATTCAAGAATAAAATCTACGCAATCCATACAATTGCTGCTGCCGGTTCCGTGACATTAGGAACAACTCTCACTTACCCTCTTGATACTATTAAAGTCCTTGTTCAGGTTATTAACGAACTCAACTTCTATTTGGTTTTCTTGTTTGCTTCATATAGGACCTTAGGAGCTAGGAGTAATATGATTTTGACCTTAATCTCTACTCGTTTCACTTGATTATATGTGCCGAAAAACAGGTTGGTTCAGGCTCTAGTAAACAATTGAGAGCTACTCACGCTCTAGACAGAATTCAGTCTATATCGGGAAACTCAGGTGACTATGCATTGGTTATTGTTATCCTACTGTCCCTCTGATATCTGCGTTTACACAAAAGTAACCTCACTTGACCTTTTTCTCTAGTTTGTATGTCTTTTGTATATTTTTCATTTGTCTTTATTCATATACCTTTTGTTCAAGTTGTGTAACTTGATTTTGTATCATGTAATGTATTTTGCATTGTTTTTAGATTTTCTTGCCAATTCCAGACAAGAAATTCCGTAAAGTCTGGGAAAAATGTAGCATTTTTCAACTGGTTCTTTTTGTTGTGTCTATTAGACATATTTCTTTTATGTACTCTGTTATGTATGCTCGTAGGTTTGTACAATGGTGTCAGTTGGTTGGCACTCGGAAGAGTTCTAGGTTTGGGAGCTCGATTTGGAATCTATGAGATCTTGACAGCCTTCTATAAAGGTTTTTCTTCAACTTATGTGTTATTATTTATCAGAAATGTTTACTTTGCCTACTTGTTAACCTTACAGCATTTAACTTGCTTTGTGCAATTCACTAAGTCATTAAGTTCTATTTTAAATATTTATTCACAGTTCTACCTTGTTTTTTGCTTACAAAAACTTCCTTGCAGACGGTAGAGAAGACAACTATGTACATCTTTCTGAGGCCCTTATGGCTGGGATTATAGCTGGTATGGGGGAATCACTTCTGAGCTCTCCTTTTGAATTATTTAAGCTGCGTGCCCAAGTAAATGCCGCTTCTCGAGTTGCAAGCTCTAACTCAGTTTCAGGAAAGGTGGCTGTTTCACCTGTAATTAAAAGATTACTACCCGGGTATACTCCAGACAAGAAGGCATTGAGCCATTCAATGGACCTTTTATCCATACTAACTAATAAAAATCCCAATATGATGGGTGCTTTGCAAGAGTATCCATGGATGATGACTGGGTCTGGAAGGCCACCATCAGTTTGCAATGTTCAGAGTCCATCTGATATCATCTCTTTGGAAGGCTGGAAGTCACTATGGAGAGGTCTAAGGTCGGCAGTTGCTCGGGATTCTATTTTTGGTGGGATGTTCTTTTCTAGTTGGCAATTCTTACATCAATCAATGCTTTACTGGAAGGCAGCTGGGATGAATCCGCCACCCAGGTTCCAAAAGTCATCCTTTAAGCATGTGATTACCAAGATTTATGATTTTAGGATCTCAAAATTTTTACATATTTACCAAGATTTTTTTTCTTGTTGTGAAGTTATTGATCTCATACATGTTTCATTTGGATTTGGATCTTTTATTTGTTCTTGTTTTTACTTGTTAAATCTGAGCCATATATTTTTAATCTAAGAGTTAAATATTATTTTCTATATAACTTCAAATTCACCGTAAAAATGAACGGTTGAGATTTAAAAACAAGCACAAACAAGTAGAGGATACAAATCTGTTCCATTTTGATTCCTAGGAAGTTTGGCTGGAGAACATTAATAAATAAGCCAACACTGCTGGAACAGTGTTCTTGTTATCTTCTTTACATCTTTCTTATTGCTCCTGTTGGAAGTAGATTGAGTCCACTTACTCACTGTTGGTCTGCTGTCAGTTAGTTCACACGACGAATAGAGTTTATGGGTCTCAACTGTGTTTGACCATTCCTGACAATAGGTGAATAGGACTGTTGCCTAGTGATGCTGCCCATGTGTATGGGAAAAATACCAAAAACTTGCCGGAGTATCCTCAGTTTAGATGTTGGTGAATCTATTCAGCCGCTCCACCTGCCTACCCTTGTACATATGTTTAGTCGATACACTTTCATATCCATTTATTCTCTATTTCGTCTGCTGTTCCGGTTCGTTTTCCTCTATATTCTTCCATGGTATACAGGTTCATATATACAAAAAAAAAAAACTAGTATCCAAACTCATGTTAGTTTTTCATTCCATTTTTTTGCTGGGGATATCATTTCATTGCTTGATTTAATGTATTTAGTTGCTTCTGTTACATTAGTCTGGAACATCTATCCCATTAGTAGAGAGACTTGCTAGTTTTTGGACGGCCTTTTCCATAAGATGATATTTAATCTTAGTTCAAGTGTACTATCATGGTATTTTTTGTCAATAATATTCTGTGAAATGTTCATTTGTATGTATCCAAAGCTTTATTAAGATGTGCATTCCTGATTTTGTGGCCGCTTTAGAATAATTGCTGTCCATTTAAATCTGCCTTTGGTAACTGATGTAAGCTTTCATGCACTCAGTTCAGATGATGAAATTGACCCACTGTCTCCTTTAGAAGTTAGTGTCGCAGCCGGCATTTCTGGTTCAATTGCAGCTGCTGCTTCACATGGTTTTGACACCGCAAATTGTCGTGCACAATGTATTGTGCTGCCTAAGGTATCTTAACTTGTTTCTGAGAAACATCTATACCAAAAATATTTTGCTTATGATCCAAAAATTGACTCAGCCTTTCTGTTTTCTTTTTGGCTGGCAATATACCCCTAGAAACCCAAAGAGAACGGTGGAGGGCAGCTAAGAAAGCTAACGTTAATACTGTATTTATGTTAATGGGTTATGCCTTTGCAGTTTGTCTCTCTGGAGAGGAAGTTTCAGAAATGGAGACGACCGGGGAATAGATTTGAAAGAGTTACAGGGATCCATCCTGCAGACAGGAATATCCTCTCCAAAGGCATTTGGTTGCGGATGGCACGCAGTGGCATTGCATCATGTCTGATTGTTGGAAGTTACTACTTGACTGTTGATAGTCTTCTTCCAAGAGGGGGATAAAACTGACATATAACAGTTTTTCAGAAGAATTTCTTGTTACAAACATGATTTAAAAAATTGGTCTGGACACTCTAATACTTATTTTCCATACGTTTTTAAGCTACAAAAGTTTGATATCCTAATAAACAGGAGTTCATATTATTATTTCCCTGTATCTTTTTGGGTTCTAAAATGCAGCTAGTTATGACTTATGATGTGAAACCAACATGTTTGGTCTTCTCATTTTTTTCTTTGTAATATTCTTCTATTGTCCTTTTTGCTCTTGGGAGTTAGGAAGGACTTGAAATTGACTTCTTTAAACGATTTTTGGTCAGATAAAAGAGGGAACGTGGTTATTACTCCCAGAGGCTAGAGGCAAACGATAAAGTCTCATTTAATTTAAAAAAATAATTTTGTTAGTTAAACTTGGTTTAAATTAAACTTTTATAATTTAAATATATTGCATGATTGTTACATAATATTAAAGACTTTGTCTATATAATTTTTATATAATTATGTATTTGAATATGAAATTATGTAAAAATTTTGTATGCTTAAGGAGTATAAATCTAAATTATACTAGACACTTATTTATTTTAGTTTGTCTGAATTTTAAATTGTAAAATTAAGTGTCTTGACTTTTTCTTTTATATCAAATTAAAAATAATTTTTTTTATTTTAAAGAATAATTTTTTTTATAAATATTTATGTAAATAAATTTTATTAAAAAATTATTTTAAATATGAATTATTTTATTAAAATATTTATAAATAATTTTATTCAATTATATTATATAATTTATCACCAAACATTATTCATATTAATTATAACATAATTTAATAAAATTAAATTCAATATAATTTTAGATAATTTATCTAATATGATACAGTATGCCGATTGAGTATTTAAATCCGTGTAATTCAAATCATTGAATTATTATTTTTGTTTTTATCATTTTTTAAGAAAGCATGACCATACGTGTAAATTTATGTTATTCTAACATTCCAATTATATAATTTGCTTATGTTTCCATCGTGATGGCAGGAAACAATCTTCGTAACGGCAGCATGACGTCGTTATGTACTTGCTCTGACGCTTATGACGTAGACAACTTTAGTGGGACCCACAAAACCCCATAATCGAACTAGCTACTGCCATGTGTTGACCAACGTGCTTCATCAGTTGTCCGTTACATGGCCCTGCTTTAGTCATAAAGTCCTTTTGGACCCACACAGAAAAAGAAAAGAGAGAAGAGTAGGAGAGAGTGAAAATAAGAGAAAACGCTAGGAAACACAAACCCTGAAGCAGAAGCAGAAGCAGAAGCAGAAGCAGAAGCAAAAGCACAAGAATTAAGAGAGCTCCAGACGAAAAGAAAATTACTTTACTCTTTGCCTCTCCATATTTTCTCTCTTTTGTGTCTCTCTCTCTCGGGAGGTTTGTGTTTTAGATACGATGAAATGTCTCCTTGTTCTCTGCTTCTTCTACTCTTTGTGTTCTACTGTGTGTTGGATTTCTGGGGAAGCGCTTTTGGATTCTGAGAAATGGATTTTGCTGAAAGTGAAGACCTCTTTTTCAGACCCTAGTGGTATTTTATCTAGCTGGAGCCCCACAACTTCAGATCATCACTGTTCGTGGTTCGGTGTGTCCTGTAACGCTGAATCCAGAGTTGTCTCGCTCACTATCTGTGGTGAAAATGGCAAAAGAGGTAATTTTCAGGCTTTTTCTTTCTCTGAATTTTCGAGATTTCAGTTTCGTATTAATGGGTCTGATGTTTGGAGAAATACTATTACTTGCGAAAATGGAAAATTGAGAGGGAAACTTTGTCCATTGCTTGGGAGACTTACTGAGCTTAGAGTTTTGTCACTTCCTTCTAATGAACTAAGTGGTGGAATTCCTTTTGAAATTTGGGGTTTGGAGAAGCTGGAAGTGCTTGATCTTGAGGGGAATTGGATATCTGGGACATTGCCTAGTTTGTTTACTGGGTTGAGAAAGTTGAAGATTTTGAATCTTGGGTTTAATAGGATTTATGGGGAGGTTCCAATTTCGTTATCAAAGTGCCGATCTTTGCAGGTGTTGAATTTAGCTGGTAATGCAATGAATGGAACAATTCCTGAGTTCATTGGTGATTTTCCAATGTTGCAGGGTCTTTATTTGTCTCAAAATAGGCTAAGTGGAGCTATTCCAGGAAGATTTGGTAGTAATTGTTGTAGTCTTGAACATCTTGACTTATCTGGGAATTTCTTATTGGGAAATATTCCTGATAGTTTGGGAAATTGTCAACAGTTACGTACACTTTTGTTGTTTTCGAACCGGTTAAATGGAAGCATTCCTCGTGATTTTGGCCATATTCGGATGCTTGAAATTTTAGATGTTTCTAGAAATAGCCTTTATGGTCCAATCCCTCCTGAGCTTGGGCAATGTTTCAATTTGTCAGTTCTTGTCCTCTCCAACCTTTTCAACCCAATTCCGTCCAAACAAAATCTTGGTGGAGATTCCTCAGTTAAATATTCTAGGAGTTTGCAGGATGACTACAATCATTTTGAAGGCTCTATTCCAATAGGAATTACAGCTCTTGTGAACTTGAAAATATTTTGGGCACCAAGGGTAAATCTTAAGGGCATACTTCAAAGCAATTGGGGTGCTTGTGAAAACTTGGAGATGGTAAATTTAGCTCAGAATTTCTTCAAAGGAGATATGTCTGGAGTCTTCAAGAATTGCATGAAGTTGCATTATCTTAATGTTAGTAACAACAAATTGTCCGGTCACATTCCTTCCAGAATTGGAGTAATGTTCAGGTCTCTTAGATTCTTGGACGCTTCTGGCAATGTAATATCTGGATCATTGCCGCAAAGTCTTGGAGATTTGACATCTCTTGTTTTTCTTGACTTGAGTAGGAACAAACTGCAGGGTCAAATTCCAGAGAGTATGCATCATTTGAAGTATGTCAAATATTTATCCATGGCTTTTAATAACCTAACTGGTACAATTCCTGACAGCTTCGGATGCTTACATTCACTTGAAGTGTTAGATCTATCTTCAAACTCCCTCTCTGGTGATATTCCGAATGGTCTAGCATATTCGAGAAATGTAACTATTCTTCTGTTAGATAATGACAAGCTCAGTACATGGATCCACAACGAGTCCTTTAATAGCGTGTCCAGGTTGGTTGTGTCTAAGAATAATGTGATGAGCTGTAGTGGTTTCCATCCATGCCCTACAGTCTCTTTAACCACATCATATCCAAATCAGCCAGATACCAAGGTGCATTCACAAAACAATAATGTTTTGTCATCGAGAGGTGTTGGAAACACTGAAAATAATGGATTAAACACTATTGAAATTGCATCAATTGTATCGTCTTCGCTCATTCTATTAGTCTTTCTAGCTCTTCTTGTTTTTTTCTTCTACACAAGAAGATGGATATCAAATTCTAAGATTCAGGGGTCTGAAATAAGGGATATCACAGTCTTCACCCAAATGGGGCGTGCATGGACATTTGAGGGTATCGTTCAAGCAACCGGGAATTTCAGTTCTGCCAACTGTATTGGAAATGGAGGGTTTGGGGCCACGTACAAGGCGGAAATTTCTCCTGGGATCACAGTAGCTGTTAAGAGGCTTGCTGTCGGAAGGGTCCATGGTATCGAACAGTTCCATGCTGAGGTTAAGACACTAGGCATGGCAAGACACCCTAATCTTGTGACTTTAGTGGGTTACCATGTCAGCGAAACAGAGATGTTTCTCATATATAATTACTTACCTGGAGGTAATTTAGAAAGCTTCATTAAGGAAAGGTCTAAAAGAGCTATTAATTGGAAGATTATTCACAAGATTTCTCTGGACATTGCTCTTGCACTTTCCTATCTGCATGACCAGTGTAATCCGCGTGTCCTACATCGCGATGTCAAGCCAAGTAATATCTTATTGGACGATGACTTTAGTGCTTATTTGTCTGATTTTGGGTTATCTAGACTTTTGGGAACTTCAGAAACTCATGTGACAACTGGTGTAGCAGGAACCTTCGGTTATGTAGCACCAGAATATGCTCTGACCTGCAGGGTTTCTAATAAATCTGATGTTTATAGCTATGGCGTCGTGATTCTTGAATTAATTTCTGACAAGAAAGCCCTAGACCCCTCATTTTATTCACATCAAAATGGGTTCAACATTGTTTCCTGGGCATCCATGTTGTTGAGGCAGGGTCGTTCTAAGGAGGTCTTCACTGCTGGGCTATGGGATGCAGGAGATCATGATGATCTGATAGAGATACTGCATATAGCTATCACTTGTACTGATGAAACCCTTTGTACCAGGCCTACAATGAAGCAAGTTGTCGAAAGGTTGAAGAGCATTCAGCCCTCTTAGTTTTCCTAGATAGGGGAGTCCATAGATTCATAGCCATAGCAAAGATGTATAGAAAGCAGTCTTTTACTGTTTTTTTTTTTTTTTTTTACTTTTCTTTATGGAACCCTTTCTCCCTTGCTAAAGTCATAGAAACTTTACATGTTTTCAACTTGTATACCTAGTCCCATTCAGAGTATTTTTCGTTTTCATTTCTATAGCTGCAACAAACATATTTTCTGCAAAACCTGGAATTTTGGAACTTATAATTCATGCATTCTCTCTCTCTCTCTCTTATTTTTTTTTCCTTTGTTTTCATTGGTGTATCATCCTAAGCTCTAGCATCTCCTTTCATTTGGTTATCCTTCCTCTTCTCCCACTTCATTAATCTTTTCTATATTTCACTCTATTCTGGATCAAATTATTCATAAACTCGATATTTATTGGAGAAATAGGTTATATACAACAAACTGGAATTCAATTGTCTCATTTCTGTGAATTGTTTTGCTTACTTGTGAATTTGGGGACCCTTTAGAGGGGGCTTGTCTAGCCTTCCTTTCCCATTAATCAATGATATCATCAGTGGAGTTTCACCTTAGCCATGTGCTTCTTGGGAGATATGTCACTATCCTACTATTGGTAATGGATAATGGAGGTCCTCTCTTGTTGAGAACACAAAGGTAACAATTTTCTTGAATTTTAATCTTCTTGTACTAGCATTGTTCTATTTTGTTTTGACTTAATTAGTTTTTTTGAGAGTTTGTTTAGATAATAAATGGCTCTTTGACTTAATTAGTTATGGGTCTAATATACGTCTCTATTCCTTTACAGAATAGCTTCTTCTGCCACACACAAAAAAAAAAAAAAAAAAAAGGCTTATGAGTTATGGTTTTGTGATGTCGGCATTATTTCTTTGGTAAATCTTCCTTTTATACAACTTTATAAATTTTAATTGCAATGTAAAAGGAAAAACACTAAAATTTATTTGTATTGCAGTGTTGCTTTACATGGGGCTTTTATCATGAATTTATTACTTCCTTGGGTTGATAAAATATTACTTGTATTTAGTTTCGCATCTTTTGAATTATATGATGTTCTGCATAGAGTTGTTCCCTCACACTCTCTTGTTTGCCTGATTGAATTTTGTGTAATGCTCGCCCATACGTTTGAGTTTGATCTTTTTTCAAGTTCTTTATAAAAGATATTAGCAAGAATGTTATTTATAAAAGAAAAAGAAGAATGGAATTTGATTATATATTATTTGCCAATTTTCTATAAGCATGTTTGGCAAGTTCGTCTGATAACATGGTTAATTTATATTAGACCATGTTTTCACATCTATTGTTTATTTTTTATTCGTTTTAATCTTTTTGTTTATTTTGTTTTTAGATTTTTATTTGCTATATATAATTTTGTGTTTATGGTTGATCACATTTATTAAAAAAAAAAACGAAGAATAACGAGGCTCAAAATAGTATTATAAAAATAAAGTAGTAGTTTTTCTCTGTAATTTTCCCTGAAAAAATAAATTTTTTTTTTATTCTCCTAGTCTTTGGAACATTATTATTATTTTATGTTAAATGGTCCTCATAATTACGGAGACAAATGAGAACAGATGACCTTAAAGTCAAAAACTCTCATCCAAAAGATGTTATTTATGTCAAGACCAAATTCTTTTGTTTGTTGGTATTATTCTATGCACGAATTAAATTCATTTTGTGTTAGGTTTTAACTAATTCAGCATGAATTAATTGATATTGCTGGACCACAAGAGAAGTTTTTTTTTTTTTTTTTTGCTAGAGAGTCCGTCCACAAGAGAAGTTACGACTTACGATTAGTACAAAAAAAAAAAAAGCCCCCGGCGAGGATCGAACTCGCGACCTTTCGCTTACGAAGCGAACGCACTACCACTATGCTACGGAGGCAGTTGTCGACCACAATAATCCATTTTTCACTATAAATACATTTGTTAATGAAAACCTACGGCACCGCCTCAAGGAAAGACACCGACTGACAGAGATGTGCGGAATCGCTTTCATAATCTCTGGCATTCCTTTGGAGCAAATACGACCCTTAACTCTTATTTTTATTTTTATGATTTTTCAGAAGGTTTGCAAGACAACAAGGTTTTATTTTTCGCCTTGACACTGTGAGTTTAGATATCAAACATCATCTTTGGTTGCTTGAATTACATGAGATTAAAGCACAATGTTCTTTTATTTATTTATTTATTTTATTTTTATATAGATTTCCCATGCTTTATTATAGAAAACTTGTGTGGATATATTTATGTTGGGCTGATATTGTATACAAATTTCCATTGGCAGATGAGATTGATCTGCTTAATGTAAGTTTCGATGGTCAGTCAGCCCCTCATGGAATCACTGCCAAATTGCACCTTTGAGAAAAGTACATAGAAAAATATTCCTTTATTGATCCCTTCTAGTTTTATCAGATTCCATTTCAAGTACTAAGCTCAAGTTCAAAAGGTGACTAATTACATCAGATTCTGAAAATCTAAAACTAATCAGTGTACTTGGTTGGAGAAATGAGTGCAGTAATATATTAAAGAAAGTGGATTAATTCTTCTCTAGTTTAAATATCACAAAATAAGTTTTTTATTTTTATTTTTATAAGATGTCACTATGTTAAGTTTGTTACGGCTAACATTCTTTTGATTTAAGTAAGAATGAGCAGGTGTACAGACATGAGCTTGTTCTAGGTTTGCACAGAAGGCACACTAGTAGCATGATGAGTTTTTGCTATGACTGTCACCTGCTTGTAGCCTTGGTTCTTTACTTCTTTGGAAGTTGAGTTGTGAAAGAAATGGTATTTGTTTTGTAGCTGGGTGACTAGACAAATCTACTACTTTTTTTCTTCAACTGGAATACTTAGGTCATTTAGTTTTTTAGAGATTTAATTAACTTATTTTAATTATATTTTATTTTATGTTAATTTTTTAAAATGTATTGACAAAAACAGCTTTGACATGAAAAAATAAATGCATTTGATTTTTTTTTTTTTATATTAATAAAAATAGAAAAAAAAAATAAACTAAATATAAAAATGATCATTTCTTACTATGATGTCTCTTTCTCATAACAAGTGGGAAAGAAGAACAGCTACCCTTTTCTACTATGTATGGATTATTTATCTTATTGTTGAGTTGCTCAGAAAATGGTGGAACTACAAAACATTACAAAAATTGGGTGTTTTGATCCCTCAATTGGAAAATAGTTAAAAGTTAAAACTTTGTTCGAAATTGGTTGAAATTCAATGACAAGTTATAAATAAATAAGACAACCGATATGTGATCCTTACAAAAAATCCCAATAAGGCTTTGTAAATGCCCTTTCTATATGTTTTATTTTTTACAAATATGTGTTTTATTTTTTATTTTTGTAAAGATAAATGCTTCAAAATGACCATAAATTTTGTGAATTTGTCAAAAAGAAAACAAACAAAAAGAAATTGTCAACATTTTCGATGTATATATTTTACTCGTTGAGTGCCGCCAGTTGAAACAATCTTGTTGGCAACAAGTCAATAAGTTTACTAGGATAAAGAAAGTTAATAAAATTAATTACTCACGAGAGGCTATTTTCAATAACAAGTGTGATGATTCTTTAGACTTCAAGAATTAATGGGGTAGGGTAATTAATTTTGATTACACATATCTATAACTTTTGTCATAAAATTCAATAAAAATTGAATTGATATATTTTTACTCACAAATTTATCACAAAATAATACAACCTGATGCCGCTAAAGTTTGATAGTAAGTAGCCCACATCGCTAGCACTTTATATCATAAATAAGCTATTGTCGAATATATTAAATACTTAAATTTAAATCTGTGTGTGTAATTGATACATTATATTCTTTCTATAATCATTTAGCTAAATGATCCATTCAAGTTATACCTGAAAAATAATATAACATAAAAGAATAAATTGGTAAAATAAAATTTTGAAGAAAAGAAAGTAAAAAAAGGAAAAAATTGGGAATAAATAAAAGGGGCGTGAAGTTAAAAATGAAATTAACGTGAATAAGGATCATATTCATATGCCGCTACATGAGAAAGAAGAAGAAGAAAAAACCTCAAAAGCCCCAATGTATATATTCGATTCCACTTAGATTTCCTGCTACCCTAATTTCGCGCTCTCCCTTTCCTCCACGACGCTGGCCTTCAAGGAACCTCTAACTCTATTGCCGCCGGCCAATAGTCTTCACAGTCCAAACTCCCGCTCTCTTGCCCGTGAATTATTCTGCTTGGTTGGCTTTTAGTTTGTAATAGGTAATCTCTATGCTTTATCTTGATTTATTGGTTTTAGTTGTATATAAGGTATTGTGATGTTAGCTAGTTTAGTGATATGGTACGGTGATTATGTACCTTTTCAATCATTCAAATGCGTTGTTATTCTCAACTTTTCAATAGATTTCAAGGACCTCACAAACTCTTGAGCCGCCCTGCTTTTATAGGAATAGGATGGAGACCATTCACAAAATTAGCAACGGAAACAACAACAACATAGAACAATGGAGAGCTGAAGATGCCATAGCTGGTAATGCTAAGGCTCTTCAAGCTCTTAGAGAAATTATTGTCTTCCCTGTTCTATATCCAGGGGAAGCTAAAAGGCTTGGTTTCAAAGTAAGGCGCCCACTCTCACTTTTCAACCATTTTATGCAATTTTGATCGACTTCAAAATTGGGTTTGCTTTTCTGATATATATATATATATAATTTTTTTTTATTTATATTTATTCTCAGTGGCCTCGAGGTTTGCTTCTCTATGGTCCTCCAGGCAGTGGAAAGGTACCTTTTTAACCCTATCTTTCAAATTAAATTTGAGCTTACGACCTTTTTAGTCTTATATAGTTTTCTAGGAAGATTTGTGTAAGCAATACGTCCATCAATTGGCTATGAATATATTTGATTTCTTTTAAGTATGTCTTGCAGTATATGCTTTAAGATTTTATCATTATTCTTCTAAAACCATGTTTGCACTGTGTACTTAACATTAGTTACTGTTAATTGCTGATATTGGTTTGCATACCTAATCTTTTTTTCTTTTCTTTTTTAAATATCCCTTTTATTGCTAGACAAGCCTGGTTCGTGCAGTAGTTCAAGAATGTGGTGCACATTTAACTGTAATAAGGTACTGCATTACTAAACAGTTGGCTGTAAAAGTGGATAATATGGTACTATTTCATTACTCTTCTATACTTCCAATATGTCCTGTTTATATATGGTCTAATTACTTCTATTGGTATGTTGCATAGCCCTTATTCTGCTCATAAATCTCATGTTGGAGAGAGTGAAAAGAGTCTGCGTGAGGCTTTTTCAGAGGCCTCATCACATGCAGTTTCTGGCAAACCTTCAGTTATCTTCATAGATGAAATAGATGCAATTTGTCCTCGCCGGGACTCTAGGTAGGGGCACTAATAAAAAGAAACATGTACTTATAATTAATTTACATCCATTCTTTTAGTTGGGCATGATTGCAAGTTGATTTGTTTCTTGCCTATTTTCATGCTTTGTCATAATTTGAAATTCAAATGCAGAAGAGACCAAGGCACTCGTGTAACGACTCAACTATGTTTATTGATGGATAAGTCCTCAACAAGCTTAACTCAAGTTGTTGTTGTTGCATCAACTAACAGGTATTTCTTTTTTCAGTCCATCTGAAATATTTAAAAGAAAGTTTTATTGATGGGGACTTATGCTTTGGGCTTATTTATAGCTTCCGGGATTTTATTTCTTAATGATGATAAATATTTAGAATTCTGGAAATGTATGAAATGCATCTTGCAACATTGCACACACCAGTGCTTTTTAAGGCGTATAAAAGACACTAATGATCTCCATTTTGGTTTATTTTATCAAAAATGGAATGGTAAAAGAGTATTTTGTATGTTCTTCACCAGTTAATACTCTTTTCAAGCATTTGAATGATATCTGATAGTCTTCTGAGAAGTTTGAGGTGTTACTGAAATAAATTTAACCCTTCTAGTAATTTTTTAATTTGAATTTTTACTGCCCTATCCATTGCAACATAAGTGTTATTCTGCTACAGAAATTTTGTTAATTAATAGTATATTAGTTTTTGTTCTAGCTCTTGTGTATGTATGATATTGGTTACATAAATTGTCTTCTTATTTTTTTAAATACTTCAAGAGTGGATGCTCTCGACCCTGCTTTGAGAAGGTTTGGTCGCTTTGATTCCGAAGTTGAAGTTACTCCACCTAGTGAAGAGGAGCGCTTTCAAATTCTTAAGGTTAGATTGATTGAAAAGTCATAAGTCAATAATTGTAGGAGCAACTATTTGTCGGAGAAAGTTTTTGTTTTTGGCTTCGTTCATGGACATCAATTTCTAAAGAGTTATATAATTATTTTTAGTTTCTTGTAAGTTTTAATTGGGAGCTTGTATATCCTAACCGTAGAGATTTTTTGTAAAGTGTAGTCTATGAAATAGCTTGGCGTTTTCTTTTTAAGTGGATTGTTGGAACACTTTATAATTTTGTGCTTTGATACAATATAATGTTTCTTATAAAAATAAGTCATTATAATGTTTCTTGTAAAAATAAGTCATTATAATGTTTCTTTTAAAAATAAGTCATGAGCCACATGTTTAGGCTCTCATTTTTGTACATCATACATTCTAACTTGCCAGCCATATCTAACTTTTAATACATGATTGATGGTTTATCTAATATAACAAAAATGTTACATTTTGCCACTATGATTTTGTGGATCTAACATACAATTAAATTTCATTAATTATTGTTCAGCTCTATACAAAAAAAACTCCCATGGATTCCGGTGTTGATTTACAAGCCATTGCTGCATCTTGCAACGGATATGTTGGGGCTGATCTGGAAGCCTTATGTCGAGAGGCCGCCATGTCTGCATATAAAAGGTCTTCAAGTGCAAATGAAGAAACTAGTGTATTTAGCTTAACACTAGAAGACTGGACGTGCGCTAGGTCAGTAGTTGGCCCAAGTATAACCAGAGGTGTTTCTGTGGAAATTC
Organism: Elaeagnus macrophylla; assembly: GCA_029378325.1. Taxonomy (NCBI): domain Eukaryota; kingdom Viridiplantae; phylum Streptophyta; class Magnoliopsida; order Rosales; family Elaeagnaceae; genus Elaeagnus; species Elaeagnus macrophylla. The sequence goes on along the minus strand of CM055642.1, from coordinate 7,159,085 downwards.
CCAAGGTCACTTGGGAAGACATAGGAGGGCTAACGGATTTAAAGGTATCTTAATTGTGCAATGATGTCATTCTGAAGTCTCATGAAACTCAGTCTGTCTTGCTTTTCTCATTCACAGAAGAAGCTAGAGCAATCTGTGAAGAATATTAAATGCTCTTCTCATTTTGCAAAAATGGGAATATCAACCACCCGTGGAATTCTTCTGCATGGTCCTCCAGGATGCTCAAAAACAACTCTGGCTAAAGCTGCAGCAAACGCTGCCCAAGCTTCGCTATTTTCCTTGAGGTTTGAGTTTATCTTTCGTTTTCATGTAATGTTAAGTGGTCTCTCTTAGTCTGCACTGTTATTTCTTATGAACATCTTCTCGAAGTTGGAGCTGACTTTTATGGATGACCTCTGTCTGAAAAATTCAGGACAAATAATGGGGAGTGAACCATATTTTTCCTCATCAAATTTGGGATACCCGTTATGATATGTAATCTCAATGATAAAGTCTTCATGATAAGTTCTGAAAAATTGATTTTCTGGTTGTGTGTTAATTCATCAGTTAGTTGATGCTCATTGTAAATGTTTCAATGCATCTAGATGACTGATGTTTGCCCCCATCTTCATGTGTTTTTTTAAACGCAATTGGGTAAAATGTTGGTAGTATGAAGGTGATGAATCAATGGCTTCCAGGAGATGAATAAATATTTATCTAAAACTGGTATAGTAATTGCTAATCTATTTTAAGTTATAGCTCACTTTTCTCTAAAATCTGTTTTGGAGTTGTTCTAGATAATCTAAGGATGGACTTATAACAGTTGACCTGAACAGTAAAATTGGTCCTCTCTATAAGTTATTGAATGTTATCAGGATCACAAAATTTCTTTTCAAAAACATACTGCACCATGAAAAGTTATCATGAAGCTTATGGGTATGGGAACTGAACGGTATCTATTAGCAAGTTTTTAAATGCTTGTCTTTGGTATTTCTTTGTCAAGTTAAACAAGGCACTGCACATGAATCTCTCTCTCTCTCCGAGAGGAAAGGGATGTTGTACTTGACCATCATGTACTTTTAACAGGATTTCCATGAGTATGTTTCTCTATAGTATTTGTATTGCCCTGAAAATTCATAAGCTGTGAACCAGTTGTGCAGAATTATATTCAATGTATGTTGGAGAGGGTGAAGCTTTGCTGCGGAATACCTTTCAAAGAGCTCGCCTTGCAGCACCCAGCATATTATTTCTAGATGAGGCTGATGTTGTTGCTGCAAAAAGGTCAGTATTTCAAAACTTTTAGATGGGATACTTGCATTATTTCTATAAAAGCAGAACAAGTAATGGAGAAACAACAAAGGCAACTATGCAAGGATATGGTATGTAAATCAAATGGAATGTAATAAAGCAATTCCAAATAAACTTGAAAAGTGAAGGACATTAGAGCACAATGAATAGAGACCGTTGAGGTATTTAAATTATTGACTCATTTTTGGTGAATTTGGTCATATAAGATGATAATTTAAGTTTACCATATTTAAAATCAGCTTGCATTCATTGTGTCATTGTGGTATCATTGTTGTTATGTGAAGACTGCCCGGCTGTCTGAGATTACTTGAGCAATCTATGTGAATATTTTCCTAACTTTGTTTTCGAATTTTCTTGTTTTTCTTACGATAGAATGTTTGTGTTAGATAGAGAGAATGGAATGGGTTTTTGATAATGACATGTTCTTCAAATTCTCTTTGTTTTATCAAATGGCAGAGGCAGGGGTTCAAAAAGCAGCATTGCTGTCGGAGAGAGGCTTCTGACTACATTGCTAACTGAGATGGATGGTCTGGAAGAAGCCAAGGTATGCATAAGTTCTGTAATTTAATCTGCTGATTTCTTAAAGCCAGTAAATTAGAGAACCTATTTTCTTTCGGCTTAATTTAACGAGAAAATTACCCTACATGCCCATTTTTTAACGAGTACTCTAATTTTTTTTTTCCTTATTCACCCACTTTCTGCTCACCTATATTTTCAATTGTATAACTGTATAACTAGTTAAAAAGCGTACAATTGGGCATAAAGTGGGTATATGTAGAAAAAAATGTGCCTCATTAAAAAGTGGGTATACAAATCAATCACATATTTTACAATGCCCCACTTTTTCAGGGAATACTTGTGTTAGCTGCTACAAATCGTCCTCATGCCATTGATGCCGCATTAATGCGACCTGGGAGATTTGATCTGGTAAGAGAAGTTTCATTTTCTTTTCTTTTTTCATTTAACTGCTGGAATATTTTAGTTTGATATGTCTTAATTAGTCCAGGATAGTTTAATAATTGTTGATTATAGTTTTACTCGGCGGTTAAAAGCTTTAAATCCGAAAAATCCAACAGTGAGTTGATATTTCCAGATTGCATCAACATTTTGTGCAAAATTATGCTCTTTTTTTTTTCGAATTAAGAGTTTTCCTGTCAAGGATTATCTGAACTTTTTCTCATTATAAAATCTTGCCGTTCTAGTTTAATTCTAAACCATGGAATCTGGCAAGATTGTTGTATAAAGTACATTCACATTTTGGTTTGGTTTTCTCAATAATATTGAAATCTCTTAGTTTGAAAATGCATTATCTGACCCATTCAACTATTTGGTCTATATCCAGATTAACTGCTGTTTACTTGAGCTTATATTTGTTTTTTGGATACTAACATCATACAAATAGCTGATGATGTGAGTTAATCTGTAAAATCTTGCTGTTGTCTCCTCTAAACTCAGGAAAAAAGGGAAAACTTTATTTAGGAACTAGGAAAGAAGTGTTTAACTTTGTCATTCATATGATATTGTAGGTGCTTTATGTACCGCCACCAGATTTAGAAGGACGATATGAGATACTTCGCGTACATACTCGTAAAATGAAAATAGCTAATGATGTCAATCTTCAGAGAATAGCAGCAGATACTGAACTCTTCACTGGAGCTGAACTAGAAGGCCTGTGTAGAGAAGCGGGATTCGTAGCACTCAGGGAAAACATGTCTGCTGAAGCTGTATGTGATATCCATTTTCAGACTGCTAAGAGATCTTTGAAGCCAGCATTGACCGAATCAGAAATTGACAAGTATGCGTCCTTCATGAAGGGTCCGTCACTAAAAACTAGTGATGGTCAGTTTGATTCAAGTGAAGCCTATCAGAAAAATAACTATTATGCTCCTATGTTTAGAGGTTGTATTATGGGTCTTGTATTAATATCTGCTGCAAAATTTCTCATTTATACAAGTCGAAGCCGACATAATTAGCATCTACTTGAATAATTTGGTAAGTACACATGTTAGTCAATTGTGCACTATTTATGCAAGAATGATGTGTGCTTATTATAGCTTCGTTCTTGCAAGGTATCTGTTGGAATTTTTCATAACCCTTAAGTGGATACTTAAAGGTTTTGATTTTGCCGATTGTCTTCCAGCGTAATAAAACGGGTAAGTAGGCATGAAGAAGACGTGGGATCTCATCCAATATAAAACGGGTGTGTGAGTGTGATAAATTATTTAAAAGTTCTTAGATTTTACTGTTAGAAACTTTTGCTGAGATTATTTCCTGGCCTGTTTTCCCTCCTAGAAAGAAATTGGGCATTAATATATTGGATGCGGTTCCAACTTCCAAGTGTTCAGCTTGTGGTCTCGTAGACAATTATTTTCTTTTCCAACTAAAAAAAGTATGATCTTTTGATTGAAAATATATATTGAACTTATAATGAAATAACTAAATTATGTTTTTTTTTTTCCTTGGTTGTCCGGCGTATTTTTTGTAATAAGCAAAAATTAAACCAGTAGCAAAAGAAATTAAAAGAAACAAAAGTTACGGTTAAATTTTGAAAATTCACTTTATGCCAGCTATTCTTTTCTTTTTCTATTCATAATAATAATAATAATAATAATAAAAGTTGGTCTTTATTTTATTAAAATTATTTATTTGACATATTCATACTATATAATAAAAAAAGTTTGTCTATATTTTGTTGAAGTTATTTATTTAACATCTAATTTATTTGATACATTTATACTATATAATAAAATGGATAGTTAGTCTTTGTTTTGTAGAAATCATTTATTTAACATTTAATTTGTTTGATAATTTTTTTAATTTTACAAAAAGAAAATAGACAATAATACTATATAATAAAAAGGAGAGTTGATCTTTATTTTGTTGAAGTCATTTATTTGACATCTAATTTGTTTGACACATCTATATCTATAATAAAAATAAGAGTAGGTCTTTGTTTTGTTAAACTCTTTTATTTGACACCTAATTTGTTGACAATTTTTTTAATTTTGCAAAAATAAAATAATAATTTATACTTTATATAATAAAAAGAAGAGTTGGTTTTTATTTTGTTGAAGTCATTTATTTGACATCTAATTTATTTGATACATTTATTTTACATCTAATTTGTTTGACAATTTTTTTAATTTTGCAAAAAGAAAATAAAAGATGATAAGACAAATGAGAGTAAAATAATGAGGACTTTGAGTTATTATATTAATTTTTTTTTATACTATGTAATTAAAAGGTGAGTTGGTCTAAGTTATTTATTTGATATCTAATTTATTTGACAATTATTTTAATTTTGTAAAAAATAAAATAAGAAATGATAAGACAAATGAGAGTAAAATAAGAAGAACCTTGAATTATTATATTAAAATTTTCATTTTTTAATATATTTTTTAGAGAACATTCTTTATTTAATACAATAAAAAATGCTAATTATATATATATATATTAGTAAAATGCTAATATATATATATATATTATAGTTTTTATTTTTTCGCTAGCAATTAGGTAAAAAAAATTTGTTTTTCTTATCAAATTGATGTACACATTCAACAAAGAAACAAACAGAGAAGAAGAAAATATTAGATGATTATAAACATTAAAAAATTAAGAAAATATTAACTATTATTATCTTTTTGAACATAAATTAACAATTACTATTTAAAATTAAATTTTATCTTCAAGATAAAAAATAAATCATAACAAAATTGTTCTTATAAATAAACAAGAAAAATCATCAAACCCCAAAATTCTATGATTAAAATGGTACTTAATTTATCAACAACAACAACAAAAACTAAGATTTTATTTTACATCCATTTTTATTTTTCTTTGGTGTATAAATAACTTAGTTATTTATCTAGTTTTATTTTTAATCCTTATTTGAATAGATTAAAAATAAAACTCTATGATGAAATAAGATTATGTCATACAATTAAATTTTTGTTTTGTTTTGTTTCCTTAACCATAAAGTTTTTTTTTTTTTATTTGCTACAAGAATATAAATTTATTTAAATAATTGTTTATAAAAAGCAAAAAAAAAAAAAAAAAAAAACTTCTTTTACTTGCATTTTGATTTAGTATTTCTTTTCCTTAAATATAAAGCTGCTTCTTTGTTATATGAATTTATTATCTTTAATTTTTTGGATTTTTTTATAAAACATAAAGAATTCTTATTTAACATATTCCTGCGAACAATTAACAAAACACATATTTTTGCAAAAAAAAGAAATTTTTTTTTCTTTTGTCTCCATTTCATTTTGGCTTTTATTTTCCTAATTATAAAGCCATTTTTTTACTACATGAATATAAAGCTATTTATATTATAAAATAATTTTCAATCGAATAATAATATTACAGCAAATACGAATAAAGCACATATTTAAAATTAGTTTTAATTAGAAATGAAGATCTTTACTTAAAAAAGAAAGCCCCAATCAAATTACAAATTTTTAACTAACAAAAAAGTAAATATCATTAATACCACGAGCACACAACTTTGATTGTTATTGCTATTAAAAATAATAAAAAACTTTATTTGTTGTTAAAACTATAGCTTTATTTAGCTAGTAGTCTTGTAATTTGATAACGTATAATATCTTAATATAAAATATAAGTCTTTTGAGACTTAAAAATATAGATGTTAAAATTATCAGCAAAAAAACTATTATGACATATAATAACTTGACATAAAATATTAAAATTTAATTAAATGATACAAACTATTGTGGCTTTTTTTCTTTATAAAATTTGTTTTATAGTTGCTCACTTGAATAAACATATTTGGCAATTTTTATTAATCTATATATTTTCAAACAAAGAAAAAACTTCTTATTATCATGTTACCGATTTTGAGCCATTGTGCCACTTTTATTTTATCTTACACAACAATAATTCAAAATATATTATTCATCTAATAATTTAATGATATATATAATATATATATATATATATATATATATTTTTTTTTTTTTTTTTTTTTCATTTCAACTATATATTTGAATCATATAAAGTATTGTTTAATGTAAAAAATAAAAAATAATTCAACACATGCATTTCATTAAATCTCTTATTAAAACGAGTACATTACACTTAACATTAAGGTGGAATTTGTTAAAATAAAAACTAAAGTTTTTGACGTAATATAGGAGGTAAACAATGTAGAAATTTAATAGTTAAATTTTATTTTTTACATTATATTTTAAATTTATTTTTGTTTGCTAAATCTATTTGTATATTATAAGAAATATTTTTATTAAAAAATACATTAATATGCCTTTATAGATCATTCGAAAAAGTTTTATTTTTTATTTTTTTAGAAAAAAAAAAAGGTCATTTAATTAATTAATTGATGATAGTAAGATCATGTCCAAGAAAAGAACATTGCCAAGCCGGCTTCTTTCCAATCAAATATTATAATCATTACAAGTAAGTCCACATTTAGCTAATTTATGGGCTACAAATTTAACAAGGAAAATAAACTAGCATGTCAAATTAAATTCAAAATATCTTCAACAATAATCTACTAATGAAAGAAGTTAATATTAATTTTTACCACCTTTATCGCCTGAAGGCAATTAGACACGAAAATAATGTTGTGAAATCTAATATCCTCGCCGTTACTTGATTGAGTATATCTATCTTATTTTCTAATAATTTTATAAATGTATAAATATTCATATATTTTAAATTATACTTATATTTGTATTTAGATATTTTCTTTATTGTGAAAGTATTTCTGTATTGCGAAAAAAAGAAAAATAAAATTTGCTTCAACAATAGCACCCAAGTGGTTCTAAGTAACAAAACCAACCCAACATATCCTGGCCGCTCAACTTTGCATCCACATTAACTTTGAACTTCCCCCAACGTTAAAGAAATAAATAAATATTTTAATCTATAAAGTTTGTAACATGTAAAATTTCAAAAACTTCAGGAATTTTTTTTTGAATCTAATAAGGTAGTGAAAATAATTGCTACATGTTAAATAAAAAAATAATTTGAATGAAACCAATGTTTTTTTTTTTTTAATATTAATAAATTAAAATATTCTATAATTACATTGAAAACGATTTTTTTTATAATTCAAAGCATATGCTATAATAGTTAAAGTAATATATTTATGTTATAGACTATTTAAATATAATATATAGTTATTTAAATATTATTAAAGACTATTTAAACATAATGATGAATATATTATAAGTATGTTATTTGATATATTTCATGAACATTATATATATTTATGTTATTTTAAATGTCACTTTTATTTATATTAGTATTGACTGAAAATGAACTTAACAAATTCTTTCATCCTATTTCTATGAACTTAAAAAATTCTTTCATCTTATTTCTATTATGTCATTAAATAGTAATAATGTAAAAAAAAAAATTATTTAAAAATAGATTGTAGACATCGATATGATTAATCAATGATATCTATAAATATATAATAATATCGTATATATTTGGTTAAAATAATATTGTATATTCACATTATATGGAATATTAAGTTAAAGTTAATAATTTTTAACACAATTTATCTACAAAATAGTTAGATAATTGAGTTTATATAAGTTAGATCGTAAACAAGTTAATTTGTTTAAATTACTTAAAAAATTAGGTTACAATGAGTTAATCGAATAACTCATAATTATATAAATAATCTAAATAAATAAGTAAAATTATTAAAATATATAGATAATTATTTCTTATTTAATGATTTTGTAGGTTTGCATTTTGAAATATTATTGAAATGATATTTAAATTTATTTTATTTTTTATTTTTATCAATTTATAATAATATATTGTTTACTTTAATTTTGTATGTTTTGATTATTTATTATTTATTTTATACTTAAAACAAATTTTTATTTACAAAAAATTTGTGATATATATATTTTTAAACTTTTTTGTTATTGTTTAAAACTTTAATACCTTAACTTTAATGTATCATAATATTTATAATTATTAATATTATTTTTATTTTATATTAGTTAATATTTTAATATTTTTTGTTAAAATAATGCTTAAATTAATTTAATTTTTAGAATTTAATTATAATTTATTATGTTAATAGATTACATAAGTATATATTAATACTTGATATATTATTTTAAATTTTTTTACATTATAAAATATAATATATATTATTTGATATATTTTAACAAATTAAATAAATCTACTCACTTATTAAACAAATTAAATCATGATTTTACTTTTTAAAAACTGTTTAATAAATAAATTAAATATTAATCAAACTTATACAAATTAAATAATAAATGGATCGATCCCACACTCTATACCACCCACCAGTTTTCCGGCTATAAAGTAATATGAATATTATCCGATATCGCGATATATCGGAATCAATGTTGCGAGTAATTTCAATTAAAAAAAAAAACAAATGTTGCGAGAAATCACGAATTTTACTTCGAGACATCCCTTTAAATAATTAAATATTTTAAATATAATAAAATGACAAATTTAACCCTTTACTTAAAATTAAAAAATACATCCCACTTTACCCACATCACATCCCACATCCCACATCTCACATCCCACATCCCACTCCTTAAAATTTCATACATTCCACTCTTCTCCCTCATCACCTCTACCTTCTCTCCATATTTATCATCAACCATAACCCAAAATATTAAAAATAGAGGATAGATATATGTAATATACAAAAGAGTTGAAATTTTTTGAAAAAAATGGAGATAAAAAGCAATTAAAATTGGTATGTAAATTTTTTTTTTCTGCAAATCGCGCAGTGGTTCGGTAGCCCTTACCGAACATATCATATAGGTTCGGTATCCCCTACCGAACATATCATATAGGTTCGGTAACCCCTACCGAACCTACATGATATGTTCGGTAGGGGTTACCGAACAAAACAGTTAGGTTCGACACCTCTCTACCGAACTACTATACATTTAAGTAGAATGTATAAGAGTAATTTTTAAAAATATTTTTGGTATTTTAAATATTAATAATTTTTTTATAAAATTTTTGTATTTATTGAAATGTACCACAGCAAATTTTAGGATTTTTTCAGAATTTCCCTTTTGCTTTTCTTGTCGTCTATCTTATGTACAAAATAGTACATGTTTACAATATATTACGGTGCTAATTGGTACTTTATTTGCCCGACGTTTTGGGTCCTCAAACCTCACTCACTAATAATCTATAGGCTATCGTCTATCTTCTTTGCGCCGTCTCCTCCTCCTCCTCCTTAGTAAAGCAGCACCACCGCTCAACTTCTTCTTGGTCTTTTTTGTTTCCAATATTATCTGGATTTTTTTTTGCAATTCAAAAGGTAAGAAACTTGCCTAGTTACAAATCGCTCAAGGCCGTTGTTTCTTTCGGCTTTTTTGCGACTTTGAAGCTTCTGTTGTTCAATGAATATTCTATTTGAAATAGAACAATTATTGATTGTTGAGAATAATCTGCCTTCTATTTAGAAGTAAAAATAAATATTTTTTCTTCTAAGGGTATAAAAATATAGTAAATTGTTGTTTTTGTTAACGAATTTGATGTTTAATTAATTTATTATTTTTCATGAGAACTTCCAGGTACTTGCTTTGCTTCATTGGGCTAGGCTAATTCACACTAGAGACGAGCTAGGTCTTGTGAGCTTAGCCTAATATGCCTTCAATGGCTCAGGAAGGTGCCGCCAACTCCACCGAAAACCGTAAGCCCAATGGAAATATTTTTAATGGCAAAGATAATGACTTTAAAAGGTAAAAATGCTAAAAAGCTTGTGTCTTGTTTATGTTGTATTGCCTAGTAATTTTCATTTGAAGGAGACGATTAATCCAACTCTATTATTTATACTTGTAAATAGAAGAGACAATTTAATGTGTAGTTATTATTATAATGCAGAAGACAGAGGATTTTGCAACACAGAAAGTCTCTTCCAATTGCTTCCGGTATGGTTTGAGGAAAATGTATTCTTTCTTTCCCTCGTTGATCTTGTATTTTTCTTTAGAGGAATCTGTACTCACTATTGTTATGTTCTTCTAATAGCTGAGAGAAGGCTAGTGGAGGAGGTTCGGAGTAATGATACTTTGATAATTGTTGGTGAAACAGGAAGTGGAAAGACAACACGTATGTTTTCTTTATATGCATTTGTATATGACAATGTATGTGTTTTGACACGTTTTTGTGTGTTTTATGCCTGTACAATAATTTTGCATGAGGTTGCTTGTCACTAACCTTTGAGATTCGTTTATTGTTCTTCTTGGGTTTTTTTTAGAATTGCCCCAGTTTCTGTTCAATGCTGGTTTTTGTCGAGAAGGGAGAGTTATTGGAGTAACCCAACCTAGGCGTATGGCTGCAGTTACCGTTGCGAAACGGGTTGCTGAGGAATGTGAGGTGGAGTTGGGCCAAAAGGTTGGTTACTCCATCAGATTTGATGATATGACTTCTAGCACAACAAAAATAAAGTACATGACAGATGGATTGCTATTAAGGTATAGTGAATGTGTAGCCATGCTTATAATGCACTGTTTTGTATTGTTTACCTAAAATCTTTAGTATCTCCTTTTACTATCATTTATGGAAAATGTGGGGACCTTTGAGTGAATAGTTGTGTTGTAATAGACAAAATCTTTAAGATATCTTAACTTAATAATAAATAGAACGTATGGAGCTATGTATAAAAGTTCCCCTTATTTTCCTTTCAGTTTTCAGTTGTTAAATTGATAATGAGCTTTCACTGTCCTTTCAGGGAAGCACTATTGGATCCGTATCTGTACAGGTACTCAGTCATCATCATTGATGAAGCTCATGAGAGAACTGTGCACACTGATGTGTTACTGGGTCTTCTGAAAAATGTACAATCTGCAAGGTCAAAATCTGCCAATGACAGCCAAAATTTTGAAAACGGGAAGCCAAAAGATGGTGTACTGTTGGGGAAAGGAAATGCTGCTCAATGCAACGGTTTTCTCAAGCAGTACCTAGGTAGAAAACACCCTCCATTGAAGTTAATAATCATGTCTGCCAGCTTGGATGCACGTATTTTCTCTGAGTATTTCGGTGGTTCAAAAGCCGTTCATATCCAAGGGCGCCAGTTTCCTGTGGATATATTTTATACCCATCATGCTGAGTCCGATTATCTGGATGCTGCCTTGATTACTATATTTCAGGTTTCTGTTTTGTACTTTTCTCCTATACATTCTGACCCCACTCTTCATTATTTGATAATTATTTCTATCAAGCATAAACAACTACTTGGCTGTGGTTCAAACCTTTGACTTGAATTGGGGGAGGGGGAGTAAGTAGTAACTTAAGTTTTGATATCACTTGTCAAGGAGACTTTGAGGGAGCGAACATAAGTAAGCTTTGTATGTATTGACTATGTTGGTTATAAATACTAATCTATTTTGATGATTTTGAGTTTGAAACTTTATTTACTTTATTCCAGTGCTTTCACTTTTTTTTTCATGCTCTTTAATGTTGGGCTTATTTCATGGTCAAATGTTGAAGCTCATCCCTTGATGGTTTTTATAGAGCTTGTAGACAAGTTCCTTTTTGTTTTACTGACTTAGTCTTTATATGTATTCAAACTTCTCAATTAATCATTAACCCTAATGTATCTTTCTCTCATTAGATTCATCTTGAGGAAGGCCCAGGTGATATACTTGTATTTTTGACCGGACAAGAAGAGATCGAATCTGTTGAAAGGCTTGTGAAAGAACGACTTAGACAGCTACCTGAAAACAGTCAAAAGCTAGCGACATTCCCAATATTTTCATCTCTTCCATCAGAGCACCAAATGCGAGTTTTTACACCTGCCTCACCGGGTTTTCGTAAGGTAATGTTTTTGAACTTACTATGTAGTTCATGTTATTAGTAAAAATTGCAATTGATGAAACCTTAAATAAATGTTTAATGTGAGGCTCATTTTATAATAACTATAGCATTGAAAGCTTTTCAAGGGAACATTTTCAAGTTGACCTGATTTGAGCGATGATGGATGTAATATGCTCATTTTAGATATTAATGATACTTGCAATGAAGTGCCTTACTTTTCATAACTTAATCAATTGTGTTCTCAGTGGGAACCTTCCTACGTACCACCAAGCACCATAAAATTAGCCCTTTGTATGGTCTATCAGAAAGAAAAAAAAAATATTAAGTATAAAAAATGACTATGTAAAGTGTTTAAATTTCCAGCTCATATGCTACTCCACAATTTTATTTAGGTAATACTCGCAACAAATATTGCTGAGACATCAGTGACAATTCCTGGTATCAAGTATGTTATAGATCCTGGATTTGTTAAAGCACGGTGTTATGATCCAAATAAAGGTTTGGAATCATTGACTATTGTTCCAGTTTCAAAGGCGCAGGCTCTTCAACGTAGGTAGATATCATTTAGCTTTATATTTTTTATTTTACAATAATTATGCATTTAAATTAGTAGAGTTTATTTGACATTTCCAACTACAAAAAAATTACCTTTATGCAGTTATTCTCCTTTTGTAAGCAAAGTTCACTGGACCTAATTTTACTTTGTAATATTATGGTTATTGTTTGTCAATTATTGGTGTGATTTATTGAATTCAAAATTAGTATTCAGATTTTTTTTTTGGGTCAGAGTCTTGCTTCAACTTTGCCGTTGCCTTTGTTTTTGTGTTTCTGTTTTACCTACTTCATGGATGCGAAACTTAGATTTATAAACTTGAAACATTTGCATTTTAAATGAAACTCTGGCTTTTATGTTTCAATTATTTGTTATGGGAGCTTTCTCATCCAAACTTTTGCAGTATATTCAAGATTTTATATTTCAATTATTTTGTTAGTAGAGTTTATTTGACATTTCCCACTACAAAAAAATTACCTTTATGCAGTTACTCTTTTGTATGCAAAGTTCGCTGGACTGAATTTTACTTTGTAATATTATGGATGTTATTGTTTGTCAATCATTGGTGTGATTTATTGAATTCAAAATTAGTATTCAGGTTGTTTTTTTTTGGGGTCAGAGTTTTGCTTTAACTTTGCCTTTGTTTTTGTGTTTCTGTTTTACCTACTTCATGGATGCGAAACTTTGATATATAAACTTGAAACATTTGCATTTTAAATGAAAATCTTGCTTTTATATTTCAATTATTTTGTTAATAGAGTTTATTTGACATTTCCAACTACAAAAAAATTACGTTTATGCAGTTATCCTCTTTTGTAAGCAAAGTTCACTGGACCTAATTTTACTTTGTAATATCATGAATGTTATTATTTGTCAATCATTGGTGTGATTTATTGATTCAAAATTAGTATTAAGATTTTTTTTGGGTCAGAGTTTTGCTTCAACTTTGCCTTTGTTTTTGTGTTTCTGTTTTACCTACTTCATGGATGCGAAACTTTGATATATAAACTTGAAACATTTACATTTTAAATGAAAATTTTGCTTTTATATTTCAATTATTTGTTATGGGAGCTCTCTCATCCAAAATTTACAGTATATTCAAGATTTGGATCTAAGTGGGTTAAATCATGAAATTTGACAATGATGTTTATGAATGACTGATGGATTTCTCCTGCAGCGGACGTGCAGGGCGAGAAGGACCTGGGAAGTGCTTCCGCCTCTACCCTGAGAGGGAATTCGAGAAGCTTGAGGATTCAACAAAACCAGAAATCAAGCGCTGCAACCTTTCTAATGTAATTTTGCAACTCAAGGCTTTGGGAGTTGATGATATTCTTGGTTTTGACTTCATAGAGAAACCATCAAGGTGAAAAATTTGAATGCCTACAGTCATATTATTTCATATTTTAGAGAGCAAGTGCATCAAATTTTTGTATGAGTTGGAATATTTAGCCATCCTAGGTTTCTAACTCCTATGTGGATGATTAAAACCCCTACGATCCCTGACAAGTCAGATCCTGCGACATCTTTCTGTGCATCTTTCCCACAGGACCATTCTTTTTTCTCCCCATCTCTGTTTCACTCTGACTTTCCTTCCCTTCAACCTAATCTTTTTACGCCTTAGTCAACTCGATACATAGGCCAAATGAAAATTGATTTGAAAATATGCATTAGAGAATGTATTTTAGTGGAACAGAGTAGACGCCGGACCTATACTTACCTGGTTTGTATCTTGGATGGCTGGGCATCTTGTTGCCAGTAAAAGTAGTTATTTGCTTTTGTCTTTGAACTTTTAACAATTGGGTCCATTTGGTTTTTTATGAATCTGGCTTTGCCTTTAATTACACATATCTAGTTTATTTAGCTGAATTTGCTTTTCTCTTTTTTAAGTTTGGTTTCTTTTGGGAATTGTTGAGGGAAGGCCTGGCACTTTGTTTGGTTCATTATTTGTGTTATTCATCTTATAATCTGTCAGAATTTTAAAATTTATGTCATGCATTATACAGGTCGGCAATAGTTAAATCATTGGAGCAACTCTTCTTGCTTGGTGCTCTGACAGATGAATGTAAACTCTCGGAAGTTGGACATCAAATGGCTAGGCTACCTTTAGACCCTATTTATTCCAAAGCTCTTATTCAGGCTAGTGGATTCAAGTGCTTGGAAGAAATGTTGATAGCTGTTTCCATGCTTTCAGTAGAATCCATATTTTATGCCCCTCGTGAGAAGTTAGATGAGGTATGTGTATTTGGAGTGTAGTTTAATATTTATTGCTGATGGTTACTTGTGGGATTATTATTGAGCTAACAATTTTGCTGATAATTTGATTAATGACTTTCCTGGAGTATCTGATTAATAAGCAAAATCAGAGAAATAAGGATATAGAAAAGAAAAAAAACTGGATAAATTTTTACTAGAACAAATTTGCAGCAATAATTATTTTGTGCATAGAATAAGGTTGGAATTGTAGACGAAGAATATCTGAAATTTTTCATTGTTTACTGCCAGTTACCATGGTTTTCATGAGTTCATCATGGAGAGAACTCGTGCAATGTAATAATTTCATTAAATAGACGAGGTGCCTATGAGCGTGTCTAGTATTTGAAATATATATTTCTCTTATTGGCCAGGCAAGAACTGCAATGAAATGCTTTTCTAATTTAGAAGGTGACCACATCACTTTCATTAATGTATATCGAGCGGCTGATAAGTTTATGGAGAAGAAAAGGTTGGGTCATAGTAAGGAGAAGGCTGAAAAAATGCTGAGAAAATGGTGCAAGGAAAATTTTATAAATAGTCGGTCTTTGAGGCATGCTCGTGACATCCATGGCCAAATTCGAGGACATGTTGAGCAAATGGGTCTTCATCTCTCTTCTTGTGGAGATGACATGCTTCAATTTCGCAGATGTCTTGCTGCATCATTTTTCCTCAATGCGGCTGTAAAGCAGCCTGAGGGAAGATACAGGTAACTAATTTCATCAAAGACCTGAAGTTTTTGGTTAGTCCATCTCTTGTCAGCAAAGGAACTTTTTTAGTTGATGTTGCCTCTAGAAGGTTTCTCGTGTCTTTTTAATCGAAAAGTCTTAATATTTGCGCCTTTCCTTTTTATTTCTTTTGGGTTCTCGTTGCTCATTTTCCATTCACTCTTAACAAGATCCTTGTATACCTAATCAAATGGACAGGGCATTGGCAAGTGGTCAGGTAGTGCAGATTCACCCCTCTTCTGTATTGTTCCGGACGAAACCAGAGTGCATAATTTTTAATGAATTAGTCCAGACTAATAATAAATACATCCGAAACATAACTTGTATTGATTATTTGTGGTTAACTGAGCTAGCTCCTCAATATTATGCTGTTCAGAATTGAGCTTCTGTACTACTACTAAGAGGTATTTTCATTATTTAATCAGTTTTTGGTGATCTTGATGGACGCATTGCATCTAGTCTAATTTATTTTACATTTGACTGTATCTTGTAGGAAGAAGCTTACGTCAGTGAAATGATAGAACTCAAAGCTTATATTTGCTTACAGATTTTTTCCCCTGGTCTTTGCAAAAAAGAAACTCATATGCCACAGGGATATAGTGATTTGTTACTTCGAATTTAATCTGGATCGTCCATTTCCACTTAGTGTAATAGAATATGCTGATTTCGAGTTCGTCTAAAGCAAGGGACGAATTTCCCTGGCTGCCCTCTGCACCTAAGTCTCTTCTTGGTCTTGGTGTGTAGTTCAGCAATGTGTGTTTGTTTTGTTACCAAGAAATAGGAGATGCATTTTAAGCCTACTTCCATTGTTTACGAAATTAATATAAAAAGATTATTCAGGTTATATATTGATGATGGTGATTAAATTATGTGTTCCAGTTATATTTGTCTACTGGTAGTGTGAGTTACATCTCAATAAAGCCGACTGTGCAGTTTTCAATAGTACAACTCTGCTTTCTGCTAGCAGCTCCTCCAAAGGTTTTGCAAGCGCAGCTCTGCTATTGAAAGTTGACGTTAAAGCTGTTCAAGGAAAACCCCTACGACTAGCTTTCAGACGCATACACCTTCGAGTTTAGAACACATAGCAAGATGGTCTAATATGGTGGAAGCTTTTCTTTCAGCTCCTTACAATTGGCCTTGGGCTATTTTTTGTATGAGGTGTATCTTGTTTTGAGTAGTAACTGTTTCTTACTATTTATCTAACCATTGTTTTCATAACGCACTTGTTTAGAAACTTCCTGATATAAACACTTTGATGAGTCAGTCCAATGGAGCTTGCCTCTGCTCTCTAATATGTTGTATAGCTTAATAGTTCAATAATGTGAGATTATGTTATTTTCCAGCTTTTTGAACCCTAAAAACACTAATACATCATTATTCATAGTGTTTGTTTTTGGTCCAGATTTATAATGAGAGAATATTTGGTTGAACTTTTTGTTCCCTTACAGTACAAAGAACTACCAACATAAACAAGAATTTAAGGAGTCTTCTACTTACTTTAGAATAGACATTTGTTCAAACAACTTTATGAGAGACTTGCAATAGCTTTCTGTGCAAATGCTTTTTTGTTTTCCTCTCTGTAAAGCGAATCACTTTGCTGTATCTTTTGGTTTAAAGAAGGTTCCCTATTTAGTGCAAACTTAACTTTCCATTAACAAAGAATAATATTTGTTATTCTGCTTGCATTAACCTCCCAGCATAGAAAAAGAAGAGTAAACAATATTGTTGTTACGATAAATTTGTGATGTATAGTCGTGTCTTATTGAAAAATAGTGGGCGGTGAGCTAAACTTTGGCCTCACTTCTAAGGGTTTTTTTTTTTTGAACCACTACGTATATGACATAAGTGTTGATGGTACTTTACAACTAAATATATAACAGACATTACATCATCGTACCTAGAAGACTCTTTTTCTTGAAAAAAAAAAAAAAAATTTACACAACAACAAATATGTTTGTCTGGCATGATGTGGAATTTTGGCCCAAACAATCGATGTTTTCGAAAATTACCTCAATTGCTCTCCTACCTATCCATTAAAAAATTTATGTAATTCATTCATGTTCTTTGTTATAATGATAAAAAATAATAATAAATTTTTTTTATCAATATTATATTATACTTATATTATCGTAAAAATATTGCCACCCACACCTAAAGTATAACAAGGAAGTATGTTATTCTCAGTATTAAATAATGACAGAAATTAACTTATACCATTTGATTTTTCCTCTAAATATCACCAACTATAAATTGGGAAAAAAATAAAATAAAAATTTGCATCAGAATTTCCCTTCAAGGAAGAGATTATTTTTAAACACAGTTTAATTTATTTATATATGTGTTCAAAATCTTTGAAGCTTTAGCAACGAAATATTATACTTTTAAAAAAAAATTAAACCATACGGCTAACAATACTAGTCTGAATTTGATTGATTTATTTATTTTAATTGAATTTTATTTCTTATATATGAGTTTAAAAAATTAAATATAACTATGAAATTTTATTTATTTATTTATATTAATATTATTTGTTTTAACTAGAATTTGTTACTTTTGTTTATTTGGATTTTATGTGGTCTATTTTGTTGAAAATGATTCTGTATTAACTTTTTTTATTTTTTTTAATTTAATATTATTTATAAATAAGGCTTTGATGATAAAGATGCTACAGACATTACAAACTAGTTAGCATATCTATTACCTTCAACTTTTTATTAAAAAAACATAACCAAGTGGAAATACATTATCCAAATAAAGCACACGTTTTTTAAAAAAAAAAAATTTGTCTTTTTGTTGGTCACTTCCTTCCTTTTTAGAACCCACTGCTTGCTCTCGCCGTGCCTCAAAGCTTCCCTCCAGATCTGATATTCGTTTGAGGTATTTCGATCAAGCCCTCTTCAATCTTTTCTCAGATTTAGGTTATTCATTCTCACTGATTCGTTGCGTTTTATTTTTCATCGTTTTATTTTTTTATGTTTGTTATATGGATAATTTGGTGTTTTCTCACTCTAAATTTAGTGGATTTGGGGTCATATAATTACCATATAAAGAATTGTAATCTGTCTTTGGTAGATCTACTTGCTGTGTTGTGTTGTAAGGTTTGCGAGTGAGACATTTCTTATACTTCACAGTTTGTGATTTGTTAATTATGTATTTTGTTGTTGTTCATTTTCGTCACTTTATTTTGATTGTGAATAATTTCTCTCTTTCAACGATTTTGACGACAATGCAATTGAAGCTTGAAAATAATAGATTAAAAATATGGAAAATGGGATTAGTATGAATTATTTTTAAGTAATTACGATCATATTGACATGGAAAAAATTTATGCATCAAGTACTTTGCTAGAATTCGTGTTGTTCAAATGTACAAAGAAGCTGAGGTGGGTAGTCAGTTGTATGATCATGGTGTTGCTGATATGATGTTAGATATGTGGAAAACATGTAAATGGATTACTGGAAGTATTAAGTCCATTGGTATATCAGTGAGTGAGAGCTTTTTGCTTGTTTGATTGTTTGTTTTGATCAGACACCTAGGATGCATTATAAAGCCTGATTTAGAGAAAGTGGAAAGGGAATAGAGGGAAAAATTATTTCCTTGTGTGAAACTTGTCCCATTGTCTATAGTTTAGGTTGCTGCCTTAACAATCCTTTTTATTATCATCTATAAGAAAGCAAAGCACCTTGAATCATAAATGTTGCTACTTCCTTATTGATGACACAAATTAGTTGGAATATGAATTATGAAATGGTTACTTACAAAGTTACAAGTAGGATAAACGTATACGATTAATGAGTTTTTCTCATGTTGGTGTTGAAGAGAGTAGTGAGGTACCCATCTTTATAGGTGGAGAAAAGCATGGGTCGTGGAGTTAGCAGTGGTGGTGGACAGAGTTCATTGGGATATCTTTTTGGAAATGGAGAGGCTCCAAAACCAGCAGCCAACAATGCTCCATCTACTCCAAATGAAGGGAAGTCTGTGAGTAATAAGTCTGCTTGCAAACCTGCTGATCCAATCAAGCAGATTCCAGCAGGGATCCATAGTTCTTCTACAAACAACTACATGCGAGCTGATGGCCAGAACACTGGCAACTTCATCACAGTATGATGTTTGTTATGCTTACTGTTTTCATAATGCTATTGACACATGGTCTTTAAATGCTTTTAATACTCAAAAGATGCAGAACATACTTACTAGACTTTCGAGATTATTCTAATGACAATATCATGAATTTTTTACTATGCAATGCCATAAACAACTGCGACAATTACTTTTTATTGTAAATTGTAAACACATTAATGTAGAGAATATTTTATGTGCCATACAAGAGTGGAAGACTAGAAGAGCAAATAATTGTTGCTGATTTTGTTGCTTGGGCGTATTATTTACTGCTAAAGCTTATATGCTAATTACCATACTCATTATTTATTTTTACTTGTTGAATGCAGGATCGGCCTTCAACTAAGGTGCACTCTACCCCTGGTGGTGGGTCTTCTCTTGGTTACCTCTTCGGCGGTGGACCTGCTGGTGGTAAATGACGAACGACTTATATCTTGTTAATAGGAGTAATGTTCATTGGTTTTTGTTGAAATTTCTGTTTTGAATGATGAATTGTTTTCATCCATTTAAGTGAACAATGTTGACCCAATTGTGTAATATATGGCTTGGTGATGGTTTGGTTTAATCAATTGAGAGTACTCGATTTTATATGCCTAAAGCATCTTTTACCGAGTTCTTACTTGTGGACTAACATTTTTTTCTGTGAATATTAGTTGTAAATTTCTTGATCGTTTTATGCTTCCCAGTCAAATTGTTGCTCCAAATCAACTGTTCCTGGACAGATTTCATGAAACTTTTGAAGTTGCCAAGGCTAAAACAACTGTGGGAAATTAAATTTATAAGGCAACTCAGTCTTATACTATTTTGAATTTTGTTTAATTGGCTAAAATTTTTCATTTGTCATTTTTTACATCATACGAAAATGACTTCGAATTCGAGTGTACTTTTACACTCTCCCCTTTACGTGTTTGTTGTTTATTAAATAATAATAATAATAATGTTTAATGACTAAATTGTCCCTACATTCAGATGTAACAACATTGAAGCATTTTTGCCATTCATATTTAATATTATTATTGCATTTTGCAGTGGTTCAATAGTAGCTTATCAAACTCATTTACTAGGAGCCTTGCAAATCGGAAGGAGCTATCACACCTACCTTTAGAGCTGAATATAGATAGATTAAGTAATTATCTACGCATGCTTAACGATCATATAGCGAGTTAAAATTAGGGGTGGCAATTCGTGCGAGCTGGGCTAGTTCGAGCTGGCCCAAACTAGCCCAGCCCAAATTGGTTCAACCCTAGCTCAGCCCAAATTTAATTCGAGCTAGCATTTGTGAGCCCGAGCCCAAACCAAACACAAACGAGCTGGCCCAAACTAGCCCATATTAGCTCAAACTAGAAATTACATGTTTTTTTTAGTTAATGATTTTTCATACAACCCTATTTTTCATGCACCCAAAAAAACTCGTTAACTCACCAAATTTTTCATGCAAACTCACACAATTATCAGAAGATTCTCAAAGAACATATAAAATATAAAAGTAAGATTGTTTTATGCGATTGGATTATTAGCAGAGAAGAAAACCTGTTTTAGTTGCCCATTCTTGCCACCAATGGTAGTAAAAATAATATGACCAGTCTCTGTCCCATCACCATCAACAACAGTTGCTTCTATTTCCTGCACAAAAAAACACATATGTCTAAATTACATCTTCACTGAATCAATGTTAAATATTGGCATTAATTAACCTTTGTTGGAAATTAACTTGCTGACTGAAGCAGAAAGATCAAAGTGCAAGAAAGAAAACAAGATGAAACAAGTATTCACCTTGTCATCTCTAATTTTCATGTCATTCATCTCATCAGGCAATTTATCCACACCAACAGTAATGTTAGTTTGAATCCCATATTCCTGCAATGATAATAGAAAATTACAATATTGTTAGTTTAACAAAACAGCAAAAGAAGTACAAATTCAAATTCAAATAGTTTAAAATAGGAAATTATCACTTCAGTCCCTCTGAATTAGTTTTATTCACCTGAATTGAATTATTGGTAGAATTTTTTTGTTATATTAATTACTATTTCCGTACCATAAAAGAAGAAACTTTGTTTTGACTTACAATTTAAACACCGTGTTTCTCAGCATGAGTTATATACACAAAGAATGTGGCCAAAATGACAGAGGTCAAAGGAGTAATTGCAGACACCCAGAATAACTTCTTTTTCTTTTGTGCCTGCACACCTCATATTATTATATATACAATCAAATGAATAAAAAATGGAAAGAAAAAAAATCAGATAAATGAATGCATAGAAAAGGGATAAAAATTATTACAATATGTTTGGAAAGCAGAAGATAAGCCAGGAATGATAATCCTATTACTATAGTCTGCCAATTCCACTGCAAAACATAGACAATATTTGAGAATGTTAAGTATTTTGAGGACATCAAGATAACAAAATAATAAGAAAAAACAAATAATAATTTTATATATATATATATATATATAATTTATGTTAATTATGATTAATTACCCCATGTTCTGTAGAATTAAAAACAGAACGCATAACAGAAATAATATCAGTTTTCTTGGTAAAAACTTTGATGCCAAGCAAACCCTTGAGTTGTTGAAGTGCAATTGTAACAGCAGCTCCACCCATGAACCCAATAATAGCAGCGTGTGATATAAAATCAATCAAAAAACCCAACCTGTGTAAAGACACCAAATTATACTCATAAAAAAAATACAAAATACAAAATAAGAAGCAGAAATAATAACAATAATAATACCTGAAAAATCCAAGAGCAAGTTGAGTGATTCTAGCAAAGAATGTAGCAGTGAAAGCGAGACGGCGATAAGCCTCTGGATTGAGTTTGGGATCAATAACAAAGCTATTGTTATATCCCTTGAACTACCCATGAAGGCATAAACCAGAGGAGGAACAAAGCTAGTGTCTGTACGTTTCAAAAAAAAAAATTGAAAGCAAATCAAACATGTTACGCATCATATTAAATATATAGAAAACTAGATTACCTGGTGCAAATTTGTGAACCGAAGAGTACGACAGGAAGTTGACGAGCTAACGGGGCTGGCGACAGACGGCTGACGGTAGATCGTGAGAGACGCGAAGTCGCGATTGGAGAATGGGCTGAGGAAACTGGGAAAGTGAAAAAGAGAGGCGCGGCGAGAGGTTAGGGATTTCAGATTTGAGATTTTAAATTAAAATCTATCCATGGTATTAATCAAATTCAAAGAAAAAATTAACCAACAAAATACACTCCAAAACAAAAATGTTGCAGCTGAGAAAGCCATTACTCCATATGTAAAATGCCCTGAAACCTAGCAAAATCAACTCAAATTAAAAGATGAACGCCCAGTAACATCAGTATTTATTCATCTCAACAAAAAGCCATAGAACAAACATTGTAGAAAATCACATAAATGTGCAATATCCAATTTCAAGTGTTAAAGAGCAAGTAAGAGAAAAACACTGACTAGTTCGAGTACGATATCATCAATTTACTACCCAAGAAACAAAATAATGAATAATTTCTAAAGCGGCCACCTACCAGATCGTGAGAGACAATGTCGCGAACGGGCTGAGGGGCTGGCGACAGACGGGCTGAGGGCTGGCGACAGACGAGCTGAGGGCTGGCGACAGACGGGCTGAGGGCTGGCGACGAGGCGCGAATCGTGAGAGGCGGCGAGGCGCGAATCGCGTTGTGAGGAAATTCAGAAATCAGAATGAAATTGTTAATTTGTTATGCTTATCAGCTTATGATGCGTTAGGTTTAGGGTATAAATATAATATTTATATTTATCAGAAAAGAAAAAAAAAAAAAAATTTGGGCTACCGGGCTGGCCCGAACCCAGCCCGAACCCAGCTCGTTTTTTTTCGAGCTACTCGAGCTGGGCCAAATTTGGCCCAAATCCTATTCGATTCGTGTTCGATTCGGGTTTTTCGATTCGGTTTCGATTCGGTCAAACGAGCTACGACACGAATTGCCACCCCTAGTTAAAATGAATCTAAAGGTTATTGTTTTTTTATTTTTAATCGTATGAAATAACCTCCTTTATAAATTATTTTTCTTATAACATAAATAAATATATATTTTTTAGTGTTAAAAAAATTAAAATATATTTTTTTTTTATTAAGGAGTTAAAAATAAAATAAATTGAATAACTTAATTATTTATACAATTGATAGTTATTTTTTCACTGTTGTGCATATACGATTCACTTAAAATATGTATATCTTTATTTATTTAAATGTAATGAGATACAATAATATTGGTTATTTTGATTATAAGTGTCGTCATTTAGTCTTTTAACTTTAAAAAAATGAGTTAAAGACAAAACATATTATTTTAATAATTTTTTAATTAAAATATTATTTTTAAAAATTCAATTAAGAATATATTACATTATTTTAATATTTTTTTTATAAAATATTACTTTAAAAACAAATTTTTAATTAAAAATTATTAAAATAATATATTTTATTCTTAATTGATCATTTTATTTTTAAATTAAAGGATTAAATAACATAACTTATAATCTAAAAATTAAATAACATAAATAATTTGGTCTAAAAAAATAAAAATTTACTCCTTATTTAATATAATTGTATAAGTATGTAACAGACAAGCTGTAAATTTGTAGAAATGATGGTTGTGTGAAAATTTTGTAAAAGCTAGGGGTATCAATTCTGACCATGCCACACAACAAGAATATTATTATTATTATTTTATTTTATTTTGAAATTGAGTGCTAGTTGTTTTGTTATTGTCACCATGTTAGTTTTTTTTTTTTTTACTATTATAATAAATGATTTGAGCAAAATGTTATAAAATTTTGTATAATGTTAAAAAAGTACATCAATTTAAACCTAAAAATACAATACAAATAATATACAAATAAAATTAACAAAAAACGATAGAAACATCTAGAAAAAATATATGTAAGTCATCTTAATTAGAGTTGTCAAAGAGATGAGGCGGGATCGAAAACTCTCCTTTTTGCCCTCGGTACACTGATAAAGATCTACTCCCATTCCAATTAAGTTATTGCGAGGATTATTTGATGATCATACCATGAGAAATGAGGACCTCCAATTCATATTTAATCTTAAAAAATATTTTTTTTAAATAAAATAATAAAAATAAGCATGCAATATAATTAATCTTCGATTGTGCTTAATCATTTACAAGAATCAACATATTACTATATGAAATTGCTATCAACATAAACATAGCTAATCAATCAACATATTATTAATGTATTTTAAAAATATTTAAATGCAAATTAAGATAAAAGTAAATCAAAGCAAATAATAGCCTAGTGGTTTAAATTTAACTTAGAGCTGTTAGGTTCGATTATTAAATACTTTAAATAATATATATTTTAAATAAATACATATATAAATAAAATTTAATAAATATATATTTTAGAGAATGAAACGGGGAATTAACAATATTGTGTACATACCTGATTCGTCAAATTAAACGAGTAGTCTTGTCCTTGGTACTCGTCCTCAAATTGGTCCCTCCACCATCGCATCCCATCGAAAAATATCCACAGAAATCTGCCCCATCAGATAAAATTAACAACCCTAATCCTAATTTTCATTTTTCCCTTTTCAACATTAAATTCATCTGCTGCTAACTTTAATAAAACTATTATTTTATTCTGAAATACAACTCTGCCTTCAACCAGATATGGATATGCCAGCATGAAAGAGCTTGAGAGCTACAATCACGAATGCAAGAAAAAGTTAGATGAAGCTGGGGAACTTGGACAAATACTTGATATTTTGGCTCTTGAGGTAATATGAGTTGCTAGTGTTACTTTTAATATATTTTCTCAAAAAATGCCCTAATTGTTTGCAGATTGATATTGATGTTACTGCTAAAGATAATTGTGATGCATGCTGAGAAGTTATGTTTTGAAGGTATCATCTCCTGGTGCGGAGACGTTGCTAAAGGTTCATGATGATTTAGAATGGTTCAAAAATTTGTCTATTAAATATTAGTCTTATACTATTTTAAATCTTGTTTAATTGGCTAAAATTTTTTATTTGTCATTTTTTACATCATACCAAAATGACTTCGAATGTACTCTCACTCTCCCCTTTATGTGTTTGTTGTTTATTAAAAAAAAAAAAACAAATATTTAATGACTAAATTGTCCCTACATTCAGATGTAACAACATTATAGCATTTTTGCCATTCACATTTAATATTATTATTGCATTTTGCAGTGATTCGATAGTAGCTTATCAAACTCATTTACTAGAGCCTTGCAATTCTCTTTAAGAAGTTCGTAAGGAGTTATCACACTTACCTTTAGAACTGAACATAGGTAGATTAAGTAATTATCTACGCATGCTTAACGATCATGTAGCGAGTTAATGACGCTAATGAATAGTTGTTTTCATATAATAGAAATCAATGACATTGAGTTAATTAAAATATAAATGTAATTACTTTTATTTCTTAAAAGAAATTTACATTTGGATATAAAATATTAGAATAAAATGTGGGACAAATGTTACTTGAGAGAGTGAGTAAATAATTAATAAAATAAATAATATTAGCAGGTTTTTTTTTTTTTTTTTATTATATGGTATAATTTATTTTTATAGTTAAATACTTAAATGTTATATATAAATTATACAAAAATTTTAATATTGTCTAATAAATATGCGTTATAATGCTAACTACTGTGCATCTTTTCATTTACAATTATTTGAAGCATATAAATGTATTTATTTAATTTCAATAACAAATTAATCTCAAACATACGTTTATATATTTTACAATAACAAATTAATCTCAAACAATAAGAGAAAAACCAAACCCTACATTATCTCAAGTCTCGCCCAATCTATTCTCTAGTGACACTGTGGCCGCCCCTTTCTCTCATTCCATACCTCTTTTGCGAAAACCCATCAGCCCCAACCCATTCGGGCATTCCCAAGCACCGCCGTCTTTAGCCACTTCCATCTTGTGCCGCCGGCCCACCGTCTTACCTCGTTACCCAATCACGAACAACTTATCTCGCCGTTACCCATTCGGCCATTCGCGAGCAACCCATCTCGTCGTCTTCGATTTGTTTTGCTGATACAGCTTTGATTTTTGAGGTCACCTTCTCTTTCTGTGTTATTTTCTTATTTTTTATGTAGTATTTGTGGTTCAGCAAATATGTGTTAGCATCTGGTTGCTGATACATGTTAGAAATGGTACATGTATTATGGTTTTTTATTTAATTCAAACACCATGTTAGATGCATGTGGTTGCTGATACATTTTCTAAACAAGCTTTTAGACATGGACAGTAAAATTTGTCCGGTCCTTTAAAAGAATCAGAATGGAAATTCAAATCATGTTAAAGATACAATGAAAAAGAAAGGGAAGAGAAGTAAAAGATATCATGAATCCGAGAAGCAATAAAAAAGAACCTGAAGGAAAACTGGACAACATGAAATGTTTTTCCTCAAAGAATCAGGGTTATCTCCATTACATCGGGACAGGTTTGAAGGGATTTATGAACTTTGCTCATATGAGAATGATATCTAAACTTGATATATTAATTTGTACAAGAGAACCGGGAATAACAAAGTAACCATAACTTGTGTTTTGATGTATTAGTATCATTTTACTTGTTTAATTGTGATAGAAAAGTGTATTTTGAATTTTTAAGTTAGCTTATATTTATTAAATGAATTTAGTTATATTTATGATTTTAGAAAAATTACAAGTGAAACAGTTATCTGGCGGTTATTTTTATGTACCTATCCTTGCCTTATACCAAACTTTGTCCCCTTCTGTACGAGAAATTTTTGTATATAATATTTTGTATGCTCTTTATAAATCTGGGTCGTTGATGTTATTCACGTGTCTAATATTCATTCTCATTTTTTAAAAATTAATGGTCGAGATTTATCCGTTTTATCAAGTGACATATACAACGATTGTATACAAGACTTTCTCGTTCCGTCCCCATTCCCATTACTACTTGTTGCATAGAATATTTCGGGCAAAAGGTTTAGGCTTGGAGCTTTGCAAAAATGGAGGAAGTCAATTGAAAAGAGTGAAGGAACTCCTCCTACTACTTCAAGTACTTTCTAAACCAATCAAAATTGTGAAAGAAGATTCTATAAACTTATAGATATGGCTGTTATTTCAGCATCTCCCTCACTCTATAACTTGAATTTTCCATCTGCCGCTTTTTCACTTTATCTCATTATCACCATGCTCTTGCTTATGTTGGATTCAAAGCAAAGATTAAAGAAGAGAATGACCCTTTTGGTATCTGTTTCTCTTCAAATTCGAAGTACTTCGTCTACAGTTTTCTCTTAGAATGATTTTCCTTCCATCGAGTCTTTAACGATTTTTTACTTGACTTTATGAGATTTTGTTTCGTGCATTCCATAGTTGATGGGTTTTCACCAATTATAGTTTTTTTTTTTTTTTAGTTTAATTATCCATTTTTACCGACCAACTTGTGAAGAACTTAATGGCATGTTTTAACTTTGAAGGAAAATTATCCCGTGCTATATGAGTTTTGGAGTATGTTAATAATTTTACACAATTACTCTTGAATAATAACTAATTTGTATTTGGACACTGTATGTGTTTATATCCCTGCTAAGAATTCGGACCGAAATCTTTAATTGCCCTTAATTGTTCCAAATTTGAAAGAATATGAATAAATTTTTCTATGAGATAAACCATAGGGATTAAAAGTGTATTATGCTTAATAGGGATCAAATCCCTGCAGACCCATCTCCGTCTTGGTTGCTGCTATTATGCTGTATACATTCACCAATTCAGTTGATTGTGCAATGAGACAAATTCATTAGACCCATTACACCAGTTTAGCTTTCAAGTAAACTCATTTTACAACCATGGCTCAACTCCCCTTAGTCTCACTGCTTTTTCTTTCCCATCCATCTTCACAAAATAGATGCGTAAATAATGGTATTTCACAGGCGGAAATTGAATATAAGTTTTTTTTGCCACTTATGAGCTTGACCCTTTTGTCAATATTATTTTCTTCTTTCTGTTGAATATCAATCGATTGTTTTTCTGTCTTTTTTCTTTTTGCCTTTTTAAATTTTTGAGTTCACTCGAAATTTTCTACTGTTGGCACCATTATCTGGTAGACTGGTACCAACATTAAGTCAAAGGTTTGTTTTGGACAAGGATAGAGTAACACATCAACAAAAATCAATAAGGTTGGCTTATTCTATCTTTGCATTTGAATCCGTTTGTCCTCAAGGTCTGAGTGCATGATTTTCCATTTGATATAGAGCTGGAGCAAAGAAACATATGAAAAGGGAGAAATAATATAAAATTTTGCTGTTAGGAATTTGACAAATATGAAATTGGAGAAATTAATATAGTGCAAGTTCAATTCATTATGATTTGATTTGAAAGCACAATCCTAAGACCTTTGACCAAATGACAAACTAGATAATCTATAAACTAATTAATAGAACTCTAAATAATAATCTAAAAAGCTAACTTATATATATGAACTTGCAAAGATAATCAAATAATATACTAAGGGATAATAATCCAGAATTCTAATTGGTCTTCCATGTAATAGAAGTTTTCGGTTTCAGGGAATTTTAGCCTTGCTCAAAAAGTAATGTGAGCAGGAGATTCCTTAATCCATGAACTAATAAACAATACAACCTGTTTCCAACGAATTGCCTCATATTTGAACCTTTTTTATCAACAGTCTCAACCTTTAGAGTATCTTCACAGACTTTTCATTGTTGAATTCTGTCCATATGCTGCTTTGCTTTTATGAATTTAATAACGTTAATGGTTGATAGTCTTACCTTGTACATTTAACTTTTATTTACTATGCAGTTTCATTGGAGCTTGGTTAAGTTTTCATGAGAAGCTGCACTGACATGAATTTATTAAAGCAGTTTGTTCCCAACAAACATGGGTTGGATGGCATTGCTAAGTTTCGTAAAGGTAAATTAAAATCTATTAGCCAAGTCATGATAAAATAGAATGTTTTACATTAGTATTTACCAAAACAAGAATATGACACGAAGTCACTTTCTGATGGAGTTTAACAATAAGGAATTTGAACAGGATAGTTTTGAAGTGATTAGTTTACCAAAACAAGAATATGACACGAAGTCACTTTCTGATGGAGTTTAACAATAAGGAATTTGAACAGGATAGTTTTGAAGTGATTAGTTTAAAGTTAGTTTAAAACACCACTTATTTAGTTGGAGTGGCCTTGGCCTAAATGTAAACAGGGTTCACTATATCACCTACAAATTACAATGAGGATATAATTTTATGGACTTTTCCGAGCTATTTTAAAACATTATTAATAGTGCATTTTAGTAGAGGAAGTTACCTATTATGTCAGTTTTCTGATAATTGTTTTGATTTTCAAAGCAGTGTCACGTGTTTCATTCCTTCATTCATCAGCAAATACCTCATTTGAAAATCACTGTCAGGAGCAAGAAGTGGTGATTGCTTTAGGAAGTAATGTTGGTGAGAGACTTTGCAATTTCAATGAAGCCTTACGGTTAATGAAAAAATCAGGTATACATGTCACAAGACATGGTTGCTTATATGAGACAGCTCCAGCTTATGTGACTGATCAACCTCGCTTTCTCAACTCTGCTGTTCGAGCTTTAACAAAACTTGGGCCTCATGAATTGTTGGGAACATTAAAACAAATTGAAAAGAACATGGGTCGTACTGCTGGTATAAGATATGGTCCAAGGCCAATTGATTTGGATATATTGTTTTATGGAAAGTTAAGGGTTAATTCTGATACTCTTACTATACCCCACGAAAGAATTTGGGAAAGACCATTTGTAATGGCCCCATTAGTTGATTTGCTAGGATTAGATACTGAGAGTGATACAGTTGCTAGTTGGCATTCTTTTTCTTCACATTCTAGTGGGCTTTTTGGTTCCTGGGAGAAATTGGGTGGCAATTCTCTTATTGGTAAGGAAGGTATGAAGAGGGTTTTACCTATTGGCAATAACTTATGGGACTGGTCGCAGAAAGTCTCTGTTATGGGTATCCTTAACCTCACCCCAGACAGTTTTAGTGATGGAGGACGGTTCCAATCGGTGGATGCAGCAGTTGCACAGGCCCGCTCAATGATTGCACAAGGGGCAGATATAATTGATATTGGCCCACAATCTACACGACCGATGGCTTCTAGGATATCCCCCAAGGAAGAAATGAATAGATTGATCCCTGTATTAATAGCCATTTTGGGGATGTCTGAAATGGAAGGGAAGCTTGTATCTGTAGATACCTTTTATTCAGAAGTTGCAGCAGAAGCAGTCAACAAAGGGGCTCATATTATAAACGATGTTTCTGCTGGGCAGTTAGACCCTAACATGCATAGGGTTGTTGCAAGCCTTGAGGTTCCCTACATTGTAATGCACATGAGGGGTGATCCAACCACAATGCAAAGTAGTGAGAACCTGAATTATGATAATGTTTGTAAACAAGTTGCCTCTGAGTTGTGTTCAAGAGTGAGAGATGCAGAATTTTCAGGTATTCCTGCTTGGAGGATAATCATTGATCCTGGCATTGGATTTTCAAAGAAAGCAGAACATAATTTGGATATTCTAATGGGTTTATCAAACATCCGGGCAGAGATTGGAAGGAAAAGTTTGGCATTGTCTCATGCACCCTTACTAATTGGTCCCTCTAGGAAGACATTTTTAGGAGAAATTTGTAGTCTGTCTGCTGCAGCCGAGAGAGATCCTGCTACTATTGCTTCTATAACTGCTGGGGTATTGGGTGGTGCTAACGTTGTAAGGGTGCATAATGTGAAAGATAATCTAGACGCGGTGAAGCTATGTGATGCAATGCTGAGACGGACAAGATCTTCGTCTTCTTCATATTAAGGAAATACCCAGACATTCAATTTAATATTATTTATAAATAAGGCTTTGATGATAAAGATGCTACAGACATTACAAACTAGTTAGCATATCTATTGCCTTCAACTTTTTATTAAAAAAACATAACCAAGTGGAAATATATTATTCAACTAAGGTGCACTCTACCCCTGGTGGTGGGTCTTCTCTTGGTTACCTCTTCGGCGGTGGACCTGCTGGTGGTAAATGACGAACGACTTATATCTTGTTAATAGGAGTAATGTTCATTGGTTTTTGTTGAAATTTCTGTTTTGAATGATGAATTGTTTTCATCCATTTAAGTGAACAATGTTGACCCAATTGTGTAATATATGGCTTGGTGATGGTTTGGTTTAATCAATTGAGAGTACTCGATTTTATATGCCTAAAGCATCTTTTACCGAGTTCTTACTTGTGGACTAACATTTTTTTCTGTGAATATTAGTTGTAAATTTCTTGATCGTTTTATGCTTCCCAGTCAAATTGTTGCTCCAAATCAACTGTTCCTGGACAGATTTCATGAAACTTTTGAAGTTGCCAAGGCTAAAACAACTGTGGGAAATTAAATTTATAAGGCAACTCAGTCTTATACTATTTTGAATTTTGTTTAATTGGCTAAAATTTTTCATTTGTCATTTTTTACATCATACGAAAATGACTTCGAATTCGAGTGTACTTTTACACTCTCCCCTTTACGTGTTTGTTGTTTATTAAATAATAATAATAATAATGTTTAATGACTAAATTGTCCCTACATTCAGATGTAACAACATTGAAGCATTTTTGCCATTCATATTTAATATTATTATTGCATTTTACAGTGGTTCAATAGTAGCTTATCAAACTCATTTACTAGGAGCCTTGCAATCCTCTTTAAGAAGTTCGGAAGGAGCTATCACACCTACCTTTAGAACTGGACATAGGTAGATTAAGTAATTATCTACGCTTGCTTAACAATCATGTAGCGAGTTAAAATGAATCTAAAGGTTATTGTTTTTTTTTTTTTAATCGTATGAAATAACCTCCTTTATAAATTATTTTTTTTATAACATAAATAAATATATATTTTTTAGTGTTAAAAAAATTAAAATATGTTTTTTTTTTATTAAGGAGTTAAAAATAAAATAAATTGAATAACTTAATTATTTATACAATTGATAGTTATTTTTTCACTGTTGTGCATATACGATTCACTTAAAATATGTATATCTTTATTTATTTAAATGTAATGAGATACAATAATATTGGTTATTTTGATTATAAGTGTCGTCATTTAGTCTTTTAACTTTAAAAAAATGAGTTAAAGACAAAACATATTATTTTAATAATTTTTTAATTAAAATATTATTTTTAAAAATTCAATTAAGAATATATTACATTATTTTAATATTTTTTTTTATAAAATATTACTTTAAAAACAAATTTTTAATTAAAAATTATTAAAATAATATATTTTATTCGATCATTTTATTTTTAAATTAAAGGATTAAATAACATAACTTATTATCTAAAAATTAAATAACATAAATAATTTGGTCTAAAAAAATAAAAATTTACTCCTTATTTAATATAATTGTATAAGTATGTAACAGACAAGCTGTAAATTTGTAGAAATGATGGTTGTGTGAAAATTTTGTAAAAATTAGGGTATCAATTCTGACCATGCCACACAACAAGAATATTATTATTATTATTTTATTTTATTTTGAAATTGAGTGCTAGTTGTTTTGTTATTGTCATCATGTTAGTTTTTTTTTTTTTTTTACTATTATAATAAATGATTTGAGCAAAATGTTATAAAATTTTATATAATGTTAAAAAAGTACATCAATTTAAACCTAAAAATACAATACAAATAATATACAAATAAAATTAACAAAAAACGATAGAAATATCTAGAAAAAATATATGTAAGTCATCTTAATTAGAGTTGTCAAAGAGATGAGGCGGGATCGAAAACTCTCCTTTTTGTCCTCGGTACACTGATAAAGATCTACCCCCATTCCAATTAAGTTATTGCGAGGATTATTTGATGATCATACCATGAGAAATGAGGACTTCTAATTCATATTTAATCTTAAAAAATATTTTTTTTTAAATAAAATAATAAAAATAAGCATGCAATATAATTAATCTTCGATTATGCTTAATCATTTACAAGAATCAACGTATTATTATATGAAATTGCAATCAACATAAACATAGTTAATCAATCAACATATTATTAATGTATTTTAAAAATATTTAAATACAAATTAAAATAAAAGTAAATCAAAGCAAATAATAGCCTAGTGGTTTAAATTTAACTTAGAGCTGTTAGGTTCGATTATTAAATACTTTAAATAATATATATTTTAAATAAATACATATATAAATAAAATTTAACAAATATATATTTTGGAGAATGAAACGGGGAATTAACAATATTGTGTACCTGATTCGTCAAATTAAACGAGTAGTCTTGTCCTTGGTACTCGTCCTCAAATTGGTCCCTCCACCATCGTATAATGTGAAAGATAATCTAGACGCGGTGAAGCTATGTGATGCAATGCTGAGACGGACAAGATCTTCATCTTCTTCATATTAAGGAAATACCCAGACATTCAATGTAACATGGACGCAATGTTACTTAGGAGGGATGCCTCCGAAGATTTTGAAGATGCTGGGCATAGCAATAGCGCAAAAGAGCTCATGGAAAAGTTTTTCATATGTGAGCTTGACACTTCCATCCCAGAACTTGATATCATCTCTAAGAAACCACCAAGAGATTATGCGAAGAAAATCGTGGACTTCTCGAAGCAATATTGGGCTGCTCCTGTGGCAGTAGTTGGTGTGTCCATAGTGGTTGGTTTCTTGTACTTGCATAAAATGTTGACCTTCAAGACTCTTCTCACAATTTTGAATAATGGAAAAGATGGTTATTGAAACAAAATCACCATTCACCGATAGTTATTGAAACAAGATCACCATTCACCGATAGTTATTGAAACAAGATCACCATTCACCAACTTCGAAATTATGGAGTAACGGGACAGTCTTAAGAATGCCAAAGTTTCAAGGACTTGAACTGTGCAAGGATACATGATCACATGTATTAGTTCTGATGGATATTTGTTCTTCTTCTGTGTTTATGGATTTTGATGGTAGAGCTGAATTACAATGCAACTTGTCAAGCTAAAGGATTCAAGGATTTTATCATTTTATTTAGTTGCTTCATCCGAAAAGATAAGTGCCCGAAGCTAGCAATATTTTTCAAAGAATTAGTCTTGTTATAAAAAATGGCTCTTTGATTAATGTAATTGGTCTCCTTGAATAGCTTATTGTAGGCGAGAATTGTTTTCTTTGAATATTAGCTTTCCTTAAAATATGTATCTAATGTAAGGCAGCTATATTTTCACAACTATAATAATAATTTAAGAATTATCTATTTTATTTTTATAATTGATTGTACTTCTATGCCATTATTGTTGGGTTATGTTTTTATCAGTGAATATTAATTGCCACTAAGACATGCTATTAAAAAAAAAAAAACTTCATATGGAATATAATTAATGTTGTTTTTCACTTTTACTTTTAGAAGCAACAAAATTTTGTTTTCCAATTTTATACATTATGATAGTAATTGTAATATCTTCCATTCAATTCTATTGATATTACCTTGCAAGCAACTTGCACGAGTTGTTAATCAGCTGCACAACTTAGTAATCTTCCCTTGCCCCCAAACATACATACAAATGATACAATCACGTACGAAAATTTACTTACAATTACTTGTTCAAGACTACGGGTAAGCAACTTTCTGCGTATGTATAAAGGCGTAGAATACGCTTTATTTTCTTCACTTTTTATTATAAAATTTCACCATTTGGAACATACCCATGTCATTTCTACCGGAGGCGAGTGTTTAACAAAAAAAGAAAAAACTGAGACTAGCAGAAGTATCTACATATCATTCTGAGATTCCCACGAGGCGATATGTGAATTATTTCCTCGCTTTGCCTTGTTCTTTCATATTACTTTCTAAGAGTGCTGATAAACCAGCAACTGACCTTCAGTGCTAGCTACAGCAACCGCAGCAGACCTTGAATCATCAGTGCTGATGCATGAAACACTGCCACCTGATGGTAGAGAAAATTTTGGGGAAAAAAAAAGGTAAAGACTCAGCATTGCTCAAAAGAATTTCAGGAAACCAAAATTGGTCAGACTACAAAGGTATTCTGCTCATAACATTATCAAATGTAATCTTTAATCATAACAACTTGAAGCTCTTGACTCACCTTTGAAATGATGCATGGAGCCAAGTTTAGATCCTGTTGTCATTTCCCACGAATAAACCATTCCGTCAAATGTACCAATTATCCCTTGACTACCTGATGTACCAATAGCTGCAGCCCTGCACCATAAAGTCCTAAGTTTTAATTTAAAAGCAACTCGGGGTCTCAGTTTCAGAAACAACGAGTAAGAAACTATAATAATAAATGAGCATCATGCCTTCATGTATTACATTTAAAAAAAACTTTGGTTTAATTGTATGGCATAATCTTCTTTCATGTATAGAATTTCATTTTTAATTCTTTAAGAAAAATAATAAAATATGTTTATTTTTTTTATAACGTAACTGAACATATATTTTTTTAGTATTAGAAGAAAATAAACATATTTTTTCTTTGAAGAGTTGAAAATAAAATTAATTAAATAACTTAGTTATTTATGCACCAGAGAAAAAAAATTTACTACTCTAATTATGGTTTTTTGAAAAATTTATCTTTCTTCTTTTTCCCAACACAGATTTTATGCATAGCTAACTAAAAGATTATGCAGCTCATTCCCGCAACTTTTTTTTTCTTTTTCTTTTAAAGAATTGACAGTGTGGAAGTATAAAAAAAAATTCACAAATAAACAATTGAAAGTGAGTGCTTGTGGCACCTTGGATCCAATGCACTTCCTAGGATCACCATATTTTTGACAAGCAGAGCAAGTCTCCATAATCCCACTGAATTTCTTTCACAATGACCAGAAATAGGATCATGTTGAGCATCTGAATCAGACACTACTCGGACAAGAAGCCAGACAGCCATATTCTCCCCGTCTAATGACAGAAGAGAGTGATTTTTGGTCGGCTCTGAGAACCACATACTTGTTGCAGCCATCACCTCTTCAACATATGCATCCACAGAACTGCTGAAATTAAGGTCTTCCCTTTGCCAACTAAATAAACTGACAGGAAAAAACTCACAAATCGAAGTTCTTGGTGTACTGAACCTCGAAAGAAGGATGCGCTTTGAAATATCCCTGGAAAAAAAAAACGTGTTAGTTATTGGATACTAGATAAGCTCCATTCAAAAGAAAATGCATATTTTTTCTCTGTTTGAGGATATTTTATGTATTTTTTCCTTAATTTATTTAAGGGGAGATAGTAAATTAGTAGTACAAATTGTATGTGCTCAGAAAAATATTTTCTAATATGGCAGAAAATAGTAATATCATGTACAGGAAGTGATGACAGAATAAAGACAAATACAAGTTATTGACAATTTGACACGCCTAATACTCCAGTTTGGAAAAAGAGCATTAAGTCATAAAGTCCAAACTTTTAATAGTGACTACAGACAATGCTCAGCAGAAACAGATAGGATAAAACCAATAAAAAGATTATAAAAAGGTGAAATTTGTAAAAACAGATTATAATATCATGATGTATTATGGTGTAGTTAAAAGTTACATGTTCCAGCCGAAGATTGGAGGTTCAATTATGAAAGACCATATGAATTCTTACACATAGCCCCTTTAGAAGAACTGAAAAGAACGTACCATATACTGAATTCTCCGAAACCATTAAAGCCAACAACCAGATTAGCACAGTTGGGAATTCTCTTCAAGTCCACTATGCTGGGAGAGTACATGCAATCGTCAGGTTGTACAATGAATTCCTCTCTCTTTGCACTGCAAATGGTCAATTCCAATGAAAATTTTAATGGACCCGTAGATTCAACAAAAAAACTCAAAATAGCTCCACCAACTAAGAAAAAAAACACTGCAAGAGTACAGATTTTGCAGATTTGGAATACAACAAATACACGTAGACTGGGTCCATAAGGAACGAGAAGAGGAAAAAAAGTGAGATTAAAGTAAACATCAACCATCCTACAAAACAGTAAGTATTGTGCATTTTCGCAGGTTATCTTGGAAAGACAAGCAACTGTCAATACCCTAAATCATGGCACCAATGTACCTACAATAATGAAAATACCCTCAAATGTGCAAAGATGATTTGCTGCAGAATTGCCAAAGAAACTCAAATGGGGAGGGGGGAGAGAGAGTATTTTTGTGTTAATAATGTTAAGACTGGTATTATAAGCACCACGTAAAACTGACTACTAGAACCCTTATTTTTCTACAAAATTACAAATCACCGAAAGAGATGCATTCTTCTCAACTCAAAACAAATAGAAAAAGAGGCTGGAAAGCACCAGGTGAGCCTTAACAAACCACTACGTTCGTGACCTCAAGAACCCTATATAATAATAATAATAACAATAATAATAAATAAAACTTACCTCCATGTTGAATTCATGACCCAAACATGCAGTCTTCCACTCTTTCCAAAAGTAACAAGATAGTTTGGTTCACAGACCAAGATATGTCTCACACAATCAACTGTTTTCAGTTTTGTCACTACTGAAACATACCCAAATTTAACTTTCACAATCTTCACCGTGTTCTCGTCAGAGCAGTCTGATGCACATGCGGAGCATAAACAACGAATTTTCCCTTGACTGAGAAAATGCACAAGTCACTAATTAAAGCTTTATTCTTGTTTCATATGCTTGGTTTATATAATCAGATTCCACAAGGATGTCTAACCTGCAATAAGGTGTTCTAATGCTGCCTAGTAATACAATACACTGCCCATCTGGAGTCAATTGTAAGCCTGATTTTTCCAGAGCAAACTGAGAAAGGGTAACGCAAAAATCATTAAAAAAATATACCAATGGCGATCATGCAAAGAGCTTTATTTGTACCACAACTTACTTGTCTCCCTGAATAATCATTTGGAATTGGAATATCTACTAACGTGTGACCAATAAAACAAGGGTGTCCAATGGTTAGATCAATAGAAGATACTCTGTAGATAAACAGGATCCTGGCCTCATCATCTGGAAGGCCACACAATGCACAAATGTTGATTTCATTCTCTCTTGTTCTCAACAATAGCAATAATACAGGAACTGGGTGTAGATAGCATCCCACAAGCTTAAAAGTGCTAACAGGCTCATTTATAATGTCCATACCTTGAGGCTTCATTCCCGAACTTTTATGACCTTGCTCAGTAATAGATGCACTACTGCTATTAGAACTGCTTTCATGTTTCTGGGATGACAAGGAGTTATGATGAACCACATTTTTGTCATGGGGTTCAGATATATCTTTCTGTACAACAAAGTGATCAGAAAACTGTAATTTTTCTTTATCCTTGACCGCAGAAGTAAATGCTTCACCTTCTGGTACAGTAAAGCCCGCATTGTTTAGCAGACTTTTGGGGTTGATGACAGACTTTGCCCCCTGCGGACTCAAATCCCTCACTTCACCACATATATCTTTCTCACGTGATTTGTCATCAGTAAAGCTTATTTGCCGAGTCTCTGAGGCAGTCGGATTTCCTTCAATAGGATATTTTTCGGAGACACAACTATCTGCGCAATTTATGCATGTGATACTTTCTGAGAACAAACCATTGTAGTTCTCTTTCATCGGTGTAATGGTCCGCACTCTTTTTCTAGAATATACCAGGTTCGAGACTTGACTCCTTGATGTATTGCCAGTATCAGCAGCCGTGTTCATCACACTATTTTGCTTTGGTGATATATCAGAGGAACTCATTAAGCGTCTAAACTTTAGTACATTTGCATCTGTAGCTGCAAAATACTACCACTGTCAAAATAAATTTAGAATTTTACGAAGGGATATGAATATTTCATATCTTGACATAACAAGAGATTCTAGATGCTTGATTATAGCATGTAAAAATTAGCTGCTTCGATAACAATTATAGTCAGTACCTAAATCAATGAACATTCTGAAATGAGAATAACTTCATTGATATTAACAAGTTTCAGAGAACTGAAATAGACTTGCAGATTTGATACATTACCTTCAATACAGTAAGATGCCTTTTCATGGTCCATTTCATCAGAATCAAGAACAATATCTGCAGAAATTTCATTCAAACTTATACAAGCATTCCCAATTTTTTCAAAACAATGTTCTTCTTGAGTACATTTTGCAAGAGAATCAGAAAGATTTATATCACTATCTTGAAGCATGTTGTCCAAATTGGTGCATACTTCATCACAGCAGAATATATCTTTGCTGTCGCTGGTCTCAAGATGGCAATCTAATGACTCTTTATGCTCATCAAAGTCAACAGGTTGTCCTTGTGAGCTGCAAGAGAGTATATTCTTTTTAACATTCTCCTGGCAACCTTCAGCATTAGGAGAGGGTGAAATCTCATCATTGGATAAATGTTCGTCACATGGATTATCCACTAAATTGCACAGAGTATCAGATTTGGTTGGGACAACTGAGCTAGTATCTTTGAATTGATAATTCATTTGCTCAATTTTGACATCTTTATTATCTGCTAGAATTGCAGCTGCACACATGACAGGAAAATAATGATTTATTCATAAGGCAAGATGTCATGATTCGTTTAAAAAATGTGTGGACATTACGGTTAAAGGATAAGAACATATATCCTAAACAAAAAAAGAAAAGAAAAGGATTGTTTTGCAATGGTTTAAAAGAAAAAGAACCTGGTGACAGACTATTATTGTTGTTATTTTCCTTGTCAGAGTGCATCCTTGGAGGCAAAACTTTGATGGGGCTAACATAAACTTTTTTCTTCCTAGAGCCCTTCTTGAGTAGGGGAACTGCTTGTGGAAGCAGATATGTCATCATGGATTTGACCATTTCCTGACCAACTGAATCAAAATCACTCCTTTGTGAACTCACGTTGGAATTAACATTAGCAGCTTCTTCAGAATGAAATTCAGTCACTGCACCTTCAGAAATGATAGCATCTCTTGCAACAGACTCTTCTTTTACGCAATAAAAACTTTTGTCCTGGATACTTCCGGAACTAGAAGTATGATCTGCATTTAACTAGAAGAATTCACAAAAGAACAAACACAAACACAAACAAAAGGAAAAGGAAAAGGAAAAGCATCACATTTAACACTAATTAGACATTATAAAGAATATGCAAGGTCACCTTGTACAGAATATAAGGTATCAGTAACAAAAAAATCAACATCATTAATATCCTGAGAATCTTTTGGACCTTTAGCATCTCCCTTTTTTACTTCTGGATCATTTGAAAAATTCATCTCCTTGGATTTTCCATCAAATTTTGGAGACCTATCAAACTGTGAGAAGTTCAGTACGTTTTCTTTGTCAAGGTACTGACTGCCAAAGAAAATAAAATATCGTGTAGATTCCCTGAAAAATTAAAAAAAAATATATATATATAGTTTGGTAGTGATTTAAGACAAGAAGAAGGTGGGCATACATGTCTAATTGGCAATTTCCTGTCTGCTCCTGTGGACTTATACTTTCCAGAATCAATAAACATTCTTGCTTCTTCTGCAAAATCAGTAGATTTACTGATATTATTGGAAACATGGACAGAAGTCAATGGCAAACCATTATCCAAAATAGCACTCTTTCCTTCTTGAGAAGATATTACATAAACTGATGCTGGTAATGGTAATGGTGCTTGAGGTTTAGCACATCCTTCCCTCAAAAGTGAAGGCAAAAGATCACCAGGGTTATGGTTTCTCTGACTCCCATCAATCAAATGTGAAGCATCAGCAACATATGTCTGATCTTGTGGTCTAAATCTTTTTAGGTTAGCTTCACTTTGTTTCTTTGCATCTAAGATTACACATCTCCTACTTCTTTTTCTTGTTATCTGTTGTTCTTTTGGCAGGTATGGCAATAAATTTGGATTTGAATGTGAGTCCTGGCAACAACTATCATCATCTACTCTAGAAGGATAATTGGAGATAGCCGAGTACAATAAATCCTGTTCTGCACTTCCATTAACATTTGCCACTAGTTCTCTAAGTAACTTCTGGATGAATGGATTTTTTAACCCAAAAAACTGCAGGTTGAGGGCAAGTTAGACAAGCAAATATGAATTTAAATTCTAAACATTCACAACAAGCTTCAAAGTTTAATTAAAAGTGAAAGTAGTCATTGGTTTATCCCAAAAATGATCTTACTCCTGCCCAATCACATCCTCACCAATTCAAGGCCTCAGGTATTGGTAAATAACTATTAGGCCATCAATATTAATCACATACCTATTAATAAAATAAGAAGAAAAATGATAAAGATGCTCCTACAAGTTTAATTTGACTTGTTGAAATCAGTACGAGTAGGGTTAAAGGCATGAAACAATACCAATCATGTGGGTGATGTTCGCTACTTTAATAAATCAAAAGTTACATAAAAATTACCTCCACACCATCTAATTTGCATGAAAATCTCTTCCCATGCAAATCCTTTATGCGAGGAGCATATTTCTTCTGAAATTTCTCAAATGCAATATACGGAGTTTGCCCAGAATATGAATGTCCATCAGCAGATGTAATCTACAAGTGAACATCACGTTATAGTTTAAGTCCATAAAAAGTAATTACGAATGCACAATGCAATATCATCACTCATACCAAAAATGTAGGTCCTTTAGAACCTTCACGGATTTCCATCTTATATGTACTTCCATTGAAAGTTCGAACAGTCTGATAGCCAACAGGATATGGATAGCGATCTTTACCCTACAATATGGATAGCGATTTGAAATATAGTGTTCCAGATAAATTTATTATACGAAGTTCCCAAATCTGTCAGCATATTACAGCATTTATTCAAGCATCATTCCAGGGAACAGCTTCACTGAATAATATCTTCACCTAAAGAACCAACTAGTTCATCTTATGCGAGTCAGAATTTCAAATATTATTCAAGGATCCACAGAACCTACACTTGTGGTGCAATTGAAAAGGAACTCCCAATCCAATACCTTCTGCATTAGCAATAATGTATGGAAGCGTAGAGGAACAAAGGCTACTCTGTAAGTTAGAAAAAAAATTATAATAAAAGAACATAGGTCCCAACATTGATGACTTTTCACTCTACGAGCCCCAGCAGGCCATAAAATTCAATCAACCATCATCTATAAGGTTTCCTCCCAAAGTCATTCTGAACAATATATAGTTGTAGGTTGATTCGTAAAATAAAGCAAATCAAATAAATAGATACCCAAAAAAATAAATCCAGACTCA
Organism: Elaeagnus macrophylla; assembly: GCA_029378325.1. Taxonomy (NCBI): domain Eukaryota; kingdom Viridiplantae; phylum Streptophyta; class Magnoliopsida; order Rosales; family Elaeagnaceae; genus Elaeagnus; species Elaeagnus macrophylla. Next base: position 7,116,107 of record CM055642.1, on the reverse strand, counting down.
AAAACTTCACAATTAAACCACAAAGTATCACCTCCCATCTAAAGACACTTGGCTTATTTCCCAGCAATAAATCAAGAGTTCATCACCCCCCACCCACTAACTAATAACGCAACGATTATTTCTAAATCCAAAATGAAGAAAACTATCCTACATTAACTATTCATTCCTTAAATTGTTTCCTTGGTTGCTTTCAGAGTATCAGATTACTACCAACAATCTCAAAATCTAGAATAATACTTAATCTCAATACAGAACAAAAATCTGGATAAGGAAACAATAATATATTATTAATAAAATAATTGGAAAAGGGCACAAGAAAAATTAAACGAACCCTAGATGAGCTCCAGTACTTCTTGTCCCAAGGTCCAGAGTAGAGAGAACCAATGGAGGTAATCTCCAAACCATGTGGTTCTTCTTCTTCTCCGTGTTTTGGTTTCGCCATTGTCGATACAGAGAGCTATATCACCAGAAATCAAAGAAACTAGAAATAGTAGCGATTGCCGATTAGCGAAGAGAAAATGAGTATAAAGTGGCGGGAGAGACTAAATATATTATTTTTTTCTTATTTCTTCCTATTTCCCTCCAAAACCTATATATATATATATATATATATATATTTTTTTTTTTTTTTTTTTTTTTTTTTTTTTTTTTTTTAATACTACCTTGTATATGATAGTGAAAAAAAATTCGCCGTTGCCGGGGATCGAACCCGGGTCACCCGCGTGACAGGCGGGAATACTTACCACTATACTACAACGACCTGATGAAAAGTTTCTACTAAACAAATATTTAACAGTTCTCTGTTTGCTTTTAGTTCATTAAGCACAAGTCAATTTGGCCAAATTTCTTTTAGTGCTTAGACAAACATATGCTTTAATTAATCACCAAAGTAACAAGAGTTTGAGCTCCTAGCTTCAACATAAATAGAAGTGTAATTATGTATAATTGTATATTCCTTATAAAAAAATTTCAATCTGTCAATTATTTTGCCGATTGATTTTAATTTTACAATCGGTAGTAATAGTAATAATAATAATATTTACATCCCTTAGTATATTTATATATCTAAATAGGCTTTTAAATATATTTTCACTTCACATAACTAATTCATTTACATATGATTTTATCTTTAATCTTACTAAAATAAACATGTTATTTTTTTACGATGTAAAATAACATATATTTTTCGTAAAAAAATTTATGTTATTTTACATTATAAAAAAAATAATGTGTTTTTTTTACTTATTAGGAGATTAAAAGTAAAATTTTATATATGAAGAATATTATGTTATGTAATTAAACCATACATATAATAATAAATGCTAAATAAAATAAATTTAAAAATAAAAATCTTATGGCTATTAATAGAGCCACATAAACATTTCAGAAGACAACAATTAATGAAAAAACAATGAGAGAAGGGTAACAGCAACAAGAGAGAGAGAGAGAGAGGGGTCCAATCTAACTTTCCCAATAAAGTACACATTATAGGCAACAAAGGACCAAAACGATTGGGAACAAATCTGTTAAAGAACAGAACCATAACAAAACTCTGTAACTGAGTCTGTTTAGTTTCAAGGTAGAGTAGTGAAAATGTTGTAGTCAGGAATGCAAAACAAACAAAAGCCTCTTCTCATCATATAACTAGCTAGCCAGCTAGTCCATTTAAAAAACAAACAAAACCAAATTTACTAGTCATTTCATAGCAATGAGAAGGGGATATATTATATATAAGAAAGAAGTAAACAAATATATATGTGTGAGCAATTTGGAAAATAGCTATATTTCCAAGTTTGGAAATGAAGAGAATCGTCCCATCACAATAAGATTCAAAATTCAGAACCCTCCATGTCTTCTACTGCCATTCTCTACTCGTATAATCTCATTGAATGTGAAAATGACATTTGAATTCAGCACCTGTCTCCTTCAGATTTCCTGTTTTGGCATTGCACGCACAATTGAAAGGGCTTGACTCTCAGAACCCATTTTCGATCACTGTCATTTCATTCAAGACAAAACATAAATGCATGTATATGCTCGATCCATTTGGCTGTGCTATTTTAGAAGTAGTTTTAAGTTAAAATTTGACAGACTATTTGAAAAATAAGCAACTTGACATCTTTTTAACAGGTGATTTCATTTATTGTATTAAAAATATAAGTGTTATTATCTTAATCATTTAGAATTAGAGCATGCATTCAAAATTATTAATTTCAAACTTAATCCACACTTACTTTTTCTTAAAAACATGATTATAATGTTTGTTAATATTTAAAAAGTACTTTTCATAGATACTATCAAACATTATTAAAAATACTTTGATTCATTTTAAAACACTATGAACCAAAAAAGATGTGTGTGTGTGTGTATATATATATATATATATATATATTTTTTTTTTTCGGCTTGATCTTGATTTGCTTATGAATACTTTTTTTCTTCAATAGATCTGCTATCTTTTTTTATTTTATTTTTTTTTAACCTTCTTTCTTCAACTGTTTATACTTAATAGAAATACAAGTAAATTGTAATGCACGTATAGAATATGAAATCTAAATATAGATTTTTGCTAAACAAGTATTAGTCATCATTGTAAAGCTGAGAACAGATAAATGTTAATATAAAACAGAGAAATCAATAACTTTGAGCTAAAAGGGTAGCTAATATGATCTATCATATATGTATTAAAACAAAGCAACATATCAACAACAAAGAAATCAATTATAAGCTTTTAATTTAAAGAAACAATATTGTTAAGGAGCTTAAGAATGAATACTTTTCGGTAAAGTAGTCCTGAAATAAAGGTTACTCTTAAATTTGTTTCAGTTTGTTAATTTCAATATTGTACAAAAATTATACCATCGTTATGTTTTATGCAAGCCATTAAACATGCAGTAAAAGCATTATTTCAATCCAATAATGTACACATTTTGCTTTTCATGGTATTTCAATGTAGAACTCGTCTGTGTGAATCTAGTAATCGCTACGACCAGTAATAGTTTGTAACAATGGGGCCCAAAAAGTAGCTTGAGAGAGACAAACTAAAATGCTACAGCTTGTGAGCATGTAGAATGAATAGTATGGAAATCCTATATTTTTCTTTTAGCTACTTCTCCAAACACTACTATAAGACTACTATTCCTTCTCTATTTATCATATTCAAAACCTCAACTAAAACTACCTTTACAAACCCATTTTCTTATCCTTTTTATTTTTAATTTTAATTTCACAATCATGAACCTGGAGGAGGAGAAAACCACCATGGACTTATTTGTTCCACCATCTGAACATCTCTGCTATGTTCATTGCAACTTCTGTAACACTGTTCTAGCGGTATAAAACATCTTTTAACACACTAATTCACTGTTTATCTTCTTACATTTTATATGAAAGATAATCAATCTCTTTCAAATTATGCATCCTTTTGCTACATATTAGAAGAAAGTTACCATAAAAAGAGTAGTCACTTGTAAATACAAAAGAATCCATGCAGCTATTCATTTTTAACATGTCAAATCTTGTTTCTCTTAGAGTGTAGATATTTTGAATATTCTATTATAGTGTTAATTACGTGAAAGCAGGTTGAACTTCCAAGCAAAAGTTTATTGGACACAGTGACAGTGAAGTGTGGGCATTGCAGCAACATCTCCTTTCTAAGCACCAGACCTCCAGCCCAAGTTCAAAGTTTTGATCATCATCCTAATTTGACTCTTCAGGCTAGTTTTTCAAAAAACCCAAATGAAGATAAAGTAGCCTTTTCTTGCAATTTTTTTTTGCTTGGTTTATCTAATTGTTGCAATAATATTAATTAAATGAATAACCTGTGGTTTAATTTAATTTATTACTAATTAATGGAAATTAAGTATGCTAACATATTCATGATGAGGAACAGGGCTATAACAGTCATGATGTCAGAAAAGGGCAATCGTCGTCATCATCATCATCATCATCATCAATATCTAGCGAGCCATTGTCCCCAAAAGCACCTTTTGTTGTAAAACGTAAGAATACTCCCTCCTTCTAGTCCTATTCTTACGTGATATATATATCATTGTATATGCCACTAATGATTGAAAAACATGCTATATAAAAGGTGACCACTTTTATCTACGTGTTTATCACTTACTAGTAGAAAAATACAATGGCCATTTATAACATAATTGCATGTATTGCAGCACCTGAGAAGAAACACAGAGTACCATCTGCTTATAATCGATTCATGAAGTAAGGGGAACATACATATCTCTATAGTGCAATATTAATTAGTCTTGTTTAGAACTTCATCATAAGATAGTAGCTTTTATTCACACTTTTTTACTTTTACTTTTTTTGGGTTTTTATCTATGTTAGAGAGGAGATACAGCGCATAAAAGCAGCCAATCCAGAGATTTCCCACAGAGAAGCTTTTAGTGCAGCATCAAAAAGTGTAAGTTGTGTTAAAAAATCAATTAATATCTATAGGGTTTCGATGTGTTTTTAAATTTTAAATAAAAGAGAGAGGATATTTTAGTAATATTATGTTCATGATATGATATTTAGCCTAACTAGCTTGCATTAATATTATACAGTGGTCAAGGTATATTCCAAATACACCAACAGGATCAGTTTCAGCTGAGAACAACAACAACAGTGAAAGTGGCTAATCAGAGATTCCATTGAAATTGAGATCAAGGTTAGGAGTTGGAAGTTTGGTCTCAATTAGGATATTAATATATGTGTTTTTCAATGACTCATGGTATTTAATGTATGGAGAGCTCAGTACCATTGAAAATTAGCTAGCTAGGTTGCTGAATTTAGTTAATGTTAAAAATTTATGGATCATTCTCTGTTAATTTGTTTGAAATGATTGTTGAGACTCTGTTGCTTTGGTAGTGAGATCACTAATTAGTCTATTTTATAACTACTTATTATAGGCTTCGTGTCTATCACGTGCATGTGTTGGAAAAATTATTTAATTTGTTGTCGATTGTTAATTTTAAATAAATTGGGATCAATGAATATCATAGCCCTTTAGACATATATAATGAATAAAAGGTAGCACCGGCAATAACACTCTTGATTTATTGTTAGTCATTAAAAGTCTATTAGCTACATTATCCAAGTTCATTTCATAATTTTAGATGAACACAATTATCATTTTGAATAATATATATATATATATATATATATATATCAAGAATAACAATTGCAAGTTTTTAAATAAATATTTATTTATTCACAATTATTTGCAGTTCATCTTCTTAATGGTTTTGGTATATATATATATATATTTATAAATATTTTCTTTTTTATTTACTTATTGTTTTAATCATAAACTATTTATTTTTGTAAAAAAAAAAATTAAAGAGTATAGTTATATGATTTGAAGGATATTTATTTCACTACACAAAATTGCAAATGACGATGACTTGTTATTTTGACTTATTTAGAGGGGTAAATTATAATTATAATTATAAATTTAGAGGGGTAAAAAAATGGGACTCATTTTTTCTCAACTTATTCTTTCCCCTCCATATTTATAACAATGTTATTGAAATGAATTGTTGGTAAATAGTTGTATAGATGACATGAATAACCTTAAACATTTGACTTGTATGCATTTATGAGGTTCATTTTTATTAAAAGATAAATAATTTTGTCTTAAAAATATCAAATACACTATGTATCCGTACAACAAAAGAAACTTTTGTATGAACTAATGTATGATTATGTAGCGTATTTTGATAATTTTAAGATATTATTAATATTTTATCTTTAAATGTATCAATGTAAATCAATAAATAAAAAGATTTTTAATATTACCTATTTATGATATGACTCGTATTAAAGTTTATCACAGACAATATCCCTCGTATAAAATTTTTAGGAGCTCATATCTTTAGAATACGAAGAGATAATTTGCTTGTGTGAACTGTGAAGTTCATAGCGAAAGTCGTTTTCATGCTCGACAAAATCTAAGCAAAAGACAAAGAAATTTCGTGTTTATAAATTGGAATCAACTTTAAAGCAAATTTTTTTTATAGAGGGGAAAAAAAAAAAAAAAAGGCAATGGGTTAAAGTAACATAATTGACGGATATAGTAATAAATAAATAAATAATTCAGTGAGCATCATTTGTTTTCAGTCTTAAAAAAAGGAAAATTGATTTTTTAAGCCTAATCATCAATTTTTGGAGCTAATGAATCTTTGGAGCCCAATCACTCTATAATTCATCTTTGTCAACTTTTCCTTTATGTCCAAACCTCAATTGCTTAAAGTCATTTACAAGATAAGCATGTCACATGATGTGATATTAGATTGTTCCTTCGTTAATCTACACAAAAATCACCCTGTGTGTTTTAAAGTGTAAATATTGTTTGGTAAAAAAATTTTGTTTAATTGTATAAAATTATTTCCTTCGTACATAGAATTTAATTTTTAATTCCTTTAAAAAAAAAAAAATATATATTTATTTTTCTGTTAATAATATAATGAACATATATTTTTTAGTCTTATAAGAAAATGAACATATAATTTTTAGTCTTATAAAAAAATGAACATATAATTTTTTTTTATTAAGAGAGTTAAAAATTAATGAAACAGTTGAATAACTCAGTTATTTATTTAGAGATTGAAAAAAAAATCTACACAAAAATCACTTGGTCAAGCCACTAATTTGGTGGACCGTGATTTTCCAACACTGCAAAATATGGCACCATAAACAAAGAAGGGAAAAAGAAAAAAAAAAAAGTGCTTAGGACAAACAAACATTCCCAATTGCACACACACAGTAAAAGCATACAAAGAAACCTTCAAACTAGAAAGATTCACATGGAAACAAATAACAAAAAAAATCAGATAAGAAAGAAAAAAGAAGGGGAAAAACAATTAATAAGAAAATAAATGCACAATATCACAATTGGGCATTGGAAATTGTTGTTCCTCTCTTGATCTTATCCACGTTGGTAGTTTCATACACAGGTAAATCACTTGAATAGCAACCCAAATCATAGTTTTGTAACTCAAAAAGATCAGAGCTTGAATCGCTCTCTGCTCCATCATCTACTTCATTAAATCTTCTAAATTCTTTCTCCTTTGTTTCATATTTATTAACCCATTTCACATCTTTGTCTAAAATTGTTGTATTGTTGTTCATATTCTTGTACTTTTCTGATAACCCATTACTACATTTAATTTTCTGATCCAACCATGATAAACCCTTTTCTCTTTTGGCATCAAATAACACATCATCAGATCTTATATTTCCCTTGTACTTTGGAAAAGAAAATACTTCCTTATGATCTTCTGAGTAAGTACATCTGAGGTCCTTGTAGCTTTTTATAGGTGTTTCAACATAAGGAGGAGGAGTTCTAAAACCTGAACTAGAAGAAGAATACAAAGACTTAGAATCCGTAGTGGTATTAGTAGCAGTAGTGGTACTTGAGTTTGAGCTTCTAAAGTGACTGATACTAATCCTTCTTCTCCTCCTTCCACTTGGGCTAATTTCTTCATCATGATCTTTCATGGACAGAGTGGTGGATTTTGATTTCTTTTTCTTAGCAGCTGATTGATTGAATAGAGAGTTTAAGAAACTAGCTAATTTCCCACCTGGTGAGCTTGGTTGCTTGAATTTTTTCTCTTTGGGTTGCTTTTCCACTATGTGATCATTACGAGGCTGTTGATGACCATGATGTGAATTAAGGATGCTTCTTATAGGCAAATCCAAGCTAATTCTGCCTCCTCTCCACTTAGTGTTGTCTTCTTTCATGAACTTTTGGGTTAATGTTGTTGTTTTTGTTGTTCCATTGTAGTTTAGAGCTTCATTGTAGCCAGAGAAGTAGTTTGATGCTTCAAAAACATCAAGCTCAGTACCGGAATCATTCTGCCGATGGAATGATTTCCTGTACATTTTCTCTGCTTGGTTTGGAAGTCCAGTTATGGACATGGTTGGAAGAAATATAGTAAATTACTATCTTCTATGGATATGACATATCCATAGGTGGTGATATGTAGGTATTTATAAAGAGAGATCAATTGGGTTTCTTGAAATGAATGAGGAGTGGGAAGATTTTGCTTTGTGGTGTAATCAAATTGGCTCTGTCTACAATACTATATGATGGGAGATTTTGGAGGTTTTTGAGACATGATGTTAATTTGTGCTTTAGTATTACATATGAAGTAGGGTAAAGAAAAAAATGCTTTTTTTTTTTCACTCTTTTTTATTTCCATTTTTTGAAAAACGAGCAATTTATAAATTTGCGGTTCATTTTACATTATGATGTATGATAGATAAAAATGTTTCGATCAAATATTCTTGGATTTAGAAAACAAAGTCAAAATATTGTGTGATTGATGGTAGGGATCAAAGAAACCGTGTTGCCTAGGATTCTAGGCTTTCTAGTTTGTTTTGGTGGGAATTGGTTATCAAGTGGATGTGGGCTATGGATGTGTCACTTTTAATCTTTTGTACATGTGCATGCATGCCTTTCAATATAGATATGAAGAATCACCCAGTGATTTTTTTTTGGAGGGTTATATAACGAAAACATTAACCTTATTGAACCCTTGAAAAGTAATCTTTAACATTTCTCTACCTCTAGAGAGCCTTTATCTTTCTGTTTTTACTTTTTAAATGACTAGTGATTTTACTAGTTTTTTAAGTAATAAAAAATCGATCCTTCAAGCTTCATTTACCGTTTGAACATCTATTTAATAACGAAAGATGGTGTGAGATGAGGTTTGCTTGTTTTCTATATGTTTGCATCTCAACTGTATTATTTAAAATATTTTATATATTATTTACTTAGATAAATAATATACCATTCAAATTTGGCAAATATACAAGCACAAACAGATGATTATATTATGTTTTTAAAAGTCAACCAATTTTTTTTAATAATATAACACAATTCAGAGCACTCCAAATCGAAAACTAACCTCATATAAAGTAATTTTTGGCTAATTTTATTTCTAACCCCCTCTCGACATCTTTTTTTTTTTTTTTGAAATGAGTGTGCCGGGTGACCCCCTTATCAGTTTTATAAATAACCTCGTCTCCCCCCGTTATCATGATATGGGCCTTGTTCGACCCGTTTGTTTTTCCCCCCTCTGATTTTGAGCTTTTAGCTTCTCTCTTTGTTCATCTTTTCTGATTTTGGTATATGTTGATGTGTTGTTTCTGTTTAATTGAATATATATATATATATATATATATATATATATATATATATATATATATATATTATATATATATATATATATATATATATTTTTTTTTTTTGTATAATTGAATATATGTATTTCCTGTGTAATTGAAATATATTTTTTCTATTAAATTGAACATGTTTATTATTATTATTTTTTTTTGTAATTGAACGTATATTTTTGTGTAATTGAACATATGCAGTTTCCTATTTAATTGAACTATGATTTTTATGGATTCTTTCATGGCAATTTTTTTTTTTTAAATTTTGTGTTCAAAAGCTCCTTCGACGTTTTTTACTTATAAAAAGTGAAAATTGTCAAAAAAAAATTATGTGTTACATAATAAGAACAAATATTTGACATTATATATCATTTCAGAAAAAAAACGTATATGTCAAATACTAAAAAAGAATATATGTGTTATCAACAAAAAAAAAAGAACATATATGTTATATACTAAAAACAAAAAAAAAATATATATGTTATACACTAAAAACTTAACATATGTATCATTTATAAAAATAATAATAATAAATAAAGTATATTTTATTTTTTAAATAAGTTATATAAAAATCCGAGATTTTTGTTACTGGACAAGAGAGAAAAAAAACCACCTCTCAACGTTAAACATGAATTTGTTCAACCTTTTGATACACTTGGAACAAACATTAATGTATAAATATTTTCAAATTTATTTTTTTAACTTAAATACGTTTTCATAAATATAAAGATAATAAAAGATACAAATTATAAAATAAAAGGTTAAAAATATATTTAAAAATATTATAGAAATAGAACATATGTATATTAAAAATATTATAGAAATATAATATATACTTAACACATTTATAAAAATAGAGTCATTTGACCAATTTAAACTAGTTAAATATTATAGAAATAGAATATATGTTTGGTACATTTATAAATAATAACTTTATAAAAATATAGTTATTTGATAACTTTTTAAAATAATTAATTATCTTTTTTTGAACTTAATATAATTAAAAAGCTTATTTTTATATCTAATTGTTCTAATGTAAGTGGAACGAAATTAAACAAAGTTAAATTGAGTCAAAATGAAAAACAATATATGTGCCGCAACAATCACTTATTTTTGCAACGGTGCGCGTAGACAACATAGACAATCCAATAGCTATGGTCGTGGGGTACTTAGTTCACCAGAACATTGATAGGCTCATGTTATGGCAGGGACAATATGGTGCTGCGACCCATGCTATTCTTTAGGCAATCCGAAACCTATGTGCCGAGACATGAATTTATGTATTCCACAATCCATTTTGACTTTTTAGATGGTAAATTGTCACATCATATATGTTTTCACTCCTTGCATCAATTTTGACAGTTGGATTGCAGCATATGATTAATAGCCTTGGTTAGGTTGTTGCTAAACTATAAATAAGACATTTTGAAAGTCGAACATATAATTCAACAATTTATACAACTAACTAAAATATTTAGATAAAAAGACAATATGTTTAGAGAGAAGTAATTTAATAGGCTAATGAAAGATTTATAATTGAAACAAGTCAAGGATTGGTTGTATCTCGTTTCTTTCTTTGTATTTTATTTTATTTCTTGTATTTTCTCACTATTTTGGTATTTAATTGAATATAATTACAAATAGTTAAGCTTATTGTTAGGATCATCTTGTACTTACTTTTTTTATGTAATAAATTGATTTATTTTTCATTTTTTGTGATTCTTGATATTGAATATTTAATTTAATTTTTATATAATTAATTGTCTAATAAACAATTATACTATAAAAGCAATTAAATAGATTTGAAAGAATTATTTATTTGTTTGTCTTGATCAAATAAGGTATATGATTTCTAAGCAAAGATGTACGATTTTTGTATACGTCCATAAATATGATATTAATGAATAATATGCAACTTAATTTGCATAAAAGTGTTATTAAATTAATTATTATATGAACATATAATTTACTTGGATAGGAATGCATGCTAGTGTAAGACGTTTGATCAAATATCATATCATGAATTGCTTGGAATAATATATTAATTCATGTATAGAAAATTGAGAGATAGTGAATTCTTATAATTCTTTTATATCAAATTAGTTAGTGTGGAGTGTATTGAATAATTTATTATAATTATTATATTTTTGTTATTTTTATCTATCAATTTATTTTAGCCTTAAATAATTTAAAGTAATCATAGCCCGTACACAAATGCTTATTAATTTAATTTTCGTAGATTCAATATTTTATTTTTAAATACTTATTATTTGTATATATTTCGTAAATTTACTAAATTTGTATCAATAAACATACATTAAATATATGTTTATAAAATTCTGAACCGAATTAATATAAAACTCTTACCAAATAAAAAGTATTATCCTAAGCTGAAAAGCACTTGTATTGTTTTCTTAATAGGTTCTTAGGAGTGTGTGCTAACCTTTTTTTTCATTGTTAGCAACTTTATTATATCTTTGTTGTTTCTTTATTTTCTTTCAAGCCATTGGGCTAGTCAATCGGTTTGGCCCATAAAAGAACAATCACCATTCCTTGGTGTCGGAACCATAATATCTCAATTTCTTTGCATCAAATATACAAAATGCATTATACATCCAACCATAGAGTTGGAGTTTTCACTTTCTTTGCATGGTATTTTAAGTGATCAAAATGCGAAACACTAATATTGAAGAAACTCAAGCTCCAAAAACAGATGGAAAAGTGGAGGTCAGGAACCAAGGAGAAAAAGAAGAATCAAATAGCAACAGAACGTATGGAAAATGTATTAAGGGAGATATAATTTAATTATAATTACTTTAGAAAGAATTTAATTAGTACTAATTATAATTTGAATTATTATTTTCTAAAACCACATCCAAGAGTAAAGCAGATAGCAAAAATACAACAATGGCTAAAAAGTAAAAACAACCCAAAGTACATGAGAGCCTTTCCTGATGGAATTGTGCTTGTTGTAGTCTGCAAGTTCCCAAGTGTATTAAAAAAAAATACTAAAATCAACAGGTGATAACAGTGCAATGTGCCCAACAAATATGGTGAGTTTTTTGCAAACCAAGCTAAAAAGAGAGAACAACAGTGCAAGATGTAAGAGACATTTTGTCAAATAGGTGACAGGCTTCACAAAAACTCTAAGGAACAAATTATAACAGGTGAAGAAGCTTGTTAGAACCCAATCAGATTACCTGACTAAAAACGATCCCCAACAATTGAGAATATACACGTATATGAATATAAAGATAGAGAGATAAGAGGGATTGGAGTAGCAAAATTAGAGCACGATGAACCAAGCTCTTCAAGTTTTGTAATCATTGAAGATTTGGAAATCAATGGCAGTACAGAATCCACAACAGAGAAGACGAGGGCAAAAATGTAAAGTTGATGACGTCAAGTAATTTTTGTAAAAGTGATCAAAAATTCTAAAAAATTACTATACGAAGACAATTAATCTGTGCAAACGCTTTATTAGAGTGTAAAATAAACAAATAAATAATAGAAGAGTTGGATATATATTTATTTGTCATAGATAATATAAATGTTTAATTGGAAATCAGATAAATATCTAAAATATGTATATTCGTTATATTATAAAATAAATATATATATATATATACACCGTATCTTTTATTATTTATAGAGTTGGGATAAGTGTATAACAAATTTATGCAATTGTGTAACATATTTTATAACATTATAATTACAGTTTTTTAGAGAGAGAAAATAAAAGAATTTTTTATTATATATATATATATATACAAACAACCTATCTAGATATATTGCAAAAGAAATATATAACACAAATTAAATTATAAATATGTACATACTAGGAATGGCAACTTGTCTTTAATTTTTATTGTGATAAAAACAAGACTAAAGACTAAAGACAAGGCCTTTTTATTGTAAACGTGGCTACTCTAGCTACACTAATAGCGCTTCTCTTAACATGTATATATATATATATATACTAACTATAAGCATGTAGTTCCAAAAGTACTATGGGATCAACATTAGCATGTGATCTGAATCAATGCAGATAACTTTCTATTTGTAACTTTTTCCGCTGAGACTCCAATAAATAAGATCATATTTCTATTTTCAAAAAAATGACTTTTATATTTTTGGTAAACATGAATTTAACTTTTAAGTCCTCGGACTCCAAATTAATATCGATCTATCAAAATTCGTAATAATAAAAATAATATTATTTTCTTAAATTATGGTTGATATAAGTTAGTATTAAATTAATATTAAAATATTATTTTTATTATTATAAATTTTAGAAAGTGTTATATTTTTTATTTCCCAAGAAAATTTATCTATATAGGTCAATTGAGAAAAAAAAATACTAAGGCCATGTTTGAAAATTTTGATCTATCATTAAATAATTGATTTATGATTTTTTTTAAATAGTTACTATATGTTTAATAATAGTTTATACTTAATAATTTTCAAGCAAAAAATAAAAAATTACCTATAGGTTGTTTTTGGTAATATTTTTTTTTTTTGATTTTTTTTTTCAAAAACTCTAAAAATAAAGAAAAGTGTTGTTTATTCTAAACAGTGACATATATATATTGTTATATAAAATTAATCCATAATATCATAAAATCCCCTTCCAGTATTATGCTTTTTTTTTATTTTTATGCCAATTAACATGTAGTATAAAGAGATATGCTCAAAGTAGACATTGAGTGTGCACGAATTTGAATCTTGTGTAATATAAATAAATGTGCAAAGTGTGTATTCTGTTATTAAAATATAGAAAAAAAATGTTACAAAAGTTTTTTAAATTAAGTTATTTTTATTATTTATTCTCTTTGATTAGATGTGATATTATTTAGTTCATTATTTATTAAAAAAAATGAGTCAATTAATAAGAAATTATATTATTTTAATATTTTTTTATTAAAATATTGTTATCTTTTGGACAAGTGATTAAATGCATTTAACATATAAGTATTTAAGATGACAATTAATATAAAAAAATCACAATCTATTCGTTTTAATATTTATTAATTTCAACTATTTTATTGATTTTTAAATTTTATTAAAAATTAAATTGTATATTTAAATAATTTTATGTTTGAATATTATTATTGTTGATTTTTTTTTTCTTAAACAATTTTATACTAAATTTTACTTTTATTTTTATTAAATATTGATATTTTAGTCATGTTTTAATTATTTGATAGAAAATAATAATATTCTAATAAAAAATGGTGGCAATGTACCACATTCAAAATTGTTATTGTCATAACTATTTTTCATTAATGATAATTTTATCAACAAAGTAGTACTAATATATAATTAATTATAGAGATATAATTATAAATCCATACACTGTATGTGGTAATAACAAATATGGTTGTAATATTATTACTCTAAAAAAATCATTAAAATAATATCATTTATTTTTAATTAATCTCTTTCTCTCTCTCTCTCTTTTTTTTTTTTAAAGAATTAAGAGATTAAATAAAATTATTTTTAATACAAAGGACTAAAACATACAGATGATATAATTTGAGATATCTGTATAAACTTTACACATTATAATTTTACCTTTAGTTCAAGCGTTAAGATAACGTTTTAGGTCTTGGATTTAAAGCTGCCCTCGATAAATAGTCGTTTTTCTATAGAGAAATACATTATTAAAACTTAAACATTTCTCTATAAACTTAAATTGCTCTTTAAATAGTTATCGGTAGGTAAAACTGAAAATTTATCACTAAATTTTTTTTTTTTGATAAACATTTATCACTAATTTTTTTGGGCCAAATATATGACCTAAAAAAGTCAATTTATGGAATCAGTGCCGTCAATAACAAAAGTAAAAGATAATAGATATCAAGCAAACTAAAAAATACAACATAAAAGATTCATAAATAAGTGGACTGAATTCTGATAATTTTGGGTTGATAAGATGAAAAATTGTAATATTGATCAAAACTAATGATAACTTAATATTATAAATTTAAGTGGTAGAAAAAGAAATATGTAAATCATTTCAGGGACGGAAATTTGAGCTATTTGTCTAAATAGTATACATTTAATTAAAAAATTAAATTTTCCAAAACTAGCAATAATAGGATCAAAACTGTGAGTTTTGATTACATTAAAATTAAATAAATTATAAAAATATTCTTAGTTATGTGATATGTAATATCAGTATATAAATTGATTTACATAGTATGTAAATCAGTTTACATAGTATGTAAAATGGTTTACATACTATGTAAATCAGTTTACATAGTATGTAAAATGGTTTACATAGTATGTAAATAGATTTACATACTATGTAAACAAGTAATTTTTATATTTTCAATCAAAAAGAAGGATTTAATGACGCGGAATAGACTGATTTTGCAATTTTTGATCAATTTAACTAAAATAGCAATACGCCTTCGTTTTGAAGTATGTTATTTTACAATTTTGCCATCATGTGAGCCCACTTCATTTTGTCTTCTGTCTCTTCCTTTCTCTGTTTCATGGCTCCCTCATCTCTTCATTTCTCACTACTGTTATACCAGAAACCCAAGTTTAATCCCAATCACACCTATACCACTACAATGAATATAGACATGCGTTTCTCGAGGACAGAGAAACCGTTAATTTAGGCATATCTAATTATATAATTATAGCTCTTCTTCCTGGCGCAGAGTAGTAAACTGGGTGTCAAATGACTTGGCTGTTGCCAACCAGGCAAGAACAATGACCAGAAGAATTCCCCCAAGAATTCCTCCCATTTTAATTTTGTTTAATTGGATCCAAAATCTTAAAAAATGATTTGAGTTGGATCGATTCTTGATGTTACATAACTCATTAGAGTTGACCTAACCTAATAAAAATTTTAATTTTATTTTATATTATAATTTTATTAAATAAAATTACAAAAATTAAGTATTGATATTTTTTTGATATAGTTCTCATTTTTTTAATTAGTTGATGACTCATTAGATTAGACTTAACATATCGTATAAATATATCTAAGTTATATTAGTGTCTATCTAATCACATGAGTATTGTTTATGTTATAAGATTTTTGGTCACCTAATTCTTCCAAAATCTTAAGTTATTAGGAGCCAGAGTAACTATACTTTTATACAAAATCTTAAGTTATTAGGAGGAGGACCAATTATACTATTATACATTCATCACTCTCCAATAAGTATTGGCTCTATGCACCAAGCTAAACACTTGCTATTCAACAATTGGGGTTGCTGGATCTCAAATAGAGGACTTTCAACTTTGATACTATATTAGAAGTTGTTGGAAAACCAACTCTCCCAAAAGTTTAAGCTATTAGGATAAGGACCAACTATATTTTTATATATTTATCAAATTAAATAATTTGTTATGCATGTAATACATGCATAAATTTATATGAATACAAATAGTATAATTTTGTTTTAATTTCTATTATATGTTTCTTACAAACATAACATGATCTTTGTTAATTAGTTGTTTGCAAAAGATTAAATTCTTTTTTCTAAAAATAATTAATATTTTAAACATAAAATTTTAATGCAATATATATTTAGTTACTATAAATAAAACTTTAAATATAAAAATAACACCATTAAAATTTAAAATTATAAAAATAACATCCCTTATGTATAACTTTTATATTTTTATCATTTTAAAAAGTTCACCTTATGATCATTCCACATTAAACACCTTTCAATTGGACATCATTCTAGTTGAACAAAGACAATTTAAACTCTTTTAATGTTAAATTCTGTTTAATTTAACCTCATTTAATGTTATTAGGTACTATTTTTATTGTTATAATTAATGTTTATGGAATAAATACGATAAAAGTTTATAATAAAAAAGAAATTAAATTATAAGATAATGTAAAAATTATCATTAAATAAATAAAATTAATAATAAGGATATTTTCTTAATTAAACTAAACAATTTTTTCAAATTTAAATTAAAATTTTATGATCATATCTTTATACTAAGATAATTTAATCATTAAATAAATTAATTAATATTAATAATAATTTTATAATTAAAGTAAAAATTTGAGCAAAAAATTGTTAAACTGTTAGCCAAAAAAAATATTCTAATAATATTTATAAACTAATAAAATAAATTAGATTATACGGTATATTTAAAAAAAAATTTAATTATAGATATTTATTTTAAGTTATTTAGGTATATTTATAAAAAAAATTAAATAATAAATAAAAATTTTCGAATCTTATATTTATAATAAGATAATAAAATTATTATTATTAAATAAATAAAATTAATAATAATGATAATTTCAAAATTAAAAAAATGATATATTGGGTGACGTTGCTTATTACATGTTTGGCGATAATTATATATAATATATATGTAAGGATATGATCCGTGGCTATAAATTATTACAAAATTTATTACACTATCATATTTAATGGAACAATGAATAATATAAGTGCAAAATTATTTTAAATATTGTAATTATGTACATAAAAAAAAAAAAAAATAGTACTCTTCAAAATTTGTAATAATAAAATTAATAACTCTTGTATTTAAATCATATACATTTTAATATTAAAAAAGTTTGCTACACTATTTTTCTTTAAAAGCTGTTAAAGTTAAATAAGGTAATTTAAATTAGATACTGTTTAATATTATTATGTATTATTTTTGTTATTATAAATTTTATGAATGTTATGTTTAGTAATTTTTTAAATAAAAAATAGCATGATAAAAAATAAGAGGAATATAATCGAAAAAAATTATGTAACTAATTATCTACAAATGAATCACATTTTAATGTGTTATAATTTATAATTAAATATTTACTATTTAAGCAAATGTAAAAAATAATGAAAAACTAAAATTAATTACTTTTATATGAACAAGAACTTATCTATAATACAAATAATAAATCATGTATATATATTTTTAATTTGACAAGATTTAAAAAATTAAAAATTAATATTTTCAATGTTTTTATCAAAATTTAGAAAATTATAAAACGAAGTTACGAAAATATCAAATTTTTTTTTTTAACATTTATCGATACTTGCACATAAATTTACAATTTTTTGTATGAATATCAAAATATTCATTTCCATGAATAAAACAAACTCTTAGTATTATCAGAATTATAATATTTAAAAAGAAATTCAAATCTATTTTTTTTTTTTGCTACATAAATTCAAATCTATTACTTAAAAAAAAAAAAAATCAAAACTGAAAGTAAAGACAAAAAAAAAAAAAAAAAAAGGCGAGAAAAATATTTTATTAAGTTACGCAAGATATTGTATCCAATTGCTACTCGACACGCTTGAACAAAGTAAGTGCCCGTACTGCTGGATGAGAAGACCCTTCAATCAAGCGTCGTCACTCGTTAGAAACCTGTGTATCGGTCATTCCGTACATTCCTCGGGTATTATTTTATAAAGTTAACTAATAGAAAGTCGACAAGTTTTACATCATTCATACTGCGTTTTAACGAAAAAATCTTGTATAAATGCTATAGGTAAATATTAACGATTAATTTTTATAAAATAAAAATTAATATTAAATATTTAAATAAAATCAAACGGTCCAAAATTATAAGAATAATAAAACATTGTTATATATAATTTTGTTTTTCGTTTTAACACCTCGCTTGCTCTCCTACTGTTTTCAACTTTAATCATTACTAATTCTAGGTCGGTATACGAGAATCTCTTGTGGTCCAGTGGTAAGACTCTTCCTCCCCCACTAGGAACCCAAGTTCGAATCCCACCATGAGTGTGTGAGTTGTTTTTTCTTTATTTAATAAAAAAAAAGGGCCTCAGTTGAGTTCTTGTCATCGTACAGAACAGATGAGAGTTGATGAAGTTTCAAAAATTATTTATTACATTTTTTTATTTTCTATTTATTTTAATTTCTACGGATATATTTTGATAATATTGTGAGTGTAATATTATAATTTAATTATTTAATTGATAATAAAAAATTAATACTAATTAATTTTATATTTAAAATAAAAATTCTCAAAAAATATATTTAAAAAAAATAATGTTTTTAAAAGTAATTAAATTCAATTTAGGATATACTTAAATAAAATGAAAGCAAAATATATTATTTTTATGAGTAAAAATAAATAATTAATATTTTTAAAAATATATCATGTAAAAATATAAAATTTAGTTACTTATCTAGTGTATCATCAAAGGTTGTATAGTCCGTCAAACTTTTGGTCCAATCACTTACCAATCATCTTATAAACTTAATACAATACAATTTTATACAATTTAATTTATTATAATTATATTTATCATATTTAATACAACATACCAAACAATCCGGTGGTTTTAATAATAATAGTAATAATGACAAAATTCTACGTTGGTGTTCTTAAAATTTTTATGTTATCAGTAAAATATTAGAAAATAAATTTAAAATAATTCATTTTTATTAATCATGTGTATATATATAATTAAATTTTTTTCCTAAAAGATTTTTAATTATGAAATTTCTTACACAGTTTACGTACAAATTATACAATACAAAAATGACCCGAATTTTATAATTACCCTAATGATTTTGATTTTTTAATATAAATTTTCAATTAATTATATTTAGTAACATTTTTTAATTTTAATTTTGTATTTTTAAAGACTCACTTAAGAATAGACATTTTATTTGTTATTTTGGGTATTCGAGGATATCTTATTCAATAGATTGATTAATACCCGCTATTTTAGGCGATGAGGAACGGTTTCAAAGAATACTCGAATACAAATTATTGAGGATGGAGCGGAGACAATTATACGTAAAATAGTACTAAAAATGTATTTTTTAATTTAATTTACATATATATATATATATGTGTGTGTTATTTAAAAAAATTGTTAAGGTAGCTATTTTTTGGATGCTGAAATATATATGTATTGAAATAAGGAATTATGATGAATTAATTTTTTTGATTAAAAAAAATCGAGTATGGAGTAGTTATTTTTTTTGTATTAGTTCTCGAACCGGAGCAATTTTCTGACAATTTTAAGTACATAGTTATTTGTTCAATTTTGGGGACGAATATGACAAACTGTCCCCTTGCCCATCCAATCACTATCAAAATGTTAATCGAGCGATTTTTAAAAATTTAAAAAGAAGATTTTAAATGAAATTTTAGTTTTTTTTTTCTTTTTTACAATTTTTTTTTAAAAAAGTAAATCAAGTCTTATAACTTTTGAATGTATAAGTATTAAAAGAAAATAATTTAAACAAAAAATTTCTTTATTTTTAAAGATTAAAAAAAAAAAAAAAAAAAAGCGTTACCAAAACAACTAATAGTTAATTTTTTATTTTTATTACTTGAAAATTACTTTATAAAAATTATTATTAAATATATTTGTGATTATTTATCAAGAATCTCTTGTATTTCAGGTGGTAAGACTCCCAATTTTCTCACTAAGCATGTGAATATATTTTCTTTTTATTAATAAAAAAGAATGGGATTTTAGAGCCCATTTAAAAAAAAATTACAAATTATAAAATAAAAAATTATAAAATTAATTATTTATACAAATTAAATTTGTTATTAAACATGACTTTAAGTTATATAGTTAAATTAATATTTTAATTTTACTTTACGCATGTAACCTTATACGAATACTTCCGTAGTCTTCACACCTTTATTTCCATTATACGAACTACTGAACTAACCATTATATTTTTCTAATTTTTGTATTGATGGTTTTAATTCTGATCTGACGTGTGACAGTGTCCATTGTATAAGCCATTGTTGCATAAATGCTTGTTCGTATGCCGCTATAGAGTGTACATGTGAAATTGCCATAATCAATGTGGTCGACAGAGAGCACAATCTAAAAAGCCCAACTACTATTGTACTTGCACATTTTCTGTTGAATTAAGAAAATTACAATGTATATATTAAGAAATTATTGGTACATCTAACTTGTTACGAAAGATGGAGATCTTGCTTTCAAACCAATGCAATACTCAAATGTTGTGCGTACATAGCATGTATTACTCACACTTTAAGAAATATTATAATTTATAAATGAATAGTTAGATTATGTATGAGTAGATGAAAATATATAAAATGTAGTTAAATTGTTGTTGTCACAAAATTATTGAAAAAATATCATTTTTTTTTGTCAAAATATCCTAAAAATTGTGGATATTATTGCTAAATATTTAGATAAAATATCGATAAATATCAGCAAAATATCATTTCATATATTATATTTTTAAATAATTTATCTTTAAATTTATCTATTTATTACTTTTTTATTTTCAACAAAAAGATTATTTATTTGAATTTAGAATAATATATATATATCATTTTCACATTATTTTATTAGTTTTACCTATATATATATATATATATATATATATATTATTTATTTTTTATTTTTTTACAATTTAAATTATATTATGTATCATTGATGTTTATCTATTTATAATAATATTACAATTGCGATATCAAAAATTATTTTAAATTTTAACTAATCATTTTACAATATTCTAATTAATTAATTCATTTATTGATAAAATTTAATAACATAATTTTTATAAATATATCTATTAAATAAGAAGTGAGTTTAAAAATATTAGTAATTAATTATTTTAACATTTTATAAAATTCTATAAACAAATTTCATGATTTTGATAGAATTATCAAAGGTTTTTTTTAAATATTTCTAAATTTTTTGTCAAAATTGATAATATTTTTATAAATTTAAGCATCGATATTTTAAATCTTACAAATAGTTTAAGTTTTTAAAATGATTAATAATCAACAATTTTTCTAAGTGTAAACAATTTACTTATATATCGTAACAATCTAATCTAATTTTAATTCTTAGTAAGTATGCATGTTCAAGGTGACAAAATTGTATTGTATAGAATGAGAAATTAATTTCAAATCACTGTAATATATTAATGCTGTTAAATTTAAGTTAATCATCACGTGAGGTACTCACCATTCTTTTTGGATTTGAATATTGAAACATTTTGGTTTAAACTTTAAATTATAAACGTCTTTTCGATTTCTATTACATCGGAGGCAAGAGGGTTGGAAATGTCAGTCTACCACCTTACTTCTCCGACCATATACTTCTCCATTGTATTGGATTAGGAGAAATTATTAACTCTCTTAATTTTATATAATCCATTTATTTAATTATTTATAATTTTAATCTATTAAAGAAAACATATATATATATATATATATATATATGTATATGTACACATTATTAAAAAAACATACGTAAACTAAATTTTAAAATATATAATTTTTTTATGCGAATTAATATTAGGTTCATGAAAAACCAACGAAAAAATTATTCTTAAGAAAAATAATGGCAGGATGAGACACCATTATCACTAGAGCATCTAGCTAATACAAAATAGGGAAAAGTCAGTAATTAACATTAAAGACAATTTTGAGCATAATAGATGATAAGGTGAAACATGTGATAAAAGTTGGTGTGCATTATTAGGGACATATAACATTTAATAAAAATGTAAGGCTTTTCAATTTAAATACATAAATAAAGTGGTGTTTGTTTCCTCCCTTTTTTTTTTTTATATATTTTTATTAATAATATATATTAACCAACCACTCACACACTTATCATTTACATTAGATGAAATTGGAAACTCATGTCATTTTAGTACTCATTTAAAGCATATATAATTATACTATAAGGTAATTAGTATTTTATCATCTTCTTTAGCGTGACTATATTGTATATATTAGCATATGTACTAAAAATTAAATATATATGATTTCTCAAAAAGAATAATTAAATGCATTTAAATTAGGGTATTGTTATTTTTGGAGCAAAAATCACTAATGCATATAAGACAATTTTAATATTTTAACTAACAATTTATCAACAAAAGTGTTTATAGAAATAAAATGTTTGTTCTGACAATAATCTTTATTGCTTTGGGTACCCTTAAATTATCATCAAAGAGCATATATTTAAAATCAAGAAATATAACCCTAATTTTTTGTATTATTTTGGTTGTATAGGTACATGTAACACTTACATGGGCATGAGTTATGAGAAAAGCATCTTAAAAAGTTGAGAATTTTTTGTATAGGCGGCCACTTATGGGTGGCATACAAGGTAGACCCAACAAGTTTTTCCCATATGGGCTGCTACACTTGATAGTTATCATACTTAGAAGAAATAATAAATTTAGCTATTTTATTTTCTAACTTTACAATTTAGTTAACTCGATTCAAAATTATTGATAAATTTGGTCTAAATCACCAAATATATAACATATATTATTTAGTTTATCATATTCATAATTTTACAAGTAATTTTATTGTAGTTAGTAATTTCACGTTAACTTTTGTAAACAAAATTACCTTTTTACCAAAATGATCATATACTCTAATAGTTATACTATTAAAAACTTGCTCACAATTATCATATCTACATGTTACATGTCCCATCTTTATTCTTGCATATACCAAAGAATATAAATTATTAATTATAAATCTTTAAAGAATAGTTTAAATTCAAATATTTGACCAATCTAGATATTTTTAGGATGTCAATTTATATTTTTTAATACAAAATTAATCAAATTAGACTACTACATTCATCACTCCGTCCATTTTGTAAATATTATTTTATAACTATTCAAATTGAGATTAATACCAATTGGTTTACTTAAAAGGACCACAACTCCTCCTAACCCTCAAATTCGATAACGGTCTGTTGTTCTTGAAAAATTCCTTTTCTTTTACTTCAAATATGTTACTATTAAAAAAAAAAAAAAAAAAATTAAAATCTGTTATGCTATTTTGGTGAGCCACCAATTAATATTTAAATAAATGGATAAAATATATTCTAAACTACCTTACTCACCTGCCACCGGTAATATATTTACTCATTTCATTGTTACAAGTTACAACAAAAGTTACTGAAGAATGCTTCAAATTTAAATTGCAGTTATTAATGCTAGCAAAAATAATTGAAGTTATTAATATTTCATCCACTATTGTACTATTTAATAACAAAAAGTCCAGAAATCAAATAGAGAAGAAATTTAAAGATAAAACTCTGCTTGACAGATTACTGATATTGTAAATAATTATTTTTAAATAATTAGTTATCAAATATTTAATATCAATATATAAAAGAATTAAGTGAAATCTTGTATATAAAAGCAAATCAAATTTTAATATAATTTAAAAGGGATAGGATTAGGAGGCATAATTTATTACACCACTAGTTATCAAAGATTGAGATTTTCCTCTCTTGTTAATTAGAAATTTCAACTGTTATAATTAAATAATGTAATAGTTTATATAAAAATTAAGGGTGTTGATCATATTCTAGCTTAAAATTATTAAAATTTTGTGATAAATAATAGTGGTATTTTTTCTTTTGTTTATTGGATTGACCTTCAACAAATTTTTTTTTTCCTCGTAAGAAAACATTAGTGTTATTCTTTTTGACATTTTGTATAATCTAAAACTTTTTTATTTGTTGTAATTAAGGTACTTGTACCGGCCCAACCATGGCCGGAGTTTTCACATTAAAGAAAGTTTGTACATTATATGTAAAACATAAATTGTAATTTGTGTTACTTCTCTTCAAAATAAAGAAAATTTTATATATATTATGTTGTATGTTTTTATTATAGATAATCGTTGATTTTGTCTAAATTTTTTACACATTTTTTAAATTTCTATAAAATTGAAGGGCTACAATTTGTTACACCATATGTCAATGTTTTTTTTTTTTTTTTTTTTTTTTATTTCGTCAATATTTTTATTATATTTAAGACTATCTTTTCAAAATTTGGTGGTTTAAATGATAGTTTTATAATTTTTATATTTATTTTTCCTATGCTAGCTAGAGTAGGAATAACTACAATTAGTTTAAAAAAAGAAAAAGAAAAAAGAAAAAATGTGAGGTGCTTGTACTAAAGCAGGCCACGAAGATCAGAGGATGCTAAAAGTACACCAGTCCCTGAGTTTATCATCTCTTTCTCTGTAAGTTGCTTCTTCTTTTAAATGTGGAATGTAAATACTAGAAAGTAGAAAGCTAACCCTGAAACCTGTTCACAACAATAAAATGACAATCTTTGCCCTAAAAAGAAAGCTAGCTTATTTATATAGAAATATTTTAATAGTTTTGTACATAAAAATATTGAATTTCAGGTAATACTTAAAAAAAGAAGAAGTAGATCTTAGAAATATGGGTAGAGGAAAAGTAGAGATGAAGAGAATAGAGAAGAAGATAAATAGACAAGTTACGTTTTCTAAAAGAAGAAATGGACTTCTAAAGAAGGCTTATGAGATCTCTATTCTTTGTGATGCTGAGGTTGCTCTTATCATCTTCTCCAACAGTGGCAAGCTCCACGAATTCTGCAGTGGCCTTAGGTACCTTTCTTTTTCTTTTAATAATAATATTAATTTTTCCAAATTTAAAAATGTGTTACTTTTAATTTGTTTGATGTTAATTTCTGGGTACTGGTGATGACAATTAAGGTTTTTTTTTTTCTTCCTTTTATTTAATTTGTTTTTAAATAATTAATTCTGTTGGATCTTGAGGAGATTTCATTCATATATATTGGAAAGTTGTTTCCTTTAATTTTATGTTTTGTAATATCCAAACTCTGAGATGGGGTTTTCGTTATTTTTTAATAAGATCTGAATCAAAATACTGTATATTCTTCTTTCCTCAATTGTGAATGTTTAATCTTATTACTAGATATATATTTACTTATTTGTCATTTTGAATAATTTTGTCCTCAAATTTTTACTTTAATTATAAAATTATAATTATTATTAATTATATTTATTTAATGATAATGTTTATATTAATTATCTTAT
The DNA here is from genome assembly GCA_029378325.1 of Elaeagnus macrophylla. Classification (NCBI taxonomy): domain Eukaryota; kingdom Viridiplantae; phylum Streptophyta; class Magnoliopsida; order Rosales; family Elaeagnaceae; genus Elaeagnus; species Elaeagnus macrophylla. The sequence goes on along the minus strand of CM055642.1, from coordinate 7,090,084 downwards.
TACACAGATAAAATTAGAAAATTTTTATTTATAATTTACTTTTTTTTTTTTTTACAAGAAGTACTAAATAAGATAAAATACATATTTATTTTTTAAAATAATTGTAGCGCTTGTAATTAATGAAAAAATTAGACATAATTATTTAAATTTAATTTCAAAAACTGTCATTATCATTAATTTGGTTTACTTCTTTTTTAAAAATCAAATATATATTTTTTAAATAATTGTAGAGCATGTAATTAAATAAAAAATTAAACAGAATTATTTAAATTTAATTATAAATTTTTTCATTATTATTAATTTTACTTATTTAAATTATATATATTTATTTATGTATCATTTGAAATTTTTGATTCTCAATTTTTTTCTTTAACTATAAAATTTTCATTACTATTAATTTTATTTATCTAATAATAATGGTTATATTAATGATCATAAACAATTTATTAGTCTTAAATAAACTAAAATACATATTTATTTTTTAAAATAATAATAGTACTTATAATTAATATAAAAAATTTGTCAAAATTATTAAAATTTAATTCAAAATTATCATTATTATTAGTTTTATTTATTTAATGAAAAATATTATAAGATTCTTATTTATTTATTACTTTTTTTACGTTTCTAAAATACGTAACGTTTGAATTAATTTTTAATTTTTCTTATTTATTGTCATTATCTTTATATATTTTTATTTTTTTATTATTTTTTTTATAAGAAGTTCTAAACAAGCTAAAATATTTATTTATTTTTAAATAATTATAGTATTCATAATTAAAAAAAAAAACAAAAAATCGTTCAATTTTAATTAAAAAAATTGTCATTATTATTAAAAAAAAATTGTCATAAATATTAATTAATAATTAATATTCATGATTTCTGTTATTAATTTCATATATTACATAAATATTAATTACTTTATATTAAGTTTTTTTTATATTAAATAATATTTAGGAATGAAGAACTTGAACCAGAACATTCCCTGATAAAATGCATGTAAAGCGTTTACCAATTATACTATAAAGTGTCTAGCAAATATTTTATAATTAAAACTTACATTTTTATATTTATAATGCAAATTTTTTTATGGCCATAATTTTTTTTTTGTGATGGTTATTTTTTTTTTATTTTAGTTTTGAGCTTCTCATAAAGGGGTTTGATGTCGTTGTGTCTCTCAAATAAATTTTTTATAATTAAGTAGCTCTTAACTTATTAGTACTTTATTTATTAAAATTTAATAGATATATATATTTTTATATCACAAAAATATATATAAAAAATAAAATATAACACATATTAAATATGTGCATTTTATATATATATATATATCATCCAATATTTCTTTAGTTATTTGTCTATATATATATATATATATATATATATATATCACAGTTATATTCAAAGAATACTCTTATTTGGTATTTTAATTTTTCATTATTATTTTTTGCGTTCCTTCTTTTTACATATGCCAGTACGTGGGGTATGGATCTAAGAGGTGTTATTTAGCTTTTATATTTGATTTAATTTGATCTATGGTACCTAAAAATTTATATTATTTATATAAATTTAAATTATATATAATATTTAAAAAAAATAATTATTCATATATTTTAAATTTTTGATATCAATTATTTTTTTTTAAATTTTATTTATAATGATTAAATAAGAATCTTATTTTAAATGTAATAATCAAATAATACTGTAATCGATGCAACCGTGATCCGGTCGTACTTCACAGCAGTTTATTTCATCTCAGTTATTAATTACTAAGTATTTCTTTCTTACGAGTTTCTGGTCTTAAGAAATGGTCTTGGTCCATTAGGCATATCTGAGTACTTTTCTATTTTGACTGGTAGTGTGAATTGTCACCTTTTCTATTTTGTCTGGTAGTGTGAATTGCCACCTGTTAGGCATGTATTTGGAGTGGAGAAAAGACATGATGGCCAAACTGATTTTTGATTCCTATTTTCGGTCTGATATTTTGATAATTATATTTATTATTATTTAAATTCTTCAATTAATTTTTTTTAAAAAAATTAATCACATATATATCATTTGATAAATAATAAAAGATAAATTGATCTTATGCTGTTTATTATTATTATTTTTTAGGTTTTATGTTACATTTTTTCTCTAACTTTTAAAATAACTAATTTAATCTTATAATTTAAAAATTTTATTAATTAAATACAAATTTTAAAATTAAAATTTTCTAAGAGTAAATACAAATTATTAAAATTAAATAAAAAAATATTTATCTTCTATTACCTCCAATTTTTAATTTTTAATAATCTATTTTTTTACTAATAATTATTTAATTTTATAAATAAAACTTAATATTTTATTTATTTTATAGATAAAAATGAATTAAATATAATATTAGCTTATTTTTTAATTATTTGTTATTTCTTAATTTTTTTATTTGTCTAAATCTTTAATTCTAATTTATTTATTATTTCTTTCTTCTATTCTACATAAGTTTGATATTAGAGTCAACAAGGTTTATTTTTCTTAAATAAAATTTATATTCAAATTTTTCAAACAAAAAAAAAAGTTCACTTAGGAAGGAAAAGAAAAGAAAAAAACCAATACCAGTATAGTGAGAGACAAAACAAATATATAAGGTTTTTTTTTTCTTCTTTTTATTTATTTTTTAATAATCTTTTAAATTATAGGACTAAATTAGCATATCTTTAAAGATATAATTTTAAATTAATTCATCTTTAAAGATAATACCAGTCAATGCGAGATAGAACAAATATATAGAGTTTTTGTTTTTTATTTATTTATTATTTATTTTTTAATAATTTTTTAAATTACAAAACTAAATTAATTTATCTTTAAAGATATAACATTAAATTAGCCCATCTTCTTGTAACTTTAAATATGGGCTAATTTAGTTTTGTAATTTAAAAAATTAAATTCAAAAATTGAAAATTAAATATATTTATTTTTCTCCCATTTTACTGAAATCAATTTTTTTTTCCCTTCATAAGTGTGCTTTTTTTTTTTGAAAAAATTTGGATAGAAACTTCATTTAAGAAAATTAGATATTATTAACTCTGATACCAATTTTATGTAGAATAAAAACAAGAAATAATAGATGAATTAGAGTTAAAGGTTTAGACAAACAAGAAAATGAAGAAACAACAAATAATTGAAAAATAAACTAATACTGTATTCGATTCATTTTGTTCTGTGAAATAATGAAAATAATAAGTTTTATTTATAGAACTGAAATAAAAAAAATTAAACAGTTATTAATAAAAAAATAGATAATTAAAAATTAGGGGTGGAAGAAGATATATAGTTTTTTTTATTTAATGAATTTCTATTTTACTCCTAAAAAATTTCAAATTTTAAAATTTGAATTTGACTGATAATATTTTTAAATTATAGGACTAAATTAGTCATTTTAAAAGTTATAGAAAAAAATGTGACATGAAACTCAAAGAATAATAAAAAAAATTTAAGATGATCAATTTACCCTTCATTTTTTGTTATGTGACATGCATGTGATTATTTTTTAAGTAAAAAAGATATCAATTTAAAAACTTAGGTACTTTTAAGATACTACTTGAAAACTTGTATATTAATAGACACCAAAAGATGAATAGAAATATTACTAAGGTACCAACCCTCAATTTTCACTGTAATGTAGCTAATGCTTCCTCTTTCAATAGATAGAGCCGACGAGCTCTTTTTTTTTTCCCCCCTTTGATTACTATTTGAGGGAATTTTAAATTTGTTTACTGCATCACTAATCATATTCAATAAAAAATTTAAATGAAATGACAAAACAAGTAATAACTCATCTACTTGTTAAATTACTTAAATTATGCATATATCAAAGTTTATTTTTAAAACTCAAATATTTTAATTAACAATGCTGAGCATTATATTTATTTTTATATGTGCTATTTTTTTATTTATTTAAAAGTGTATATAATAATGAATCTCTAATTGATTCAAAAAACTTATATATAATCTTGAATTTACTTTTTTAATTAACTTGAAAGCTTAAAAAAATTAATTTTGTATTTATTTTAAATAGATTGTAGAAATTAATCAAATGATAAAATTAATATAAGTATAATAATTCATGCATTTTTAACTAATTTAATTAAAGATGCAAACTTAATTCCTTGGGTTTACAACAATTTTTGTTTTGCATTACTGTCACATATCTAATTGTTAAAGTGCTAATTTACGATTAAGGCTTTTTTTTTTTTTTTTTGTGCTTTTAACTAAATCACATATTTAATTAAGAATATTATTTAAATGAGAAGACTAATTTTTTTCCCGAATAATATTTAAAGCATTTTGACTAAAAAGTATAAAAATGTGTCAATTTTTATTTTTATTTTGCTTAAGTAGAAGGACAGAAGGCATTTTTTGAAAATTAATAAAAATATGTTATATTCCTTTCACGGTAGGAGTATGACAAACATGATATTTAATTTGTATATTTTGTGTAGCGACTCTAACAAATGAACAAGAGAATATCAATTGCAATTCTTTTTCCAAATTTTATATTTCCAAAGCCATTCTACCTAATCAATTAGGAATTTAAATTCTGTAAACTGAACATGTTGAAATAAAAAGGTAAATTACTAAAAATAAGTCTAAATTGTTGCGTTTAAAGAAAAATAATATATTAATCATTTTTTTAATTATGAAAATATAAATTTGAACATTGTTATTATAAATTTTAAGGGGTATTATTTTTATTGTTTTTTCAAATAAAAATTAGCATTTAATTTTATTTAATATCTTCCCTTTTAAGTCTTAACTTTTCTTTTTTTTCTTTTTCCCTATGGGGATTCTATTTTAGTTTTAATAAAATAAGATAAATTATATATGCCCTTTTTATTTATTACTTTTCAGTGTTAGAAATTATTTTTTTTATAAAAGAAGAAGTAGAGGAGCTAGCAATTATTTTGTTCTTTGCAGCATGGACAAGACGCTTGAAAGGTACCACACAAACAGTTATGAAAAACTAGGAGCAAGGCTGGCTCCAAACCAGACAGAGGTTTATACGCATCCCTTCTTTTAAGTGACCTTGTATTACTTACGGAAAAATTCACCCCTCCCATCTTGTATGTTTTATTTCATGTACTGATATCATATCAATAAATTTAAAAATTATAATTAACTCTTTCTATTCATCACAATTTTTTTTTAATTATTTCTCTTCTTAAATCCTCAGGTGGTGCCATATAATTGGTAGTAAATGCAGTGAGGCACAAAAAAATAGATGAAAAAATTTATTTCATTACTTACATGTGCATAGCATGGTTTAGTTCAAATTTGCATTAAAATCATAATTGAATGAATAAAGACCATTCTTGAAAGTAGAAACATGTCCTAGACAACTTATGTCCCAACCTTAGGGTGTCAAATCTTCCAAAAATGATATTAAAACTGAATTAGGGAGCATTAAAGTCATTGTCCTACATTGCTTAAGCATGATACTAATGTGGGTTTATAAGTAAGTATAAGTATCACCAACCTTGGAGGTTAATCTTTTGGGAATAAATGACTCATGTTACTTATACACTATACAAAATTTATAGCAAATTCATGAAATTTGTGCTGGTTCCACAAAAATATATGTAGGTGGGTTGATTCTCTAAGTTACGGATCGATCCCCACATAGGTGGGATTTACCCCTCCTCAAACTGCTTTGCTCCAATTTTTTGTGTAAGGCATGATTCGAATGGCTGGATCCAAGTTGGTGGATCGATCCCCTCACTGCATGGATCAATCTCTCAACTTAATTGCAGCATATACTTCATAAACACAATATCTCTCACTCTCATACCATGTTATAGCATGGTAGTCATCAATTCTTACAAAAGCTTAAATCATTAAGAAATTGACCAAAAATCATTTACATCTCACAGTTAATTGTAAAAAATGTCATAAAATGTTATAAAATAGAGAAAAGTTCTTTAGATTAGGTCATTTGTGCCGTTTAATTACTTATATTAGAAAATTTTTTATTTAGTCTCTTAACTTTATAAAAATGGCCAATTAAGAACAAATTATATCATTTTAATATTTTTTATTAAAATATTATTAAATTTATTTTAAGTAATTAAATGCGACTAAAATTAATAGCAAGAACTGCGAGATTGGTGGAGGGATCGGCGAGATTTGATAGATTGGTGGCTCAATCTATTAATAACGAGATCTGTGAGATCTAATAGATAGGCGGCACGACCTATAGGAAGGATGATGGTGATATATATGTGCTTTTGGTTACTATTTTGTTCGAAGAGAATATATTTGGGTGCATTTGGTGTTTGATTTTGATGAATATTGGTGTTCCGCGCATTTGCCAATTTGTAACAGTTATGATAGGACTAAAAGCTCCCATTGATTTCCACAGGACAATGATCAACTCTCATAAAAAAATGTTAACTCATTGAGTATGGTTGATTCATGCAATTATGAACACATACTAATATTGATATTTTATCAATTATTTGCTCTTACTTCCCAACAAATTAATTAGTTTGATAATTTCGTTCATGTTCATGAGCAGAGCAGCTATGAAGACTACTTGCAGCTAAAAGCCAAAGTTGATGTGCTACAACGTACCCAAAGGTAATTCATTCAACCAAGAGTCACGGTCACTTTAGTTTCTAATATCTCTTGAAAATATGTTGTGTTCAAGGCCGTTACAATCTCAAGCAGTTGCTAAACATCTATCTATCTATATATATATATATATATAAAGGTCACATTTTTTTTTTTTTTTCATTTCAGAAATCTTCTTGGGGAGGATTTGGAGGATTTGGGAACAAAACAGCTTGATCAACTAGAGCGTCAGCTGGACACCACATTAAAGCGAACCAGGTTGAGAAAGGTAGACATCTCAATACTTGTTTGGATCGTATGTTAATTGCAAATTTTCTATGTACTGCTTTAACTGAATCTGCATGTTAATCATTTGACGTTTGCAGGATCAGATTATGCTTGATCAGCTTCATGATCTCCATAGAAGGGTTTGTTTTTAATATTTCTTGAAAATGCGTTCTTTATTATCTATTTTGTTACATAAGAGAGTCAAGTAGTACCTTGTCTCATATCAAAATATAATAAAGAGTAAGGTAAATGTATTTCAAATGTGAGGAAATTTACATAATAATAATAAAAAATGTTATTTGAGATTCAGAAACATTTCAATTAAACAACTCCTCCGATGCATGAATGACTCAGTTATTCAATTGGTGTTATTTTTTTCTAACACTAAAAAACATATATTCATTTACGTTATAAGAAAAATAAACATAAGTTTTTTTTCTTGAAGTGGGTTAAAAATGAAACTTTATGCATGAAGAAGTGTTATGTCATACAATTAAACCTTAAACAATTTAGTATAACCATAGTTATTTAAAAAAACACTCACACACAAGCTAGTGGGAGGTCGGCCACATTAGATTTCATATTTTGTACTCTCTTGTCATGAAATGTACATTCTTTGTCTTACCACTTAATATGAAGGATTGATAAATTTTAAAACAAAGTTTTTGTCTATGTTTTTGCAGGAAGAAATGCTTCAAGAAAAACACAATGTCTTGAAAAGAAAGGTAGCAAATTCACCAGCTTAACTTTCAAATTCGAATTCTAAAACAAATTAACTAGAACTTAAAAGCTTAATGTGTACTTATATCTAATTTTGATAGTTTTTTTAGTCCGTCATTGAAATGAACAGTAGGAATTAATTAAGAATGACCTGAAATGTTTCACGGAAAATGACAAATGTTATGTAGCTTTCTGGATGTAAGTATTAGGTTTTGGTTTTGAAGTTAATTAATAATTATTAATAATTGGTTCTGTGGGATCCGCCTCAAATACTTACATCATGGCTTGCATCAAGATGGAAATCCAAAAGCAGCTGATTAATTCCAATTAAGGCAGCTGGAAATGTTGAAGACGGTGCAACAGAAAATATTGAATTGAAGATACCAATGATGTAAGCAGTGAGGTATCTGTTAGATATATTTTCTTCTATAAATAGAGGAAGAAATCTCAGCAAAAAACCATCCCAAACATTCCAGAAAATAGAGAGAAGAGAGTTTTCAGAGAGTTTCTGAAACTCTCTGCGTAGAGAAGAAGAGAAGGAGAGAGGGAAGAAAAGAAAGAAAAAAGAAAAAGATATTTTATTTGGGTGTATTGAGTTTTGGGGTTTGTGAGTTGAGTGTTGTATTTAAACACTGTAATATTATCTCCCATAGTGAAAGTGAGCTGCAGCAGCTCCATGGAGTAGCCCAGTTAATTTTTGGGGTGAACCACGTAAAAATTCTCTGTGTGTTATTTCCTTATTTCTGCTCTATTTCATTCATTGTTTTGCTTTCTCGTAAATCTGGTTGTGAGAAATTACTAATTTTTTTCCAACAATTAGTATCAGAGCTTCAAGGTTGTAAAATCCTCGTATAGAAAATCACATTGTGCAAAGGTTACTATTCATCAAATAGTAACGATTACTGTGCAAATAGTGGAAGTACTATTCATCAATCATTAAAGTAATAGTGAATAGTAAAAGTCAAAAGTTTAATAGTAAATTTACTATTCACGTTACTATTCACACATCATTATTTTGCGATAGTGATTTTTTGAAGTTACCAAATTTGAGTGGGAGCAATGGCAGCAGACGAAGGAAAAATTAAGATCGAGAAATTCAATGGGTCAGATTTTGATTTATGGAAAATGCAAATTCAAGATTATCTGTACCAAAAAAATATGCACAAACCTTTATTAGGAACAAAACCATAAAATATGAAGCAAGAAGATTGGGATTTTCTTGACAGGCAGGTGCTAGGAACAATCCGGTTAATGTTGTCTCGCAACGTTGCTTTCAACATCGCAAAGGAAACAACTACAGTAGGTCTGATGAAAGCTTTGTCAAATATGTACGAAAAACCAACCGTCTCAAATAAAGTACATTTGATGAGAAGGCTATTCAATTTGAAGATGTCAGAAGGAGCGCCAGTTACAGATCACCTAAATATTCTTAACTCTACTCTAACACAGTTGAGTTCAGTAGGCATTAATTTCGATGACAAAATTCAAGCCTTGATTCTCTTATCTTCTCTACCAGAAAGCTGGAACGGCACAGTGACAGCAATAAGTAATTCCTCAGGGAGCACGACGATGAAATGGGATACTGCTCGTGATTTGATTCTAAGTGACGAAATTCGTCGAAAAGAATCTGGTGAGGCTTCATCTTCTGCCTTACATACAGAATCCTGAGGAAGAATGTTTGAAAGAAGCTCAAGCAGAGGAAAATTTAAGTCTAGATGAAGTAAGTCAAGATTTAGCAGAGCAAACTTAAATTACTGGAATTGTGGACAAAAAGGACATCTCAGAAGAGATTGTCGAGCACCGAAGAAAAATAATGGTGCAAAAAAAACTGCAAATATTGCTGTGGAAGCAAGTGATGCTCTTATCTTGAGTGTCTACAGTCCTATTGAGTCCTGAATTTTGGATTCAGGTGCATCATTTCACTCTACCTCCTGTCGCGAAATCATGGAGAATTACACTGGTGGTGATTTCGGAAAAGTTTATCTAGCAGATGATGAGCCCTTGAAGATTGTGGGCAAAGGAGATGTTCCAATGAAATTGCCAAATGGGACTGTGTGGAAGCTGAAAAATGTGAGATATATTTCAGGTCTGAAAAGGAATTTAATCTCAATAGGACAGCTTGATGAGGAAGGTTATTCAACAACCTTCACGGATCGCTCGTGGAAGAAAACAAAAGGAGCTATGGTTTTAGCTCGTGGAAACAAAGTAGGTACCCTCTATGTGACCTCAAATAGTGGGAGCACTATAGCAGTCATGGATGCAGATGGAGAATCAAATCTGTGGCACCAAAGGCTTGGTCATATGAGCGAGAAAGGGATGAAGGTACTCCTGTCAAAAGGAAAACTACTAGATATGAAGTCGGTGGACATTGGTTTGTGCGAGGACTGCATTCTCGGCAAATAGAAGAAAGTTAGCTTTTCAAAAGTTGGAAAAACACCGAAGTCAGAAAAGTTAGAGTTGGTTCATACAGACGTGTGGGACCCGCTCTAGTTAATTCCCTTGGAGGCTCATCGTATTATGTCACCTTCATTGACGACTCAACAAGGAAGGTGTGGGTTTATTTTTTGAAAAATAAATCAGAAGTTTATGATACTTTCAGAAAATAGAAAGGTATGGTGGAAAATGAGACTGGCTTGAAAGTAAAGTGCCTAAGGTCTGACAATGGAGAAGAGTACACAGACAGAAGATTCAGAGCCTTTTGTGCAAGCAATGGAATCAGAATGGAAAAGACTGTTCCAAGAACACCACAACAAAATGGTGTGGCAGAACGCATGAACAAGAACTCTGAATGAACGTGCCAGAAGCATGAGAATACATGCAGGCTTGCCTAAAATGTTTTGGGCTGAGGCCATCAATACAGCAACTTACCTGATCAATCGTGGACCCTTTGTCCCTTTGAATGAAAGATTGCCAGAGGAAGTTTGGAGTGGTAAAGAGGTAAACCTTTCACATTTAAAGGTTTTCGGTTGTATTTCATATGTTCATCTTGATTATGTTGAAAGAAGTAAACTTGACCTGAAGTCCAAGAAATGTATCTTTATTGGATATGGTTCTAATGAATTTGGTTATCGCTTTTGGGATCATGAAAGACGACAAGTCATCAGAAGTCGAGATGTTATATTCAATGAAAATGTTGTGTATAAGGACAGGTCAACAGTAAAATCTGGTGGTATAGACAGAGATACTCAAACAAAAGAGTATGTTGATTTAAAGGAGATCTCTAAAGATGATGTGCATCGAAGGGTCCACAATAACCCTGAGAATGAAGTTATTCCAGAACCAGGGAACCAAGTTCCACAAGAAGAACCAGAGAATGAAGTTCTACTGGAAGAACAAGAAGTTCCACAGCAAGAGGAACCATGCACACCCAGAGTGAGGTGCACCACCAGACTACACAAACCAACACAACGCTACTCACCCTCCCAAAATTTCCTGTTGTTGACTGACAATGGAGAACCAGAATCTTATGAGGAAGCAACATAGATGGATGATTCTGTCAAGTGGGAGTCTACCATGAAAGATGAAATGGACTCACTCATGTTAAACCAAACATGGGAACTTGTTAAATTGCCAAAAGGCAAGAAGGCTCTTCATAACAAATGGATTTTCAGAGTGAAAATGGAGCATGATGGGAGTAAGCAGCACAAGGCTAGATTGGTTGTTAAAGGTTTCCAGCAGAAAGCAGGGATCGACTACACTGAGATTTTCTCTCCAGTTGTGAAGTTGACCACAATAAGGCTGGTATTAAAGTTGGTAGCTGCGAAGAATTTACATCTTGAACAGTTAGATGTAAAGACAGCATTCCTTCACGGTGATTTGGAGGAAGAGATATACATGGAGCAACCGCAAGGTTTTGAAATAGCAGGAAAAGAAAACTTGGTATGCAAGTTGAAAAAGAGCTTGTATGGTCTAAAATAAGCTCCAAGACAATGGTACAAAAAGTTTGATTCTTTTATGAGCAGCAGTGACTTCACCAGATGTCAGGCAGATCATTGTTGTTATGTGAAGAAGTTTGACAATGGTTATATTATTTTACTCTTGTATGTAGATGACATGTTGATTGTTGGGTCAAACATGCAAGAGATAAATAATGTGAAGTAGCAATTGTTAGAACATTTTGCAATGAAAGATCTAGGTGCTGCAAAGCAGATTCTTGGAATAAGGATCAACCGGGACAAGGCATCAGGAACCTTAATGTTGTCACAGGCTGAGTATATCAGCAAAGTACTTGATAGGTTCAACATGAAGGATGCAAAACTAGTGAGCACTCCCTTAGGTGTTCATTTCAAATTATCCAAAGAGCAGTCACCTAAAACTGCAGAAGAACGTGCTCGAATGGAAAATGCTCCATATGCTACAGCTATTGGAAGTTTGATGTATGCCATGGTTTGTACCAGACCAAACATTGCACATGTAGTGGGAGCTGTAAGTAGGTACATGAACAATCCAGGCAAGACACATTGGAAAGTTATCAAGTGGATTCTTAGATATCTACGAGGTACCATAAATATGGCACTATGCTTCAAAAGTGGAGATATGGCTCTTGAAGGCTATGTGGATGCTGACTTAGCTGGAAATGTTGATAATAGAAAGAGCACTACAGGGTATGTTTATACTCTTGGCGGAACAGCAGTGAGTTAGGTTTCTCAACTGCAGAAGATTGTTGCTCTCTCCAGCACTGAAGTTGAATATGTTGCAATCACGGAAGCCAGCAAAGAGATGATTTGGTTGTAAGGTTTCTTGGAAGAACTAGGCAAGAAACAGGAACGCAATGTGTTACATTGCGATAGTCAGAGTGCCATCCATCTTGCAAAAAATCCGTCTTTTCATTCTAGAACGAAACACATACAACTACGATATCATTTCTTCAGGTCACTTCTAGAAGAAGATGTTCTCAAGCTTGAGAAGATACAAGGAAATGATAACCCAGTTGATATGTTTACGAAGACGGTGACAATTGATAAATTGAAGTTGTGTTTCCACTTCAATTGGCCTGCTGACATAACAAACCCAGAAAGAGTTGTTGTAGTGATCATGTGTGGAAACATGATTAAAATCAGTTTCCAAGTGGGAGATTGTGGGGTCCGCCTCAAATACTTACATCATGGCTTGCATCAAGATGGAAATCCAGAAGCAGCTGATTAATTCCAATTAAGGCAGCTGGAAATGTTGAAGACGGTGCAGCAGAAAATATTGAATTGAAGATACCAATGATGTAAGCAGTGAGGTATCTGTTAGATATATTTTCTTCTATAAGTAGAGGAAGAAATCTCAGCAGAAAACCATCCTAAGCATTCCAGAAAATAGAGAGAAGAGAGTTTTCAGAGAATTTCTGAAACTCTCTGCGTAGAGAAGAAGAGAAGGAGAGAGGGAAGAAAAAAAAGAAAAAAGAAAAAGATATTTTATTTGGGTGTATTGGGTTTTGGGGTTTGTGAGTTGAGTGTTGTATTTAAATATTGTAATATTATCTCCCATAGTGAAAGTGAGCTGCAGCAGCTCCGTGGAGTAGCCCAGTTAATTTTTGGGGTGAACCACGTAAAAATTCTCTGTGTGTTATTTCCTTATTCCTGCTCTATTTTATTCATTATTTTGCTTTTCCGTAAATCTGGTTGTGAAAAATTACCAATTTTTTCCCAACAGGTTCAACAACTCAATGGCTCCTGATCTTTGGAGAAACTTTTATATAAGTTAGGTCGGATAACATGAAAAATCATTACTTTGTGTTGATGCATTTACTTGCATATAAAGGCTCATGTGTTAGTTATATCTTCTTAAAATTGTCAAGATATATCACATAGTAATAGTAATGCAATTGGCTCATCCCAATTACGAGGGAAATTAATTCTATATATTCAAATTTGAAATTTACCTTAATTGTGTGGTACGATGTTACTAGTGAGTATAGCTCGAATAATTGTAATAAGACTGTTATATTAAATTGTAATGAATTTATGATTATAGTATTTTCCTGAAGCATTCTTGTTCATTTATTAGAAAACCTAGAATTCAGACCACACTTGGCACATTTGAGTATAATTTATTGAAGCTGACATTCTTAAAATTTGAAGCCTTCTTTTTTTGGATTTTATTTTGACAGATGGAGGAAATGAATGAAGGCTTCCATTCATCATCGGAAGTTGATCACGCTAGATATGAGCAAAATCGTATTACGTATAATATTAACCATCATACTCAACCTGCTTATCCTTTCTTTGAGCCTTTACAATGCAATAGTACATTGCAGATTGGGTAATTTAATATTTATTTTCATAATGTTCTTCACTTTTTGTTTTATTGAATATAGTTGTGTTAAATAAGCAGCTCAACCTAATCCAATTTATCTAGATCATGAGCTAAAATGAGCTAGCTCACCTCACTTATGAGGAGCTCAAATTCATTTAACAAAATGCATTTATAAATGATAATATTTTTATAATTACAATAATGTCAGTATAAAAAAAAGACATTAAAAGAAACAATTTTTTTTTAATGTTTTCGAAAAATATAATCAAAAGTTAATATTTACATTAACATTTCTGGATTTAATTTTTCTTAAATATATTTAATTTTATGTTTTAGTCTTTAAAAGTTTAAATGAACAAGTTTATGAGCTGCTTGGTCCAACTTATTTAAAAGTGAACTGAATTAAGTATAGATCACCTAAGAGAGATAGATTAGTTGAGCTCATTTAAAACCTCTACCTGAATGTGCCATTAATACGTAACAAATATGTAATAAAAAATGACTTAAAATATGTCTATATTGCATAAAACATGGAAAATTCTGTCTATATATTTGTTAATGCATGGCACATAAGAAAAAAGTGACATTATAAGAAGCACAAATGATACGGAGTCAAATAACTCTAACCTCTAATATGATAGGATTAATAATTAATTATAAATTACCTAGCAAAAAAAAATTATAGATATGCTTCTTTTTTAAATACATTTGGCTCAGCAGGTACAATAATTCCAAAGTTACAGATGAGGCAAATATAGCAACCACAACACAAAACTTATTGCCTTATTCAATGGCTGGATCCTTTGACATATAAGAAGGTAATTGAATTCATCAATATTATTTGAAATTTAATGTCATCTGTTAGGTTTCTTGTCTGAGTGGATGTTTAGATTTGATTTGACTCGTAATAATTTTACCCGATTGTAACTTGTACGATGAAATCTTTGTATTTGTTGATGAATGAAACTACAATAAAAGTTACTTTACGCTATTATGAACATTGATGATAATTATATATTTGTTTTAGATTAAACGGTAGTTGAGTATTTGTGTTAGAATTAAGAGAGGCTATGATATTATATTGAAATTTGGGTGGAGATTTGACGTCATTTTTTAAAATTAGGATGAATTGGATAGTATTATGATATTTTATTTAATTTTTATATGAATAGATTTAAGTGATATTAGTAATATAAAGTATAGAGATTTGAAAGAGATTAAAAAAATGTAGCAATGTATAATTAATTTAAATGAAGTGTTCTAATTGTCACTTTCTTTTGTAAATTGATCATTTTAGTTACTTTACTTTTCAGTAGTGCACCTTAAGTCATTTTCTTTTTCAAAAGGAAAAAATTGAGAAAAAAATGTCACATGATGTCTCACATACAGAACAAATTAGTAAATTTAGTTGTAAAAAAAGTAAATTTTAGAATATATTTATAGTATCACTACTACAAAATAGTCAATAGAGAGCGTTTAAAAAATGCCTTCTAAAGTAATACAAGGCACTTCTTCATGCGCCTTATATGCAGGTGCTGCTAAAGAATTATGATTTTTAAAGGCGTTGATTCGTTCTGTTCAAGCGCTCTCTTTATTGACTAGTAAGCGCCTTCTTTGTTTTGAATTGTCATGTATCAAATTTATAGGGCGTTTAAAACGCCTTCTTTATTATTTTATAGAGCATTTAAAACGCCTTATATAATATTTCATCGTTTAGAAAGCATTTCAAATGCCTTCATTTTCTTGTTACATAGCATTTAAAACGCCTTAGTAATTAATTTCAATGGCATTTTAATAGCTCTCTATTTATAGAATATTTTTTATTTTCTACTAGTTAAAGAAAGCGTTTTAATCGTTCTATAATATCAATTATATTTAAAAAAAATATATAATATATATGAAACGAAAATAATTGGCTTTGATTCACAAATATTCAAATATAGTACCTAATATATAATGATTAAATTTATTAAATTAAAATAAATTTAAAAGTGAAATTTTTTTAATAGCAAAGATATATATATTGTAATTAACAAAATTACATTTAACTGCAATGTATATATTATAAAAAAATCTACCTAGCTACATATAAGTCAAATTAAATTAACTTGAAGGAAATTAAAGAAAATAATTTATCTAATTAAGATCGAAATTCTTCAAACTCAAATATTATCCTGCAACCAAAAATAAGAAATAAGATCAACTCATCAATGAGATATAAAAATAAAAACTTATGAATTCAAATATTTGAACACATGCGAATGAGAATTGAAGTGAAAGAAAGACGAAAATCATATTACTTCTAATAATTATGACCGTCTTCATGGGTTGAGAGAAAATCATAGACATAATGACAAGAAAATGCTATAATTTTGATATCACAAATCTGAACTTGCAAGTCACTTGGAATATCACTTGCAACACACAAACAATTAGAAAGCAAGGATTGTTAGCGATTACACTAAGGATTGATTATTCAGGTTTGCATTACACACACATTTAATATTCAAATCCTAGTCAAATCACAAATAGAAAAATAATTCGGATTAACTAACTAATAATTCATAAACTAATAATGGTATGCTCGAGGAGGAGGGAGATCACTGCCGGTAGGTAAGCGCTTCCATTGGGCAGACATTGAATGTCCAGATATATAAAATAAATAAATGAAGATGGAATCAAATCCTTGTAACAAGAAGAAAATAGAAGAAACTAATACTTCGAGACAGTTGGCTATAATAGCAAACTTGTATCGTAAATGACATATAGCTTAGGTTTGTTCCTCCTTTCCACTCCAATTCAATAACTAAATCAAGTATATTAGTTGATAAAAACCATGAAATACGATCAAAGACATCAATTAAAAAAAATAACTAAGTCTCTCGACCAACAATAAGAATTCTGAATATTATCAAAGACATGGAAATAACTATGAAGTATTACTTGAACTCAGACAACATTTAGCCAGAATGAGTTTTATTCTAACAGTTATATCATCTCAACTAAGGCAGGTAAGAAGAGCCATAATCCAATTTAATAAAGCAAAGAAGATGGTAGAAATCTAATGAAAAGGGACAGTAAAATTTGAAAGAGAGAATTATCACAAATGTTGACCTTCTTCAATAAGACCTTTTAAAGCCCATAGGTCGCCCATGATTGGACCCCCACCTCCTACCAAAGCCAAGTGGAGTCTCATTAGCCAAAACTCATAACCTAAAACATATCAGGCATATTAATGAACAGAGATCAGTAAATAAATATGCATTTTGCCGTATATATAAATTTTGTGACAACAAAAACTAAACAGCTACTAGTTTGGTCATAAAACTTGTCAACTCCGACCATTGCCATATATCTAGAATAGATACAAAGTTAGTTGATCAGGTTTATCGAACAGTTCAAGCCTTATATCATGGTCATTCATATGTTGCCATTAAACTACTAAAACCTTACTAGTATCTAAGACCCAAAAGTCACCCAACTTGAACATCCAAATTTATCATTAACACCTTGTACGAAAGTAGCTGAGCCTTATATCAAAAAGCTGTAAATGAAAAATGGAAGGGATACAGATGCTACCTTTTGCTACCAGAACGTCCACCAAAAACGAACATATGACAATCAATTTCTAACTCCATTTTCTACATTGAATAACTTTCATATGTATGTAATTCTTATCTGTAACAAATTAAGTGTCAAATAAAGCTTTTAAACAATATTTGTATCTAAAACATTTTGACAAACAATTAGTGGGCTACCTTATGCAAGTGAAATTTGATATCACCAATTTGAACCAGCAAGTCACTTAGAATATCAGTTGCAGCACACAAACAATTAGAAAGCAAAGATTTGTTCAAGTTTGCATTACACACACATTTAATATTCAAATCCTAATCAAATCACAAACAAAACTAGAAAAATAATTCAGATTAACAAACTAATAATACATATTACTAACAACGCAATTCAGAGTAATAGATTAGCATATCTTCTGACAATAGGTTTAGGAGTGAGCAAGAAAAATAATACAAAGTATAATTTATTTTAGTGACATCTATTGTGTAGAATAATTTCAACAAAATTTTGCAGATCAACAACGTAATTTAGAGAAATAGATTAACATATCTTCTAATAATATATTGTCGTACTCGATCTATTTTTTTTGTAAATGAAATATTACGGCATTTAATCATAGTTTTGATCATATATGACTACACAATATATATATTTAGATTAGATTGTTTCAAAGACTTCAAAGAAAATAAAAGGATTCAGAGATGAGTTAATGGATTTGAGTACTCTTACCGGCAAAATAGCAGAGGCGTTCAACGACGAACAAACGGCTGAGAAAAGTAGCAAGAAGTTGATTGAGTGCTAGGGAAACGTAACTATGAATACCTAGAGACCAATACCACGATCTTAATTAATTGATTCCATGAAGATTTTGATTTCGCAGTATTTTGTTGGGCGCGAGAAATTTGCAGAAATTTAAGGGCGTTGAGAGGAGGAAGAAGACGCCTTGATAAAATGGATTAAGAAAGCAAGCGAGAAGGAAGAAAACGCCATGATACAATGGGTTAAGAAGGCGAGCAAAAATGAAGAAATGTCCTGATAAATTTCGTTAAGGAAGGCGAGCGAGAAGGAAGGGAAAAGGCGCCCTGATATAACGTTTTGTAGATTGGGTTTTACATGGCGTTAAAACGCCCTAATAAAATGGTTTTACATGTCACTTAAAACACCCTAATAAAATGGTTTTACATGGCGTTTAAAATGCCATAATAAAAGGCTTTACAAGGCGCTTCAAACGCCGTAGCAGTGCAAAATTTTACTCCTCTTAAATGGCGTTTAAAATGCCCTAAATATTGGTTTATTTTTTCCACAACGTTTTAAATGATTTGTATAATAATATATTTTAAAGCATTTTAAACGCCTTTAATACATATAAATTATTAAAGGCAATTAATAAAAAAGCATTTTATTATTAAACGCCTTCTATTATTTTTAAAAGCGTTTCATTTATTTTAAATGCTATCAATTCTATACCTTTTAAAATAAGGAAACGCCTTCTATTGATAAAATTGTAGTAGTGTATCTTTTTGAATAATTTTGGACAAGTTTTATATTATGAATACCATTGATTTTTATATGTAGATATACATATATACTCAAAGAGTTTTAAATGAATAATATTTTTGTTAAGAATTACAATTTTTACATATATTCTATAAACAATTTGTTCTTTAAATCCATTGTTATTTTATTTATTGGAAGCCCTTTAATTTATTTTACAATTATGGATAAAATGAATAAAAATAATTATATAATATTTTAACAAAAAAAATAGTTATATGTTTCAAAGCAGATTCATGTAGAAAAAAAATAGTGGGAGGAGAGGTTGTAGTGTTAGAAAGAACTATTTTAGAAGATAAAAAAAGAATTAAAGGATAATTAATGGAGAAGTTCGTTAATTTTCAACCTATACCCCTTGCTATATGAGTTTTTTCTCTCTATAATTTCTATTAAATAATATAAATTAAAATAAATTTACTCCATTTAAAAAAAAAAAAAAAGTGACATGTAATGGACCACCTAAAACAAAGTGACTAAAATAATATATTTGCAAAAGAAAGTGACTATTAGAGCATTTCATTTCATTGAGTTGGTATTGATTAAAGCTTTAAAATTATGAGCTTAGTAGCTTAATATTACAAATGCACATGTACCCTATTTATAGCAGCTAGAGGTTATAGATTCTTCTTCTAGATTAATCTACATATTTTCTATTTAATATTCTAAAGTATCATCCAACATATGTTTCTCTACAATTCTAGATTTTTTTATTTTTTAACAAAACTTAGATATTGTTCATAGAAAATCTAGAGTTTTCTCTAAACAATTTTTTTAGACATTTCTTCAATTTCTCATCTAGTTTATTCATTTTTCTAAAATATGCATAAATTTCCAACACTCCTCCTTGATGCTCATTCTAGAAGTTCTCCATCCAAATCTTGTAGTAATTTGCTACTCTTCAAACTTGTGGTAGCCTTCTTTGTTCTCTTGACCTCTCCTTTTTGACACCAATGTCGTCATTTCTTGTAAAAACAAATTTTTGTCTTTATTTATGACTATTAGAATTGATTGTTTATTCCTATTGGAAAGAGTGGTTGCCTTAGGTCTTCTTCAAGAATATGAAGCCTCTTTTCTTTTTCTTTTTTTAATTTCTTCTCCTTCATTTGAAATTTCTCACTTAGTGGTGCTCGAGAATTGTTTCATTTTTCTTAAAGTACTATCCTTATTTAGCTATTTGGAGCTTGGGAAATTTTCTTGTTGATTCTCATGAAGAACCTTTTTTTTTTAATGTAGTGCTTGAAAACTTTGATTGATTTATTATAAACCACTTTCTTTTTAGTTAAATAGTATTTGTGAGCCTATTCTGATTCTCATCAAGCACTTTTTTTTTATTTAGTTATGTAGTGCTTGAGAACTTTTGTTGATTTTCTTCAAGCACTCTTTTTTAGTTGTTAAGGCTTGCAAACTTTTCTTGATTCTTGTCAAGCACTCACTTTTTTAGCCACCTTGTGGTATTCTTAACCCTTGAAAATAGCTTAAATTACGTCTAAATTAGTCGAATGAGGCACTGATACCATATTAGTATTTAGAAAAGCTTTAATACCATGTTAAAATTTGGGAGGAGCTTAGATATCATTTTAGAATTAGAACGACGTTTGGATAGCATGGTGGTATTTTATATAATTTTTATATGAGTAAACTCAAGTAATATTGATGGTCGGGAGTATAGAGCCTTGGAGGAGATATTAAAAAAATGTAGCAATGTATTATTGATTTGATATTGATAGAAACTCCAAGCTTAGAAGCTTAGTAGATTAATATTACAAAGGCACATGTAGTTTATTTATAGTTGTTAGAGGCTAAAAATTCTTGCTCTAAATTAATCTACATTTTTCTTATTTAATATTCTAAAATATTTTCTAGCATATATTTCTCTACGATTCTAAAATTTTCTATTATTTAATAAAATTTAGATATTATTCATAAAAAAATTTAGAGTTTTCTCTGAACAATTTTTCTAGAGATTTCTTCATTTTTTCTAAAATGTGCATTAATTTCCAACAGTTTGATTTGAAGCATTGTTTCAAAGTCAAGAGAGGAAGTCTACACCCACGAGACTACTGATAGTTTGTTACCTTCACACATTGCAAATTCATGCATTATCTATTCTAATATGTGTTTTTTTTAAATAAAACAAGCTCAATGTAATTCAAAAGCTTTTTTCATTATCAGAATACAAAATCGTAAGTAATCATCGTCCTAGGATATTTAAAAACCATTAAAATTGGAGTACTAAAAATATAAGTCATTATGGTGAAGTTATAAAAAGGTCAATTTTACCTACATTCTATGCCTCAAAGTATATATACTTAAAACCTGAAAGTGCTTATATATGTTTTATATTCTTAATGTTTGGGATTGGTAGTAAAAGTGCTCTCAACATTTAATTTATTCCAAAAAAATTCAAACGTTTTATTCCTTTAATATTTTTCATTTTTCAGCATTTTTGTTAGTTTCTAATATAACGTTTAAATTTTAGTTCTTTAACGAAAATGGCAAAAAAGAACATAAATATTAAAAAAATGAAATATTGCAGATATTTTTGCATTAAATTAAACGTTGAATGCCTCAAACCTTAAAAGACAAAAAATATTTAAGCCAATATAAAATGTTTAAAATCATTAGGGATATGTGCTTGTATTTTTGCAATGATATACTTTTTTTAATATTTCTTTTATTTCCTTAGACTTCGAGTGTTGTTTGAAAAAGTCTATTTAATCTGATCTAATTAAGTTTTCTCTTGTACATAGATTATGTTTGAATTCCTTTGTCTGCTACAGAGGCTTCTCATGAGTTGTTTCTCTTTAAAACCAAGGATCTCTTTATAGATTCTATTGAATGGAGAGTTAAAAGCCTCGTATATCATTTGTATTTCTTTAAAACAGTAATAATTTGTCTCTCTATATAAATTAATAATAAATTAATTGAGTATTGAGCTTTTATTATTATTATTTTTTTTTTTTTTTTGTGTGTGTTTCTTACCTTCTCATTTCCACAATTCGGTCGACTATTTATATCGGTTTTCTCGTACATCATTTGAAATTCCCAACTTTAACATTTGAATTTTTAATTCAATTAAAAAAAATTATTTTTAATAATTGCATTACTTGCGTATTTTTATAGAGAACGTGTTATTCACTGCACATGCCAGCATATGCCTTATGTTTAGATGTTGATGTGTGGCATAAAAGTTGGTGTTGATTTATCACTTATACTGACATGTCTTTTCTGACATTTGACGACATGATTGCATTAAGCACTATTAGTCGTTTTAATTGTCTGTGGCCATCTTTTTCACTAACATCATTATTGATTTTATGGTGTGATTTGAAATAAGAAATATTATATATTTGCGTTATAAAAAATGAGCTGAATTTTACAAATGATTTTTAAATTTTTCACATTTTGCACCTTGATTTTTACATTTTTTTTAAAATATAATTTGGTCATTTTTTATTTTAATTTTGATACTTTTGTTTACTTACATTGTTTTGTAATTTAGTTATTTAATTTTTTAATTTTTACACTTTCGTCTCATTATTTCTTGAAATTGTCGGAATTTAATTTTAAGTTAGTTTGAAATATTAGATTAAATGCATGACAATTAAAAACTAAAGTAATCAAACTAAAAAAAAAATAAGTAAGAGAACCATTTTTTAAAACTGAAAAGTAAATAAATCAAAACGTAATTAAAATAAATAAATGATAAAATTATAAGACGGAAAAAAAAAAAAAAAAAAAAGAAGAAAGAAGAAGATCCGTGTAGTTAATTAAACCTAGAAAGAAATTTAAAAAAACATGAAAGATCCCTTTCGGACAGTAATCTCATGAAGCTAGTTGGGACAGTGAATGTGACGCTACCAAAATTTGTTTTTATTTTTAATATATACCAAGATATAGTTGAGGAACTAATAAAATCATTGCTAGGTCTAATTAAGTTAGTTGATTCATATTACTGTACAATTTTTCATCTGAATAACTTCATATGGAACAATTGCATGGTAACAGAGAATTTTTTACTATAATTTTGTTAAATCCTTTTGATCCCTATTTTAGATTATTATAAAAGAAATTTGGAAAAAAACTCCCAATATAATTTTGGGCAAATAACAAATATAACACTCCCCCAAAACTTATAATAACAAAAATAACATCCTTAATATTGATCCAATACTAACTCATATCTATTATAATTCAAGAGAATGATGCTATTTTTTTATCATAAATTTTAAGAAATATTATTTTAAGTAATTTTTCTATAAATTTTTTTTTTTAGATGAATAAAATCCTAATAGTGAGCAAGGTTATTGTCTTTCACTATTTTTTTTAAAAAGTAAATTAAGAAAATAAAATGATTACTTTTTTCTTCATTCCCTTTTCCAGCTACTAATTAACTAAACACACACTGAAAAGTAAAACCTACAAACAATTGTAATAATTCTAAAAGAAAAAAAAAATCGAAATATCATAAATTTAATATTTGATTGAATAAAATTGTTGGGTAACAAATACAGATCAAATAAATTGTGTCAAATTAATTATATTATTTTGTAATATTTTTGTGATATGTAATAGTGCAATTCTAAAAAATGATTGAGCAAATAATATTTTTTTCAAAATTAATTGAAAACAAAAATGTATAATTTCTTTAAAATTAGTTCAATTACAGGTGCCAATTTTTTATATTTTATTTTAAAGAAAACCAAATTCAGTTAACAACTGTCAATATGGGTAAACAACTTATAAACATTGTGTCGATTTTTCGGACATTAAATTTTAGAGTATTTACTTACATACATCATAATCTCGTGGTAATTTTTGATGGAAAAATAACAAATTTAATGTTTCGTAAAATTCATAATAATAAAAACATCCTGCTAAACCATATCTCCCTCTAAATAATATTTAACAAGGTTTAATTAGTAGAGTTTAATATTAAACAAGTTTAATTAATTGGAATTCAATTTAAACAATGTCGAACTGAACAATATTCAAAGTGAAATTGTTGGGTTGATGTTTGCCTTTGATAAAAATATATGAGTTAGACATAAGTTAGAGATGTTATTTTTATGGTAAAAAGTTTCAAAATGTGTTATAAGTATTGTTTTATCAAATTAAAAAAAAAAAAATTTCAAACATATTCTCAAATTAAAATTGCTTCATGTTATTTTCAGAAAAAAAAAAAAAAAAAAAAAAGCAAATTCTAAGAGAAAATTTTTCTAGAAAAAGAAATTTGGAAAGAAAAATAAACTTAAGAATGACATAGATAAAAAATATCAATATACTCAATTGGATTACTAAACAAATTATAAAACCACCAAACCCAATGAATCTCATTCAAACTGTTAGTAATGAAACATAGGAACTGTATACATTTAGCAAACTTCATTTAACTTATTATTAGCCTGCAAGTAGATTAGACCTTGTTCTTGTACTAGCAAGAAGAAGAAATTTTTTTTTTTTTAATTTTAATATAGGAACTATTAAGAGTAAGGAACATATGCACACATACCTAGCCTTGTACTAATTGGTTACTAATTACGAAAGAATGGAAAAGAATGTACACTAAATATCAACAAAGATTTTCTCAAACAATATTGTACAGCTATCCCTTAAATCTCGGAATTTCCCAGTGGGGACCTATTGAAAAAGTTTCTTACACCCAGAAACTCATCCAAATATATACTTGATTACATATACATGTACACGTCACAACATGATAACCCAAACCAACTCATTAAATTAGTTTTAAATATTATTTGATCTATTGAAACCTGACACAACATGATTTGCATGAATTTAAAAGATTAATTTTAAAAAAAAAAAAACAATAAAAATAATACTCATTAAAATTTGTATAACAAAAATAATACTCTTTGTATTCAAATTTATATTTTTATAATTAAAAAAATACTTTATATATATCATTTTTTTTACACTCGTTCCATTAAAATTAAAAGACGGCAATTTTGGCCCGTTCAATATTGAACATTCAATATTATACATTCAAAGTTAAACGTATTATATGTTTATTGGGATGTTAATTTTGTTATTATATATTTTATGAGTGTTATTTTGATAATTTCCCTTTTTTTATTTTTAAAAGTAACATATTTATGTTTGATTTTTTTAAAAAGTAACATTCAATTTGACCGTTACTTTGATTCTTGCCAAACAACACTACTACAATTTGGGCAATATAGGACGGCTTATAATTTAGAGTGAGAAATAAATAGGACGGTCTCAAGTATATGGCCGTCTTATAAGAAATATAGGACGGCTATTACGGAAAAAATTAGGCGGAACTTTATAGGACGGCTATTAGCCGTCTTAAAAAAAATTCTTTTAGGACGGCTATTAGCCGTCCTATATGTTACTATATAAAAGAATTTACACAGAAATTCTTTTAGCCGTATAGTTTCAGTTTTTATTTATTTATTTATTTATTTATCCTAAAAGAACGAGTGTAATTTTTTTTACTTATATATATTTCTCCTCTCAAGTGAACCTAACTCATTTTAAGTTAAAAAAAATCAATCCCTCGTCCTTCTTCCTCTCCTCTTCTTTCTCACCAAGACACTCATCCTTATCCTCATCCCCTTCAATATCACCACCAACAATAATTGGTTTTTGCTAGCAGAGCTGGTAGCATGTGAAGACTTTGACTATTTATTATGCACTTATTATTTGTTTTATTCTTACGCTAATCTTTGGTAATTTTTTTTAAATATATATATATTCTCTACTTTGGGTTGATATTTGTATTTTGCTCGACTTTAATAATTATTTTTTTCTTTAAATAGTTGGACATTTGATTTCTTTGTTTCCTTTCGCTCACTCTGATTATTCTCCTTTCTTGATTTTCCTTTGCCATTTTTTCGCCCATTTTTGGCCATTTTCTTTGCATTTCTGTTATGAGTATCAATCTTAATGTTGAGTATTAATGATATTTGGTTTGGTAGTTTCTTATTGTGAATCTATGGGTTAAATTTTGATTGTCAGGTTGAGTCCTAAAAGAAAGAAGGAATTGAAAAACTAAAGCGGGAAAAGAAAAATTGAAAGCGGCGCCAATTTTTTTTCTTTTTAATTGGTTATATCTTTAATTAAAAATATTATTCATAAATTGTATTCGTGTTTCTAGAATAAAATAAATTGTACATATTATATATAGATTTCAGTACTTGACGAACAAAAAAAAAAAAAAAAATTAATTCTTTTAGGACGGCCAATAGCCGTCCTAAAAGAATTTTTTGTTATTTTTTTAAAATTTTTTTATGGCCGTCCTAAAAGAATTTTATAAGACGGTCAGTGGCCGTCTTAAAAGAATTTTATAGGACGGCCAGTGACCGTCCTATAAAATTTTTTTATAAGACGCTCCGTGAACGTCCTATTTTTTTCGATTCTTTTAGGACGGGACTTTATAGGACGGCCACTGGCCGTCCTATAAGACTTATAGGACGGCCAGTGACCGTCCTATAAAGCCAAATTTGTAGTAGTGCAACACCAAACTTTGTTTCCGCATGATACATTTCATTTCATTTTTTATATGACGTTCACAAGAATAACAAAAGATTCTATCTTAATCTGTTCTCATTGTCATCCGTGTATAATGTACTGCTTAGAATGCTAAAACAACTTTGCGCACATATGCATATGAATTATAACCCAAATTTTGGTGTATCTTTACATCATTCATTAATCTCATTCTTTCCTTAGAGATTTTAAACTAGACTTAGATAAAGATTTAGTATTCTACAAGTTCCTTACCTTTACAAAAGGTACACTTTAATTTTTTTTTTTTTTTAAGTGGTACACCTTTGGTCCCTTAGTTTTTCAAAAGGTATACTTAAGTCCAATTTCTCAACCAAATTTTTTTTTTAAATTTTTTGCTAAAAAAATAAATAAAAAATCAAATTATAAGATAGAAAAAAAATTAAACAAAAAACTGACCAAATTTAAATAAATTTTTTTTCCTTTTTTTTCTTTTCAAAAACTGATTTTTTTTAAAAAAATATTTTAATAAAAAAATATTAAAATTTCAAAAGTATCCCTCTAAAAAATCACATGATAACCATGTGCTAAGAAATTGACAATTTCTTTGAGAAATTAAACTTACCATTTGAAAGAAAAGGGACTAAAATATATATTTTAAAAAAATAAGGGACTAATAGAGTACCAAATCCCTTAGATAACTCATCAATAGTACCAACATTCTCTAACTCAAGTTTTCAATGTGGTTAACGGATAGGAAACAAAAGTTCACCATTAATGCAGTGATTGCACTCAAATGGCCATTAGTAGTTGTGTCAAATGACTAGCTCGATTATATGCTCAACTCAATTAATTTAGGAAAATTACCAAAAATAGTACCCCTAAAACTTATAGTAACAAAACTAACACCTCAATAATATTAAACATTCAATATTCAATTTGAATGTAAAATATTGAACGTTCAATATTAAACGAGTCTAAATTATCGTCGTTCAATTCTAATTGGATGAATGTTCACAGAAAAATGACATATTAGTCATTTTTTTAATTGTGACAATATAAATTTGAAAATAAGGAGGGCTAGTTTTGTTATTAGAAATTTTGAGGTGTGTTAGTTTTGTTATTCTCCCATTAATTTAAAAGTGAGATGAGTTTAATTTAAATCACATAAAATTTAGATAAGTTCGTTGAGTTATAGCTAACCAAGACGAACATATATATATAGATACACTCATACAGTAACACGTTTCACTTTAGCTACCTTCTCAAATGCATACAATAAAAATAAGGACAATGTATTCTAGCTTGAATCATTGATGGAAAAAGCAACAGGGACAACATTTTGCTTGCTTTTGAGATAAAAAGATTTCAATTGACAAATTTATTTTTCTTTGATTGAAAGAAATCGATCGAGACGGAAGTCATCCAAATTAGAAAACATAAATTATAAAATAGACATAAAGCATTCAACTATAATAATAATAATAATAATAATAATAATAATAATAATAATAATAATAATAATAATAATAATAATAATAATAATAATAAAACCAACTTAAAAGAGAAAAAAGAAATGTAAAAAATTAATAAAATGGAAGGATTCATTAAAGACATACATACAAAGAAAATTGAAAGGAGCAAAGACTTAAAAAAGAACAGAAAAATAATAATGAAGAAACTTTGGGATTTTTGATATCGGACAACAAGCAAGCCTCAAATAGAAGGGTTTAGACTGAGTTAGATAATGTAATGTAATATAATGAATCTGTTTGTTCCTGCTTATTAAACTCTACATATAAAAAATTAAGGCTGCAAAAAAAGCGCTTGAAAAATAACTAGAGAAGATAGTTAGAAGCGATTTGAAGACTTAGAAAACATATTTGTGAAAGCAATAAAAATATCATCCTTTCACATTAAATATTGTCTAATTAAATATAATTTAAATTGAATTACAGTTATTTAAATATGTTATGTCGAATTATATCCAATTGAACTCTATTAAATATTGTTGAATGATATTTTAGTTATTAAAAGTTTTAGTAATATTGGTAAGTGTAATAGAAATTAAATTTATTAACATATATTCTTATGCTTTCATGAAATCTTCCGTTAATGTATGTAGAATTTAATTTTCAACTATGTAGTGCTCATTGGATGTTAGCATTGATGAATGCATGGAGTGGAACAATTGCTTGGATTGATTCCATCAATCAAAGTATACCAATTGATTTTTTAAAAATTTTACAAGAGTAAGACCAAAAACCATATATGTTTGTTTATTTGTATTTTTTTAAAATTCTTGTACTTTTGTTTGTTGACAATTATTGTACATAGGTCTTATAATATGTGGGGTGTCATGATTCAAAGAGAGAATTCATCGACTTTTCAAGTCAATCAAATTAAGGTATATATGATAGTTAATTATTTATGGTCCAATTATAGTATTTATTTACTTGACTAATTATATTATTTGTTTAAATTTTATTATGAATAGTGCCCAAAACAAGCAGGAGGCTATGAATGTGGCTACTATGTCATGCTATTTATGAAAGACATTGTTAACAATCCTCGTACAAATATAACTAAATTTGTATTAATCTTTAATATAGTTTATGTAATCTATGTTTACATTTTAATATAGTTTTAATTATTTTACTAAACTTTGTTTTATATCTAATGCTTGTAGTGGAAGTACAAGTTGCGCTATACAAAAGAAGAACTAATTCAATTGAGGCAAGAGTGGTGCATATATGTGACAATGCATATTCGTGGATAGTAGAACATATAAAGTTTTACTTTTATTTTAGCTAATGTATAGTGAGATTATTTTAGATAATTATATATTTTTCATTTTGAGTATAGACCTACTTATGTTTTTCAAAGTTAATTAGTAATTGGAGATTACAGATTTATTAATAAAGTTATTGATTTATTATTATTCGTATGGTCAATTTAATATATAAAACAGGATCAATAGAAAGCACAATATTTAATATATATATATATATACACACGCGCGCATATTTAGGACGGTCATTTGAATAACCGTCATTGAATAATGTACTAGCCGTTATTTTCAAATTTTATTTGATATTTTTAATGACGGTCATTGTCAGTTTACAATGATGGTCATGAAATAACAACCGTCATAGAATATATTTTTATGACGGTCGCTTATTTTTTTACGATTTTTAATGACGGTCGTTTTTTATTTTTCATGACGGTCATGATCGTCATTAAAAATGCTTATTTACGATGACGCCTGAATAGATGACGGTCATTGTATTTTTTTTGAAGCATCATCGTAGCTTTATAATGACGGTTAATGACCGTCTTTGAAGCCATATTTTGGCGTAGTGATTATTTTATGTAATTTTCTAACATATTTTATGTAATTTTCTAACATATTTTATGCTTACTAACACATTATATATATGCTTATCCCTTAAACAATTTTTTTGAGAAGACAACAAAATTAATATTTTTAAAACTTATAATAATAAAAATATACATTTATGTACAATTAATAATTTTTACTATTTTAGAAAAAGTTTGGCTTATTATTTGATATTAAACGTTATTTAATTGGACACATATTATGTAAAATACGATTATTTGAACCCTTTTTATATTAAAATGTATTTAATTTAACCACCTTAAAATTAATATACACTATTATAATTTATTATAAGATCCAGGACTATTATGTTTAGTAATTTCTTATTTTTTTAGATGATCCGAGAAAATCTTATTTGTGATGTGGGGATGGAATGGAGTACTTCGGTTCATGTAAAAATCAGAAGCGCCGTCAATGAAAAAAATTACATGTAATGTAATTTATTTTTGTACAGTTTATATACATTTTTAAGGAATTTCCAAACAGTTATTAGCATTGACTAAGGCCACTGTCTTTTAACCCAAAGCTCAACATGTGGTTCGTGTCAGCCGACAAGCTTTTTTGGTTCAGAACCTAAACCAATGAAACATCGACAGCACATTACAAAAAACCACTAGTTTTTGCAGCTTCCTATCAAAAACCACTTTTGCCAATTTACGTTTCTGTATTTATAACACTAAATGCCTATCCCTATCTTTTTCAGTTGCCCAGAAGAAGAAAAAGAAGGCATTTTTTCTTATTTTAGTTGTTAAAAATTTCCTTTAGTACACATTCAGTTTCAGGCATTGTTCTTCTTATTGTTATCGGTTTTAGTAATTTGCTTGTTTTGGAAATTAATTATAAAAAATATGGGAAGGGGTAGGGTTGTGTTGAAGAGAATAGAGAACAAGATTAATAGACAGGTTACTTTTTCTAAAAGAAGAGGTGGATTGCTTAAGAAAGCTCATGAGATCTCTGTTCTTTGCGATGCTGAAGTTGCTTTGATTGTCTTCTCTCATAAAGGAAAGCTCTTTGAGTATGCCACCGACACTTGGTATAAATATATATTTTATGCAATCTCTGTCTTTCTATTTTTATGCTAATTTTCTTTTAATTAATTCTCTTACTATAATATCTACTTCTTCCTCTTTTTCATTAAAATGGGTAATCTTATCTTTTTCCCCCTTTTATTTGTTTTCTGGTATTTTTTTTTAGGGTTTAGTTCATTCACTATCATTACCTTTTTTATTTTTCTTTTCACTCTGCTACTTGAGAAAATTAATTAATTGTTTTAAATTAAGTATAAATTTGATTTGATAAAGTGTTTGAATGATTCTTTCATTCTTTCAAACTGAGAATGTTTGATTGATTCTTAGTTAATATATGGATTTGTGATTGACCTAATACTGATCATAGAAAAAAAGGCATAATAGTCTTGTAGTGTTCGTTTAAGACTAGTACTTCAAACATTTTCTACTGAATATGTCAGATTTTAAAGAACTTTGATCTAAAAAGTTGTTGTTGTTGTTATTATTATTATTATTTTTAATTTTATATGATATATATATATATATATATATATATATATATATATATATATGATTGGTTTTTAAAGCGGAATTTTAGGGTTTTATTTCACCTAGGTTTATTATGATATTGGTTAAAGAAAAATCAAATTATGGGAAAAAAAATGAAGCAAATTGAAATAAGATAGGGAAGATTATGTTGTATAAATTTGAATTTTCATAGCTTTGATAATTGGTAAGGGTTAGGGAAACAGAGAAGTATGCCAATCTCTATGAGTAGATTTTATATCTAGTATTTGTTCTTGACCTAGTAACCTAATTCCTTTTTCTGAATTATATCCCTCCACCTGTCTCTCTTTTACATCAATTCTTCTGATTTTTTTTTTTATTTTTTTTATTTTCTGTAAACTCTTCTTTCTGAGGATGTCAAGTTCAATCCTTGTTTTCTAGGCTCGGTAGCTAGGGAAATATATTTTATATTATCTACCTTGGTCTTAAATATTATAAATTAATATAAAGTTAAATTTAAAATATATTCAGACGAAATTAATTAGTTCAGCTCATGATCATGTCATTCTTTACAGAAAAATAATAAAAGATTAATTTATTTTGGGAAAATATTTTTGAGTTTTTTTTTTCCCCTAAATTTTTTTATTTTAAAATAAATTTCCGAAGAATTATGTACTTTAAGTTTTAGGGTTAGGTTTAGATTTTTTTTTTTTTTTGGGGTTTCTGAAAAT
Source organism: Elaeagnus macrophylla (assembly GCA_029378325.1). Classification (NCBI taxonomy): domain Eukaryota; kingdom Viridiplantae; phylum Streptophyta; class Magnoliopsida; order Rosales; family Elaeagnaceae; genus Elaeagnus; species Elaeagnus macrophylla. Next base: position 7,057,979 of record CM055642.1, on the reverse strand, counting down.
TAAAGTAAAGTCCCAAAAAGCTGGAGATTGACGTCCAAGTTGTTGGCTATCATTTATTTAATCGTTGTTTTTTTCCTCCATCATTTACTTAGTCTTGAACGAAACTAACTTTTCCACCTAAATTTCTTGATTTTTTTTTGCTTCTTATTATGATTTTTAAAATAGCATGGAGAGAATTCTTGAACGATATGAGAGATACTGTTATGCAGAGAAACAGTTAGCCGGAACTACTGAATCCCAGGTTTGTTATCATATAATACAAAAAATTGTTTTTTTTATTTATGAATGTTTAAACTTTTTGAAAATGTACATGGGTGTTAATGTACGGTCTTTTTATTTATTTAAATTTTTACTAAATTTGAGTGTCTATGCACACCTATGTTTTTGTTGTACGAAAATTAAAAAAAATAAAAAAAAAAAATCAATACAACATATCGCTTTAGTTAGTATTTAGAAATGTTCAAAGTTATCTATATAACTCATAAAAGTTTGTGCTATATGAATAACTCATATAATAAAACTCATGAGTTTCACTCTGTATATAATTAACAAACTTACAATTTTCAAACACGTTTTGTTAATATCCAAAAACCAACAATAATTTTGTGGATCAAATTAACTAAACTAGTTGGTTGGAGAGAGTAATTTTAGTAAAAGTTTATTGTAATTTTGATTTGATAGATTGTGCAGGGAAACTGGACACTTGAGTATTCTAGACTAAGGGCTCGAGTTGAGCTTTTGCAGAGGAACGTTAGGTATTCAGCTGACACCTATCTATTCTGTACTTTCAATATTACACTACTATTTGTTTTTCTTTTTGCTATTTAATTTTTTTCTTCTTACAATTTTGTTATTTTCTTTTGGATAATTTAGCCATTACTTTCCACTTATACATTTTAATTATAGCCCTTTTGGTCATTTTTTTTTTTTTTTACTAGAGAAAATTTAAGTGAAACTGATTTAATTAAACTTTTCTAGTAGGAACAAAAATGATTAAAAAGGAAAGACTAAAATGTTTAACTTGTTAAATCAAAAGGACTAAAATGTATAACTCGAGTTAGCAACTAAAATAGTGCTCAAAAGATCAAGTAAATCACCACATGATAGTTTTTCCTGGTTCAAAGGCACCACAATTTTATCATTAGGATTGGAATGATAAATGATAATATATGAGTGTTACTATACGTTACAAATTTATCACAATCATAACTGATATGATATGATTTTATTTTACTATAATTTTATAATTTATACTAAAAACACTAACATGAAATAGTTCAAAATTTAGTGGCTAAAGTGTTTAAATGAATAAGTGACCATGTAGTATTTTCCACACCACAATCTTATTATTACTTATGTGCGTTATTATTATAAATCACAAAATTATCATGACATGTTATAATCTCCTCTTCTTCTTTTTTTTCCATCGAATATATAGTTTTATGAGTTAAACTATAATATATACATATATATCATATGTATGTTTTTCATTTTGTTGCTTGAACTAATTAATTAATAAACCTATTTACTACGTTAGGCAATACTTGGGAGAAGATCTGGATTCGCTGAGCATGAAGGAGATTCAAAATTTGGAACAACAGCTTGACACTTCACTTAAACAAGTACGATCAAGAAAGGTACGTATTTCTACTAATTTGGCAGCTCAATCCCAACCCTATTTTGTCCTTTCTAGCTCTTCTTTTATTCCTTGTAATATATATATTTTTTATTTTCGATCTTTCCCTTTGATAGATATTATTTATTTTTACTATTGGATGTAACTAAAGTCTTATTTTACTGCAGAACCAAGTCATGTACGAGTCAATCTCCGAACTTCAGAGAAAGGTAATTAAGGTCACTCACATATTGTCTTTATGTATGACGCACATATGCACTTGTAAAACTCTGTTTCTTTTATTATTTTACATGATTACATTTCTTTACTTATAATTTTTAAATATGTATATACGTATAGACGTATCCTACTTTAATTCTCTACAAGTAAAATTTTAGATATAATATTTATAAAATTATAGATAATTTATATGTATAAAGTAAAAGTGTGTCTCAGTTTGATTTTAAATTTTAGGATTTTAACGCTCAATAACGCACTATAACCTCAATAATTTGAACATATTATCACTCAAATAATAGACATGTAATATCTTTTTTTAATTAAAAACATGCTATAATTGATAAATAACTTGTAGTATTTTTTAACGTGCATATGTTGTCCCCTTCTTGATACAATCATAAATATGTAGTTATAAATTTCCTTTTTCTACTATGATAGAAGTACAAGCAAAATGCTATAAATTTCCTTTTTCTACAATGATAGAAGTACAATCATAAAATAACTAGTTTTATTTTTTTGTTGCTCAGAAGTAAATTAAAGACTAGTTATGTACTTGAATTGGTATCTAACTAGATTTAGAAGAAACATGTTCTTATTTTATGTCTCTTTTCTGGGAGTAATTTATAAGAAACATCTAAGAAGTGAAATTTTCAATCACTTTGTGAAGATAACAGATATATGACATACCCTTTTGATACAATTAATTTGAATTAGGTAGTTAAGCTTAATTTCAACGTTCAATCATTTTGTGAACCATAAAATTTTTTCCTTTTTTTCTTTAATTTCTAAGACTTCTATGATAGAAAATAGAAATTAATCACTTGATAAAATCTATATAGGTTAATATGACTGTGAACGTATCAATCTTTATTTTTATTTTTATTTTTGGAACAAAAGAGAGTGAATGTATCATTCCGTTTATCATGACTAAGAAGTTTATGTATCTAGTTTAGCGAAAAAATGTAGTTTATGTATATAACAATTAAAAAAACAAAGTTATTAATTAGTTTCTTTTCAGTTTCTCTGAGTGTAGTTTATAAGTATTCATTTTCAAATAATTAAGGAAAAAGAAAATTAATAGCATTTTGTTAATTTTATATTATTTTATGGCAGGAGAAAGCAATGAGAGAGCAAAATAACCTGTTGACAAAAGAGGTGATCTATCTTACAATCAAATATTTCTAATTGAGTATCCATTAAATTTTCATTTGGTCATATTAGGAAGAGAATTATCTAGCCATACAATACTTTAAGTCGCTATCTATATTCGTTGATGATTACTCTAGTAGTAATTTGATCGAGGATTCGAACTATCGAATTTCAATGTCAGCCACCTTTGAGTATAATTGGTAAATGTTTGGCATTTCTTTAAGCAATGCCTTGGTTCAAATCCTCCTATTCCCAAGTATTGTTTGATAGATTCGAAGCTCAGTTCAGGCATTCTTTGTAATTTGCCATGATAATTATGGCTTTAGAATTTACTCAACATTCTTTCTAGATTACATTAGGAGTAACTTTATCAAAAACAAATTATGCAAAAAAAAAAAAAAAAAACGTTTATGTAAAGAAATTGGAAACTATGGTGGTTATATGTATTTCATGATATATAATTTGTGAATATGCATAATATATGTAGATCAAGGAGAAGGAACTTTTTTTGGCTCAACAGATGCAGTGGGATCAACAGCAAAACGTTGGCCTTGAAACAACAAACTTCCTCTTCTCTCATCCACTTCCATGCTTAAACATTGGGTATGTTACCCTTCTTTTCATCCATATATAAATCAATTAGTGTGAGTACTATTTTATTATACTCAAACACCTTATGGAGCAATCCTACGTTTCACAAATTTTGTGATTTATATAAATGAGGTGGTTGGATAGGAGGGTTGTGCACTGATATAAAAGGACTTACATGAATTATGTTTTAACGATCAATAAGATGTTGCCACCTCATTTGTGGGATTACGAATTTAAATTTATGATAACTAGTAGTTTTCGTGTGATAAGGTCAGAATTTTCAACTCTATGATATGGATTTGTTGTGGTTCATGAAGTTTTTGCAAACTAAATAATAGAAAAACAAAAATTAGTGAAACAAGTTAATAGCTAGCATTTAATAAATAGATGTTTAATTGGACCATATATATGCACCACGTCTTACTGGAAGCTAAACCTAAATAGTAGCTTTTTGTATCTGAGAGACCTTCCAAGTTTCAAATGTTGCTGCTCTTAAATTCAGTAAAAAAATTCTTGTATATGCCCTCCAGTTTACAATAAATTTTTATTATTGCTTCATTAGTACTTCATTTTTGGTGTTTAACAATATAATATTTTTAACTCAAACATATGTAACTTAGTTATTGTTGTTGGAAAAAAAAATGGAAAAAATAAGTATTTAGACTCATGGTTAAATACTATTTTGATGCATCATTTTGAGCGGGATCCACTTGATATAAGTTTAGGTTTGTGATTGATTTGAGTTCTCTTCCGCGAGAGCTTTGAAATCATATACTTATACACTCAAAATGAGATTGAGATGAATGAGAAATTGTGTCTCAAAGTTCACTCATTGAGATGTTGTGTTTTTGGTTTGTCCCACATGGAAAAATCCTTTCCAACAGCCACATTTGGATACCTATAAATTGACTCTGCAGCTGAGGGAAAAAATACAACAACAAACATCAACCCTTCTCTTCTCAATTTCCCTGCAGCAAATACTTCCCAACTTCCAGTAAAATTATTCTAGAGCTAAGTTTGTGTGATAAAGAGCGGATAGAAATTTAGTTCGAATAAACAGTTTCAGTTTGGTGTTCTTAAACTGTTTTAGATCGTTGTATCCTGAGAGGTAATTTTTCCTTAATCTGAAACACCCGTTGTGAGGGGAAAAATTTATTTTAAGGAAACCGTTTACACGCCTCGATCTTCCTCTTATTTTCTTTTGTATTTATGTTATTGTAATTTATAGTTTTTATTTATTTATTTTGTAATTCTAAATTCATTTTATTAATTTATAATTCTTGTTTGTCTAATATACATCTTCCTACAATCATCCCCCACATGAATGAAAATTGACGGAGTTTTTCAAAAGAAAACTGACTCAAATCAATTTGACACGCGGTGATAGAGTTCAATGGTTTGAGACCTGCATAGGATAGGTAGGTATAACTCTTTGAACCTTCCCTTGTGAGAATATGTTTACTTTACTGGCTGACAGTAGACGCGATGTCCTTGAACTGTTCTGTCGTTTATGTAAACGATGACATACTTCACACAGGAATCATTCCTGATACAATTCAGTTCTCACTGTTATGTTCGTTTTGGCCATGAACATACACCTGGTTCTGTGAGAGTTTCTCAAGAATTGAGCCCAATAATTCCCTTTCGAAGTGGCCCCACTTCTCTCTCACATAGGTGATCTTTTATCTATAAGAGTAATCCACAAAGAGTAAATCGTTGTACTTTGCTCGGTATTCTCTTCATAAGAATCATTAAAAGCATTAACTTAACCTAAACTTACGGGTATCACTACTTTCATCATAAGAATGGACTTGAGGATAAAACCCACATAGTGATCACACTAAGTCCTTACAATTAGGTTGTCCCTTTGAACCTAGATCTTGGGATCTCCAGTCAACTAGGTTGGGTTTCCTTTGCAAAGTCTTATTTATTCATGGACTTTTAGTCCCATTCCCTTCGATGATATTTCAACTAACTCTCTATTTAACCCTTTGGTTAACGGATCTGCTATGTTATCATTTGACTTCACATAGTCAATAGAAATAACCCTAGTTGAGAGTAGTTGTCTAATGGTATTATGTCTGCGACGTATATGTCGAGACTTACCATTATACATGTTGCTTTGTGCCCTACCAATTGCAGATTGACTGTCACAATGTATGCAAATTGCAGGCACAGGCTTAGGCCATTTTGGAATATCTTCTAAGAAATTGCGTAGCCATTCGGCCTCTTCGCCACATTTATCCAAAGCGATAAATTCTGATTCCATCGTGGATCTAGCTATGCAAGTCTGTTTAGATGACTTCCATGAAATAGCTGCACCACCCAGTGTGAACACATATCCACTGGTGGACTTAGAGTCTTTCATATCAGATATCCAATTTGCATCACTGTATCCTTCTAATACAGCTGGATATCTTGTGTAGTGCAGTCCATAGCTACGTGTGTATCTTAAGTATCTAAGTAATCTAGTAATACATTTCCAGTGGTTAGATCCTGGATTGCTGGTATATCTACTTAGTTTACTTACATCGTAAGCAATGTCCAGTCTTGTACAACTCATCAAGTACATAAGACTTTCTATCACTCTAGAATATTCAAGTTGAGATACATTATTCCCTCTATTCTTGGATAGGTGCAGATTAATATTTACCGGTGTTCTAACAATACCAGAATCACCTTTGTTGAACCTCTCAAGGATTTTGTCAATATAATGACTTTGACTAAGAATGAGACCGCTTGATATCCTTGATATCTTAATTCCTAGAATTACATCAGCAGGTCCTATGTCTTTCATGTCAAACCTTGAGTTCAACATATTTTTGGTAGATTTGATCATTTGATCATTACTACCCACAATTAACATGTCATCAACGTACAAACACAAGATGCATAACCATCTTCAGTGTCCTTGACATATACACATTTGTCACATTCGTTGATCTTAAATTCATTTGTCTTCATGACATTATCAAATTTTTCATGCCATTGTTTAGGTGCTTGCTTCAAGCCATATAGTGACTTCACCAATTTACAGACATTTCCTTCTTACCCTGGGGCAGAAAAACCCTTAGGTTGATCCATGTAGATTTCTTCATCTAAATCTCCATTTAGAAAGGCTGTCTTAACATCCATTTGATGTATCTCAAGATTTCGCAAAGCTGCGATAGCAATTATCATCCTAATGGATGTTATTCTTGTCACGGGAGAATAAGCATCAAAGTAATCAAGGCCATGTCGTTGTTTGTAACCCTTAATTACAAGTCTGGCCTTATACTTTTCTATTGATCCATCTGGTCTGTGTTTTCTCTTGAAAATCCACTTAGATCCTAGTGTTTTACTACCCGGAGGTAAATTAACTAGTTCTCAAGTGTGATTTTGCAAAATGGACTCAATTTCACTATTAATGGCCTCTTTCCATTGAGGACCTTCAGAAGAGTTTACAGCCTCTTCATAGGTTTGAGGTTCACTTTCTAGCAAATAGGTCAGAAAATCTGGACCGTAGGACGTTTCTGTCCTAACCATTTTGCTACGTCTAGGTTCAACCTCAACCTCTTGTTCAGATTCTTGTTCTTGACTATCTTCATTCATAGTCTCATAAGTTTGTTTAGACGAACTCGATTCCCCATGGGATTTACAAGGAAATACATGTTCAAAGAAAGATGCATTCCTTGATTCCATTATTGTATTCTTGTGTATGTCTGGAATCCTTGACTCATGCACAAGAAAACGATAAGCACTACTGTTATGTGCATATCCAATAAAAATGCAATCTATTGTTTTCGAACCTATCTTTACCTTCTTAGGTATAGGTACAACTACTTTAGCAAGACACCCCCACACTCGTAAATATTTATAGGAAGGTACTCTTCCTTTAAATAATTCATACAGTGTCTTTTGTGCCTTTTTCTTAGGAATATTATTTAAAAGGTAGTTAGCTGATAAAATGGCTTCCCCCCACAAGTTCTGGGGTAACCCAGAACTTTGTAACATTGCATTCATCATTTCTTTCAAGGTACGATTCTTTTGCTCAGCCACTCCATTTTGTTGAGGCGAATAAGGTGCTGTGGTTTTATGTATGATTCCGTGTTCTGCACAGAACTCACCAAAAGGTGCTTCATACTCACCACCACGATCACTTCGTAGTACCTTGATTTTCTTGTTGAGTTGGTTCTCAACTTCTGCCTTATAGAGAATAAATTTTTCTATAGCTTCATCTTTGCTTTTAAGCAAATATACATGGCAGTATTTTGTGCTATCATCGACAAAAGTAATAAAATACTTATTACCACCTCTTGTTTGAACAAACTTTAAATCACATAAATCACTATGGATTAAATCAAGAGGTTTAGTGTTCCTTTCAATTGAATGGAACGATGACCTTGTCATTTTCAATTCAACACAAGTTTCACATTTATGTTTGAAATCAATTTAGAAAGAGGGTATATGTTTCATGTTAATTAATTTATGCAAAGATTCATAATTAACATGACCTAGTCTACCATGCCACAAATTGGAAGACTCAAGCAAGTAAGCAGAAGAATTAACTTTATTAATTTTCTTAGGCATTACAGTTGTTACATTAAGCATAAAAAGCCCATTACAAGCATACCCCTTACCCACAAATATACCCTTTTTGGTTAACACGACCTTATCTGACTCAAATACAATTCTAAAGCCATGTTTATTCAATAATGAACCAGACACAAGGTTCTTACGAATCTCAGGTACATACAGTACATTATTCAGAGTCAGATCCTTTCCAGAGGTCATCTTCAGTACAACTTTTCCTTGCCCTTCAACAGCTGAAGTTGCAGAGTTTCCCATGAATAGCTTTTCACCTTCCTTGACAGCTTCAAAGGTGGTAAATAGCCCTTTGTCTGAGCAGACATGTCTGGTTGCACCTGTGTTAATCCACCACTCCTTTGGGTTGGATCCAACTAGGTTCACTTCAGAGACGACTGCACACAAGTCACTGTCAGAAAAGTCTTGAGTGTCATCCACCATGTTTGCCTCACAGTTTCTGTTTCTCTTTGGAAACGTGCAGTCTGGTGATTTGTGTCCTGTCCTCTGACAGTTAAAGCAAGTCCCCTTGAAGCTTGACTTTTTAAAAGTTGCTTCCTTAGGTTTCAACTTTAAACCGTTATTCAGCTTGCCCTTACCCTTGCCTTTATACTTGTTGTGCTTGGAGCTTTGACCATGCTCCACCACGTTAGTCTTGGGTGCTGATGGGATATTACCCCTTTTGGAAGAAGCCTTGTTGTCTTCTTCTACCTTGAATCTTACAAGCAAGTCTTGCATAAACACTTCCCTTCGCTTATGCTTAAGGTAGGCCATGAACTCTCTCCATGAAGTGGGCAACTTTTCAATAATAGCTACAACTTGGAAGGTCTCACTCAGTACCATCCCTTCATCATGCATCTCTGTTATGATATCTTGGAGTTTACGTACTTGACTGCATACTGGTTTATTGTCCACCATCTTATAATCAAGAAAGCGACCAACCAAAAATTTCTTGGCACCGGCATTTTCAGTTTGATACTTCCGGTCCAATGACTCCCACAAGTCTTTAGCCGTCTTCTCCTTATTATACTCATTGTATAGGGAGTCACTTAGGCCATTCATAATATAATTCCGACACAGGTAATCAGAATGCTTCCATGCTTCAATAGCACTAGCAGACTGAAAATCCTGTTCACCCTCAGGTTGTTTGGGAGATTCCTCAGTCAAGAACCTAGCTAGATTCAAGGTGGTAAGATAGAACAACATCTTACTCCTCCACCTCTTGAAGTTCAATCCATTGAACTTCTCCGGTTTCTCTGCCACAGCATGGATCATAGGAACCGAAACCGGTAACGTTAGGGTAACCCCGTGAGCCACAGTAGGCCTCACCACTTGGTTCACATTTGAACCACCCACAGAAGGGTTAGCAGCATTCACAGTGGAAATCTCAGGAGTGGTCATCTTTTTGATATTTTTGAAAAATAGTTTCAATAATCGAAGTATTAAAACACCAAATAAATTTATATTATTTTATGAAAATAATATCAACAATTGATACAAGTAAACAACTTAGAACAACTTATAAGAAGTAAAGAATTGATTATTATTTATTTTAAAACCAGTTGCTTTTTTTTTTCCCTTAAATAAAATAATAATAATAATAATAATAATTAAAGGAAAACAGTTTAAAGCAAAAAAAAAAAAAAATTAAATTGTACTATTGTAAACAATAACAATAAGAAATGACAAATATCTGTTTTCAAGGTTAATTACGTTAAAAAATAGTAACTAGTTATTTATTTATTTATTTTGTTAAGTATTGCTCAAAATATTAATTTATTTCGTATTGTTTAATAAATAGAAGTAAAGAAAAACAATGAAGAAAAAACAAATTAGAGTTTTAAGAAGATGAATCTACAAAGAAAATATATATTTAAGTTATATATGAATGAATATAAGAAGATATATAACAATATAAAATTATAAATGAATATAAAATTTTTTTAGCTATATATAACAATATAAGAAGATATATAAATGAAAAAAAAAAATTTCTCGGTAAAGTATTAATGTTTTATAGATATATGGTAATTAATATAAAGTAAAAGTTATATTGTTTTAGAATAAAAGAAAGAAGTAAAAGTAGTAACAGTAGAACATGAGAAAAAAAATTTGTAATCTGTAAATGAAGGAAACGTTACAATAAAGGAATTAACAAAGGAAATGTGTAAATGAATCCAACGTTACAATAAAGGAATCCAACGGAGAGAAAAAAAAAATGAAGGAAACGTTACAATAAAGGAATCCAACGGAGAAAAAAAAAATTAAGGAAACATTACAATAAAGGAAATGTTAAAACAATTTTCTCAGTGAATTGAAAACTAATATTAGAGGTAATCTGTAAATGGAATTAATAATAATACATGAGAATGGAATTAACATTAGCAACTAGAAAAGAAAACTGATTGTAAGGAATTAATAGTAAAGAAAACTGAAAATCAAAGTAATACATGAGAATGGAATTAACATTAGAAAACTGGAAAACATTTCCCCTTTTTTTTTTCGTATGAATGGTGAGGGAAACAAAGTAAGAGTTTTGTAACAGCAGAAAAACAATTATAGAGGAAGAAAAAAATATATATATATCAAACAATTTAAAAAACTTTAATTTAAGTTTGAAAATAAAATAGTTTCATGAACAGAAACTGATTATTACATAAACAAAGTAAATGAAATTAGTATGTAATAAAATCAAAAGTAATAACAACTAAAAAGGAATATAAACCAAAGGACAATAAAAGATAATAAATAATTACAGCAAGTTGAAAACGGTAAGTGATAAGCCAATAATATGAGAACTGTGTTGTAAAGCTCTAAATAATATATACCAAAGAAGTTAATTACTCAAAAGGAAAATAGAAACAGTAACAACAGCATTAACTAAGAAGCGGGAGAGTAAATTGAATTAATATGAAAGGAAAAATATCAATATAATACTAAAGCAATATTTTTGAACAAGTGCTGATCAAAATAGAAATGAACAGTAAAAGAAAGCAAAAACGTTTTCGATTTTCAGAAAGAAGAAATGAAAAACCCAGTATCAGTAAGAAATTTAATTTTATATAATAAATAAATAAAAATGTAAATTCAGTTTCTGCAGAAATAATACAAGTTGAGTAACACAATTATTCTACATGTCCAAACAAGAATTTAGCGGTAGCAACGCAAAAAAAAAAAAAAAAACAATTGCAGAAAAGAAAATATCAAATAGTTCTAGATAAATATTCAAGTTTGTCCAAAAAGGTAGTGAAAAATTTATCTTAAGATTGTAGGAAGATGTATATTAGACAAACAAGAATTATAAATTAATAAAATGAATTTAGAATTACAGAATAAATAAATAAAAACTGTAAATTACAATAACATAAATACAAAAGAAAATAAGAGGAAGATCGAGGCCCGTAAACGGTTTCCTTAAGATAAATTTTTCCCCTCACAACGGGTGTTTGAGATTAAGGAAAAATTACCTCCCAAGATACATCGATCTAAAACAGTTTAAGAACACCAAACTGAAACTGTTTATTCGAACTGAAGTTCTATCCGCTCTCTATCACACAAACTTAGCTCTAGAATAATTTTACTGGAAGTTGGGAAGTATTTGCTGCAGGAAAATTGAGAAGAGAAGGGTTGATGTTTGTTGTTGTATTTTTCCCTCAGCTGCAGAGTCAATTTATAGGCATCCAAATGTGGCTGTTGGAAAGGATTTTCCCATGTGGGACAAACCAAAAACACAACATCTCAATGAGTGAATTTTGAGACACAATTTCTCATTCATCTCAATCCCACTTTGAGTGTATAAGTATATGATTTCGAAGCTCTCGCGGAGGAGAACTCAAATCAATCACGATTCTAAACTTATACCAAGTGGATCCCACTTAAAATGATGCATCAAAATAGTATTTAACCATCAGTCTAAATACTCATTTTTTCCATTTTTTTTTTTCCAACAATTGTAACTTAAAATTTGAAATAATTCATACCTAAGGAAAACAAAATAACTCTATTTGATAAAAAGATAATATGTCAAAGTAATGTCACTCTTCTATGTTAGGAAAACTGAACCCATTTTGAAATACCATATACTTAAATTATATTGTGAATTTATGTAAACTATCATGTCGTGGCTTTGTCCTAATTTAAATGGTGGCTTGAATTTTTCAAGCAATAAAAAGTTTTTTTCACACACCTGTTTATGTTGGATGAGGTTTGAACACACGTCTTATCAGTATATTCTTAGAACATACGTTATTGCACTACAAGAAAATTGTCAATAGTCACATGTCTTTCAAATCAAGTTTAAAGTGTAAATTAGTCCAAATACAAAAAAAGTCTTGATATATTAAGAGAGTGAAGGGAGAAATTTGCTATGGACTTCTGCAACAATGGTTTTTTTCTCTCTCTCTCTCTCTCTCTCTCAACAGTGTTGCGTTGATTGACTGATTTTTAATCATATATTGTAAATTGTAGGGGCAATTACCAAGAGAAACCCCAACAAGAGAGGAGAAATGAGCTAGACCTTATACTTGAGCCATCATACCCATCTCACCGTGGTGGCTACGGTGCTTGAATTAGTGCGAGCATCACTGAGATTTATCTATGTTATAATTTTAATTGCATATGAATATTTTGGCTTTGCTTGACAAACATCAACTTAATCCTCGTTTTACATATATATGTGAGCTTGTATCTATATTTTGCCAATGTGTGTGTGAGACAACATTGGTATATCTTTGTGGTATAACTCATGATGTCTCTCTTGTTGTTGTGAAATATATATATAAATGATTCTCATCTTATTTAGTACATACGAATTAGGTCGGACTGAAAAAATATGTTTTTTAGCTACTTCAGTTGGTAAACTTTTGATATTTATCGTAAGGAATTCTTTTGACAGTGTAGTTGGGCCTATCGAAAATTTGAATAATTATAATTGTGATGTTCCTTTTACAAGTACAAGCACATACCAACTAGTGACTAATTTGACCCATTGTTCATTCATCTTAGGTGTTGAAGAAGTAATCTTTAAGGGTCATTAACTTGATAATAACAAAAAATTTTGATTTACATTTTATCAATCTTTTAAAGCAGAGGTGTTACAAGAGTCAAATGTATCCTCATCATGAATCATATCGATCTTTACACATTATATAATTTCCAATTCATCATTGAATATGAATAGACAGTCAGAACCAAATTACCATTAGTTTATTTATAGTAAAGAGTGGAAAATAAACAAATTTCAATTACTGAATAAAATACTTTTAAGAAAAGAAAAAAAAAATGAAAACATAAAATAATGACTAATGAGCTTGCGATCAATAATCCATGTTTGTATCCCAAGAGATATTCTTCATTTTTGTTGTTGCAATACTACTTGTTTTCTTCATATATATGTACACTTTTTTATAGTTATTAGTTTCTCACAAACTTTGATCAACTCATCTCTTCAAACAGCAACACCTATGAAATTAAACAGTCCAACAATATTTGTTAGAATGAGATCATTAACATGGGATAATTTCAAAGAGATGGTATAATAATAATAATAATATACAAAAGAAAATTGAAAAAAATGATGCCAAAAATATAGATTAAAATGTATAAATTAATTACGTACTTGGTCACAAATTGGACAGTTTGGGCTCCTCTCCTGCCAACTATATATACAGCTCAGATGGTAGTGGTGAGAGCACTTCGCTATTATCTTGGGATTTACATTTGTATATTCTGTTCATACAAAATTCAATATGCAAATTAGTATTAATTATTTTACATACAATTAGATTCAGGTCAGGTTTCAAATACAAAAGTAATAAAAATGAGAATTATAATAAAAAATTGAATTTAATAAGAAAAAATGTAACAAATATTATGTTTATTTCAACAGTGAAATCAAAATAAGAATCAAATTATAAATGAATCAAAATTAGAAAGGAAAAAAAAAAAACTTTTAAATAAAGAAAAATGAGGGAAAAAACAATAAATATAATATAAATATATGAAAAAAAAAAATAAAACAGTCCGATACATTTAGAAGGGATGTGAGAGGAATGAGTTTTGTGCTAATGGTGGGATTGTGGGAATGCTTTACATTAGTAAAACCAAACACACACTAACGTTTCTTAATGCAAAATAATATTTTTAAACATTTCCAAGCAAAAAGAAATAGCATTTTCAAAATTGATATTGTTTTCAAAATCAGCCTTATAAATTAGCCGATTAATTGATGTATGCATCACAAAAATCGTTTTCCTTCTTTACATTGTACAGTGACAACACCCCCTTTTTTTTTTTTTTGTTTACATTGCAAGGTTAGTTTATAGAATGATTTAGCATGAATATAATTACCTTCAAGACAAGTAGGACAGCAATCCTCGTCTTCTGAAATGGTAGAACAAGTATGTAAATTAAAACCATTGGCTATAAATTTAGCATAGGATGGCTTGGTTGAAGATGATTTTGAAGAAGCACGAGATTTATTTGAGGATGATGTCGTTTGATATTGTGGGACTTCTAACGTATTACGATTAGGAGCTGAAGAACGCACTCTTTGACTACTACTTGATGACGATGAAGCCTGTGCCCGCATCAAAAATAAATTACTTCAAAATTTCGATAAATTGTTCTACAATTCAAAAAGAGAGGCACAATTTTTTTAAAGTTAAAGTGATATTTATTATAATTCAAATTTATGACTTAAATCATAAAAGTGAGTCTTACTGAAAAAAAAAAAAAAAAAATAACAATTAAGCAACTTAACAGTTCAATTGAGATTTGTAGTGACTTTTATAAATTTCTAAAAATTTAGGTGTATTCATTTAAGAAATTTTAAGAATATATAAAAGTTTAGCGGTATTTAATAACTTTTAAATAATTTTTAAAAGTTTATAAAAATTCAAGTATATTCAATTAATACTTTTTAAAAGTTTATAAAAGTATAGGGTGTTAAAAATTTTAATGACTTTTAAAAACTTCACTTAATCAAAGACTTTTAAAAATTTTAAATATTTTTTTATGTATAAATAAAATTTACCACATGTAACATTTTTTCCCATGAGATTTCTAAAGACTTTTGAGAATTTTAAACATTTTTTATGTAAGAATAAAATCCACCAAAAGTAACATATTCTCCTGTGAGATTTATGGAGACTTTTTTTAGCTCTCTTACTGAACCTCATCCTCTTTTTTAGCCATAAATTTAGACATCGTTGTTTTCATCAGTAGATGATTCTGTAGTGGAGGAGAAAGAAATTCCTATAGTAGAGACAATTTGAGTTTGAGGATGTTGAGTCCTAGAGAGAAAGGTAGAGATGTCTTCCTCTTGAGTTTGTTAGTATATAAAATTTATTATTTCAATACAAACAATCTCTATCTCTTATTTATTATTTTTTTCCTCTTAAAAAAGTAAAAGGCCCAATTTTGTTACAAAAATAAAATAATATACTTTTATAGCTAATAACAACATTGTAAAATTCAATATTACGGGTGTAGTTTTTTTTTTTCTCCTTTTTAATTTTTTTAAAAGTGTAAGAGCTTATTTAACAATGATTGTTTTAATATTTAATTAAGTTTGAGTTTTATATGCTTTTAAATTATTAGTTCTATTAACATATACTTGTTTCTTTTTTTATTATTTTTGGCTTTGTTACATACTCAATATGAAATAATTGCACGTTGATGTCTTTAAAATTTCTTTTATGTATTATATTTTATATTTTATTATAAAATATAAATAATATGAATTTTTTATTGGAAGGTAGAGTTGAATGTGTAAGTTCTTTGAATTTTACTTGATAATGTTAATAGATTGTTGGAATAATGGATGTTAATATTTTTAAAAATTTAAGAAAAAAAGAAGAAATTTGATGATAAAAATATATAAAATTATATGATAGTTAATGTAAGTCTATAAAAGTTTATAAAAAACTTATAATTAAGAGTATAATAAAATCAATTAAAATCTAAAAAAATTTATATAAATCTATAAAAAAAAATTAGGATTTTAAATCTATAAAAATCTAGATTGAATACACTATTGTAAGTGCCATGTGCCCTAATTGAAGAAAAAAAAAAAAGGCATGTGCTGTGATCATGGGAAGAGCTTTTTGGGGTTATGCTAGGTTGCAGCCAAGGTCAACTTTTTTACAAACATATTAACTACATGTATATTTTTAAAATTAAATAAATATTTTATTTGTAGTAATATATTGTGTCTAATTTTTATGTACATATTTTAGTATATATAACAATATTTAATAAATATGTGGATAAAAATGATATAAATTGTAAATAAAGTGGTTAAATATATACTTTTTTTATGTATTTGGTAACTATTAGTAACAAAAATAAAATTATAGTTATATATTATATAAAAATTCTTCCTAATGTGATAATTCAAAAAAAGTTTAAATATTTAACTTTAAATTCAACATTATAAAAAAGAAGTATATAATAACCTTCAGATTAAAGCTTTAAATTTATGTTTATCATATTTTATTTCAATCCAAATTTTAATTTTATCTAATATTATATTATTTGACATTTTATTTTTATAATCTTTTAGAAGTTATTTAAAAAATTTATTGTTTTTATTGTTATTAGTTATTCTTATATTGTTCATCAACATATATTGTTAAATATAGTCTTAAAATTAAAATTCTAAATTATATTTTACTTTTTACATTTTCATATGTTTATTTTAGTTTTAGTTTTAAAAACTATAAATTTTGATGTGTTTATTTGAGCTTTATTTTTTGATTAATAAATTTATTTTATACATGCATGATACTAATACTTATTAACTTATTATATTTTTGTTTAATTTTTATTATAAGTTAATTATAAAGTGTTAACTCTATATTATAATATAATATGAAAAATTCAATATTAAATTGAATATAGTCTAATGTAATTCATGCTAATTTTTTACTTTATACAAATAAATAAATAAATTTTAGCCCCTTAAATTTTTTTCTGGCTCCACCCTGGCTGTGATCAGTTAATATTACTTCCTGGTATAAATTTAATTTATTGGCTAAAACATAAACTAAAATGTGATCGGTTCAGCTAGTGAATTGGTAGTAAATAAATTGTGCAAAGACATGCGTGTAAATAATTAAATTTGGGATTTAGATCAAAAAACACACCTTTACGCGAATGTTTATCCCCAATTTATCTGGAGAAGTTTTGCCTCTTATGTTGATATTTTCTGGTTCATGACGATTATAGCCAAAACAACAGCAAAGAGCACCCATTCCAATGCACAGCTTTAATTTCTGGTTCAACAAAATTTCAATTAGCCAAAAAAAAAAGAAAATAATACGAAAACACAGATTATATAGAAGTTTAGTATTTAACAGAGATTGGATTATGGCTAGATATATGGGTCGCAACAGAGGAAAAGAAAAAAACTTCGTCTCCAAAACAATCTTAAAATAAATACTAGTAGTGGTGTTGATCACAGAAACAGGAGCGGCTCAAGAGCATCACAGTATCATATAAGAACACTAAATTAGCTAATATCACAGTATTCAGAAATTTTAAAGATAAAACTGAAATCAATAAATCAAGAAAAAGGAAGAGATTAACCTATTGCAAACTAAAAGTCAACCAAGCAGAATACTTCACGGGATTGGGCTGGCGGCAATAGGGTTTTTTAGTTTAGAGGATACTTACTGGCAGCGTTGGTGTGGAGAAGGGAGACATTGAAATTAGGGTACGTCATCGTATCCAATATATACACCGGGGCTTTTCGGTTTATCTTTCATTTGATTTTTCTGTTTTCACCAATGTTTTCCTCTCCTTTTTTACCCCCAACTTTTGCAAAGTTTTTTTTTTTTTTACTTGTTTATTATTCTTTTATGTTATATTATTTTAGTATTTATTATAACTTATTTTTATATGTATTTCACAATAGTCATTTAAATTTTATCATGGGTTGTCAATAATATTTGTAAGTTATATAATATGTACTTGTTTGTCTCATAAAAAAAAAATGCATTTGTTTGTTAGAAAAATATAAACACATTTGTTAAACATGTGTGTATAACATAAAAATATTTTTTTTAATTAATACTATTGAATATTTTTTGAACATATGTTATTTACGGTGAGATTGGTTGGTATCAAATATTATTTTTAATACGAGTTAAATAAGTAGATAATTTAAAAATAAAAACAAAGGGAAACCATTTTAGTTTTTTCTTTAACTATTTCATCTAGTGTATATATTATGTGTTGGAAATAAACTTGATTTGGCCCAAATTATGTTAGGTGTTGTAAAAATTAATTTAGGAGTCCATTAAAATGTTAAAGCCCAAATAGCCCAAATTCTAGAAACATGCTCTAGAATTGTCTTAGAAAATATCTAGATATTTTAAGAAGAGAAAGTAGTAGAGAATGGTAGAGAATTCTAGAGAATTGAATAATTTATTAGGAAAAATCTAGAAGGTGAATTATAACCATTGGATTAAGAGAATGTTGGCAAAATCTTAGCCATTGGTTAGGATGAGCTTTTAGTATAAATAGGGGTAGTCTTGCTCATTTTGTATCAAGCCAAAATTTGAGAATCAATAACAAGTATCCTATTCTTCCAAACCAACTTTGTTTCCTTATATTTTCCAAACATCTTAAAGCCTTCTAAAGCATTCATCTTCCAACAAAGTGGTATCAGAGCTAGTAAATTGGTGCCAAACATATCACTATAGCATATCAAATCGAAGCTCTCGACGAGAGGAACACGACGGTGAAAAATTCATTCTGATCGGAGTTGGGACGCACCCTCACGCTCCGTTGGAAGTTTTCTGCGCAAAATTACCGAGTCAATTCGAGTTTGGCCGAGTTGGACTGAGTTGGACCGAGTTTGAGGCGAGTTCAAGACCCTCTTAAGGTATTTCGGTGTTCTAAATTCATCTGTGCATTCAAAAATTTAAAATTCAAATTGTATAAAAAGATATGGCTAGTAATATGGCATCATTTCAAGTTCCTATGCTCAACAAAAGCAACTATGATAATTGGAGTATTAAGATGAATGCTCTATTAGGTGCACATGATGTTTGGGATGTAGTAGAGAAAGGATACAATGAGCCACAAGATGAGGCTACATTATCTCAAGCTCAAAAGGAAAGTTTAAAAGACTCAAGAAAGAGAGACAAGAAAGCTCTCTATCTCATCTATCAAGCTTTAGATGATGATGGTTTTGAGAAGATCTCAAGTGCAACATTTGCTAAGGAAGCATGGGAGAAGTTGCAAACGTCTTGCAAAGGAGCTGAACAAGTCAAGAAGGTACGTCTTCAAACACTAAGAGGTGAATTCGAAGCTTTACATATGAAAAAGTCAGAATCTGTGTCCGACTACTTTTCTAGAGTTTTGGCCGTTTCTAATCAAATGAAAAGAAACGGTGAGAAACTAGAAGAAGTGCAACAAGAGCCATCCACTCCACCT
Organism: Elaeagnus macrophylla; assembly: GCA_029378325.1. Taxonomy (NCBI): domain Eukaryota; kingdom Viridiplantae; phylum Streptophyta; class Magnoliopsida; order Rosales; family Elaeagnaceae; genus Elaeagnus; species Elaeagnus macrophylla. Next base: position 7,038,379 of record CM055642.1, on the reverse strand, counting down.
ACTTCACCACCAACAGTTATTGGAGGCACACCACCAACAGCTATCGAAGGCTCACCACCATCATTTCTAAATGAAAGAAGCGTCTCACGTACAAAGAATCTAGAAGAAATTTACGAGGACACTGAAAGGATAGAAGATCTCACACTTTTCTGTCTATTTGCCGATTGTGAACCTGTGAATTTTCAAGAAGCTGTACAAAACAAGAAATGGAGAGATGCTATGGATGAAGAGATTAAATCAATCACAAAGAATGATACGTGGGAGCTTGTCTCACTTCCAAAAGGGCATAAAGCTATTGGTGTCAAGTGGGTCTACAAAACAAAGAAAAATGCAATGGGAAATATTGAAAGATACAAGGCCAGACTAGTTGCAAAAGGATATAGACAAAGAGCTGGCATCGACTATGACGAGATATTTGCTCCAGTTGCTCGCCTAGAAACAATAAGACTAATCATTTCTTTAGCAGCTCAAAATAAGTGGAAGATCCATCAAATGGATGTGAAATCTGCCTTCTTGAATGGATTTCTCGAGGAAGAAGTCTACATTGATCAACCGATGGGCTACGTGGTAAAGGGACAAGAAGACAAAGTCTTTAAACTAAAGAAGGCTCTCTATGGACTGAAGCAAGCACCAAGGGCATGGAATAGCAGGATCGATAAGTACTTGCAACAGAATGATTTCACCAAATGCCCACATGAACATGCACTTTATGTCAAGATCAAAGAAGGAGATGTCTTGATCGTATGCTTGTATGTGGATGACTTGATCTTCACAGGGAATAATCCAAATATGTTTGAAGAATTCAAGAAAGCAATGACCAAAGAGTTTGAGATGACTGACATTGGACTTATGGCTTATTATCTTGGCATCCAAGTAAAACAACAAGAAGATGGAATTTTCATCTCACAAGAAAGCTACGCAAAGGAGATCCTCAAAAAATTCAAAATGGATGATTGCAAGCCAATTAGTACACCAATAGAGTGTAGTACTAAGCTATCAAAACATGATGAAGCAAAAAAGGTGGATACAACACTCTTCAAGAGTTTGATTGGCAGTCTACGGTATTTGACATGCACAAGACCTGATATTCTCTATGCTACAGGGCTAATAAGTCGCTACATGGAGAATCCAACCATTAATCACTTCAAGGCTGCTAAAAGAATTCTTCGTTATCTCAAAGGTACAATTCACTTTGGCTTGTTCTACTCAACAACAAATGATTACAAGCTTGTTGGTTATAGTGATAGCGATTGGGCTGGAGATGTTGATGATCGGAAAAGTACTTCAGGCTTTGTGTTCTACATGGGAGATACTGCCTTCACCTGGATGTCAAAGAAGCAACCAATAGTCACTCTATCAACCTGTGAAGCTGAGTATGTAGCTGCTACATCATGTGTTTGTCATGGAATGTGGCTAAGGAATTTATTGAAAGAGTTGGGATGGCCACAAGAAAAGTCAACTAAGATTTTTGTTGACAATAAATCTGCTATGGCATTGGCAAAGAATCCAGTGTTTCATGATCGAAGCAAACACATTGATACTCGCTACCATTACATAAGAGAGTGCATCACAAGAAAGGATGTACAAGTGGAATATGTGAAGTCTCAAGATCAAATTGCTGACATCTTCACCAAGCCACTCAAGCATGAAGAATTTATTAAGTTGAGAAGCTTGCTTGGAATGATAAATCAAGTTTAAGGGGGGGTGTTGGAAATAAACTTGATTTGGCCCAAATTATGTTAGGTGTTGTAAAAATTAATTTAGGAGTCCATTAAAATGTTAAAGCCCAAATAGCCCAAATTCTAGAAACATGCTCTAGAATTGTCTTAGAAAATATCTAGATATTTTAAGAAGAGAAAGTAGTAGAGAATGGTAGAGAATTCTAGAGAATTGAATAATTTATTAGGAAAAATCTAGAAGGTGAATTATAACCATTGGATTAAGAGAATGTTGGCAAAATCTTAGCCATTGGTTAGGATGAGCTTTTAGTATAAATAGGGGTAGTCTTGCTCATTTTGTATCAAGCCAAAATTTGAGAATCAATAACAAGTATCCTATTCTTCCAAACCAACTTTGTTTCCTTATATTTTCCAAACATCTTAAAGCCTTCTAAAGCATTCATCTTCCAACAAAGTTCGAGCAATTTTTTTGGAAATTGATATTTTTATAATAATAAACATTATGAATATTGCAATTAAAAAATTAGCCTATAATATAACAATTAATTCTTGCAAAAAAAAAATTATACATTTTGCTCGTATGTATTATTACTAGTAAAGTATACATGCATTTCAAGGCGCGGAGCGAGCCACGAATTTATTATAGGGAGGGTTGAACTTTAAATTTTTCTATCAAGAAAAAAAAAAAAGTAATTTAGGCCCCGGTGCTTATTTAAAATAAATAATTTTGATTGAGGTTTGGATTAAGTTTACATTTATTTTAATTTTAATTTATTAATATATATCACATTTATTTTAATTTATCAATATTAAATTTATCTTCTAACTTAATTTGGCCCCCTTTTCTATATAAAAAAAATAAAATATTTAATTTAATATTTAACCATAACCTTGCCAAATAAATTTATTTTAAATTACTAACAACAAAATTATAAAAGATTTAATATTGTTAAACAAAACAAAAATCAAATTAATATTAAAAAATGAGGCATATAGAAATAAGAAAAGACAAAAACTGAAAAACCAAACGGATTAATATAAAAACCTAAAACTAGCAGAGCTAATTTGCAGAGCCAGTAGAGGAGGACCAGTCCAGGCAACGACAGTAGAACTAGGTGGAACTGAACAGCGGAGCAGCGGCGGCAGAATTAGTCACGCTGTCTCACACAAGCGCAGAACTGAAGGCAGTCCGACAGCGCAGGAGAAGTAGCGATAGGCGGTAGCAGAACAGACGGCAAAAACCACGAGCTGAAGCCTGGAGCAGGGAGTAGGGGTTGAGGGGCATACGCAGGCAGAAGTCAGAACGGAAAAAGCAGAACAATAAAACTGAAAATGGAGAAGAGAGGGTCGAGCTTATTAGGTTTTCACAGAGAGGTAAATTTGTAATTTCATTATCCCCTGTGCATTTATACGTGGGAAATATATAATGATGTAATATTTAGTTTTTAAAAAATAATAAATATGGATATAACTGTGAAATTAAATTATTTAAATGTGTTTAACTTGAATATCCATCTTCTTAAAAAAAAAAAAAAAAAAAGAAGAAGAAGTTAAATTTGTATTGTCAAATAAGTTACTTTAGCAATTAAAACTTTTTCTAACATTTTTTTTAAATTTTTTTGAAAATATAATATTTTTATATTTTTAAAAACTGATGAACATATTACGATTGTCAAGATAATAAAATTAAAGAACGTTTTTGTATTATATAAAGCTTTTGTTGTATGTGTATTATATAAAACTTTCTAATATTTGTATTTATTAAAATCAACATTATTGTAATTCTTATTTATAAACAATTATATTCTTCGTAATTATCTTTAATATAATTATTCTTTTATTTTATCTTACGTGATAAGATGATAATTGATAATAGAGTCGTTTTATAACATGATAAAGTATATATATATATGCCCACAAAGAAATAAAAACTTTATTACAAAATTATAATGGTATAAATATGATTTATTTTTATTTATTTACTTTCTTAATTTCTTTCAAGTATATCATCTAATGCGACGGAATTATCATTTCAATCAAGACAAGTATTGGGCGAAATGTCATTGTATTAAAAATTAAGGGTATCTGTGTCCTAAATAATTTAAAGCTTTATTTAGACTTGGTAATATTGATTGATTGTTTGATATATATATATATATATATATATATATATATATATATATATTTTAACAATTAGCACAATAATGATTTTATTAATAAGTCACTAAGAGAGATGTTGATAAAGCCCAATAAGCACAAGGTTCCAAAACAAATACATAAAACCATATCGCTAAGTTAGCCAAAGCTTAAACAATTAACCTTTAATCATGCCTAGCCTAACTTTGGTTTACACAGAGCTAGGATAAAAAAATTACCTTGTCAAAGACAACATCATTCTTACACTACCAAATATACAGAGCTCTTGGCCTAAATATTCTACATTTGTTAAAAGAGTTAATTTTTCCAAAACTACCAATAATAAGATTAAAATTGTGAGTTTTGATTACATTAAAATTATATAAATTATAAAAATATCCTTAATCATGTGATATGTGATATCAGTATGTAAATTATTTACATACTATGTAAACTGTGGTACATACTAATATAACAGTATGTAAATAAGTTTACATATTAATATGACAGTACGTAAAGAATTTACATACCAATGTGATAGTATGTAAATAAATTTACATACTAATATAACAGATATGTAAAATATTTACATACTCATGGTGAGTATGTAAAATGAGTATGTAACACAATTTACATACATGATCTCTGGTATGTAAACTGTGTTACATACTCACCATAAATATGTAATACAATTTACATACATGTTAAATGAGTATGTAACATAATTTACATACATAATCTCTGGTATGTAAAATGTGTTACATATTCATGGTAAGCAAACGCAATTCAGATTAAATTTATTGACGATTTATGAGCTCATATTCTATATAAATCAATTCAGATTTTTGGATCCTGATGTTGGGAGGGCCTTGGTAATTTTTAAGATCATATGATCTTGCCTGGTCCAAAAATTATAGTCTACATTTTGTTTACCATCTGCAGTAAATCTTGATGGACCACTTCCTTGTACCCAGAACAAACTCATCCAGTTTATATCTTTTTATGATTCTCAGAATCTGCTTTTTCCAATTCGCATGTAATTATTTTATTCCTATCCAGCTTGACACAACCACAATTTGATTGTGAAAAGTTACGACACATTTGTTTAATTGATCACTGTTAAAAAACAACAACTACTGATTCGCTATATCTGTAGCTTGACTCTTGAACCTGATTGTTTTCTTGATTACGATCAGTAGCTTGACTTGATTATTAACTTCCATGGCGCTCACAGCATTATTGACTTGTGGTGCATTTGCCAACCTAACTGGAGCATATCGTGTAAGAAGAAGGAGAGAAAAAAATGGGAGACTTTATTAGGAAGAGGGAAAGCAAACCCAAAAGTTATAGTATAGTTGAAGGGTAAAATTGTAAACTTTTAGTCTTAGAACGTTGTCGTACAACTAGAAAAGGAAAAAATAATAATAGATTGAAAACCAAGCTATAACGAGGCAATATTTCCATTTTAATTGATTGATTGATATTAATTGCAAAAGGTTGCACAATTTTCTTCTTCCAAAATTTATAATAGTAAATTAAAATTATTTTACTGCATACAATTATGATTATATCTCAATATTTTATTTTATAAATTTAATTATGTAGAAATATAGTGTGAACTGTGAAGAAAAAAAATATATTATTAAATAATTTTCTATGTATTGTACAAAATATTATAATTACTTTCAACATCAATGATTCACAATAACCACTTTTTTTTTTTAAATATAGTTATCTACTATTTTAAATATACTAGTAAAATGCACATTAACACAACTTATATTTTATTTTTAAGTTTTAATTTTTTTGTTATATTTTTGTGTGATATTAAAATATATATTTATTAATTTTTTTTAAAAAAATAAAGAACTACCTAGTTATGAAAAATTTATTGTGAGGTATATTTAAGACTCATTTTGAGAAATCCAAACTAAAAAAGTAAAAAAAAAAAAAAAATGAAAATAATTAATCATTACAAAATAAAAATGATATGGTTAATGAAAAAATTTGAATTGCAAACATAAAAAGATAAGTTTCATTATCAAGTAATTTTAGTTTCATATAATATAAAAAGTAAACTCTTATAACAGAAAAAAAATAATAATAAAATAATGTTAATCATTATAATTAAATAAATAAAATTAATGATAGGTTTATTTTTTTTGTTTTTTATTATATTTTTGCATAATATTAAAATATATATATTTATTATTATTATTTATAAATAAAATAATAAAATTTTATCAATTACTTAATTATTAAAAAAAAAAACTTCATTGTGAAGCGCAACAACATTAAGTTTCATTTTGAGATGATTAAACAAAAATATTAAAAATAATTAATTATCACAAAATAAAAATCATGAGGCATATGGGAAAAAGTGTGTTACAACTTAAAAAGGTAAATTTTAATTATAAAGTAATTAATGTTCATATAATATAAAAATAAATAAACTATTATAATATGAAGAAAAAATATAATAAAATATAATTATTATAATTAAATAAATAATAGTGACAATTTTTGTAAATAAATTTGAATAATTTTATCTAATATTTCTTTTAATTATAATACAGCCATTATTTTGAACGTGGTATGTATTGTAGCATAGCTAGGATTCTAATTTTAAAAAATTCAACCATAAATAAAAACCTTATAATTTTATCTTTTACCTCTCAAATTTTTTTTTTTTTTTTTTTGCTTTTTTATTTGTTTAAATTGTTTTTTTAACCCACTATATAAGGAAAAAAATAAAAAATATTAATTCAAAAGTATATTGTGCATTTTTTGTTATTTAGGACTTCTTTTAAAAAAATTAAACAATAAATAATATTTATAATATTTTATATTAAATAAATAAAATTAATAATAATAATAATAAATTTTGTAATTAAATTTGACCAATTTTGTCAAATGTTTCCATTAATTAAGAGCTATTCCATTATATTGAAAAAAAATATGTATTTTGGTTTATTTAGGACTTCTAGTATAAAAAATTAAACATAAATAAAAATCATATAATTTTATCTTTTGTCTTTCAAATCTTTATCGTTCTTTATTTGTTTGCGTCATTTTTTTATTTTATTTTTAACCAAGTTTTTAAATTAATTATTAAATATATAAAATAAATAATAATGATAATTTTATAACTGAAGTAAAAATTGATTTTTTTAACCCATCATAAATAAAGTTTTTAAGTTATTATTTTTATAATAAAATAATGCATCATTATTATTATTAATTAAATATATAAGATAATTTTGTAATTAAAACAAATATTTAAGGATAAAATTGTCTAACATGGCAAATAACGTAAAGCAAATATATTATTAATTAATAATAATGAAATTTTTTATAATTAAATTTAATTGATTATGTCATATATTTTCATTAATTATGAGTTTTGTCAAATAGAAATTGTATAATCTTATCTTTTATATTTCAAATCTTTATCATTCTTTATTTTCTACATCATTTTTTTAAAACAATTTTTAATTGAATTATTAAATATATAGAGTAATAACAATTTTGTAACTAAAGCAAAAAATAGATTTTTTAATCCATTATTTTAAAAAATAAAAAATTAATTCAAATGTATAATTATGTATTTTAGGCTAAATCATAAATAAAATTCTTAGGTTCTTTTATTTATAATAAGATAAAGTAATTATTATTATTAATCATTAAATAAATAATAATGATAAATTATAATTTAAAGATAAAATTGTCAAAAATGACAATTGACATATATAATCTATAATATATACTATATGTCAAAATCTGAATTAGTCTTAATATTTTTTTAAAAAAATTATTTATATATTTTATGCTATTAACATTAGTTTCTTTTTTAGGATCATATGATGATTACTACATTCAATAAGAAATTTAAATATTATTTTACTTTTACAATAAATTTTGAAGCATAAAAAATTAATTTTTTTTATTAATTTCAAATATATTTTAGAAATTAACTAAAGAAAAAAATTAAAATGAGCAAAATAATTCTTGTGTTTTACACGAATTTTTAATTAGTGAGATATACAAATTGAAAAAATTTACAAAATTTTTCTATAATTATAGAATAAATTTTTTAAAATAATTTCTTTTAAAAAGAAAAAATCGAATGTGTGCGCTTTCACGTGGAATGCATTTATCCTTCTTTTATTTATTGGAAGAACAAGATCAGCCAAAAAAAAAAAACTTGGTTAAAACAGGAATTGCATTTAAGATCTTAAATTTATTAAAATATAAAAGGGAAGGAAATATAGATATGAAATAAATGAAATAATAAATATAGAAGTTAAAATAATAGATAATCAAAGTAAGTTGAAAAGAGAATAAAAAAGTCAAATAAAAACATTATAATTCTCATTAATTTATAATACTAAAAAACTATATTAATATTTATAGGGATAATAAACTAAAATCTTAATCCTAATAGGACTTTAAACAAGACTCCTAAACTAATAGAAAAATATTAGAATAATTATTTAATATCCTAATTATAATAATCTTCAATATTAAAAAAAAATTAATTATTAATCTAATATTCAATTAAATTCTTCAAACACACTCTCTCAATGTGGAACTAAACCCACACCTGTCAAAGCATTTGCTGGATTAAACCATTTGTTTTTTTTTTAATTGGAAAAACAAAATCAACCGAAAATAATGAAACATGTTAAATTGCATTTTAGGGACTTAAATTCTTCAACTGGGACAACATACGCGCCACATTTATCCTTGTGTTGAGAATTGACACCCTACATGTTCCGCACTCTTAGGATTAATATCTATATCATATTAAAAATATTTTATATTAATTATATTTTTAAGCGATTTTATTTTAATATTTATGTTTATAAAATAATTCTAATTTAACCATATTTACCAAAAACAAGTGTGCTAAAATTTGATAACATGAATATTAAATATATGCTAAATTTTGATAACATAAATATTAAATTAAAACTTTTTGATATCATAGATATTAAATTAAAATCTTTAAATAACATAATTAATTTAAAATATTTTTGTATAAAAAAAATATCAAAGTAGTGCAATTAAATTTCAAGCAAGTGCTAAGTATTATTAAGGCATAAAATATTAAAAACGACAAAGCGTCAAATTTTTTACCAAATGGGAACAGTATAAGGAGAAAATAATATATATTTCATTAAAGCTACCCTACACTGTGACTCTTTGAGACCAAGGGCCAAGTATTATTAAGGCATAAATATTAAAAACAACACAGCGAAATTTTTTTGACCAAATGAGAACAGTCAAGGAGAAAATAAAAAATATTCTTCTGATGAAGAATTCACAATTGTCGATCTTGTTGGGTGCCATTGATTTTTTTTAATCAATTAGTAAAAGAAGAAAAATGATATATATATATATATATATATATATATATATATATATATATATATATAGAAAGAGAGAGAGAGAGAATAATATATATTTCATTAGAGAATAATATATATTTCATTAAAGCTACCCTACACTGTGACTCTTTGAGAGCAAGTGCCAGGTATTATTAAGCCATAAATATTAAAAACAACATAGCCTAAATTTTTTGACTAAATGAGAGAACAGTCAACGAGAAAATAAAAAATATTCTTCGGCCAATTCTGCTAACATCTCACATGAAATTTTTAGTACATATTTTTAGAGTTTTTTTTTTTAATTATGATATTTGTGATATAAAAATTTACTTTTTTTTTATTAAAATACTTAATTTTAAAGATTTTTGAGTTAAAATTCATAATTTTTGAAAGTAATTTTTACCAAAAATTTAGTAATTTTGTTTTCTTAATTATTTTATTATTTTGATATTTTTAAAGAATTTATTTTAATTTTTCTAAAATAATGTCTAAAAAGATTTTAAGTTCTTCTAAAAAAATTTCTTTTATTTTTGTGTTTTCTAAATGTTTTAATTTTTCTTTTAAGGTTTCTATTTATTCTTGTGATAAAATTATGTTATTCATTTTTATTTATATACATGCTAAAAATATTTTCGTAAAATCTTTCTTACATTCTTTTTTGTTTTCAGTATTTCGAACTAAATTAAATAATTCCTTTAAATTAAAATTTTGTGATTGTGTAAGCATTACTTATGGTGTAACCACGTTAGTTCTTTGTTCCAATTATAAAATACTTTGCAAATTATTAATTATATTATTTCTTTGGGTAATCCTTCGGTTATTTCTTTAATTAATAATATTAATTCTATTGTTTCTTTTTTATAATATTTTAAATAATTTACCTTTCAATTTGAATTTGGTTGATTATATCTTATTCTAATCATTTTGTTTAAAACATTTATTAAATTTGTTTATGTTTATGGCTTTGATATTAATTTTTACAGCTGATTTTAGATTTTAAGCTTCAATTAACTTATCTTCTAATTTGTTTCTTAAATAAATAAAATCCAAAAATTAGATTATCAAATTCTTCTTCATTTACTCGTACAAATTTTTGTGTAAAAAAATTTCTTAATATTTTTCCTAAGTGATGGTTTATTAGGTAAAATATATTAGAAACATAATTTGTGTAATAATCTAAAAGGATATCAAATCTTTTAAAATTTTCTAAACATGTTTCGTAATCTTCGTTATCAAAATATTCTTCTAGTAATTTCATATATTTTTCTTCAAAATATTCTATATTAGTTATAATTTTTCTTGTTGAGTTCCAAGTTCATATTCTTCAAGTTCTTGGTCTATCCAATGACTCAATTCTTAAATTTTCTTATTTTCTTCTATGTCTATTTTTACTAGTTCAAGGCTTGCTTCAAGTTCTAAATATTTCTTATTTTATCCTTTTACTAAATCATTCTTTTTTTCTTGTTTAAAAAAATAGTCAATTAATCATTGTAAATTTTTAATAATTTTAGATCTTCTTGTACTTTATTCAAAGTTACCTTTTATAGATGTTTTAAAACAAACAATAGCTTGTTGAAGATAAATTGTATATTTTAGATTTTCTTAGTTTTCAGAATACTTTTTACTTTTACTTCTATAAAGTTTTGTCTCAAATTTTCTTTTCGTGTTATTATGATATTTCCATTGATTATAATTTCATACCATATAAATAAGATTTCAACAATATTAATGAAATTTTAAGGTATACTAGTCTCTGTTTACAAACTAACTTGTTTCTGAATATGGGTCTGTCACGTACTTTCGCTTCCTAGCTATCTCCTTCTTATTCCAAGGACTAAGCCTCACTTCAGATCCAAGCTTCTAGTCCTCCTGACCCTGCTGATCTTATGAGATCCTTGTTTAACTTCCTAAGGTAAGAGTCATAGTTTGAAATTTTAAGATAAATTTTTATTCATAAAACGGAAAGTTATACAAATTAGAAAACTAGTAACCTTAAAAGGGTTTTTAGTTCTTTCTTATTTATAGATACATAGTTAAAGCATGAATATAAAAAAATGGATAGATGTTAAGATTTTCATAGTAAATCCCTTATCTCCAAAGAGAGTTTCCTTTTATAGACATAAGAGTTCCCTATTTACAATGGTGGGATTATACTATTCTTAACTTTCCTATTTGGCATTTTAAAGCCTACATTATTGACACTCTTGGTGCCAATTGTTAAAGTAGTCCTACATGATTTACTCTGCCGACATAGAATTGTGAACTGTGTGATGAACTTGTATCCACGTAAGCTTCCTTATCTTTGATGTAATAGATGCATTTGTGATCTTCTGATTAGTACTTGGAATAATAGAAAAACACATTTTTGGTTTCTTCACTTACTTTAATCTCATTGCAATTGAATTTACTTCATAAGAAATTATTTTTTCACTGTCTTCTTCGATAATAACTATATTACTTTAAGAAGTAATAGTAATTTTACTTGTACTATAATTGATCTTAATTTTTGAAAGAGTTCCATTTAATGTCGATCTTATTTCATGATAATTCATTTGATTTAACATATGTCCTCTTTCTAAACATAATGTCCTAGGGTTAAATTCCTTTTTCTGCGTAAAGATTTTGGTTGAATTACACTGTTCCTTCTTTTAATTATTTACTATACTATAGTTTGAATAAAATGATAAGGACTTACTGGTATTTTTTGGTTCCAATCCATTAATTAATTACTGAAATCATCTTTAAATAAATTTTTAGAGCCTGTATTTCTTGTAGCCCTGAATTTTTATTTTTAATTGATAATTTCTAATTAGATAATTTTTTAAATGTCTTTTAAGAATAATACTAGGTTAAATTCCTTTCGAAATTTGCAATATTCCTGGATATATATTTTCTATTTAATTCAAGCAATGTAATGTCTTATAGATTTTGTCCAACATTAATATAATCAGCTCCTTTTAAGATATTAAATCTTACTATCCCGATGTTTTTTTTTGAAAATTCTTTTTCTGTAAGTATTAAAATTTCATATCATCTAGATGTTCCTTCAGTAGTTTTTCTGGCTAGATTATATAGGCTTTAGTCCATTGTATGTTTTATTAAAATATCCTATATCCTTTCATTTTAATTTCTTCAAGAAGAATTTTTTTTTTAATTTTTTTTTTTCTAATTTTCTGCTAATAAAGCTTTTTTTTTTTTTAATTTTTTTTTAATTCTTTCTAAAAAAAAAAAGAATTATTTGTTAATTCTCTAAAAATTACTGATCTTTAAATTTTTTTAAGGATTCTTATTCTACTAGTTTCTACTGTTGGTTGTTGTACTATCTAAGAATAATTTTTTGCTATTTCTGTTGGTGATAGTAATTTTAGAACTTTATAATTAGTATAATTTTATTCTGCTTCTATCCTATTAGTTAAGGATCTATGGATGATTCCATTAAACCCTATTATTGCTTTGCTTGACTCTGGTCAATTAGTGTGTATATTCCTAATTTTGGTCCATTATATACTACATAAACCTTTTTTGAATCTTCATTTTTAGCTTCATCTACCCAGTTGATTTTTTCTTTTTTGTTTTTTCTTTTTCAGTTTCTAGGTTTTTACTAAGTTATAGATTGTTACTGTCAGTTTCTATTTTTGAAATTTTTACTCGTTCATTTTCAATTTATATTAAAGTTTCAACTTCTTTTTCTTTTGAGTTTTTCTTATGCCATTCTGGATTAACCATAGTACGTTTATTTTATTTTTTTTAATTTTTAAGTTGTAATACCTCTAGTTAAACTTTGAGGCACTTGATTTCTGTTTCATGAATTAGAATTTCCTTTTCCTTGATCTTTATTTATATCTCAAGAGGATCCATTTCTGTCATCAAAAACATAGTTAGAGGTGCTAATTCTTTAATTAAAGCATCTGCTAAACTATTTTTTCTTCCTGACAAATGTTATACATCAAATTTATAATGGTTAAACTATTGTTGCCATGTAATAAGTCTTCCTTGTTTATAATCAACTGTAATATTAGTTCTTAAAAAATGTCTAAAATTTTTATTGTCAATCCTAACAATGAGTTTTGAACTTGTAACATATTTTGCAAATTTCTTTATAGTTTTCTTAACAGCTAAATATTTTTTTTTATTGCTATGATAATTTAATTCAGAGCCTTGAAAAGATCCTAAAATAAACCTACAAAGATACTCGTCTTTGTCATCAACTTTTGCTTTTAATGCTACTCTCCAATATTCATGTGAAGCATCTATTTCAATTATCATTATAAGTTTTGAAGGGTACTATTTTTGTTGTTTCCCTTATTTGAAAATGGATAAAGATTTAAGTTTGTAGATAATTTTTTTTTAAGTGTTATAATATAATTAATATGAGTATAAAAATAAATATAAATTTATATAACGATAATATTTCTCATATTTTGTTATGTGTCACATGAATTATGTGAGTGCAAATATTAATGGAGAAATTATAATCTAATAATATAGAAGAAATGAGAAACTGCAGTCTCTAATTAAGCAGTATTAGATGAGGCAAACAACTGCTGCCAGTAAATAAGGGTAAAAAAATCAGTTCATGTAATTCATTTTCAAAATGCATTTGAGTACGTCCTGAAATATTAACAATACGTTGCAAGTTAATAACCTAAATGTAATGATAAAATAACTTCACATTTTAATTTTCATAAGGAAACTAATAATAAAGTTAATAAAAATTAAAAACTTGAGACTAAATTATAAGAAACTAAAATGATAAAAATTTATTTTATTTGTTGAATATAGTAAGTAATTTTTATAATTAAGTTATATTAAAAAAATCCTAAATATTCTATTTCTTATAAGACATAGTCAAAAGTTTAAAAATATTTTTTTTTATCAAATTAGTTAGTTAGTTAGTTAATTCATTTATTCATGAATAAATTATTATTATGAGAGAAAATTTTGATAATGTATTAAAAATAAAAATAATGGTGAGAGAAATGAAGGGATACGAGTGAGTAAAGAAAGTTTAGGATTAATTTGTAATTTATTTCATATTAATTTGTGATGAATTTATTTTATTAGTTTAGTCTTTTTTAAAGCCATATAAAACGCTATAAATATTTTTTTTTTAATAATTTAGCAAAATATTTGAAAATGTGCGTTTTATTCCTGTAATATAGGGTTAGACCAATTTAGTCCCATAATATAATAAAAATAGCTAATTTAGTCCAATTAATGTAAAATTATTACATTCAGGTGTATGTTAGAAATAACGGAATGGTAATTTTTTAAATTTTTAATGTTAAATTTTGAATTAAAAAAAAACTCTCACCCCCACCCCAAAAAAACTCCCACCTCTCAATCCCTTCTCCCCAACTCACAACCAAAACCCACCACTAGCTCTATCGTGGGTTGGGGGTGGGGGTGCAATGAGTTTTCTGGTGGAGGGGGATGGCCGTGTGTTTCTATTTTCTTTTAATTTAAAATTAAAAATATATATATTATCTTAACTAAATTTTAACAGAAAAATAAAAATTAGACTTAGTTGACTTTTTTCTAATATTATAGGACTAATTTGACCTAACTTAATAATAACGGGACTAAATTATTCTTTTTCGTAAATAATAAAACTATTTCGACCCTAGTCCATTGTGCAAATTTTTATGTAAATTATGTTTATTTTCTATTTCACTTCGCATAATATGAATCAGATTGAACTTTGACAAAACTCTTGTAATACATGTCTCTCCATTAGAAAAAAATGCATGTCATTTTATCCAGGATATTTCAAGTTTCAAGTTTCAAGTATATCATTTTTTACAAGTTACGATGGCTTTTAAATCATAAAAGGCCAGGCTCTGATATGTGTATTTTTGAATTAATGACCTACTGTAGCAATAATTTAAGCAGTTAGTTTAATTTTACGTAAATCGCTGTACGACAGCGTTTTAATCTAATAAATTTACCTTTTTGTCCTTTTTTATTAAACTCCAATACAATCACCATCTCCCATCTCCTTCTCTCTTTGCTTTCTTAATTTTCGTCGTCGTCGGCAATTAGTTCCAGTTCTTTTGCATGTTGTAAAATATGTATTAATGACACCATTTTCATTGACACCATTTTCATTTTCATTTTTCTATCAGTGACACCATTTTTATTTTCAACAAGGAATTTAGATTTACTTATTTATTTGACAATCTGAAAAAAAAAATCATTCTTTTATAAATCATATGAATATTTATTGGTGCAGATGTTAAGATCTTAAGTATTTGATACAGTAAAAGTTGGAGATAATATATATATTATTGACTAAAGGAGTTGGCTTTTAAATAGCCTTACATCAACTAGAATCCGAAAAAGATGCAGCCCACACAGCAACTTCCTAACGTGTGGTAAACAGGTAAAGGAATAGGTCAAAATAACAAAATATCCCTTAACAGTAGGGATTATTGATCATATCCTAACTACATAACTTAAAACACGGAACAATTGGATTATGGACTGGATTGCTTTTGTCCATTCCAAACCTACGTAACACTTCCATCACATACTTCTTTTGACTAATGAAAATACCTTTAGTCTTCTGCATTATTTCAACACCAAGAAAATACCTCATCTTTCCCAAATCAGTCATATCAAACTCAACCATCATAGACTTTTTGAATTCAGCAAACATAGACTCATCATTGCCAGTAAATATGAGATCATCAACGTACAAGCTTAAAATCAGAATTTTACCTCCTGTACTCGTCTTGATGAACAAAGTGGGTTCATAAGGACACATTTCAAATCCTTCTTTCATAAAGTATGATTCTATGCGATTATACCAAGCTCGTGGAGCTTGTTTCAATCCATAGAGAGCCTTCTTCAACTTGTAAACCTTCTGCTCATTGCCATTAATTTCATATCCACAAGGCTGTTCAACAAACACTTCCTCACTGATTTCACCATGTAGAAAAGCTGATTTTACATCCAATTGATAAATGGTCCATTCCTTTTGAGCTGCAAGTGCAAGTACCAGCCGGATTGTGTCTAACCTTGCTACAGGTGCAAAGACTTCATTGTAATCCACTCCATGTTCTTGAGCATACCCCTTTGCCACTAGCCTTGCTTTGTATTTGTCTACTTCCCCATTTTCATTGAGCTTTGTTTTATACACCCATTTCACACCAATTTTCTTTCCTCCAGCTGGTAAATCTGTCAGTTCCCATGTGTCATTCTTCTCTATTGATTCCATCTCCAAATCCATAGCATTTCTCCATTTTTCACTTTTTACAGCTTCTTCAAAGAAAATTGGGTCCGCAGCTGCAAACATAGCCAAGTTAGTCATGTCTTCTTCTGCTTCTTCTTCAGAAAGTCCTTTTCCACTTTCATAGTCCCTCATCCAAATAGGTTGCTGCCTGATTCTTCTTCTATTGGAATCTGGTGTGTTTCCATCAGTTAACTCGTCCAAGCTTGCATCCTCCATTTCTTCTTCTGTTTCTTCATTGATGTCTGCTTCATGGTTTTCAACATTGACAGCTTCATCTTGTTCATCTCCCCACTCTAAATTGACAGCTATTGTTTCCTCATGCTTTTTATCCCAATCCCAGCTTCTATCTTCTTCAAACACAACATCTCTGCTCACAATGATCTTCTGAGAAACCGGATTATACAGCCTGTATGCCTTTGATTCTTCACTTACTCCAAGTAGGACACAACTCACACTTTTGTTATCCAGCTTGGTTCTTTTATTATCAGGTATGTGGACATGAGATACACATCCGAAAACCCTAAAGTACTCAACTGATGGTTTTACTCCACTCCAAGCTTCTTCTGGAGTCTGATGTTTCACTGCAAGTGTTGGACATCTATTCAACACATGAACAGTCCAGTTAACTGCCTCTGGCCAGAAAGTCCTTGGAATCTTCTTCTCATAGAGCATGCTACGAACCATGTTCATAATGGTTCTGTTCTTCCTCTCTGCAACCCCATTCTGCTGTGGCGTATATGCAGCTGTCAATTGTCTACTTATGCCATTCCCATTGCAGAAGGCAGTAAATTCTTGAGATGTAAATTCACCACCTCTATCAGTACGCAGACTCCTTATGCACGCACCTGTTTCTTTCTCCACATAATTCTTAAAACTCTTGAAAGTGTCAAAGGCTTCTGATTTTTCTACTAAGAAATACACCCAAGTCTTGCGGCTATAATCATCAATAAAGGTGATTAGGTACCTTTTTTTGCTGTTTGAGGTAGGTGTGATAGGTCCACATATGTCCGCATGAACTAGCTGTAGGATTTGAGAAGCTCTCCACGTGCTTTCTTTTGGGAATGGATCCCTCTTCTGTTTTCCCACTAGACAGTCTTTACAAATTTTGGAGGGAGTCTTTAGTTGAGGCAAGCCATTCACCATCTTGTTATGCTCAAGAGTCTTCAAGCCTTTAAAACTTAAATGTCCATATCTGCAATGCCATAACTGAGTTGAATCTTCAGTGACTATGTTGAAACAAGCTGACACATCTGGCTGAGATATAGCACGCAGAATGAACATTCTGTTTGAGGACATTTTTGTTTCCATAATCAAGCCTCTCTTCGGATGATAGACCTTGCATCTTCCATGTTGAAACAAGATCGTTAGTCCCTTTTCTTCTAGCTGACCAATGCTTACCAGGTTGTTCTTCAGCTCAGGTACATAAAATACTCCAGTAATGATCTGTGAGATTCCATACAATTTAAATCTCACATTTCCTTTTCCCTTCACAACCATGCTAGAATTGTTTCCCAACTTCACGATTTCGCTGAAATTTTCATCCAAATCAGAGAATAACTCTTTCTTGCCACACATATGATTGTTGCATCCTGAGTCAAGAAACCATACATCTTCCTTCTCTGCTTGATCCACATATGCCATCAAAAGCATTTCTTCTTGAGCTTCTGCAAAGTTAGCTTCCTTCTCCTTGTTTGGACATTCATATTGATAATGTCCAAGCTTATGGCAATGATAACATTCCACAGTGGACTTATCAAAGCTTGATGAGCTTCTTCCTCTACCTCGCCCGCGAAATCCTCCACGGCCTCGTCCTCTTGCTCCTCCTGATCTGTCTTCATAAGTTACCTTCAAAGCTTGCTCTTCAATCACAGGGACATTCATGCGCTGTTCGTGCACTAAAAGACTACTCTGTAGCTGATCAATAGATAGAGTGTCAATGTCATTCGACTCCTCAATTGAGCAGACAACATAGTTGAATTTTGGAGTCATAGATCGCAAAATCTTCTCAATGACAATGACATCTTGCATAGCCTCACCATGAGTCCTCATCTTATTAGCTATGGTGAGGGTCCGAGCAAAATATTCATTCACAGATTCTCCTGCTTTCATCTGAAGAACTTCGAACTCCCTCCGAAGTGCTTGTAGCTGTGCTCGCTTGACCCTTGCTGTCCCTTGATACTTCTGTTTCAAAGAGTCCCAAATGCTCTTTGCTGTATCTTTATTCAAGATAGTCTCCAAGATTGATCTGTCAATCGCTTGAAAAAGATAGTTTTTTGCCTTCAAATCCTTGAGTCTCTGTTCATCAATGGCCTTCTTTTGCCCCTCAGTAAGATCAACTCCTGTAGCTACTTCAGGAATCCCACGTTCCACCAAGCTCCAATATTCCTTGGACCTCAAAAAATTCTCCATGAGCATTGCCCAATGATCGTAGTGATCATCAAGCTTTGGAATAGCCGGCTGAACAAAATTGCTTTCTGTCGTCATCTTCCTATCACTCACTAGAAGAAGACTGCTGCTTTTCTATCACTCACTTGAAAAGACTGCTGTTTTTCAAGTCTTGATCAGGCCCCTATAAAGAGGCTCTGATACCAATTGTTAAGATCTTAAGTATTTGATACAGTAAAAGTTGGAGATAATATATATATTATTGACTAAAGGAGTTGGCTTTTAAATAGCCTTACATCAACTAGAATCCGAAAAAGATGCAGCCCACACAGCAACTTCCTAACGTGTGGTAAACAGGTAAAGGAATAGGTCAAAATAACAAAATATCCCTTAACAGTAGGGATTATTGATCATATCCTAACTACATAACTTAAAACACGGAACAACTACTTTTAACAGCAGACAATCGTTCAGTTTTTGCTAGAAACCATATTGGGTATTAAAATTTTGGAAGGAATTGGTTATACTCTGTTTTTGCTAAGCAAAACAGAGTATACATACATGTATGTAAATGGGTTTACATACAACAAGTAATGATTTACATAATATGTAAATGTGTTTACATACAACAAGTAATAGTTTACATAATATGTAAACCAGTTTACATACTATGTAAATGGGTTTACATACAACAAGTAATAGTTTACATAATATGTAAACCAGTTTACATACTATGTAAATGGGTTTACATACAACAAGTAATGGTTTATATAGTATGTAAATGTGTTTACATACAACAAGTAATGGTTTATATAGTATGTAAACCAGTTTACATACAACAAGTAATGGTTTACATACAATAAGTAATAGTTTACATACAACAAGTAATGATTTACATAGTATGTAAACAAGTTTATATAGTATGTAAATTGACTTACATACAACAAGTAATGGTTTACATAATATGTAAATGAGTTTACATACAACAAGTAATGGTGTACATAGTATGTAAACAAGTTTACATAGTATGTAAATGAGTTTACATACAACAAGTAATGGTTTACATACTATGTAAATTGGTTTACATAATCCTTTTGCTTTTGCAAGGGCCATCCCACATGATCCAATATTTTTTTTCCCAGTTTTGTAGGATTAATAAGCATCATATCATATTCATCATAATAGCATCATGACTAAGTTAACTCAATAATTAACTTGATCAGTTTTTATAATTATAGATGTTGCTCAGAAGTGACAAGCTCATGGCCTCTACTTAACCCAATTGATTTTTCTGGTTAGATGTACATTTTCAAGCAGGATTAATATTTGTTTTGGGTTTAACACGACTAATAAGGGAGCTATACAGTATATGAATAGCATCAGTAACTATTTAGGGGAAAAAAAAATTCAAGCTGCTTTTGATTATTTGGAATGAAAAAAAAAAACAAAAAAAACGATGAAGAAACACCATGAAAATAGTTTGGCTAGGTTTAAAATATGGACGTCGAAGAGGAAATTAATCTTATTTGAGCGAAGAATTTAACCAGATGTTAGTTGTATGAATTAGAGTGAAATGACATTTATGTAATTAATCTAATTTTGATATAACTAAGACTCACAATTTTAAGCTTATTATTACTAGTTTTAAAAAATTTAACTTTTAATTAAATTTGAAGTTATTTAGACAAATCACTCTGTATTTTTATTTAGAATCCCAAGTCCCAAGTAGTGGACATATTGTTAATAAAAGGAAAATTGGATATGAAGTATTAAAGGTCTTCTATATTTAAAAAAAATGAGAAGTTTAATATTAATTATGAGTTAGATACAATTAGTATTGATATTATTAAAAATGATTATATTTAAAATGAATATTTTTAGTCTCACAAGCTTTGCCACCAATCTTTATCTCAACATGAGGTAAAAAGAAGTGCTTATTAAGAAGACCAATTTTTATATTAAGATGCCAACTTTAATAAATAATAAGATTAAAAGTGTATAATTTATAATTTATGTGATTAAAATGTTCATTTATAAATAATAACAAGACTATTATGACATTTTTTCAAAAAAAATATAAGAAAAAATTTATTTTTTTTATACTCTTTTTTTCATATAATAATCGACTCAATACTCATAAATAACAAATTGCAATATTTGATTCATTTTTTACTTTTATACCTCTCATATTTTTCACACATTTTTTTATGTGCGTTTTTTCATTTTTGTGGCTTTAATTCTCAAAATGAAATTTTGTTTGGAGCATTAGAAATAAATTATGTCAATTTTATTAGATGAAGAGGGAGAGGCAAAGCTATGTGATCATCAGAATTTATTAAGAGATAGATATCAATCGCGAGCTTAGCAGTTAAGTCTTGTCTACAGTCCACTACGAAAGCATGCAGCCACCAAAATTCAAATCGCCTGCAATTAGTAAAGATTTGAACCTTAATAAAAAAAAAAAAATCCTTTAAATGATAGTATGAAAATTTGATTGTTAGTATGTAAAATTGCTTGTATCATTAAATTATAATAAAAAGTCATTAATGGAATAGTTTTACTCTTTGACTAGTTTTTCTTAAGAAAAAAATATTCTTGCAGTCACAAAACTTTTGTTTTTGATTAATTGCACTTAATATTTCACACAACGTGTTATTTAATATATTATTTAATGTAATTTAATTTCGTGACTTGCTTAGATTTTTATTTATTTATTATTAAACCAATTGATAAATTACAGATTACGTTATATTCAAATTTAAATATGTGTTATATCTCAGATATGAAATAGTTTTCAAATCATGCGACATTATTTTATCGGCAAGTATGAAAAGAGATCAAGTTCAATGCGTTTACAAAATTCACACACGAGAAATGTTAAAATTACAGATTTTTGTATTCATTTTTGCACTAAAATAAATTATATGATGACATGTAGTGGAATTATCTAGATAAATAATGAATCATTTTTTTTCATTTTTTAAAATAATTTTATCACGTATCACGATATAAATAATTTGGATACAAATTTAGACAAACTTGTAAGTAATTATTCATTAATCTATTACCAATAATCATACTATTGAAGTGGAGAGAATAAAGATAGTTAAGAGTGACCCCCAATTTTTTATTTCTTTTACCAATAAATTTGCAATATTAATTTTTTATTTGTGTGAATCATCACATTAATATTAGTCGAGAATTAATAAATAATTTTTCCATTATCAATATTTCTCATTCACACTTACTCTTGTACAACAAAAAACGACAGAGCATCAGATACTGTTCACATGAATATAACTTATTAAGACGTAGTTGGAAAAAAATAATAGCGGAGAAATGAGTAAAATAAAGATGATTATTGAAATAACTTTGAAAATTTTGGATGTAAGGCGGGCCTATATTTTCTAACAAAAGTTGTCATTATTGACCAGTATAAGTAAACAAAAATATAAGAAAAATATAATAAAATTTTGAAAAATTATCAAAAATAACATCCTTATAATAATAAAATTAATATTTTATTAATATTAAACGTTCAACATTGAACGGATTTAATTTGCCTTCATTTAATTCTAATTGAACAGATATTCAAAGAAATATGATATATCAATCATTTTTTTAATTATGAAAATATAAATTTAAACACAAAAAGAACTATTTTTATTATTACAAATTTTTAAGAGGTATTATTTTTGTTCTTTTACTAAAAATTTATGAGCGGCTATAAATAAGATAGGAGAACAAAGCGAAAGCACCAGTAATCTGGTTTGCTTCTGAGTCACTGTGACTGATTTTAACTTGTATTGTTGTGGGAGAATCCAAAGGCCAAATAATGCTTCTCTTGAGCTTTATATTGATTTCACTCTTATTAGCTCTTCTCTTCATGTTTTACAAGCTATGGTGGACTCCTATTCGTTTGCAATATAAGATGAATTTACAAGGAATCAAAGGTCCTTCTTATAAATTCTTCTATGGAAACACCAAAGAAATCTTGAGGCTAGAAATGGAAGCCAGGACTAAGCCTATGGGCTTGTCACATGATATATTTCCTAAAATTTTCCCTCATTTTTACTCATGGATCAATTTATATGGTAAGAATCTTTTAATTAATTAATATGATATTCTTATTTTTGGGATTTTAAAGCAAATTTCGACAAAGTCTGTTTGTTTCTTTATTTGATTTCAGGAAAGAATGTTCTTCAATGGTCTGGTTTTCAAGCTCAAATTGTTATTACTGAGATCGAGTTGATTAAAGAGATAATGAATGATAAAGATGGAATCTTTGTTAAAGTTGACCCTCAAGGCTTTATAAAAAAGTTATTGGGAGGTGGGCTTGGGATGATAGACGGTGAAAAGTGGGTAAAAAGGCGAAAACTTGCTAACCATGCCTTTCATGGAGCTAGCTTGAAAGTAAGTTCCTTTGTGTAATAATTTTGGGAAAACATCAAAAATAGGATATAGAATATTTTTATAATTAAAAAATAATTTTTATATCATTATTTTTAAATGTTCAATTAAATATCTTTTAAATTAAATTATAATAATTTAAATTCATTTACTATTCAATATTTAATAATATAAATTTAATATTATTAAATTTTTAATTTTATTATTATAAATTTTAGAATATTGTTTTAGATAATTTTTTATTAGTTAAATTTCTTAAATCCGGCCCAAATAACGCATATTCGGGGCAGTTCTAAACACATACCCCCATCCCCTTAAATACATACCCCCTCAATGCATCCCCTAACATCCCACATTTGTTGAGGGATATGTATTTAGGAAATTGGGGGTATGTGAGTAGAACTCCCCATATTCGGTCAAAAGTGTGCTAAAATTGACCGCATAATATGTTTACATGAGTAAATGTAAACGCTTGTTTTATAGGGCTGCTGCTTTTTTTGGTGAGGTTTTTTATTGTTCTAAAAAAAAATGTGAGCCTGTACAAAATATATAATAATAATAATAATAATAAAATACCATTTGTCATGTAGCAAAAGTTGTGGAAAACATTCGGATTAATTGGGCTAGCGTATGGGTCTATTGGGCTGAGTTTCAGAAATAATCCACTTCCTCTCACTAACTTGGGCTTTTGTGGGCTGTATTTTAATTTTCGATGGACCTTTTAATTTTTTATTTTTGTCACATTTAACATATATTTTTTTAAGTTAAAATTTGGTATACATCAAATTATAGTTTTATTATTGTAGTATTTATTTTAAAAATATTTTTTTAGTATATGTTGATGTATTTTTTTTATAATTTAACTATTTTTACTTAATAAAAAGTGAGAATTGTCCAATAAAAAGACATATGTGTCATATAAAGAAAAAAATTATATGTTGCATGATTAAAAAAAAATATGTGACATTATATGTGTCACTTTAAAAAAATAAATACGTATTATATTAGAAAAAAATATGCATCATCTATTAAAAAAGAATATATATACTATTTACAAAAAATAATATGTGTCGTCCACAGAAAAAGGTTGAAAAAATATGATTTAAAATAAAGAGTTATATAAAAATCGGAGGGAAAACATTCTAGGTGGTTTATTGAAAAAAAAAAGGACCCTGATCATCAAAATATCAATTTTTTTGGACTTTCACCTTACCTTGGGTTCGAGGGCGGGTTATAGTTTCGGTCAAATTTTTTATAAAAAATTAGTTACACTATATTTTTAGAATTAATTTTTTTATTTATAGCAATATATTGTGTTTAATTTTTGTGTATATATTAACAATATTTAATAAATATGTTGATAAAAATTATATGAATTGTTAGTAAAATTGTTAAATATATACGAATAAATTATAGTCATATGTTATATAAAAATATTTCTTAATTTAATATATGATAATCCAAAAAAAAAAAAAAATTCAAATACTTAACTTTAGACACAATATTATAAAAAAAAAAAAAAAACATACAATAAGTTTTATACTAAAGCTTTTAAGTTTTTATAATTCATATTGTCAAATTTTGTTTCAGTCCAAAATTTAAATTTATCTAATATTATATTATTTTATATTTTATTTTAATAATTTTTTTAAATTATTTAAAACTTTCTTTATATGAAAATTTTAATATTTTTGTCATTAGTTTTTCTTTCATTTTAATTTTATTAGTCAGTCTTATATTATTAATTAACGATATATCTTTAAATATAATCTTTAGTTTAAAATTGTAAATCATATTTTATTTTTTACATTTTTATATGTTTTCTTTAATTTTAGTTTTAATAGTTATAAATTTTGTTGTGTTTGATTGAGTTTCTTATTTGCTTTGATTTTTTTTGTTAATATATTTATTTTATACATGTATGAAACTAATACTTATTAGCTTATTATAATTTTCTTTAATTTTCGTTATATGTTAATTATAATATATTAAATCTATATTTTTAAGTGCTAATTCTATTTATCTATTATAATATAATATGCAAAATTTATTATTAGATTCATTACAGTAGATTTCATTGTAACTCCTATTAATCATTCACACATATATATATATATAAAATATTACTTTGTATAAAAAAAATTGAAAAAAAAAAAATTTTTGGCTGCCTTGGGGCTTGACCATAGTTGGCAACCGTTGGGACTATTTTTGATAATTATTTATTAGCCATCATGTCATGTTCATGTGTCAATTGAAACATGAAAAAAAAAATTTAATTTTTTTCTTGTTTTTTATTTATAATAGAAAAAATAATAAAATTTTTAGAAATACAAAAAAAATTAATGATCAATTATAATTAAATTTTAAATAAGTTTATAGGATTTTTTTTTTTCTTAGGGTATGGTTCCAGCAATGATATCTAGTGTTGATACAATGGTAGAAAGATGGAAAATCTATGAAGGAAAAGAAATTGATATTTATCAAGAATTCAGGTCATTGACTTCAGAAATAATTTCCAAGACTGCTTTTGGAAGCAGTTACTTAGAAGGAAAGAACATTTTTGAGATGCTGATGAAGTTGACCTTTTTAAGTTTCAAAAATGCCCACAAACCAATGTTACCTGGCATAAGGTGAAACTTAATTGTTTATTGACGAAACCACTTTAATCTTTTGTTACATGAAAAGTTATTAATTTACTATTTTATGATATAAAATGTGCAGTAAATTTTTAAAAACAGAGGATCATATTGAATCGGAGAAGCTAGAGAAAGGAATACGCCAATCAATAATAAAGATTGTAAAGCAAAGACAGATGAAGGTGAAAAATGGCGAAGATGAAAATTTTGGGAGTGATTACCTTGGTCTGCTACTACAAGCTTATCATGATGATAATGAAAATGAGTGGATTTCAATGCATGATATAGTTGATGAGTGCAAGTTGATCTACTTTGCTGGACAAGAAACCACTAACAGTTGGCTTTCTTGGACTATGCTTCTTCTAGCAATCCACACAGATTGGCAACAAGAAGCAAGAAATGAGGTGTTTGATTCATTTGGGCAGAGAAATCCAAACGCTGACGATATTGTTAAACTTAAGAAGGTAAGCAATTCCTGTTATAATCTTTGCATTAGAGATGGTGGGTTTTGTGTTCAACCTAATGTTAATCTATTAAAGTATGGTGGATTTTAGAACATGATCCCTGACCAGACATGCATACTTCATTGAGTTCACCACACAAATGCAACCTATACAAGGCCACTTTTATCTTAGAATATATCTGGTGTGCGCCCACATTATACAAAATGAGCTTGACTCTGATATCAATTATTAGTCATGAGTCTTGACTATCATATCACAAATATATAACCACATTGCATTTGTTAAATTGTCCATTTCTATGCAGATGGGCATGATCGTAAACGAGGCTCTGAGATTATATCCTCCAGTAACTAGCACTAGTAGAAAAGTTCAAAAACAAGTACGGTTGGGAAAATTTATTCTTCCGGCTAATATGCACTTGCAAATTCCATTTGTTGCAATTCATCATGATCCTAAAATATGGGGAGAAGATGTGCATCTTTTTAAACCAGAGAGATTTTCTGAAGGAGTTGCTAAAGCTACAAACAACAACATAGCTTCATTTTGTCCCTTTGGAATTGGTCCTCGAATTTGTGCAGGTTTGAACTTTGCTATTATTGAAACCAAAGTTGCTCTTACTATGATTTTACAGCGTTATTCCTTCAGTCTCTCCCCTGCCTATGTTCACTCACCAATTCAAGTTCTCACAAATTGTCCACAACACGGAGTACAAGTGATCTTAAATTCCCTTTGAAGATGATTTTGGGATTTTCTTGATGAAGTAATGGATCTTATTCGATCAGTTTTTGTCTTTATTATTGAAGTGATGAAGGCTATGAAGTTTTGGGAATTTGACAGTGAGAGATGGTCATTGAGGCTGTGGCCTGTGGGTGCATCGAGTGACTGCTTTTCTTGGGAAGCTTTTGTCTCCATAAGTTAGTTTTTAAGTTTAGTATGTTAATATTTTGATGGTTTTGGTTGGTTGTGAATTGCTTTGTGAGCTTTTTCTATAGTCTCTATGACTATGGGCTGTGAATGGAAATGTGCTCTATTAATGAAATTTGTCTAGCAATTTTCGTTTTAGACTTCTTTGTATATACTACCTTTGATATTCGATCCCAATCGAATTTATATTAAAATCAAAACATGTATTTAAAAATAAAAATTATTTGAACACATGTTTAATAATAATATTTATAGTCTAAAAAATTATTATTAGACTGGCCGAGTCGTTAAAGATTTGATCATCTTTGTGATTTTAAACTCATGCGCAAAACATCAGGGTTAATCTAGGTTTAGGTAGTGTTGGCACTCGCTTAAGCTTCAATCTAACGAGGATATTAAATTTAATGGGCATTTTTTTAAAATATTATTATTTTAATTAAAAATACTATAAAAAGAAATTTTAATTCCAATCCACAATTATTAAAAAATAAATTAAAACTTAACACATATTTAAAATACATTAATTTTTTCTTTCAATATCATAATAATAGACAACTATTATAATATTCACAAGACTTTATTATTTTCTTTGTAATTATTATTTTTGTTAACTTTTTTACATATAATCAAATATTTAAGAAAAAAAAAATCAAATATTTGAGCAAAAAAGTCAAACATTTTAGGAATCTTTTTATTTTCTCTTTTAGTTCTTCCACCAAAAGACAATTAATACATATAATAATTATTTTTATACTAAATATAATTTAAAAAATATATTAAAATTTAACATACATTTTGCATAGTTTTGATTTTTTTTTTTTTAATTCTGTAATAATAAACAATTATTATAATCATAAGCATTTTGATTTTTACTTTTTAAAATTTTTGCCGAGGAATTATTATAGATTTTAAATTTATATACATATAATCAGTTATTTTAGGAGAATTTTGATTTTTTTTAATTTTTTCAGTAAAATATAATTAATGCATATAATAAATTATTTTTACACTAAATGTAATTTAGAGAATAAATTAACTAAAAACTAATTTATAATTGAATTATGTAACATGAAAAAATAGATTGATACTTATAATAGAGAGCATCAATCAAAATATGACATGCTACTTATGTGGCTAGGATGATCATTTTTATTTTAAAAGATATATACTAATTTAACGTATATTTTAAAAAAATTTGATTTTCTCTTTTAATTTAGTAATAAACAATTATTATAGTGTTCGTGAATTTTTTTTATTTTCTTTGTAATTATAAATTTCTAACTCTTTTAGAGAAGAAAATTAAATATTTTAGGAGTCTTTTAATTTCGTAATAATAAACAACTATTATAATATTCAAGAGTTTTCTATTTTTTTTTTTTAATTATCAATTTGTTAATTATTTCACATATAATTAAATATTTAAGCAGGAAAAAAACATTTTAAGTGCCTTTTAATTTTTTCACTAAAATATAATTAATATATATAGTCAATTATTTATTCACTAGATATAGTTTAGAAAATAAATTACAATTGAACAAATATTTTGAAGACTTTTAATTCCATAATAGTAAAAAATTATTTTAATGATCATAAGTTTTTAAAGTTTTTCTTTTTAAATTTTCACTAAGAGAGAATTTATAAATTTTAAATTTAGTCACATAAAATCAATTATTTTAAGAATATTTCAATTTTTTCTTTTAATTCTCTTACTATAAAATAATTAATAAATATAATTAATTATTTTTACCCTAAATATAATTTAAAAAAATGAATAAATTAAAATTAATTTATAGTTGAATTATGTTATGTGAGAAAATATATTGATGTTAACAGCGGACCGCACCAATCAAAATATGGCATGTTATTTATAGGGCTATGATGGTCATTTTCATAATAATGATTATAAGATGTAATCCATGTAAATTTAATAAATTTGTTATGTGCTCAAAACATAAAATGTCATAAATTTATTAAATTTCCCAATAAAATCATTTCATAATTGAAAATAGACACCCTTTAAGAAATAATTTATTTTCTCTTATATATTTACAAGTAAAAATTTATTATATTTTATAAAAATATATATAATTAGTTAAGAAGTTACTTGGAGATGGCCTCATATTTACTGAAGGCCAAAAAATGGGCAAAGTTGAGAAAACTTGCCAATTATGCCTTTCATGGAGATAGCTTGAAAGTTATTTTTTAAGTTTTAATTGTTATATTTTTTGGTTATTAGTCCACCAATGACCATATGTTATTTTATCAATACTTGGATATATTTCTTATGCAGGGCATGCTTTTTTCAATGATCTCAAACACTGTTGAGGTGATGCTGGAGAGATGGAAATGTTATGAAAGCAAAGAGATTAAGGTTGTGTCTTCAGGTAATTAATCTCTTTTATTATATAAATCTTTAGAGCTTGTTTTGTAACGTACGTATTTGTTTCTACCATGGGTCTCATCACCTATTGTGTTAGCCTTTTGAACTTCAGCCAACTAATGGTACTCATGGACTCTATTTATCTATTTGTAGCAAGGTTTTCAAAACAAGTAGTGATGAAATTGAATCGGAGAATATTGATAAAAAGATGCGCGACTGCATAATGACAATGATTAAAAAGAGGGAAGAAGAAGATAACTATGGTAGTGATTATCTTGGACTACTAATAAAAGCTCATCATGATGCTAATGACAGCCAAAGGATCTCAATTGATGATTTGGTTGATGAATGCAAGACATTTTACTTTGGTGGACAAGAAACTACTAATGCTTTACTTGCTTGGACTGTTTTTCTGTTGGCAGTGCCTGCAGATTGGCAAGAAGAAGCAACAAAGTAAGTGTTGAATTTATTTGGTCAACGAATTCCAAACTCAGATGGCATTTCAAAACTAAAAACGGTTTGTCACAAACTCAAATTCAGGAACTTTTACCGTAAATACAATTAACACAACTTTTGCTTCACCTAACTTCAACGTGGGATTCAAACATTGGAAAAATAGGTTTTTAATTCTCGATTAAATGTCATTTTGAAACATCATCTTTTAGTGGGATTTACTTGGTATAAATGTGAGGTCATAATTAATTTAAGTTGTCTTTTGCAATGGCTTCAAAATCGTATATTTATATATTCAAAATTTTATTGATGTAAATGATAAATTGTATCTTAAAGTTCACTCATTAGGAAGAAAAATTGTTATGGTATTTGGCTTATCCCACGTGAGAAAATCATTAACACATAAAATACTTTATATAGTATTTTTTTTCTATAAAAGGTAAACTTATGTAACATAAAAGCACTTTTATGTGCACGCTCAGGGGTTCAAATCATTGGCTTTAATTTCATTTTAGTAATTTATAAATTTCATTTTCTTGTTTGTCCATTCATATTTTCCCACGGGAGTTAGAACTTAGGATTCATGCTAATTACTTCTCCATTGAATGCAGAACGTTGAAGTTAAGTGAGGTGAAAAGTTGTGCTAAAAGTTATAGTATTTGACCTTGTCCTATAGTATTTGAAATACCAATTGAGTAAAAAAAAAATTCCCCCTCGTAGAAGAGTATGATTATTAATGAGTTTATATCACCTGCTCTTGGAATTATAAGAAAAGTTAGATCGGAAAACTCGACTCTACCAGCAAATTTGAGAATTTTATGCCCAATTTTGATAATTCAACATGAAAATCTCTTGTAAATCTTTTGTGGTTCAGATAGTAAGACTTTTAATTCTCTCATTAAAAACTCAAGTTCAAATCTCACCCGAATGTATAAGTGTATTTTCTCTTATTAATAAAAAAGAATGAGACTTTTGTGCATTTTTTAAAATAAAAATAAAAAATAAAAAAAACTTTGGCAATTCAACATGATTCCAAAATATGGGGAGAAGATGTGCATCAATTTAAACCATAGAGATTTTCTAATGGGGTTAGAATCATAAAGCTGTGGAATACTCAACTTTTGGATTAGGTCCTCGAAATTGTGTTGGGAACAACTTTGCAATCATCGAAACAAAGGTTGCTCTTTCAATAATGATTCTACAATTCTACATCTTCGCACTTTCTACGGCTTATGTTCAATCCCCGTTCCGCAACATGGAGTTCAAATAATTCTGCAGCCACTTAAAAGTTAGAAATATTGTATCAGAAGTTGAGCCTGATGCAATGTATTGTAGACTTGGTAGCAAAAAAGTGTAAGATCAAATAATAATTAAACATATATATAAGAAACAGTCAAATTGAATCCATGCAAAAGAAAATGTGTCAATGTCTTACATGGATATATATAGTAAATTCTACCAATTAATTACCAAATTATTCTGCTTGCATGAGTCTTGTAACTCATTTTTATTTTGTCAATATTACCCCTCAAGTGTGGACTATTTTGTCGAAAACCCATCCCTTGAACTTTACTCAATAGTAGGTTCCTTTTTTCTTTTTCTTTTTTTTTTATACGACTCATCAACTTATAATTTTAATTGATTTTGGAGTACATGAATTTGATCAGGACATTGCTACTTTAATAACATGAAGAAAATGTCAAACGTCAATTATCTCTAACCATTGGCGAGAGTTTTGAATGGCCTGTATCATTTTTGCTCTCCCTTTTCAGATGATGTGTGAATTAATCAATTGAACAAACTAAACAAGCTTATTATAGATAATTAGATATGGCAGACGATAGATATTTTTTGTTAACAAATCATATGGGATTTTGTTTTTACCAATTACTTACGATTTTTGGCATTCACCTATATTTTGTTATGTATACAAATTTCTTTGCGGGACACAAAAAATAATGACCCGTTTGGTTTTTGAATCAATCAAGATTTCTTAACGGGTTTTGTAATATATATATCAACTCATATCAATTAGTATATCATTTTGATTGTTCACAAGTTATTAAAAAATTAACTTTTTGAAAAAAATTAAACTGTTAGGAAGAGTATCAACTATATTTTTATACATTTATCACTTCTTCACAAAAATTGTCTCTATGCAACATGCAAGTCAAATACTTGCAATTCAACAATTGGAGTTGCTAGACTTGAACATCTCTAGCTCTGATATCATGTTAGAAGTTGTTGGAAAACCAACTCTTTTAAAAATTTAACATGGTAGCAGCAGACTTGAAGATTCTGTGTTCGAGGCCTAACAATCTCAATTGTTAAATTACAAGTGTTTGACTTGCATAGTATATAGAGCCAACACTTGTGTGGGAGTGATGAAGGTATAAAAATATAGTTGGACCTCCTCCTAACAGTTTAAACTTTTATGAGAGTTTGTGACCAACAATTTTTAACACTTTCTATCTTTCCGGTCATATTTACAAATAAGAATATATCTTTTAAAATTTACAATAACAAAAATAATATTGAATAGAATTTAGTTGAATTGAATAAAATTAAATATTCATCGGAGGTTAATAGTCATAGTTTATCTTAAAGGGCATTTAATGTAAAATAATTTCTTAATTTTTTTAATAATAAAAATATATGAATTAAATATAAAAGATGATATTTTCATAGTTGATATTTTTACAATATTTTTCCTAAAAAATTTTGTTTGAAGCATTAGAAACAGATATAGATTATGACAATATCAGTAGATTTCTTTTTCTCTCCGTTTTTTTTTTTTTTTTTTTTTTTTTCGTTTCTCAAATTTCATCGTGTATATTTTTTTTTTCGCTAATGAAATTTCAGTATTTTTTTACTATGAGAATTTTAGCGGTCAGTTTTTATGGTTAAATTAAGGGTGTGGGATTGTAGATATTTTAGTTATTTTGTTTTTACAAGTGATATTTAAATTATTGTCGTTATAAAAATATAATAATTTATTGATTTTTTAAATAATAAAATATTAGTTTATTAATAAAAAATTCTGAAATAATAATGATAATTTAGTGGGGAAATTTTTTTTTATTTTATTTTAACAATTTTAAACTTAATTTAAATAGTATAATATTTTATTTTTATTTTTATTTTTTGTCAATTATTTTTGCAAATTTTATATTTTTTATATTTTTTTTAACATTTTTTTTTGTAGGTATCATGCTTGTATCAAAATTAAAAACTTTATAATATCAAAATAAAAACTATACAAATCAAAAAATTATAAAATTAGAGGCATTTGAACTGCATGGATGACTTCTCTTCGATCTATTATCTTATGAGATTAATACTAAAAATTAAACACTACATTTTTACTGTGTTTCTCAAAATTAAAAAATGATTGCACCATACACATGGTCTCCAACGATTGTAATTTATCTTCAAATTAAATTTTAATTGCTAACATAAAATAACAAGCTTATTATAGGTATGATAGATGATAGGTCTTTTTGTTAACAAATCATTTGGGATTTTGTTTTTACCAATTAGTAACGATTTCAATCATTCACCAATATAAACAACTTGTGTGGTTGTGACTTGTTAAGGTATGAACTATAGAATGCATCCAGAGCCCTTCTAGAAGTGTTTTTTTTTTTTTTTTTCTTTTCCTTTTTCTACTGGAAATGCTAAAAATAAAAATAAAAATTAATGTCTATGAAAGACTAGGAGCCAAAACCCTTATCGTTCTCTCAATTTGTCAGTCCCTTTCTTTTAGATCTTTCATATATACCGGAGACAAAGCCTTTCGAATTATATTTTATAATATTTTGTAATTTAAATATATGACAAGAATCTTGTAAAACAATCCCCCACTAACATCTAACTCGGACCACAAAAATAAAAAAGATTGCGGAATCATGTACCCTTGCTTGCATCATAAAAATACGAAATGAAAGGCAGAAACTTTTGATGTAAACATTATCTCAATATTTGAATATTATTAGTTAAAAGTACATTTTAAAAAAAAAAAATTTATTTCTATTTAAATTTAACATAAATATAAAATTAATTTTTTATAATTTTAAATTAATTTTAAAAATAAAATAATAAAAAAAATTATAAATATTATTCTTATTCTATTATCACATATTTATAATTGTTATCTTTATTTAATTTAATAATATATTATACAAATATAACTAATATAAATTGCTACAAAAGTGGGGCCATTGAACAGGTCAACCAAAGTATAGGTGGCAGCACTCGAAGACACCTACAAATGCTGACTATCAATGATCTCAAATAGAGGGCTTTCTTTTTAATAAAAAAAAAATAAAAAAGAGGGCTTTCTAAACAAATTTCAGATGACTCCTATTATATATATATGTTAGTGGTTATTTGGCGATGAGGGGAGATATAATAGAAATTAAATTTTTTATTTCACAATATTCTTTTTTTACTAATAACAATTATGTTCAACAATACTAAATTAATTAATATTATTTCTGGCCGTCTCATTTAAGTTGATTTCAAATTTGTTGTCTCTTAGCACTGCTTACGATATCTAATTATCAACAAATAATGGTGGTAGACCCAGGATGAGGACTCAAAAGTATATGGGATGAGCTAGATTTTAATTTACTTTTTGCACTTTATTCATATTTGTAGCCCTGATCAATGAACATTATAACTTTCGGATTCAAACCACGCCCACCTTTCAGAATTTAGTCAAAAGCAAAGTTCAAATTGCTTTCGTCCTAAATGGCCTATTTACTTAATTTTCATAAAAGGAATTCCCAAAAGCATTAAGCATTAATGCGTCCATGTGATCCTTTGGACTAAAAAGCAATACCAACTTGTTCAATCTCTTAGTGAACACCTACCTACCAAGTAACAACCATTCACAGTATTATGAATATTTTAATGCATGAGTAATAGAGCCACCATTTATGTCTATATTTCCCAATCCAACCTATCTCTGTCTATGTTCAAATTTACTAGTCTCAAATTGTCAACCACTTTTTTCATATCAACCAACTACGCCAGTTCTGAACCAACTTTAAAATTCTCACGAACGTTCAGATGAGATTCTGAATAGAAGACCTTAAAATATCAGAAAAAGGAGAGAAATATATTGTGTGGATAAAAGGAAAAATTATGTACAAGGGTTATACTAATTATTTCATAATAATAACCCCTTTTTTACTAAATGGTCTAATGTCTTGTTGGATTACAACAAGTAGAAGGGAACATTTACAAGGCACTTCACACTATGCTGATCTGCTATGAGTAACTTACTTGCTGTGTTCTCTGTGTCTCTAGTCCCACTAAAACGGCCTAGATTTATGGTTGAGAAGGCTGATGGGTTTTCTATGTACAAGGGTGTGTATGCGACTATAATCAGTATCTCATGAATAGGACCGAACCAGTCCGAAATTGACAACCTATCTAGACTTGAAGAGGCCACCAAAGAGAAACCTGGTTGGAGGTTCTTGAGGGACAGATTTTAACTCTTCAGGACTGCCTTTCACTTGCAGTATAGTCTGCCCAATAACTTGCCTAATGGATTCTATAGTCTTGGAATCAACAGGACATCCTGATGCATCACGAACATAGAATGTGTTGACAGCTTTGCCTGCTTTAGTTGTCACCTCTGCTCGGGTTACAGTGAGGCTATTTTCTCTAAAGATGCGAGTAACATTAGATAGCAGCCCAACTCTGTCTGTTGTACATAGCTTAAGCTTCAATCCCTGAACCAGTCAAAACATAAATAAGAATTATAGGAGTCACCAACTACTGTTTGACATTAGACATAAAACATAATAAGCAAATTATTACAATATTATACTCGTGTAAAACATGGGAAAACCATTGTCAGTTTTATGAACATATCAAACACAACACAAAAAAAGATATCTGATACATGAACACGATCAATCACCTCTGATACTCTTCTCTTTATGGCTGCTTCTAGACATTGTATTACTCTTTGTCTCTCTGCGTCTGATTTCACCGAGAATCCATCAATATGTCTGATGTAGTATTCCTGCATCACAATCGAAAGAATAGTTACAAAAACACTAAACAAGGAGATGGAAAAATATGTATATACCATAAGGAGATGGAAAAAGCATACCTGATATGCTTGTGACCCCTCAGTATCAATATTTGCATGGAACACCACATATTGCATATCTGTCAAAGTACAGACTATATCGAATAGAAGCTTTGGCCTATCTCTACACCTAATAGTGACCACTGAATAATCTTTGACATGCCAATTGACAACACTGACATTCGGTCTTTGATTTCCATTTGAGATATCATTATCAGATTGTTCATAGTCCCTATCAGCAAACATCAACTGGTGAAGCCTTCTTTCAGTGTGGGTAGTAAAATCATGTGACACAACAGTCTTAGCTCCTCTAGCTATGTTGCTGCCTTTGAGCACATTGCATAGTAACTCCTTAATCCTAGATAGTCTCTCTGGGTCAGTAATCACAGAACCCGTTTCTTCATCTGTCACGTGCATCACAGCTGCAGCACGGGTGTTATGTGTCCAGACCTCGGCGCTCACTACATTGCACTTCAGATGAGTGAGCACAGCACTAAGCTCCGAAAGTAGTCCTGGCCTGTCACTTCCAATCAGCTCAATTGTTGTGTGGTCCATAGATTGCTTAAGACCAACAGACCTCATAGAAGACATAAAGCAAGATTCTGGGCCAAGAGACTGAAAATGAATGAAATAGTTTAGCAAGTTATTAGTATATCACTTCTTCAGCATTCAGCAGACAAGGACTGAAGAAAACAAAAGCAAACACAAACTCACCTTTCTAATATAATCCAAAACCTCTTCATCAGTAACCTTATGTCCATCTTGATTGGTGACATTAAAAACTTTCAAGAAAACAAACAAAAGAATCAATTTTCAATTCAAGGACATATATTGAGTAAGACCCTACCAAAAAAACAAAGAGAGAGAAAGGAAAACAATGTTATAAAAATATTACCATCCATGAACCAACACCCATCGGAAGATATGTAAGCTTTATCTATTGTGAGGTTAAGATCAGTGAGCACTCTTACAACTTCCAGAAGTATTCCATGTTCATTGGTACTATCAACCTGAAAAATATAATACAAAAAGTACCATAGAAAGGATACATCATAAAGAAAATAAAATGAAGAAACTAAGATCTGAATTAGCATATAGAGATTGGAGAAAATCAAAGTCATACCCTTATCACGGTAGCATTCTTGCAGGCTTCATTGTCAATTACAACTCTGACAAGACAAAGGAAAATTAATGAGATTTAAATCACAAATCGTACAACAAAACTTGAGGCCAAATCTTCAGCCATATTAAAGAGGTCACATACCTTGGTGGGTTCATTCTCCGAATGAATTTCTCATATTCATCATCCATGTGAGTCGAATAACTCATGTGCAACTCTAAAAGAAAAGGGAAAGAAACTCAGCCCAAAAAGCTAAAGGAATAAAGATATCAGAGAAGAAAGGTCGTCTACACAGTGTTAGAGTACGTTGTCACCAATACTCTCAAAAGCTTAAAGCTATTGAGAGGAGAAGACTTGCAAACAATCATTTTATACTTCTAACACTCCCCTCAAGTATGGGCTATATACTCATTGTATGCAACCCTTGAAATTTAACAAAAGGGAGTTGAAGGGCTTGACCCAGGACCACAACATCTTGGTCACCTATTCTTCCAAAAGAATAAACAATTGGGAATTTTATACTCCTAACACTCAAACCACGATAACCAATAAAAATAAAGCTATGCTAAATCCACCAAAAAGAATAAAAGATGAGAATCCATCAATAGAATCCTTTAAGAAAATATTGTCCACATCAGAAAGGGAAAGAGAATACAGCAGGATTTGAAAGAAAAAACAAACAATAAAAAGCTCAAAACGTAAGAATAAAGCCGGAGAGCAATTAAGGCAATCCACCACCAAAAGATTCCTTATGTGTACGGTGGTTGGAGTCCATGAAAGTTGGTAGATACGAAATTAAAAAAATCAATCAAGCAGGAAATAGAATACAAAGACACACAGAAAATAGAGCAAGAGAAAAAAAACAACGAAACTCTTGTCATGACACACAAAGAGAAATGAGAAATCCACAACCTACAAGCACTCAACAAAAGAAAAACAGTTTAACAAAGAGAACCCTAAAATAACCGACTTCAAAGTTAGTCAATCAATAAGAAAGTAGCAAAAGAGCAAACGAAAAACATACAAAAGCTGTATGACCTTTCCCAACCCAAAATCGAAAAACAAACGATTACCCAAAAAAAACAAACTAAAAATCACCAGAACCCAAAATTCATAAAACATAAATAAAGAACAAGGCACGAGGAAGCAAAAAAGAAAAAAGAAGCACCTACCCATTACAATTCCTGAGGATTAGGATCTGGAAATGACCAAAAGTCTTCTTCTTGATACTCAAAAGCACAAAAGGTAGAAAGAGAGAGGTTAGTTGTGGTTGTGTGTGTGTATATTTATATACAAAGAAAGGAGATCTTACCCCTTCCTCTTCCTCTGGTATCTCTCACTAAGGAAACTAATAAATTAATATAACTCTATATACCATAAAAAGATTGGAAATTAAGGCCAACCCAGAAAAGAAAAGGAAAAACAAGTCTGAAAATTAAAAATCCTCCCGACACAATACTCCCAAAAACCTGCAAGTTAAGAAAGTACCCACAGACATACACACTCTCTCTTTCCCTCTCTTTTTCTCTCTCTCCAACATGCTCTGTTTCTGAATACCCTCAGACTCTTCCTCTCTCTAATTCTCATAGCGTTTCCAATTTCAGTTTCTCTTTCATTAGTAAAAAATCAAGCAATTAAAAAGAGAAACCTACTAAAGTCAGCGAAGGATAAAATATCTGTTAGTTGGAACTACCCGGGTGCAAATTAGGAACGACCCGAAATTTTGGGAGATTTAACAATAAGGTGGAAAGACAACCTCAATAAAATGTCTATTTTTTTATTGATTTTTAAATATGACAAAATAAATTAAATATATGGTGAATAGAAAATAAATTATTTTTATTTGTATTTACTTATTTTATTTGTATAATTGAAATAAAAATTATTATTTTATCAAAATATTTTTTTTAATGTAAAATTAATTTTTTTTTTAAAATTTATTTTAGAAAGATAAGATTAAAAAAAATCATAATTTAATTCACGACTTACTCAAATTACTTAAAAATTAATAACTTAATTTCTTATATTTGTGTCAAATCTTTATTACTTAAAAATTTATTTTACATGTGAAAAAATAAAAGTTAGCTATTACTCAGTAATTTAATTCTTTTTACGAGTAAATAAACATACTTTAAGTGAGATTCCTAATAATTAGTCCATTAAAATTTGACATTTTTTACTCCAAATATTCTATATATTTTCACTAAAGTTTTATTTTATAATTTTTTTATTATATCCCAACTAATTTAATATGAGATATTATTGCTTAATATAAGCATCAGCACATGAACGTCTCCATTTTTATATAATAAAAAAATAAAATAAAAAATTATAAAAAGTGGACAAAGAAGTCAACAACTAATATTATTAAGAACATACAATTTATTGTAGTAAAGATTTTCTTATTTAATATTGTATTTAAAAATAATATAAAATTATAATGTTTGTGTAACTTGTGTTTCAATAATTACAAATAAAATTATTATTTTTCATATTCATCCTAAAGTGTGAGACTCGTATTCGTGAAACAGTTATTTTTTTAATAATTTTGAGTTATTATTTTTTTTAAAGATATTTTACATAAAAATTCGTTTTATGTTGATTACAAAATGTGATTGTGGTAATTATTATTTTTATTATTAAAAAATGGTATTAAAGTTTCATTTTTTTTATTAATAAGAGAAAATATATTCATATACTTGAGTGAGATTCGAACTTAAATTCTTAGTGAAAAAATTAAAAATTTTATCACTTAAATCATAAAAAAAATTTCATTATAAATGTGGTAACTATTTGATAATAGTAGGATTAAATATTTGCGCTAGTAGTTTTTTTTTTTTTTTTTAATGAAAAGGAACATTTTATTACCCTTTTTATTATATTATAAAAGAGACTTGTTTCCTTTTTAACAGTACTATTCGTAAATGAATGTAAGTAATATGTACAAATTACATAGATATTAGATGTTTTATATAAAGCTATAAAAAAAAAAGATATATTTGAGTGTCAAAATATTTTTTCTTTATCCGACCAATTTTTAGTCGATCGCTATTTGCCCTTTTTTGTATTCTCTTTTTCTCCTTTAGTTATCTTTCTCATCAACAAACTTCACACTAACAGCATCTTCTAAGATGAAAATAGAAACCAAGGATTAAACATTAATCCCTACAGGTCCCTAGGCTCCATTGTTGGAAAGGTTCGGCTTCAAAACCGTACATGGAGCTTCCGCCTCATACGGCTCCTCTAATGATGACCCAACCTAGGCTTGTGTTAAGAAAGGTTTTTGTACACGTTCTTAACCTCAACATAAGAATAAGAAAAAGTCTAATCAATTTCACCCAAAAGGGAATCAAACATGCATGATCTAACCGATTCAAAAATTTACAAAATTTCATAAATTAAACGATTTTGACAAAATATACAAGTTTTTATCGGTTTTGTTAAAAGAATCAAAACTAGAGACTAAAGAGTACCTTCTCGTACATTTTTTTTTTCTCATTTTTGTTTCCTTTCCATTTTCATGTCTGAACAGGTAATGTATGATGATCGGTCAATTGTGTTTCATTCTAGTTATGGCCTCTATCCTGAATTTGCATATGGACAGTATTCTCCGATTGCTACACCTAAATAACTAATAGGAGTCTACAGGGTGTGTTTGGCCATCCTCAAAAAAGAAAAATTGTGCTTGACCTGCTGTATTGGAAGTTTGGAACGAGCTAAAGTAAATTGTAATATTATATGAGAATATTGCATGAGATTACATGAGGGTATTTTTATTTTTAGCATTATAATTATTTTTAATACATATTTAGAAATATTTTTTTTATATACATGCATTTAAAAGCATAAAAATTATCGAATTTTAGTTACAAAGGACAACCTTCTCAGCATCAATAATTTAAGTTTGTTTAATATTCTTGAACATATATTTAAATCACTTTAATTTTTTAATATGAATTGACTAAGGGATAAAAATATAATGCAGTGTTCAATGGGCACAAAAATGAATATTGCTGTACTGAATTATAATTATATAGTGTTAATTATATTATTTTTCTCTCTAATAATATAGTGTTTGTTGTAACAATGAACTTAGAAATCGGATAAATTTAAATAAATTATTTTATATTTTATAAAAGAGAAGAAAGCGAGGAAACTCAATGAATAAAACAAAGGTAAAATAATAGATAATTAAATTTATCTCATTAAAATTTTTCTAATAAATATAAGACCAAAATTTTAGAAAAATTATAAAAAATTAATACCCTAAAATTTATAATAATAAAAAATAACATTTACTAATATTAAATGTATCTAATTGAACCGTGTTTAACAATATTAAATAGATCTAAATAGACATAATTTAATTTAAACGGTGTCTAATTAAAAAATGTTTGATGTGAAATAATGTATTGATCTTTTTTTTATAATATAAATATATAAATTTAATATAAAAATATATATTTTTTTTAATTATAAATTTTAAAGTTGCTGTTATTTTCAATTTTTCATTTGAAAAGTTGTATTTCTTAAACTCAATCATCCCATTCGTTTACTTATTGTACCTTGATTATATAAGATTACTTGTTATATGTTCCTTACTGATGCCAAACATAGAACTCGATAAAATTTATACTACCATGCCAGATAATACAGCATGTTTAAACACGCCCAAAGAGTTTTTTTAATTAGCTTTGATATGTAATATAGAGATATTTTCTTTTCAATAATTATTATTCACTTTTTAGGGTACATATCAATTTTTAAGAAAAAATGAAATATAAGTCACTTAGTTTTAGTATGAGTCTATGATATAATTAATTCCTTAATTTTTATACAAACACGCTACATCAAAAATAAATTTAAAAATAGGATAAAGTATGACTTTAATTTAAAAGTTTGAAATATCGATATCAATTAAAATATAAATATTTAAATTTTAAGGATATATAAAAAGTATTGTCATTATCGACGAGAATATTGGAAAAAAAATTTATAAAATTTATAGACAAATAAAATTATAAAAATTTTAATAAATCTTAAAAAATATCAAAATAATTAATTATTTATTTTTTAAAATAAGTATCTTATTTAATACATATAAATATAAATATGTTTCATATTCATTTTGGTCATATAAATAAAATTAAATAAACATATTTAATGGTAAATTATTTTTAA
The DNA here is from genome assembly GCA_029378325.1 of Elaeagnus macrophylla. Classification (NCBI taxonomy): domain Eukaryota; kingdom Viridiplantae; phylum Streptophyta; class Magnoliopsida; order Rosales; family Elaeagnaceae; genus Elaeagnus; species Elaeagnus macrophylla. The sequence goes on along the minus strand of CM055642.1, from coordinate 6,995,881 downwards.
AAATAAATAAAATTAATTATATATAAACGATATTTTATTAAAATATTTTTTTAAAATTTATATTTTATTTATATTATCATAAATAATATTTATCAATATCAAAAATTTTAAAATATGAATATTGTTGAGACATTCGCGATAATATAGAAAATATTTTAATCCTTACCTCTTAGCACTAGCCTCCCTGTATCACTCTCTATTTTCCCTTTTGAGTCTTATTCATCTTTAATCGTTTTCGTTTCAACGAGGACGAAATGCAATGGACATAATCACGTGCGCCATGAGTATCTCCAGAAAGTGTAAATTTTTTTTTTTAAAAGACCAGATAGTGTCATTTGAGACTTTGATTATAATCGTCATTAAGATTTAAAATTAGGGGTATCAATCGTGTCTTATTAATCGTATTTGTGTTGTATTTGTTTGTATTCATGCTGTGTTTGTTCGTGTTATTCGTGCCGTATTTTTGTGTTTGTTGACACATTAAAAAATTTACTTGAATTTTTTGGTGTTACTTATTTATAATAGTAAGAAATAACAAAACCTTTAAGAACATAAAAAATTATTGATCAATTTTTATTAAAAAAAATTATATTATATTATATTTAAATCATATTATTATATCATATCAAAAATTATCACCTTTATTTAGAATGTATATATAACCATTATTAGCTCTAATTTTGATGAATCAAGTGGCATGACACATTGACAATACTATTTAAATAAAGCAAGAATAACAGATCCACGTAAGTATAATTATATCGCATAATGTATTACAATGATTTGTTATTATATTATACTTTGAATCACCTGCATTTTACATTTATAAATTTAACAAATCTATATATTTTAATAGAATTTAATTAATAGTTAAACATATATCAATGTAAGTTATTTTTGGTATCCACTAATGTTATATAGAAATAAAATATATTTGATAATATTATTATAATTATTTTTATTATTATTTTAATATTTTATATCATAATTTTATATTTAATTAATAATTAATACAATATTTAATACATAAAATAAATTTATGCAAATAGCAATACTCTCCATATTTTTTAGTAGAGAAAATTCATTGAATTAAGCAATGGAGGATGTCATTAATTAGTAATCTTTAAAGGATGTGCAGTTAAACTTGATTAACACAATCATTGAAACATGAAAAACATCTCATAACCAATGCTTATCTTCGAATAAACTCAAAGTCAATTTGACATGGCTTGGTTTTTTGTATTAATTTTTCTCGATACCAATGAAGCACACAGTAACCCACGTGTACTAACACATGATTTCACCATCTAAACACAAAGAATTTTTTTTATTATTAATATATAATATAAACTGATAATCATGGTTAGTCTACTACCAAGTACCAATTAACTTCTCCAACTGTTTAGTTCTAAACAAAATCAATCAAGTGCTCTAACCATGGTTAATTTTAAACATGGAGTGTCATGGACCACATCACTACTTCAGTTTCTTCCATATACTTTCTGGTCATCGGTCAAATAGGTCATAATACCAAACTGTTTATTATATAAATTAAAATTAAAATAGGTATATGCTGTAGTTATATATTTCACAAGTCTTATAAAAAAAAAAAAAAAATTTCACAAGTATATACGATGTATGCGTATTAAGACATCTTTAGCTCATATGAGGAAATAACAACAGTGGCATATTTAGGAAAGTACGTACGTTATATAAATAGTAAAAATGTTATATAACAACAGTGGCATATTACTTAATTTTAAATTACTACATATTTTTTATCAAAAAATGTTATGTATATTTCATTTAAATATAAATATATTTAAATTATTAAATTTATAATGTATTTTTGAGTAATAAAAGCTTAAAAATAAAGATTTAGATAGAATACAAACTCATTTTATATATATAATTTATCTAAAATGTATAATAATTTTATAAATATTATATCTAAAATTTCCATTATCAAAAAGCAAAAGAAGTGTTCCTCTGGTGCCTGTGTGAGATTGATTATTGATCGAGTAAGTATCCTATATATTTAAGAACAATTACATCAATAATTTTAATTTTATAGATAATAGCATATTTCTATAAAATAATAATTATTTACCTACAGTTAGATTATTAACTGAGTTATATTATAACTGTAAAAAAGATATATAATAGTTACTAGTAAAAAATTCTTATATTTTCATCTATGAAACCAACATTTTTTCATGACAACCATTACATATATTGTATCTTTTAAATTTATGATCTATTATATATAATTTAGCTAGTAACCTGCTTTGACACTTATCTTGAGATTATTATATAAAAAATTGCAAGTACCAATCTTATTTTTGTGACGCATAAATATAGATGCACTAAAAATTTATCACTTAAGTCTAATGAACAATTTTAGGTATTTTTGTGTTAAAAATATAACAACTTTTTTAATATATTTTGTAGTATTAGTAATATTTGTTCTTTGAAATTAGAAAGTAGAGTCAATAGAGCAATTCATACCAATAATTTTTTAATATGCATGCATCCAACTAGAACAAGGGTGTTACAATTTATAAATTTAGCTATTTGTTCATAAAAAAATTTAGTGCCTATGTATTAACTCGTATTAGAGTTTTGAGTATAATTGAAATAATTTTGCAGTAAAGAAAAAAAAAAAAAAAAGTTAGCAGTAAGAACTTCATTATTTTTCAACACGTATAATTTTAATTAGAAAGTGGGGATTATAAAGGTCCATTAAATTATGTTATTTAATTTCCTTAAATTATAAATATTGTCATTTGGTTTGGTCCCTTAGTTTTAAAAAAAGAGATTAATTAAAGACAAAACACATAATTTTAATAAATTTTTAATTAAAATATTATTTTTTAAATTAATATTTTAATATCAAAAATATTAAAATAATATAACTTATTATTAATTAATCTTTTAAATAATAATATTTTAATTAAAAAATTATCAAAATTATGCGTTGTTTCTTTAATTGGCTCTTTTTTTTTAAATTAAAGAACTAAATTATTTCACTTATAATTTAAGGAAATAAATAATATAAATAATCTAATACGAGATAATTTCATAACACTTTTTATTTTAATTATTCTTATATTTGAATTATTTAATATTCAAATAAGCTTAGTGCACATAAACGTTTTGAAAGGCAAGATACTGCTAAGATACTAAAATCAACTAATAGCAAAAACATTTAAAAAAAAAAAAAAACTTATAGCAAAAACAAGGAGTGAAAAATTAATTTTAATTCTAAAATTAACAATTTTATTGGGAGTTGCGGAAGGCGCATGTGACGAGAAGCAGACCTGTGAGTATTCTATATTATGGGACCAGCAGGCAGTCACGCACGTAACACGTGCAGGACAACTTCTCCCGACATAAGTAATAATGTTGTATTTTAAGCTGATAAATGTAATATTAGTTAATAGAGATAAATTGTGCAGCAATACAATTATCTAAATTAAAAATATAATAAAAAATATTAATTAAATATTAACCAATTAAATTTAAGTTATAGTACAAATAACACGAAAAAATAACTCAACTCAATAACATAAAAATAAAAAATAGCTATATTTATTATTATATATTATTACTACTATTTTTTAATAAGTTGAGTATGTTAATTCATGTTATAGAAAATTTATTGTATTTATTTTATTAATAATGTGTAAATATATTATGTTATCAATAATCACAATTACATATAATTTAAGTTTAAAATATTCATTTACTTTAATTTTAAGAAATAATTTATTGAGTTATTTTATAATATAATTATGGCCTTGAAATTTTTACTTTTTGATTTTATAAAAATTTGTAACGAAATTTTTATTTGTATATTTAATATTTTTAAAATGCAATCCATTTGGTTTTAATCTTTTATTATTTTAATTAAAATAAAAATTATATGAAAATTTATAACATTTTCGATTAACACTGATTTGAATAAAGTTAAAAAAAAATTAATTAATACATTTAAAAAAAAAGTTTGATTTGAGTTAATTTGGGAGAACTTTAATTATTTTGGTTTGAGTTTTCACATTTAATTTAAATTAGAATTGACATTACATGATATGAATTAAATTTAAGTCAACTTAAATTAATCCAACTAACATAAATTAAGACTCTTAATATTAATACAATAATTTTTTTTTTCAAAAAATACAACTATCAAATATTAATGAGATCGATGAAAAGTATATTTGATAAATAATAAATAATCCACATACGAGTAAAATATATTATATAAGGAATAAATAATAATTGCAGAATCTACTTTCTTACTTTAACGCCAAAAAATATAAAAATTTGTTATTTATTTATTTTATGAGAAAAAATATATAAATTTAAATATTTTTTTTTACATACACGTCGTTTAAATGATATGCCATGTGTATTATTTTTAAAAATAAAAAATTTGTACATTTTTTAAATAATTTTAATACATAATACAATAATTTTTGCACAAAAATATGTAAGAGTTTAATTATTTTTTATTTTCAACTTTCATTTTATTTTGAGCAGTTATTTGCTTCAAATTAAAACAAATATCATCCCACATAACAATTTATCATTTGTTATAAAAAAAAAAATGTTTAGGGATTTCTACCATATGAATTTTAGTTTTTTCCCTCAATGATTCTATGGTGCATCAATAAAAACAAAGGTAAATCTAACTTACATAACAATTTTTTTTTTTTTTTTTAATAATCACACTAGTTAAGTATCCATAATTGAAAAAGTAAAAATTGAACTCAAACTTTCGATGTACCCACTTACACAATATATAAATTACATTTCACAATTTAAAATTTTTAGGTTAGTTTTCTCCATTAATTTTGAGTGTAAAAAATTTAAATTTAGCTACTAGATTCATACAAAATATGCAACATAAAATTTTCTTAAACACAAACATCAAAATTGTAATGTTTTTTTCCAATGTATTAGAGTGATAATAAATATGCCCAAATTTTTTAGGATTATATACTTTTATGACACCATATTTATTAAAAATCATATATAATCCTTCTTTACCTATTTTTTTACAAGTTAGGATAAAAATGTCTTTAATTTCATTGATCAATTATAATAAATTTTAATTTAATACATGTCTAACTAAATCTCCTGAAATTAAACGACTATCAAACTGATCAGATTTTGATTAATCGGTAACTCTACTTGCCAAAAATAAGTTAGACAGGTTTTGATTAATCGGTAACCCTACTTGTCGAAACTGAGTTGGATACATGTCCAACTAAATTGAATTGTTGTCCAACTAACAAAATTTTGATCGATAAGTCCCCACTCAATAAAGCTGAGTTTGACACATATATAACTGAATTGGATAGTTGTCCAATTGGTCGAATTTTAATCGGCTAGTTACCCCATTCCTTGGAGCCTAGTTGGACACATATTCAACTGAATTTGACAATTGTCTAATTAGTCAAAATTTGATCGACCAGTAATTATACTAGCTATGAACAGAGTTGGACATACGTCCAACTAAATCATTGAGACAATATAGTAGAGACACATGCATCATCATTTGGAAAATTCAAGCCCATAAAATTAAAACAATCAAAAGCTACCAAAACCAAACATGCATCATTGTCAACCCACCGCCATTGCCTATAAAACCCACCATACACCATCACCCACAGCCGCAATATCCATCACAACCCAACACCACAACCAACAACAATCATACTATCACTTGAAAAAACCACCGTACTCCATCACTTATAGCCCGCAATACCCATCGCAACCTAATGCCACAATTAACAACAATCATATATTTGTAAGTTGCTCTCCTCTTAGAAAAAATTTCCAAATTCCAAATACATTCCCAAATCCACTCAAATTGTCATCCAAAAGGAAAAAAAATTCCTAAAAGTGTCGCTGCCATTCATCCTCAACCAAGTGCCGTAGCTGTTGTAGACCCGTGCTTGTCGTCTTTGTCGCTCGCCCACATGCCATAATCATTTCTAGCAATGCACAATAGGTAAAATAGACTGCTCTTTCCTATTTACTAATTACAATAAAATAAACATTATAAAAATCTAGAAAAGATAAAAGTTTAAACTTAAATGCAAAGAATATTATCATAAGAATACTACGAATTACTTAATTATCTGTTTACCAAAAGAAATGAATTTTATCACTTTCAAGTGGACAAGAACAAATACCATATCGGAAGCTCAAGCTGAAGTTAACCACAAATGTCACTCTAAAGATGATGGCTTCAATTCCAACAACCTTAGCTACGACTCTCGTGACTCTTTCGCTTCTCGTCAATGATTGCCTCTACAGACCATTGTCGATGATCACTTCTTGCAGACCATTTTCAATCATCGTGTGAATAGATGCTAATAAAACCCATTAGGCTAATGAGTAGAATGGAAATTAGAATACCAATAAAATTACAAGTGAAATGTCTAATTTAAATTAAAATAACATAAGGAGATCATATGAGCTTATTTTCTAACTTTTTAATGGTTAAAAACTTATTCTAATAATTATTTTTATATGATATATATGTTGCATCAAATTTATTTGCCAATATATAAATTATATTTATCATTAAATGTAAATAATTCTAATATTTAACGAATAAATAAATGATACGTTAGATTTATTAATTGCTGTCACTATTCGAAAACATAATTTGCTTTTAGATAGTTGCTATTTTTAGAAGAAAAATAATAATATTATTAGAATAATTTAAAATATTGTCTTGCAATTTAATAATTTTGTATTTTTAAAAATAAAAATATTATTTTGACATGAATATTTTATGCTCCAAAAATAGAGCTATAATTTTAAAAATATATAATATTTCATGTATAAAATTATTGTATATAATAAACAATTTATTAATATTTAATTTAAAAGGTGATGCTGTGGAATTAATTATAAAGTTAATTAATAACAAGAGGCCAGTTATGTAATTAAAAAAACAAGAGGCCAGTTATGCATGTGATAAATTTTTTAATTATTTTAAATCTTTAAGGAACTAAAATAGCTTTTTAGGAGGACCGAAGGTCATATACCACGTCAGAAAGCTGCAAGCTCGCTGATGAGTTAATGACTTCTGGTAAGAGCGGTTTTAAACGGTGGATAACACTCTGCCATTACTTTCTTTCTATAATGTATACTCTCTTATATATATATATATATATATATATATATATAATTAAAATACATATATTTAATATGTGTTATACACTATTTTTATATTTTAATTTTTAAATATTTTTTATGATATTAAAATATAAATTCATTAATTTTTTTAATAAATAAAGTATTAAAAATTTAATAAATATTTAATTATGAGAAAAATTTACCACGACTCGCACATTTTGAAACGCTCAAATTTAAAAAATAAAAAAAATTATGAAAAGAATTAACTATTGTAAAAAAAAAAATTTACAATACAAATATAAATATAAATAGGTAAGTTTCAATTAATAGTAATTAATATTTATGCAATATAAAAAAAGTTAAACTTTTATAATAAAAAAATTATAATATAATATAATATAATCATTATAATTAAATTAATAATATTGACAAATTTGAATAATATTTTTCAATTTTATTCTTTAATTATAATACTATCATTATTTTGAAAAGAAAAATATATTTTAACTAATTTATGACTTATAATTTTAAAAAAAATTAAACTAAAAATAAAAATTTTACAATCTTATTTTTTGTCTTTCAATTTTTTTCTTTATTTGTTTACGTTGTTTTTTATTTTTACTTTTTAAACCATATTTAATAAAAAAAAATTTAATTCAAACATATATTGTGTATTTTAAGTTATGTAACACTTTTTATAAAAATATACTTAAATTAATAATAATTGAAATTTTTCATAATAAATTTGAATTATTTTATAAATATGCCATTATTTTGAAAATAAATATATATTTTAGTTTATCTAGAATTTCTAATTTAAAAAATTAAACTATAAATAAAAGTTGATAATCTTATCTTTTATCTTTGAAATACTTTTCCTTCTTTATTTTTTTATGTAATTTTTTTAACCTATTATTTTAAAATAAAAGTAAAAATAATAACTTTTGATCATTATAATTGAATATATAAAATAAATAATAATAATAATAATTTTGTAATTAAAATGAAAATTTTGAGGACAAAATTGTTCAAAATAATAATTAATTATTTTAACCCATTGTTTTAAAATAAAAATAAAAAAAAAATTAAGGGAGAATAAAAAAATTAACACCCCTCAAAACTTCTAATAACAAAACTAACACCCCTTTGATTCAAATTTATATTTTCACAATTAAAAAAATGATTAATATGTCATTTTTCTTTGAACATCTATCCAATTAGAATTGAACGACGATAATTTAGACTCATTTAATATTGAACGTTTAATATTATTGGGTTGTTAGTTTTGTTACTATAAGTTTTAGGGGTGCTATTTTTAGTAATTTTTCAAAAATTAATTCAAATGCATGATTATATAAAAAATAAATAATAAATAAAAATCTTACGATCTTATTTTTATAATAAAATAATAATTATAAAATAAATAAATAATAATTATAATTTTGTAACTAAAACAAATAAATTATAGGATAAAATTGTACAAAATGATAAATTACATAAGAAAATATATATAATAATTAAATATATTATTTAGGAAATTATTCATTGCATAGCATGCCAATATCACTATTTATTTATTTAAAACTTTTCTAAAGCAATTACATGATTTTAGTCAATAAAATTTTGATTTAATTATAAAATTAGTTTCGTTTAATATATGATAAACATTCTAAGGCGGTCTTAGAAGCACGTCATGAAATATAAAAGTAGTACTTAGAAATTAAACCACAACCGCAAACGATGTAATAATTGCAACAACAAACAAAATATATGCGCAATTACAATCTATTTCGTGTGGTCTATATAATAGCTAAAATTCATGCTGCTTAGTTAAAAAATCCTAATCTGGTAAAGAAGCCGCATAGCGTGCAATAAGCAAATGGGCCCTACGTATAGGGATTAACATACCTTCTAAATTAGGACTAAAATTATAACTAAATTAATAATATCCCCTTTTGAATTGGATTTGATAGATTGAATTTTGTGTTCTAATTTTTTTATTATTATTATCTGAATTTTTTAAAAAATTATTTATTTTTTAATAATTAAGCAATTATTACATTAAATTTTATCAATATATAATTAATTAAAATTAATATCTAAAATAATTTTTATTTTTTTCAAACAATAAATAAATAAAAATCATGTACTCGATTATAAATTCTAAATAGTACATAAATTAACATAAACATTTACTGTTTAATTTTGTATTAATTTTAAACATAAATTGCATGTATAAACAAGAATTTAATCTAAACAATACATATGAGATTGAATAAATAATAATATGACTTACATGTATTTATATGATATCTCCAAATGCATCTAACGAGTTATCCACAAAAGTTATTTATTAATGCTTGATACTAAGTATTTTTATATTATATAGCAATCTTGAGGGAGAAAAAAAAGAGCATTAATATTACTCAATTGTAAACAATTATAAAACTAGAAGTGTTAAAAAGGACGAGCCGGCTAGGCCCAGCCTGTCCAATTAGAGTGTCGTGCCGACCCTTGGCCCGTTAGTTAGCGTGCCGTGTCGACCCTTGGCTCTTATATGGGTCGTGCCGTGCCTCCATTCTTGGCCCGTGGGCCTTAACGTGCCGTGTACCAGCCCGTTGGGATGTGCTTAACGGGCTGGCACGGCCCGTGACACTTTTATTTCATTTTTACTATATATTTATTTAATTATTTAGTTAAAAAAATTATTAATAATGCTTTAAAAAATTAAAAGTGAGAGTCGAGCTCTCAACTTCTCATTTAATAGATTATTAGAAATTCATTAGATTATGTTCAATTTTATTTAAATATATAAAAAATTATTTATTTATTGTATTTTTTTAAAATTAATTTTTAAAATAATAAGATTTCGCGTGCCGTGCCGTGCCGGCCTGGCCCAGCCTGTTAAGGGCCGTGGGCTATAGACTATGCCGTGCTACTCCTTTTAACTAACGTGTCGTGTCGTACCAACTTAGTAGACCAACGAACCAAATATTTAACTGGCCGGCAATACCTCTATATAAAACAATACACTTAAAATGAGAATATGCATAACCAATATTTATATATACCAATGTAAAAGCGAGCATTTTATCAACCATGAAAAGAAACACATCCTGTTACTACAAATAAAACTCTAATTTTAATAAAATTTATAAAAGCATAAATAATAATACTAAATAATCTCATAAATTAAATCTTACATTAATATTCAATATTTTTAGTAAATATAATTTATTAGATAAATATATTAAAGCAACTTCTTTAAAATATAAAATACATAATAATTTTTAATAACTATACTTTCATATACTTTCATGTACTAAGCTCCAACTCCAAGCTCTCACCCCAACTTCAAGCTACAATTTCTATGATTAAAACAAAATAGAGAACAAGTATATATGCATGACTATCGATTACTAAAAATTGAATAAAAATTTTGAAATAAAAGAATCAAGCTAAATAATAAGATTGTATATAAGTGGTTAATTAATATATCAAATACCAGCATAAATATTTCATGTACAGTTATTTGGATAAGCCTAAATAAAATTAATAACTTGAAATAATCAAAAAATTAATTTAATATATATATATTTTTTAATTTTTTATTTAGTAAACTTATTATATTAAAATAAAATATAAAAAATATATTAATATATTTATGTACGAGTTTAATCGATTCTTATAAATTTTTTTATTTTAAAAATTAATTTATTTAATCAATTTTGTAAAATTTAAATTCATATTAATTTAATTATAATTTTAAAATTATGTATTATAAATTAAAATAAATTGAGTCGATTCGATCATCTTTGATCTAACCTTGCCCAGATACGTAGCCTTTCTTTGAGTCACAAAATAGGCCTTGCTAGCCTGTAAGATTTGTTGTTTAATTGAGAGGTCGTGTTATTGAAGTCAACATTTTAAATTACATATTAAAAGCAAAATTATGACATTGGACCTAATTAAACATGAGGAGTGCCTCTTGATTTTGATTTTTTTATTTATTTAAAGATTATTAATTTTATTAAATTCATCACTTCTCAACCATACATTGCATCACTTCTCTCTCTACCGTAGCATACAACGTAGATAAAAGCCATACAAGTATGAAGAGACCTATATCACGGTACAAGGAACATGGCCACCCCTAACATTTTGCAAATGCTTATAATAATAATGTGAAATAATGAAAAGCCTTGTGTTTTCATTCCATCATTCAATACTATTTACATGTCAAGTGATTTTGGATGTCAAGAATAATTGATTTGCATCCCACAGAGGATGAGTAACATTACTTGTGATATAAACACACCTTCAATATAGCTATTCAATTTTTTTTCTCATTTGACCTTTAAAAATATCAAATTAATTTTCTTTTCTTTTTGTCCCCTTGCACTCTCGTGACCAGGCTTTGAGTGTCTTTCTTTTCTATAGTATGGCTGTACAGCAATTAGAATTAAGGATTAAACAGATGCAGATCAAAGGTTCTTGCCAACGAGGGGAATTGCACATCATCTCATAATGGTGTCGTTGAGTGTAGGCATAGGCATGTGGTGAATCCTGGTCATGCTTTGCTTTTCAAGTCAGATGTTCCCATGGCCAAATGCATTTCATACTGCAGTTTTTACTAATAATCATGTGTCATCTCGATTTTTACAATATAGTTCACCTTATGAACTACTGTTTCATAGACAATCTGACTACACTTTTTTAGAGAGAGGAAAAAAAAAAAAAAAGCTTGGGAGCACCATTATCTCATTAAATACCACTTATTTATCATATATATCTAACCATACTTTATACAGTAACGAAATCTAATCAATGACTAAAATATCTTCCACCTAAGTGATTTTAGTGCAACATTAGCACCATACAAAATTACTCTTTTTTTGAGCGTGCTTGGTTGCCTATACTTCCCTTGCTTAAGGCCTTGTGTCTACGTCTATTACGTATTTTTTTCCTAGGTTATGCTACTAGTTAACGTGGGTTAGCAATGGCAACAGATCAATTCAAGTCAGATCCGACTCGACCCGTTTTGATCCTCACTTCAAATTAAACTAAACTGTTTTAAACCAAACGAATTTGATTCAATTAGAGTAATATTCGCAGGTCAAAAAAATCAAACCATTGACTTTTTTTTTTTTTTTTTTTTTAACATTTCCCAAATGAAAATAAAATAGTATAATATTTATATAATTGAATTTTTTTGCAAACAATATTTTTGTGATTAAAACCTATGACTTTAAACCAAGGAGATAAGTATCCTACCGCTAAATTATTATGTAAACCATATATAGTTGAAAATATTAATCATATAATTATATAAAATGATATTAGTTAATAAAAATTTAATTAAAATATTCATAAATAATCTAAAAATAAATAATTACAAAGGTAAATGCTAGTATGTATGTAAATTATAAAGTACGTTTAATTACAAAAGTTACAAATTGCTAATTGTTAGAATTGAATAAGTCATTTAAAAAAAAAAAAAAAGGCATCTAAATGGTGCCCCAAATTAACACGATTTGTCATGAACTGTTTAAAATAAAATAAATAATGCCCTATCCCATTTCCGACCCAATTCACCTAACCCAAATGGGTCAAGTACTCGCAAGTATCTCAAACTGTCGGGTCAAATTACCATCCTTAATGCGAGTACATGTGTGTCAAAGCTTTATATCAATCGTAATGTGGTTTTTGCATAGCAATCCTATTCTTTTCTCACTCATTCCTCATCTAAGGTTCCTTTCCTTGTACAGGGCATCAAAAATTGCCTTCTTCTTCACTTGGCACGTACCGTTGCCTCTACTTCTCAAGATTCACCTAACTCCCTTGGTTATGAAAATTCTTTTTTAAATTTTATCTTGCTCTTAGTTTTTAGTCCTATTTATATGAAAGCCCCAAACCATGCGAGGAAGATAATTTGTTGAATGAAAAATGTGTTAAGTGAAGGCAAATTAGTATCATATGTTTCCAGGGTCAACACTCAGTCATCATTTTACATAAATAGCAATGCTTAATATATCATAGAAGTTTCATATTCCCCCCCAAACAACGATGATGACAACAACAACAACAAAAAAAGAACAAACATAGAAATAGTAAACATGCTATGGTCAAGATATTACGAATCAAAGTTAGTCGCGCTCGCACAATTCACAAAAAACACATTAAGATGAGGTCTATGTGTCTAACAGAAGAGGGGAGTTGCAGATCTCACTTAGCATCATGTCACACCTCCAGCAAGAACTGAGCTCTTTTTAGCAAATGTTTTGATAATTTCCAAAAGTAGAACATAAGTTTTCTAAAAAAGATTGATGCTTTGCAAAAGATACATGCGTAAAATCTTTTCACCAAAGGGCAAATACTTTGTGTTGGGTGGCCACATGGGAAGAATCCACCTACATTTACTCTTTAAGCATGCGTCTTAGTGTCTGCATGGTCCTTGAAATGTTTTCACAGCCTCTTTGGTTGGAAATATCAAAGAGTACCTTCTGATGCAAAAAGTAGTGGAAAGTACTAAGGGAAACTCGAAAGCATAAAAATACAAGTGATACACTAAAAAAGAAGGAAGTAATGAAAAGAAATTACCTCAAAAATCAAGATTTTGGAAGACCAAGGAGAACGATTTTGGATCATTGGATCCAAGCAGTGGCTTATATTCTGATCCTCTCACACGAACATTGAAACAGGCTACCCAACAAAAAGAACAAAGAAGAAGAAGAAGAAGAAAGAAACTCAAATTAAGTGAAATGGAGTCAGTATGGTGGAATTGTAATAGGTGAGCGTACGGTTTAAAGAAAACTATGTGTATTTGTTTTAAAATCTTAAATACAAATATACTAATAGAATAATTTCTAGTTTTACTCGTCCTTGTTGAAAACCATGGAAAAATGCTATGTCCTCATTTATTGGTAAGCTCAGTAGAAGTTCACATGCTTACACTTTAAAAGGCTCTATTAATGCACTTGCATAATTAATGTAAGGAAATTCAGAATATTCGGCTTCAGTTTAAGCTATGATGGTGCCAATTTACAGTAAGGCCTCATCTTAAATAATACTTTTTGGCCATCATCACAGTTCAAAGATTTTTTGTTACCCTTTAAATGAAATCAACATCCTAAGTGAATAACCATATAATACATGTGGTAACGTAAAGTACATATGATAATCAAGGTCTAAAACCTAAAAGCATAGGTCCTCACCAAAAAGGACCTTAAGTTCCTAGAGGACAGCCTTATCCCAAGGCTCATTACCAATCATAGGCCATTTAAAACCAGTCCATGAACTTAGAAACTCAAAGATTGAACTTTTAATTATGTGTTAGTCATCTCCAGCATACTCTTTGTCCCTACTTCCTAGTGGTTTAAAGCAAAATTCATACTATAAAATACATTCATGCATAAAAATTACTGCTTAAGGAAAGAGAACCATTAATAAAATACCGTTCTCTATCTTCATTACACTTTGAAGCATGGTATCCATTTTAGTCTTCATATCAGAACTATCATCCATATTTGGAGCTAGAAGGAACAGCTCCCTGTAAATATCACGCACAAACTGGCATATATTTTCAGCAAAGTCAAGTTCTCCATCAGATATTCTACCAATTGCCAACCTCATCAGCTCCCCTGTTAAATCAGCAAGCTGCAAAGGAAAAATGAGCATCTCTTTTTGATCTATCCATCTATCTATCCAAGTGGTTTTGTTAGCATTATGGCATGCTTATGTATGGTGATGAATATGCATGAGTAAGTTAATTCAAGTATTTAGTTAATCTACATTTGCCCACCCAAAAAGATTCCAGTCAAATTTATGAATATGTCTTATGTCTTAGTTACACATTAAAAGAATCATAAAATATTTGTTTATGTCAATGTCTTTAGTTATGCTTATTGCAGGCAGGTATATGCACATCATTGTATGTTTATGCCACCATAAGAGCGTAAGATGATAAGGTCAATGTAATAACTATCCCAATGCATTTCACTTATCTTGGAAATCAAACCTAAAACTGAACTTTTCTTCTGTTGTGAGATAAGAGAACAGAGACACATAATATCCATTTTGTTCACCCCATTTAAAATGAATACAATAAGTCAATTACCCCCAAGAGATAGTCGAGGACATTAATTTGCAAAGGTTCAACAGATTCATCACTGAGAGGCAACAAACTAGCATTTAACTCATCAAGATGCAAAAGAGTCCCAGTTCTGCAGAACTTGCAGAATGTTGCAGCTTCAACGTATTCTTGTATCTGCAAGGATACGTGATTAAATGAATCAAAGAGCAATTCCTACAGGAACAACAAACACAGGAATTACAGAATGAGAAGAAGATTACCCCAGGTGAGTATGCTCGTCTAAGCTTCCAAAAGTCACTACCTTGCAATTCTTTTACCAGCCTGGACACATACTGATCTGCCACGGCTACTAAATCCTTTTCTGCTTTTTCCAAAACTTCATCTTTTTTATCTTTGCTAATTCTGATTTTAGAGAAGGAATAAAAGGAAGATATTATCAAATTAACATAACATCATGAGCAAGAGAAAAGCTCGAAGAATAATATCTCCATCTTCAATCAAATCACTTCCACGAAACAAAAAGAAAAATGAGAAGAAACATTAGAATCCAGAGCAAACACAAAGTAGAAATAGAATATAGGGGTATAATTGTCATCAGCAGCAAAAATAGTTTATTGGTAAACCAGTCTCCACGACCTTGAACTCACAAAGGAAATCAAAGAACTTCCAGCTGAAGAGACAAGACATGCTAAAAGTTACCTGTGGACCTGAAATATGACCTTTTTGCTGTTCCTGGTAATATCACGACTGGCTTTTACCACTCTTTCCCGTTTTTCATTCTACAAATACAACAAACGGATAAATAAGTGAATCTGAAAGGCATTTTTTTATTTTTTGTAATTAAAGCTCAAACGATCAATATTTCATTCTACAAATACAACAAATGGATAAATGAGTGAATCTGAAAGAAGCATTTTTTTATTTTTTGTAATTAAAGCTCAAACGATGAATAATTCAAGAAACATGAATATTTAGAGAAATTCATGTTGTTTAGAAAACCAAAGCATATCATTTATCAAATAATAATAAAAAAATAATTAAGGAAAAAGGCGTAAAGTTTCAGAATGTATAAGTGAATTATTGGCCCATCTCCAAAAGGGAGTAACGCATTCTAACATGAGAGCGAGTTCAAAATCTACAACCCCCATTCCCCATTGTTTAATATCAAGGTATAGGTAGTGTTAGATTAAGTGAATTGTTGGCCATTTTCTAAAAACTAAGCTTTTAAGCTTTTGGGAGAGCTTGAGAGAGTTGACAACCAACAAATTCTAACAAAAAGATGGCTATGAGAATAATCATATAATTGCCCAGACCAGCATCGAAATCAAAATCAACAGAGTTGGTGCAAAAAGCCCAAATGTTTCAAAAACCAAATCTGGAAGGGTAATTTCAATTTCTAACCTACATGTTCAAAAACCCTCCACATATTTCACTTGAAAGCCCCTAAAAGGCCAAAACAGAAAGAATGGAAGCAATACTTGCGGATGTAAGCACGTCTCTCAAGAAGAAAGATGTTGAAAATCTACGGAAAAGACAGAGATTTATAATTTAAATTTAAAATTAGGGAAAGCTGAGCTAAAGAGTACTGAAAGAAAATACTAAAAGCTACTGAGCAATGGCGCCCGCAAAAGAGTAGAGACAGATATGGTTACGAGATCATTGAGATAGGCGGCGTATTTGGAGAAAGCGTCAGCCATGGCTGATTGTGTTGCCATAGTCCTTGTCTTCTTCTTCACTGTGCCTTGTGCCGTCGTCCCTACAACGAAAAATGCAACAATGACTCTCTGCTGCTTCTTTGTCTGTATATATCAAACACATGGAAACAGAAACAGAGTAAGGGATAAAGAGAGAGATTACATGGATGAAGGTGATTGGGTGTATTGGAAGCCATGAGATAAGTTGTGAGAGTGGAAATCGAATACCTATACGTGCTGAGAGCGCAGAATTTCATCATGTGTCCTTTCTTTGGTCACCTGCTCTTATTGTATTTGCTTATATTCAATGTTTTATTTTAATAACAAATACAGAGACAGAGATGTCGTTTTTAGGTTAAATCATTTCATCTTTTTAGATTATAATAATATCATTTAATCATTTAATTTAAAAAATAAATTAATTAAAGTTAATTATTTTTATTAAAATATTATTTTTAAGATATTAATTAAAAATAAATTATATTATTTTAATATTTTTACACTAAAATGTTACTTTTAAAATAATATTTTATTTAAAAATTACTAAAATAATGTATTTTATTCTTAATTAACATATTTTTTAAAAATTAAAAAATATTATTTATAATTTAAAAAATTAAAAAATATAAATAATTTAATTTAATAGACATCAATAATCTAAAACAAAAAAAAAATATTCCTGACAAATATAAATCTCCTAAATTAATAATAGAGATCTTAAGAGGGGTCTAAAATTAAAAATGTTTGGAAATAATTTTAAAAATATATTTTTTAATATTTTTAAAAATAAAAATTTTAAAAAATACAAAGTTTGCAAAAATTTTCAAAAATAAAAAAGTTCAAAAAAATATATAAAAATTGCAAAAAAAAAAAAAATCAAAATATTAAGTTTTCAAAAATTTCTCAAAATATAAAATTTGCAAAAAAAAATAATTCAAAACTAAAAATTTGTAAAATTTTTCAAAAATATAAATTTTGCAAAAAGTTTTCGAAAATGTTCGAAAGTAAAAATAAAAAAAATAATAATAATTCAAAAAATATATAATGTTTTTAAAAAATTTTGAAAATAGAAAGTCTTAATATATATATATATATACTTTTTAAAAATTGTAAAACATAAAGGTCTTCAAAAAAAAAAAAAATTGTTGAAAATAGAAATGTTTCGAAAATTTTAAAAAGTAAAATATTTACAAAAATTTCTTTAAATATAAAGTTTACAAAAACATAAAACTTTCAATTTATTTCTAAAATAGTGAGTTTTCAAAAAATTTAATGTTAGAAAGTTTACAAAAATTTCAAAATATATATATATATATATAAAGTTAAAAAAAATTGTAATTTTTTTACAAAAGTAGAAAGTTTGCAAAAATTTTCAAATAAATGGTTAAACAATTACTTCAACATTTTATTTATGTTTATTTAATGAATTCAATAATTTTTTAAATATATATATTTACAATTTATCTAAGTAAGATGTACAAATCATAAAATAAAAAGTATATAAAAAAGATGGGAAGTAAAATTTAAAATAAATGACATCTCATTATAAAAAATATTTAAAAAATAATTATATAATTATAATTTTTATTTTTCAAATGTGGACAAGTGATTGAGATCGAATATCTCATCAAATTCAACAACAAAATACTTTTAGAAGCTAGATAATATTTTTAAGATTTAAATAAAATTTGCATCTATTATTAATGATGGCAATTTTATCCATCGGGTCGGAGCCCTGCGAGTATCCGAACCGTTTGAGCCAAAACGGGGCGGTTTAAATCGGGGCGGATACGGGTCGATACAATATCCATTTTATTAAATAAAATTCGGGGTAGAAACGGATCGGATCGTGGGTACCCGTTTGAAGTTATTTCAGTCTCTCTGTCTCACTCACATTTAGGTTACACAAATCCTTTTTTCGTTTGCCTCCGCCAGTCCGCCAACTCCAGGCGCCCGCGGCCCTCACCTCTGCAGGCTGCAGCTCCGCCACTGCCACCGCCTTCTTCCTCACCTGTCATCATCGTTTTCATCGGCTTTCCATTTTGCATAAACTCTAATTTCTCACGCTGGTATAAGCTCTAATTTCTCTGTAGTTATTTGGGTTGTTTTGATTTCTCAGCATAAATTATAAGATGTTTCTGTTTCAAATCTTTACTTTCTCCTATCAGCAACCATCCTGATTTCTTTGCGTGGATTCCGCTTTTTTTCAATCATCATCAATTTCATTTTGTTTTATTTAGTCTTATTCATGTAATACTGCAGCCAAATATTGACATCATAGTCATCGATCTTAGCTAAGTAATATATATATATATATATATATAATTAATTAATTTGTGATTGATAGTAAAGATAAAGGTAAAAGGTAATTTATGCTTATTTTTAGGTAATATAGATGAACCTGAAATCATTTGTGACAATAGTGGTGTTCTTGTTGTTGAAGCCAATGCTAACATCCCTTTAATGTCTGATCATGTTTTGTGATATCTTTACTTTCTGGTACTTTATACCAAACAAATAAAAGAAATGGAAAATCAAATTTTTAACAGGAAACAATTTCTGTATGCAGTGCCTGTCCTGAGAAGATTGTGGAGTTTGAAGGGAGTAAAGTTCAAGCAAAGAAACAAAATGGGCGCAAAGCAAGACAAAAGAAATCAAGGGATAGTTGTTCTGTGAATGAAGTTGAGAAGAGACTCCAAAATCTATTGCTTGACATTGAATCTGGAAGCAATACCTTTGGCTTCAAGAGAAGTGATATCAGGAAATTGCATAGTTGCCTCAAACATTAATCCAAATAGAGATAATACCATTTAAATTATTAATATTAGAATTTTATTATTTCTTAGAGATTGTATTTATTTTTGTTTGAATTCTGATTGAAAGTGGAATACAGCAGATGTTGTTTTTCTAAGGTTAAAAAAAAAAAAGTCAACAGGTCGGGTTCTTGACCCGCGGTTATAACCTGACCCGAACCCGAAAGATCCAAATCACTTCGGGTTTTTTGCCCCCACGGGTCGGGTCGGTTTTGACCCGAACTGCCCCATTGCCATTCCTATCTATTACTAAGATTTAAAGTTTAGAAAATTAAATTCAATTAAAATGTTTAAATTATTATAATAATATAAAAAATGTTTACAATAAATATAATTTGATCAAGCATTCATGTTTTTTTGTTTTTCAAAATACCAACTATCAAATCAGTATTTTTCAAAACTTTAGAAAATTGATTTTCAGTTATAATTTGAAAATAAACAAGCTTGAAAGTTTTCAAAAATTTAAAAAAAATTTCAAAAAATTATTTTAAAAAAAATTCCAAACAAAAAATTGTCCAAAAATGCTATACTTGTTTACAAAAAAAATTCTAAAGATAGAATTTTAAAAAATATAATGTTTATAAAATTTTTATAAAATTTAAAGTTTTCAAAAGCTTCCAAAAATAGAAAGTTTAAAAATAAAATTTTCAATTTTCAAAAAAATTAAAAGTATTAAAAAAAAATTAAAAATAAAATGCTTTTGTTTAAAATTTATTTAAGTGTGATTTATATTTTTATATATTACATAATATGTAAATATAAATATCCTAACCGGTAATCAAAGTGAAGGAAATGTAGAATTGTGGTTTAAATGTAAATTTATGATGATTGATTGTTTTTATAACATGAGTTTTATTGTTGGTGGAAATGATAAATTAAAAAAATTATGTAGGCCATTGAAATTTTTACAAATAAACATGAAAATTATACACAATGTTATAATTAGTTATAGGTGTGTTGTGGTTTATTTAGTGGGCAGATTACTTTTTTTATTATTAAAATATCATTTAATTTAAATAAATATATAGAAGTTTTTAGAAATTTTATTGGGTTAAAAATTTTATAAGTTCTATAATTATTTAAAAGATACATTTTAATTATATATCTTTTAAAATATATTTATAAAGTTCAGCTTTTTTTTAAAAGGTATATATTAATTTTGTATCTTTTAAAGTATATTCATAAGGTTTTGTAATTCTTCAAAATATATATTTTAATCTTCTATCTTTTATGATATATTCTTAAGATCTTATAATTATTCAAAAATTTCAATCATATCTAAATAGTCTTATTTTTCAAATAAATATTAAAAATTTAATTTTTAAATTTAATTTTTAAAATAATAGAAGTAAATAAAAAATTAAATTTGAAATGGAAAAGAATAAATAACTAAAATTTAGATTTTTTATTTATTTTTTTTTTAATTTTGAATTTATTCTTGAAAAAAAAACTACTTGAATTTAGTTGAAATTTTTAATGAATTATAGGATCTATAAATATAAATTAAAAAATATAAAATTAAATTGTATATTTTGAAGAATTACAAGATCCTAAAATATATCTTAAAAAATACAAATCTAAAATATTCATTTTAAGAATTACTTGTATAGACATTATTCATGTATATATTTGATGTAAAGATTGAAGAAATAAACTAAATAATAAATATTGGTAAAATTTACACTTATTTGGAGAGTTTCTCCCATAAAAGACGCTCCAATCTTCAGGACCAAAAAAAATACCATAAATAAAATAAAATTGTAAAATATTCCCATTGTATTTTATTAGTCGTATATCAATATTTAATACTGTTCGAGTCTCTAACTCTCTATGAACTTTCTTACGTTACAAAAATCGGCGTCGTTTTGCTACAAAATTTCAGGTGCGGTTCCAGACGGTCGGTTCGCCAAAACAGTTGGCGCTAACAGGTTTGCCATAACAGTTGGCGTTAACAGGTTTGCCATAACAGTAGGTTCGGCCTATAACGCTAGGTTCGACATTTTCTCAGATTCCTCCCAAACCCGTAGTTCACCATTCATTTCCACACAACGTGAACACACATACAATTAAAAAGAAAGATGAAGATGGTGACTTTGATTGTGGCTACTACTAATGATCCTGCTTCTATTAACCCGACAAACGCACTTCTCGCAATGCCCGGATGGCAATCTGGGCCTCCAATTCAGGTTTCCAAAATACACCATGTATTTTTGTCAAAAAGCTTCAAATTTTGTGATAATTTTTTTAATCTATTGTTAATAATAGGATATGAAGAGTTTCGCTAATCGAGGAGTGAGGTTGGTCCAACATGGTAGGAGCATAGTGGAAGAGGATGATTTGGATAAGCGATGGGAAGATCTCACAGGTGAAGTTGTTGATGAAGTAATATTCTTGAGCAAACACACCGCTGTTTCCAATCGACCTGCTCTCACTGTCCACCCCATTGGTATTTTTCTTACTCCAACCTTTTAATTGAAACTTTTCTCAGCTTCCCCTTTTATTCCTTTCAAGCTGAATTTGACGATTTTTTTTAATATAAAATTTGGAGCATTTTTTACTTTATCAGTATATAGATTTGGGATTGTATTTGATTAACAAGATTCATTGAACGGGATAGGGTTCCAATTTGCTCAGTATTGGTTTTTCGAAAAGCAACCTTATTTAAGTGCATTCGTTTTTCTTATGTCTAACCAGAAAATGCGCTTTCACCTGAAAGCACTTTTGTTAAAATATCTAATGTTCAGAAGCACGTTAGTGCTATCAGAATTAGGGTCTCAGAAGTAGACACAAATTAATCCTTGATGTGGCACTTCTTTAAAACCTCTGACAAGCAAAACTGAAACCGATAATACGAAGGTTACAATTATAGAAACTTTTTTTTTGTTGTTGCAAAAACACATTCAAAAAGGGTTTGCCCTACTTAGTGTCTTTAACCGTTGTTAAACTCACCATTTTTTCATTTTAAGTTACAGTTTTAAATCACATCACGTACCGTTTGATATTAAAAAATCTGTTTAATCAGAACCGTTGAGGATTATAATTAGTTCAAATAGTAGACTCATTGAGTAACAATTATATGACCAATGTCGTGTAGGTGTACCTCATTTGAGTGAAGGAGATATTCCCCCTCAAGGTGGAAAGCCTGGTTGGGCTGGGCCACCCAGTCCTCGGATTGGGCCATGGCTTAGGCTCTTGAAGAAAATTGCTGAATCTCATAATTTAGTCCCTGAGTTTGAGGTACCTTGCCTATATTCTTACTTTGAATTTTTTTCTAGTTTGATTGATTTCCGGGTTCTGACTCTGTATCATTTACCTTTATGCAGATTACTTTGGAGGGTACTCATCATGGACCTTTGACAAATAAGCCAACTATGTTTCTAGAAATTGGTAAGTTACCTATCATGGCATACTATAACTTTGAATGAATAGAAGTGGATTTCTGCGGTTTCTTATGTTCTTTTTGATTTATCATTAATTAATATATTTCATGTAGTCTATTGGAAGATGTATAAGAAACACTACAAACATGAGATTAAATTGTTTGTTTTCACAATTTCTACTAATGTGATTGGTTTCTTCTTGTGAATACAGGTAGTACAGAGGAATATTGGAAGAGAGAGGACGCAGCTAAAGTTGTTTCTCTAGTTAAGTGGACATCTGCCACATTTTATCATTTCAGTATAGTCACGCACTTCTTGTAAATTATCAATGTCTTTCTTTTGTTGTGGTCCTTATTTGACTGTTTGATATCTAAAAGTATAGCATGATTTGATGTCTTAAATTAAATGCTGGTATTCTTATATTGTAGACAATCTCTAAATATCTTAATTGTAGTACGAGCTGTAATACAGTAATTGGAGCTTACATGTATTAAATATGAGTATTGTGGGTACTAGCGACTGTAAGCTACAATGTTCTTGGCCAATTTATGTATTTTCAACTTAATGATAATCGTTAATATTTGCCTTGGTTCAAACATAATGCAATCAGTTTGCTTCATATATTTGTAAATTCCAAGTTAGTAGTTTCACTGTGGTTTTAACTAGTATTCCTGACAAATTGGTGCTGTTGGTGTTAACAGCTAATTTGGGAAGGACTTGGACTTGGAGGAGGACCTGCCGTAGGAAACTGGAATAGGTACCATCAATACAAGTAAAGGATGTTATATTAGTCTCCCTAATTTCTATCATATTTGATTGTTTGATTTGAATTACTGAACCAAATTTATATTTATATGGTAAGATGGTTTCACATATCTTGTTCTTTATTCTTGCTTATTAAACATTATTTAGATTCTGGATAGATGGCAAGAAAAGTAAAAGGTCAGGACTGTTATCTATATATTCTATTTCACCAGTTACTCGTGAACTTTCTTGCTTTCTTCAGCAATTTAGGTCATAGACACATGAAATTGTACATCTTTCTATTGCTGCTTTGCGTCATGTTCTCCGTACTTTTCTATATTGTCCTATTGATGCATGTTTGCAGTAGGCTAATAGTTGTTTGCAACTTTTTTTTTCTCTTCTTTTTTCGGGTAATTATCTCATATCCCCTATGGTTTGACGAAATTTCAATTTTCCTGTCAGGTTTTGAAAATTCGTTCTTATGCCCATGTCACAGGCTTAACATGCTTTTCTCCATTTTTTGGGAAGCTTGTGGCAATGAACAAAGAATGCATTTTTTTTTTTAATGAGGTGGGAAATTGAAATTTCGTCAAATAACAGGGTTCTCTGATAATTGCCCCTTCATTTTTATTTAAATTTCTTTGAAAATTGAAATGTTATGTGTAGTGCATTATTATTTTCATTCCATATGATGCTTACCTAACCTAAACTTTGAACTTCATGATGTACAGTGAGAAAGATAAGAAAAAGGTTCTTCTTGGCATAGGTGGTGGGCATTATGCACCTCGGCATATGGATATAGCCATGTAATCCTCAATAATTTTGAAACCTTTTCTAATACCATTATCTAATTTGAGCTCCAAATGTACTTTCTAATTTTTTAAATTAGGTGACACAAAAATAACAAACTATTCCTGGTAGAAACTCTATATACTTTGCTCCAATGTTTCATTCTGATTCACATTTCTCATCTTTTATCCTGAATCTTTCTTCCAAATTTTGGATTTTTTATGAAACGAGCTTTGCATACTTTGTGTTTCTTCTGTTTTCTAGTGGATCTTAATCATTTTATAAATACGATTATAACTGCTTGTTATTGGCACAAGTTCTGTCAAATTGCTTTGTACTTTGTACATTAATATTTTTTATTAATCCATGAGACTTTCTTCTTCCGTGAATGCCATGTACGAGTCTATGTCCTAATGACTGTTTCTTAGCCGATCCTTATGAAAGAGGCAGTATTTATACTGTGAATATTAATACATTTCGTCATTTCTAATGATAGGAAAGATGGTGTTTGGGTTGGGCATCTACTTTCAGGATATACATTGCCAATGGAAGATCCAGGTCAGTCAAAAGATGCAAAAGATATTGGTGGGACTTGGAAACAATCAATTAAAGCCGCATTTGAGGCAACAAAATTGGCTTTTCCTGGTGGCGAAATTGTGGCCCATCTTGATCACAAGTAAGTTTACCGTTGGAATTAGTAGAAAAGCCGAACTACCTATCTGCATGCTTAACATAATATTCTAGTTTAGTGAAGCATACTATATTTACAACATAGTTCCTGATGAACAAACTCTAGTTACTGCATGTCTTGAAGTGATATCTAAATTTGTTCATCTATTCTCAAGTAATTTATTTATCCAAGGCTCGTGATTGTCTCCCCATGAAAATTAATATAATAAATTTTGCAAGCTTGAGACATTTTATTGTGATTACACGTTTTTTTTTTTTTTAAAGATTTATATATGTGATCTTTGGTAGCTTTTTAGAGTCCAATGAAAGTTTTTTTTTTTTTTTTTGGAGCAAAAAGCTATATATTCACTACTAAAGGCTTATTTCTTCATTATCTGGTTGCCAGGAGTTTCAAGAGCTGGCAGAAGAAAGCAATAATAGATTTCTTAGAGGAGCAGAAAATAAAAATTGGCAAACCAAATGATTTCTACTGAACATGGATGAATGAATGAATTGTTTCAAGCTTGAGTTTTTCATACAACTGTAAGCTGTCGGCCAAAGAAACAACCGTAGAGTTTTGATAATGCAGGTAATTAGATATTTATAGCAGGTAGGACACAGAGATATCCTAAACAAGTTCATCCCCGCATTCTCTATGAGGTAATAGACACATTGCTGTGCCGCATGGAGGCTTCTTGCATATTTGATAGTCCATATTTTATGCCATTGACTTTGTATTACTAGTGGGTTTATTCAGTTGATGTTACTAATAGAATGAAAGGGTTCCCTGTTGATCCACCCCATTTTGTCGTTGTAGTTTACTAAGTATGCATACGAGTCCAATTCTTCTGCGCCATATTCAGTGTATGGGCTACTAATATGCGAAAAACATATAAACAAAAATGTAGAATTTTTGTTCACATATTTACTAAGTATTGATTGTATATAAAATAATACACTAGAAATATACAGGTGATGTTATTCTTATGCATACATATGCATGTTAACCACCAAACTTAATCCTAGATATAACCTCTAACAGTATTGAGTGGACCAATCAATACTGTTAAGAGTGACTCTGTCATGAATCATGATTCTTAAAATTAAAATACCTATTTGAACGTCTCTTTTTTTTTAAGTAAATCAAAGAAAAAATAATATTTATAGCATTTTTTAAAAATTTATAACTACAATAATATCATTTATTATATCAACTTGTATATTTTTACTATAAAAAAAATGCCCAATTCAAATATTATACATTGAAGTCTCAAGTTGATTATAGATAATTAATCTGTTATATATTAAATTTTGACTAATTAAATTTTAAATCATATTCTTATCTTTATTATCTCTGTAACTATACAAAAGGCCAAAGTTTTGGCTTTGGTTGTTCGATGGATTATTATTTTTTTTTTTAAAGTCAAATAAAATAAATTTTTTAATTACCATTTTACAATAAAAAAATTTAATAGTGTTAATTTCAACATCAAACTTAAATATTTAAATATTAAATATCATACATTTTATAATATAACTTATTTAAATATATAATTTTGTAAAAAAAAAATATATATAATGATAATATTAATACTTAAATTTACAAATAAATTATAAAATTATAACTATTTTATTTATAATCTAAAATATATTGAATCATTTACGAACTAATATTTTTTTTTTTGATAAAAGTGAAATTATTCTAGAAATTTGAAAAAGTGATTTTTAAATCATCATTTTTAATTAAAAAATGTAAACAATAATAATATTAAGACTAAATTCATATATTTAAATATTATGTATCATACAACTTATATAAATATGAATATTCGATATCATATAACTTATATAAATATATTATTTTATAAAAAAAAATGTGTATAATAACAACAACAATACTTAAATTTATAGCTAGATTATAGAGTCATAACTATTTTTTTTATATTTTAAAATATATTATCTCATTTATAATCAAACTACAAATAAATTAATTAATTACTTAAATCAAATTTATTACCATAATTTACTCTAACTTTTTGACGTTGTCTATGATTTTTTCTCTCTTCATAAGAGCCAAAATATACAAAATATTTAAAAAAGTAATTTTTAAAGCATCATTTCATAATGAAAAAATTATATAATATTAATATCAAGATTAAACTCACACATTTGAATATTAGATATCATATATCTTATATAAATATGAATATTTTTTATTATATAATTTATATAAATATACCACTTTATAAAATAAATATGTATAATTACAATACTAATATTTAAACTTTTGGCTAAATTATAGAATCATAATTATTTTTCATATATTTTAAGATATATTTACTAATTTACAAACTAATTTTTTCCCCATTAAAGCTAAATTATAATTGAAAAAGTGAATTTTAAAGCATTATTTTATAATTAAAAATGTGTATAATGAAAATATCAAGATCAAATTTGCACATTTAGATATTGGATATCATATTACTTATATAAATATCATATAACATATACAAATATATCACTTTGTAAAAATTGTATATAATAACAACACAAATATTTAAACTTAAAGATACTTTGTAGAATTATAACTTTTTTTTTGTAATATTCTAAGATATATAACTTATTTACAAATCTAACTACACATAAATTAGTTGAATATCTATATAAAATTTTATGGCCACAATCATAAAGTAATTTTTTATTTATAATAATTTTATTTAGTATTAATAATAATAAAATGTAATTAAATATAAGGTTATAATAAATAATTTATATATTTTTTCAGTGACATTGACTAAAGTGGCGTTTAGTTCGCTGAATATAATCGTAATCGTAATGGAATGTAATGTAAAGGAATCAGTATTACGATTACAGTGTTTGGTTTAGTTACTGTAATAAAAAAAAGAATCAGTATTACAGTGTTTGGTTTGAGAACTGTAATGTAATGGAATAGAAAAAAAATTATATAATTATTTTAAAAATACAATTTCAAAAAATAAAATTTCAGAAATAATACAATTTCATAACAACAATTAATAAAAAAATACAATTTTAGGAAGAAAAAAAATACAATTTCAAGAAAAAATACAATTTAAAAAAAAATACATTTAGAAAAAATACAATTTCATAACAACAATTAATAAAAAAATACAATTTTAGGGAAAAAAAATACAATTTCAGGAAAAAAATACAATTTTAAAAAAAAATTACATTAAAAAAAATACAATTTTATAACAATAATTAATAAAAAATACAATTTTAAAAAAAGAAATACAATTTAAAAAAAAAATGGAGAGCCAAAATCGCGATGGGCTGGGCGGCGATGACATTGGGCGACGGACGCGAGCTGGCTGGGACGACGACGCGAGCTGGAGGCGACGCAATGGCTGGCCGGTGACAACAACGCGATGGCAGAGGACGTACGGGATGGGCTGAGACGCACGCGGAGGACGCGGGCTGGGACGCACGTGAGCAATGGCTGATTCCCCTGGTACTGTTCACACATGTAATGTAATCCCCATTCCTTCTTCCACCTCATGTAATCCTTATTCTTTCTCCTAATATAATCAATTACATTACATTATATGTGTTTGTACCAACCAAACACTGTAATATGCATAATCAATTACATTACATTACTGATTCTATTACAGTCTACTAAACATGCACTTAAAATTGTATGAATATCATTACTATATTTTTTGTAATATTTTTATATATGTAAGAATAAAGTATACACAAATAATAATATATTTTATATAAAATAGAGTTTAAATTTTATGATAAATTGTATTTTTCAAGTTTATATTTATTTTTAAATTTTATCTATTTTATTTTATGATCATTATTGTCAACTAGAACTGAACACTATAATACTAAAAAAAATTAACAAATATTTTTAACTTAAAATATGTATTTTAATTTATTATTTTTTGAGTTAAAATTTCATGTACAGATTAAATAAAATATTATATATTTATAAGTCAATTAACATAATATTAATTATTTATTAATAAAATAAAAATAAATTAAATAATTAGATAAAATATTATATATTTATCAGTAATTAAGTATAAAATATGTATTTATTAAATAATTAAATATAATTTATATAAACTATTATTAAAATATTTTATACTAATTATCATATTAATAAATTAATTAAAATAGCCACCGGTCCAAGTATGTATGTGAAAAGCCAGCACATTTTGACAAATAGAATTAGATATCAAGATAACATTAATTAATTATACGTCACCACTTTTGACTTATTTGTGTCCGTCGAAATTTCGAATAAACAATAATAAAAAAAATTATTAAAAATAATATCTTTAAAATTTAAAATAATAAAATTAATACTTTAATAATATTAAACATCCAATATTAAATATATCTAAATTATTATAATTTAATTTAAACAATATTTAATTTTAATGAGCATTTAAAAAAAATATAAATTATTTTTTAATTATAAAAATATATAATTTAAATTTAAAAAATATGATTTCTATTATTATAAATTTAAGAAGTAATATTTTTATTATTTTTACAAAATAATATTAACAATTATATATACATAGATAGATACTTCTCACTTTTTTGGCCTAAGAGTTATTAAGCGTCTTGATCTGTTATCTATATTCTATTCGACCTTGCGTATCAAATCTTCATTCTCTAGCCTTATTTTGCTGGCCTAATAAGCCACTGACAATACACATGAATTCCTTTAAACCTTCACAAATGTACGCATGATATTCTGACATTCATTCATGATTCATGAATATATCCTGATATTAGACATCATATATAATCAACTACCAACGATAGAATAATACTAGTTTTTCTTTCTTCTGTATCAATTCTTTTTTTTAATACTAACTGGTCCTAAAGTGATGTTAAAAATGGGGAAATATTTTCCAGAATAAAATATCATGCCAAGCAAATTTTGAATTCGAAGCCACCACAAGTGCCCTATTGGTATTTATTAAAAGTATGATTGCACTTTGTGTTTCTTCTAGAACTTAGCAACCCTCTTTTAGTTAATAAAAAAATTTATGATTATACAGTATTTTTATGCCCGGTATCCAAATATAAAATATAGTTGTATTATATTAAATTATATTATAACTTAATCTGTATAGTGTTTGATAATATAGTCGAATTAAATTAATTTTATATATTTTACTAAAATTATTTATATTTAAAATAATTTTTTATTATAAATTTTATTTAAATTAATATTTAATTTATTTTTATATTTTTATTACATTTTTAAAAATGAAAAAAATATTATTTTTAATTTGAGATAAAAAAAAAAAGTTAAGATATATAATTTTATAACTGAAAATTCAGACAAACTTAGTTAATTGTCCAGTACAATTTAGACTCACATTTCTTGGTCGAACAAAATTTATAAATAACAATATTATTTTTATATTGTACGATATGTTTTGATTTCATGACCAAAAGTATAACTTGTACATGAATATACAATCAAAATATTTAATACGGTATAACAAACATGTCAATAGTGTGAATGGAATCAATGCCACTCCAAATACCGTTAATTCATTTATCATTAATTTTATATGCATACAAAATGAAGGGATGAAAGTAAATATAAGTAAATTTTTTTTTTTTAATGACCAATATAATTAAATTAATTCCACCATATACTAAAACAAAACAAGAAGGTACTACGACTACAATTTTGATCATTCTTATTCAAGCATATGTTTGGTACTACTTGTGCCAAATTGTTTATTGTCTATGAGGCACAATATGCTTCTTTTCTTAGGATTTTCGGCGTCCAGACTTCATCTAAGACAGGAAATCGCAGTTTAGAATCAAACTTTGTTGGTAATGCCCTATAAAATAAAGTTGAATGTTTGTAGACAATACTAAATAATAAATGGACAAATAGAAGAGACGTTCAACGTAGAAGAAAGAAAGAAATAAAATATTATTGATAGTTTTAAACCCAAATTTTTATTTCTTAATCTATTTAATAATTGTTAATAAAAATAAAAACAAAAATTATTTTCTCTATTAAAATAAATAAATAAATGACTGTGATTTTTATACGTAAAAAGAATGAATAAATATCAACCTTCATTAATTGTTTTATAATGTAATTTTTGGGACATGACTATGATCCCACAATGTGCATGTTTGGCTGCACAAGTGTGTTAGTAGTTTATTTTAATAAATGAAATAAAATATACCTTTTTAGTAGAGAAAAAAAAAATTAATTCGAAGCCGTCGTTAATAAAACTAACATAATTTCTATCATATTTTAACATTTATCTCAAAACAAAATTTATTCCCTAATTTTTAAAATACATGTTTTGATCCTAACTTATTATATGACTAGTTTTATTTTCTAATCCCATTATTCAAGCTCTGCATATATTTAATTGTTAAAATATTTTAAATATATTTTTATAATTTTAAAGATAAAATATATCCACGTTATAATAAGTGTTGATAACATGTACGGAACACATGTTCAAAATATTACATGTATAACTTGAACACATATTTAATGCAATAATAAACGTACATTGAATCTATGTACTTAATTTATTTTCCATTCATGACTTGATAGTAGTGGTATATGTGTAATAGCCAACCTATATATGTGATCTTAAATAGAGAGACAATGCATATGTGTTAAGTTTTAGGAGTAGTTACCATCAATTTGGCCATGCATTCTTTTGCTTTCTTTAAGTAACAAAGTTTAAACTCCTTGGTGCTCTTCTTGAAGAGTTCTTTGAAATGAGATTTAAAATTATATCAAAAATCATGAATACATGACTCATTTGGATCTGCTCTATTTAAAAGTGGTTTTAATGAAAGTGATTTAAGATAAAGTAGTTTGGTCATCAAAAGTAGTTTCAAATAAAATATTTAGATATTTGACATAAAAATAATTTTGATTGATAATTTATTAATTATTTTATAATAAAAATATGTATTTAAAATTTATTTATTTTTAAAATATAAATAATGCGTATGTGCTTTAATAAAGATTGTTACATATTTGAAAGTGATTTATTTTATTTGAAAACATTTTTAATTAAAAAAGTCTCGATTTCAAACGCATCCGTAGTTTAATAATAAAGGATCTAGTTCCGATGCTTTCTTTTGTATGATCTTTTCAATTTTCATGGTATCGAAGGACCTTCTGCTGGCATTTATTGTGAAGTTGTTATGGATTTTTCAAGGGCTTCTTTGGTGAAGGATTTTCTAGTGGCTTCTTTTGTGAAGGATTTTCAAGTGTACTCTTCTTTTGAAAAGGCTTACGTAGCTTATTCTTAAGACCCTTTTGCCCTTTTACATCCATGAGCTTAAATAATATTTGATCGACAATAATAAAAATAATAATGTAAATTATTTAAGTTATTTTTGTGTTTAATTTAACTGTTAAACTTAAATAGAACGTAAATTATTTTAATAGTATTAAGAATACTCATTTCTCCTACATAACTGCCTTCAGAAAGTTGAACTGCCTTATTTTATTTACATATTTGTATAATTATTTATTATTATTTTTTTATTTTATTTTATTTAAAAATAAAAATTTATTTTATAATTTTATAAATTATAAATATTATTTTAATTATATTACTTAAATAAATATAATAATAATATTATTATTATTTTGATTGAATCTCATTATCATTCCCTTATAAAAATTGGTAGCCGTTGTGGCCTTTTTTGGTGCAGCAGTAACTTTATGTTATCGTAATTGTATATGATCATCATCTAAGAGACTTTAACACCGCCTTCAAAGTCT
Source organism: Elaeagnus macrophylla (assembly GCA_029378325.1). Classification (NCBI taxonomy): domain Eukaryota; kingdom Viridiplantae; phylum Streptophyta; class Magnoliopsida; order Rosales; family Elaeagnaceae; genus Elaeagnus; species Elaeagnus macrophylla. Next base: position 6,962,744 of record CM055642.1, on the reverse strand, counting down.
TCTTTATTATTATAAGCAAAGATATGTGATGATGACAATTAATTGGTTAGATTTATTTCCTTCCACAACATAATCATACAAGATTAATATAATTATAATTAACTTCATAACAAATCGTCCACCACTTACAATTTCTTTCTTGTCAGCCATAGCCCATAGTATTTATCTTTCTTTCTTTTTTCCCTTCTCACTCTATTATATAACTCCACAATTGTGCATATATACTTTTTGGCCTTTTATTTTGAAACGCTTATAATCTCAAAAAACATATATAATAATTATAATGAGAGTTGCGTTAAAGTATTATGCCTTTTGAGTCTAATGATTACTTTGCTATTTAGCTTTACTTTGGTTTTAACTAACTATTTATAAAATAAATAATGTACAAGCAAATTACACCATAAGTTGCTGAGCGTGTCATTCATTATTTAGTTGTGTACTTGTATTTAGTGGTACACCTATCTCTCAAATTTTTAAGAGACACTAAACAATATTTAATAATATAAAGTTATAACATAAAATTAAATTAGACATTAGAGCTAAAATTTGATAATAAGAATTGCAGAAAAATAATTATCAAAATATGAAATTTATTATAATTTTAATGGATTTTATTTAAAAATTAATCAAATTTATGTATAAAATTTATATTTAAAATATTTTATACTTAAAATATAAACATAAATTTAAGTTGAGAGAAAACATTATATATTACATATGACCCAACTTCCATAAAAACTACAATATTTTATAGGTAAAGTTAATTAAATTACAAAAAAAAGAAAAATCGTCTTTTTTAAAAATCAATTAGCAATTAAAAATAGAGATAAATTTATTTAAATTCAGTATTACTTCTTAATTTTTAGGTGTTTATTGTCACTAATTCAAATGACACATGATTATAAATAGAGTTGTCGCACTGAAACTATGTTCTTTGCTAAATTGAAAACATGCACCAAATTATTCAAATATGAATCCTAAATTGTAAAAGGATATGAACCAAATATATATATATATATATAAATAAGCTCAAGCTCCTAAGATTTGCAATTTTTTTCAGTTATAATTTTCACCTACATGTAAACAATAATAAAAAATCTCACACCCATGACACGTGTAATCAATTACAATTTACAAAGTGCTTGTAATGTCCGCCTAGTTATGAAAGTAAAAGATTTAAAAAAACGTAAACATTACCAAAATATATAATAAAATAATACTATCTCAAACGTTTCCAAAAAAAAAAAAATCCCAAAATTAGGCCCTGTTTTGGATAATTTTCAAAAGAAAAAAAATATTATACCGTTTTCTCCATTTTTTTTTTTTTGGAAAAAATCTCAAGAGAACTCATCAAAACAAAATAACAATGATCTAAAGGACACGTTAAAGATGTCAATTTGTGTGAGTTTGCTTAATTTACGTTGGTTCGAATTAATTCAATTAAAATTAATTTAATTATAATTAAAATTAAAATTAATTAATGTCATGAATTATTAACCATATCTTAAACTAAAAAATTTGAATTTGCCTAAACTAGCTCAATTTAACTTAAATTTTTATTTTATGTGTATTAATTGATCTTTTATATTATTTAACCCAATTTTAATTTAAAATATTATAAATTTTTTTATAATATTTAATTTAATTAGAATAATAAAATTTTTAAATCAAAATCAATGCATTCCAACAATATTAAATACATAATTATTTTTTTTTTTACAAGTTTTTACAAAATTAAAAAATAAAAATTTTAAAATTATAAATATATTACAAAATAATTCAAGTAATCGCTATCTAAAATTAAAATAAATGAATATTTTAAATTTGAACTTCATGTAATTATTTTTTTGATAAAAAAAAATTTAATGTAATTATGATTAGCGATAACTAGGGGTGTCCACGGTCCGGTCGGGTTTTTAGTAAAAAAAAATTAACCGGATCGGACCAGACCGTTTAACTAATAAAATTTTTAAAACCGTCCAATTTGGTCCAGTTTGGTTAACGGTTTTCAATGGTTTTTAAAACTTTTTTTGCTAAACTTTTTTTCTATAACTAAAAATGTAATTAAATTATAACGCGACACACATAATAACAAATTAATACATTAATCCATAAAATACATATTCATAATACATTAATCCATAAAAAATTCAAAACAATTACAGTCTAGATTCTAAAATAATAAAAAGTTTACACAAATTCATAACGACTAAGAAAATAAATATTTTAAATTCAATAAATTAATAGTGAAGCCTTCATAAACTCCTCAACTGCAATAAAAAATAATTATTAAATTCAAATATTAAAAACATACATTGAAAGTTTTTAATTACGAAACAAATATACCTAGAGGGGGGTGAATAGATTATTTTCAATTTTAATAAATATTAATTATGTAACCTAATCACAATGGCCAGACATGCAATCGCGTGTAAAGATAAAATGCGGAATAAAAAATAACACACGATATTTTTATGTGGAAACAACCTAGGCCACTCCAATGACCTAAGAGAAAAACCACCAGTCCACCGGACCACCTAACTATCCACTATGAAAATCAATGTTCAATTACAACCATAGGTCCTAGAACTACCCTTCACAGATAGATCCCCCTTTCTGTAATTTACTTACGAGCCGCCGCTCCTTTCATAGCCTCCACAAGCTAGGTGTCTGGATCCGGACCAACGTTCCGATCTACTTGAGTCCCACAAGATCAATCGAACCCGTCAATTTCAGTAATTTCGAGTCACACGAAATACCGAGCACGTCACCTGAAACGTTAGCACAAATAGCACAAGTACAAAGTGTGTCCTAGAGCGGATTCAAACAATGAAAAATCCTAACTAGCAGATTCAACAGCATATGATATAAAACAAATCAGCTAGTAAACTCTAGAACTATCATGCAATTCTAAATATCATGAAAGACAATTAGGCACGTGAATTATTCAAATATAACCGCACAATATGTTTGAACAATTAAAAACAAGAAAGTGCCTAAGATTAATAGATGAAGAGAATAAGATTTTTCGTTGAAAGCTTTAACAGATGTAAAAAAATATTATTTCGGTGTGGGTTAATTGTTTTGCACAAACAAGTGTTGCACAAACAAGTGTTACTTATATAGAGTCCAGTTTGACTTGAAAGAGAATTAATAATAGAGTACAACTCTACTCATATCAGGATTTAGCTTTGACAACAATTCTACTCATGTTAGGATTTTGCTTTCACAACAATTCTACTCAAACAATGACTCTTCTTTCACATCAATTCTATTCACAACAATTCTACTCATATAAGGATTCTACTTTCACAAGAATTCTATTCATACTAGAATTTTGCTTTCACAACAATTCTACTCATGTTAGGATTTTGCTTTCACAACAATTCTACTTAAACAAGGACTCTACTTTCACAACAATTCTATTCATACTAAGTGTAGTGCTCAATTGTGTGAGGATGTATGCATGAGAGAATATTTTACCTTTCATATGAGCATTGCAAGCTTGGTGACTCCATCATCATGTATCATCTGATTGAACGGTGAACACTTATGCTAGATTACAATTAAACATTTTGTCCACGAAAATTGCCAATACAAATAAACCTTACAATCTCCCCCTTTGGCATTTTTGTGTGACAAAATCACTCTCTCACTACATAACGCTCATAGCTAAAATATCATTACATCAATTACATTAGTGGAACTATCTATGATCTGGTGGACCATCTTCGCTTTATACTTGATACGCTCAGTCCACTAAAATTAGACAAACAAATAGCACACAAGTTTGGCTTGAAAGCCTCATTGTTTATTAATTCAGTGTATATAAAGGTGCGAATGAAATGTAGTGTATGTGCACAATTAATGAATCTAATATCTCTCCCTAAATCCAATCTCTATAGCAACATGAATCTTTCTCCTCCTTTTTGACATACGAAATTGACAAATCATGAAACAGTTAAGATGATATGGATCACTCTCCCCAAAGTTTAACAATTATCTTAGTGGGCTACAAATGCATATGATCACACATGTATATGTCTAAAGCATGTAGGAGAAATTGCATAATTCAAAAGAAGAATAATGATATATGTATGCAATGACTCCCCCTAAGTTCTATGACTCTCTAGAGGTAAAACAAATTTAAAAGAAAACAAAAAATATTTTTTTTTATTTTTTTTTTTATTATTATTAATTTTTTTTTACCACAAAGCAATAAACTCATTTAAGACGAATAAACATACAACCAATTGAAAAAATTATTTTTGCTTAAATTTTGATCATTCATTGTATTAACAAGTAAAATAAATAAGTCATACAAGCACACTAATACATATAATGACATATTGACATTCACTTAAAGTAGTATACAATGTGAACTCCACTTGCATTTTAATAAATTCATTTATAACCAATTATAAGAGATTCAAAAGAAAATAATTTCATCTATCATGCTAAATTATAATTGAGTCTTCATTCTTACATAATAAAATATGTCTATCAAAAAGAGATTTCCTATTTTTTTTTTAAAAAACCTTTTTGTTCTTTCTTTTTGTATATGTCAAATGAAATTTCTTAATTAAATTTTTATTTTTTATTTTATTTATTTATATTCTTTTTTAAACAAATACGAGCAATAAATCTAATATGATCCTAAGCTGAGTATTTAACATGCACACGTCAATAAATTTGATATTTTTTTAAAATTATTTTTAATAATTCAAATTTAACTTTACTGAGCAAATAGACTGAAGAAGTCTTATATGTATCATCTATGTTTCAATTGTATGAAAAGTTTAAAATATAAAATGATCAAATAATTATAATTATAAAATATTTATTAATAAAAATTAATTAAATTATGACATGTTAATTATTATATATAACTGATAAAAAATATTTTTATAAATTTAATTAAGTTAAATAATAAAAATGTTAATTTACTAAAATTAGAATTAGAATCCCAAAACACTCTAGTAATAAATGACCAAATTATTTATCTAATTTTATTTTAAATTTTTTTAAATAAAAAAAATATGTTTATTTTTTATAATGTTAAATAATATATGTTTATTAATTGTGTAAAATAAATATTTATATATTTTTAAATAAAATAAATTATATATATATATATATATATATATATAATAATATATTATATATATATATATATATATAATCATAGTATGCAATTAAACTATTAATTTATTCTTGTTATTGTGTAAGGTGATTATTTTTGTTATGTATTTTGTGTATGGCTGATCCATTTTGACATTAGTTATTGAAATGTTTCTATTAAAAGTATGTATTTCGTGGCTTTAACTTAAACTTCTCAATTATAATAATTTACTTATTTAAACAAAAATGTATGATAATTACTTTGATCGGAAAAAAGAAAATTAATTAATCTTATGCTAGCAACATTCCTTCATGTGTTATTATTTTCAATAAAATTACACATGTGAATTAAACAGATAGGTACAAAAAGATGTTCATAATATTCCTCTAAAAAATAATTAATAAAAATGGTAGCACCTCCCTTACTCTCACTTATTAGTAATAAATAATATGTTAAATAAGGAAGGAACATAATATATAATACTAATATATAGAATAATAAATAGAATAACATATTATAATTTACATAATATAATTTATTTAATCTCTAATAGAAAATGATCTCACAATTACTTTTTTATTTTACATTTTAAATTTTACATCCAATCAATAATTAAAATATCATTTGATACATATTATAACTTAATACATATAACACTATTCGAATAAATATGTCATCACTTAGTAAAAATAATCGGTAAATGTATTGAAATTTGTGATATATTTATATACTATGTTGTAATATTTTAAGTTATTAAAATATAAAATTATTATAATAATACTTTAAAAAAATATAAATATTAATAATTGATTATAAAAATATTTCATTTAATTGCTAGTATATTCTAGCCATCATGAATAACTCTTCATATTGAACAATAGATGCGGTATTATTTATTATTTACAGTATATACTTTCAATCGACTATATTGTTTTCAAAAACATTAAATATTTATATTTAAAAATAATAATTACATTAATTTTGAATATAATTTGCCGAATATAACATATCATTACTTAAGTAATAAATAACTTTTCAAAATTTGTGATATACTAGTAAGTACCTATTTGAATAACAAATTTGCACTTACATCCACGCAGCTTAAATTTTTTCACTTGCAAATATCATCTAAAATATAAATTAAATTTTTTAAAATAATTATAAAACATAGAAAAAAAAGGTACAAAATTAAGTCATATTAATATTAGTGAATTGTATATGTCAACTTATAAATATTTATTACTTAAGTATAAAATTAGAACGTAAGTAACAAAATAAGAAAATTTTATTTATTATAAATTTGTAGATAATCATAAATGATATATAATATGATTATTGATAAGTATAATCAAACTCATGTAATTATATTTAATAAAAAATTGTCATTAAATTTGCGATATATAGAAAGGAACTATTATTACTAGTAAATTAAGTAATAATTATATTATTATTGTATAGTAAAAATTGATTAAATATATGCTTTTAAATTTTTAATCATATTTATTATTTAATTAATTATTAATTTATATATAAGTTATGATACAAATTATAATGTAATTGAACATTTTTTGTAGTTAAGGTAATAAGACACTAAATTTTTTCATTAAGAATATAAGTTTGAATCTTACCTGTGTAATAAAAAAAATATAAATTTTAGAAATTTTCTTTTAAAATGATACAGATTATAATTTATTTGAATCCTATTATTTAATATTATTCTATATAAAATATTTTTTTTTTGATAAACTAATAAAATAGTTAATAAAATAATTATGTAATTATTAATTAAATTACGTTATATAAATTAATTTACTCAAATTATGATAAAAAAAAATTTGTTTGAATTACGGAGAACAGACCGGTTAATATTGCTATCTCTCCCTTTCCGTTCTATGTATGTTTAGTTTTCTCTTTCTCGGCTAGTATTTATTGCAGAGAGAGTGTGAGGGAAGAGGTTGACCTTTTTCTCCTGCAACAGAAGATAAAAAAGTTTGAATTCTTCTTAACTAGGTATTATTTGTTGGTTGTTACCTGATTATAAAATTACCCTTTTCATATACCTCTTTCTGTTTCAAGCAAAAGAAAAATACTCTTAATGATCTTTTTATTTATTCATTTTCTCCTTTTCACTCTCTCTCTCTCTCTCTCTCTCTCTCTAGCTCTTTAACCTTTTATCTTCTTTGCCTTGTGTTTATAAATCAGTTTAATTTTCGATTAGATATCATCTAATGGATAATGACATTTCTCTACCTGCTCTGCTCTTGAAGCTAAGGTTCTTACCCTTTTCATTTTTCTAATTTTTTTTTTTAAATTTGATTTGTGTCAAAATATGGTTGATTATGATATGTGAAATTGGGATCATCATTAACGTTTTATCAACCCTTTTCTTTTGTTTTTTAGTAGTATATGCTTTTCTGAGATGAGAAAGGGAAAGTGATAAAAGAAAAGCTACAGTTTCATGTTCCTTATATTAAAGGTGTTGAATTTTTGGGTTCTCTTATTTGTTTATTTTTCTCGGTGGGATCTCTTCTAGATCTTTCTTATTCTCTTATTTTGGTTGCTTCTGTCATTTCTTGTTGTTATTGTTGTTTTTACACGAATATCAGTTAAGCTCCTATGGGTTTGTCTCTGTATCTTTGTTTTGATTATTTGGCCAAACCTTTTATTCTAATGGGTTAGATCTGATTATTGCTAGATGACAAAACGATTGTGCCATTTTCGAAGAGGACTTTAGCAGTTTCCTTTTGATTTAAAATTTAAGCTACAATTTTGTTGTTGACATTTTATGGGAGCTTTAGAAAAGTTGGGAGCTATTTCAAATTTCTTGTGTCATTTTTGTGTATGATTGTATGAGACATTGTTATTATGTGCCACCAATGCGCACGGGTTAAAATTGGTTTAAAAAATGGGCTTTTAAAGTAGTCTTATATATATTAAATGTCATGTTAATGTAAAATTTGATACGTGTGATGATAATTTGATTATGGGACTAATTACTGATATATATTAGAAATATTTTGGGGGCTTTTATTGTATAAAAGTGGGTCCTTGTACCCACATGTCAAACAATAACACACTAAAAATAAGACAGTGATACTGACTGCATCACTCAATATCTCAATATCGCTCGTAAATTAATTTATAGGTCTTTTGTATTTTCAATTAAACCATGTTAAGTGAGGTCTGTGGAAATTGCAATTGCATAGAACTTATTTGTTTTCTTTGAATGTTTTGCAGGGTCAATGCTTGAGAACTTTTCTTGCTTGCATCTCTGAAGATTTATGTTGCCCTTCCTGTAAAAAATGAAACTTGGTAATATTTTTTTTTTTTTGTGTTTCTTTAGAATTTTTTTTGCATATATGACTTTCCTTTTTGTGATTACTAGCTAGTAGCTACTTTCAATTGTAGTTTGCTGTTTTTTCAATTCAAAATTTCTTTGTTTTGGTCCGAAACACTAGCAACTGAATTAAGCTTCTTGGGTAGGGTGATTGTCTCATTAAAATTCATGTTTGTTAAATTAAACTTCTTGATCAATCATGTTTCTCTATCTGTTCTTCTAAAATCTAATCCTCTTATTGACTTAATTTCTTTCATCATTATTTGAATTGATATAGATGTATCATGGTCTTAATATGAAAAAAAAAAAATAGTACTGTTGAATGTAATGGTGTCACAATTTGTCTTTTGAATATTTTTATTTATATACCGTTGGTATGTTCTATTATCTTCAGATTTTCGACTTTATTGTCATTTTTAAAATTTTGTATTCCGTAGAAAAAGAAATATTCCATGAAGCACAAGGGCATAAGCCTGATTCTAAATCGTGTGTGTACAAAGATAATGTTCCGGTCTCAACGGGATTCCATTCTGGAAAGAATACTGTGAAGGGAAACCAAAAGAGGATCTCATGTGACTTGAAGGACAATAAGAGGGATGGACCTCTGTTACAATATTCAATGGATGACAGAGAAGTCTTAGCTGCAGCAGAACATCGTCATTCTAAGAGCATGGATGTCATTGAAACTTGCAAGGAATACCATGCTAATGATTTCACGGTTCCATTTACTAAATCTTTTGTTGGCATGGAATCAATAAAGAAGGATTCAGATTACCACTCAGACAATACTATTACAGAATGTGACCTGCCGGAATTTATAGTTTGTTATGAAGAGAGTAATAATCAAGCTGTCAAGGATATCTGTGTTGATGATGGTGTTCCTCAGGACAAAATCATATTTGAAAGCGGCCTTCAAGAGAAGGCTGTCTCTAGCTTCCTACTTCCTGATAGGGACCCAAATGAACATATCATTAAAGATGAAGTAGAATTTAGTATCTCCGTTTCAAATGGTTTAAATTCATCAGAACAGAAAGATTCAGACATAGAATTTGTTCATCACCTTGAATCCAAGGATACAGCAGTGGAAGATCATGAATATGATGATATAGCACACTTAGCTTTACAAGAAGTTTCAAAGAATGAGGTTTCTCTTGGTGATATTCTTTCAGTTACGGAGCCTACTACAGAAAACTTCAATTTCACTAAAAAGGATGGCAATGCAGATGAACAAGAGATTCCTCAGGTATGGGCAATATTTATGTGCTATAAATGTTTTGTTAGACAGCACACTTTATTTTGTTGCACTCTTTCCAATAGTTTCAGTGTGAAGATTTTTGGATCAAACTGCAATTTTGATGTCAGTAACTTTCTGGTATGCTAGTGACCTGAGAATGTGAGGTATCATAATGAGGTTAAAAAATTCAAATATTTGTCAAACAAAATGCTATGAAGTTACGAAGTTATTGTCCATTTGGTGTTTATCATTTGTGAGATGATGAGTTAGCTATTCTAATCTGTGTGAATTATGATATCTAAGTTACTTGTTGGGACCACTGGCGTTTTTGTGACTGATCGTGCCATAAGTTACTCTTTAAGAGTGTCATTTTGAATTTTGACTTGTGTTTGATGTTTGACTTTTGTTCATGCGTGGGAGGACATGTGTTTTCAATTTTGAAGTGGATGGTTGGTTGGATTTGAATGCAGAAAGAAAGTGAAGTAACAAACTCCGAGAGCAGTGCTTTAGTTCCAGCTGCTGAAGAAGTTGACACTGAGAGTTTGCAAACTGAATCAGGCTTTCCGTGTATTTCATGCCAAGATCAAAATGAGCAAGGAGAGTCCAGTTTTTCGGGAGTGCATCGATTGTCAAGTCTTGTACATTATTCAGAACAAATAACATCTGGCAATGTGTCTCTTCGCTCAGATAGCAGCACAACTAGCACCCGCTCTTTTGCTTTCCCTGTGTAAATCATTGTCAATCCTCTTAAATCTTTTGTTAATTAATTTGTTCTAAGTAATCTTAATAGGTAATTTACTCTCCTCTTTTTTTCACTTGGTTGTATGCAGATTACAGCCTGAGTGGAGTTGCAGTCCAATTAGGATGGCTAAAGCTGACAGAAGACATTTTCGTAAACATAAAGGTTGGAAACAGAGCTTTATTTGCTGTAGATTCTAAGTCTATTCTATCCATAGTTCAAGCCTAGATTTATATATAGATCATCTTTTAGTTTTCTGCTTGATGTTATATAATCGTTATTATATACATCAAATCTTTATTTTATTTTTTTGGCCCTGATGAGTTATTACATCTTTAAATTCATACTAATGCTGTAATCAATATCTGATATTCATCTCAGTATCTATATTGTCTTTTCCATCCTGGAATTCATTTATTTACAAGCATTGCATTTTTGTTAACCTTCTCACCTGTTTACCTATTATCATCTGGGTTCATTCAGCTGCTTAACATTCCTAGATGTTTCTTCATGCCGTGTAATTAGTCAGCAACTCTTGTTGTCAACTATAGAAAACAGATTATATATAAAGCTCCAATATGCTTCAGATAGATCTTCTTCGTTTCTTTTCTTTAAATAATCATCAGCAATGCTGGTGTTCTGGTTCAGCCTCAAGTCAATGCTTTGAAACACACCCAATATCGTTTGATAAAAAGACTCATGGTTGTGACTTTTGTATTCACTTTCACGTGATGTGTTTGAATCTTTATTAACAGAACAAAAACATAATTCCTAATCCAACTTATAATATAATATTATTATAGGAACTTTTGAGGAACTATTGTAATAATATTGATTGATATCAAAAATTTGAAATTTCATTCCAGAAGCTGGTTTTGAACGTTGTTTTGGGAAAAATGGTGAAACGCCGTTTATAAATTTCACGTTGAGACGACTTGTCGAATGTATTGGCCTGGCCCTCCCTCATTGGTTAAATAATCATACTTGGAAAGAGGCGGACTGTTCTTCTCTTGAAACTACTAGCTTTGAATTTCTACGTCCAAATGATTTTAGGTGTTGAAATCAAAGCTCTATTTTTTTTTTACATGATATCTTTTGTTTTCCACAAAGTAGAACTGTCTAATGCATATACTTTGATACTCCAAGTACGTGATAATTTTTATATAAATTTTAGAAAAGTTAGCCTATTGAATACAACAAAATGAACATTTAAACGTGGTTCAAATTTGATGGATAAGACTATTGTTCACCCATTTCTGTTTTAAGTAACTCCTAATGTACATGGTGAGTGGTGGAAGTTCGAATTTTGTCCTTCATATCAAACTCTTTTTTTTTGTGTGGCTAAGATCCTTCATGTCAACTTTAGATTAGAAGACTTTCTAATTTTTATTTATTTATTTTTACCATATCATGTGTCCTTTTTACTTGGGCTAGAGGCCCATTAGTTTTTTTTTTTTTAGTTCAGTTAGCAAACCGTGTCGTACAAGTCCAAAAGAGAGCATATTAAATACACGACGTCGGATGACTGCACCTCTTTGTCGTCATTTCCTCGAATAGAGAACAAAATCACACAAAAACCAGAGAAGCTTACGAGAGAGACTGAGGAAGTCGAAGCAAATGGAAGACTTATGGAAGAGAGCCAAAGGCTTCGCTGAAGAAGCAGCCAAGAAATCACAGAGCCTAACGAGTCCATCCTCCAAAATCGCCGACTTAGTCTTGGAAACCGCCAAGAAATCTAGGGAATTGGCAGCCGAGGCTTCCAAAACAGCCGATATTATCAAATCCGCTGCGCTCAAACAAGCCGATCAGATCAAGTCTCTTTCTTCTGATATGATCGTCATTCCTCCTCAGCTATCTTCTCTCTCCATTTCCACTTCGAACTATTCATCGTCATCTTCTTCATCGGAGCTCTCTCAGTCGGAGTTGCTCCAATTTGGCATTACTTCTGATCTGACCGAATTTGTTAAAGGCCTCACTTCTGCTACTTTTCACAGCTTTCCGACCCAAGGTAACTTTGAATATACGTCGTTTATCGCGACTTGGTTTTGTTTGTTTCGTTAGATTTTTTTTGTTGTTGCTAAATTATTGATGAAATTCATATGAATTGGTTTATATCGTTAGATGTACTGGAAGAGGCTGAAACAGATGCTCCAACGACGGCTTTGAATGTGCGGAAAGATCTGACGGAGTGGCAAGAGAAACATGCTACTTTAATTCTCACCACTGTTAAGGTCAATTATCTTTTGCTATACCCTGTTAGATTTTGATATTGATATGGTCAATTATCTTTTGCTTGCGCTATTAGATTTTGATATTGATGTTCGTCTTATGTTTTTCTCTTTGAAACAAGTACTGATAAGTGATAACAGGTGATTCAATTACGGCATTTAAACTTCATCTTATGATAATACTCTCATCTGGAGCCCTATTACAAGTCTGTTGCTTGCAATCCAAAACGTGAAAATAAAACACTGAACAATATATTAATTTTTTCTGTTTTGATTGTTTCAGTTTAGGAATTTTTTTTTTATGTGATTTGAAGAAAAGACGTGATGTCAACGTGCAAACAATGTCATTCCTAAAGCAGATATATGACCAGTTGAATATTTTGCTTGCCAGTCATAGAGTTGCATCTGTTAGGCACGCACCTTTTTTTTTACTTAGATGCAAGCTAAATTTGGTGTTTCCTAATCCTTTGACAAAGAATATATGCTGATTCGTAGTGTTTCTCCTACTAGGTATTGATACATGAAACAATCCACCTTTTCGATGACGTGAGTTTGATATAGTTGAAACTTGAAAGTATGATTTGATTCCTGGGCAGTAGCTGGCAGTTATTTTTTAAATATATTGCGGAGTGAGAATTTGACCCAGGGTGGACAGAAATTTCTTGCCTTTACCAACTGTAATAGAAGGTGGTTAACGTTATGAAGTCAAGCTGGCAGTACTTGTTTATGCCTTATGCATATACAATAGTTATGATTTATGAAGTCTAGCATTTAGGTCAATGTACTGTGTGTTTTGGAATTTTTAGGTTGATATATGTATATCCGAAATTCCAGTGCATTATTTTTTATGAAATCATTTGCCTCGTAACTATATATTGCACACAAAGGGAAAAATATAAAATGCTAGTTTTTCTGAAGTGATAATATATATATATATATATTTTTTTTGCAGCAAATGTCAAGGCTAAGGTATGAACTGTGCCCACGTGTTATGAGAGAAAGGAGATTCTGGAAAATATACTTTACCCTTGTCAACAGCTATGTATCCCCGTAAGTAAAAACTTCCTAATGGTTTTTGCAAGATTTATGTTTCATATTGTTTTAAGATTTTTCTCGCCACATGTAGGATATTTTTGGGAGTCCCCTCTAAGCTCTTACGGTGTATAAACTAGGCTATATGGGTTAACAGATTCCTTTCGCCCCTCCTAGGCTTCGAACCTGCGACCTGACCCTTAAGTACGCAGATTCGGCGAAGCTGGTACCATCTGGGCTATAGCCCAGGTTCAAAGCAGGGAAAGGAATCTGTTAACCCATACAGCCTGGTTTATACACCGTAAGAGCTTAGAGGGGACTCCTAGAAATATTCTACATGTGGCAAGAAAAATCTCAAAACACATATGTTGGGACTTTTCGAGGGAATGACAATCACTAACGTTTTATGCTAAGATGTAATATGAGTTTGCCTGCATTTAAAATCTTGTTCAATGATACTTAGCTATTTAATCTATGAGGGGAAATTGGTTCACTAGGACTTTTTCATAGGATACGTTTAAAATCTTGTTCAATGATACTTAGCTATTTAATCTATAAGGGGAAATTGGTTCACTAAGACTTTTTCATAGGATACGTTTGTATAATGATGAGGCAATGTATAATTAGATTGGTATAAAAAATGTAATTACACAGTGTCATAAAATCAGGATATAATATTTACTGTTTGCTATTTAGATGTCAATACAATGACTGTTATTTGAAAAGACTCGTACTTCAGGGGAAAAAGACCAGTCGTATTGTTGGATAATTTCATATTTATTCTTAATTTTTTGTTTTTCTGTTTATTAACATGTAACCAGATATGAGAAGCAATACATTGAGGAGATTAAGCTTAAAGAAGCAGAGCAAAAGAAAGATGATAGTGTCAAGCAAGTACCTTCAGTTGGAGGGACTGACAAAGCAGAAGGAACAGAAAAGAACCAAAGTAAAATAACTTCCAAATCGTCATCTGCTGAGCAGGATTTGGATACCTTCCTTCTGGGAGATCTTGAAGACAGTGATGGAGGTGCAGGTACATATTCTGTAGAACTCTGTATAGACTTTAGATGCATGCAGTCTAAGAGATCATGCAATTTAGTTCCTTTAATTTTTGAATCTTTGAATGAGTTGGTACACGTGAGGACCCAGCTGGAGAGTATTCTCTTTGCAGTTACACAACTGAAACTGGGACTTTGTCAATCATTTCCCGCAGTTTTCTTTTAGTTCCACATTATTGATTCTCTTGCTTGGTCTTACAGATGATGGTGAAGAAGGCTTTGATGATGATTTTGACAAGATCGGCAACTCGGTAAACCAGCGTCTTGTAAATGTGTTTATTTAGTATTTACAGTCTGTTTTGTGAATAGAATATGCTTATCTTGTACGTTTTATCTGGTATATCATGAATCATGCATATGGTTCAATCTTTGTTAAACAAAAAGCATGGCCCTGCTATCTTGATGAAGTTTTCCCTGTAATTAACCAAGAAATATATGGTTGGGGAAATTGCAGGACCTTGAAGATGAGAAGAATACGAAAAAGTAATAAGAAATGCTGCCAATAGATTGCGAAGTAAAAGTGAAACATGGCTTCCACGAGCAGGTGTTAATATGTCGCCGATATGAATATTTGTATTTTCAAGTTATAGGATTGTATACTCGGTGAGACAATATTTGAGTTATATTCGTTTATTACATTTAATAATTTTTAATTTACAAGTAGAAACTGGTTTTATATTTACTCGTCAAAAGCATTTTTTAGACACTGATTTTATTTTAATCACTTGGCTTTGCACAGCTGAGCTATTTATAAAGCCAAGTCTCTCTGTTTTTTTTCCCATTTTTGAAAAATTGATTTTACTGGCATTATACCTTTTTTTTATGAATAACTGTCATTATATGAAAAATGTTGAAATTTCATTTTTTTTTTTTTCATTTGGTCTTCAATTGTTTTTTAAAATACAAAATTTAGTCCATGATTCATGAAAAAAAAATTATAATTTGGTCAACAACCTTTCAATTATTTGTGATAGTTAAGAATAGATTAGGTATTTTGGTAGCTTTTATTTAATAAAATGTATGTATTTGAATTCATATTTTTGTAGTGGTATATCATCAGTTCTTACATTTAATTTTACACACTATTAGCTCAAATTTTTTAGTACACCATCGGTTCTTATATTTTTGTAGTAGTATACCATCAGTTCTTACGTTTAATTTTACATACACTATTGATCCAAAATTTTTATTTAATTGGGGATTGATGCATGTGTATGGCACATGTGAGAATTGTGAAGGGTAAAATTGTCTTTAACATACTTAAAACTTAATAAAAAATATTTATGAATAAATTATTAATTTATTTTTAGAATAAGTGATAATGTGATATAAGATTAGTACAAATATTTTATGAAAAATGTAAATTTTAATAAGTGATAAAAAGAAAAAATAATATTATTAATGAGATATATTGTGTATATTTCAAAAGCAATAAAATTTATTTACAATTGTATGAGACTATTTTTTATTCACTTTTTTTTTTTAAGTTTTATATTTAATTTTTTTTTATAATTTTTAATCATTTGTTCAAATTTTTATAATATTGTTACCATTTTTATAAACATATTAAAATGACACTTATATCTTTTGGTTATTTTAACACAATTTTATATCTGTCAATATTTAATATATTATAATAAAAATTTGAATTTATGTTTTTTTTCAAAGCTTAAATTATCAACGATTATTTTGGTCCCTCAATAGTTACATGTATAACAATAGTTATACTTCAGTCAACTACATTTTGATTTTAAAAAAAATGTGTACTGTACAACTTTTATAAAGTGTACAAGGATATAAATAGGGCATATATAGACGATTTTTTTTTACTAAGAAACTGAGCATCATATGTCAAACAAAATTCTGCAAATTGAACCCAAAAAAAAAAAATTACAATTTTTACAAATAATATCTCCTGTGCTCAAGTGGCTGCACGCCTGCACCCTGCGTTAGTGGGACCACCAACGTGGAGAAATAGAAATACTTCAAGGAAAAAGTTATAAAAAACTTAATTTACATTAAGTTATTATAAAATAATAACTTATACAGTACATGGTGGTAGATTAAAAAAAAGTGGGCTTAATTATTTAAATAATAGGTAGTTGTCATATTAGTTACGGTTTAAAAGAAAAGAAATTGATTCAAACAAAAGTGCTCAAAATTTATGTATTTTAAATTATACAAATCTTAAATAATAAAATAAAATATTATTAATAATTATAACTAGATCCATATTTCATGAAAAATTGTTTGGAATATACTCACTCGTATGGATATATTGATTCAATATAATAGCGTATTCGATCAAATTGTTATTTGTTTTTTTTTTCCAGAAATGGCTTGGAGATGTCATTTTTGGTATGTAATTTTACCCTTTTGTCCTTATTATTTCATATGAACTCAAAATCAGATCAGACCCTTTATATATATCCTTAGTGTATTTAGAGCATCTAAATAAAGGAGTAATATTTAGTAACGCTTCTCAAATAATTAGTGTCATTCACCATTACTTATGTGTAAATTTACAATTAATTAAGGCATATATCTAAGAATGGAGAAGAGATTCACCATGTCGAAACTTCATAGATATTTGCTCATACTTAGGGATGAAAAGAGATTCATTGGATCGGAGCGCCACGAATATTTGCTCCTTATGATCTACTTTGAATATGATTAAAATATATCATTTTTAGATCGAACCGGATCATAATTTATGTACAAAATCAACGAATAAGATCAAATCAAGTTAAATTATGACAAATTGATCTGTGAATCAGACCAAAAAAGATTCATCCATTGATCGATCAAAAATCTAAATATTTTTAAAATTATAATTTTAGAACTAAAAAATTCACACATTTTAAAATACTTTTCAAAGTCTTACAACTATTTATTTAGAAAATTTTATAATATCTTTTTATATAGTTTTAGATAAGATCAATTTAATATTGTTAATTTTTTTATTAAATAATTTTTTTTTGAATTTATAAATTTTAGCATTAATGAAAAAATTAAATAATAATTGAAATATATTGATTATAAATAAGTAATAAAAAAATTCATACAAATTTATAATGTTATCTTTATTTATCAATTTAAAATATATTATTAATCACATTAAATAATGTATTTAAAAAATTAGAATAATTTGAATCTGATCATAGATATCCATATAATTCATACATCAACAACTAATCTAATCATATAATGAACCATATATCAAAAAGATCAAATCAGACAAGACCTTTTAGATAAAGGATCGAACTAAATTATTACTGGATTAGATTAAATTCGATCCATTGTTAATTTTACATATATTAAGTAATAAATATGACACAAACTTTAATTACATATTTCAATTACTATTTATCACATAAGTAATGTCAAAATTACTATCAGGAATGGTAAATAACATTATTCAAAATAAAGATAGGAGTAATTTTTTCACTTAATAAAAAAAAATTATTTATTTTTCAAAGAGTAAGTAGTAACATGATATTTTAAGTTATTAAAATTATAGATTAGTACAATTTTTTTTAAAAAAAAAATACAAAATTAATGAGATAACTACGTGATATTATGTTCCTGAAAAACCACGTAGCATGTTTGTGATCCATTTCCACTGCCGTGTGGCATGAACCACCAATGCTGCATCACTAACCGAGCATTGGAAGTAGTGCTCATCTTACCTTAATTTGATTATGACCTTCCGAATTCTTAGTCACACGACCATCTAAAGCCTTCCCACTTAAGTCATAACAGTGATTTTTTTTTTTCTTGATTAATTCAACAATTCTAAGAATAAATAATATATGTCTCTTCCAATTCTCCAAAATCCCATCTCAATTTTAATAATTCAACTGTTAAAGCTCTTGGCATCTCTTTATTTAGCCATTCTCTTAAGCCGAATATTGATTTTCTTAACTCTCATAAACATTTGGATTTATTCCTTTTTCATTGTACCATTTCTCTCTACTTTTCTATTTATCATTCTCTGTAATTTCATATATATTCATTTACCCATTACTTCAACTCATCATGAAGATCACCAACTTTTTTCTATTAACTAGCAATTACAAATGTTCTCAAGTAGTTGTCACCAAAAGTTGTAATGAAGATGAGAAGATAGTGTTTGAGGGTTGCATGAAGGAGAAGCACGTTAGCTTAAACTTGGAGGATTTTGAACTTCCTTGCGATCTCTATGAAACAAATCATGATCATGAGGACAATGAAGCTATTAAGCTGGATCAAGGAAATAAAATTAATATGGAGACTTGGCAGATTGTGGTTCCCAAATCTGTCAATAAAAAGGATGATCAACACAAACCGGTATGTGATCAATTTTGATTGCTAATTAATTTATATTAATATTTAATTTTGTTAATTTAATGGGAGTGCAACTTTCTAATTAATGTATAGGAAGATGGGGATTTGGCGGGTAATTATAACTTAATTGGAGTGCCTATTTAGTTTGATTTTAACTATAAAAAAATAAATAAATTAAGCTTTCACTAAGATTCTGATTTTATATTAGGATTTTTTTTTGTTATCGTATTATCATAATATATTTATATAGACTTATTCTATGTCCAAATTAATTCCATTTCATTGTTGTTAGTCCAATAATATTTTGAGTTGCAAACGTTTATCCTTATATTTTTAGAGGATTTAGTTGGAATTGTGTTGTAACTTGGAAGAGTAAGGAGAGTAAGCAAAAAAAAAAAAAAAAAAAAAAAAAATATATATATATAATATATATATATATATATATATATATTTGGATGGTTTTATTTTAAAATTTAAACTAATGTTCTTCTCAAAAGATATGATTTGTATGAAATTGACACAAGATAATTGCAAGACCTTGTGTGCGTTTTACAGCTTAGTATACTGTTAACTCGTATGTTTGGTTTCGCAGTTCGATGAACTTCTGAGCTATTGGAAGAGGAAGGAGAAAGAAGAGGCATGGAAATAAAATTCCCCCTTTCTTTGCTATTGAACTACTTTCTGGTTGTCATGTACCTTTTAGTTTTCTGACATTCAACAATGATTGATTGGAACGTAAATTGAGCATAGTTAATTGCTTTTTAGCTTTTTGAATTATCTCAAAATCAGCTTCATCTTCACATGTAGGTACTTAAAAGCAATGTAACGAGCATAGAAATTAACTAATGTTTCTTATACGTCTATATGCAAAATGCTAGTAATAATACTTAATCTTCACTACGTTAATTATATTTTAACATTTTGACAATTTTTTTTAAAAAAATAAAAATAATTTAATTTTTAAAATAATTTTATCATGTATCATATTATTATTATTAATATAGATACAAATTTATATAATCATAACATTTCTCGTCCACATATATATATTTGTGTTGTAGCTTTAGGCACTCGTTTCTTTTTCACTATATAGGTCATTGTACTAGAATTTTGGCATCATGTTACAGTTATATGTCTTCTTCCCTCATCCACAGGCAACACTGTACCTTAGGTATGTTAGAATAATTGTCCCACATTGATAAAAGATAATACAATGAAAGAGTTTATAAGAAAGATGAGTATCTCTACTCATTGGGTTAATCTTTTGAAATTAGAGTACTCATGGTTCTTATAAAATTCTATATGGTATCAGAGCTTCAGTCGATCAACGGGCCAAATACTTTAGGCTTTGCCTCGAAAAAAAAAATGAATGGACCTTGTGAAAGGAAAAAAAACAAGTGACCCAAATAAAATATAATGTAGTAAATAGATTTAAAATACAAAGTGATGGACTTTGCAAGAGACAAAGATCCACACTTTAAGGGGGGATGTTAAAGTAATTGTCCTACATTGATAAAAGATAATACTTTGAAATTAGAGTACTCATGATTCTTATAAAATTCTACAAGGTACCCCATACTGGCCTTCCTCTTCAGCAGAGGAGCCTTGGGGTTGTTTGCTCGCCTAACACACCTTCGCTTGGCTTGGCTAAGTTAGATTTCCTATAACTGAGGAGGGTGGGCCAAATATTTGTCCCAAGTTTTTTTTTCCTCTTCAATACAATCATATTTTTTTTTTTTTTTTCTTTAAACTTAGAAAAAGTATGAAAATTACGTGATAACTCAACTTAGGAAAAGTATGAAAATAACTAATGATTCAGTTGGTTAAGTCTACTTATCAAATAGAGATACAACGGATGTTGGGTTATCCAAGTGTTTTCTTCTTGCATAAAGGTTGCAAGTAATTAAGAGCAACATTTGATTTATTAATTTTGTAGACTCATAGGCATGCACCATGAGGCATGATCAGTTCCAGGCGAAATCCATAAGTTAAGCCAACAGAGAGCTCTATGACTTCTATAAACTCTACCTCAGTATCATTTTTAAAGCTTTCATTTTTACCTCTAACATGATGAAAAAAGTATGTGTTTACAATAACAATAGTACTATTGCATGTCCGGACAACTTTTTTCTGAAAGAAGAATTACACAAAGTTTTAAAAGCTGAGTACTTTACCCTTTACATATGTTATAGCAAAGGGATGCTATATATATATATTTCTTAATTATGATGTAATGCAACAACATAAGTCTTTAATTATTCAAAATTGCAATTAATTATAACTCCATTTGGTAAATATAATATTGATCAGTTGTTCTTAGGAGGGTGGTGTCTTGGTGCCCGGTAATCAGCACTGAAAGCAACAAACTTCCCATCATCAGTCTCTTCAACAACACGACCAACACTACTTATCTTGTATTTGCCTTGTCTAACTTGTTGGCTTGAACTAGAGAGCTTTGATTTGTAGCTTCCATCACTACTAACACCAACTTGACCAGCTTTAACCTTATTTGCTTCTGACCTTATCACATTGTGCAAACCCATTTTTCTTCCTCCAATCTTACTATTTTGATCACTTGTTGTCATTTCTCTAGGGACCTGATATTATTGAAAATTAAACAATGTGATATATATAGCTCTAAATCAAGTTTCATATCATATAGTGTTTCAATTTTTTTTATTTTTTTAAGAGAGACAAAACTGAAAAGTTTGGTTCACATTGAACCAGACCGTTTAAACTAAAGTAGTATGCCCTTTCAATGAGAACGTGTATCTTTTATGTTTGTTTGTTTTTTGTTGATAATAAACACAAATACATGGCATGCACAAATGATTTGATATATATTGTGCTGAGACTATCCAGTACTTTTGAATCAATTTGTCAGTAGTACACATGTATATACTCTTGTAAATACTACCAATAAAAACACATACACATATAAAAAAGTAAAGTGGCAAAAATTAAAAGATTAAAAGAAAATTATTATAAATTGTACTAATATAAATTTAAGTTTTTGTGTGCAGTTAATATATAGTTGGTGCACAACAAGTAACTGATTCAAAGTGAAAAGTTTGTAAAGACTCACCTTTGCATTTAGAGCAACAGATATTTCATCTTTGGCATTTCCATCTTGTAAGACAAAGAAAAATGAGTTATTTATAATACAAACTGCTTATGTTTAGTGTTGATAATTAAGCTCTGAATATACCTTCATTAATGTTAGGTTTTGCCATGGAGAGCCATGAAGAAGATAACAGCAATAGCAACAACAAAGTCATATTCATAGCGACCCTCTATATCTCTTTGTCAGAATTCCCTTTGTGTCTTCTTCTTTATAGAGTATATATGTCTCTTGTCTAACAAAATCTATTTGTGAAATAAATTAAGCAACACATACAAGACAATATATATATATATATATATATATATAATTTTTTTTTTTTTAATTTCAAGTCAATAAATATTGGTTTCAAACACATATATATACATACAAACATTAGTCAAAACTAGGGACTAGGGTTTTCAAACACACGTAGCTAGGCTTCCAATACGCCTTGGAATTTTCCAATAGATTTTATAAATTATACTTGAAAAAATGTGGAAAATGCTTTGAACCATTACAAAAATGTTACATAAAACCTCGTGAAACCCATGTGTAAGTGAAATGACTCAAAATGAAAATCTCAAAGCATGCATTAACTTTTTTGGCAAGGAATTTGATGCACTAATCTTTTGATGCATTAGCTTATTCTCTGATTTTTCAAAAACAAAATTATCCTTCCTTCAAGGCATTGTTCAGAGATGCAAATGGTTGTGTTTGTCATTTGTATTTGTCTACCAAGATTAGTTGTATGATAGTTAGATTAGTTTTTAAATTTAAAGTTCGTTTTTAATTTTTCATAAATATATTGTGAACAGAAATCCACAATATATAAAGGGTTGTGTTTGCGTGGAATTGAAGGTACGTGTATTGCGTCGGCCCTCTCTTATATGTTCAACGCAAGAGAATAGAATTAGCTTTGGTTGCCGAGTTAATTTTTGTTGTTTTATCTGCGTTTTCCTGAGACTTCCGTTTCATTTTTACTTTTTACTTTTAGGGTGGAGTTTGTTTATTGTCGATTTTGTGTTTATACATTTTACCTAAGAAAATAATATTTATAGTATCTTTTTGGCTCATCATGTTACATGTTACATACAAATATATAATTTGATGTATAAATTGCATAATAAAACTAAATCGACAAACTTGTAGAGCTGAATGTAATATGTAACATGCAAAATATAGATAAATATAATAGAATATTACATACAAAAATACAAGTTGCTGTAAAAAATTACAACTGATGGGTTGCTGGTGAAAGTCGTCGGAACTCTAGTGTTCACTAGCAAGCAGTCACTGGAACTATGGTGGGTTGTCGACAATCGTCTCCGAAACTCCGCTAGGTCGCTAGAGCTTTTGTGGGATCTAATTTGCAAGGGTATTTTAATATTTATATGTGTGAAGCTATGAATTTTGGACTAAAGTTTGCTAATTTAAAAAAAATGTAATTAGAGTGAAAAACATGCTATAGAAAGGCAATATTATTCTAAGTATTACTTATATCAAGCTTATTATTTTTGCTATATAGAAAAAGTTTAATGTTAAATGTCGATCAATTATGTATCGTTTAATGTTAAATTCTTTCTAGTTAGGTCAGATGTTCTTTTTGTTATAAGTTTTATATAAGTATTATTTGAGATAATTTAAATAAAAAAAATAAAGTGCAATATTAATTTTAATTCGAATGATACTTTAAGTAAAAAAATAAGAAATTATATATCCAGTCAAATACCTAGAAATTTTTTTTTTTAATTTCAAAAATAATAATGGAAAAATGTACAAGGTGATCAACAGCTTAGTTAAAAAATTAGCGGTGCATCAAATCAAGAAAAACTAGGAACATGCATGAGGTTGGGATGAGATGAGAGAAAAAAAAAAGGGTAGTTAAACTTCGAACCATTCGCTAATAACTAATGAGAATAAAACTTTATTCATTGATATTTCAACAATGCTAATATATTGTTCGTTCCAAATCAATGAAAAATTTGTATAGCAAATCTTAACGGTAAAAAATGAATAGTTAGGGGTATTTTTAACACTATTTATTCCTTTTCTTTTATAATAATAATAATAATAATATGCTATTGATTTAAAACTAATGAATAATAATTCCAAGAATTTATTATGATATTTTCAAATTCTTTGAAAAGTTTATGAGTTTTTTTGGGAAATAGAAGAGTTTTATGTAATTGAGGATCTTTTCACCAAACATTAATATTTATCGTTGGGTTGGTGTCCCTCTTTTATATAGCTAGCTTTGGGATTCAACTTAAACCACCTGCAAATACCTTTTTCAAGGTAGGAATATGTGCAACGTGCTTCATGAAATTCGGAAAAAATAAATAACACTTCCATGTTATTTAAGTTGCAATATTTTTATCATTTTATATAGTTGAATTTTTATTTTTTTTATTTTAATGTGGGTCGGTACGGTTGCATATAGGGTTCACAACTTCACAAAGTACACAAATGAAAATTTAAAATTTTCACATTTTACTAAGAAAAAAAAAAAAAAAGATCAATGTGTGAAATAAAAAATAAAAAATAAATAAACCAAATTATAAGAATAAAAGAAACATACATCACAAAAATGTAGATGTGAAAAATTTATGATAATTTTTATAATTAATTTTAAATTTAAAAGTGAAAATTCTCAAAATGCATAAATCTTGCAATTTTTTTAGCCAGTCTTAATCTTTATACACAGTCATATGCTGCCAAGTATTTTTGACGAAACATATTATATTCACATTTGAAGTCAAAATTCTTGGAAAAATAACTAGTTGTTGCCCTTTTCGTGACCCATGATAGCCTACTAGCCCCACCAAAAGATATTGATAAAAGGAAAACTTACCATAAATTGAAATGTACTCTTCTTTCTTTCTTTCTTTTATTTTTATTTTTATAGAGCTAAACCAAAAAATATAAAAAATTATCACCGTACAAAAAAAAAAAAAACATTATGACAATTTATATTGTTCTCATCATAATAATAATTTATAAATGATTATTTTATTCGATTATAATGACTTTAAATTATAATTAATAATATAAATAAAATAAAATATTATAATTTTTTTTGTTTTAACAAAAACAAAAGTAGTAAAAATATCATTACAAAAAAAAAAAAAAAAAAAATATATATATATATATATACACACACACTACACTGGAGGCAAATTCTTTGTAAAGTCGCACTTGGCATTAAACTAATATAAAGACTTTGCTTTGACTAATTTCTTGATCAACTGTCCTTGCAGTAATTTGATTTCAAGGGAAGCTTGTCGGGGTTCTTCATGTAACACACTCGAACTATATTCTAGTCTCTTCTTTTTAGTTGTCTCTGTGCAAACAATCCCACTGGTCTATTACAAATGGCTAGTTGAGTACGCATCCGGAACTTTAATAGCATAGGAAGGGTACCGACATCAAAATTAGTTATAATTTTTTTATATTTTTAAAAAATTTATTATTTTTTACTATTTTATATAAACAATACCAAAAAAAAAAATTAAAGTTAAATTTTTTATGTATCAATTAATACAACACGATAACATAATACAAATACTACTAATTGATACAGTTTATTACCCCTCATTTATAAATTATAAATAATTGAATTGATTAGAAAATAAAATGTAAATAGTAAATAATATATACATTGTCTACATAATTTACATGAATAATGTATATAAAAGATATATGTACGTATTAACATGCTTTATTAGATCACTTCACTTAGTATGATATATATATATATATATGTTACTTTGCGCTTCAAATCATAAATGATAGCCTTTTAGTCGTGTGATTACGAAGGTTTAGTATTTCAAAGTGGAGCAAGTAAATTTTTAAAAAAAGTCTTTTTTACTACAACTTATTGCAAGATAACAATAATCTACATGGCAAATTATAATTGAATATTTAAAATAAACTCATTTGAATTATCTTGCAACAACTCGTGATAAAAATAATTGCTCAAATTTGAATGTTCAAAGGATATTTTGGATTTTTTTTTTTTTTGTTAGGATTTTGAATTTTTTTTATTTTTAATGTTGACCTCATTTTGCTTATAAAGACTCATAAATATAGAAAATTAGACTGCTACTAAGCAAAATCTTACAAAGTTTAGGTCAGTCCAAAGCTTTGGCCAAAATAATGAAAAGGTGTCATTATCATGAAACATTTCCCTTGAAATGCATTTACATTAGCATCCTTTCTAAGAAGCCACAATGAATACAAAAGATAAATTTCCACTGGAATTTGTTTGTCTGGGCTAGACCTTCCAGATAATGAATGAATATCAGTAATATATGATAAACTTAATCAGCAGCTTTGATCAATCTTGTAAACAGCAATTGAAACCAGTACAATCCATGCAAATAACAATACCACCACTTCCTGTAGTAGCCTACCCCTCGCAGACAAGTTATGTTTCTTATAGAGCACATACCTTACGAGTGCGACACAGCATTAGATGGACTATCGGTGCTTGGTTTACTAGTGCTGCAAATGAGGTTACTCAAGGGGCCATAAACATGTCCCATTTTAGCACGTTTTGTCTCCAAATATCTTTTGTTCTCCTTTGTAATAGGAGTCATTAATGGAACCCTGGTGACAATAGTCAAGCCATAACCCTTGAGCCCAACATACTTGGCAGGATTATTCGTCATCAGTTTCATTGTCCGAACACCCAGATCCCTCAATATCTGAAAATGAATAATTAGCGTATTCAGATTTCCAGTTTTGAAATGAAAACATAACCTTTTTTTAAGCATGTTATTTTTTCAAAAACGAAACTCTAGCTAAAAATATTTGTTTCTAAGCAAAAGCAATAGGGAAAAAAAAAAGGATAAAAGTTTGAAGCTCCTCAGACTTTAATGTATGATAGGAACTCTGGTAAATGTATAATGCTCTAAATTGATTGAGTTCTATAAAATGAAGATGGATTTATTATTAAAAAATGTTGGGAAGGGGGAGGAGGTAAGTTGTTTTGAATGCAAATAGTATTAGTGAAGAGCACCTTGAAATGTACCTAGACAGTATATAAACTAGAAAATACCTGTGCCCCAATTCCATACTCTCGTGAGTCAACTGGCAATCCTAGCTCCTCATTGGCTTCCACTGTATCGCGTCCATTATCTTGTAGGTTATAAGCACGAAGCTTGTGGCCCAAACCGATGCCTCTTCCTTCGTGTCCTCGAAGATATACCAACACACCCCTCCCTGCAGCTTCAATCTGCTTCATTGCAAGAGCCAGCTGATTCCCACAGTCACATCTGGCTGATCCAAATATATCTCCTGTGAGGCACTCAGAGTGTACCCTAACAAGAATATCTTCTCCATCTCCGATGTTACCCTGCTCATATCACAAGCTTAATGATAAAAAAACAATCCTCTCGAAGTCCCCCTTAGGGTCAAGTTTTGTAATCAGATGCAAGACATGTATTTTAATTTTCTTCTTCTAATCAAGACTTCTAACCACCATATATATATATCAATATAAATTAATTATTTTTACACAAGTATGCACAAAATACACATTTACTACTCATGAAAAGCAAGAGGAAGCAAACATAAAGTACATGCACTTCAAGTTTATTAATTTATGCTGGTACGAACTACTGGCATGGTTAGTAATTGATATTATAGATTCACTAATTATAGAGAAAGGACAAGGATGGGTGAAGCACTTTTAAGCATGCCAATAACTAGATTCACTGGACTTCAAGTAGAGCAACTTTCCAATGGTGTATCAACTTTAACCCTGTTTACTTATAAAATGTTGAAAGGATATGCATTTCTCACCTTAACCATTGCAATATGTTCAATGCCATCTATGATGGATCTGTAGCAGTAAGATGTGAATGGACCCCATATCGTTGGCAATCGTGCTGCAGAAGAATGATCCACTAATTTCTCTCTCTTCCTCCTATATCTATCAACGGTAAACCCAAAAATATTGTTAGAACAGACATTTCTGTGCTTGTTTTTGTATGAAAATTATATGGCCTGACAAAAGAACAAGATAAAATACTCTTTAGGGACATAGCATGAGAGATTGAATTTTTGTCTCCATTTATACAAGCTTTGATGCGGATCTCATGGACATAGCTTGTGTTTAGTACTTAGTAGTGAGCAATGTAGGTTCTAGCTGCTACCAAAATTTTATTGAGTTCAATAGGCAGTAAGATCCCAAATTCTTCAATATATCTCAATGACCGTCTACAAATGTGTTGCAAAAAATTATATTTTAAAATAAAATGCTCATTGCATTTTTTCAGTTCCTTAGTGTCATTAAGCGGTGTTAATACAGTCATCCTCTAAATGGATATGTGATATATTATCCGTACAATATCCAAATTTCACCTATGGAATGGAAAGAAAATAGCTCATGATAAATAAATGAATGGAGATGCATGTTTAAATTGAATTGATAGAACTAAATGCCATATATTCATTGATTTATGGCTGACTCCAATATATGTGAAATTACCTTATTAAATCAGCAATAGAAATCAATTTTAAGTTCTCCTGCCGTGCAAATTCACGAAGTTTTGGCAATCGAGCCATTGAACCATCATCATCCACAACCTCACAGAGAACTCCAACAGGATCCAAGCCAGCTAGAACAGCAAGATCAACAGAAGCTTCTGTGTGTCCAGCTCTTTTCAGAACACCACCCTCCCTATACATTAGCGGAAAAATATGCCCTGGGCGATTGAAGTCATCAGGTTTTGAATCTCTAGAAGCAAGAGCCAACACTGTTGTTGCCCTGTCATGAGCTGAGACCCCTGTTGTTGTATCATGTTTTGCATCCTAAAAATTTCAAACATTAAAAAAAAAAAAGTTACAAATGGGGACATCAGTAACATCAAAGTGGTCACATTAAAGGCTATCATATAGAAACAACAGAACAATTGACTTATGGCACAGGTGAGCAGCAATATAAATATTTTATTACATGGTTTATGCTTTTCATCATACTCATAACAGCAGTTAACTACATGTAACATATAAGATTCAAGTAATGTAAATAAATCATTTTTGAGTTAAAAACAAATTCCAGTATTCTGTATATAGAAAAAAATTAGAAAATCTGAAGATGTGCCCCAAAACAAAAGCAAGTCATGCACAAAAACATTTGAGAAAAGAA
Source organism: Elaeagnus macrophylla (assembly GCA_029378325.1). Taxonomy (NCBI): domain Eukaryota; kingdom Viridiplantae; phylum Streptophyta; class Magnoliopsida; order Rosales; family Elaeagnaceae; genus Elaeagnus; species Elaeagnus macrophylla. The sequence goes on along the minus strand of CM055642.1, from coordinate 6,933,412 downwards.
AAGAAAAGGATAACATCTCAGAATTAAAAGTTGTGTAAGAAAAGTACCCACCACAGTCACAGTGAATGCAGTTCGAAGTTTCTCATCATTTTCCTTATGATTTACCATCTGGGGAAGTTGCAATCTATCTAGATCTTCCTCTTTCATGCTCACACAAACTATACCAGTTCCGTGCCTCACAATAAAAGCCATGGCTTCTGGTGTTGCCAGTTGTGCTGCCATTATAAGATCTCCTTCATTTTCTCTATCCTCATCATCCACAACAATGACCATCTGCAATGCTATTGATAATCTTTAGTAATGGGACATAACTCAAAGAAATGAGATGCATATAACCTAATGATACCAAATACTATAGCAAATAGAGAAAATAAGCAAACCTTTCCCTGGCGAATGTCTTCAATGGCCTCTGCAATAGAAGCAAATCCTACCGTTGGGCGGTCCAGATCAAATTCATCATTATCAACAGGAAACCCACTAATTGTTGGAGCAGTGTCTACTGAAAGTGCTACAGCATCCAGCTGCATCTCAATCCCAACTGACTTATCACTAGCAAGAGTACTATTAACCAATACATTGTTGTCATTAGTATAAGACAAAACGTCACCTTCCCCAGATACGAATGTAGCTTTAGTTTTAACTGCACCCCCATTACTGGGTAAAAACCTACTTCCCGTCCTGATCGAGGCTAAATCATATATAAACCTGCTTGTTGAGTAGGAATAGAGACAGTTCAAACCACTGAAAATTTTATGATTTTTAAATGCCCTGCACAGAGAGGGCTTGTACTGGATTAGACAGTACAGTATATAGAGATCGAAACAAAGAGGAAAAAAAAGGTTTGTCCAAGTTTATAGGCAGTAAAGAAAAATGTAGTTGAATCTTTAATCTTCTAAGGTGCTCGTAGTGAAGATAAAGAATAGTCCATAGTCTAATACCAAGATACGGCAAAATATGCAGTAAAATCTTAAAGACAATCACAGGTCCACAAACGGTCAATTTCACCATAAAACATATTCACTTCATGTATACTTTACGAGTCTATATTAAAACTGACAGGTCTCAGGACTGCTAAACAGAATGCCCTTGCTGCAAGAAGTAAAAGAAGAATAAAAATTAACGATTCATGACCAAAACTTCTTAGCATGTTTGATTTTCTGCTGTGATTGAAGTGAATAAAGAGGAATCAGGGGTATGTTTTTTTCTGTGTTTTGAAAAGTTCACGCCTCAGAACCACAAATATCAGAAATATATCATTAGATATTAAGTGTGACATGTTTGATTTTATGCTGAATTTTGTATTTTTCATACTTCATTGAGAAACAAAGAAAGGATCCCCAAGTATTTTCCTAACGGCAATAACATATTTTTTTATGACCATAACCAAATACCAACTTCCATTACTTTGCACAAAGAATTTCGTACTGATGAGAAAGTTCGATCTGCTAAAATTAAGAAAATCCCACCATCCATATGCAGATCAAACTGAGACACCAAACCGACAAGCGACCAAGCAAAACAAAAAAGATCCAACTTATATGGGAAAATTTCATAATACCCATAAATCATAGAGGATAATAAATGAAAGGTTAAGCTAGAAAAAATCAAAACGGATAAAGAACCTGTATGAAATATTTAAAGCTAAACATTGATTTAAAAAGAACTTACTGTGGATGAGAAAGAGCAGTTGTAGGAGCAAAGACGTTGAAGGAAGCCATTGGAGTTGATGGTGAAGGCTGCCCAAAAGCTCAAAAATATACTCTTAGAAGCCTCCTGAGTCAATATTTAATGGGATGAGAATGAGACGGAGGCGAAGAAAAAATAAATAACTTGGTACTTTTCTGGATGCGAATCATGCAAGTAAAAAATGAATTTTATGAGATTTTAAAATTTAGATATATTCGATTAAAATTTAGATGTATATGCCCCAATTTTTAATTTAGATCATAAATGAGAATTTCAAACAATGGTAAATGAATTTGAGTATTAACAGGAGTGATAATCCCCTCTCCTCACATTTAAAAGAGGTGCGATTGACAAAAATAAAATTTTAAGTATATTTAGTAATGTTTTTAAATTTTTTTTAAAAATTATGTCTATTAAATTATAATTTTATATATATATATATATATTTTTAAATATTTTATTGTTAAGGTTATTGGGTTATAGTGTAATTAAAAGGTCACTAATTTAAAAAAAAATAAAAAATTTATAGATTTTAATGAACTTTTTAATTAAAAAATATATGTACGTGCATTTAATTATAACTTTGAGATATTTTTATAAGTATATTTAATTAAGATTTTTAATAATTTTTATATAGTTTTAAAATCCATATGCATTAACTAAAATTTTCGAAAATACTATAAAAGTTTAGATTTTTAAATATTTTTACAAAATCGGGACTGAATATAGCTAAATTTTATAAATTTTTAAAGACTTCTATAAAATCATAATTGAATACCTCTAAACTTTTAAATAGTATTTAAAAATCTTAATTAAATATATCTAAATTTTAAAAATTCATTAAAAGTATGAATTAAATACACCCATGTTAATTAATATATTCAAAAATGTCTACTCATTATTTTATCTATAAATTTTTTTAAATTTATAATTTTTTAAAAATCTTTCAATATTATAATTGAAAATACAAAATACTATAGTCAACTATAGAATCGCTGACGCCTAAGTTTCTTTTTTTTGGTAAAAAAATGTACATTTAAACTCATTTCCTTTTTATATTTGTACATCCAGTGTTCCTTAATTACAGAAAAAAGATATATATAAATTCAAATTTTTATTATATATATATTGCAGTAAACAATGTCATAGTCTTTCACCACCATTTTCCTTCCATATACTCTAAAATCCTACCATTTTCATCAACTTTTAACTAATTTCTACCAATATTTCATTAGCTCTTCCACTTTTAGTCAGTTTTTCAACGATTGTCACCATGTTCGTTTTTTCACAAAGGAGTATTTCTTAAATCATTCCTCTGCACTTGACTCTCTCTATTTTCCCAGTTACTTGCCGCCATAAGCTTCGCTGTTACAATCCATTCGCTTTCTTGACGAATAATTCACAAGCTTTGTTGTTGGTTTGCAGATTATTGGTGCTTGGATGACTATGGCATTGCTTGCCTTTAGTTATGATGTTGGTACTTGGTTGCTGCTGGTTATTTCTGTTAGTGTGTATACTGTTTTATTAGTTTTTATGTTAGTGTATGTGTTGTTTTGTTAGTATTTCTGTTAGTTTGTGTGTCTTGTTGGCACAGTAGGTTGTAGTGTATTTGTTTGTTGAATTTTATTAGACTATTGAGTTAAAGTTTTTTAGTGTGTGATGCTTATTCTTAGATATAATATTAAGGTTGTTGCATGATTACTTTTTCTAGTTTATGATACTAGGAGTTTTTGTTTTTAGTTTTAGACTACGTGTAGTAATTTCTGCTGTGTCTGTTTTTTTTTTTTGGATGATTGATTGTATTTGTGTCTTCTTTTGCCAGTTGTGTGTTTGTGCTTGCGAATATTAATACAATTTATATTTTGACAAAAGAAAAAGAAAGAAAACTCCAATTGTCTCATCTTCATTCCTCCTACAACAAACTTTATCTCTCCTTCGTTTTCTATATTACAATATCATTTGTCTCTCTTTCCATCATTCACGTCATCACATATTTTATTATTGAATGCAAACTGATTTCAAGCTATAATAGTTCAATAGAGACATGAGGTTTAAAGAAATTTTGAAATTAAATTAGGCTTCATGATAAAGAAAGGGAGAAATTTCATTCGTTATTCGTCAATTGTAACTTGCTTGGCCGCCGTAATTTATTCCTTTTGATCTTAGTATATCATCATTAAAAAAACAAGAGAGAGCATGACTCTTACTTTGAACCAGGGATTTTTTTTTTTTCCGATCTTTATATGCAAAATGTCTATTTTACCATTCTATTATCTTAAATTATGTCAAACGTCAACAATATTGAACTTATTCTACGTTAGATTAATTATTGTAGTTGTTGATAAGGTTGTGCATTTTTATTTTCAAAATTGACTAACTAATCTCAATTTAGGTCCAAATTAATTTTTTTTTTTTTAAATTAGTTGGTTCAAAAGGTCCAAAATATTTTAAAATTGATCTTATTATTCGATTGTAAGTCCGCTAAAAGTAAAAATTGATAAAACTGAACTGACCTACACTTTTATATATTAATATTTTATAAAAATATTATATAATAAATGTTATAAAAAATGAAAATAAATAAAGTATTAATTAATATTATATAAATATACAATCTAAAAGTCCTAAACAAATATATATTGTGTGGAATCATGATTATTAATTTTAGAAGGTGAGTAGTGGAGCATCAAATATGCAGAAGTGTCAATAATAAGATAATATTATCATATGACATATATTAATAACTTTAATCAAGCATTATATATTAGCAATGATAGTAATTTTTATAATCGATACTACCACACATGTATGCTCTAACTTTAAAAAAAGTATTTGTAGAAGTAAAATATTATTTATAATTTTTATTGTATTTTCTATTATGATAATAATTTTTAAATAAAATTTATAGGTCTAAAATTGTAAAATCAATCTCACTCAAATGAATATTGTAGGTTGGTTTGAATTAATTTTTTAAAAATTATAGCACAACTAAAGTTTTAGATTTTTTAAAATTATTAAGATAAAGTATAACTTATAAAATAATTTAGGAAAATTATCAAAAATAGCATTCATAAAATTTATAGTAACAAAACTAACACCCCAATAATATTGAACGTTCAATATTCAATTTGAACGTAAAATATTAAACGTTCAATATTAAATAAGTCTAAATTATCGTCATTCAATTCTAATTAGATAGATGTTCAAAGATTAGTTATTTTTTTAATTGTAAAAATATAAAAAAGTGTTAATTTTATTATTAAAAATTTTAAAAGGTATTAATTTTGTTATTCACGCTCCTCTAGATGTTGACACGGCCGCGCCTTGACATTACAATTTGACTCGAATGGCTCCAAAGAAAGCCGTCACCTTTGTCTTTGTTACCATTTCTTTCTAGAACTCTCTAACCCTCGAACTTTTAACTCTCTTAAACCTTCGAGAGGGTTTTTAAACTCTTTTCGGTTAGTCAGTTCTCACCCAAAATAGACTCATCTAACATTCTTCCTTGGGGCTCAATGGCTCCAGTTTTAAGCAGGAGTTTAGTCACTGCGTCCCTTGCTTCACTTCCTTCATCCAACTCCATTGTTAGAAAACCTAATAAAGTTTTGAACTTGTCAAGCTCTTTTATGCCAAAAAATGGGTTCAGAAATGGATTGGCTTGTAGTGGGTTGAAATGGAAGCTTGAAAGAAGGAACATTGATTTCTCCGTTCGTTGTGAAGCAGCAGTTGCTGAGAAAGAGACTGCTGATACACCTGTTGAAAAATTCGAGTACCAAGCTGAGGTGGGTCGCTTTCGTCTCTCAATAATTTGGGGTCTTTTTTCCTCGAGGATATTGAAGTTTAGTTTTTTTTTTTTTTTGAATTTGCTTGGTATTTTAGAACAGTAGTGTCAACGAGAAAGTTAAACTCCTGATAAGGGAGAACTTTTATTTTAACCAGTTCAAGTTTTAAACTTTCTGCATGTGCTGCTCATATTACTATATTGGATATAAAGGATGGAACTTTCCCAGTGTTGGGACAGTTCTGATAAGGTGATTCTATCAAATAATAGATAAAAGGAGGTAGGGCAGTTTGCGGTTTGTTCATAAATATTATATGGATTGGGTTTTCATCGTTTGTGCAACGAGTATTTGTGTAGATGTTTACGAAATGGAAATTTTGAGTTGAGAATTTGAACCACTTTGCAGGTCAGTCGACTGATGGATTTAATAGTTCATAGCTTATACAGCCACAAGGAGGTGTTCCTTCGAGAGCTAGTTAGGTGAGCTGTACTTGTCTGTTTCATGACTAGTATCGGTTGTTTATTTTGTTTTTTTACCAAACAATAATTGGGAGGGGAGGGATTTGAAACAGGATATAAATTTTCCTTTAAAAGTTCCTCGATTTATATTGGTTGTTGATTTTCTACTGTTGCAAAAATTTTATAATGCTTTTTGCATCCTAGTATGTTTTCGGCAGAGCTTCTTTGTGAGCTTTGATTTGCAGAGAAACAACCTATCTGGAATAGTTTATCTAAAACTTACTGTTTCTAAACTCTCTAATAATGCATATCGAGAATGGTCTGTTAACTTTTCCTTTTCCCTTGTACATACTACTGTCATATGTTTGTGGTTGTGCTTTTATTGTTTTCTTAGATAATATTGCTGTACCCTTCTCCATATATTGACATTGTTCATTTGGTTCTTTTCCCCAGTAATGCTAGTGACGCACTAGACAAGTTGAGATTTTTAAGTGTGACTGAGCCTTCTCTTCTTGGAGATGCTGGCGAGCTAGAGATTAGAATCAAACCTGACCCAGACAATGGAACCATCACCATAACGTATGATTACTTTGAATTTAAGTTTACTTTCTTCTAGGACACACAAGTTTAATTTTAAGTAACGGCTTCTTATTCTTCAGAGATACTGGTATTGGAATGACCAAGGATGAGCTTATCGACTGTCTTGGAACTATTGCTCAGAGTGGTACTTCGAAGTTTTTGAATGCTTTGAAGGTATCAAAGTTCTATTTGGTTTTGTAGAGGCCATTATTATAAGCTTTATTGCTTCTATGTGAATTTTGATTAGATACTCCTGAAACTCGTACTTATGGTTCGTGTTTTGTTAGGAAAACAAAGAACTTGATGCTGACAATGGATTGATCGGTCAATTTGGTGTTGGTTTCTATTCTGCATTTCTTGTTGCTGAGAAGGTCCATCTTGTTTCCATATTTAAGTGACGTCTTTCTGCAGCCATCTGCTCTTGCGTGTACATTCAGCAGTTTCTAAGTAGTTTTTAGCTATTTATCACAATCAGGTTGTTGTCTCTACAAAAAGTCCAAAATCAGAGAAGCAATATGTTTGGGAGGCCGTAGCCGATAGTAGCTCATATCTAGTTAGAGAGAAACTGATCCTGGAAAGCTCCTGCATCGTGGAACACAGATCACACTTTACTTAAGGGTACCGTGCCACTTCGTTAATCATTTTTATTTCAATTGTTGTTCAATTGGATCTAATCTTCATCACTGTATTTGTGGTTAGCTTAACCAATTCCACACGTGATGTATCTTTACAAATTGTAAATAGTATGGGAATATTGTGGGAAAGCACTATCTCCTAGTGTACATATAGAAATTCATGTGTAATTATACGAATTGTGTTATATCATCAGTCACAGTCTCTCACTTTTCTGCAAATATTGTAGAATCTTCAACTATTTTTAGAATTTATGTAGATAGAGTTGACTTGAGTCAATTTGATGTACAGTGGCTCAATTATTTCTTTCTAGTTGAAATCATTTAAATTCTGTTCTTTCCTTACAGGAAGACGACAAGTATGAATTCTCAGAGCCTACCAAGATTCAGAGTTTGGTGAAGAATTACTCTCAATTTGTGTCTTTCCCGATCTACACTTGGGTAGAAAAATCGAGGACTGTTGAGGTGAGGATTCCTTCTTCTGTTCATCATTATTTTTCTTTAGTTGCAAATTGTAGATTTGAAAACCTTTCCTGAACCTTCCGGTCTTAATAAAGATAAATCTTTGACAGGTGGAAGAGGAGGAAGAACAAAAAGAAGGAGAAGAAAAGAAAGAGGTAACTTATAATTGCTGATGGTGGATGTAGGTCTAGCAATTTTCTTTGTATGTATTACAACTGGATGACTTGTTCTTTTTATCAGGGAGAGAAGAAAACAAAGAAGACAAAAACTGAGAAGTATTGGGACTGGGAATTAGCTAATGAAACAAAACCTATATGGGTAAGTTTAGCTTTGATGCTAGGAGGTCTTGATATGTGGTATCATTTGATCTCCAACAGATCTGGATGGGGATTGCTTATTTAAGAATTGTTTGGACATGTGGTTTGCATATGACATGTGAACTTATTTTTACATTTCTTACTGCTGGATGTAGATGCGGAATTCCAAAGAAGTTCAAAAAGAGGAGTACCACGACTTTTACAAGAAAACTTTCAACGATTTCTTGGATCCTCTTGTATATACTCATTTCACAACAGAGGTAAGGTAACCATTTAGCTTTAGAGTAAAAATAATATATTTTGGAAAATAATTTTTGTTTTGGAAACTGTGCAGGGTGAGGTAGAGTTTAGGAGTGTTCTTTATATCCCTGGTATGGGACCTCTAAACAATGAGGATGTAATAAATCCAAAAACAAAGAATATACGTTTGTATGTGAAGCGTGTATTTATCTCGGATGATTTTGATGGTGAGCTGGTGAGTTTTCTACATTTTTTTTTTTACTCTAATCCATCTAAAACTAGATACAGCGTAGTTGCATACTCCATATCTAACTTCCTTTTTAAAAAAAGAAAAACTTGTCTAGTACGTGACTGATTTTTCTGGCGAATATTCATATGGAAAGAAAACAATTGTTGTTTATCTCATTGAATTACAGATGTCAGTCACATGTGATGTGATCTCTAATTGGAATAATGCATTTTTTTTAGAAGTCTGATATCTGCTTTTATCATGAACCTAATGGAAGTATATTTCTGGAAACTTGAATTGTAGTTTCCACGATACTTGAGCTTTGTGAAGGGTGTGGTGGACTCTAATGATCTTCCTCTAAATGTTTCTCGAGAGATTCTTCAAGAAAGCCGAATTGTAAGATTCTTTATTCTTTATGGGAAACTACTTTTTCTGGTTATTACGTACCTCTTTTGTTGCATGAGATGAGTCACTAAAATCTACCCAAGAATCGCAGGAGTCTAAGTTGCTTATTTTATATTAATTTATAAGTCATGTATTTTTTTAGCACCCAATTATTTTTGGAACTCCATGGATTTGGAAAAAAAATCTAGATTGAGAGTACCTCAGTTTTTAGTTCATGAATCTTAATTTATTGTACTTGTTAAGAATCCTTACATGTACCTTTAATTCATGCACGTTTTAGGTTCATTTACTATATATTTCTATTCATTTGAATGAAAGAAATGTAAAGGAAGGCTTCATTATAAAAAATTCCTCAAATTTTACCCTTCCCTAATTTTGAAACTAATCATCACATCCCAACCTATCCTACATCATTGTTTGGTGCTGTCTGATATAATATTACTTTTAAATTGAATGCTTCATTCAATGGTATTTTCAGGTGAGAATAATGAGAAAGAGACTTGTAAGGAAAACATTTGATATGATACAGGATCTCTCAGAACGTGAAAATAAAGAGGTTGGTGGCATAATTAACATCATTCTTTTCTATTTAAGCTTGACGGCTGTCATTTTGACTTGAAGGTGCTTGAATTTGATGCAGGATTATAAGAAATTCTGGGAGAACTTTGGCAGGTTTCTGAAGTTAGGATGCATTGAGGACTCAGGAAATCACAAGCGTATAACACCACTATTGCGGTTCCATTCTTCAAAGTATGAGGAAGATTTGACAAGCTTAGATAATTATGTTGAAAACATGGGTGAGAATCAGAAGGCTATCTATTACTTGGCAACAGATAGTCTGAAAAGTGCCAAATCCGCTCCATTCTTGGAGCAGCTGGTCCAGAAAGATATTGAGGTATGTTCCCTGCATTGCGCTTCATGCTTAGATAAACAATCAGACCTGTTCTTTTTGGTTTTTGTACTGGTCAACTCTGAGGAAAGTATTCTCTAATTTTCTTGGCCTTCTTACTGGAGTACCTTTTACTACACTGGAGATTCTTTCAGATAGCTGATATGTATTGATTTTCTTAGGTTCTGTATTTGATTGAGCCAATCGATGAGGTTGCTATCCAGAACCTGCAGACATACAAGGAAAATAAATTTGTTGATATTAGCAAGGAAGATCTAGAGCTTGGTTAGGACTATCCTTTTATGCTTTTAGCTTTTTCTTAAAATCAATATCTTGATTGTTTACATTTATGCCACTTCTATTGCTTATAAAATTTATATAAATCTTTCTCAAAGAGAAGTTTTAAATTACCATACTAGGGGACGAAGACGAGGTTAAAGAAAGAGAAACTAAACAAGAATACAATCTTCTATGTGATTGGATAAAGCAACAACTTGGTGAGAAGGTAGCAAAAGTTCAAGTTTCAAAGCGTTTGAGTTCGTCACCCTGTGTGCTTGTTTCTGGCAAGTTTGGGTGGTCCGCAAATATGGAAAGGTCAGTGATGGATTACGTTGATGCAAATTTTTATCACACACGGTTGATACTGCACTTTTCATCTTCCAAGGTACTAATATATAATATTATTTTTCCTGTAGATTGATGAAAGCTCAGGCTCTTGGAGATACTTCAAGTTTGGAGTTTATGAGGGGGAGAAGAATATTGGAAATTAATCCAGATCATCCCATTGTGAAGGACCTAAATGTATGCTAATTCACTTAACCATTGTTCATTGTCCTATGATTCAAAGTAATAAACTAATAATAGACAAGATATAATGTTATTCAAATGAGATTAGGAAAACTTTTGTTGTCAAGCTTTACTGGAAAGATAAAAGGAACGATCTCACATTTTAGCACCAACTATATTCTCATTTTCGTGATTTCAATTGGTTTATTAACATTGATTATTCATATTGTAGGCTGCTTGTAAGAACGCCCCTGATAGCACCGATGCCAAGAGAGCTGTCGATCTCCTGTATGATACAGCCTTAATATCCAGTGGATTCACGGTAAGAGCAATCGGAAACACTTTTAGCTAGTCATCAGTATGATCTTGCATGAATGTGAATTTTGAGTATGATATAATTCATTCATGTATTATTGGTTATACAGCCTGACAGCCCAGCTGAGTTGGGAAACAAGATATATGAGATGATGGCTATGGCCCTTGGAGGACGTTGGGGTCGAGTGGAAGATCATGATGATGGGGTGGAGGCAGAGGCAGCAATTGATAATGCTGCAGAATCTGAGGCAAGTTCTGGCGAAGTTACTGAGGCACAAGTCGTTGAACCCTCGGAAGTGAGGATTGAGAATGATCCTTGGAAAGATTAAATGATGTTCCACAGAATCATTAATGCAAAAAATTTAATCAATTATTTGGCGGGAAATCGATAAATCAAGGGAAGGGGCGTTGTTGATGCTTAAAAGCCTTGAACGGAACGGGTGTTATATCTGTTGGTTGTGTTGCGTATCATTTCAATGTTCTTTAGAAAAAGAAACGGAGCAAAATATAAGATATTTTAGTCAAAGTAATAATTAGTTTAGAAATTTGAGATAAGCACGTGAAATGAACAATAAAGCTTATTGTTTCAAGTTCTTTATTTTAGAAAAGAAAAAAAAAAACATATTTAAATATAATTTTTTTAAGTTGCTTTTATTATAAGAGCGTGAAAATTTGAGTTGAAATATTTGTGAAAATACGGCGATTTTTTATCATCGCATTTGCGTAATTGACCTTGGTCGAACGCGAAGGTTAGAAGAAAAGCAAGACTAAATATGTAAGATGCCTTATAAGCCTGATGCAATTGGTTGGGCTAGTTGCTTAGTTTCTGTAGGCCTCACCAGATTGTTGAAATTGGAAAATGGGCAGCTGAGAATCAATGAGAACCCCATAACCCTTCAAGTTATAAACAGCTTTCAAAAATCTTTGCTGCAAAATGTATAGAGGATGATGTGGCCAAGTTAAGGAGAAATATGAGAGAGAGATAAGTGAAAAGAACCCGGATTTAGTTGGCTAAAATATAAGAGCAAAGTGCATGTTTTCTCAGCAGATGATCAGGCAAGTCCATTTTCAGATCAGATAAATGACAAGCTTGAGCAATTATATCAAAAAATGATGCAGGAAGGTTATGTCTCAGATACGATGTTGAGGAATCAGAGAAGATGAAGATGCTTATCAATCATGGCGAGAAGCTTGCAAATGCCTTTGGGTTAGTATTCATTCCACATACTGTTCCCATACAAGTAGCTAAAAGCCTTAGGGGGTGTAGTGATATTGCCATAATGCCACTTAGTATATTTCTAAAATCAGCAAAGAGAGAGACACTTGTAAGAGTGTCTGTACGGTATCATTTATTCAAAGATGGAATATGTTCATGGGGAGATTTTCGGTAGTCTTGTCTAGTTGTCTTGCTGTTGAAATTTTGTCGGGGGATGGTTAAGCCATATAATTATCAAGTGAACGACCAAAAAGAGAGTCATCATCATAAAATTCGTATTCTTCAGCTTGATTTCTAGCATCAGACGAAAAAGGTGATCATCTTTATTAGCTGAGCACAATAAAGTTTTTTTCCTTCTTCTTTTTTCCCACGAGTAAAAGTGCTTTCACCCGAGCAGCACTGTGCACAACACACTTGACAAATGATCAAGCTTTGGTTGGACACCTTGTAGTTCTTAAGACGTAAGTGGTTAGTAAGCTCATGTACAATGAGGACATTGTCTGTAATGAGCTAATTTGGAAGGAAGGCACATTGTGACATTGATATGTGCTTATCACCTTGAAAATATATAGACCTATTAGAGATGACCCTGTTTACTCTGAGAATCTGAGCCTTAGCATCCTAAGGCAAATCAACTTCAGATGCTACAGAATTTATAACTAGTAATTGTTTAATGACAAGTAATAGCTTTATGATCATCAAGTACTAATTTTTTTGCTCAAGTGCATCGGTTTGACCATACAATTCAACACATTTGGCACTTTTTCTTTAACCCAATTGGATTTTTTGACACTATTTCATAGCCCAATCCCAAAACTACAAAATAAGACAATGCCAAAATCACGTTACTCCTCAAAATCAAAATTGAAGGGATTATTGGGTATTGGGTTGTTTTAGTCCCTTAATTTAAAGAAACGAAGAAGAAGAAGCAGCAGCCAATCAAGCTCAAAATGATCAAAAATTAATCATTTGACAAGCATGTGTATATTTTTTTAGGGTAAAATTGAAAATTTCAATTGTTTTATCTTCAGCGGGTTGTTTCTTTCCTTTATTAATTTCTCTCTCTGTAACATCATCTCTCCATTTATCAACTCTAACTCATTACAGTATGATACTAATTGAAAAAAGAATATTAGTTCTACAAGTACAGGGAGGATAATGACAGGTGCAAGAAGCTTTCCTGTAAGATCCTCATTCATCTTTTCATTTGAGATACAGTCTTTTGAGGTAATTTTGTTCAATACCCTTAAGTAGAAGTAGGTCAACTGTTCCCTGGAATGCAAACCACCAGATACTCGTTTCGAGAAGGAAAAGGAAAAAAATTGTCTGTTATACTTGCTTTTCATGAGCAGCATTGTTCTGCGTCATGCATTTCAGATGTCTCTTTCTTTTTCTAGAATCAATGCCTATATGTGCCTTTATTGCGTCAACGTGCAGAATATCTTCCACCTCGCATTTTAATAAATTACAAGAATCCAGAAACGAAGGAGAGTTGACCAAGGCTGGAACAAGGGACTTATCTTCAATCTTTTCTTTGAGATACTCCATAACAATGAGCCCTGCGTAGAAGCATTCAAATAAAAATTAGAATAGTAAGACATTTAGCAACAATTGCTTATCATACCTCTTATTTATTTGCTAAACATGCTTATCCTCCCTCTTAAAAGCACTTCTAGCCACTTTCCAATTTATTGTTTAAGGCCGACCAGGCCTATATATTCATTTAACAAATGATTAAAGCAAAACTATTTGTTTGGTTCATAATATCCAAAGTAACATACGATAAAAAAAGCAGATAATCAATTGCAACTTGTGATGTAAAGTTAATAGAGAATTAAAATCCATGCGGAGAGACATACCAAGAGCCCTAAGTATCTTCAAGTTAAATTTTTCAGACAATTCGTCGCATCCAATGACTTTAACACGTTGGAGGACCATCATCTTTAAGCTGATTAACATATCCTGTCATGTTATAGTTAACATCAGATTACAGACAACAAGAAACATGCACCTCAACATTTACTGGGGATAAGATGCGGACAATTGGACATGTCAGCCAAACATACAAGAACAACACAAGTATTTACGATGGTATATTTGAGAATCGCTTTAATTAGGTGAAACAAAAGTTAACTACTTACTAGTATGAAATTCAAATAATGTAAACCTAATAAAAGCATAGGTTAGATCGTTTTCCATGAAGTATTCAATCAAGACCTCTGTTTTCTTTTTTTAAATTTCACGCAGAAGGTTACAAATCAAATGCAGAAAATATTTTACCATATAATACAAAACATATGCATACAAAGAAGGAAAGCAATGGGAGTAAATATCAGAATAAAGCACTTACAAGCTCAGCCTCCGATAGTGAACAAAGCCAACTAAGGTCTTCAAGGCTATTATTCCCCAAAACTTCTTCTACCTCATCCATTCTTGAAGAGAAAGCAATATTTACTACTGTATAAGTGAAATCATAAAATTAAATGAATAACATAGATGATCATACACATCTCGTTATCGATTCTTAAAAGATGTCATGTACAGAAAGAGAAGAAAACTGAAACATGATCAAATGCTTGAGTTAAAACCATAAATCAATTCGATACCCACAATGAATAAAACCAGAATCGAATAACCCAAACTTCAAAAGTATAATTAATTACTGCTTCAATTACGTACCAAAAGGGGAGATGGAAAAGGCAAACGATGCGTGCCAGGAGGTTGCTGGCTCACGCTATCGTGGATGCTCACGGAACGGCGGCGTGATGCTTACTTAAGTCAATAACGGAGGCAACTTGAGTTGTTGTGAGCGAGTAAGACTACGCGAGACTGCAGAGAGGAAGAGACGAGCAACGAAATAGGGCTTCTTGGTTTTTATTTGGGAATTTTCCTTGGGGAAGGGGGATTTGATGTTAATGGGTAATTATTATTTTTAGGACATATATTTGGCAAAATAATAAAACTTACGTTCTTTAAAATTTTTAATAATAAAATTAACATTTTTTGTATTTAAATTTATATTTTTACAATTAAAAAAATAACTAATGTGTCATTTTTCTTTGAACATCCATCCAATTAGAATTGAACGACAATAATTTAGACTCGTTTAATATTGAACGTTCAATATTTTACTTTAAAATTAAATATTGAATGTTTAATATTATTGTGGTGTTAATTTTATTACTATAAATTTTAAAAGTATTATTTTTTGATAATTTTTTCATATATTTTTTTAATTTTTCTTGCCATGGCTTATATTAGTAGTAATCGGCAAAAACGTTGGCAAAAGAATTGTAGGAAAAAAAATTATAGAAAAAAGTCCTTTTTTTCTAATATAATATGGTGATATTATTTTAATATGTTATTTTTTTATTAGATATAATTATCTTATTTTGTTTATATATAAATTTTAAATTTTAAGTAAAATAAATTTAATCTAAAATAACTTAATCAAAAATAGAATAATATATTAAAATATGATATTATTTTAATATGTCATGAAAATAATATAAAAAAATATCAAATAATTAAAATCATTTTTAGTTTCTTTTGGTTCACATTTCTTGAGCTCTATTTCATACATTCCATACCTGTTTTTGCTAAGAAAATCCATACCTACTCTTGCATGAAGAAAGTGATGCCTTTTGAAAAATAATATATATTTGATGAATAAAAAACTAAGTTATTTAAATATTTTATTTTTAATTCATATAGTAAAAAATACATATATTTATTTTCTTCTAACACTAAAAAAAAATTTATTTATATTATAAAAAAAATAAACATATTTTTTTTCTCAAGTGAGTTAAAAAAAATGAAATTAGGAGATTTCATTCACTTTTCCCTGCATTTTCAACGATCAGCTATAAGTAATGAAGCCCATAAAAATGAGCCCTTTTAGATAGAACTTAGAAGAACATGTCCGGTGGACCAATATTATGTGCTGTGTTTAACAATTATTGATAAAATTTGTTTCTATTTTATCTCCTACTCTAAGTACTTGCAATTTTTTGTAGGTGGAAAGAATTCTTGGTCTTCTGAAGTTAATTACCCAGAAAAAATTAGTTAATATGGACAAAAATTAATGATTATATATATTTATAATCATAGTTGTTTTTAATCTAGCGTGGGAAAAATAGAGGAATTTTTTTTTATAAAATAGATGTTTTAAAAAATGAGTGCATTTTAAAAGAGAAATAAATTCATATTCTGTTATTCCTTATTTTTAAAGATTCAATACTTTCTTTTCTCCCATATCAATTTCGTTATTTGTCTATATATATCTTTTTAACTGTATTTACAATTTTTATACGAATTCTTAGTATATAAAAAAAATCTCAAATTGGAGGAGGAGATTTTTAAAGTTACTACGTACTGAAATCCCTTATTTGAAGGGAGTTAGACAAATTACAAATTTGACCACACGTGCGGTTTGAAACAAAAGTCTTACCGTGTGTGCATTTCATTTACCAACTCAAGTAAATGTTATATTTAAAATAATGATTCTTCGAGCCTCATAATATTTTGTTAATGCTGCATTGTATTTGTAAAGAAAATTTAAGTAGAATTGATACAACAATTACAACATCTTTCCATAAACCAACGTAACCAGTTCAAAGAAACAAGTATAAAAAATTAATAAGCTATAGAATGCCTATTTGTAAATGTTTGGCTAAACGGACTGTAAGTCCATTGGGCATGTTGACGGGTAAAACGCTCTAAGTATACGGGGCCCATAGAAATTAAATGATTCGTATATAAGCCCAATTAAAACTGCTAGTTTTCTCAATAAATTACCTATATAGCAAAGATATGTCAAAAAATGTCAATTTTACTTAAATAGTAAATTTAAGTAGTAAAACGGTGAGTTTCACTTAAATAGTAAATATAATTTTTATGTAAACTGTACATACAAATTTGTATGTAATCTGTACATACAAATTTGTATGTAACCTGTACATTCACATTTTGTATGTAAGCTGTTTAAAACAACAATAACATACAAATAATATAATACATTTCATGTGAATGTATAAGTTACATACAAATTTGTATGTACATATTTAAGATGTGTTCCTTGTTCTTGTTCCTCTATTCTTCTTTGTTGCAGAGGATAATAATTAATTTCATAATTAAAATGTGATAATAAAGATTCATATTCAAGATATGTTTCTTGAATTTAATCCCCAAACTCATCAACACAATTTGTTTCAGAAATTCTACTTGATACATTAGCTCCCATTTGGAAACCCCCCCCAAACAAAATTGAAAACGTAGAATCAATTCTTCAACTTTGAACTTGAATTTGTACACTTTTTGAGACCGAAATTCGGGAGAATGATATCAAACAACCACGAAATTGATTTCAAAGGCATGGGATTTGGAAGACGGAGTTGTGTCCTACTCTGCTTCTCTTTCAATTTATGTTCGTGCTCTGCTTCTCTTTAAAGTGTTATTTGTATCTTGCCAAAACACAGTCGTTTTGTTATATAAGGCAAAAAATCAGTTTTTATTATATATGCATCATCTGAGGGAATTAAATCGAGTTTTCTCTCTGACCCCGATCCTATCAACATGGTCCTCGGACAATTCATTATGTACATAGGTCGTGATATCACACGGCCCAAACCACCCCCTAGGTCCTTGGTCGTGACATCACTCAGCATCCATACCGTAATTCTTGGAGGTCGTTCTAGCACACCGCTCTTCCCCTGACATTTTGATTAGTCTACTTATCATATTAGATATTGTAAAGAGTCTGAACATTTATACATTATTCATTTACGTGTAATATATATAGTCATCGGAAAGAATTTGAACATTTATACATTATTCATTTTTTTTTTATAAAATATGACAAATATTGCATACTATCATATATTAAAATTATCGATAATTTATTATTTTTTACCAATCATATACTAGCTAGAGACACGAAAAATCGAAGTACGACTGACAGAGCGACATGTTCAAAGAGTATGAAAATTAAGTCCATTCTCAAAAGACAAACAGCGCGCCCAAGCTTCAAATCCACGCCCTACTATGCGAGGACATAGACCCGATGCTTAGTTACAAGAGTCCAACTATTAAACTACCCAACAATTAATTATACATTATTCATTGAGTTGTGATATCTCTAAACAATAAATTAATAACTATATAAGTAAAACAACCATATATTGGAAAGAGGTTTTCATTCTCCATTTATCTTCAAAAATTCTATCATTCTAACCCCTGTTTTTTTTTTTACCAATTTAACTCCATTTTTATCGATTATTGTTCATTTCTTCAATTTGTGCTCCCAAACCAATTTTCTTGATTCTAGGCTTTTCTGACCCTTGTCACATGTTCATGGGTTTTTTTTAGGAGTGTGCATTTGATCGAAATTATTGATTTTATTCGCATTCGATTCGATCCGATCCGACATTTTCATCTGATTGAAGAATTCTAATTCGCATTCGATCCGATCGCATTTTAAATATGATCCAATCCAATTCGAAAATTCTTCGGATTTGATTGGTTTAATCCGATCAATAAACTTATTTTGCTCTTTTTTTAACAATTTTAAATAAAAAACTTAAATTTTCACATAACATAAACATATTTAAAAAAAAATCAAAAAAATTAAATAATAATATTAAAGTATTAAAATACGACTCAAATCTACATAAAAAAAATAATACAATACAAATTATAATATTCATTTAAATAAAACTAACAATCTATTTAAATAATAAATTAAATTTATTATTTAGTGTTTTAGGATTTCATTGATATTATTAAAGAATGATGTAATGTATAATAAAAATAATAATGATCAATAAAAATATGTCATCTGTATAATGTAAATATATTTATTTTTTTTTTTTCGGTCAAATCGAATCGGATCGGATTGTATATGATAAAATTCGTCATTCGATCCGAATTTAAATAGATTGAAAAAATTTCATTTCGATCTCATCATCGGATTAAAACCGTTCAAAAATTAACGTATATAATTAGATTGGTTATATTGATCGAATTATCAAATTTTTTGCACACTTCTAAGTCTCCTTAATTGCTATTAGTTTGACTCAAAATGTTAATTTATTGGAGGATTAAACAAGCATTTATATGCTCATTTGAATTATTTCCTCTTTTAAAAAAACTAATTTTTTGTAATTTGATTAAAATGATACTTAATTTTTCTAATTTGACCAATAAAATACCAAATTTATTTAATTTAATGCCCTTAAAAATATCTAAACGTGTCAAATAGAAGAACCAAGAGTACTAAATTGAGACTAAATATATATGCTAATTGTAAGAGGGCACAAGTTCGAACCCAATCATTATATGTATATAAATATATGAGTGCCTAATTGTTATTTAAAGAAAAAACAGTTATCAAATTAGATAAGTCAGGATACCAAAATAAGGATCAGCTAATTTTTTGAAACTAACACGGAGGATAATGAAAGCTGGAGTAACAAATTCATCATTCACCATTAAAATTTTAGAAGCAAGATGTTTACGTAGTATTCTTGGAGCAGTTAGGGGTTTTAGAGCTTGAAACAAAAACAAAGAGAAAGAGAAAAGCAATTGAAAAAATGACATAAAGGAGATAGAAAGGCTTTACATATGTTCAAGGCATGAGGTCTTAAAATCCAAATGGTCTTCTGGCTCCGGCACTTTAAGATCCAATGAAAATGGTGATGGCAGAAAAGGATTAGAAAGCTTTTGTTATAGAAAGGGGAGGCTCTTGTCGAATGAGGCGATGAGAAGGGCGGGGAAGGAGTTGGCGACGAAGAGAAGAGGTACTTTTGATAGGAAGTGGCGTGGGAGGAGTTTGAGGTGATGATGTAGGAGAAGTAGTAGTGTGATCAAATGCTGCTGTCATTCACTATGTACATGAAATGGTAATGAAATTATCGTTCATAGGCATAACATGCAACATCTTCAGCTTTCTGTTATCGTTTTTTGTTTGAATACATTAACAAGTATAACCTAATGGTCTTAATATGCATATATTCTGCATTATCGATCTTCAGTTTTTTTTTTTTCTGTTGAATAGTAGGTAACAACCTAATGGTCATAGGCATATATACAAAAATTGACCGTGCTATAACTGCGTCTCATTGCTTTGCTAGGTAATACTATTTTAAATGGTATTTCTTCAAAATGCCCTATGGTTGTAGACGACTAGAAACAATTGAAACTAACTGGGTGTTGATATTTATGATTTTTGGTTATTGTTGCTCTTGGTTGCTTAAATCTGAGTCTGATGTTGAGCATGGAAGGGTACAATGTTTCCATTGAGCTCACACTAGTATTACCAATTGCAAATTTTACTTTTATTTTCATAGAACCATATTCAACCCAAAATTTTATTTTAGTATAATTTTTGCACTATTTTAGTTCAAAAGCTGTACTATCTTTTGTATTTTATTATCTCTAACCTATTACACTAAATATCACATTAAAATATGTATTTTTTTACAAAAGTATCATATTATATTTTTTATGTGACTTATTGCTAAAAATCAAACACTACATTTAAAAAAAAAAAAAAAAAAAAAAAAAATTTAATGAAAAAAAAAAAACGACAATTAAAAGTACACAACTATGGACATTAATTTTTTTTAACCTTATGTTATATTTTTTTAACTTTATGCTCATTTCTCGATTTAACTTTGTAATGTATTTTTATTTATTATTATTATGAAATTTTTAATGTTTAAATACTAATGATTATACAATAATTTTGCATCATATTCTTAATATTAATTTATTTACATACAAAAATATTATTAATTAATAAAAATAATATATTTTTTCGATCAAACAATAATATAATTTAAACAAATCTTATGCAAAGATATATAATTAGAGTAAAATAAAAATTAATTTTTTTTTACTTTGTTTCTTTTATTAATATTTAAAAGGAAAAAATAAAATTTGTGAATAATATCGTAAATAGTATTTTGCAAAATAAACAATATTGCACTATATTTAGCACAATATTGCTCATCATATTATTTTAATATAAAATTATAAAACTTCTTTCCTTCGTGTTAAATCAATTCATGCAATTTATTTTTAATTAATTTTACTTAATATAATTTTAACTCGATTATTTCATTTTATATTTACAATTTTTTTTAATATAAATATGTTTTCATAAAAAAAAAATTATACTATAAAACAAAATAATCTTAAAAACATATCTCGAAGACATTACTACATATATAAAACATACAATTAATGTATTTATGTATTCATTACGATATTAAAAAATTAAACAAATATTCATTGGCTAGAATGGGATTAAAAATAACCATCGATGAAATAAGTTTTCGTATGGACTTAAATCAACAAACTTTCCATGAGTCTGTCGACTGTCGTTTGCTTTTATCATGCTTTGTCCAGCTTATTGCCTGTTTACCACAACCTTCAACAAGTCCAGCATGACGTATTTTCACCGACTAACCCATACTTTTGCTAGCATCTTGCTTATTATTATTATTATTATTTTGATGGCTTCTTGCTGGTATAACGTGAATCAAGACTGAAATGTTCCTATATCATTAAGAACAAACAAATGACACATAAGTATCTTCAGTGCAGCTATGGTTTCATTGTCATCACGCATTTTTCTTTTGTTATTTCATTATGAAAAGAAAAACCCCTCTAGATGTGAACAAAGACAAACCTACTGGCAAACAATTTACACTTTGATAATATAGAGCGATAAAATGTATAGTTTTTTTTTTTTTAATAAGAATAATAATAGAATATAGAGTGAGTGTTATGGTGAGAACCTCGAACTCCAAATGGTAAAAATGTCCTTGTAAAGTTGTAACGAACATAAAAACATATATATATAAATATAATCTACATAAATATATGACAGGATAATCACGGTTAATTATAATCTAAATCCTGAACCTTAAAAATTAAGGCTAAAGTAAGCTATCCTAAAATTTATGAATTTTTGGCTGAGGCGCTCCTCATAAGGTGAACAGACCACCACTCACTCAAACTACAGGCTCGTTCCATATCCATCTTATTTTAAAATTAATTGCATAACTCATTTTCAATTTCTAATTTCAAAATCTGATCAAATTTTAAAATTTGAAAATGGTATGTTTTGAAATTAAATTCTTTTTTTTTTTCTTGACCCAAAATATAAATAACCAACCACATAGTCACACTCAATTATATAGTCAAAATGGGCCAAAATTTTGTAAATAAGTTATCAAACATCAAACATCAAACAAGCATTTCCAATTTTTAATTTATACTTTTTAAACTTAAAACTAAAAATTAATTATCAAGTAACTTTTATGTTTTTCCAAAAAAATTTAAAATGAAAATTCAATTCCATAACTAAAGAATTTAAAATGATTATCAAATTTTAGTATTTAATTTTTAAGGTTTGGAATTTTACATTAGGAGGATATTTTCCATATATGATATAAAACTTGTTCAACTTTTGTAACTTTTATGCTCAAATTTTTAAGATGAGCAAAAGTTCCCACCGAATCATCTCCCTATGTACACTCACATAATAGAGGCCCTCGGTTTCCAAGGAAGGGACTTACATAATCTCTTATGACCCTTTAATTACGGAGTAAGTTTCTGCAGTCCAACATAAGTTATACACCCAGTGTCGTTGACCAACAGTACTTTCTCTTTCAAAATGAGTATCCACATTTTGGGGGTCCACATAAGCTTGAAATGCTAAAGAACATATTAGTGTACATTCAATTTCAGTCTGTATAAAGATGACTCGAATTGTGTGTTCAACAACTTAAAACACTAGTTGGACATGAAAATCACAGTTCAGAGTTTGGCAACCATAGCAAAATTAAGCACTTATAAACATTCCAAAAAGCTAATGGAAGAATAAGAACAGACAATATCAACAATTAAACGCAATACAACCAAGTAGTTACTAAGATACAGCATGTATCTCACTTGTTAAAGCATTGCATTATAAATTTGCCACTCTCGTGGCATTGCATAAAAGTGCTAATACATTGCATATATATATACCATCTATTGAAAACTTCAAGCAATAGGTATAATAAAAAATCATGTAACTTTAGCATTGAAACTAAAAAAGAAAAACAACCACAAACCAACCAAGCGAATTGAAACCAAAAATCATCAAGTTAACCGAGCATGCATACCACCACTGATGCACACATCTACCAAGTGCCCAGATTGTATGTCACAGACTAGGAAAGAGAGACAGCAAGTCGTCACTCACAAACAAGTCAGGGGAAGGGAGAGGGGTAGGGGTGGCAATTCGTGTCAAAACACGAATAAACGAACCGAAACGAATCGAAAAAACACGACACGAACACGAACGAATCAAATTTGGGTCAAAAATGGGCTGGCCCAAATAACCCGAAAATTTTAGGGCCGGGTTCGTGCTGGGTTCGGGTCAGCCCGGGTAACCCGAATCAAAAAAAAAAAAAAAGTGGTAGAGAAAGCCGAGCGTTAACTAAATCAGAAACAGAATACATTCAATTTACATTTAGTCATTTACTCATTATTTAGGCTTTACTGTTCATTTTCCTTTCCTCTTCAGCTCTTCTTCGAGTCAAGCCGCCGCCACCCATCCAGTTCCAGCCAGGCAGCCAACGCCCAACGCTACGCGACGCCCCAACGGTTCGAAATCTGATTCAATCTTTTATATCTACCAAGTTTTCTCGTTCAAATCTGTATTATTTTAGTCGAGTTTTAATGGATTGGTTTTTCAAGGACCTTATTGATTCAGATCTGTAACTAGAAGGGAAAATGGGAATTACTTTGTTGTTTTTTTCCTTTCACGTTTTGGTCAAGCCACGAATTTGATGGTTATGAATTTTTATGTTATTTATTCCAGAAAATTAGGGTTTTTACTTATAAATTTTTTAGCTCGATTTTATTAGGATTTTGCTTCCTTATTTTTCTTCATTTTTTCTGATATTCAGGAAGATTGAATTTCTAATATTTGTCCTTTTTCAAGTGTTCCCTTTTTGCCATTTTCTCAGCTCTTGGTTCAATTCCCAACTATCCTTGAAGAATATTTTCACAAGAATTGATTGGGTGAAAGGAAAGGACTCTTATTTAGCCAATTAACAACTCTTGTTTGCAGAATTTTCATCTACGCTAACTTGCTCTTAGTTCAGGTATTTCACTTTTGACTTTTATTTATTAGTCTTAATTTTTTGGCGTGAACATTAAATTTAACTATCTGCTTATGTCTATACATGTATAAATTTGGGTTACATGGGTTCTGATTTTCTTTCTTTAATGTTTTCCATTTATTAGAATCTTCTAATTAATGTGAACTATTGTAATAATTTTTCCATTTTATTCATCCATTGAACTTTTTAGGATCTTGAGCTTAATAATACTAAGCACTAGTATCTGTAGATTTTTCCATTTTTGTATGGATGCCCCCCTGGATGGCCTGGACAGCTTGGGGTTTCATGCTGTATTTTTCCTATTTTTCTTAATTTTCTACTTACTATTTGCGGATGAGATATTGGTCTGACTTAACATGGAAAATTTATTTATGGCTTCTACAAAAGGGTAGCTTCCCCAACATTTACTTTGAATTTTACTAATGTAATGTCATATTTGTTTATATAATTAATGCTTACTAGCTTGATATTTAATTTTTTTACTTTGAATTTTACTGATGTAATGTCATGCAGGAGTTGAGCTTTAAAAGCCATCCAAATGTTTGGGCATACTTCTCTGTCAAGGTAACTTCATACTTCATTTATGTTTAAGCAAAATGTTACTCTTTCCCTGAATCGAAGAAATAAACTCTGTATGCCTCAAGATCTCATATTGGTGTCTGATTGGCAATATGATTTGCAGTCTGGAGGAGGTATTCATGATTTCTCAGATTCTCAGTTTGGTAAGTGTTGCACTGAATAATGCAAGATTGCAAGCAATTTAGAGTCCTTTAGCTTTGAAGTCACAAAAAATATGACAATTGCATATAAATTCTCAGGGGTCTTAGAAAAACAAAGAGACGTAGTACCTCTGTAGACATAAATAGTGACTTTCTTGCTGAGTGCTTATATTAAGTTATTAACAAAGTAGGTTTCAACTTTCAAGGAGGGACAGAATAGGATACTTGTGGCAACGGATTTGGCTGGCATTTGGCAGAGGATTTGACATAGAACGTGTGAACTACAACGGATTTGGTTGGCACTTTCTTGCTGAAGATCTTGTAATTAATTAACTTAATGTAACTCCTCTAGTCTTTAATTCTCTACCACCACTCATAGCTATTGTAGTATAAAAGTTTAATTGATTTATACCTGTAAATTTATAATTACATAATATCCTGGAGGTCTGGAGCTCATATTAAAGTACTATATTAATTGATAACAGGGACTTTTCACCATTTTAATCAAAATTCAAACCAAACAGCACATGCAAATTAATTCGGGCCAATTCGGGCCAGTTTGGGCCAGCCCGAAATTTATCAGTTCGTGTTCGGGCTCGGTATATCAACCCAAATAAAATTCGGGCTGTGTTCGGGCCACGTGTTTTCGGGCTGGGTTTGTTCGGCCCAGTCCGAACTGGCCCAGCCCGCACGAATTGCCACCCCTAGGGGATGCATAACAGACAATAGAAAGAAGACTGGAGCAGTTAAAAGATAGAATCTAGCATAGTTAACGCCTGGAAAGGTGGGATCCAAGATTTTGCATGCTAAAAGAGAATCACCCTTCAAAATTAGAAGAGGAAAATAAAACATGACAAGAATGACTACTCAACAAGGGCACACATAGGAATTACAGCACACTATTAAGCAGGGTACACAAATGAATTACAGCATACTATTCAGCAAGGTACACAAAGGATTACCTAACTTCACAATCTACCATAGCCATACAAGCACCTTGCACTTTTAATAAACATGCAAAAAAGACCAACTACGTCACAGAATGTTAGGAAGACTAACCAGCAAACGTCTAATAATGTTTAACAACTTTAGTAAGAATTATAGCTGACAGAATTACTAGAATCAAAGCGGCGAGACCTAGAACGATTAATGACATCCAATGATGCCCCAAAAACTCGTCGACTATATTCAAAATGGTTGCCATCATAATGAGATCCATATCGGTTAGATTGATAATTTACACCAGAGGTGACAGGCACTGAATAGGAAAGGAAAGTTGTTAACCAAGTTAGAAATTGATGATTTTTTTCCCCAAGGTCAAAACAAGTACATGGGCAAATAGCAATTACCTTGCGAATAATTTGCTGGGTTAGCTGATGATCTGCATGGCATTGGTGATTTGATTTCCTTTTCATTAATTGATCCAGGTTGAGACCTTAAATCATGAGAAACATTCAGTGTGGACAAGACTGCTGGAGGAACATTAGAAGAGGGCCTGTCTTGTCCAGAAATCTGTTCAACAAAGATTGCACATCATTATAAAAGCTTTAAACCAGAGCATCACATGCCAGGGATGCAAAAGGTGCAAATATAATTGTGATGCTAATCACATTAAGGCACCCTAGCTTAAGTGAATATCAGCGATTTCAATAAAACAACAAGAATACATATCCTCATTCTGCTTTGCTGAAACTAAAGGATTAATAATATGTTCCATCATCAACTACTTGGATATAGACCTAAAGTGTCTGTTACACTTAATTTAAAGGGAAAATGTTGATTTTTTTTTTTTTATTGAGTTATAGGATTTGTAAATGTTAAGAAATTAAAAAGAGAGAGAGAGAGAGAGGGAGATTTAAGTGACATAAAGACATTGAAAAAGGATAAGATTAATCCACTTCTATAGGCTCCAGCACACCTACCGCAAATTTAAGTGTTCGATTATAAAGAGTCACCAGGCCAGAGAAAAGCCTGACAGCATATTCGGCAATCTCCTCAGTTTCATATTCAGCAAATGCATAACCTTTAGGTTTTTCAGTTTCCCTGTCTCGAGGAATGTAAAGATCTACAACACGACCTGCTTGTATCAGGATATCATATATAACTCTATCACTAACCCGCTCATCCAAGTTGCCTGCAGAAATTATAGGACACACAACTAAGTAAACAACAAATCAAATAGAGTACAACACACACAGTACAAAATACATCTCTTGAGAACTAGGCTACTGAACTTAAAAACAAAGAACCAAAGAGAAACAAGTACTAAAAAAACATAGGATTTTCCCCTCAGTATGAGCCTGAAATTGCGTTTGACTGCAGAAAATTGGAAGACGTAGTCATGAGCATTTTGTCGAAAACGCTAACCCTGTTTGCAATTTTCTGGGTAATTTCCTTTTACCCAGCTTATTCAGTTTTGACAAACCATTTTCTATATATGAAAAAAAAAATAATAATAATAAGTTCTTGCTGTTGTGCGAGACCCACTTGAATATCACTATTATAAAAAAGATCCCAGGAAAGACTGGAGGGTCACACTAGAGCCACTTAAATTCCAATCTCCTTAGATAGAACTTTCCTAAATAGTAAGCACTCAATTGAGTAACAAACAACTGCGGTAACCAAACGTAGAAAAAATAAACAATAAAGTAGACACACAAATTTTACGTGATTCAGCGTAAGGCCTAATCCACGGGCAAAGACGAGAAGAATAATTCACTATTCAAATAGTATTTACACAGTAGGTACAAACTCTCAAATACCCCAATATTCCAATACACCCTATTTAGAGATTTCTCTCTAACAAACAAAAGAGATCATCAAATGTGTTATCTTTAATACTATGAAGCTATTAGAATAGACTTCCTAATTTTGCTCTCTCTTTCTCTCAAATGTAACTCTTGTTGTGAATTGCTAGGGATGATTTCAAATGAGCAAATACTTGCTCTATTTATAGAGAAAAAATTTCACTATTAAGAGCTAGTTCATGTATGAACACTTCTTTGCAATTTATTCTTTTGTGAGCTTGATGACATAAGGGATTAGCTCACCCTTTGAATGACATAAGCAATGAGCTCACCCTTTGAATGACATAAGCAATGAGCTTATCTACTCATTCATTAAATGGCTCAATTAGAGCCACACTATTTCAACACTTGCAATAAGTAGAAAGGCAAATAGGCACTACAAGGAATACCAAAGCATCTTCAATATATTTTACTTTGAAAATCAACACACTAGAAAAACAATGAGTCCATTCTTAAATGCTTTCACACCTCAAATAACATCAAAGCAATGCCAAAAAGGAAGTCATCAGTTAATATAGCTTTTACAAGTAGATATTCATGCCTTAAATAGAAACAAAGTTATTAATGACTAACAAATGGCCAATGCTATCCCAATAAATGAATCGACTTCTCATGAGCACATCACAGATGTTAATGAACAAGTTTAGGTACTCTTGTCCTTGAGATATATACCATTGTTCGAGAAGAAAATCCTGGTAAAAGTGGGAAAAGCAGCTCAAAAATTTATGTAGGACGGACAAAGTACAAGTTTATCTCTCGTGACTAGTGAGGAGTACCTAGTTTTCAATACTATTTAAGATAATCTATAAAAATTTAGGCCTGAGTATAAAAGTTTTAGCCCAAAAAGAGGAAAGTAACGAACAAAAATATCATAAATTACTTATCTGAAATCTAACCGAGCCTATAGGATCCATTAATTGCAAAGATATGAGTAAAAGTAAAACCAAAGACAATAAATGAAAATCAATATCAAAATCAGAAAAAGAGAAATACAAGGTAGACAAAAGTTAAGATTTTTAAAAGCTAGAATGCAGTCAATTGTTCGTATATTGCTTCTTATTACATTTTTTTTCTTTTAATTAAGCTTATCTCTTTATTCTTCCTCGAAACCTCATATTCTTCTGAATAGAATCCAGGTATATCCAAAACATAGAAATCTAACAGTAGAAACCTCAAATTCTTCAGCCAAAGAAACCCAAAACGTCTATTAGAATAAAACCCTTTACAAACCAGCAAACATGGATTTCAATTAAAAAAAAACCAAAAAAAACTCCAGCTTTACCAGATTACATAATTTGCTTCGTGGTTAACATAGAAAGCTATAAGTAAAAACCTTAAATTCTTCAGCCAACGAAACCCAATAGATCTATTAGAATGAAACCCTTTAGCAAACAGCAAACATGGATTTTTCAATTAAACATATTTAGTTTTATGATACTAAATTACTCGCTTCGGGGAAACCAGAATCCGAACGAAGGAAAATAAAAGTTCATTGAAATTAATCAAATGAGGCAAATAGTTATGCAAAAAAAAAACTAAATCAATTTAACGGAAATCAAACCTATATAAACAGTTGAACTTGTGTTCGATGACATGGCCTCAGGAGGTACTGAAAAGAGAGAAGGCTTCGGAATCGAAGTGATGCCTATAACGCGAAAGAGAAATTGCTTTCGTTTCCCGTACTGAATATTTAACACACGCTACACGCTAGCGAGTAAAGGTGGTAATTTTGCCGAGCTCGATTGATTAAATGAAATTAGAATTGTATAATTTGAATCAAATATAAATTAAATTTGAGCTATTTTAAATAACTCAACAAAAAAAATTGAATTAAATTAAGATTAATTTATCAGTATAAAATAAAATAAATTTAATTTAATTTAAATAATAAATAAAATAAATAAAATATTATGTTCAATTAATATTATATTTAAATTAAAATAATATTTATTTTACCATATTATTATTATGTTACATTTTTTATGTTAATACTTTTAGCATTCATATTTATTTATCTTTTTAAACCAAGACAAAATGTATCGATCTTTAATTTCAATTAATATTATGAAAATTTTATCTTTAAATCGATTAAGTATTAATTTTGACAATAAAATTTCAAACATTTTATCAACCTATATTGTGCTATTTTTTTTTTTTACTATTTTATTATCTTAAGAATCGTATATTTTGTAATAGTCAAATTCGTCTTCTAGTATGACATTTTAAATTACTTGAATTCTTTATTTTTTAATAAGTATCTATGTCTAATAATATGTGTAGATGATTTATTAGCAATTCTAATTAATTTGAGCCAACTTATTTATATTTGATTTGGGTTCCAGTTCACATTTATTGGCTCGAATTAAATTCGATTTGAGTTAGAGTTAAACGAATTTGAGCTAAGCTAATTCGGTTTAGCTCAAACTAGCCCAACACGAATTACCACCCTTAAAAATAATGACATATTTGATGCACCGTATCGAATTGATTAAATATAGTTATATTAAATTAAATTATATTATAATTAGTTTTTTCATTATTTGATAACAAATGTTTTAATAAAATAACTTTATTTAAAATAGTTTTTTTGTTATAAATTTTTTTTAATATTAATATTTAATTTACTTTTATATTTTTATTATAATTTTAAAAATAAAAAAAATAATTTTAAACTTGAGATGAAATAAAAAATTAAAATACATAATTTTATAATTAAAAATTTATACAAACTAAATTAAGTGCTTATTATAATATAAAGTTTTTACATAATCATATTAATTTTATATGGTACGATATTATTTAATTTTATAATTAAATATATAATTATATAAAAATTATATAATTATGATATTTAATGTTGCATAACAAACAAGGCGGATGGGAAATTGTGTTCGTTGATGAGTCTTGTGGATTGCCTTTCTTAAAAATTTATACATGTAATTATAAAATTATTATTAATTTTAATATTTTAAAATTTAAATTGATTATTATTATTATTCTTTTCTTTAAATAAATTGATATTTTATTCATTTTAACAAAACATTAAGATAATGGGTCTTAAACTTACATTACTCTCCATTACCATTAATATTTATACTCATAAAATTGATTTCAATTATGAATTAAGAAAGGACATCATTAGTGTTTGTAATGTATTAATAATCAACCAAAATATATTACATTAATTTAAGAAAAGCTTGTTAAATTTGTTCAAGTTATGTTGTTTTGTTTTCTTATGTTTATCCTTGCTAAATAATCAACCAAAATATTATTAGTTGTTCATAAACTAATTCAAGCGTTGGCGCGTTGCTTTACATAAGAGAATAGTAATGGCTTGAAGAAATACACTTGTCAAAATTTTTTTTTTTCTTTTTCCTATCTAGCTCTCATCGATTTCTCTTGTGTTAATTAGTATAATCAACGAAAAATTTATATATTTCTCACAATATTTTAATTCAAAAATACATGACATACTTTACAAATATTCAAAAACAACTCAATAATATTTATAACATGGCATTCAATATTTTTTATAAATTAATTTTTTTATCCATCGGATAAAAATTAATTAATAATATTAAAATATTTTTTTATCAAATTTAAATAATAAATATATAAAAATTAAATTAATAAATAGATATATAAAAATTAATTTTTTGTGTATTTATTTAATATAATTAAATTTATTTTAATTTTGATATAATATAATCGAGAGTTTTGAAATTTTAAATAAAATAAAAGGTTTAAAATTGTCTTATAAAATTAAACATTTATGTATAAAATTTAAATAAAATCAATATATAAATAATATAAGTTTTGAACTTTAAGGATAAGAAAAAGACACATGAAAAATAAAATAATACATTCCTATAAAAAAAATATAAAGAAGAACAAGAAGTGACGACAATTTTATAATGCTTATTTATTTTTATTTTACATAATCTCAATTATCTTAAAAAAATTAAATATTATTAAAAAACTTATATATATATATAGTGATTTAAAAATTGCAAGTTTTTTATTCTTTATAGTAATAAAATTAAGGTTTCAGTATCTTTTAGAAGTACCTCAAATAACCTTAATTTTTATATGAAACTTTTTAGATACTATAATTTTAGTCACTTGATATATTTTTAGCTAAATTATACAAATTTTTTAACTAATTACAAAATTTGAAATATTAATATTAATTTATAATTTTTAAAAGAGTATTTTTATCTTTTCATACTTATTTTTTATAATTTTTGCTTTTTACAAATAATTTTTTAATTGTTTAAATTATTTTATGACATTTTCTAAGCTATATATTAAGATTTTTTTTTTCTTATACTAAAATTTTTATTAACTTTTTTTTTACATATTATTTTCTTTTAATTGTTTATTGTCTTTCCATGTTAAAAAATTTTATTAATTTTTTTTACAAATAATGTTTTTTTATATTTAAATTACTTTATAACATATAATAAGCTATTTATATTATGATATTATTTTTCTGTTTTTATATTATTATTTTTTTTTATAAATTATCTTATTTTAATTGTTTAAATTATTTTATGATATGTTTTAAGCTATTTATATCAATAATTTTTTTAGTATATTATATGTCTAAGATTATTGGTTTTTTTTTTTTTTTTGCCAAACCAAAATACTTAAGAAACAAATAAATATCTTTTTCACTCGTTAAATATAAATATGTACAATACATCAATTAGAGTAGCAATATTTAATAAAAAAATATTAATTTTTATAATTTAAAATTCAAAATAAATTGTGTATCAATATTCACAAAATATAAGCTATAAAGTAGCCCACTTGAATTATAAAAAGACAAAAAGAATCTTAACTTGTTAACATAATTAAAAGAAGATTATTAGTATAAAAAATATTTAAAAAAAATAAAAAATACTTTTTTATAAATGATAAATTGATATTATTTTTTAAAATTTGTAATTAATTAAAAAAAATTGTATAACTTAGCCATAAAAAAAATTGAAATTATCGGAGATACCAAAGTAAAAATTAGAATACTCTAAAATCTAAATATATCGAACTCATAAAATTAAAATGAAAAATTGTTATACTTCTTATTATTAGTTAATAATATATATATTGTTCATTAATAATAAATTTATCTAATAATAATATTACTAAATAGTAATTATTTATAAATATAAAATGAATAACTCATATATTATTTTATATAAACAAAAAAATGTGTGTCAATATATCCATTATAATAATATTGAATTAAATATAATATATATATTTTTAAATTAATAGATTTTTAAATTTTATTTTAATAATTATTTTTAAAATTTATAAAGATGATATTTAAAATAAAATTATTTATTTTTAAGAATATAATATACGTTACAAAAATTTAGGATCGCTATTCAATCACAGCCTAAAGCAACTTCCTTCATCTGAGAAAACCATTCCTAAATACTTGTAAAATTTACTTGCTTTAATAATTAAACTTGTGTTATAAAATGAAGATAACATAATCAATTCTTCAATTTTTTTTTATTGTAAAATCTTTATATAAATTTCGTATAATATCACATATTATATATTATAATCATCAATAATTTATTATTTTTATCAATCGTAAGTAAATTAGAGACATAAGAAAAATTAGAGCACAATGTGTCCAAAGAAAAATTGAAATTACACCCATTTTAGAAAGACAAAAAATGCGCTTCATAAATTTTGAATTAGCTATACAATTTTCAAACCACTGAATTACTCAAGATAATCAATTCTTCAACTTATTCTAACACTAACAAATAATTTTTCTTTTCATATCATAATTAAACACTAAATATGGGTATTTGCATTAAAGACATGGTGAAAAACATCGCTTGAAGTTTCATATGTAAATATTTTTATTAGAACTGAGCTTCCAGTAGGTTGTTGTGACCTACTATAAAGGTCTTAACGAAGACCGGTTCAATTGAATTTATCAATTTTCCGTTCAGCCTTGAGGACCATATCTTTCCTTGCTGCTATTGGCGTCGCTCGGATCCCAAACCTGGTAAATCGATTTTCAGTCGGATATAAATTGTCATTGAGCACAAATTCTACAGTCAGTTCAGGTTTAATTTCTCTTTACTTTGATTATTTAATTTTAAAAAAATCATTTTATTTTCTCCTGTTCTGATTTCGACAAAAGCTGTAGTTTCGCTTGCAGGAATATAAGTTTTCTAAAACTAAATTAAGACATTAGGCATTGCCGGACCATATTTAAAAGGTATAACAAGCGATAAACCAAAATTTTACTGTTGAACTTTTTCTTAGAGTTCTATTAATACAAGACTTTCCTTATTCTGTTTAAAATTTTTTTTTTATCTTCTTTTCACAGTTGTCAAAGCATATAGGAATGGAGAATCATGTGAAAGCATTTTTGGGCCAAAGAGATCTAAAATGAAAGGTAAAAAAGAATGGGTGAGATCAGGGATTAGTCAAAGTTTTAAATAGGATATTAAATATCCAAATACTTAAACCAAGTATGTTCTTAGCTACCCTTCCAGTTATTACTACTACCTCACAAATAATTATTTGAAGAACTCTAAGATTCTCTTGCTAAGTCTTGCTTTACACATTTGTGGAAATCATGCTGTAAGTCTAAGTGTGGCATTGGTATGTGGAGTTCTTACATGTTTTATTTTCAAAATATAATTTTGAAGGTTGATTCTCTTTTAGCAAGTGAAACTTCGGATCTCGGGCCTCGAGTATGCTAAATGGTTTGTCTTTTTTACTTCTTTGTCATTCAGTTTCACGTTTTTCTGTTATGCATCCATCCTCCCTTCGACTTCTCTTTGAATTATGACATACTGGCTTTCTCTCCTTGGCAGTACTTTTCTGTTATACAAATTTGAAATGTAGATAGACGTATGCATCAATTTTGGGTATATATGCTCATTTAATGTTATTGATAATTTCTATGTTGTCTAATCAAGGCACGTTAATATTTTCTCACAATTGCAAGTTTGCATATGCTCAATGCCGCCTTAGATGGTTTTTGATTTTGATGATTCACTTACTTTTGTTGTTGTTGGTCATCATATTTTCCACCTTGCATATGCTCAATGCCTTCTTTATATTTTCTTCATTTAGCTCATTGGTTATAAGTTATAAGAAAGCTTAGCCTGCATCAAAGATAAATTGTAATAAATGATTTATTATCGTTATTATAATTTTCTGTCTGGATGCCTCTCATTTTGTAGCTGAAAATGTGATTTAGGTGCTTCTGTGACTTCCGATTTGGTATTTGTGTTTCTTGTCAAAGAGTACGCCACACTCGAGGAGTGTTCCATACAAGTGTGCCTTTATCACTAAGGCCATCACACATCTTCTCTTCTATGCAATTCACATGCCAGCATAGAGCTAAGACTTCGTAATTGAGCTCAGTTTGTATACTTCATCCAGGTTAAGGTTATAAGATGGAGATGGAATTGGAAGAAATTATGAAACCTTCTCTAGCTCCATCAGGCTCTCTTTTGCAATGGAGCCAGTGGCAGCTGTTGGATTCCATCCTCCCAACTGGTGGTTTTGCTCATTCCTTTGGTCTTGAAGCTGCGATCCAAGCCCGTATTATCTCCGGTCCTGAAGACCTTCATATTTTTGTAACCCATTTATTGGAAAACACTGCAAGCTTACTCCTTCCTTTTGTCCATTCAGCAACCTTGTTACCTAATTTGAAGAACTGGCATAAACTTGACAGGTTGTTGGATGCAACTTTAACTAATGAAGTGGGTAGAAAAGCATCTGTGACTCAGGGGTCTGCACTCATGAGGGTCGCTGCAACTGTGTTTACAGAAATCCCATGTTTTAGAACCATGAGAGATGCTTCTCTTGGTTCAGGAGTTGTTTCTTTCCACCAAGCTCCTATTTTCGGTATTATATTTGGTCTTCTCGGGTTAGATGGTGGTACTTCTCAAAGAGCTTACATGTTCATTACAATGAGAGATGTTATATCAGCTGCGACAAGGCTGAACTTGGTTGGACCTTTGGGAGCTGCCGTAATGCAGCATCAGCTGGCTCCAGTTGCTGAAGCTATACTTGTGAAATGGATGGACCGGAGAGTTGAAGAGGCGTGCCAAACAGCTCCTTTGCTCGATACAATTCAAGGTTGCCATGGCTACTTGTTTTCTAGGCTCTTCTGTTCCTGAATTCACAAACATTGTTGCTTGGACGCTCTGCACTCTTGGTTGAAATCTAAATTGCCAATCAATACTCTTTTAATGCCTAGAAGGGCTCAAGCTTCATTGTAGTATGAAATATAGATCGCTCTGTGTTTACCTGATTTTCGCTTGGAACTAAAGGGGCCCAGTCCAATTCCAGTTGATTGATATTTCTGTGAGGTTCGTAGGAAAGTTGAATTGCCATCTGTTTTAAAGTCAGATATTCAATTCCTTTGCCAAATCCTTTGTTATAACTTTTCAGTTTTAAGAGGATTTAACCCAGCAACAGATACCGCACACTGCACACTGCACGTTAATAAACTGCGTTAACATTGTCATTACTATGTAATCGTAATGGAATGTAATGTAAAGGAAACAATATTACTATTACAGTGTTTGGTTTAGCCACTGTAATAAAAAAATGAATCAGTATTACAGTGTTTGATTTGACAATTGTAATGGAATGAAAAATACAATAATATTACAAAAGCAATATACTGTTATGCTTAATTCATGATTTTCAAAAACGTTTTGCTCCAAGTGTGTTATAAATTTCCAAACCCTGAAGACACAATAAGTGCTAGCTCAAAGTTCACTAGAAAAAGGAAACCACATAACATCTAAAAATAACTTATAATATTTCTAGTGAACTAAAAACTAGAATTGTCGGACATCCAACTCTGAAACGTATCTTCCATTAAAATTATGACAATCTTAGCATCGAAAGCCATTCCATTTTTCAGCTTATTTTTCCAGCATCAAACCAAACTCTCCAATTAAAAAAAAAAAAAAAAAAGTGATGGCTTTGACCAAACGTAAATTTAAATCCGAGGACAGGAAAAAATCGAATTTTTAAGCTCAGCCACCCTAATGTCCCAACAAAATTTCCATCCTCCATGGAGAGAGCATAGCTAAGCAAAGTACTACACTACAGTAAATTTAAAATTCTCAGCTACTTTCTCTAAACCCAGATAACATAATGACCCAAAAACTTCCTTCTTTTCCACTAAATCTCTGCAATAAAAGTAGTAATAAAGCCAAAAACGAAGGGAAAGTACCTCAGAGGAGTGAACCACGAAGGAGCAGGAGCTTCAGTGGAAATAATAGCCATGGTTGTTTGTTCCGCAGTGGTCTTGGTCTGGTCGACAGAAATCTACTGGCGCGGAGGAGAGCTGACGGCTTCTACTTGGACGACAGCGCACGAAGAGGGACAAAGAAGACGAGCATGAGAACTGAGAAATGGGTCAAGTAAAGGAAAGCTCTTTCCTTCTTCTCACTTGTGTAATCCTAATTCCTTATTATTTTGTAATTGATTACATTACATTACATATCTTTAACACAACCAAACATTGTAATATGCAGGATCAATTACATTCTCTATTCTATTACAACCAACCAAACACACCAAAGACCAACCAAACACACCCAAAGTTTCAATGTAACACCTATTTTATTTTATTATAGTAATGTTCAAGCTTTAAGACTTATTTAGGGGGACTCGTTGTTCAAATTACTATAATCTTCTAGCAGATCAATTGGGTGTCAAACTATAAACATTATTATGCCCAGATCGTCTAAGCCGCGGGAACATTGTACTGAATAAAATAGAACTTGAATTGGTTAAAATAAAAACTTCAATCATCCCCAAATAATTCTGGAAAGAAAAAAAAAAAACTCAAATGAAGGTTGGTTTTAGAAGCAAAAGAATGACAACGTACAATTCATGATGTATCACAAAATAAAACATTTCGCAAGTTGAATAGCATAGTAAAGGAGTATAAAGTTGTTTTTTATTACAACTTAAACAGCATAGTAAAACATTCAAGTAATCACCAAAAGAAGACTTCAAGTCAATAACACCACAGCTCCAAAGAGTTTCCAGGCAATACATATTTAGACATAACTGTCAATTAAGGATTTCCTCATCTCATCCACAATGGCACTTGGTTGAGCTTCCCTCAATTTGAAGACGCTCTCTATAACTGAGAGTTCAGTTGCAGTTGTGTCTGATCCACAGAATGCAGTCCAGTCGTTCACTACAAGGCCAGCAGCTATCACATCACTACCCCTGTTGACGGTGCCAGCCACCAAAGGAACCTGAAGAAGTGTTGACAGTTCATCCAAATCTTCTATGGATGTATGGGGATGGACTAAGCCACCTAAGTTGGAAAAGGAACAGAATGTGCCAACAAGAATCTGTCCAGCAATTGTCTGCCTAAAAACTTCAACCCCAAGAACATCTGCAATCAGCTCCTCAGTTTCTTTGTCAAGATCTGGATGTGCTAGAGCAACATGATCATTGCAAGCTATGCAGTTTCCAAGAGCAGAAAGTCTCTCTTCAACGCGCTGGACAACAACTTGATCTGGGAGACTGTTTCTCAGGTGCTGCAGTTCTTGATCTGTGGTAGAGTGGGGCAAAATAAGACCATTTTTGTTTCCAGCACACATGCGTCCGACAATACGAGTACCAGCAATGGAGGTCTTGACCACTGGAATCACGTCAGCCAATTCAGCCTCAAAAGCACCATAAAAGTTCTCAGAACCTCCAATTCCAACCAAGCAGTATGCATTTGTCAACTTGGAGAATACTCCGATCTCACAGTTGTTCTCAAATTGGAGCCTTGTTGCCATGATAAAAAAAAATATTGTGGTGTCCCTGAGACAATAATTCCAATCATCAGTCAAGGCAATTGAAGATACTTAAAGAGAACCTGAAGACCAAATGCTCCTGATAAGTGGCATGTTTTAGGAGAAACATGAACAAGGAGACAACTATTGGCCCAGAAAGCCACATAAGATGCATATCGTGCAAGTTCATGATATCATCAGCAATCATTTTGAAAGCAACATCTCAGTCCTGAATAAATGATACAAGCATCACAGAATTTCAAGGAAGCACGAACATAAATTTTTTATCGGATGAAAAAAGAAGATTATAACTGGGAAATGTTATATTTACAAGCACATTTACTGCAACCACTAGTCCGTCTCCATCATGTTAAACTAGCTTCAAACAAAATTACATCAAACAAGACCAAGAAAAACATTTGAACATTGAACATAAGTGCATCCTAGCAACATTATATAAAACGCCTTAAACAGCAAATATTTCAAGTGTAAACTGTAACAGCTCATTTTTATAAAATATCTAAATGTCCTTAGATATACCATTAAGTAAAGAAATATTTTAAAAGTACATTAAATGAACTTAGTAACCTAGTGCTCATATACAAAATAATGTTGACCATTTAAAATGTTTCCTTTATATAAACCATGGCCTTAAACAAATTGAACTGTAAGATGAGCTGAAAATATAGAATGCATAAAAGAATGAATTTTCATCCATCAACATGCTTCTTAGCACTAAAAGATCATCTCTATCATTCGAACAAACATTAGAACAAAATCTCATCCTGTCCATCCTATATGCAATATAAAACCTCAATCAATTAAATAAATACCTAATTTTCCAAGCATCACTGACTGAGTTAAAGTAGTTTAAACACTCAATGCTGGCACCTTTTATTTTCTGTTATAAAATGGAAAGTAAAATATGATGGGGGGCATATTTCAACGCAAAGCCATCAAATTCTTCTTTTTCAATTTCCATAATAAATATGGGTCCAAGTCAATACAGGTACACAAGGTCAAGTCAGGGACAGCAAATACATGTGAAAATGTAATTGTTCATAAATATTGAGCCATTGAGTAAAAAAAATTGAATTTTGTTGCCAATGGCAATAAGTAAAATGTGATGTCCCCAACATCAAATATGTAACCCTTTTTAAACAAACAAAGTGTATCATAAACACATCCAAGAGTATCAGAGGTTGCAAAAGCAACAAAAGCTAATAATGAGAAAAACCTTCAATCGTACAGTGCTATAGAGACGAACCAAAAATTTATGGTACCAGTTAGTGCCTACATATTTTTCTTCCCTGGTATTCTGCATGAAGAAGAAACAACGTGAACAAGATAAACTCTAGTCAAGCAAAGCAATCAGAGAACTTTGAAAGACCATGATAAATATTTCAACATCTGGTATTAGATACAATAACTTCATCATTTTGCTTTGCCAATTTCGAGTCTTAAAATTAGGATCTTTAGTCTATAGGTGCAGAGGTTTCGAGCAGAGGAAATCCTCAGCTTCCTTGCGCAACCCACACCAAAATATTTAATTTAGCACCTTCAAAATACACCTTTTTCTCGAAAATTTCCTTGCGGCTAAACTATAAGCAGCAAGGGGCTAGTTGGTGCTTCATAACTCATGCAAAAAAAAAAAAAAAATTGTAAATCTCAACCCAGAAAAATCCAAGAAATGAGAAAAGAAAC
The DNA here is from genome assembly GCA_029378325.1 of Elaeagnus macrophylla. Lineage (NCBI taxonomy): Eukaryota > Viridiplantae > Streptophyta > Magnoliopsida > Rosales > Elaeagnaceae > Elaeagnus > Elaeagnus macrophylla. The sequence goes on along the minus strand of CM055642.1, from coordinate 6,893,196 downwards.
CTTCAAAATATCAAAAGGGAATTGGAATGAAGGCAACATAAATTTAAACCCCAAGAAAAGAGATCAAACTTGTAGCGTTTATTGAAAACTAAAATTTTTCTTTTATGTTTTTATAATTAAAAATTCAATGAAACAAAAAAGGTTCCAATAGGGTTCAAGCCTGAACCACCACAAACACCCACACCAAAGCACCATTGAAGGCTCAAGAACTTGTGAGGCCCTAGGCCGCAATTAAAACTGAGGCCCTTGAAATATATTGAAAAGTTGAGAATAACACATTTGAATGATTGAAAAGGTCATAAATCATCAGATCAGATAAAAAACTGGCTAATATCGCAGTATCATTTATACAAGGTCGGCAATTCTAAGATAAAACTGAAACCAATAAATCAAGATAAGGCAGAGATTACCTATTACAAACTAAAAGCCAACCACGCATAAAGGGAGGATACTTCACGGGTTTGGGCAGGCGGCAAATAGTGTTGGAGGATAAATGACTGCCAGCGTTGGTGTGAAAAGGGAGAAACTGAAACTAGGTTATGTGTAATCCATATACATTGGGGCTCGTCCGGTTTCTTAATGATTTTTTTTCCTTTCTTTTTTTCAGCTTTTCCCAATATTTTACTCTCTTTTTTTTTTTTTTTACAAAACTAGTTTACAAATTTTTCCCTTAATTTTATTTATCTTATTATCTTGAATTAACTACGTTTTACATCAATAACGTATAAAATGAATTACAAAATATTCTAAATATTTATTTAATTATAATTTTAATCATAATATTATTTAAATTATCTTATTACCTTGAATTAACTACGATTTACATCAATAACGTATAAAATAAATTACAAAATATTCTAAATATTTATTTAATTATAATTATAATTATAATATTATAAATAACGATAAAAATATATTAAATTAATAATTAACGTTAAATTATTTAACAATTTAATTATATCTTATCCTCAAAATTTTTACTTAACTATAATTATGACCACAATGTTATAAGTAACGATAAAAATATATTAAACTAACAACTAACGTTAAACTATTTAACATAACTATTTTTTGTGATAATATTTTGGTAAAATTATGTATATGAGCTGTAAGATTAACTATATTTTATGCCCACGTCTACAACGTATTGGATAAGTTACAAAAAAATCAAAAATATTTATTTAGTTACAATTATGTCTATAATATTATGAATAATAATAAAAATATATCTAATTTATAATTAATTTTAAATTATTTACCAAAATTATTTTTTTTAAGCAATGAGTAATATATTTTGCTTATCTATGAGCTTATAATCATTTTAATATTTTTATAAATATATAATAATTTTATCATTATTCCGTAATTATAATGAATTATATAATTATCAAATATAATTTATATCACAAATTTATATATTATAAATTATATTTAAATTCATGTCAAAAAATTATATTACAGAATTTTAGAAAAAGTTAATTTGAACAAAACTCTATTATAATTATTAAATAAATAATCATATAAATTATGAATTTACTGTTACATGAATTTGACATAAATTATATTTAAAAATTATATGAATTAATTTTTATTATAAATATTCATATAATTGTTATACATTTATGATAATATCAAAAGAATTATAAATTTTACATATAGTCACAAATATACAAAATATATCATTTATTCATCAACAAAAGTAATTATATTAAATAATTTAAAGTTAATTATTAGTTAAATATATTTTTATCGTTATTCATAATGTTGTAGGCATAATTGCAATTAAGTAAATATTTTGAACATTTTTATAACTCACTTAATACATTGTGGACATAAAACATAATTAACTCTACAGCCTAAATACATGATTTGATTAAAATATTATCAACAAAAATAATTATGTTAAATAATTTAACGTCAGTTATCAAATTAACATATTTTTATCATTATATATAATTTTGTTGGCATAATTGTAATTAAGTAAACGTTTTGAGCATTATTATAATGTAACCCATATATTTTGGGCATTAAACATAATTTAACCGTTAAATAATTTAAAAAATTTATCAAAAATAACACTCTTAAAATTTATAGTAACAAAACTAGCACTCCTAATAATATTGACCCGTTCAATATTGAACGGGTCTAAATTGTCGTCGTTTAATTCTAATTAAATGAGTGTTTAAATAAAAGTGATATATTAATCATTTTTTTAATTGTGAAAATATAAGTTTGAACATAAAGGGTGTTAGTTTTGTTATTACAAGTTTTAAAAGGTGTTAATTTTGTTATTTTTTCAATAATTTAATGTTAATTATTAATTAAACATATTTTTATAATTATCTATAATATTATAAATATAATTACAACTAAAAAAATATTTTAAATATTTTTCCAACTAATAACATATATTATAAACATAAAACAAAATTAAACATATTATTTTATTACTATATTTCTTATCTTATTTAACTTCTTTTTCTTTTTATTATTATTATTATTATTATTATTATTATTATTATTATCAGTCTGTTTTACTCCTTTTAATTTCTTAGTTAAATTTTACGAAATATTTAAAATAAATAAATATTATTTTTTAAGCTTTGAAATTAATTAAAAAAGTAAGTTGAAGGCCACCATATGCAAGTTTTTTTTTTTTTTTTGAGTAAATTTGAGATTCAATATTGTAAAAACTCTTTAACTAAAATTATACATATAAATAAAAAATAATATGATAAGCATCATTAATTAAATTATTTGAGTTTTGAAACTATATTTGATATATGCATACATTTTTTAAAAATATATAAGGACATTTGTTTTTGTCTAAATTTAAAATATTTTAAAGACTTGTGTCATTTATTATTAAATACATGCCTACAACATGTTGCATTTTTTTGGAAGATAATTTTAAAATTTTGTAAATTTGAATTAAAAAAACAGAAAACTCACCAAACCAAACCCCAGCCGTAGCCGTAGCCACAAACCCCCACCAACACCCTAATCCCCACCCCCAACCCCTTATCACTCCCCCACACTCCCCTGTTGCAACCCCTACCCCCATCCCCACAACCTGCGAAACCCCCACCCCCCATTGGTTCATTATTCTATACCCGTTAAGAAACAGTTCTTATCTCTTTTTTAAATAACTGTCTTACTCATTCACCCGTAATTATCAAAGCCTTCATATAATTTATACAAGTTACATGTCTGAGATACAAGTTTGTTGGGAAAACGGTTCTTGCAATTTTGTAATACATCATTGAATTTTTTAATTAATAATATTCCACAACTTACATATCAAACTCGTAGTTTTGCAATTACATCACAATTTTGATACCATTAAGTAATTTTGTCTTACATACTGTAAAATAAAATAATACATCCACTATAATTTTTTAATTTCATTCAAAGGATTTATTTTAAAAAAAATTAAAATAAAATTATAAGCATTCGATTAGTCATTTTAGTGTCTATCAAAATTTTAAATATATTCAATTAAAATTATATTAAAATTTTTAAAAAATTATATTTATAACTCTCGCTGATTATTAAAAATAATATTATTATAACTAACTTATATATTTTTACTATATAAAAATCATCATCTCAAAAGCTTCACATTAAACATTTAATATTATCCAATTAAATTTTGACCAATTAAATCCGTTTAATATTAAACTTAACTAATTACACCTTGTTATAGCTCTAAAACGCGAACCAAATAACCCTAAAATGGATTTATAGGTTATTTTTAAAATTATCAACAAGTTTAAAATTTAAACAGAACGATCAGATATGCAAATGCGTTTGAACAATAAATGCATATATAAATAAATAAACAAATAAAAGCACAATTTTTATTAAAATAAAAATAACTTAAGTTACAATATAAACTAAGAGAAAAACCATCATTTCACTTATTTGTAATTTTCAGTATAAACCTTATCTTAGGCTATCCTTAAACAAATAATACCCCGACATATATTTTCAATAGAAAAAATGAAGCAATTAATTGGAAATAAGTACCATAATCCGTCAACAAATTTAGAAACTTTCTAAAAATCTTATCAACTAAACAAAACAAAATGCCTGCATTTAACAAGCCACACCAACCCAGAGATCGATCCGGGATTTTATTAAGCACATTTATGATGAACAAGTGTCTAAGGTCTAAGATTAAAACAATAGAACACTAAATAGAAGATACATAAAAACCACCACATGGGCATACATGCCTTAATGATTCCCCATTATTTTGAAGCTATGTACATGGATCCATTGATCCTATTAGTAAGGAGACATTCCTTATCAGATCACTCATCGTAGTAGGGAGACTCTTTTTTCTCATCATCTCCCTGCAGGCAGCATGATTTCATGTTTAATATGCAGTCAAATACAACAACCATAAATAGTAAATACACGATCAAATATCATTCTTTACCCGCATTCTTCATTTCATTCAAGCTATACATCTAATACTTCATTTTTAAATTTCCAAAAACAAAATCACGAGTTGCACAACTTGTACGGTACAATATGAAGGTTGGAGTTAAGAAAACTTGCGATTTTTTTTTCTTTTCTTTCTTCAAGAAGGTGACTTTTGTTTTCTTTGTAAAAGCATATTATATGGGAAATATTTTTGTACGCATATTTAACAATTAATAACATACAAAATAACACACTAAAAATAGTACAGTTAATCTCCGTCCTCAATCCGGTGCTCACTCCAAAATGGTGTAACTTTTTGTGCAAAAGTTATTCCAACTCACTATTCATTTGGTGCAATACTATTACTATATATTTTTTTTAATAAAAAAAATCTAAAAATATTGTTTAATTTTTTATTACATATAATAAATTAAAATTAATTATATGATATAAAATTGATTAAAAAATTATTAATTTTTAAATTAGTAGATTTTTAATTTTTTTCTTACAAATATAATTTTTAAATTTACTATTATTAATTAACTAATAGCAATATATAATTAATTGATTTAATATAATTATTGTTAAAAAATTATTTAAAAAATAAAAGGAATATTTTATTTTGTAAAAGAATATATTTTTAATATAATATTTTATGGGTTAAAATGGAGAAAAAATATGCAAAATGATCAGAGATGCTCATGGGGGGCATTTTGGTTGACATCGTGCTAAATCTTGGTAACTTCGAGAGCAATTAAATTGGGTAAGGATTTAAGAACATTTTGTCCAACTGGGGTAACGATTGTTAGGTTACTTATTTCATCAAAAATTAATAAATGAAAACATGCTATAAATATATAAATTTGTATTTAAATTTGAACTAATATTAATTATAACATAACTCATGATTAAATAAATTTATAGATAAAAAAAATTATTCATTTTTTTTTTAAATTGAGCTACATATCACACTACAATTAAAAAAATTAGAAAAAATATATATTTATGAAACATTAAGATAAATTGGAAGTAGTAAATTAAAAATAAATAAAAACTTTTAGCGGTAAATAAAATGTTTGTTACTTCTATCAAAATTCAAGTACCTCCGCATGTAAAAGTATATTTATGTGACATTATTTTCAAAATAAAATTTTTTTAAAATAATTATAAAAAATAACATAATTAAAATTTATAATAAAATTAATATTTTAATAATATTAAACGTGTAAAATATTAAACATTTAATATTAAACAAATTTAAATTATCGTTATTTAATTTTAATTAAATAGGTGTTAAAAAATATATATTAGTCATTTTTTTAATTATAAAAATATAAATTTAAATATAATAATTATTAATTTTGTTATTAGCAGGGTTATTTATTTTTTTCCCTATTCTACACACTTACATGTTTAACACACCCTTTAACATTGAAGTTGCCAAAAAGACTCGTGATATAAAATGTGATGCGAAGCAATGGTTAAATGTAGCCCGAAGAAATATAAGATCAAAGGTTGAAATGCTCACATATTTTTTGCGGCCATAGCCTTCTTCACCATAGCCATACTTGGGACGCTCATCATCACCATCACGCCTCTCATAACTACTAGGCTTCGTGTAGTTCTCTTCGAACCTTCCATATTCTCCTTCCTGGCTCTCATGCCTCTGCCTCCTTGGTGGTTCATCACCATAGCTAGGCCTCTCATACTCGGAACTTTCATATTCAGGCCTCTCAGTTCTTCCTTCATAACGACCAACACCTTGCTCCTCCCCATAATTCGGTTTCTTACTATACCCAGATCCATATTCTGAACCCGTTTCCACATACTCAGTCCTTCGACCGTACCCAGATCCATATTCTTCTCCAACGGGCTTCTCGTTTTCAGTTTTCGCACCATACCCAGATTCAAATTCTGAACTAGACTGATCATACTCACTTTTCTGACCAAACCCAGATCCATATTCCGAATCATTTTCATTTTTCCGGCCGTACCCGGATCCATACTCTGACGTGGGTTGATCATACTCGGTCTTCCGGCCATACCCAGATCCATATTCCGAAGTGGGTTCATCGTTCTCATTTTTCCGGCCGTACCCAGATCCATATTCGGAGCTGGGTTGATCGTACCCAGATTGGAAATCCGAGCCAGGAATATTCACACCAGAAGGAAATTCATTACTCGATTCGTGTCTGTCTCCATATTCATGCCCTTCTCCACCATAGGCAGGTCTTGAAGAATTGGAATTGTATCGAGCGTAGCTACTGTACTCAGTCTCGAGTGCCTCGTCTGCATAAGCAGATGGCTCAGAGGAAGAAGAAAATTCAGGGCGATCGTATTCGAATTCACCGTCAGCTGATTGTGAAAGAGAATAGCAACTCTCATCGGACGGCGGGATTGGAATGCCGTAAGTCATAGCGACATCGTATCCGCCACCGTATGGGGTCGTATCGTACTCATCGAAGACGTGTACGGATTCCTCGCTTGTGGTGTAATACGGCATCGTTTGCAGATTTTGTTGATTTGACTCTGGTACTTAGATCTCAAGACTATAAATGAAAAAGGGAATTTGGGACGGCTTTATAGTTGAATATTGGATTCAACCGACACGGGGTGGAGTGTGGTACCCGTAATTGAAGGAAAAGACTCGGTAACTTGCTTGTCCATCGGATACCTCACTGTAAAGTGAAAAATAATAAAATGGATGAATTATATTGTTATCTAATTGTTTCATATTTCATTTTTATTATTTACTTTTTTTTTTCTTTCTTTTTTTATAGTATTATCAATTGCTTTTTAATTTTCACGACTAGTTTCATTATTGTATTTATAATTTTTAATCTTGATACTTTAATTTCCTTATTTTTTAAAAATAAGTGAATGTTAAATTTTAAGTTAATCTCAATTTTTGAAGTAAGTAAAAGTTAAAAAGCAAATTGACAAAATCATAAGAAAAATAATAAAATTGCAATTGTAAAAATAAAAAGTAAATAGAATAAATTAAATTAAAATATTAAAAACCAAGTATAATATAATAATAATAAAAATTAATTATTTGTTATTTTAGCTTGGTAATATTAAAAATTATGCTATATTTGTATGCATTTATGGAGATGAGTTCAGTGATACATTCATGAATTTGCTTACATGTATGAAATAAGAATGGTAGATTATTTTTAACTATTGGTTCCACCTGCGATTCTGTTGATCGATGCTTTTACATTAGCAGCCGACTACTATTAAACCCATTTTTGCAAAAGAACAGTACATGTCACACCTTTAAGGAATTTACAAGTGGAATCTTATACGTCTTATATAAAAAGGAGGGAGTTGTAGTATTGGATAATATAAACATGATTGTATAGGACTAAATTGTATTGTATTATTGCAAATTTTATACTGTATTTGTTGTGGAATTGGAAGGAAAATTTATTTATATTAAAAAAAAGAATTACAACTATAGATCAATACATCATTTTGCAGAGGTTGACATCCTTATTTTCTGCAACGTACATACATACTCATGAGGAAAAAAATTACAACTATAGCCACAATAAAGAAAATCGGTTGCAGAGATGATGAACCCAAAACAAACTCACGATCCAAACATGTGTCGCAACAATCTTGACTCAAGAATAAATGAATTCATGTCAATATACTCGAAACAGATCTACCAAACCCTTCAAAATATATTCAAATTTTCAAATGCACAACAAAATCTACAATTTATTTAACGAAAAACTCAATAAGAGATAAAGAAAGATTTCTGAATATGGGTTTGATTGTTCGAGGGATGTCGAAAGAGAGAATTAATTCCTTGAAATGATACATATATGATAAAAATTAATTTTTTGTCCAAAATAACAAAACAATTATGTTTTGAAAAAATACAGTCGTTTTGTTTCCCTGATCGTCTTGTTTCTTTGTTCTTTTTCCATGCTCTCAATCCAAAGACAAAAGCCGCTTAAAGAAAAGCAAAATTAAAAAAGAAATTAAATCTGAGAATTAGAAAAAAGTCAGAACTAAGAATAGTATTGGGGGAGTTGAATTAGATATCATGCTATTGCTTGGTTGGTTAATCGTTATGGGTGCTATTGTCTGTCGTGCGATTTGATCTCGGCAAGTAAATTTTGTTGAGACTCAAAGAACTCTTTAACGGCGGAGTTGAATCTGATGAACAGTTTGGTGCTGAAACTTAAAGGTAAGGTGTACATACAAAAATGTAAGGTATACATACAAAAATATAAGGTGTACATATAAAAATATAAGTTGTATATACAAAAATGTAAGGTGTACATACAAAAATATAAGTTGTACATACAAAAATATAAGGCGTACATACAAAAATGTAAAGTGTACATACAAAAATATACGACTTTTCCTGTACTTTTATCCACATACAAAAATGTAATGTATACATACAAAAATGTAAGGTGTACATACAAAAATATAAAGTGTACATACAATAAAAATATATTTACTATCTAAATAAAACTTACCATTTCACTACCTAAATTTACTATTTAGATAAAATTGACACTTTTTAACATATCTTTATTATATAGGTAATTCACTCTGAAAGAGAAGGTTGGTCGGCAACAATTATTAGTAGTGGAGCAACTTTGGGCTCGAGATCTATAGTATACGCCTTAGAATGAGCCCTTGGCCTAAACAACATACATTTTAGTTAAAAAGTTAATTTTTTTAAAACTAGCAATAATATAATCAAAATTGTGAGTTTTAATTACATTAAAATTAGATAAATTATAAAAATATCCTTAATCATGTAATATGTGATATCAATATATAAATTATTTACATACTATATAAACTGTGTTACATACTAATATGACAGTATGTAAATAAGTTTACATATTAATATGACAGTATGTAAATAAATTTACATACCAATATGGCAAGTATGTAATTGAGTTTACATACCAATATGGCAATATATAAATAAGTTTACATACTAATATGACAAAATGTAAATGAATTTACATACCAATTGTGAAGGATTAGGACCCTAAGCTTCTTGGAGGCATCAAGTTTGTTGAGTGCAATCACACTTTTTTCTAAAGATGCCATAGATGGAACTCATAGACCTTGAGCTTCTTGGACCCATTAGCAGCAGAGACGTTGCACATGAAGGTCGAACTGTTGGTGGTGGTCGCTCATGGAAGTCGAATTGTTGGTGGTGGTCGCTCATGGAGGTTGAACTACTGGAGGTGGTCTCACTAATGTCATGAGTGCAGAGAGAGAGAGACGGTGAGATAAAATGATACTAATATGGCTAGCAAACTCGATTGGATAAAAACAATGAAGAAGGATAGAAACGTAAAATCCTCCCATCAAAACTACATCGTTCGACTAAATAAGGAAAAAGTGAAACTAAATTGATACACGCACTATTCTGGGTCATTAAATTCCTTAGAATCACCCTCCCCTCTGGTACTATTTTCCAGCGAATATGGGTTGTACTTGAATTTTTTTTAAATCCTAACCCTCTACTTAACAAACATCTGATTAATGAGAATGAGAATTATATATTGTTAGGACCTTTAATCCGGCCCAATAAAAATATCGTAAGGTAATAATTTAATAAGGCCTGTTCTAGTAACATTTTCTTATCTTCTTAAACACATATCTTGAATAATATGTGAGGTATTGAGGAATGCATTAAATGATATGTCCTTATAAATATAAAAATACCTTAGTAGAACAGGCCATTTGATAATCTCTAAATTTATATGATACTTTTAAAAATATATGGAATTAATTAAAGTGTACGACTTACAACATGAATGAAAATAATCAAAACTTTTATTAAAATTTTTGGAAAGTAAAAATATTGATATAAAAAAGCTATTTAAAAGTTATTTTTTACGATATAAATTATTTTTTATTTATATTTTTATGAAAATTTAAAAAATATTGAAAATTTTTAATACTTTTTAAATGAAATTGTAATTTTATAAAATTTTGAAAATATCAAAAAAATAGATATGATATTAAATTTTTAAATTTTGTCAATTTAAAAATACAAAATTATTATTTGTATTATATATAAGTTAATATTTATATTATAAAGTAACCAATTTTAATTTTTTCCAAAATTTTCACATTTATTGTTATATATTTGTATATACTTAATTACATAATTTTTTTAAAAATTATCTTTTTATCATCTTTTATGCTATTTTGTATTTTTGATTTATGTAATTCTTATTTTTAAAATAATTTTGTACTATTATTGTACAGTTTTTATTTAATTTCAATATAATTTATATTGAGATCATAAATTAAAAAATTCACTTTGTCTTCACAAATCTAATCACAAAATGCTGCTAACATTATATATATTTTGAGTTATAAATATAATATTTAAATACAAAATAATTTTAATTAGTCTTTGTTTTATTAGTTTTAAAAAAATCGTAAAAGTTTAAAATATATATACTTTTTTATAATTTCATTAAATTTTTTCAAATATCATTTGATATCGATAATATTTTCAAGTATTTTCGTAAAATTAAAGTCTCAATATTTACATTGATATCGATCCATTACTAGCAAAAATTTTAAAATATATACAATTTTTATAATTTCATTAAATTTTCTTTAAATATCATTTTATATTGATATATTCTCGATATTTTGATAAAAATGAAGTCTCAATATTTTTATTGATACCAATATTTTCATTCACAATTTACAAAAATTAGTGCACTAATCTGCAACACGTTTCAACGTAGAATCGATAAAAAATGTCACATTCGTCTTACTTGACATTCGATGCATGACAAAAAATTTAAATATTTTGTGAATATTTTAAGTCTACTTTTTTTATTATTATTATTATTTAAAAAAAAGGCTCCCCTCATTTGATATCGATCAAGGTTAGAAGATATTTTAAATTTATATAGATTAAGTTAATTATTTAATACAATTTAGCAATTTTTAACTTAAAATTAAATATTATTCAAAATAATAGTTCTTTTTTTCTTCCTAATAATTCAAAATATATAGTTAAAAGAATACCAATAATTAAATTGGGTATTAAAATAGAATTTTTAAATAATATGGAATATAAACAGTGCCAATGGTTTCTAGCAATTTTCAACTTAAAATTAAACATTATTCAAAATATAGTTTTTTTTTTCTTTTTCTCTTTCTAATAATTAAAAATATATAGTTACGAGAATACCAATATTTAAATTGAGTATTAAAATAATTTTTTTAAATAATATAGAATATAAACAGTGCCAATGGTACCAATATATTACCAAACCCTTCCGAGTAGACATAACTTTAACCTCAAATCTACCAACTAAACAAATTTCATTTTGACATGTATAAGTTGAAAGTTGACAAATATTATTTATTGATAGCAATTTTATGGTGGATGTACGACATGTGCGTGTGTGAATGTATATTTGTTCATCTTAACAAACAAATAAAAGCATATAGAGGTACCACTCGAAATAAAAGAGCTATGGGAAACGCATTTTCATCCTATAAATATAACACTTTCATCACCCTTTTATATATTATAATAAATTTTATATTTTATGACTCCATGATATAAATTTTTTGAATTTATAAAATATTTTAATTTCAAGTCTTAGTTAAGTGTATATTTTTTTAAATTAAATGTAGTATTTAACTAACTACTTATTTTTCTTGGATTTCGTTAAATAATTATTCTACTAGAATTTGCTAAGAATCTCACAATAAGGTAAGCTCTAGAACTTACTAATCAAATATTTGTGTATGTATCGGGATTTATACAATTTAGTATAAGAGATTTGATTGTGCAATATCAATAAAAATGGCAAAAAGATCTATCATATCAGTATTTTATAGATATTTACTCTATATAATTTATTTTAAATCGGATTAAAAAAATTATTTTTGAATCGAGTCAGACCACGATATACATACAATATCAATAAATCGAATCAAATTAAGACAGTTCGATCCATAAATTAAGTTAAATTAGATTGATCCAAAATTAATTATTTTTAAAATTATAATTTTAGTACTAAAAAAGTCACACATTCCAAAAATACTTCCCAAATTTTTATAATTATTTATTTAAAAAATTTATAATATTATTTTTTTATAATTTTAGATGATATCAAGTTAATAATGTTAATTTTTATTACAAAAGTATTTTTTATTTATAGATTATAATATTAATAAAAAAAGCTGAATATATATTAATTATAAATAAGAAATAAATATTTTTAAACAAATCTATAATTTTTTTTATTTATTAATTTAAAATATGTAATGTACCATATTAAATAATATATTAGAAAAAAATGAAAAAAAAAAAATTGGAACAATTTGGATCAATATTCATATGATTTATGGATCAATAATGAATCTGATCTATATCTATATGATCCACAGATCAAAATAAACTAAATCTTTTAAACAACGAATTAGATCTGATCCACAGTGAATTGGATTGAATTCAATCTATTACCATCTCTAAATACCAATGATTGATCCATACAAATCTGAATTAAAGATTGATATATTTTCTTTTATCTCAAATTTAAAATAATATTTTTTTATTTTTTAAAATGTAATAAAAATATAAAAATGCATTAAATATTAATTTAAATAAATTTTATAATAAAAAATTATTTTAAATATAAATTATTTTAATAATATATATATATAATTAATTTGATAATTTTTTTAAAATCTTATTATATTATATAATTTTTTTATTAAATATTATAAAAATTAATTATAATATAATTTAATATATTTTAATATAATATAATTATAATTGAGCTATCTTATACGGTATATTAAAGATGTTGTTAAAGTGCGTGGCACGTCACTGGTTGCGAGTTAGGCAACACTGTAATATTTTAGGATGGTACTAGAAATTATGCGACATTCACCAATGCAATGCTCCCTTTCTATTAAACAATAATCATTAAATATCCTTTCAATTTTATGATTCAAGATCTCTATCCATCCTAAATAATATATATATATATATATATTAAAAAAAAATCTATTTCTACCGTGTACGAATTAGGAGTAAGATTATCGATTCTTTGCTTTCTTTCTTTTTTTTACTTATCAAATATAAAACATAATATTTAAAAATATTAATTTTAATTAAATATTAATTTTTATTAATAATTTTATATTAAAAAAATAATCAAAATATTTTTTATTATAATTTAATACATACATTAATTTATATAACATAATTTAATTAATTCTATATTAATAAAAAATTTTATAACTACTTTATTATCTTACGTTCATAATTTTATATTTAATTATAATTTAACGCATATAATATTAATATAAAAACAATCTAGCAAATGATATTAATCTTACGATTTAATAAATGAAAGGCTGGTGTTGTGACACGTGCTGTAATAAGGTGGAAGAAGGATGATGAAAAGCCGTGTAATTAATGAAAATGGTAGTATGCTAGCAGCTAGTATCTGTTTTCATGGAGAATCGTAATCGTCGACATCAAGGTTTAATTCTTATTGTATAAAAAATAAAAAAACAATTATGTAATACGATTTTTAAAATCAGCTAAAATAAAGTTAATTTAAACGATTAGTTTTTTATGATAGCCTATTCTACCAATTTTTTAAAAAATGATAGAATTATTTCAATAATTATTAATGTTATGTTTTTTCAAATACAATTATAAAAAAGAAATACATAATTTTAAGTTATAAGAAGTAGCATATGTTTATTGCATATCACATTCTACATAAAAAAGAAGAAGATACATTTCACTCTTTGCATTGCATATTTTTGGTGTAAAGGTGATTATAAAAATATTGAAATATAATTTATTATATAAATTTTTATATTAAGATTAAAATTTATGACAATAATTTTTTTTAATTTTATCTCTCATATATTTTTCAAATCTCAACAAAAAAAAAATAATGATATAAAATATTAGATAATAAATGTAGTCTATTAGTTTTATCCCAATTATAAAAATCCACTATTTTTTAAAATAAAATACTTAAGTTTAGCATTTTTATTATTATTTATAATTAAGTCCACCATCTTTCAAAAAAAAAAAAAAAAGACTATACAAGTCTAAATAGTAAATTTTTAATATTTTTTATTTTTTAAAAATTTATTTTAAAAAAACAACTTTATTAATTATTCATATTAATTTTTTTTAAATGTAGTTATATATATATATTGATTAATTAAACTAAAAATTGTCATTTTTTAAGACTGATAAATTAAACTCTCATAGTTTTTCAGCTCCACAAAAGGGTTAAACAGTAAAAGTGTAAATGCTTAGTACTTGCCTAATGCCTACTTTAGATTGCCTTTTGGCTCACTCGGCACGCCGAGTAAAAACGTGTAAGGATGTGTTTATTAATAAATAAATAAATAAAATGAAGTTATTTTTATTCATTTTAAATATGACAGGAAGAGAATAAAAATTTAAAAAATTTAAGAATTATTTTCATTATATGTTTCCTTACTTTAATTTTTTTATTAATTTTTTTTTCTAAATTTACAAAATATAATTATAAAAATATTTTTATTTTAATATATATATATATTTATTTATTTTAAAAATAATATTTAAGTAAATTAATATTTTTATTTCGATTCATTGCAAATTTTATTAAACATAAAAAAAAATAAAAAAAGTTTAACACTCTCTTTTATTTTAATTTCAATCTCGAGTAATATTTATTTTTATTTTAATTAATTCTTATTACAAGCAAATACATGTTAAGAATGGTTTTATATTTTAAGTAGGTGTATTTTTAATGAGTTGCTTTGTGCAATAGTGGTTTGTGGGCAGTGCGCTATGGCAGTCGGCACCAATATTACACGTTTCATCTATAAAATGATAAAGTGCTTTGGGCACCAAAAATTGGTAGCCGTTAAATCAAGTACCCCTCCGTACCCAACACTACTTTCACATATGCGGTGCCTTCTTTTCTTGTGTTTCTTCAAATATTATCCATACGTACGATATATATTGTTTTTATTTACATTATTTTTGTTAAAAATAAATATATCATCGAGATTATTATTGCATTAGACATCAGTGCATACTTTAATTAGAAATATTTGACATGATTTAAATTAGGATATTTATCTCAAAATAGTTGATAAAATAGCTTGCTAGTGCTAGTTTACACTGAAACGTTAACTTTTTAATAAAACAAAAAAAACTAATCACCTATCATAACTCGAACTGCTAACCTCTTGTCTAGATCATCGGAAGTATTTATCTTGATTTGAACTATGGTATAAGATGATAACTTGATAGTTTGCTGTAAAATATTAGTTGATCAGAAAAAAAAAAATCAACTATCAAAACTCAAACTACTAATCTTTTGTCCGAAATATTAACTATGCACCTCACATGTACCGAATCTTGTTTCCCAACTCATCCATAATGAAGCGTGTGATCTATATTGCCTTCATTTTTTTGAACAAAATCTATATGGTCTTATTGCTTGCTTAAAATATAAGTGAATTTTTGGGAAACCATTAGCAATTTATTTTTGCTTGCTCTTTATATAGTAGTACTTTTTATCCCTTTGTTTGTTTTATTTATTTGCGGAACCTATTATTATTCTATTCTTTAGTGGGCTGATGCCTAGGAACAAAATTGTTACATTTGATGGATCTAGATATATACCCTATTGTGTCTTTTCTTCTTATGCAATTATAAAAAGAAAAATATTGTTTATCACAACATTGTATCTTGTCCCTAGTTGTTTTTCTTCCCCTAATTCTTAAATAATGTTGCATCGGATGCTCAAGGTGGATTTTCTTTGTAACCTCTTTCACTATTAATATATGTTCAAGATTTTATTTTATTTTTAAGCACAAAAGGCACCAAAGTTTCAATAATAGCACTAAAATTTTTTTTTTGAATTATAGATGCTATTTTTAAATAAATATTCAAATTAATTTTATTTTTATACATGTATTTAAGTATTCATATTTTTAAATATTGATTCAATTTTAAGTATAAAATCACTACAAGTTAAAATAAAAATAATACACGTGCAAGTAAAAAGTAAAACTATTATTATTATTATTTTTAATATTTCATTACCTAAATTACGTTATTTTATTTTATTATTAAGAGACAAATATACGTGGGTCAATTATATCATTTAATTTATTTAATATTTTTTGTAATAATTTAATTTTTATTATGAAAAAGTAATAGAATAAAAATAAATGAGACACATATTTTAATCTCTTAACTTTTGTATTCATAAACACTATAGTTTTTTAATTTTAAAATGTGATACTTTAATCCATTAATTTTTCTATTAACAAAAGTAAAATATAAAATAACAATAAATTAATATTAAAAAAAATCCAAAATTAATTTGAGCTCATTAAGTGGGGGTAAATAACATTATATTTTCAATAATTTTTATAATTTATTATTATTAATTTAAACCTAAGTATCTTTTAGGTAAGTGTATAAGTTAAAGCGAAAAGACTAAAGTGAAGCCGAGCATGAAAGCTTAAAGAATTATAAGTATCATATTTTCAAAACTAATAGACTAAAATGTTATTCAAACCAAAGCTAAGAGAGTTGTTGTGCTCCTTTTTTTCTCTTCTTGTCGTGCTAAGTATCTTTTAGGTAAGTATATAAGTTAAAGCGAAAAGATTAAAGTGAAGTCGAGCATGAAAGCTTAAAGAATTATAGTATTATATTTTAAAATTAATAGACTAAAATGTTATTCAAACCAAAGCTAAGAGACTTGTTGTGCTCTTTTTTTCTCATCTTATCGTGCTAAGTATCTTTTAGGTAAGTGTATAAGTTAAAGCAAAAAGATTAAAAGTAAAGTCGAGTATGAAAGCTTAAAGAATTATAGTATTATATTTTAAAATTTATAGCTAAAATATTATTCAAATCAAAGCTAAGAGATTTGATGTGCTCCTTTTTTATCTTCTTATCGTGCTGGTAAGCCATATAGTTACCAGGAAATTTTTTTTTACAAAAATGACTTCTTTTAAGGTCGCCAAACTTATAATTTAGTTTGTTTATGTTATTATTCCTACAAAACATAAAATTTTTATCTACAAACTTGTTGAATAGTTACACTTAGCTCCTAAATTTAGGAATTTTATAGTGACTAATTTCTTTACACTTTATTCTCAAACTTGTAAGTTTTAAATCTAAGTGTAATAAAAATAAGTTAAGTTCCCCAAATAAACAAAGATAAAAGTTTGGAAAGTCTTAGAAAGAAGGGCATCTAATTAATAAAATTATTTTTTTAAAAAAATTGTTAGGAACCTAATCAAATCTCTAATTATTGGTCATATTAGAATGTTTTTTTTTTAATCAGTTTGCTTCATTCTTATCCAGATCAGTTTAGTGTTAAGAAGGTGAATGGAAATTCTACATAGTGGAGAACCACCTAAAAGTAAATATTTTAATATTTGTAAAAAATATATAAAGCCATGACTAATGAGGCTAAGTTAAACAGATAGAATATTAATTAAGATCAAAATGTTTAATTTGTTGTTGCCATTTAGATTTGGCAAGACTTTTTTTCCGATCTAATCTTCTTAATTATACTGCTTACCTTATTTTTAACAACTTGCTAAAGGGACTCAAGATACACATAGAAGGTATATTCTTTTAATAAATTAATGACAGGATAATAACATTTTTATTTTTTTATTTTTTAAAACCATTCTTAAAAGGGGCACGCTTCATTAGGGACTTCCGATAGGAATAAGATACACAATTACACCCACAGATAAATAGTTAATAAATATAGTACTCTCCACTTCAAGTTTATACAATTTCCCAAATATTATTAATTAAGGTGCATGCATGGTTTAAACAATTTTTTTTTTTTGTTGGTCAGATCATGGTTTAAACAATTTGAAGTAGTAGTTTTCTACATTACTATCATAATCATCAATAATAATTTTTGTCCTGGGTGCCACGGACCTCATAGCATAATGAGAATTTGAGTGATATTACTATCATTTAAATTTATACTTATATTAATTATAATACCACATGTGATTAATTTTTTTATTTTTAAATTATTTAATTACATATCATATTATAATTAATATAAATATAAATTTATATATTATTAGCATTTTTAAGTCAAAATTAACTTTCTTCAAATAACTAGCGAGAATAAAATAGAGGTTTGAAGCTATGCTTAATTTATATAGGAAAAAATAAATATTTATTCAATGAAAAAATATATATATTTATAAACAAAATTTTAATATTTACAAAAATATTTATTGACAAAAATGTTTTTAAAGTTTATAAAAACTAAAAAACAATTATTTAAAATATTTATGGTTATTTTTTCATATAAAAAATATTTCATAATCAAATAAATCGTAATTATACCAAACATTTTATCAATATTATATCCGACACTAAAAAATGAAATGTGAAAAATTATAGGTACCCCTCTATTGGAATATAATAGAAAACATTCTATCGGTAGAAAACTAATTCCTCTCATCCCTCATAAATGCATTAAAATATTATATTATATTTTCACTTATTTATTTTATCATTTCTTATTTATTTTTCTTAATTTTCTTCATTTAGATACTTAGAAGTTAGAAAAGTTATTTTTTTAATTTTATTTAATATAAATTTTTATTTTCAATTTTATTCTCATTTTCATTTAATGAACAAAGTAATAGTAATATAATTTTTATTTAATTTAATTTATATTTTTATTATATTTTCGTTACGTGAATCAAATATGATCTACATGTTATATCGAACATGATAAAATCAGACATTAAATTTTGGTTACAGGTTGTCGAGTTAATGGTTTGATATCCATTAGGTCTCATGTTATTAAAAGTTTTTATTTTAGTAAGTACTATTCAATAATTGATACATTTTTATCCTTTTTTGAATAGTATTTGATATTTTTTAGACATTTAGTAAAGGGCATTGTTTGAAATTTAAGAAAATGAACAATGCTATAACAAAAAAAAAAAAAAAAAATTTTGAATGAAAACTTCATTTGGAATTAATGGTTGCTCTATTATCCAAGAAAAGTGTTTCTCTAACGAACTTCCAAAATAAACATGTGTTTTCCCTTGAATTAAAAAACTAGAAGAAAAATATCAAACTATACCTAACTTTCTGTGGCTGAAATGGGAGTTTTCATCGATGGAAAACGAAGTTCTATCACAATCGGAGATTGCTTGAATTAGTCCGAAAAGAATGCAAATTTTACCCTCAGTGAATTTTTGATTTCTTGACATCTTCGAAAACGCGATTCTCTGATTAAATTTCTTAACTCAAATTTTTTTTTTGGCTTCATTTTCAAACATATTTTAGAAATCTGTGGGGGGAGGGGCTGGAAGGTTCCATCTTAATTATCTCAAAAAGCAATAATATTTGATCGAATTGATGCCAAGACATTCATGACATATGTAAATAATGTTTAAATAGGTGAGGAATCTTTAAATAATGTTTTTGCTACTTCAATTCAACACATTATAAAAAGTACTGGCTGAGATTCATTTAGGTAATTGAAATATGGGTCCTCCAATCCAAAATTGAAATGCACAATGATTCATCCCTTTATATTTATTCAAAATAGTTATAAAATCTCAATAATTATATTTATTGTAATTAATTAAAGTAAAAACCCTTTGAAACTGGCCTTCATTTCGTCATCTACTCATCTCCTAACTCTTTGTTATTATTATTTGATAAATTTCTAATATACTAATTGATTAATTGCATATATGACATAATTTTATTTAATGTATAGAATTTTATTTAAAATTTTTTTTTTCTAAAAAAATAGTTGTTATTTTTCTTTAAAAACATAAAACAACATATGTTTTTTTTTTTTTTTACAAAAATATATATATTTTTTTTTACGTTATAAAAAAATAATTTTTTTAAATTAAAAATAAAATCATATAAAATAGTAGGTTATATTATATATGTAGCAAGGGAATACTAATTTTAAATATTGTGTTTTCCATTTAGTTCTCATGGTCCTGCAGTGGTTAACTGACTAGTGACTTCAATATCATTCTTTGCATTTTTTTTTAATTTGTATAACATAATGTTGGATTTTTAACCTATATTATTTGTGTAATATAAAAATTATATATTTAATGCATATTAAAAATGTACTGTAAAGATATTTTTTTATATCATAAAAATAATTTTTTAAAAAAAGTAAAATTAAAATTAATTAAATAATTAAATTATATAAAAATTATTATTTTTTTCGTTATTTTCTTTTCATTATTCATAAAACTTTCCTCACCTAAATCATTACATCCCACAGACATTTTTTTTCTTTTCTTTTTTAAGAACAGTTTAGTACGGTATTTTAATAAGTTTAGGAACTGTGGAGTCCTTCTTCTTCTTCTTCTTCTTTTTTTTAATAAAAATTTTATTTATATTAATGTCAACTTTTTTACTTAAGGGGGGGAAAAAATTATATAACTCAGGAGCACGTATATGATATTTTTAAAACTTAATTAAATTGAGGTTTAAACTTTCTACCTATTCTAACATCTTAATTAAAAAACTCTGGCAAGATGATAACATTTTTTTTTTTTTTATTCCAAACAAACATTCAGAAGAACAGTAGTTGAACAATCATTAACATTCGGCTCACGTAAGCCTCTGTTACTGTTGTTGTTAAGCTCTCCCCCACCTCTTTAGCCATTTCCACCCTATAAAAAAACCCTCATATTCCTCATTCTATTATATCTCAAAAACAATCAATACAAGTTTCAAACAAAACCATCTTTAGCCAATATGTATTCTAGTGCCCTTTCAACTGAAAACTCCATCCTCCAAATTCCTCTAAGCTTTTCAATGTTTGAAAACATTAACATCCCACAAAACAATAACACCAATTTCAATTTCGGCAAATACTTAACACCAATTTCACACATCCCTTTTCTACCAACATGTCATGATCAATTCAACACACCACAATATTCCTCAAGTACTCTAAGCAATAACTCCACCTCCGACGAAGCCGACGAACAACTGCTCCGAATCATAGTCGAACGAAAGCATAGAAGAATTATATCTAATAGAGAATCAGCCCGAAGATCAAGGATGAGAAAACAGAAACACTTGGATGAACTTTGGTCACAACTTTTAAGGCTTAGAAATGAGAATCACAATCTTAATGATACGTTCAATCATGTTTTAGAGTGTCATGATCATGTTCTTCAAGAAAATGCTCGTCTCAAAGAAGAAATTTCTGGCCTTCGCCAATTGCTCACTGACTTGAAAACTAGCAGTAATAGTACTCGATCTTCATGAAGATATAATCCCCTGTAACACTGCTCATCTTTAGAGTTGAATTCTCAAACCAATTACCCATTTCTAAGCCAGTTGACTTGCTTTATTAAGAAAAAGGTGGTACTTGATCTCCAATATATTTAACTAATAACAAGTTAACAGCTCTATTCTATGTTCATTGTTGTATTAATTATCATATTGTTCACCGATCTTTCCTAGTTCATTTGTTATGTATGAGTCTCTTAAATTACTCCATGTTCTTATTTTCTTCAATTTTTATTAAATTTTATTACGAAAAGAATGAGTTTTAACTTAAAGATCCTATTTATAATATCAAAATTGAAAATTATATATTCTGAAACACAATAGAGAATTATATATAATCAAAGACTATATGATTGATTACTAGCAACTAATCTTAAAAGGATAAGTACAAAAATTAATACTACTGTATCAGAGAAACATATATATGATTCTGTGGAAGAAATAAGAATGTTTTGAAACTTGGTGGGGGCAACTTGCTGAGAGGTCCAGTGTTGAAAACAAATAAAAGAGGGCCAAAACAGGACAAAATGTGGTGGGGGGTATGGGATAGTGGAGAGGGGTCATAATGAAATTTAATGACTACTATAACAAGTAAAACAATTTGAAAAGGTTTTCCACTATTATGCATTGTCTAACTTGTTTCATCTTAAACTAGTAATGTAGTTGATCCTTTTGTCTCTCCCTCTCTCTCCTTTCCTTGTTTATTAGATCAATTTGAAACCTATGTCAAAATAAAAAAAGCCTACGTTTCAGGTGTTGCTTGAACAGTTCTTTCTTGTGCAAAAGCCCATGTGATACAGTAGTCCTGCATCAGACCTTTCACTTTCACAGTCCCCTCAAAAAAAAAATTTATTGTACTAAAGAAGGACCAAGGAAGTTGACAAATTTCATTATCGGTTTGAATCCTGCTTTGGTAAACTTTATGAATTTTTATATATTTTTCCAATATCACTGCTCATCTAAGTTCTAACACACCATTAAACGATGCTTGTAAGATGTAAAAAAATTACCAAATTATGAAATCTTCAAAAATTAGGACTCAATTGTGTGAAAATTATTTAATAACCAAAGCGTATATCATAAGGGTTGATTTCAAAAAATAAAATATATAAATTGAATTACAATATAGTTTAAATTAAATATAATTTTTACAATGTCCTCCTCAATATTCATTACAAGGTTCATGAATTTTATTAATCTGTTCCGCATCGTAAAATTTCAATTAACACACATGTGAATTTCACGAAATATATAACCTATATTCGGTGATTTCCGAAAAAATAATTTCATAAATTATTTTCAAATTAGAGGGTTATGATAAGAAATATGCTAAAACACAGGGGCTACATTGCTACAGTAATATGTCCAACTCTCTTACGGCAGTCGGTAGGTGCGCAGGTGAGCTTCGACTTTCTTGTCTACCGCCTTTAGTAAATCAACCAACCCTATATATAGCATGAAATCTTTGAGCTTTGTCCCCAGAAGCTTTCTGCATATATAATCACATCGTTTCAATTTTTTTTTTTCTATAGATTTCTAGTGTCCAAAAATTAGATTAAATTAAATCGTATAATTAAGCGAATCAAATGATCCGATTTGATTTATATTTTTTCAAATTATTTCTCAAACAATCCAACTTAATTTTATGGTTTTTTTAACCATCAAAATCGGACCAAATTGTTATATATTATATATAAAAAAATTTATTTATTTTTAAATATAATATATTAGTATTTATTTTAAAAAAATAAAAATACTTTATATTATTATTAAAAATTAAATATTATATATATATATATATATATATATATATATATATATTTTTTTTTTTTAATTTTAGCTCTTTAACATACAATTTACAATTTCACATATAATATGATGATTTTATCTATTATAAACTTTATCTATTTAATTGTTAGTTTATGAGAGGTATTATATGATTTATATTTGTAACATATTTAAAATAATTTGATTAAATTTAAAGTTTTTTTTTAATGCTAATTTCAAGTTCTATAACACACGATTTCAACAAGAAAAAAAGTTTTAAATCAAAAATCATGAAAAATCATTAACTAAAATATCCGATTTTAATAATTTTATAAGATAAACAGTAAATATATATATATATTAACTATGAACATCTCTAATTTTCTCGTCCTTTGTTTTCTTGTAGAAAGCTCTCACTCTTGAACGATTCAGAGCTAGTCAAGCCTTTCTTTCTCTAGAATTCAAGCTAGTAACATTTTTATTGGGTAGGGCTTTGACTTTTTTGTTTTTCTTTGGACGCTATAAGCCTATAACTATGTTATATGCTTCTTCTTCTTTTTTTTTTTCAATTAATATGTTGTATGCTTGGCTTGTGTTAGATAATATATGCTCATTTGTTTTCTTTAATCACTGATGTATTCTTTCTGATTTTATTTCGTTCAATGGTTGATTTGGTAGCTAGACAAGGTAAATTTCTTAGTGGTTTGAAAGTTGAAAGAGTTCATGAAGCTCCTGTAATATCTAATTCAAGCTGCATGTGTTAGTGATCGATGTTCTTACTGATCGAAAAGTTCGACTAGAAAAGTTTTATTCATAATCTCATTTTTAACTTTGGAGGGTACTCATACCCATGAGAAGCAGCAGCATTATTTGGATACTAATTTAAATTAAATTCATTTGAACTTCACTGGGATCATAAAGAAGACAAAACAGAGGAGTTGTCTATGGAATATGTGCAGCAAAGTTGTGTTATGTAAGGTTTATTTTGTATTGACAATTTTCATGGACAAAATGTTTGATTGTAATCTAGAATAGGAATTCACCGATTAATCAGACGATACATGGTGATGGAGTCATCAAGCTTGGAACGCTCATATGACAGGTATAATATTATATCATGCATACATCTTCACACAATTAAGCACGACACTTAGTATGGATCGTAACGAAAAATGTAATTGTGCACATGTTGGTCGATCGATCGAGAGTATTGATCGATCGATCGAGTGGTCGATCGATCGAGACTGAGACAACTTCGATCTAGGTGCTCTCTGTTTGGACTGGATCGATCGAGCAATTGGATCGATCGATCGAGACCTTTTCGATCGATCGAGTATAGAACAACTTCGATCCAGGTTCTCTCTGTTTGAGTTAGACCGATCGAGTTTTGTGTATCGATCGATCGAGACCTTCTCGATCGATCGAGACGGCCTGTCGATCGATCGAGCCAGTATTATATTCCTACTCAAACTCTTTTTGTGTATTCGACCCATGTGTTACTTTTATCAATTTGACTCATTTAATGAGAAAGCAAAATTCTAGTATGAGTAGAAGTGTTAAGAAAGTAGAATCCTTGTGTGAATAAAAGTGTTGTGGAAATAGAGTCCTTATTTGCGTAGGATTATTTTAATTGTGGAATCCTTGTATGAGTAGAATTCTTGTGAGAAATAAATGCTGATGTGAATAGAATCATTGTATGAGAAGAATTCTTTTGAGAACTAAATCCTGATATGAGTAGAGTTATAGTGAATTGCAAATCCTATTTGAGCTAGGATTGGACTCTATATAAGTGAAGGGATGTTTGTGCATAATCAATTAACTTGAGCATTTAGAATTATATAGCACTAATACTTTATAGCATCTGAATTGTGATTATTCTCTTCATCTATTGTTCTTAGGCTTTCTCATGTTATATTCACATGCCTAATTGATTTGCATGATATTGAGCTTAATTGAATGTTCTAGGGTTTGCTAGCTGATATTGTTTTTACATCGCATGTTAGTATATTTGCTAGTTAGGATTATTCATTGTTTGAATCTGCTCTAGGACACGCATTGCACTTGTGTTATTGTGCTAACGTTACAGGTGACGGCTTCAGTATTTCGTGTGACTCGAAATTACTGAAGGTGACGGGTTCGGTTGATCTTGTGTGACTCAAGTAGATCGGAACGTTGGTCCGGATCCAGACATCTAACTATTGGAGGCTGTGAAAGGAGCAAGCGGCTCGTAAGTAAATTACAGAAAGGGGGATCTATCTGCGACGGGTAGTTCTGGACTCTATGGTTGTAATTGAACATTATTTTCATAGTGGATAGTTAGGTGGTCCGGTGGACCGGTGGTTTTCCTCTTAGGTCATTGTTGTGGCCTAGGTTGTTTCCACCTAAAAATATCGTGTGTTGTTTTATTATTCCGCATTTATCTTTACACGCGATTGCATGTCTGGCCGTTGTGATTAGATTATATAATATTTGTTGAAAATTGAAAATAACCTATTCACCCCCCTCTAGGCTTATTAGATCCATAATTAAAAACTTTTTCAATTGGTATCAGAGCGGGTCACTAGATATACTTAGTGTTTGCCTAGGACCTTATTATGGATCATATGAGAGAGGGTTTTTCTACAACCCGTGCACCTTATTTTGATGGGTCTAACTACCCATATTGGAAAGCTCGTATGAGAGCCTTTTTACGTTCCTTAGATGAAAGTGTTTGGAACTCTGTGCTTTATGGTTGGGAACCACCTACGGTTACCAAGGATAATGTTGTCACACTTAAACCTAGGATTGATTGGACTCCCCAAGATAGAATTGGTAGTGGCTGGAACCAAAAGGGGATTAATGCTATTTTTAGTGCTGTGTCGCCGGATGAATTCCGACGTATCTCTAATGTTGAAACTGCTAAGGCTGCTTGGGACACTTTAGAGGTTGCCCATGAGGGCACGTCCCAAGTTAAACGAACAAAACTTCGCATGTTAGCTACTAAGTTTGAAAATCTTAGAATGAAGGAGGATGAAACGTTTTCTGAGTTTTATGCTGATTTATGTGATATTGCTAACTCTTCTTCAAATCTTGGAGATAAAATTGATGAACGCAGGTTGGTTCGAAAAGTCTTATGCTCATTACCAGAACGCTTTGAAGCAAAGGTTACAGCGATAGAGGAAAGCAAAGACATTGACACCATGAAGATTGAAGAACTAGTTGGGTCAATTCAAACATTTGAGATGAACTTTCCAGCACCCAAAAAGAACATTGGAATTGCTCTCAAAACCACCAATGCTGACGATGGTGATAGTGATGATGAAGAGCTACTCACACTTGCTAGAAAACTCAAGAGAATGTTCAACAGAAAAGATCGTAAGGGAAGAGAATTCACCCCAATGAGTTCAGAAAGTAAGAAATCTAAACCCACTGGACCTAAATGTTTTGAATGCAATGGTTTTGGACACTATGCAGCAGATTGTGCCAACAAGAAGAAGAAAACAGGAAAAGCTTTCAATGCTACCCTTAGTGACACAGAAAGTGATGAAGATCAAGCTAGTAGGTCAGAAAAAGCTAACACCAACTACGTAGCTTTTACGTCAACTGTTGGTGGATACTCCAGTGAGTCAGACTTTGACTCAGATGAAGAGGGAAGTAAACGTATCCTTGATAAATTTAATGCAAACAGTTTTGAGGAGTTATTTATTGATTTAATTAAATGCAAGAAAGAAAAAGATAAACTACTCATAACTGTAACAAAGCTGAATGAACAGATCAATTTGCAAGACCTTAATTTATCAGTTTTAGAAAAAGAAAAAGTTGAACTGTCTGAGCATTTTGACAAGTTAAGTTTAAGTCTTGCAGGTATTGAACAGGAAAATTCAAAGCTTGTGCAGGAATTGGAGCAATCAAAGGAAACTGTCAAAAGATTAACAATTGGAGCTGAACGACTAGACAAGATGTTGAGCATTGGTAAGCCTTTCGGTGATACAAGTGGACTTGGATTTTCAGAAGAAAACTGTACACCTTCCACTTCAAAAACTACATTTGTAAGGTCTTCTAACTTTATCTCTACTGCTACAAATTCTGCACAAACACCCACTAAAACTGTAAGAGCTAAAACTGTTAAGTTTGTGCCTGTTTGTCATCATTGTGGTAGAAAAGGACATATTCGACCTAACTGTAGATTTTTGATGAATGCTTTTCGATTTAATGATCATCTTCATGCTTATAGGTATAGAACTCATAATTATCATCATACCATGCCTATGTTGAATTTGAATAGGAAATATGAGCCTAAGAGTATGACTTTAAAATCTAATGCAATTAAGTCTCAACCCAAAAACATAGAGAAATCAAAATTCATGAAAATTTGGGTTAGAAAAGATTGTATGTTTCCTATCAATTGATCACTATTGTTAGACCACCTAGGTACTTTTGTTTGTGTGCTTAAATGACCCTAGGTGAGTATTTTCATATGTTTGTTTTGTTTTTGTTGTTAGAATTTTTTAGGATTTAAAAAAAAAAAAAAAAAAAAAAAAAAAAAAAAAAGGCTACAAGGTATTGGATTCAAATAATGCTTATACTAATACAACCTTATCTTTTGTGGCTTATGTTGATTCTCATTGTATATTCTATGCTAAAATTCCAAATTCTGCACATATTTACATTGTTTCCATGTGATGACACTATTGACTGAACTTATTCACACACCCACTGAACACTCATGTATGTCATTGGTGAAATTTATGATTAATTTTGAAAGACTCTAAGACTTGAGCTAATCTTGACTGCGAAATTATATTGCGTTCTATTTCTTATTTTTTAAAATATTTCATCTTAGGGAGATAACTAGTATTGAGAGGGCTACCTACTATGATGTGTGAAGCTACCGTAGTGAGCGGAGAGGGCTACCTCATAACTAGTGTGAAAGTCATCATATTAGATTTATGGCTCGTACATGTTTAAAAAAAAAATGGTAAATAAAATAAAAATTTAGTTGAGAAATTTTATTTGGCATGTACAAAAAGAAAGAGCAAAAAGTATAAGAAATTTCTTTTGATAGACATATTTCATTATGTAAGAATGAAGACTCAATTATGATTTAGCATGATAGATGAAATTATTTTCTTTTGAGTCTCTTAAAATTGGTCATAAATGAATTTATTGAATTACAAGTGGAGTTCGCACTGTATACTACTTTAAGTGAATGTCAATATGCCATTATATGTGTTAGTGTGCTTATGTGACCTATTTATTTTGCTAATACAATGAATAATCAAAATTTAAGCAAAAATAATTTTTTTTAATTGGTTGTATGCTTATTCGTGTTAAATGAGTTCATTACTTTGTGTGGTAAATAAAAAAAAAAAAATTTCTTTTGAATTTATTTTTCGTCTAGAGAGTCATAGAACTTAGGGGGAGTCATTGCATACATATTTCATTATTCTTCTTTTGACTTATGCAATTCCTCCTACATGCTTTGGACATATACATGTGTGCTCTTATGCATTTTTAGCCCACCCTGTTGAGAGTGACCCTTATCATCTTTAGTGTTTCATGATTTGTCAATTTCGTATGCCAAAAAGGGGGAGAAAGGTTCATGTTGCTATGAGATTAGATTTAGAGGGAGATGTTGCATTTATTAGTTGTGGGGGAGAAAGATTCATGTTGCACATACACTATATTTCATTCGCACCTTTATGTACACTGAACTAATAAGCAATGAGGCTTTCAAGCCAAAATTGTGTGCTATTTGTTTGTCTAATTTCAGTGGACCGAGCGTATCAAGTATCAAGCGAAGATGGTCCACCAGATCATAGACAGTCCACTATGTAATTGATGTAATGATATTTTAACCATGAGCGTTATGTAGTGAGAGAGTGGTTTTGTCACACGAAAATGCCAAAGGGGGAGATTGTAAGGTTTATTTTGTATTGACAATTTTCATGGACAAAATGTTTGATTGTAATCTAGAATAGGAATTCACCGATTAATCAGACGATACATGGTGATGGAGTCATCAAGCTTGGAACGCTCATATGACAGGTATAATATTATATCATGCATACATCTTCACACAATTAAGCACGACACTTAGTATGGATCGTAACGAAAAATGTAATTGTGCACATGTTGGTCGATCGATCGAGAGTATTGATCGATCGATCGAGTGGTCGATCGATCGAGACTGAGACAACTTCGATCTAGGTGCTCTCTGTTTGGACTGGATCGATCGAGCAATTGGATCGATCGATCGAGACCTTTTCGATCGATCGAGTATAGAACAACTTCGATCCAGGTTCTCTCTGTTTGAGTTAGATCGATCGAGTTTTGTGTATCGATCGATCGAGACCTTCTCGATCGATCGAGACGGCCTGTCGATCGATCGAGCCAGTATTATATTCCTACTCAAACTCTTTTTGTGTATTCGACCCATGTGTTACTTTTATCAATTTGACTCATTTAATGAGAAAGCAAAATTCTAGTATGAGTAGAAGTGTTAAGAAAGTAGAATCCTTGTGTGAATAAAAGTGTTGTGGAAATAGAGTCCTTATTTGCGTAGGATTATTTTAATTGTGGAATCCTTGTATGAGTAGAATTCTTGTGAGAAATAAATGCTGATGTGAATAGAATCATTGTATGAGAAGAATTCTTTTGAGAACTAAATCCTGATATGAGTAGAGTTATAGTGAATTGCAAATCCTATTTGAGCTAGGATTGGACTCTATATAAGTGAAGGGATGTTTGTGCATAATCAATTAACTTGAGCATTTAGAATTATATAGCACTAATACTTTATAGCATCTGAATTGTGATTATTCTCTTCATCTATTGTTCTTAGGCTTTCTCATGTTATATTCACATGCCTAATTGATTTGCATGATATTGAGCTTAATTGAATGTTCTAGGGTTTGCTAGCTGATATTGTTTTTACATCGCATGTTAGTATATTTGCTAGTTAGGATTATTCATTGTTTGAATCTGCTCTAGGACACGCATTGCACTTGTGTTATTGTGCTAACGTTACAGGTGACGGCTTCAGTATTTCGTGTGACTCGAAATTACTGAAGGTGACGGGTTCGGTTGATCTTGTGTGACTCAAGTAGATCGGAACGTTGGTCCGGATCCAGACATCTAACTATTGGAGGCTGTGAAAGGAGCAAGCGGCTCGTAAGTAAATTACAGAAAGGGGGATCTATCTGCGACGGGTAGTTCTGGACTCTATGGTTGTAATTGAACATTATTTTCATAGTGGATAGTTAGGTGGTCCGGTGGACCGGTGGTTTTCCTCTTAGGTCATTGTTGTGGCCTAGGTTGTTTCCACCTAAAAATATCGTGTGTTGTTTTATTATTCCGCATTTATCTTTACACGCGATTGCATGTCTGGCCGTTGTGATTAGATTATATAATATTTGTTGAAAATTGAAAATAACCTATTCACCCCCCTCTAGGCTTATTAGATCCATAATTAAAAACTTTTTCATGTTACATATAATTATGGTATGACAATCACGTTAAAACTGAGAAGAGAACCAAAGCACAGAGAAATTAGCTAGTTATACTACTTTAGGGATCTGGAAACTAGTGAAAATTAGGTAAAATATTAAGTCTTGATGTTAGGTTTATACTCACCTTGGGCTGGGCTCTATTCTAAACTTTACTATTAGCACTATCAGCCTTGTAAACTAACCCTTGTTTTTTTCCTTTGATCCATTTTTCATCTCTTTGCTTCTTCTCATGAGTACTCCTGTTCTTGCCTGCTGAGTTGTTTTTGGTTTGATCTCTATAAACTGTGTTTCTGAGAGGAGTTTCTGCGTTGCCAAACGCCATCTGGGTAGGACCAGAAGAAGCATCTGAAGCCATAGAGTCATTACTCTTATCATCGTCAGATTCAGAGTCATAAGTAGCTTTACCTGCTTTGATTTTTCCCTTTGTTTTATAACGAACATCATCTTCACTGTAGTTTTCATTTTGGATTTGGGAATCAAGATACATTGTCCAACCTGATTCACTACCACTACATTTGTCTTCAACTCCAACAACTTGGGAAGCCTCCATTACTGTGTAGCCTGTACCCAACAAACAAACAAACAAACAAATATAAAGTTAAAGCTTGGAAATTTGCCTGAACAATCTCAATCTCAATCGCATGGAGATTATTTATTTATTGTTTAGATACTTGTGGGTCAACTTCTCATCTTAAAGCAGGTTTCTACAGAAATGGACAATAAATTCTCAAGATCAATCAATACAACAGTAAACTCTTCATTCAATGGTTGAAATACAAGTTACTACCTGGCAATCCTATCGCCTTACATTTACTACTCACTACAAGACAAAAATATATGGATTAATGTAGTAAAAACACTTTTACATGTATTAAATAAACATATTAATTTACCGATCTGGCGGTAGTTAGCTTGGGTATTAAGGGTAAAACGTTGGATCTTTGCTTCATACGAAAAAAAATGTGCGCATGAATTTTCAGGATGTTAAGAGGCTAAGAGCTATACATGTGAGATATTCAGATATTGATTTCTCTCATGCTTTAACGTCGGATTCCAGTTCTTCAGGGTATTCTGACCTATTCTTAATCAGTATTAAAATAAAAATATTGGTAATTTTTAATAGTGTAGTGGTATGTGATAATAGTCCTATTTTTCCTAAATTGAAGGGACTTTTTTTTTTTAAAATAAAAAATAAACATATTATTTAAATTAGATACAAAGATGTGGTTGTAAAATATAATATAAAAAATAAATAATAATTAATAAATTATTTATTAATATGATGAATTATATTATATCAAATAAATTTTATTATATGTATTAAATTGAAATAAAATATAAATATATAATTGTAAAGTATAATATAAAAAATAAATAATAATTGGTGAATTATTTATTAATGTGATTAATTATATTATATCATATGAATTTTAATCTATGTATTAAATTGAAATAAAAAATATTTTTTAATTAACATAATGTATATTATATATATATTATGAAAATGAATAAAACATATTAACTAGAAAGAAAAGTTACAATGTTTTAGGGGAAAAAAAACAAACAAAAGTAACAATCTAATTTTATTTATTGTTTTATATGCTAAATTTCATATTAGCAAGGGTTTTTTTTAAGGGAAAAGTAATCTTTCATTTTAAATCATCATGATTATCCAAAGTAATCTGAAATGCCAAAAATTTATTTAGAAAAAACAATCAATTCAACATTTTATGCCTTGAAGATGTGCCACTGCTGTTTTCTAAAATGGACCGCGAGTCAGTTTCTGAATTTGAAATCGCAACGAGTCAATGTTATTTAAAGGCCAAGTTTGGAATATTAAACTTTAAATAAAAATATATGCATATATTTATTTATATAGTATAATTTAATTATATTTTTAGTAATAAAAAAATTTATAATTATTTATATCATCTTATATGTATAATTTTATATTTAATAAATACTTAATAAATTATTTAATAAATATTATAATTTAAAATATATACCATTGGTCAACTTTACAGTACCATTTTTCAACTTACTCAGTATCTGTACAACCAGAGAGAAGCAATTAGAGTGCCATCTGGCTTCTCCTTCTGAAACCAACTCCTCAATTGTCCCTGCTTATGTCATAAATGAGGAGCAACTTTTGGGTTAGATTTAAAACGAGCCTTATTAAGATGAGGATGATCTGAAATGTACATTTAAGAATGATCTGATATGTACATTTAAGAATGACCTGAAATGTACATTTACAGCTAGGGATTTTGTAGTAATTTAAATTGTTAACTACTACAATTAATATTCATTAAAAAAAAAAACTTCAATTATATTAAAAATTTAGGATGTAAGAAAACATTTAAATATTATTTAAATTAAATTTTAATCAATTAAATTTATTTAGTATTAAACTATAGTCAATTATATCTAATTAATTATATAAATAAAATAAATATTATAATAATAACTTAAGTTGTATAATATTACAACTAAAATATATGAATATTTACTAATTATGTTGCTAATCTAATTTAGGGAAAAAAAATCTAAAATTTTTAATAATTAAAATAGTTATAATAATATTGAATGGATTTAATTGACCAAAGTTCAATATTAAAAAAATTTAATTAGTCTAAATTTAATTTAAACGATATTTAATATAACAAATTTTGATTGAGAATTTTTTTAATAAAAATATATGATTGGACGTAAAAAAATTAATTTATATGGTTACAAAATTTTAAGAGAAGTTATAAATATTAATTTTCTTGTTTTTTTTTTTTTTCAAATTTTTGAAAGGTACCATACATAGAATACATGTCAATAATTTTAATTTTTTAAAAATTATTATAAATTTTTACAATTTTCTATTGGTATCAAAATTATTATGCATATTTGATACTTAAGAGTGGATGTTGTAGTCGACTAATAGTTGAGCATAAGCAACTGTTGTATCTTTTGTGATATTGTTTGGGCTGGCCAGTGAGGCCCCATCCATTTCTTTTTGCCTTTCCTATTGCTTGTCCTTTTAAAGTGAACTTTCATTTCTTTGTTGGGCTTAAATAGATCTTCATTCTTTGTTCCAAACAATAAAAACACACAAATCTTTGACTTTTATAAATTGCCTTTGCCTCAAAATCGCAAAGGAAGCAGTTGAATTTGATCCGTAGATTTCTATCTAGTTTTCTATTGATTGCTCATAATGATTTTTTGAGTTCATGCTAGAGCATTATTTGTGTTAGCTCAACCTCAACTGTGTTGACTTCACCTAGAATTTTTATTTTCTTTTCATCGTCTAGTCAAGTAGTAGAAAAGTGAGAAACACACACAATTTACATCACCAAAAGTCGAACTATAACTTTTGCATTTGTAAAATGGTATACGTTATACTGATGTAGCTCACGGGTTTGCCTTGGCTCCACCTTAAGTTAACTTGATTTATTATTGCCAGATAAGGGCTTTATTATTTATTTGCTTGAGGCAGCATAATTAGCGAATTCAATTAAGTTTGCTGTAAGTTACAAACGACACTCTGGATTGGAAGTTGGTACTTCGCGTTTTGAAAATTTCTTCCCTTGCTCAGAAAAAGATGCAAGTCAATGGTATAACTCGACTAATATCTATAAAATAAAATAAAAAGGGTTGTGCCGGGTGTCCGCAATTCTTTTTAAGAAAACAAAAATAACGATTATATAACATAATTTTCATCGTACATGCAATTTTATTTTTAATCTATAAAAAAAAATATATATTTATTTTTATTATAACATAAATATGTAACAAAAATAAACATAAATATTTTAATATTTATAATAAAATGAATATATATTTTTTTATTAAAAAAATTAAAAAATAAAATTAGTTGAATAATTACGTTATTTATTGAAAGGAAAAAAAAGACACTTTATTATTTGAATTTATTTTTTATTTATGAATTACTTGATCAAAACGAAAACTTGTTTAGTTCAAAATTACAATTTTATCTGAAAACAAGTAATAAATAAAATTGTTAGAGTAATGTTATATATTATAAATTTATTATAATTTTAATTAATATAATAATTTTTTATTAGATGTAACTTATCGATAATATTATAATATATTATTTATAATTTATTTTAAATTTAAAATAAATAGTATTTTTTAAATCGTTGACAAGATGGGTTTTGTGAGCATATATATATATATATACATAGAATGTACAGTATACTGAAATGTTATTTTCTTCATGATGTTAGTTGGTGGAATACAATATGATGGTGTAAGACTGTACGGTAACAATTATTGATAAAAAAAAAAATGAGAAGTGATATCTCATTGTCCACTGGGTACTGACATCATTGTCCACTGAGTACTGACATCATTGTCTACTACTCCTTCCTCTTTCTTTCTTTTTCATGTCATTGATAAGTCTCTTTTTCTTGCAAGTTTGTAAATGCATTGATCCATACTGTGTTTCATGTTAAGCCGAACTCGACGTGGGTACTCTTTGCGTATCATAATTCATAACTAAGCTGCAAATTAAGAGCTACAACTAAATTCCCATAATCCAATTGAATTTACAACTTTACCTAATCCAAATGGGTTTTATCTAAAAAATGTGTTGTAGTGTGTCAGAAGTTATATATAAAAAAAATATTCAAATATATGGTGACAAAGTTTAGAAATAGGCTCTTTAAAACTCTCTTCTGACTATCAGTCGTGTATTTTAGCTTATTTTGGTCGTACATAAAAAATTTGGTAAGTTTTTTTTTTTTTCTTTACTCTACGTGGTTAAATTTCGTCGATTTTCATTCAAATGAATTAAGACTCCATTGATGAAGCTAGACAGACTTCTTTGATATTCTTGGAATACGAAGGGAGTTTGAAGTGTGGGGTTGAAATTTCGATGGAATGTTCTTCCGTTATGAAAATTATTAACTTGTATTATATCCAATAAATTAAGTATAATTATATGAGATTAAATTATATTATAATTATTATATAATATTTGATGATAAATTATAAAATATAGATGAATAAAATTAATTATAAATACTTTAATAAAATAATTTATATTTACATTTTTTATAAAATTTATTTAAATTAATATTTAATTCAGTTTTTATATTTTTATTACATTTTTAAAAATAAAATAAATTATTTTAAATTTGAGATAAAATAAAAATTTAAAATACATAATTTTATAATAAAAAATTCAAATAAAGTAAATTAAGTGTCCATTATGATTTAAACCTAAGCTCTTTAATTGTACAAAATTTTTATATGATCGTACTATTTTATATTGTATGATATGATCTAATTTTACAACTAAATGCGCGACTATATAGAAATTATACGGTCATAATATTTAGTACTATATAACAAATATGTTATAAATAACTTATATATAAGGAAAGAGGATTGTTATATGTCACATATGTGTTAAATTTAATTATATGGGATAATCCACTTTATATATATAATTTTATTTTTAATTTCATCAAAAAAAAATATATGTTTATTTTCCTTATAATATAAATGAACATGTATATTTTTTATTATAAAAAAATAAACATATATTTTTTTATTAAAGAGATTAAAAATAAAATTAATTAGATAATTAAATTAGTTATGCATAAAAAATTATATATTTTCGATTCACATGTAATAATTTAATTAGATGTAAAAAAAATTAATTTGGTGGAGCCCATTTATAAAGAGGCTAATAAAATAATAATAATAGATGAATTGTAACTTATTTACAATTGAGACATCAAGAATTTTTTTAAGAAAAAAATGTTAAAATTATATAAATTTATATTTATATTAATTATAATATGATATATAATCAAGTTTTTTTTTTTTATTTTTTTTATTTTCATAATTATTTAACTAAATATCATATTATAATTTATATTAATACAAATTTAAGTGCTCCTAATATTTCTAAAAGAACAAAATATACCATTATAATTCGAATGTTCACTCATCAAATTAACTTTATAATAGTGTAAAAGTGTTTATATATATAATATATTCACACGTATTTATGATATACATGATTTGAACTCATAATTTTATCATATTCATTAAAAATAAATATTATGTACTACAAAATAATTGACTAATAATTTATAATTTAGGAAATATAAATTTTGTTTTATCTCAATTTGAAATAAATTATTAAGTTATATGGCATATTATGAAATTGTTGGATTCATTGTTTCGTCTAATCAAATTTGATATCCAAGTTAGAGATAAACTGAACTACTCAACTATAAAACATTCAACTACAATCTAAACTATCCCGTAAAATGAGATTTGTATCAAATTGATACAAACAAGACTACCTGAAAATAAAGCTCAACACTTTGAGGAGGAAAGTCTTTATCCCACAAATGACAAAACCAACTGAAAAAGAATGCTCAAGAGTATTTTTGGTTCATTGTGGATTGTGGTTACTGGATTTTACGTCATCTTTTATTGCTCTACAGTTGTTTGTTGTTAGCATCAGAAGAATGGCAAATTAGTTTCACTTGAGAAAATCAAAAGATTTGTACTTTTTTTTTTTTTTTTTTAACTCTACGCACATAAGTAATACTTTTTTAGTAAAATGGTTTCAACTTAACTTTAAATCTCAATTATTATTTTTTTAAACCGGGTTTCTATTTTGAAGAATAAAAAAATTGAAATTTTGACAAATTTTGGCCGAAATAATTCCCGAAAAAATGCTAAGATCGTAAGACTACACAAATTTGTACTCAAATTATTTATATTTTGATATGTGCTAAAATTATTTTAGAAAATAAAATATATTTATTTTTTTAGATAATTATATCTCATGTTACAATATAAATATTTAAGTACAAAAATAAATTATAGCAATTTTTATTTATAAAAATGATAACAACTTCTAAATAATCATTCTTCAATTTTTAATATAACTCTACATATGTCATAATTTATGTATAATAGTTAGGTAATATTATTTAATCATGATTTATATTAAATTTATGTATAAAATTGTAAATAGTTAAAATATAACACAAAATTTAATAACATAAAATTATGATGGTGTTTAATAATGACAAGCAACATTTTTTGCCCTTTCAAACCAATGAAGGGCTGCGGAAGTGTGAAAGCTTCTCTCTAAAATAATCGTAAACTCATTAGCCTCCGTGCCGTCAAAATCCAGCAGCAACAAAGTAATTATTACAAGTAGGTAGGAAAATCAAGCTTGAATATTCTCATATACATTAATTCTACTTTTTTTAAAATTTATTTTGTATAAGGATATTGATATATCCAATATACTGTACTTGGAGTTTGAAGTTGTATGTCAATCTCATATTATCTGTCAGTGCCCAATTACGACCAAAAAGAATAGAATAAGAAAAAAAAGTTGGTTGTAGCGAAAAAGTTGTTGGTAGAGTTTGGCTTTGCCCTTAACTGCTGGGACTCATGTTCAGTTGCTCGAAACTTGAAAATTAATGGCATTACAAAGTAAGCATCACTCGCTTTAATTAAAGTTAAAGCATAAAGTATCATTATCACATAACAGTTAAAGATTTTTTTTTTTTAATAAACATATACAAGTTTGTACACACATTTACATTTACATTTACGTAAATAAATTTATGCATATAATTTTCTGAATAAGTATAAATTATATATTAATTGTAATAAAAAATACACAAGATGGCTCATTTTTCGCTTAAATGCTTGGATAGAATATGTGCTGTGCTGACTGCTGAGTCCTCAGGATTATTGTGGCAAGGCACGCCAAGATAATAATCAGTTGAAACAAAATAGGGAAAATTTGAAATAAAAGGGGAGAGTGTAAGCATGAGTGTGGCAAAATGCTATTTTCTAGATAATATTGACCAAATGAACTATGTATTCTTAACATTTCTTAGCTGGGTATATATGCATGCTATGGGAAGACGTACCAAAAGAAACGTTTATTTGATGACTTGTGAGATTGAGAAAATTATAGGCGACTCATGCCGAATAATTAAATATTATCTTTAAATCCCTACGTAAAAAAAAAAAAAAAAAAATGCTTATCTCTCCTCTACATGATACTATATAACAAGTATGAATCACTTTTAATTTTTAAAATAATTCCTATACATGATACTATATAACAAGTATGAGCAAAATGGTGCTAATTTGTGTAATATTACCATTTATGCATTAAGTCATTTTTTTAATAATTTTGTTGAACTTATTTTGCTTCGTAAGAATCTAAGTTGAATTGTATAACATGATATTTTTTTATATACAGAGAGTTTTATTTTTAGTGTTATATTTTACATATATATATATATATATATATTTATTTATTTTTTGATAAGGGTTAACAATAAAATTAATTAAATAATTGAGTTATTTATATAGCAAATAAAATAATCTTTGTTTTTTTCCTTGGGGTAAAATTATTGCTAAACGTTCATTCAAAATTGTATGTGGGAATACAAATTTGACAATCTCTCCTCTTTAAAAATTGCACGAGCTTTTAATGTTTCATTAACTCGTTTTTAGTTTACACGCCTTTTCTCATGAAAGCTGGTCACTTGCGCCTTGGGACCAAAATGAATGAACCAATTGTTTCAACAAATAAATAATAATAATAATAATAATAAATACAAGTATACAACTATGCAAAAATAAATAAAATTAAATGAGTAGAAAAGTGCGAATAATTAAATGAATGTGCGAATAATTAAATGAACTTTCTTAACTAGTTTAGGTTAGGGTCTGACTATATTTAATGAAGCAAAAAAAATGATAATTTCTGACACAAATATAACTAGCTAAAAAATTAAAAAAAATTTATATAAAATAATATCCTCTTATATATAATAATAAAAATAATATTAAAATAATTTAATTAAATAAAGATTAATTTTAAATTAATTTAAATGATTATAGTTTAATTTATACAGTATTTAATTTGATGGTTTCAGTAAAAAATGATGAGTTTAATATAAAAAATATTATTTTTGTGGTTATAAATTTTAAAATTTTTATTTTTATTTTTTTAAAAGAAACTATTTCAGTTAGAATTAACCATGTTATTGTTTTGTGCATTTAAAATTATTTTCTTACTTTCATCATAGTGATTTACATACCAAAAAACGAATTTGTCTAAACTTACACATCAATACACTAACCATTTGACATGAACGTAGCATAAATGATGTAATAAAATACGATTGACATATCGACTAAATATCACAAGCAAAATCTTTATTTATCACAAAAACAAAGTCTCACATGTATTATAAGGAAATTTTCATTAAATCCACTCAAATTGTTCTCTTGGTCCACATAATTTGTTAAAGGTAAAAAATATGTTTTAACTATTGGGATCTTTCGAGAACCAGCAAATTCATTTTACAATTTTATAATTACAATTGTAATCACATTTTTTTTAGGTACGTAACTCTTCAAATTATGTTCTTACAAAAAATGTTCTTATTAGAACAAAAGCACACTAGTTCTAATTTTATTTTTCAATTTAATTCAATTTTTGTTTAAAAAAAGATCACTACAAAAACAAATAATAATTTTCCGTTAAATTTAATCATTTAGTCAACTTAACATCTTATAACACGAGCTAAGGACAACGATATACCACTTGTATTCATGTCCCTAAAAGCATCCCTATATTTCAAGAGGATTCGTGAGGTATATCAAACCCTAATAAGATTATAGTTTAATGTTTAATATCCATCATTTACTGCTATGATTATCCCATTAGCTCCCCTATCTTTTGTCTCATTATCAATTTCAGCCCAACATAATGCTTTTTGATGTTGGTATTATTTCCGATCTTTGGCATTTTACAGGCTCCAGTGAAAATTCCCTATGCTCTTACTTAAATCCATTGTAGAAGTTTCCACCGCTCCAAGGTTAAGCCTTGGGATTTGGCGATGTGCTAAACCTAAAATCATTATTTTTAAGAGTATTCTTCATTAAACTTTTGAAATTATTAAAATGTGTTATTTTGAATAAGAAAAAGAAACAAACACATTATTTATATTTTTATTGGTATTTTGGTAATTTGGGTTTATAACGTTATTAAATTGATAAATTAGTCTTATAATTATTTATGTTCATCTATATAATCCATTAATTTGAAATTTGGGCCAATCGAATATAAATTTTAAAAAATAAATATTTTTTGTGCACGTGATATAAATTAATAATATAAAGTTTATTTTGAAAGGTACAAATAATATAAGTTGTATAATTATTTAAAAAAAAATAATCTGTAGAATCAAATTTATATTACTATATAAAAAAAATAATTAATCTATTTTATTGAAAAAAGAAAGAAAAATAAAATATATCCCTCTCTCTTCTCTCTCTCATTCACCCTTTTTTATTATATTTTTCCTTTCTATTCCTCACAAATTTTATATTTAATTGAATGATATTTAATATAAAATAATGTACTATTTGTTTATATGAACGTATGGCTATAAATTATGAAAGTGATGTTTTTGTGGTTTGCTCGTAATTATTTTCAAACAGAGTTATAATAAATTAAGGAAACAAGGCTTGGGTGGTCACGACTCACGAGCTGATCTCCCCTGTCTTTTAGCCCAATGAAACCGTGAGTCGTGGAAGTCCAAAGGGGCTGTGAGAGTTTGAGAATACCAGGAAAAAAAGTCATATGATTCTGCTTTTGAATATCTGATCCACTGCTACTGATTGTTTCGTTGTAAAGTTACGAATTTTTTGGAAGGAAAATTACAGATGGATTTGATTGAAAACTTGAAGTCCCTCGATTGGGGTCAAGAGTCGTATCCAGTTTACGAAGATTTCTTAATTCTTCCATTCTTTGCTATATTCTTCCCTACTGTTCGATATTTTCTTGACAGATTCATCTTTGAGGTACTGGGGCTATCTGTATTATACTGCTAAAGTACTTGAATGTAGCTTACTTCTTTTATTGTTCAATCATTGCATTTATTTCCCTATTCAGTTTATTGGATCTTTGAGATGCGTTTTATAGTTAAATTTTAATAATGGATATTAGATGAGGAATTTTTAAACAATCTTTGGTACATTCTATGTGGTATTTTAGAAAAGAAAAAGTATTCATCATTTAAATTCAAGTCTTCAAAAGTCAAAGGCAAAGAGTGTATGAGAGATTTCATCTCAATTATATTTAATTTGCTGGATAGTGATCAGTTTATGATCTTAGTGTTGGCATCAATTGGGAAAATATGGAAGTCAAATGCTTATAGGTTTTAGTAATTTTGGAGAAGCAATATGTGATGTCCTTGTTATCCGTCCCTTGTTTTATTTTCCTCCAATTCATATAATACTGAATGATATCTAAGATGACCAAGATAAGTAATTTATTCTTTGAATGAGTTCGAAAGGTGGAGGAATTTTTGAACTACATTTGAGATTGACTGACTGTGTCAACAGTAAATAACATTGTTTGTTCTTCTGCGTTTAATGTGGGAGGTTATATCACCATGTTCCGAAAATGTTTCAATGTGGGTCTGTATGTTTATAATATAACCTTATTTCTTAATGCGCTTCACTGACGTGAGATTGAGCTTTCTATGTATAATGGTGTCTGCTTGGTAGTCTTTTATTTCAAAAATAAAATAGCCTTAATTATTCTAAAGTCTATGACGTCCTTGTTTGTCCAACCACTACTGAATTTTGCCATATCAACTTCTTGACTGGTGAATCTGGATTTATTGGGCAATTCCAAAATTTGATATAGTTCTGGATCTGACTTGATTTAGGAGCATTTTTACCACTATATTTCTACTTGTTTCTTTGCTATGTATATTGCATTCATGTCTATTGGAAACACCGGCGGAAATATGTAGGGTCCAAGAGGGGCAGTGACTCCTCTCAATTTTTGATAGCGTACATTTTGGGTGCAATATTTATAAAATTGTAAAGAAATTATATGTTTAAAATGGGTCTGTGCTCCTTTTGAAACTTACTTTTTAAGTTTTATTACTCAAAAACACACTAAAAACTCTATAATTTGAACATATTTATGTTCAGATGAGATACATATAACATTTTTTTCCGTAACTGAAAAATAAGAATATTATTTTTTTACTGTTTATATAGTGGCCCTGATGAACTAAATTTCTAGATCTGCCACTTATTGGAAAATGACTACTCTTTTTATAATTTTGTTTTCTTTTTTCAGTTTTGCTTTACACAAGCTTTAAAATTGGAAGTTTCATAAACTAGTATATACCATACCTTCTGGAATAGAGGATACTTAATGATTCAAAATAATATGATAGGTTGAAGTGGAAGAAGCTTTTGAAAAAGTGTGACGAGGGTGTACCTTGGTTGAATTATGGTTTGATGTCATTCATTTTAGCTTAGTATGTCCAGCTAAGGTTGAAAAACTTACAAAACAATCCTACTATGTTTGGTTAACTCTTTTCAAGACGCTGTACTAGTTTTTACAAGCCTGAGATTAATGTTATTCAGTGAGCATTGTTTCATTTTAGCCCCTCCATCAGTTGTCTGCCTTCCAACACTTAATCCCCTTCTTCGTAGATTTTAATTTGTCATTTTTAATGATGAGTATTGACTGCAGAAACTGGCAAGGCGATTAATTTTTGGAAAGGGGTATCAGACGCTGGATTTAAAGACCGATGAGAGGAAAAAGAAGATTAGAAAGTTCAAGGAGTCAGCGTGGAAATGCATTTATTTTCTTTCAGCAGAACTTCTAGCTCTGTTTGTAACCTATGATGAACCTTGGTTTACTAATACAAATTACTTTTGGATCGGGCCAGTTGATCAAGTGTGGCCCGACCAAAGAATAAAGTA
Source organism: Elaeagnus macrophylla (assembly GCA_029378325.1). NCBI lineage: Eukaryota > Viridiplantae > Streptophyta > Magnoliopsida > Rosales > Elaeagnaceae > Elaeagnus > Elaeagnus macrophylla. The sequence goes on along the minus strand of CM055642.1, from coordinate 6,849,345 downwards.
AGGAATTGGAAGCTAAATCTTTGTGTTTTTACGTTTAGACATTTTTATTAGTTTGTTTTTTGTTTTTTGTTTCTTGTCTTTATTTTCCGTCTTTTCTATGCTCTGCATGAGAAATTGAGAATGTCAACTTTGTCACTTGATAGATTGGCTTCCTTTTTTTTTTTCCGTGAATAATTTCAGGTTGAAGTTGAAGGGTTTGTATATGTATGCTGCAGGATTCTACACGTATTCCATATTTGCTTTAATATTCTGGGAAACAAGGCGTTCTGACTTCGGGGTATCCATGAGTCATCACATTGCAACGGTCATTCTCATTGTGTTTTCTTACAGTTTCAGGTAGGCATAATTTTTCGAGCTTGGTTTGTTTGGTTTGTTCTGACTTCTGATATCCAGAAAGCTATGGTATAAATTTTGTAGAAAAAAGGGGGGATGGCATAATATTACATATAATGGTTTTGATGGTCCTGATGGATATAGGAGCCGTGCCTTAGGTGCTGTAAAGGAGTCAAGTCTTTTCCTAAGTTGACTTACTAAGGTATACTACATATATTGCTTCCTCTTTAAATGCATCTGTTTCTTGCAGGTTTGCTCGTGTAGGCTCGGTTGTTTTGGCTCTTCATGATGCAAGTGATATTTTTCTAGAGATAGGGAAGATGTCCAAATACAGTGGTGCTGAAGCAGTTGCTAGCTTTGCATTTATTCTTTTTGTCTTGTCTTGGATCATTCTGCGTCTCATTTACTACCCATTCTGGATCCTTCGGAGCACAAGGTTTGTATCAGTTGTGTATAACTTAGTGAGAACTAGTCTGATTTTGTCATCTCCAAAAACGTTTTATCTTTTATCTTAATATAAATAAATTTTTCTTCGGGTCATAATTGAAATGAGGTCTGATCTGTTGTTTACCATCATATTGGTACTTTTAGTTTGTGTTAGGAGTATGGACGTATGCTACTTCTTTAAATTTAAATAATCACATATACCAATATGCAGATGGTAAACCCTTTTCAATGCTACATGACTCTACTGATTTATCTTGCAACATACAATTAACAGCTAGTATGAAGTTATTAGTGTGTTTTAGGCATATTTTGGAGTTGAACATTGTTGCAAGAAATAGCTTTGGATTTCTGTTGGGAATTTACAAGTTTTTCTAATACAGAAGTACCCTGAAAGACTTTTTGTTGGCACACGTCAGTTTGACGTCATTTTGTTCTTTAGACATTTAAGAATCAAGATTGGAATATATATATATATATATTTACTTATCTTGTTCTAATTTTCCTTTTATCTTTGGCAGTTATGAAGTACTCCTCACGTTGGACAAGGACAAACACTACATTGATGGATCAATATACTATTATGTATTTAACACTCTCTTGTTCTGCTTGCTTTATCTTCATATTTATTGGTGGGTATTGATATATCGAATGCTTGTCAAGCAAATCCAAGCAAGAGGCCAGATTAGTGAAGACGTTCGCTCTGGTGAGTAAAATCTTGTCTGAACAATGGTTTTCTTATGTGCAATGTCAGCAGCTATACTTGTATCAGGAATTGTAAATCTGAAATCGAGTAGTTTCTTTATGGGGGAAACAATTAAAGACATGGTAGTTGTGTGGTATTGTCGTCTGAGGTCTCAAAGTAGGCTTGATGGTTGATGCTTACTCAGGGATCCACTGTAAGAATGGTGCCAAAAAGACCATGGCAAGCCTATCATTAGGTAGGAAGGAGTTTCTTAATGAGTCAAGTGAGGCAAGGTTGGTGTACTCCATGCTTTTACCATTATGATCTTTAAGGAGGTCCGTATCTACCTCGTGTGTGATGCAGCATGCATTGCACGCATGGGATGGGTGAATAGCCTCTGATATCTTTATGTCAGGTAACCCCTGAATGTACGCCTGGAGTTTTCAGTTAAGGAGTTTGGGATTGGTTTTGTCCAAGACTCAAACCCCAATATTCCCAGATGCCTTTGGTGGTGCCCTTGTACCGCAGTATGATATTTCAGAAAGTAATCACCAGTCTACCACTGGTGTTGACAGACTACATTTCTATAGATGATTGATTATCTATGATGGGACTATATCTATAGATGATTGGGTAAATTCACCCTTTTGTAGAGGGGTAATCTGGTCAGCTAATAATTCACAAATGAACTAACACATGCTCGGTGATTAGAGCTTAAATTTTCTTCCTTTACATGTAAATCAAACTCTTATTTGGTAAAAAGGAGTATTCGACTTTAAAACATGAACATTATTGGACTATTCTTTTGTGTTCATCTTGCACTGCTCTTGATGGATGAATCAATCTTTTAACTAGCCTTCAATGAGACCTATAGTCTCGGTCAATTGATTGCAAAATTTTCCCTACCACTGATGTTAATAGTTGTTTCTTTATCTTTGTTTTGCAAGGACTAACTTTCATATAATATAAGTGGATTAATTGCCTGAATCCACACAAATTTTTTAAGATAAATTCTTGTATTATTTTTGTTTTTTATGCAGATTCTGAATATGAAGATGAACATGAAGATTGAGAAGGAAACATTAGTTGAAGCTAACACGTCACAACAGAAAGGTGGATTTCTGTTTGGAGAAGCCAATTGCCCAATGCAAGAATCAATTTTTTTCGATTGTAATTTGTACAGAATATGCCCAAATGGGAATCATATATTGTATTATATAATCATATTGATTTAAGACTGAATTCTAGCATTTCAGTTATTGATAGACTAGAACGTGGGGTTGAACATACCATGAAACATGTTCAAACTTACGCAGTTAGATGATTTTACTTCCTGAATTGAAACTTTCCATTTTTCATTCTTTGATAAAGAGTGGGATTGTACATGTATCTTCGGTTCTTCGGTTTCCTTTTAGTCAAACTAAGATAATTCCTTCTTACAATTTCACCTGCAGATAAGGAGCTGCTTGCTTCTACACATCTAATTTACACGAAGAAGAAAATGTTAGTTCGAAAACTATTTCATAATTGAGAAGGCTACTTTGTTGTTGCTATCTTGAATCAACTTTTGCAGCAGGTTCAATGGGTACCAGTTGCTGCCATGACAACTCTTCATCGTCGTTTTTGGCCCCGTGTAATCCACTGCCCTTGCTTATAATCTTCTGGCTCTCAACTGATTTGTTATGAGAAAGTTGATTTTAGCTTTATAACTGTCTGAGACTGGAAGATTTTATTTTTCATTTTTTTTTAATACACAGACTCATTTGTGCACTAATGAACATAGGTTTTTAAGACTAACCAAACTTATTGTTGCCAGAGAAAACCAGTTTCTTAATCATTTTGTTGCAAGTTTTTTTTAAAGTTGGTCCATACAGGTTTCATTAGAAAGAACTAAATTGATTTGCTAATTCAGGTCCAGGTCAAAACTATGCTTACGTTCCAAGTCAAATAATTTCTTCAAATAGAAGTATTTCATCAAATGATTAAACAAAATAAAGACATTGAATGAAATCCATATAGTTGAAAATATATATTTGCGAGTGCTAGCCAAAGAGGAGGGACAAAACCAAACGAGAGCCTGCTCTTGTAAAACAAAAATAAAACTTCTTCAAGGAGTGTATTCTGCTATTTCTGTGAAGTAAGGGCAAACATATCCTACATAAGTATCTTTATTTAATTGAATATTATGTTTATTAAGGCGGGTGTATCAAATTATGATTTATATGAATTTTTAAATAGTTATAAATTTGAAAGATTTTTATTAATTTTTAAATTTTTTTTGATAGATTTTAATATAGTGTTGTAGATTGTAGTGGATCTCATTTTGTAGACTTTTATGAATTGTATTGACAGAGATATGTAAAGCATTGAAGAGAAAATATATTAATAAAAATTCTTGAAAATCCTTAAAAATATTTAGTATGGTGAAAAAAATGAGTAGATATTTTCTTATCTACAATTTTAAATAAAAAATCCATCAAAATTCTTCAAATTTTAAAACATTTTAAAATCAACAATTTTTTGAACACATCTTAATTTTTAAAGATTTAAATAAAATCTTAATTAAATACCCTAACTACATAAAATCTTAAACTTTTATGAATTTTTAAATACTATAATTAAATATATCACATTAAAAATCTTAATCAAATACATATAAATTTTAAAATTCTATAAAAATCATAAAAATTTCAATTAAATATACCTACTTAAATAATTTTGAAACGTATGTTTAAATTTAATTGAATATATATTATTTTAACATATGTTACTTTAAACATATATTTTTATTAGATTGGTCTACTGGTTTTGAGAAGCTTGACAGACTTCCACTAATTTAACAAAGTTCATGGATTTTTGAAGATGTAGTTTGAGTGATATTAGTTACTGATATTGGTGGTGTTTGGAAGCCGAAGTTCCCATAATTTTTGTCATATGAGAATATTAGTCTTATAATCATTCAATTAAGTATTAAAAAATTTATAATTTTTTAAAATGATATTTTAATCACATTATAATTAAAAATAAATAATTTTAATTAGATAATTTTTTTTTAAAATAAATATTTATAGTTTAATAAAAATATTAAAATTGAGGGCTTATAATAGTTAATTTTCATAAATAAAGCAATTTTTTAAAATAAAATTATAAGACTAAAATATTCATTTGTATATAATAAATATATTATTGTAATTTTTTTTAAAATTATGTGACTTTTTTATTTAATATAATATAATAATTATGAAATTAAATTATTTAAATTAAATAATTAGGGTTTGTTTGTCCTGCTTACGTTTGGAAGCTTTCAATCACTTGTTTTTTTGGGTTCTTTTTTCTAACAAGCTCTCAGTCATACGAGCTTAGTGGGAGTTAGCTAGATGAAATTTTTGAATTTTAACGCAATGGACTTCTAGATAACCAAGAAAAATAAAATTGCGGTAAAGTGTTAAACTTTGACTAACCTATTGCATTTTTAGAGTATTTTTCCAATTAATATTTATATTTATTAAAAAGGGAGGAAAAATAAAACAACCAAGTGTATCTTTGCTCAATTTCTCTCCAAGGCGAGTCCTTTCCTTCCTCTATTTCCTTTGAGAGTGCTTTCTCTACCTCCTCACTTCCCGAAAAATCCCGAAAATCACGTTGCTTTCTATTCCAGAATGAAAACAATAAATGAGATATAAAAAAATTAATATTCGAGAACCGACCTGACTGTGATAGTTAGGCTTCCTGGTTAACTTCACTGAACTCGCTGCGACCCATTACCAGAGAAAGAACTTCTCGGTCAGTGTTCTTACAACCCAACTCCACACATTGGTTTTGTTTTGATCGTTTTTATCTTCTGGGTATTAGTTATTTCTTCATTATAATTTTGGCCAATTATTTCTTTGATTCGTTTTCCTTGAAGGCGTTTGCTTCGTGGTATAAAGTTAGATCCAAATGAAGCGTTGGAACAAGTTAAATTTTTTCGGTTTTTTTTTTTGCTTATGAGGGTGTTGTTCTATGATGATTTTGTTATCTGGGTTCGTTGTTTTGTGTTCCTACAAGGCGGTTGGTTTTTAATTTGACATTTTGCTGAGGCGGATGTTATTTTCCAGATCATAGTTTGATAATTCATAGTTCATGATCATGCATGTGTTTTTTTGTCTTTCTGTCAACAAATGTGCTGACAAAGATCAAACAAAATTTAATGCGTGTTGCAGCTTTATGACAACTTTTGTTAATATAATAATTAGCTTTAAATGTTACACCGACTGCTTTGGTGATCCTGGAGGACCTGATAATTTAGGAATAGTATCACTTCATACTCTATTTTCTGTGATTTTCTATTTTCCTAACCTCTAATCCTTTTCATAGAACGTATTTATGGAATCCTTTATGCCCTATAATCTGATGCTTTCGTTGATATTTCATATCTGTAGGATGTAGTAAGGGTAGCCCTGAATTGGAACGGTTTCCTATGAAACACTGGAAATAGATTAGAGTAAATTTATTTACCACCGATATCATTGAAATTTTATTTATTATTTTCGTATCATTATTACAAAAATATTATCAATTTTTTTTTACTTTCATACCATTAAATTTTATAAAATATTACAAAAATATTATTGACATTAATCAGTTAATATGAGTTAATGACATGTTATACGTGCATCGAAGATATTTTTATAACATTTGTAAAATTTAATAGTATAAAAGTAATAAAAAAAATTGATAGTATTTTTATAACATTTATAAAATTTAATAATATGTAAATAATGATAGTTTTTGACAAGTCCAAAAGTTTGACCGTATGAAAATTTATTTACTCAATTGATTAATGTCTGTGCTTTTGTAGCATTGAGTGGCTTGAATATGTTTTTATTTTGCTCTGTCTAAAATGCATTGAATCCTAATAAATGGACTAATTTATCTTTTATCGTTAAATGTGCTCAGACTGCATAGACTTTTGTTCAAACCAACTGTGGAGATCGCCTGGTAGAAGCAACGTTTAAAATTAGTTAGTTAGATCATTAATATTCATAAAAATGTGATCTTTTTGTCTCTTAGACAACTTAGGAAGGCTTCCCTTTAGTATGGTTTGACACTCTAGAATATATGTTTTCCACCACCTAATTATAAACCTTTTAAACATTTTAAGGCGTCATTTTTAAGTTGCTTATGATTTTCAAATAATGTCGTTATTTACTTTTAGTGCTTATTTGTGTTATTTAAACAGAGGAGGTCAAGTATCTCTAATGGCTCAAGATAGGGACAGTGCTGATTCACTTGATAAACGACCAGGCCTCTTAAAAGATCAAGTACGATTAGTTAAGAGAAAGGACACCAATCGTTATGAGATTGCGCCAATTCAGAATCCACTGTCATTTGAGAAGGGTTTCTTCATATTTATACGTGCATGCCAAATGTTGGCTCAGAATAACGATGGAATCATATTGGTAGGATTAGCAGGTCCTTCTGGAGCAGGGAAAACAGTATTTACAGAAAAGATACTCAATTTCATGCCTAGCATTGCAGTCATTTCAATGGACAATTACAATGATGCCAGTCGAATTGTTGATGGAAACTTTGATGGTAAGTCTCTTCTCTGTCCAATTTTATTTTTCTTGAAAATCTTTAACTTAACCAAGTTTTGTCTCAAGATGCAAGTGAAAAGTAGTTAGTCCATGTAACAAGTTTGTTTTGTAAGATAAAAGTGTGGTCATGCTCGTTTAATCTCATTGGTGTTGTGAAGGAATTGTTTTAATATTTCTACATGAATAAATGAGCATAATGATTAAATTGTGAATGTGAAATGTATTATTCATTCAGAACACTTTTTGCGCATGGTAGTTTGCTAGTTCTTTGGATAATGACAAAAATAGTATAATATTTTTGGCTTGATATTTTTATAATTTTTAAAAACAGATCCACGTCTGACAGATTATGACACATTGCTCCAAAATGTCAATGACCTGAAGTCCGGGAAAGCAGTTCAGGTTCCAGTATATGATTTCAAGTCAAGCTCTCGTACAGGATACAGGTTAATTTCTCTAGACTGAACATCTAATTTACTACTAAGAGTATGACTCTCAATGCAATTTACTACTTCAAGTATTTTTCATATCAATTTACCACTGTCATTCTTAATTTGACTGCAATAAACTAGTATGGTAGTATGGACACATTTTCATACTAATTTGGCTAGAATTTAGTAAAACATTAGGGGTAGTAATTTTGGCACCGTTGGATTTGGAGGACAAAAAAGTCCACTAAGATCATATCACAATCACATGGCCAACAAATTTTCCAATTTCTATCTATTTTTGTCTGACAAAGTTACTAGAGTAGTTGGTTGTAATCAGATTAAGACTAAAAGTAGTAAATTGTTTTGAATAATACTTAAAAGTAGAAATTGCATCTGAGTCGTAGTTTAAGAATTGAATTAGATATTCACTCATTTCTCTATCTTTGTCAAGCTGCAAGCTTACACATTTGAGGGGTTTTGACATTTGATCAGAAAGCCTTTTGAAATTAGATTATCATTTAGTATATGAACTGTGAACACGAGGATAACTTCAATTTGCAGTTGGACGTTTTTTTAACATAGAACTGCATTAGTGTATTATATCTGAACGTGTTGCTAATGTTGACGGCAATCTAGACATTGGTGTACATTTTTATGTAGCCATTCTTTTATAGAAATCAATGTAACCAATTGAGGGAGCAATCTATCCATCAAAATGTTTATTTTCATATCATTTTTGCTGTCCAATCATATGTTTGCATCTTTCTGGGTATATACTTGATGCATATTTTACTTTGTTCTGTGTGGAGTGATAACTTTTCAAATAATATGTCTTGAATTTTTGTATATAAAGATAACTTTCTCTGCCTTATAGCTAACCAAATACCTTACTGATGGCAGGACGGTTGAAGTCCCTAGCTCTCGTATTGTGATCATAGAAGGCATATATGCCTTGAGTGAAAGGTTGCGGCCTCTACTAGATCTTCGAGTGTCAGTCAGAGGTGGAGTCCACTTCGACCTCGTCAAAAGAGTTCTACGGGATATACAGCGTGCTGGCCAGGAACCTGAAGAAATAATTTATCAAATATCTGAAACTGTACAACTCTTTCACTTCCCTCAAAGCTTTATTATTGAGCATGGGACTAGTTCTCTAAATTGAATCCTTTACAGGTATACCCGATGTATAAGGCCTTTATTGAGCCAGACCTTGAAACGGCACACATAAAAATTGTTAACAAGTTCAATCCTTTTACTGGATTTCAGAGTCCGACCTACATATTAAAGGTTGTTTTAAGTGTTTCCATCTCATCCATTCATCATTTTGTCTTTGTTTGCTTCCTCTATACGTAAAGTTGTTTTGATTTAAAAGAGGTCCTCAACAAATTTAATTGATACAGCTTGCCTTTTTTTTGTAGTCAGCAATGAATGTGACGGAGGAGCAAATTAAGGCTGTTCTTTCTGAAGAGTGCATTGAATTAGTTGAAGAGACTTATGATATATACCTTCTACCCCCGGGCGAAGACCCAGAATCTTGCCAATCATATTTAAGGATGCGGAACAAGGACGGAAAATACAGTCTTATGTTTGAGGTTTGCCTCGTTTCTTTTTTATTTCTGTATTCATGTCAGATAAGCATCAATGCTAGTGAATTTAAAAATGGGCCACAAAAATGTGTTGGTATAAATCACAAAATACCCTCTATAGTATTCCAACTTTCTCGCTTTGTTTCCTAGCCTTTTTAAGATGAACAATTTTCCCCTTAACCTGTCACTTCTGTATCAGCTCAAGACAATTGTTAACTGTTAAAGAGATCTAACAAAATTCAACAATATTAATCACTTAAAGCCTTTTCAAAGGGCATTTAGGGAACAAACATTCCCTTGTTGAAATGGACATGAATTTTGTCATTTTTTCTGGTGAATCTTGAGAAGATTCGTATAAACTGTTACAACTCACAAGTAGCAGGGACTACGCATTTTGAGGGTTATAGCATGCCATTAGCTGCTACATTCATCAGGGGCATGCTGGAATAAAACATCCTTATTACATAATTTGCTTTGGAGGAGAAGTATAATCAAACCTGTGGTTGAAATTACACTCAGTTAAGTATCTTAGTAGGACAAATTAGTTTGTTAACAGTTCTGATATTTCTTTCTTGACTGTTATAAATTATAATATGTTTTTGGTATCCTGAGGCTTGTACTCTAAAGTTTATTATTTGGCTTGTCAAATTGTTTGAAATTCAGGATAAATGCATTTTTCACAAATAATCTGCACATGTAGTCCCTTGGCACAGACACTGTTCCTTCTGGATATAGAAAATGTAGAATTAATGCAGATTGCTGCTAATACAGGGAAATCTCAGAGCTGTTACTTCTTTGATCAGGCTTTATGTACTATCTATATACTAATGGAATTACTTCTACTTATGTCATTAAATTAAATAAATTCTTCATAGGTATAAATTTTTGGGTTTCTAATTTTGAAGCTGATACTTGTTCTTATTCTGAGGTGCATTCATTAAAAGTATAATCCACATTCTAGCATAGAGTATTTTCGTGTATATTATGAAAATTCGTGAACGTTTCTCGCATATTATTTTATATTGTAGTGATTTCTTTCCTCTAGTTTTAATAATCTGCCTTTTTCTTTATTCTAATGATAGGTTCTAATCTCATTTCTATTTCAGGAATGGGTGACAGACAATCCATTTGTCATATCACCAAGAATAACTTTTGAGGTTAGTGTTCGTCTTCTTGGTGGGCTGATGGCATTGGGTTACACAATTGCAACCATCCTTAAAAGGAACAGCCATGCATTCTCCAATGATAAGGTGTGCGTAAAAATCGATTGGCTAGAGCAACTGAATCGTCGATATGTTCAGGTAATGCAGATATCTGTTCATCTCTTCAGGATTTGAAATTTTCACTCATGTTTGTATGTTTCTTTCTTTTTTCTTTTGTTTTGTGGCCTGTGGGGTTTGGGAACAAGAGATCCTGATTATCATCTTACCGTTTCAATGTCAATAGTTCATAAATGGTTACAGACTTTCAAGTTTACTCTCTAATAGACATTTCATGAAGTTTTTTTCTTTTTCAATTCAATGATTAGGAACACCAGCTGATCAGATTGGGGTAGAATGAAAAAAAAAAAAATATATATATATATATATATATATAGGGATAGGATCAACTGTCCTAATTTTTTGTTTAATCACAACCGTAGATCTGTTACTAACAGGAGAGAGAACTATTTTCTAACATCTATAACTAGTGGTGTACTAATTTGTGTAATAAATTGTCTCCTTATCCTATCATGCACACACACATATATATAAAACCATGGCGTGAAGTATTATCTGGGGAAGAATTAATATCTGTGTAAAAGACATGATGGTTTATTTGATACTTGGGTTATTATATGCAACCTTCTTTTTTCCCCCTTTCTTTGATTCTTTTCCCTGTCTTGTCAGTAGTTATTTATTTGAGTCAAATTAACCTCACATACCTGTATGGTCACAAACAGGTGCATGGAAAAGACAGGGTAGTTGTAAGATGTGTTGCAGAGCAGTTGGGTTTGGAAGGTTCATACATTCCACGTACCTACATTGAACAAATTCAATTGGAAAAGCTTGTGAACGAGGTCATGGTATGATCAGTGTTATCTCCCTCCTCTCCCTCTCTCTGAATAAGGATCATGTAACAAGTTTGTGCAGTTAACAAAGCAGTCTTAGTTTGTAGTTGTGATCTGATCATATTGCAGGCCTTGCCAGATGATTTGAAGACAAAACTCAGCCTTGATGAGGACTTGATTTCAAGCCCTAAGGAAGCACTTTCTAGGGCCTCAGCAGACAGAGTTGCCTTGAGAAATAAGCATCTCAAAAGGTTTGGCTCTAATACATTATCATAATGGTCTTTGCATAAATTTAATTGAATCTTTAATGTTTTGATTACATAAAGGTTATCTATTTTGGATCCTTTGTCTGAATTGAATATTCATCCACTTTCTTAGGTTTTATGATCTATATTGACTTGTTGATATTAGATTGGAAGTTGGGCTCTGCTAAGAGATCCTACATTTGTTTTATCCTCTGATAGAGTTGTACAGCACTTACAGTCTTGCATCTAGTTTTGAGGCTGTCTACCTTGAGTTCCATCCTGTCTTTTGACTTTATGTAGAAGCTTATGTCTATAAACTAAGTGTTGATTTCTATCTCTTCTAAACAGTGGCATGTCTCAGTCATATGCTAACCATAGGGACAGGAATTTTTCCAAGCATGCTGATCAAAGCTTCGATGATAGGAACTCTACAACACTAGCAAGTCAGGTATATTTCTACCATGTATTATAGTAATTTGTAATGGTTTTTACTTGTGATTTTCTACAATACGTCGATTGCCCAGTTTTTCTTCACCCTCTTATTTTCTATGTTTTTCCTTAAATCCCATCTCTTTACAATGTTAGGGAGTCATTACTCAACTTTCAGAACAGATTTCCTCTTTGAATGAAAGAATGGATGAGTTCACAAATCGTATCGAGGAACTGAATTCGAAGTTGAATGTAAAGAAATGTTCTCCCAGCCTACAAAACATGGCACTGCAAGCTGAAGTCTGTAATGGCTCTGCTCCAACTTCATACTTTATCCCTAGTCTGGGCAATGGTTCCATGGCTGGATCCATAATGCCTAATTCTTCATCTTCTTCACAGTTGGCTAAGGAGTCTCCCATAATGGATGAGGTATACACCTGCCTTCTTTTGTTCTTAACGTACGCTTGGAAACCCTACTGAGTGAATATAAATGTCCCCTATTGGATGATATTTTTTTGATGAAAGATTGCTATTACATATAACAGTAAAATGGGGTAGAGATAACAAGGAGTCGACAAAGAGAATTACATCTTTATTTTTCTCAAAGAAAAAAAAATACAATCTTTAAGGTTTTCTTTTTTGGGAGAGTTTATTCAAATCGGGTTGAGAATTTTGGGGAAAAAGTAAATGTTAAGAAGGGCAAGTAGAATGGATAGGAAGGGAATAGTTTTTACTTTCCAAATGCATACTAAGCAGAGAAAAAGGTCTTGGTTGAGTTATTGTTAATATTTTTTCCGAGGAACTCCTAAAGTTAATACGAGTCTTGAGATGTTAGGCAGCCTATTATGGTGCGGTTAAACAAAACTTTTCACTGCTCTTGTTATACTAAAACTTTTGGGTAGATGAAACAGTGGCATATAAAGATTGAATCTCATAATTTTTATTCCCATTTACCATCTCAGATACTGGGCATTTCAAGGGGACAACGGCAGGTCATGCATCAGTTAGAAAGTCTCAACAAACTTCTCCGGGAAGGCTCGGGAGAGAGGTCCAACCAAGGAAGAACGAGAAAGAAAGCCGTTCTGTCTGAGATTGAACCCATAACCCTTCCTCTTATCCTAACTCTGGGAGTCGCAGGTCTCGGGGTTCTTGTGATCAAGGGTTTTCTGAATCGACAATGATCATTCTGATTCAAATATGTTCAATTTTGCATTAGTTCCCCTACTAATATCATGCATAGCCATATCCTTCTTTGCGGAAAATACATTGTTGAGAAATACAGAAAGCTTTACACAAGCTTTCAAAGTTCTCTCGAGTTTTTTTTTTGGCCAACTAATCATTTCATTTTTTTTTTTTTTACTTCAAACGATAAGCTCAATTCATAGAATAGAAATCGAGTAAAATCCGAATGTCAATTTCTCATGTCCTTCCACTATATGCTTAGAAATTTTATGTTTCCCTTGTATTTAGTTAGTATCTACGACATGTTTTAGCATTGACAATGCTAATGCTGGTAATTTGAAGATTGCTATTCATTCTTAGGTTTATGATGCTCTTCGAGGAAAAATACATCTTTAGGTTGTCATTACCGTGGTAACATAAATCATCATCAAATTACATTATATTTTCCTATAAGTAGATATAATAACGATCAACAAACAGTAATATAATTTCTTAGACACCCGCCAAACATGATAAAATCTCTCAGTTACTTTGGTTCCTTAATTATTATTTTTTAATATTGCGTCCGTTATATTTTTAATTCAGGAAAATTACAACAGAATTCCTTGAGATTTTCTCAAATTACAAAAACACATATCAAGTTTGAAAATAGTAGGCAATTACACCCCTTTCTACTATTATGTTGTTACAGTTTTCTCTCTTAATTTCTTAAATTTTATTGATTTCCTTGCTGATACCTCCCTTAAATAATTAGGAAATAGTGAAAAAAAAAAAAGGATGTAGATGTTATTTTTGAAACTTATAAGGTCTGTTTTAAAAAACCTAAACGAAAGTGTTTGTAATTCATCGTTTTAAATTTAAAAAATAGATTAAATTGTATTATATTGGGGTAAATTTTTTTAATACATTTACCACATTTTTAAACTTTGCTCATATTGGATTATCGGATTCTAACCTTTACCACAAAATAATTTTTAGTTCTTATCATTTTAAAATGCACAATTTTTAGTTCTTAATATTTTAAAACGTAAAATTTATTCATTAATTTTTTAAAATTTAACATTGCCTTTACAATTTAACAGAATTTTGTTCTAATCTTTTAACGAAAATTTAATTTGATTTTTAATTTTTTACAAATGTGAAATTAGACTAAGATTATAAAATTTTAAAAAATTAAAATTAAATTATATATTTTAAAAAGTTAGGGAATAAATGTTATTCGGAGGTAAAAGGTAGTACCAATCCTTTCATGAAAAATAGTTAAAAAAAAAAAAAATCTTTTATTCAATATAAAGCTTGGTTTGGTTATATTTACATACGACACGCCGAATCTCTATGAAAGAAGGCAAAATAAAATGACACACCGAATGTCAGTTGAGCTATAATTTTCTGTTTTTCTCTAAAATCTTGGCTCAAAGAAATAAACAAGGAAATATCGAAAGCTTATAAATTATTATATTAAAATTCAAAGGCTTGTGCTAAAGAATAAGAAGCTGCTGAGCAACTTTCTGTTCCATTGGTTCTTCAATTCGAAGGTATTGTTTTACTCTTTACATTTTTATTTTTCAATGTTTCAGTTTTTCGAATATTCATCTTTGGAATTCTTGTCATCGTCTTTACATTCTATATTGTGATATCGTTTAATTTGGTTTTGTCCGTGTACGCTGAAATTTGAGAGAATTTCGATTGATGGGTAGTTCAGATGAAATGTAATTGAATTGAACCCTCTGTTCGGTTGCCGAAATCATAAACCAAGAAGGCGAAGATTTTTGGATCTAGTTTAGATGAATTCAGCTATGGTTGATTTTATCAGTGATTCTATAATAACTTAAGCATTCATAAACTACATGTATTTCTGTTTATCAGAATTGGGTTTCTGTCTATTCTATAGCACATATGAGAGTTTGAGAGTTTAAGTTTTCCTTGAATTTGATGATAATAATAATAATACAGAAGGTTAATGTAATATTGCTAGGCTTGATTCAAGTTTTGATTTTCCTAAAGCTCTGGGCTTTGGATGAATTGAAGATATATAGATAGAAGATAATATGGCATTGTATGGTTTCCTCATTGTGATACATTGCTTTGGTGTACTTTAGTTCTAAGACCAATGGGAGATCTTCAAGAGACGGATTGGATTACTGATCTGCCTCAAAGCATTATAGAGAGTATTCTAACTCGTATGCCCTTAAGTGATGCCGTAAGAACTAGCTCTCTATCCAGTAAATGGAGATATAGATGGGCTACCCTAACCCAGCTTGTATTTGATGACAAATGTCTTACTCCATGTAATGACCGCGTCCTTGCTGAGAAAAGCCTTTTAAACTTTATCACACGAGCTCTCTTTCTTCACCAAGGACCGATTCACAAGATCCAAATTTCTACATCCTACTTGGTAAGCTCCTCGGATATAGATCAGTGGTTACTTTACCTCTCAAGGAATGACATTAAGGAATTGATCATTGATTTAAAAGAAGGTGAATGGTTCAGAGTACCTTCATGTCTCTTTCACTGTAAAAAGTTGACCCACTTGGAGCTATTTCGCTGTGAATTAGACCCACCTTTGGCTTTCAAAGGATTTTTAAGTTTGAAGAGCTTGAATCTTCATGAAGTTTTTGCTACTGCAGATGCAATTGAAAGTCTTATTTCAAACTGTCCTCTACTTGAAAATCTGGCATTGTCATACTCTGATAATTTAGCTCTGAACATTCGTGCTCCAAATCTCAAGTACTTGTGCCTTGAAGGTGAATTTAAGGACATATGCCTTGAAAATACCCCATTTTTGGTTGCATGTTCCGTTGCTATGTATATGACTGATGATATTGCTGAGCACTTTGAGCAAAGTTCAAGTTGCAATTTTATGAAGTTTCTTGGTGGTGTACCACTCCTTGAAAAGCTTATCGGGCACATCTACTTTACAAAGGTAATACTAATAACTCTTAAACTCTTAGGCATGTTTGATTAACATAATTGGAATTATCAGTTTATAGTAACGACAATTCCTTGCAATATAAGACTAGGAATTGTAATTCTTATTCTAGGTATTATAGAATAAGGAGATATTAATTATTTTTAGAGAAAAATGTCATAATAGTTCTTTAAATTAGGTCATGTGTATCATTTAGTCTCTTAGATTATTAATAATGTCATTTAGTCCCTCAATTTTGTAAAAATGATCAATTAAGAATAAATTACATTATTTTAATAATTTTTTTATTAAAATATTATTATTTTTTGTCAAGTGATTAAACGCAATTAAATCACGAGTCTTTTACAATGATAAAATTACAATTAATATGAAAAAAATTACAAAATATTTGTTTTGAATATTTGTTAATTTTTACTATTTTATTTTAATGTTTTATTAATTTTTTAATTTTTATTAAAAATTAAAAAATATATTTAAATAATTTTTGTGTAAATATTATTATTATTATTGATTTTAATAAAATAATAATATTTTATTAAAATAATTAAAAATAATATAATATATTTTTAATTGTTGATTTATATAAAATTAAAGAATTAAATAATATTATTTTTAATTTAAAAATTAAATAAAATAAATGATTTAATCTAAATATATTATGTAGCACCTCACCCTTTATTTCAATATAATTTTCTCAAAATATCATATACATATCTAGCAAAGATATTTTTATTAGTAATTGATAGGTTTTAAGTAAAAGTATATTAAAATATTTTCTCATCCAATAAAAAAATACATATTTATTGTCGGAATTGGTAGTTTTAGGGAATCGCAATTCTTGATGGTAAAGCTCAAACAAAGTAATGGCAATATTTACTCTATTTCTGAAACTATTCCCACAAACCGAACACGACCTCAAGGTTTCCCAATGGTGAGTAATGGGAATACAAATGTTTAGATATATCCACTTGTTTATTAATTTTATCTTCTTTTTGTTTCAAGTATCTGAGTGTAGGTTATGAGCTGAAAGAACGTCCAATTACATATAGCCATTTAAAGTTTATTGGACTATATCAAGTAAGTTTTGAAGATGTGAAAGAGATATGTGTTGTTCTTCGCTTGGTTACAAGCTCTCCTAATCTACAGGAACTTCAGATTTCAGTAAGTAGTTGTAAATTAAGTATTTGTTCTGAAACTTGTATTGGTACTTTGAGCGGAAGGCACCTAAACATGTCTTCCCAAACACTTTTTTTTTTCTTTAAAAACTGTTTGATATGTAGGGGTCATCAAACTCTCTAACATCAGTTGAAGCAACTGATTTGGATATTTGGGAGAAGGAAAACCTATCAAAATGCAGACTTGAAACCCTTAAAATAGTGAAGATGACAGAAATAGCTGGTGTACCGCATGAAATGGAATTTATCAAGTTTTTACTTAGCAAATCACCTGTGCTTGAGATAATTAGTATTGAACCCTCTATGTATGTTGTGGGTGGACCATTGAGTATGCTGGTTGAGTTGGTGAAGTTTCGAAGGGCATCTCCTCAAGCAGAAATACTGTTCCTCCAACCTTAAATATTATATGCCAATTGCCATTGAAAATTCTTTTTTTTCTTTTTTCTTTCTTATTTACTGTTGTATGAGAAATTTGTTCTGGAATTGTTATTGTTGGGAGAATTTTCTAGGACAAGAACATATCTCATTGAATCAGGAAAGAAATTATGTTTTTTTTTTTTTTTTTATTTCTGTTTTCTCTTCTTACAGTGGCTGAGCCTTTGAAATGTTGATATTGAAGAGAAAGTTGGAATTCACACCCTTCCTCATATCAACTCTCAGTAAATTTGGATAATGATATTAAAGCTTCCATGTCAACTGAGGTATATATTGATATTGTTGAATGTTAATTTTAATATCCATAGTTTTCTTGCTTTGCTCTCACAGTTTGACAGCCATACACCAATGCTCACTGGTTGTGCATATAAGTTTATTTTTCTTTTTGAGTTAATGTCACGAAAATATTGGGTTCCATTTTAAAACCCAAAATGTACGTGACTACGTTAACGCAAGCAAGAAAGGCACGTTGCCACGTTACGAAGAAAAGACCATGAGAAATGAGGCACATGTAGATAAACATCAATTTCAAATTTCACAATGAAAATAGCAAATATAATAACCCAACTGGAACGAAAATTTATGGTTCAATCAATTTACATTTAAACAAATCCAAACACCAATGAACTAGGATAATACGATTCGGTAAAGACTCAATTACGACTTCCAAGCTACAATGACTAGATCCAAATTCGTCCATCGTGACACGATTGAAAGATAATGGCCAATTTAGAGATTTCTTCTTTGAGATGAATTACTAGTCACTGCTGAAAAACTACTTAAATAAGCAATTATTCATTTGAAGACACAACTAGGTGCAGGCAAAATGGAAATAAACGTCTACTTCTCTTCATCCTCTACATCCTCTTTTCAGATGCATTTGAGGGTTGATTTAGGAGAATCACAGCCATCACTTCTGGCAAACCTTTGGAAGATAATGGAAGCACCCTTTCTGAGGCTCTTTGTAGCTGCTTTCTTCTCCACAATATCCTTTACGTCAGGAGAACAGTCTAGTTTAAATGCTCCACAAGCAAGGTCAGCATGCAAAGCAACAAAAAAATCGTTAGGCTGGGAACAGGACAAGACCCTTGCAAACAAATGGCTAAGGTTCCCATCTTTGAAATTGTATCCTACTGTTTCCAAGCCGAAGCCATCTTCTGGTATAACATGAACGGTGGAAATGGCAGCTTCCTCGATAGAATTCATGGAATAACCACATGGATCAAACTCAAAATCACAAATCTCAGAGTCTAGAAGAATCTTTCTGATACCAGAATTGACAATCATAGTTGCAGCCAAGCTTGATTGAGCCTTGAAAAACACAGATGCCCTGTATTCCAGTGTATGAGAACATAATAATGGAGAAGGTAATAGCCGAAATAGGATTCGTTTTGGCTAGAGCTCCCCAATCAGCTATATATTTGACACGGGTTTGCCGTAATGCTGAAACTATGGCGAATGCATCTATCGTCATTAATGCATAAATAAAGATACCGATTAGTAGTGATTGAATTCCTTCTATAGTTTCACATGAGAAACCAGTCTTTGTCCAGACCTGTCCTGCACATTTCTAGTGCGTAGACAGGTTCACTTGAATGTGCTGATTCAGCATATGCAGAATATATATGCCATTTCTGAGGGTTCTCATGCCTTCCCTTTACATATGCCTTGCTCCCAGAACCAAGATTGCCAAAGTAGGCATCAAGTATACAAACTTCTTCCCAGAAGCTAAGATGAGTATAAGGCTGTGCCCCAGGAAAGATGTGTTAAGAAAATGCAGAGATGAATACTTTGTTGTATTATTTCTCTTATGTATTACAATGTTTGATCACTAATTTATAATAGAATTGGAATAACAAAAAGGAATAAAAGAATGCTAACAGCTAGAAACATAACGGCTAGTACAGCTGGATTTCAACACTCCCCCTCAAGTTGGAGAGTGAATATCATGAAGTCCCAACTTGTCACGTAATGTTACAAACTGATCCTTCCCTAAGGCCTTTGTAAAAATGTCTGCCAATTGAAAGCGTGTAGGTACATATGAAGGACTGATTATTCCAGCTTGTAGTTTTTCTCGAACTATGTGACAATCAATTTCGATGTGCTTTGTACGTTCATGAAAAACAGGATTAGCAGCAATATACAAAGCTGATTGATTATCACAAAACAATGGTGCAGGAGCTGTTTGTGGGACTTTTAAATCTTGTAGTAGAAAACGTAACCAAATCAGCTCCAAACATGTGTTGGCCATAGCTCGATATTCAGATTCTGCTGATGATCTTGAAACATTGGTTTGTTTCTTGGATTTCCATGAGA
Source organism: Elaeagnus macrophylla (assembly GCA_029378325.1). Classification (NCBI taxonomy): domain Eukaryota; kingdom Viridiplantae; phylum Streptophyta; class Magnoliopsida; order Rosales; family Elaeagnaceae; genus Elaeagnus; species Elaeagnus macrophylla. Next base: position 6,829,529 of record CM055642.1, on the reverse strand, counting down.
TGAGTGAGTTTCCAAGAAAAACACAATATCCTGTAACTGATCTCCTTGTCGCACAACAACCTCCCCAATCTGAATCACAAAAAGCTTTTAGTGTAAGATTGTTGGTAGCAGAAAATAACAAACCTTGACCTGGAGTCCCCTTGAGATATTTAAGAACTCGTATGGCGGCATCCCAGTGAGGTCTGCGAGGCTGATGCATGAATTGACTTAGTGTTCGAACAGAATAGACTATATCAGGTCTTGTGACAGTAAGGTAGATCAATCGGCCAATCAGTCTCCTGTATTTTGTTGGATCATTCAGTAGCTCTCCGTCTGTAGGAGTGAGTTTCAAATTTTGTTCCATTGGGAACTTGTCTGGGCGTGCACCTAAAAGTCCCGAATCCTGCAATATATCAAGTGCGTACTTTCTTTGAGACATGAAAATACTTTTCTTAGAACGAGAGAATTCAATGCCCAGAAAATATTTCAAATCTCCGAGATCTTTTATGCGGAAGCGATTGAGAAGGAACCTTTTGAGATGTTCCATTTCTTGAAGATTATTTCCCGTGAGAAGTATGTCGTCAACATATATAAGAACTGCAGTAAATGAAGTGCCTTGAACCTTGGTAAAAAGAGAATAATCTGCTTTAGACTGTTGATAACCGGCCTTTTGAATGGTATTTGAAAATGTAGAAAACCAGTTTCTGGAAGCCTATTTGAGACCATAGAGAGACTTGTTGAGCCGACATACAATATTCTCCCCCTGTCGGTGAAGACCGGGAGGAGGTTCCATGTATACCACCTCATGTAAATCGCCATGGAGAAAAGCATTCTGAACGTCTAATTGGTGAATGAACCAATTGCGAGCAGCAGCAACAGTAAGAAGACAGCGGAGGGTAGTGAGTTTGGCTGTAGGAGAGAAAGTTTCCTGATAATCAATCCCCTCAATTTGAGTGTAGCCTTTAGCAACAAGCCGAGCCTTGTAACGTTCAATGGTGCCGTCAGACCTGTATTTGATTTTATAGACCCATTTGCATCCAATCGGTTTATGACCAACAGGTAGTGGAACCAAACTCCAAGTGTTATTGTGTTTTAAAGCTTCTAGTTCTGCAGTCATGGCATGACACCAATGTGGATCAAGAATAGCCTGAGCATAAGATGTGGGTTCTGTGTGACCTGTAATGTTAGTAAGAAAAGCACAATGGGCTGAAGATAAACGGGAGTAGGTAAGGAAGTGGGAAAGAGGATACCGAGTACCTGATGCAGAACGAGGCCCTGAGGTTGAATGATTGACATGGTTGGACATGTGGTAGTCTTTATGCCATGCTGGAGGATGTGTAGAGCGAGTGGAATGTCGAGGAGGGAGGATGAGAGGAATGGGGTTATTTGTATGGGGAGGGGTGGGTTCAACGGAGGTGGATACGGGTGTGATAGACAAGGGTGTGATGAGAGAGGTAGGGTTATCTGTGATGGGGTTATCTGTATGGGAAGGGGTGGGGTCAACGGAGGTGGACAGAGGTAAGATGGGAGGAATGAGGTTATCTGTATGGGAAGGGGTTTGGATTTGGGCTTAAAATGTGAGTAGGGTTTGGATTTGGGTTTGGGTTTGGGTTTAAAAATGTGGGTAGGGTTTGTGTTTATATATCTATTGTATGGTAGATAATATAATGAGACAGAGCAGGAGTTGATACAGAAGCTGGCGCAGGAACGGACGGACGGTCTGGAACGGCGTAGCTGCTGGACGGACTGGAGGACGGACTGGAGGACGGACTGGAACGGCGTAGCTGCTGGACGGACTGGAACGGCGATGGACTGTTGAAGACGGCTCCTGCTGCGGTGGAGCTGCTGCTGACGGTGCTGGGCTGATGAAGACGGAGCTGGTGTGTCGTTGACTGGATCTGCTGCTGACGGTGCTGGGCTGATGAAGACGGAGCTGGTGTGTCGTTGACTGGATCTGCTGCGGTGGAGCTGCTGCTGACGGCTGTTGCTGCTGTGTGGCTGGCGATGTGGCTGAGCTGCTGACTGACGGCTGTTGCTGCTGACGGCTGTTGCTGCTGACGGCTGTTGCTGCTGTGTGGCTGGCGATGTGGCTGGCGATGTGGCTGAGCTGCTGACTGACGGCTGTTGCTGACTGACGGCTGTTGCTGCTGTGTGGCTGGCGATGTGGCTGAGCTGCTGACTGTACGACTTCAGGTTGCAGCGGTGCTGCTGCTGCTACTGGGCTGGTGGCGCTGGCGCGGGCTAGTGGCGCTGGCGATGGGCTGTTGGCGACGAGGCAGCTGTTGACGCGGGCTAGTGGCGCTGGCGATGGGCTGTTGGCGACGAGGCAGTGGCGCTGGCGACGGGCTAGTGGCGCTAGCGATGGGCTGTTGGCGCGGGCTAGTGGCGCTGGCGATGGGCTGTTGGCGACGAGGCAGCTGCTGGTATTTTTTTTTTTTTTTTTAGTTGTTGTTTATGCTGCTTGATGTTGATGTTGTTGTTGTTGCTGATTTTGTTGTAGATGTTGATGTTGAAATTGTTGATGCTGTTAATGTTGTGGTTGCTTGTGATTAGGATCGAAAATGCTTTGATATCATGTTAAGAAAATGCAGAGATGAATACTTTGTTGTATTATTTCTCTTATGTATTACAATGTTTGATCACTAATTTATAATAGAATTGGAATAACAAAAAGGAATAAAAGAATGCTAACAGCTAGAAACATAACGGCTAGAAACATAACGGCTAGTACAGCTGGATTTCAACAAGATGAAGCACCCACGACTGTACCTACCTCTCAGATTTCACACAGATAGAGAGGGTCTCAACCAAATATTTCAGGACAGGTGGAATTGAAAAAAGTAATTTTGTTGTACCACAAGTTTTGATAATGATCTTGTATGGATAGACAAAGAGACTTGACTCAGAAAGAACATAAGAGACAACGTAGTTATTGAACAATGATACAAGTATGGTGCACTCAGCTGGTCCAAGAATCTCATCAATATGGGGTTTAGACGGGAATCTAAGGCCCTTTCTTTCAGGATGGATCGACGAAGATGATAGGTTCAAAGAAGGTTATTTCCAGCCTTTTTTCGTATCCTTCAAAACCAATTGCAGAAACTGGCATGGACATAATGGCTTAATTGATCGAGAGCGGAGTTGCAAAAGATTATAGTTGAAAAGAAAGGGAAAAGGAGAAAAAGCACGTTAAATATTAAACAAACAGCTAGAAAACCAAAAACGTAAATAATAATCAATAAAATGTGTCCAGTTGTGCGCTAAGAATATGAAGATGGTTGGCGAACGCACTGCAAAAGATGAAAAACAGGAAATTAGCATTGTTTGATGCATGATAACAATGTCAATCATTAAATGCTGTAAAGGGGAGAATTTTAAACCCACAGCAGCTTTAGGCCGCAACTAACATAATAATTATACAAACTGAAACTTACGTTGGAATAAGCAGCAGATCTGAATATCTTGATTCCACCTTTGGGATCAATGCTGTAACCGAGAGGAGCTTTGTAGAATAAGGACTTACTACTTCTAGACTTTTTACCACCCCCCTTAGACTCCATTAGATCATTCACACTTGCCTGACACCAGTGTGAACAAAATTTGATAAATCAGAATAAAATGTAGATGTAAATAAACAAAACACCAATCCAACTAATTAAAAACTTGAGAAAAAGAGAATCATAAAAACATAACTAAGACGTTCAGTTATTTCGATGTTTCAGGGTCGGATTTCACGTTTTAACAAGTCAAGTGTTCAAGCTTTATAGTACCAGGAAAGAGGAAGAAAAAAGGAGTTTATTACAAGGAATGAAACAAATATCGAAGAGAACAACATAATGATATACCAAATTTTCATCTTGAATTCCATAAATTTTTATTGAAGTAAGATAACCAAGTCACCAGAAGGCGAATTTAGAATATTGACACTTGAACAAAATCATAATTATCTGAGGACATTCATCGAATTCTTATGTCAATAGAAATTGAAATAAAGCCCAACATAACACCATCAGACGAAATCTAAATCTAAGAACAACTTCTTAATGAATTTATAACTATTGTTTTTAAAAATAATGTATTTAATCAAAGTATTCGAGTTAGTCATATATTAATTTGACACGAAACGTGAAAAATCAAATATGAATTATAATAACATGCATGAGATATTTAATAATTGGATTGACCCAGACTCAATGCCGTGCGTTATAATAACTTATGCCTATGAAGGTGAGTGCAAGATAGATATACCGATAGGTGTGAGAGAACTACCTCGCAAAAAATTACACAATTATTTTAAATAAATAAATTAGTTAATTATGGTATTAATTAATAAACTACACAATATTAGCACAAAAAATTAATAGAAAAGCTACCCAATTAAACAATCCCACTCTTTTACAGCCGTACGTCTGATCAAAAATAAAATCAAATGGCTCATGAACTCATGATCCGTATATTTAATTTGGGTATTACTAGGAGTGACTCTTGTACCAACGTTGTGATGCCTTTACGATCGTCCGTTCGTTCATAAATATCGTCTGCCTCAAATCAGGCCTAGCAGTTGGCAGAGCTAGGTGGCTAATGGGTTCCTACCCACGTTGTACTGACCACTTTATCATGCAAAACTTATCAACTTAACCATTGTTTTAAATCAACTAATTATTCAAATAATTTTATTTTTAATTTAATAAAAAAAATTCATTTTTTACTAATCCTAATAACATATATGCAATTAAGACATATAATTAAATCTTGTTTTAATTTGTTTTCCATTACAAGGCATCTGCTTTTTTTTAATCTGCCCCATTATAATTAATAAACCACGTCTCCACAACCATCCGATCAACATCATGTGTCATGTGTTGTGTCACCGGAGTCCCAACAATATGTTAATAAGGTTTTTACCTTCCACTACATATCCTTCTTATAGTTGAATTGTTCTTAGCAAAAAAAAAAATAATAATAATAATATATTAATATGTGTAATTGTATACGTACAATAAATAAAAAGACGTTTCAATAGCCCAAGAGGTTCCTAGAAAAATAAATATAATAAATACCAAAGAGTAGTAATAGTAAGTAGTTTGTTTGATTATTTTGATCATACGAACCTGCAGGCCAGCTAAGTTGTTGTTCTATTTTCGTACCTTATTTCTCTGTCTATTACGTTCATCAATAGACAATAGCCTCTCTGCGGTGTGCGCCTTCAATTCATTCCCACTCTCTCGCGCCAGTACTATTGCCAGACTACGTGCTTTTTAATTCATCTTTTTTGCTCCTTAAAATTTTGTAATAAATATCATAAATAATGTTTCAAAATATTACAGGTTTATAATATTGATAAAAGCATCCAATCATTTAATGCCACATCATTTATAACCTACACGAAAAAAAAAAATTCTTAACTTTTTCCTTGGGGAATACTTACTAGAGTTTGTGTAGTAATTAGCTCTCTGAATTCAGCCTCGATCTTGGACGTAAAGAAAATGATTATAAAAAATAAAAAAACACCTTGGAAAGCACGCATATTACGCTTATATATAACGAGCAGTGAAGCTCTCATATATTAACTCATCAGCTTTCTAAATCAAGAAATAAAAATTGATTGATATCTGGTCATTTGCTGTAAGAACCAAAATGCAGGTGTTCGTGAAAACTCTATCCGGCAAGACCATCACTCTCGAGCTCAACTCTGATTCCACCATCAAAAATGTCAAGGCCATGGTTCAGGATAAGGATGGTCTGATCATACTATATATATACACACACACTATCATTTTTGTGTACTTATTATTAATTTTAATATTCATCTATAATTTGGAGAAAGATTTACCAATTTGTTTAGCTTGAAATTGTTAATTTGAAGGTGTTCCTATGGATCAACAAAGGCTTATCTACGCTGGAAAGCAGCTTGATGAAGATTATTTTACTCTTGCTGACTACAACATCCATAAAGGTCGTTTCATTTTGCTCAGCTAGGCGCTGGCTAGCTTCTTCTGTTTTAGTTTTCTTTTTTTCTTGGCTGATGAAATTAATATTGTTGTGTGTGATCTTGTAGAATCAACTCTGGATTTGGTTCTGAGGCTTCGTGGTGGTATAAAGAAGTATAGTAGCTTCAATAATATTCCACCATCTCTTTTGGCTTTGGCTCGGAAATACAGGGAGGACAAGTTGATCTGTCGCAAGTATGTATATATGTGTGTGTGTGTCCATTTCTGATTTTATTTAATTTGAACATTATTTTCTTCTCCTTTTGCGGATAACTTATTTAAACTTGGCGTCATGTCTTCTTCTTTTCTATTCATGTCTGCAACAAATTATCTGCTTCCGGCCGTAAATTTGCGTTCAATATTGTTTATTAAACGTGATAAGTTATAAAAATGCGACAAAAAGTATCTTTGACATTATAAAACTGGAATGTGTGTTGATATGATTTATACATATTTTTTGCCTTGTGTCTACTTTAAATTAGGTGCTATGCTAGGCTTCCTCTTGGGGCTACTAACTGCAGGAAGAAGAAGTGTGGACACAGCACTGAGGTATATACGTACCTACTTAAGATAATGTAGGGATTAATTTTTCTTTCATTGTATATTATTGATAAGTTAATTAGTTCTTTTAGTTTTTGTTCTTTTTATTAATTTCCGTTTTCTGACTGCTTATAGGTTTAATTTCTTGTGTTGTGTAATTTCTTTGTCTTTTTTGTAATGTTTTGGTTCTTTTTATTAATTTCCATACTGATTATAGGTTTAATTTCTTGTGTTCTGTAATTTCTTTGTCTTTTTTGTAATGCAGCTGAGGCCAAAGAAGAAATATTGAAGAGTACTAAAATTAAGAAATACTGAGGAGTACTAAAATAGAAGTTTAGCGTTTTGTTCACTTAGTTGAAACTCAAATGACTCATATATATGTAGTAGTTATTTCATTAAGAGTACTAATTCAATTAGAAGAGGGTTTATATAGAATTTGAGACTTTAGCTTTATGTGTTCTCTGTACACACCTTTATATAAATTTTGAGAATATATTTTGACTATTGAGAAATATAGATATTAATTTTCCCAAATTATCCATCTCTTTTGTACTCCAATTCTTGATTTCTGTTTCTGTTTTTTTTCCTCCTCCTTGTTCTGTTCCTATACGAGAAATCCACTAGCAATTAAGCCAAAATCTAATTAATTGTTCGTTAGTGTCTCTTTTCGTGGAATAAAAATGGAAAATTAAATCAAATATAATATTGTCCAAGTAACCCAGCATATATATTGCCTCTGCAAACTAAATGATTAATCAGAATAATATACGCATCTCTAATTTTTCATGATTTTTTGCGTCGCTGATGATAAGCTTAATTTGGCCTCCGTTTTACTTTTAGACAACTTTAATGGCTTGATATGCTAATACTCAACTTTGTTTCTGTTTAGAATCCTGTAAATTTTAAATGTTTTCGTGATTTAGTACGTAAGATTTTCGATTCTAAGTTCAAATTTTATCAAATATGTGAGTGTATTTTATTTTATTAATAAAAAGAAATAAAATTTTAAAGTTTTTTTTAAAATAAAATAAAAAAAAGAATCCTTTTTTTATGAGTAAATTTAAATATGGCTTAAAAAAACTTTTAATATATTTGACAATTTTCATAAGAAGTAATTTCAAAATTTTGATAAGTATTATTTGTGTTTAAAAAAAAAAAAGCTAATAATCTCATTTTTTTAGAAAAGTAATTTAAAATGTATAATTTTCTACTAAATTAAGAATCAAAAATCACTCCAAACAATTCTAGTACTTTTATGTTAAATATTTTAATGCTTCTTTTTAAATCATTTTTAATCAAATTACTTTATTTCAAGCACATTTTCTTAAAGTCATAATTACATTTAAATTAAATTGAGTAGTGGAATTAAACTAGGACTTTACATGTACAACTGAAAAACTGCATAACTTGAATCTTGTTTTAGAATCAATGGTAAGAACTTTGAGACATCCAATATTCGACAACGGCTTTTGAAAACAATTAATTTGATCTTATAATTGAGAGACAAAATATGAGCCCATATAAATGTGCATATTTAAGAAGTAAGTATTAAAATGAACCAATTTAGTTTAAAATGGTTAAAAGAGATGCATTAAAGTTTTTTCTTTTTTTATTTTTTTTAAAAAAACAACAAAAATAACATCTTTTATGTTCAAAATTATATTTTCACAATTAAAAAAAATAATTAATATTTTATTTTTCTTTGAACAACCATTCAATTAGAATTAAACGACGACAATTTAGACCGTTCAATATTACACATTCAAATTAAACATTGAAATACTAATTTTATTATTATAAATTTTAAGGGTGTTATTTTTGGTAAATATTCAAATTGTTTATCGAACAAAGATGCATTAAAGTATTTGACTTAGATCCATTTGGATGTAAGGTTATTTTAAGATGCATAAAAATGATTAAAAAAATAGCATTAATACGTTAGATAAGCCATTTGAAATCACTTCCGATAAAAAAAACAAACAATTTCAAATGAACCCATAAAGTAGTTTAGAGTGACTCTTTTTAGCACTTAATTTAAAAGACGAGCATGCCTTCTAAAATATCTCTTTCATAAGGATTACTTGCTTTTCTTACGAATATAAATAATGTTTTTTAAGATTTTAAAATCATTCCTCGTCAAGAATGTCAAATACGCTTAAAAATGCCTCAAGCCATCTAAAACCATTTTCAGTCAAAAAGACAAGCGTCCAAACGAACCTATGCCTGCAGCAAAAAAGAAGGGGAAGGGGAAGGGGAAGAAGGTGGGGAGAGAGAGAATGCTAACAAATTGTAGCAACTTTATAAGTAAGGAAATTGTTTACAAAATTTCAGAGGCAATGGAGTGTCAAACTAAATTGCCTCATCCCTCTGCCATCCCAAAATCTTCACTTAAAACATATGAGATGGGAATAATCGACCACAATTCAAAAGTAACTTGTATCCAAGCATCTACAACTTTCACAACACTCAGCACTATAACACATGGAGCTCATTATTATTTACACCACAGGATTTTAAAAGGTTAAAAGATAAATCCTGATGTTCTTTGCTGAGAGAAGAAAACCAGTTTCTTACCGAATCAGCCAGAGCTGCTTGACTAGCAATCACTTGAAGAGTTGAACTACTCCGGACTAATGTCTCAAAATCAAGATCAATAAGACCTAGCAAAGCAGAAACAATTGCAATTTGTACTGGAAGACCTATTTTTTTGGTACATTGACGGCCAAGAAATGTAGATAAATAAGTCCTCAACTGTTCAACTCCTTTATCATCATATCCAGAAGTATGAACCCCAAGCCTGAAAATAAGAATTCATTTTTTAGAGCATAAAAATAAAACATTAACTTCAGAAGTGGTAAGTCATAGCAAAAATAAAAATAACTATACCTCCCAAGCCGACCAAGGAGAATGAGTATTCCAGAAGTGAAGCTCTCAATCACACATGATTCGATTGATTTCATCAGTTGAGGAACTATCTTGAGAAATGCCCACTGCCAGCCCTGCATTCGAAGAATAAAGCACGGAAATGGTCAGTTATATTACACCAAGAATCATAAAGTTGATGAAAGAAACACAACTTTCTGATATTCTTGCAGTAAGTTAATAAGTACACATTCAACATTGTTGTCAAAGCTCGCTAAATAATCTGACTGATGGGAAAACAAGAATCAAGCACCTGGAAACTATGTTGCAACTTTCAGTGTGAACTGCTGAAAATTTGAATTAATGAACTATACAATCAACTTATTCCTAAATCCTTTTTTTCATCAATTTAGTTGATAACCTTTTCAAAACTTGGTCTAGACTAGATTGGTCCAACCATTGAAAGATTAACAATTAAATTAGTCATATTATAAGGTTTTGGACTAGATGCCCAATTTGAACAAAAACAATTCAGTCAAAAAAAGAAAACAAAAGCACACAATTCTTCTGCTACTTAATCCTTTAGAAACCACCCCCCCCCCCCCCCCCCCCCCAAAAAAAAAAAGCCAAGAAAAAAGTGAAATCTAAAAAACCTAAGTCTCAATATTCAAATTATATTGTTAAATGCAACTAAACTAAATTTGTCTTGCTCTGAATGGAAGTGGACCGTTTGGATTGGATCTGAACCAAACCAAATTGGCACAACAGGGTAATTGATTTGAGCTGTTACTACGATTTTGGATGGGTTCAGTTTGAGCATTATCCGTGGGTCAGAAACACAAACCCTTGACCCATATGGACAATAATTTAGTTTAAATATTGGAAAGTAATTCAAATGTAAACGTCAAAACAGTTAGAATCCAAGCCATCTGAATTGTTATTTCAAAGAATGGGAAAAACATGTTGACCCGTTTGTGATCTGAACAAGTCTGCCCCCAATCTGACCCGAAAGGGTCAGGAACCTGCGGGGCACTGAACCATCGGGTTATAATGTCATTCCTACTGAAGACTTAATAAGGATCAAAAGCATCCTTCAATGATCAGCAAACCAAACACAAATTCACCAATATAGCTAAATTGGAGTGATCCTTACCATGAAGAATGCAATTAGCTCCACCAATGATAAGATATTAGTAAGGTCACACAAAGTAACAGCGGTTAATGCCTTTGATTCATTTGTAGATCTCGAAATCTTGTTCAAACAGCATGAATCATCACAATGTCTTTCATAAGCCTTTTTAGAAAATGTAGTTCCAAATGTAGAATCATTATTGAGCTTCTCCAAGAGCAATGGAGTAATAGCATCCATAGAAATGGCATCATCCACAAAAGGGCATTTGACACATGGGCGGAAATGAGTCTGAGTATCATTCGCTGATTGAGTTAAAGCAGCAGCATCATCTGATAAATGTCTTTCCTCAAGAAACACAACTACAGATTTCAAGACAGCCATCAGTAAACTGTAGCTGCTCTGGTTGAAAAACTTCTCTCCACCAAAATGAGCAAAAACATGAAGAATAGTCAACATTAATGAATCATCAAATTTGCGAAGACATAAAATGTTGAAGGATGCTTCACAAATAAAACCAATATTGTGAGTTGCTGCACATATTGACACCAATATAATGCTCCCTGCCACCAACTGTACTTTTGATGCTGGTACAGAGCACAATCTCATATTTGAAAAATCAACAGAGATGTCAATTCTTGAAGTGCACTCTTTAAAAGATGAGGTATCATATATCATAACAGTTCCATCTAAAATGAAATCCTCAATCAAACTCAATAGTTCATCCAAACAACCTAGCCCTGCAAACGTAGTGCTTTTCTCCACATCACACAACACTGCAGAAACGAAAATTTTGTTCTCAGTGAGAACTAAAAAATATCAAAAAAATCGTGATAACCCCTTAAAAAATGAAAACCAACCTGAATTTACATTGCCAGCAAAGGAATCCACACATGGAATTGAAGACCAATTTATATAGCTGTCAAATTTACTGCTAGCAGCTAAAGAGAAGTTAAGCAACAACAATGCAAATACAACAGCAGCCTTCTCCCTAGAACAAGAGAAACAAAAATAGGTTAGTGCAAAGTAACCATAAAGTCTTCAACATTAAACATAATTTTTTTCAAATATAGACTTACTTAGGCAGAAGTTTCTCTTCGGTCTTCAGAGCAAGCAGAATCTCTTGCATCATCCAATCTGTTTGGGTAAACAAAGACAACCGTTTTATACAAGATTTGATGACGGAAAATACCCTCGAAATGCTGCTCCTATCAAGATTTTTAGGAAGAACATATGAAAATTTTGTATCATCATCTCTTAAAATAGGAGCATTAGACATCTCCAATTTCGCACCAAAGTCTCCAATACCACTCTTTTCCAATAAACTAACATTTATTGGAGGTACATGATAATTCTGACAGCCACTAGATTTCAACTTATTGGAACTGATCTCCGCACTAATGACATCAAACCCACAAGAAGGTAGCAGAATGTCTTCTTTGTTTGACAATCCTTCTATGAGTTTCTCCCTCACTGGAGGTACAGTATTGTCAATACTGGACATTTCGACAGGCTGAAACTCAATCTCAGGGAGAGTAGGGGACAAGGGAAGTTCCATTGCTACCCTGTAACATTCTTCATCAGCAGCATTGTCCAAATTTAGCAGTCTCATGTAACCACCACTTGCTAGTTCCTCACAACCCTCACTGATTTCAAAGTCACCTGTACCAACATCACTTACTCCTTTCCTATTAGCTTTAGCAGTTCCTATCAGGTCAACAGGGGTCGGACAAGCTTGCTCAAGCACATTTGGAGTTCCACATTTTTCAGTTTCAACTTTATCTTTCTTCTCATCATTATCCCTTTTATGTGGTGCAACCAATTTCTCTTCAATAGATGCCTTTCTCTTCTTGCTAACTTTATCATGCTTAGCATGTGAATTTTGAAGAGTAGTACACTGGAGCCTTCCATCTTTCATGGGTTTGTCCGTATGCCTATTTAAGATATCATGCAAAAAAGAAAGTTTCTCTTCTATCTGCAGATGCAGCCTTTTATCCTCAAAATGTAGATGTTCAATGGATGCTACTGCATCATGTATCTTCCTTCTCTTCCTGCTGTGCTCAATAACGTGTTCAACATTATTAGTGCTAGTAGGACTTCTAACACTATTTTCAGCCACCACCGCAGGATTTTCTCCACACGTCATTATGGTAACTTCACCAGACAAGTTGGAAAATGCTGATTGCACATTCTCTTCGACCATCTTTGCTGAAGTAGTAACGGAAAAGGCACCCTTCTCCTGTGAGCCCACCAACTGTCCATTAGAAAAAGACCCCTTTTTGGAATTTAATGCAGAACTGGTTAACATTGTTCTGGTAGAGCCTTCAAGCAGAGACTCCAATTTAGAATCAATACCTGTGAAAGGTTCAATACAATTTCCACTAGATACAGGAAACATCGGCATAGCATGTTGCAAAATATGGCTGCAAGGATTTGATGCACAAATATTCATGCATTGAGGTGTTAGAGATCCATTTTGACTTTGTAGGTATGCCTGCAAATGTCCCTGTCCACAAAGAACCTTTGTGTTCAATCCCTGCAAATTAATCGCCATATCAATTGGTTAAGTCGTAAAGGACATAAGTGTTGGAAAAAATTGATAAATTTCCACAACTAGATTTACAGAGGAGCAAAACAATAAATAAAGCATGAATAAGAAATAACACACCAAAAATTTTATATGGTTCACCCCAAAAAATTAACTGAGCTACTCTACAGAACTATTGTAGCTCACTTTTATTATAGGAGATAATATTACACTGTTTAAATACAACATTCAAACTCACAACTCCAAAACCCAATACACCCAAATAAATATTTCTCTTTCTTTTCTCTGTATAGCATATATGTTTTCTGCTGGGATTATTACAAATGCTCAGACCTTCTCTATTTATAGAGAAGAAGAGATACTGTTTGGAAGCAGATTATTATGCGAACGCAATCTTTTATTTTCCTCTATTATGGTTTGTATTAATTGCTCTGCAATATTTTTCTTGGGTTGTTGATGAAAGCTTCCCATTTTCTCTCCGATGCTACAAGCATTTATTGGGTTGTTAGCTCTTTGCTTCCAAAAGAGCCAAGAAAGGTAGACACCATTTCTGACAATAAGGGCATCTAATAAGCAAAAAGGTCACAGATGCTTGTACAATTGATTGAGAAAAACAAGAAGTTCAACACTAAAAATTAGCTTCTCGGTGCAAATTCACGCAATAATTAAAAGAACACCATAAGCAACATAGAGTTAGTAATGAAAATGAAAAATAAATCACACTAGCTGGAATGTTACAGTCATAAAAGTAGGAAGACAATGCAGTAGCATGCCCATAATACCGACAGAGCACAAACAGCTATTGAAAGATTAAAGCCAAAGAGAAAATACTTATTTCTTCGAACAAGATATGTAAAGAGCAAAGAAGTAAATGCTGAACAAATTCTATAAAGCTAGCGAGATGAATAACTAATTAGTTTGTCTCCGCTAGTACACGATTTTCTACAAACAATACAATAAAGAAAGTGTCAAGAATAGCTTAAGCTCTACCCACCAGATCATATCAACAAAAATACATCAGATGAATAAGATTCAAGTATGACTGAGACTGATTACACCTGAGAAAATCAACCAGAAGATTAAGTAAGAAATACCTACACCTGTGTGATAGTTTCTAACTTTCTATAATAATTCATGGCATAATAAATACAAGAAACATTGCTCCAAATTCAGATTAAACACATGTCATTAGAAAGATAGGAAAGAAAAAACCAACCTTATCTAAGCCGTCAACTTCTTTTATAGGTGAGCAAAGAGTATTTAGCATCTCCAGTCGATGTGAGAACTGAAAAAGTTCAAGCTTCAGGCGACCTAGTTCTTGTTGCAGAATACTGTTGCGACTTCTCTCCAGCTTGGCCACCTCCTTTGCGTGCTTTTTTTGCATTTTCTCAAACTTCAGCTTCTTCTTCAAAAGTTGTGCCTCAGTACGTCCAGCATCTGTAGTTTTGCCACTTGAAATATGTTTGCTTACCTTCTTTTGCAAATCATTGATCTTCTGTTTATTTTCTTCTAACTGCTTAGATAACTGATCGGCACGACATTTTTCTTCCATGGCTTTCTTCCAATTCACTTCTGCCTTCCTCTTCTGTTGTTCTGCTTTCACCATCTCTGTATCTGCTCGTTCTTTTTCCCTAACTGCCTCTTGTTTCTCCAACTGAAGGTCTTTTTTGGCTTCCTCCAGTTTTAAAGAAAGCTCTAACACTAATGATGATCTATCTTTTGTAACAGACTTTAAGTAATTGTCTGGTAGGTTGCTTGAAGTTCCATATGAATTTCTAGAAGATTTAAGTTCATGTATTTCTTTATTGAATCCATCAATTAATTGTCTATTCGCTTCCAATTTCAGAGACAAACTTTCTGCAAAACGTTTTTCTTCAAGAAACTTTTTCTGGTTAGCTTCTGCAAGCTTTCTCTGCTCCTCCACCTTTGCCTTTTCTGAGTCTGCACGTTTTTTTTCCTTGACCATTTTTTGCTTTTCTGCTTCAAGCTTTTTGTTTGCTTCTTTAAGCTTCACTCTTTCAGAATTCAACACAGTTTTTGTTTCATCAGCTTCCTTCTTCAGTAACTCTAATTGACGTCTATGTTCTTCAGCGCTCTTTCTTTCAGCTTCAGCAAGCTTCTTTTCTTTATCAACCTTATATCTTTCGCCATCCAAAAGTTTTTGAGCTTCAGCAGCTCTTTTATTCTCCACTTCAACATTCTTTCTTTCTGAATCTGCCCTTTTTCTTTCTTTCTCAACTTGCACCTTAAGGTGACTAATTTCCTTCTGCCCTTCAAAAACATGACCTTTAAGAAGCTTCACTTCATTATTAGTATCCTCTGCATCTCCATTACCTTTGTGCTTTAAAGAGAGGATCTCAGACTTCAAGGCCAATATATCATTTTCTAATTCTGCTCTAGCAGAAGACTCTTTCATTTTCTCCTCTTTCTCAGCATCAGCACGTGCCCTCTCTTGCTCATACACTGCAAGAAGAGGAAAGCAAAAATGTTAATAAGTACGTAATAATGCAACAAAATATTTTTAACTTTTCAGCATGTTCTGCACTTTGCACATACATGCTGTGATCAGAGAATACAAAATTCTAATTTCAAAAAATCAGGGGTTCTCTAATTAGTTTTACAGCACTTTCAGACACTCAACTATAATGTACCTAAAACACCTTTTACACATTATAGCAGTTGTGCAAGTAGGATTTCAAAAACAATCCTGGGAAGATAAACACCTGTAGTTGGTTATTTAGTAAAACCATATGTGATACTTTACAAAAACTAAGAGAAATACAATACAAAAGAAAATAATACCGTTATTTGAAATGAGCTAAAAAATAGATGAATGTATTTTTTTTATAAAGAAAGACATGCCTGCTTTAATCTTATCATTTTCTTTAACGAGAAGGTTCACAGCTTCTCTAAGAGCCTTGCGCTTCTCTTCTAATTTTGCACACTTCCTCGTCCACTGAACACAAATAAACAAACAATAAAGTTCAGCAAAGATTAAAAAATATGAAATCTTGCTCGAAATATTAAAGAAATTTATTTTCATTTTACAAAACACAATATAAGAATAGGAATGCAAGGATTACCGCTTCACAGCAGGCATTGTTGTCACTCTCTGATTGTTTCCCCGGCATATCCGCCTCCATACCCTGCAAGTTCCTACAAGTAATGGATTAGAATGTGAATAAGAAAAAGTCACCGTGAGATAGAATACTAAGTTCAAATCGGAAAATTGTTTACAACTCAATCGAGACCTCAGTTTTCCCAATAACCAAACAGAAACTTAGGGTTTTAGTCCCAATAAGGTATAGGGTTTAGAAGAGAGGGTGAGAGAAAGAGGGTACCAGATTCTATGAAGATTGGAGTAACTTATTGTTACTGAAGATTAAGAACAACATTAATTCCAAGTTTGAATGCCGACTGAACTCTTAACGACGGCGTAACACAGAGTTGCAGAAAAACCTTAGACGAGCATACTTTTCGGGTCGGTCTAACCCGAATCCCGATACTGCGATGCATCACAAAAACATTTTAAACTTTTTTGCTCCGAATTTGGGTAAATATCATTAAAACCTCCAAACTTTATAAAAATATCAATTTAATCCCAATAACTTTATTTTTGGCGGAACCCAAGTAAGAAAATGACTATAAAATAAAAAATATATATCATATTTTATAAGATAAATAAAATATAAATTTTAAATATCTACAAATCACAATTTATAAAAATTAACCGAGAAATTACCTTTCTATATCATTCAAAATCTCTAATCGGTTATGTTAAAAATTTCTCTTTCGTCCTCTTCCCATACAAAACACAAAACTTCAACTCACGTGACATTAATTTTAAAATGTTGATTTCAAAAAGAATTTATTCCTCTTCTAGAACCTTTATATATTTCTTATTTATTCTTTTATTAGTTTACTTTAATGATTTTTTTATTAAAATAAATAATTTTATAATTTTTAAATATATAAATACAAGATTACTTTTTAAATCCTAGTCTCATCACATTGATGTTTAACTATTACCAAAATTGAATTTATTAATATTGCTTTATCATTCGTACTTGCTTCACAGGTTGTTTACGAGGATAAATTTGATTTATTGTCTCTTGTATAGCATGAATTTTTGATCTCGATACATTTTTTTTCATTCTCGCTTTATGATAGCATTTTTGGAGGAAAGATTTACAATTTTGTCCCTTTTTTCACCTTCATTGGATTCGCAATATTTGAGTAGTTTAGGAGCTGTTGTAATGTAAAGAATTTGTTGACAAAGATGTAGGGATTCTTTGATGAGGCAGAGGAGCATAAATTTACAAACGTGTTAAAAACAGAAGAATATTATTATTTAAGACTTATAAGTTGAATCAACGCCTTGGTTCAAAGACTTTATATATATTTTTGTAAGTATATATTTACCTGAGGCACTTGACAAGAGTTGCAGCTCTTAATGCCTTCTTTTCAACTTTTGTTGTCACCAATGAAGCTAAGTTTTTCCTTGTAAGTATTCCCTTGTAAGATTTATATATAAGAAATGAATTGATGAGAAACAAGAATCAAAATTACACGTACAATTGGTTCAAGAACTAGTGAGATTTCACTTTCTAGTTTTGCTTTTCAACTTTTGATTGTTTATAAATAATTTACAACTATATAGCAACCAAAATAAGATATGGATATATTTACATACTTTTATATTAGTATGTAAACTCATTTACATAAAGACATTTGTATTTAAACCTATTTACATACTTCTATATTAATATGTAAACTCATTTACATATTGCCACATTAATATATAAACTTATTTACATACTGTTATATTAGTATGTAAACCCATTTACATATTGTCATATTTTTATGTAAATTTATTTACATACTGTCATGTTAATATGTAAACTCCTTTACATACTGTCATATTAATATGTAACACAGTTTACATACTGATATCACATATCACATGATTAAAGGGTATTTTTATAATTTATCTAATTTTAATCTAATTAAAACTCACAGTTTTGGTACTATTATTGCTAGTTTTAAAAAATTTAACTTTTTAACTAAAATATATGCTATTTAGGCCAAGAGCTCAGATAAATCCCTTTACATAGCGAGTTTTGAACCTTAATAAGCCCAATTTTTGACATCATTTATAAATTTAATACAAATTACTCACAAAATAATTAAATTTAAGTTGAATTTATATATATTGGATTATAAATAAGTTGGCTCGTTTAACACATTTAAAAAATCAGATCATAATGAATTAATTGAGTAATCTCATAACTTGAATAAATAACTAAAACCATTAAGATATATAAGTAATTTTTTTTTTTTTAGATTTGTACTTTAAAATATTATAGATAACATTCAAATTCATTTTATCTTTTATTTTCATATTTTTATTAACTTATGGTAATATATTATTTAGTTTAATTTTGTATGTTTTGATTATTATTTATTTATTTTACACTCAAAATAAGTTTTTACTTACAAAAAATTTATAGTATATTTTTGTATTTTTTGTTAGTATTTGAAATTTTAACATCTTAACTTTGATGTATCATAGTATTTATGATTATTGATATTTATTTTATTTTATATTAGTTAATATTTTAATTTTTTTATTAAAATAATGCTTAAATTATTTAATTATATTAAATTATTATATTAATAAATACATAAGTATATATTGACACTTGATACAATATTTTAGATTTTTTTATATTATAAAATATATTATATGTTATATGATATATTTAAACAGGTAAATCTATTTTTTAAATAGATTGAATCAAGATTACATTTTTTAACTTATTTAATAAATAAATTATATCTAATTCAAGCTTATATAGATGAAATTGTAAATAACTCATATCCAATCAAACCCATCCATTTAATAGCTCTATTTTTTATTGCGATGAAAAGGAGAGTTGCCCTTTTTTTTATTTGAGGAGAATTTGTTTAACTTTTTAGTTTTTTCTTTTTATTCCTTCACAATTTTCCTTTTTTTTTTCTTCCTTTCTTTCTTTTTTTAATGGAGTTTTCTTTTGAGATGAAGATTTTTTTAAATATCTTTAAATTATTTTTTTCACATTTTTGTCTCCTTCCTATTTATTTGTATAATTTGTTTGATGTTTTTTCCCCTTCTTCTCCAAATAAAAAGCATAAGGCTTAACATTATATATCATTTTTGTTATGGGGCCCGCAAAAGTATTGTAGATATTACTATACGAACATTCGATGCTGTATATTTTATACATAGAATTTGTTAAATAATTCAACATACTATTGTACGTAGAATAGATTGTGACACCACTGAAGAATTTCTATGAGTCATCGAAATGGGATGGTACAATAGCAAAATAAATAAAAAATAATAATAATAAAAAAATGGGTAGTTTACTTGCTCTGATTTGGTGGGTATGACCAGGGCTAGAGCAATGAAATGACATTTATTTGATATTGAAGTGTTTATATATATTACTAGTTTATCCGTATATGAATTAGTAAGTATAATATAATTATATTATTAAAGTTATTTTTTTAAAAAATAATTTAAATTAATATATAATTTATTAAGTAATACATTTATTTTTATCTCATATTTTGTATTAATATTTCAATTTTAATATTTGATATAAAATATTGATATTAATTTTGATAAATATATAATAGTGTTAATTATCGAGCAATATTGTTTCGCAATTCTTTATTTGAAAAAGGAAATCTTAAACACGATTTTTCAAATTTGATAAATATATAGAAAAAATTTGGTATTTTTAAGTGTACAAGAGAAGCAAATTGGTAAAAAACACTTTTATTATAAGAACATTTTGATATTTGTTAATATAATAAAAAATAAAAATAAAAAGACATAAAATAATCAAAACAGTACACAATATAGCTAAGAAAAGTTATTTAATAAAACTATCAAAAAAGAAAATAACTAAGTTATATAATAAAACTATCAAATATTAATAAAAAATATATTTAATATTGTAAAAAATAATAATTAAAAAAAAAAAAGTTTAAGCTAAAACAAAAAACATGCAAAATGGGAAAAAAAATATTCGAAAATAATCATTTTACTATTTATGCCTTTTTTATATATAATAATATATATATAGTAATAGTAATAGATTATGGGTGGAAAAAAAAAAAACCAGCAAGAAAAGCTTTTATATATGTATGTATAGTAATAGTATTAGATTATTGGTGTATGAGGAAAAGAAAAAGAAAAAAAAAGTAAAGCTGGTGCATTTTCGTAATTGGCCGGTAGAAGAATAACCAAAAGCTATTCTCTCTTTTTATATATAGTATATAGTAATAGACAAAGGTTGATTATTTCATTATCTTATTTTATTTTTTATTTTTAGAAAAATATATTGTTAGAGGCTTCTTAATGAAAATTCAGATTTTAGATAATTTAAGTTTCTAGCCTTTTTGGGTAATAAATCCGATAAAAAAATATAATTTATTTATGGTGAAGAAAAATACAATAAGTGTTATAGTTTAACTAGGACACATACATATCATTTTGTGAGGATAATTCATTTATGTTAGAAGATTAAGTAATTATTACAAATCACTAATAAATAATTATGAAATTCTCTAATTTCAAATCACTAATAAATAATTAAAAAGTTTTCTCATTTCAAATCAATAACAAATAATTTATATATAATAATTTTTTTAAAAATTAAAAAATATTTTATAACTCACGCACACTAAATTTTAAATAAACCCTTCACATTACTCTTACATGCTTTACAAAGAAGCTTTGATCCACTACGTTATAATAATTTTTTTAATTAAATAACTAAGTTTATATGTAATTAATTGGTGCTAAGCATCAAAATTTTACAATGAAACCCACTACATGCACTACTTTAAAAATAAATTTATAAGAAATGTTTTTGTCAGAATCTATTTTAAAGAAAAGTGATTATCTATTTGACAATAGAAAAATTAAAATGAACTTTTATATTTTGACAATAAAGTACTAACAAAATCATGCATAACAAACAAGCTAGATTAAAAAATATATACTAATAATGCTTGAAAATTGGTCCAAATGGGTTAAAAGTGTTTTCAATTTTATCCCAAATTTATAAAAAGCAACTTATAAAACAAAACATTTTTATACCATACCTTCAATTACTTAATAAAATAACAAACACGTGCAACCAAAGTTAATAGTTGATAAAAAGTAACATTAACCCTTCATGCTTTTCTACGAGTTATTAGAAGAAACTTTAACGATATAAAATAAATTAAAAATCAAATTTATATTTTGTGAACCATAACTATAGAATTTTTTTTTTTAAATATTACTTTTTCCATGCATAAAACAATAATTTCACACTTTAAACAAACAATTTACATCAAATAACTTAATAGCACAATAAAATATGATCAATTTAAGATCTAAAGTGGTTTCTTATTATATATAAAGAGTTAATAATCACAAAATTCTCTCTTTCAAATTTTCTCTTGCTTTCCTTTAAACAAGAATTTTGTGTGTGTATTGATGATTGACTGACAGCAAGCCATCTAGTCTCGGCTAGTCCTGTTCGTTTAGTGCTCCCTTTTCTATGTTGTTTGTGTAGGTTTACTTACTTAGTTGGTTTCTCTCCTTAGCTTCTATTGTCTGCGGCAAGTGGCTTCATTGGTGTAACGGTCCGCGAGTTCGCGTAGCGGAATTTCGACCGTTCGGCACCGAGACTTCCCAAGTCAAGGCCAGCCTATCACCTATCGAGTCCAAAGCATGACCCTTTGTCCAAAGACTTCGGTGCTCCTCTTGAGAAAGTACCAACGAGAACTACTCTCAACGAGTCTCGCACGCATGCGACTTACCGATTACTTCCCGGCATCAAGGTTACCTTTACCAAGACGCTCGCCCCATCGTAAGGTTCCACATCATCAAGGCATAAAGCCGCACGACTGCTCACCCAACTGTGCATGTCACACATGTTAGTAGCAAGTAGTACAACAAAGTACCAAGACTAGTCAGCTTTCCATACCTCTTGTCGGGTCTCTTCATGCACACCTCGAAATAGGCAATCTTGACATTAAGGGCCATCTTCATGCCCAAAGGTCTACTTCCTCTTGCACCTCATGTGCACATATGTATGATGCCCCCAAACATACATAACTCAAGCAAGCACTTGTGACAACTTATCCACAAGTCATCCAAGCAAGTGTGCCTTCCTTGTAAGTAAGTTCCATTCACCCAAACTTACATGTTGCTTGAGTGAGCAACTCTCTGATCTGAAGCCCCACAATGATGCCTTCATCTTAGCACGTTGTCGCCCACTACCGTGCCATCAAGCTTACGGATCCTTGGTGCTTAGCCGAACCCATGACCAACGTACCTTCTTCCTCGACATCACCATCATGAGTGTTGTCACCTTTGTAATGTGCCTTAGTTAGAGCAATGGTGTCTCTCTTGCATGCCATTACTCCTTTGATGCACCATTACTTGGGCAACGCCTCCCACAAGGCGTGCCGCATTCCCACGAAGCTACTTTCTCATGCCAACATCGAATATACAGCGGGGCATACCTTCCGTCACATGTAGCCTCTCATGTGGGAACTGTGCGCAGTATCGACCCTTCTGCATCATCGATACTGTCCCTAAGACTCCCAGTCCTAAGGAGACACTGACATGCCCACTAGCACATCAATGCCCGCCCCGTGGGCATTCTCTAGCCCACAGGAAGCTCACTTAGCACACCGTGCCCACGGGTGCCGGGGGTGGTGGAGAGCCTGACACCATGCCTCCCCCTATAGAGCTCTTAGAGCCATTTCACTAGTTTCAGGAACGAACATCAGTTTGCGCGAGGAGACATAAGCCCAAAATAATCCAAAAATGACTATTTTGTCAATTACCGAATTGACCCTCATACAAATCATGTCGTTCTGAGTCAAACCGTGACAATTGGCATTGTCTTTAGTGTCTTAGTGGGTCAGACTAGGGTTGTGTGCAGCGGCCTTGTTGTGACGTTGACATCTGGGCGTGTGTCTCAGGTGTTTTCGTCAGTTTATCTCCTCAATTTGCTTCATTTGTGGCGGCCTTGTTGTGACTCTGACAACTCCTCTACTTCCACGACCAATAAACTCCTCTTTGATTTTGCCAGGGGTGGGTGTTTCTTATTTTGTTTTTTACTGTTTTTGAATAAGGTTGTGTATATTTTATTATATTTTCCTATTAGGTGTGTATGATTTGTTATGATCGAGGTTTTTATCCTACAACTATTTTGAAGCTTGTAGATAGTGATGTTTAATTTCAGTTGTTATTTGTGTTTGTGGCTTGTTTGTTTTTGCATGGCTAACGTGTTTATAAAAATATCTCGCAAGTTTATGAGCTATACGGGCATTCAAATTTTGAAGAATATGTGCAAATTTGTGAGTTATTATCTTGAGTATAAATTTTTACATTATTTTAATAAATCATTACTGACTTTTAAGGTTGGTTGGTTGGTTGAGCGAGCTTGCTTCGATTGCTCATGTTTCACTACTATTATATGACTTTATTCACGATAAATCTCCTAAGAATGTATTGTTTATTTTAATATGCTATTTTGATGGTTTGATATGTAATTTAAGTTTAAATTCACTAATCGATATACTTTTAAAATTTGATTAATGTGAATTATAATTTAAAAAAAAAAAAAAGGTCGTTTCTCATGACCATAATTATTGCAAAGCTAATTGGAAATTCGCTTAAAATATACAATTCATTAATATAATCATATAAATAATTAGATTAACATAAAATTTTATCTCTAACCAACAAATTAATTATTGATCAAAAAGAAAAATATATAATTATTAACAATGTCTCATGTCCCCGTTATTTCAAAGAGGAATTGGCACACCTTTTTTCGTCAAAAATCAAGATCTTTCTCTCGTATATGTTTCTTTCACTAAAATTAAAAAAAGAAGAAAAAAAAAATAATGTAACTAGAACGTTAAAAAATAAAATAAGTTTCTTTGGTGCTATATATCAAAAGTAAAAAATTGTACCTATTAATTGAAATGACAAGAATGAGGGGAATTTTAAAGAAGAGTTACAGTGAACAAAAAAGTGAGATTTTATAACCTACTAATTCTTGACATTTTTTTTTTTTTTTTTTAGAGAATGTAATTATTTTGAATAAGTGCCGAAACAAATATATAAAATAATCAAATGCGAAATAATATTAAACAAATTTGATGCATAATTAATAATACTTGTAGAAAAAAAGTATATAATACTAACTTTGATGCGCCGAAAATTAGTCGGTGGTTTGAATGGACGCATCGACAATCTAAAGGCAACTGTAAAAAGAATACACCAAATTAGTTCACTCAGAATAAATACACCTATTAAACTAATAGATTTAAAGAGCGCAAAACAAGGCTTCTACTTCACTCACAGTAACTGCAAATAAGAGGAAGTTTTCTACTTCAATGTATTTTTCTTAAAGATGACGCATCCGGAGATACTAGTATGCATACTTGACTCAAACTGGAAAAGCTATATCTAGCCAAAGTCAAGCTAGAACATACACCATTTCAACTGTTTACATAGAACATGTTGGGTGGAAGAACATAACATTTATGGTCCTAGTTAACCTCACAAGTTTCAACTCTAGGCTTGAAAATAGCGCTAAATTTATATTCTAATCAAGCAACTAAGAGCATATGCACAGGTGTGCTGAACTATATAATCTTCCCAGTTCACTTTGCAATATGAATTCCTGAAACTAGCCATTTAATCCAAAGCAACACCTAGAAAAAAGTAGTAGGGGGTAAGATTTATAGCAGTGTACCGCCCACATGATGCATGATCACAAAGGTGTTTCAGCAGCAACAACGGTAGGCTTCTTGTACTTGTAGGCTGTAGCCAGGTGTTGTAGGTTTCTTCGAGAGACAGGAGCCGTTATGTAAGCATAGTTCAATCAAACAATTCCTTTGAAATCAGTAGTATTGAAATACAAGGTCACCTGTCAACATTAAAATTAGTCAATTCCAAGCAATCACATATCTAGCAACAACAAAGCTAGTTAATATATAGACTTCCATGAGGGTGAGGACATTTAAAGTAACTGAACAATAGTAAACATGACCTTTCTGCTATAAGAAAAAACGTAATCTTTTTATGCTTAGTACTATTTCATAGTGCAAGAATACTCTGGAAATCGGTATGTTAATAATCCAAATATCCAGCATCTCATTTTCCTTAGTCTCACCTTCCCCAAAAAAAATGGTAACCAAATGGAAACAGGGTGTAGACTGTAGATTTAACTCTGGTGAAAATGTAATAAATTCTATTTGAAAAAAAACAATTGAAAACTGAAATAGAGACAAGAGATTAGGTGACTAAAACATAATCATGAGTAAGTCAAAGAGGCGTGCTTTTGAAATTCACATCCAAGGATTAGTTAAGAACAAAATCAAAAAACCCTTTACTAAGCCGAAGCAAAAAGACTCAAATTAAGCTTTCAATTGTGAAACAGTACTTTTAGAACCAGATATCTATAAACATAAGACATTTGGCAGCTACGGTGTAATCTGCAAAACAATTGGATTGTATTATACATAGAATATCTGAAAGTTGAGATACGAATCCAAAGCCAAAATAATCTGACCATACATTGAAAGTGGGTATATAAAGATCCTACCTTTATTCGTTCCGTTTCTGAAAATTAAAAAAATATATAATAAGAGAAAACAGAGAGATCAACGAAAACGTTTGAAGAAGCAGAGACACACTCTCTCTAATACACAAGGTTTATTGGGCACATTTTTATTACAGTTTAACTTTACCAGAAAAAAAATATATATGGCAGAAAATATTTGAACAAGGTGATAAGGAATATACATGCTCCTAATAATCCCATGTGCTCAAATAAACTTAATGAGCAAGTAAAAAGTCTTGGCAAGCAAGGAAAATACATGTGCTCAAGTCTTTGTGAGCAAGGAAAACCCATGTGCTCAAATAAACTTAATGAGCAAGTAAAAAGTCTTGGTGAGTAAGGAAAACACATGTGCACAAGTCTTGGTGAGCAAGGAAAACCCATGTGCTCAAATAAACTTAATGAGCAAGGAAAACACATGTGCTCAAGTAAACTTAATGAGCAAGGAAAAGTTGAGCAAGTAATCAAGTCTTGGTGAACAAGGAAATAATAAGACTTAGTGAACAAGTATTTTTGTCTTATAAATAGCTAAGAAAAGCTACATTGTAGACAACCAAGTCTTTTACAATTCAATGAATTTTTAAAGTTTAGTTTATCTTCTTCCTTTTTATTATACTTCAAATTTATTCACAAAATCGTTCATGGTATCAGAGCTTTGAAGCTTTGGTAGCTTCTCAATATGACTGACCCTCAAAAAGACCCAAATCCAATAATACCTTCATCCAAGCAAAATCCACAAGATGTCTTCTCTTTCCATAATTTGTTAGTCACAATCAAATTAGATAATAGTAATTTCATTATATGGAAGCATCAAATACTCAAAATTCTTCGAAGCCTAGAACTAGATGGTCATATTCTTCAAGAAAACCCAAATCAATTGCAGTCAAATGGAACACCTAATCCAGATTTTAAGAGATGGAAGAGACAAGATGAGATGCTAGGATGCTGGTTAATGAGCTGTATGACCGATGAAATTTTAAAACAAGTTGCTGGCTTTGACACTTCACGAGAAGCATGGTGTATGTTGGAGAAAAATTATGCATCAAGATCAAGAGCTAGAATGATACAATTGAAGGAAGAACTACAACATTTGAAGAAAGGTAATCTTACTATAAATGACTATGTGCTTCAAGTTAAAGTACTATGTGATGAATTGCAATCTGCTGGTTGCACTGTTACAGAAGAAGAAAAATTAATGTATGTCTTGGGTGGTTTGGATGAAAATTTTGATAGTATTTTTTCAACCATAACTGAGAAGATGATAACTGAACGTATTACTATTGATGATGCCAAAGCCTTAATGCTCAGTCATGAAAGTAGACTTGAGCGAAGAAAAACTACACTCATTTCACCTCTGCCCAGTGTTCATTTGGCTGTGAAAGATTCTGAACATGATACTCAAGCAGATCCAAAGGGATTTGATAGCTTGTCACAACGCCAAAATGTCAATGATCAGCAGAACATTAGACATTCACAAAATCACTATGATCCAAATCAGTTTACAGGAAGAGGTCGTGGTATTGGAAGAGGAAGATTCACCAACAGACCACAATGTCAACTGTGTGGCCGTATGGGTCATTTAGCGTCCACTTGCTGGCATCGTTTTGATAGAAACTTTACTCCTACTCAAGGAACTCCAAGTTCACAACCATCACAAAATACACAATATCCACGAGGACCTCATCATTCCCAAATGCAAGCTATGTATGCAAATTCTCATCCATCTTCTACATCACCAAACTTCATTCCATCACCAATTGTTGGACCTATTTCACCTTTTTCCACTTATCAACCATCTTCTTATACTCAAGTTGCTCAACCAACTTTTCAGCCACATTATAACTTACCTTATCCTCCACCTCCTCAACAGCATAATGCAAGTTGGTTTCCTGATTCAGGTGCTAGCAACCATGTAACCTCAGATCCCAGTAACTTGGCCATGTCACAACCTTACTCAGGTAATCAAAAACTCATCATAGGTAATGGTTCTCAGTTATCTATTTCTAGAGTTGGATCTAATGTTTTTGAGTCACCTTATGCTTATAATCGTACTCTTCACATGAATAATATGCTTTTAGTTCCTAACATTGCTAAAAATCTATTGAGTGTATCACAGTTTGCTAGAGACAATGCTGTTTTCTTTGAGTTTCATTCTAACTGTTGTTATGTTAAGGATCAACACACGGGGAAGGTCCTCCTTCAGGGAACCCTCAATAATGGTCTCTATCAGTTTGATCTCACACTTCTTCATGTTTCTTCCACACAAGACAAGGCATCTTCTTCTTCATCCACTAGCACTAATCTTCCACAGAACCAACCTGCTGCTTTTGCTGCTCAAACTACAGATCTGCTCCTATGGCATTTTAGACTTAGACATGCATCCTTAGGCACTACTAAGAAAGTGTTGTCTAAATGTAAAATACTTGTCTCTAGTGAACAATCTGTCTATCCTATAGTCTGCTCAGCTTGTCAACTTGGTAAGAGTCATAACTTACCTTATTTTCCTTCTTATCATAAAGTGAATGCACCCCTTGAAATAGTTTATTCTGATGTATGGGTTTCACCTGTTACTTCTATTAATGGACATCAATATTACATACATTTTACTGATGCATTTTCTCGTTATACTTGGATATATTTTTTGAAATCCAAATCTGCTGCCTATAATGCATTCTTACAATTTAAAGCACAAGCTGAATTGCAAACCAATTGCAAACTTAAAACACTTCATAGTGATTGGGGTGGTGAGTTTCAAGCACTCACAACTCTTCTTACTCAATCTGGTATCATTCATCACACATCCTGTCCTCATTCACACCAACAGAATGGTGTTGCTGAAAGGAAACACAGGCATATCTCAGAATTGGGTCTATCAATGTTGTTTCATGCTTCAATGCCACTCTGTTATTGAGATGAGGCATTCTTTTCAAGTGTTTTCATTATTAATCGATTGCCTAGTAGTGTGCTAGATGACATATCACCTTTAGAAAAATTATTTCAGCTTGTACCTGACTACTCTTTTCTCAAAGTTTTTGGATGTGAATGTTATCCTTGTCTTCGTCCTTACAACACTCACAAACTTGAACCACGATCACAATCATGTACTTTCCTTGGTTACAGTCCTCGTCATAAAGGTTATAAGTGCTTATCACACACTGGTAGACTATACATTAGTCGTAATGTAGTGTTTAATGAAAATGTATTTCCCTTTGCATCATAGTCTTCTAAATTCATTCCTCCTGTTCCAAAAAATTTGAATATTGTTTTACCTGTCCTTTCCAAACCTTCTCATAGGTCCACATCTGATATTCCTCACACTCTACATAGTCCTTGTTTGTCTCCTATTGTTTTATCTCCACCTTCTTCCTCTAGTTTACATTCTCCTTCTAATTCTCCACTATCTCAGTCTTCACAGTCTAATTCTCAGTCTGAACACACGGAACCAAATTTTACCTCCTCTTCCATTCCTATTGTTCAACCTGAGCCAACTGTTGCTGTTACATCTCAAAATAACCATCCTATGCTTACAAGATCTAAAATGGGAATTTTTAAACCAAAAGCATATCTAGCAAACACTGTTAGTTTAATGGAAACTGAACCTGCTTCTGTCAAGCAAGCTCTAAATTGTCCTGCTTGGAAAGAGTCTATGGAAGTTGAGTACAATGCTCTTCTTACAAATCAGACATGGAACTTGGTACCTCTTCCAAAGGACAGGAAGATCATTGGTAGTAAATGGATTTTTAGAATCAAAAGGCTGCCTACAGGAAAGGTTGATAAAAGAAAATCTAGGTTGGTTGCTAAGGGATATGATCAACAACCTGGTTTTGATTTTTCAGAAACATTCAGTCCCGTTGTGAAGCAAGTGACTATCAGGACTATTATCACTGTGGCTTTAAGTAAAGTTTGGAAACTACATCAATTGGACATAAATAATGCTTTTTTAAATGGAAAACTGCATGAAGAAGTTTATATGACACAACCTCCAGGTTTTCAACATCCAGATTATCCTAACCATGTTTGTAGATTACAAAAAGCCATTTATGGTCTCAAACAAGCTCCCAGAGCTTGGTTTGATACTCTCAGTTCTACTCTGGTCACTATGGGATTCATTAAGTCCAAGGCTGACTCTTCCTTGTTTTTTAAAATTGGAAGTGTTTCAACTATTTACCTCTTAGTTTATGTTGATGATATCATCATTACAGGGAGTAGTGATCACGAAGTTCATTCCATTATTGCTATGCTTAATGATCAATTTGCTTTAAAATATATGGGATTACTTCATTATTTTTTGGGAATTGAGGTCAATACCTTGCCAAATGGTGATGTTTTACTTACTCAACAGAAGTACATTCGAGAGCTTCTTGCTAAAACAAAAATGGATCTTGCCAAGCCTATTGCTACTCCTATGGTTGCTAATTTTCCTTTATCTGCTACAGAAGGTACACCTTTTGTCAACCCTTCTTTGTATCGTAGTGTGGTAGGTGCCCTTCAATACATCACCATTACTAGGCCTGACTTGGCATTTGCTGTCAACAAAGCCTGTCAATTTATGGCAGCTCCTAAGGAACATCATTGGTATGCTGTTAAGCGTATACTACGCTATTTACAAGGAACAATTCATCATGGTTTAGTTTTTAAAACATCTACTACTCTTATTTTACAAGGCTTTGCTGATGCTGATTGGGGTGCTTGTCCAAATGATAGAAGATCTACTACTGGGATGGTCATTTTCCTAGGCGCTAATCCAATTTATTGGCAATCCAAGAAACAATCTTCTGTCTCTCGTTCAAGTACAGAAGCTGAGTACAGATCTCTTGCCAATACAGCCTCTGAAATGCTTTGGATCAAAGCTCTTTTGCATGAAATTGGTGTTTCTATTCCACCATCACCTGTAATATGGTGTGACAATTTAAGCACCGTTCAGCTTGCTGCCAATCCTGTTCACCACTCCAAAATTAAACATGTTGAACTTGATCTATATTTTGTTAGAGAGCGTGTCTTAGCCAAAGAATTGTTGGTGCATCATCTTCCTTCCTTAGAGCAACCTGCTGATCTTTTAACTAAAGCACTACCTGTTTCGTCTTTTCTTCCACTTCGCAGCAAACTTAGTGTCATGTGCATGCCACTAAGTTTGAGGGGGGGTGATAAGGAATATACATGCTCCTAATAATCCCATGTGCTCAAATAAACTTAATGAGCAAGTAAAAAGTCTTGGCAAGCAAGGAAAATACATGTGCTCAAGTCTTTGTGAGCAAGGAAAACCCATGTGCTCAAATAAACTTAATGAGCAAGTAAAAAGTCTTGGTGAGTAAGGAAAACACATGTGCACAAGTCTTGGTGAGCAAGGAAAACCCATGTGCTCAAATAAACTTAATGAGCAAGGAAAACACATGTGCTCAAGTAAACTTAATGAGCAAGGAAAAGTTGAGCAAGTAATCAAGTCTTGGTGAACAAGGAAATAATAAGACTTAGTGAACAAGTATTTTTGTCTTATAAATAGCTAAGAAAAGCTACATTGTAGACAACCAAGTCTTTTACAATTCAATGAATTTTTAAAGTTTAGTTTATCTTCTTCCTTTTTATTATACTTCAAATTTATTCACAAAATCGTTCACAAGGTACGGGCCGAGGAAGAAGACGCTTACGGAGGACGGTGGAATTGAATGTCGGCGAGCAGTAGGCGTCGGAAGAGGAAGAAGAGATGAACGGGGAGTCGGGAGCCAGCTACAGGTGCACGGAGAAGCTGCTAGTAGTTCGCGAGATATGTGCTGGTGGTCGCGAGAGGGAGCCTGGTAAGGTTTGGGAGGTTTCTTGGTACGTATTAGTAAATAGTAAGTCTCAATGAAAAACGGTTAAATATTTTGATTATTTAATTAATTTTTATTTTTAAATTATATATATATATATATATATATATATATATATATATATATATATATATATATATATATTCTTTAAAAAAATTTAAAATAAAATTTTATATATAAAAAAAATTATGTTATATAATTAAATTAATTAAAAATAAGTTTTACATATTACTATTAATTGTTTTTATATCTTAGCTTAAAAAAATATAAAATTTTAAAATTTATAATAATAAAAATAATATTATAATATTAACTAAATATTAACTTATATTTTCATAATTTAAAAAATGTGTTATTTTATTATTATAAATTTTAAGTAATATTAATTTAAATAATTTTTTTTATCTATAATTAACAATTATATTTATAAAATACAGTTAATAATTGTATTTATTAAAATTTACTATGATAATCATACTACCTTTTTCCCATTGTACATCAATACATGTATCTAAATTTTAAAATTGAATTTTAAGTACAACCATCTAAACAAAATTCAAAAAGTTGCACGTACAGCTATATACCTAAAGTAATTTTTCGTTTCAGTGTTACAAAGTCAATTGGCAAGCGATTTTTTATTTTATTTTAAATAATTATACTTTTTATTTTGTAATTAGAACCCAAATTTTCAATTTTTCGTATGTCGAATTAAGTTATGTATCATTCACATACTAGTTGGCTTTTATTGATAGAAAATGTTATTTTAAACGTCATTTTATCGTTAATTTTCATAAATAATTTAAATTAGGGTATTTTTTATTTTATAATAAACCAAGTATTTTAGTACTTTAATAGAGAGTAGATAATTTTGTTTTAAACGTTGAAATTTTTTCAGCCTTACCTTCCAACAGCTGCAACATACCCTCCAAATTCCTTATCAAATGCTTCCCAAGCACCATGAGCCTCACCTTCACTTCTAATCTTGACCCCATCCTACCTTGTTTACTTTGACCACCACCTTGTCTCACCACCTTGTCTAACATAACTCTTAGCTTGCTCTCCTTTTCTCATATCAAACACACCATCCCTCCTCAGAGCAACATTAGTATTAATACAACTACCACCATTCACACTCTTAGCAACCTTAGGTACCCTCGTAGCCATGTATGAGTGAAGTCACTCACCAAATTTTCAATTGCGACCCCCCAAATTCAATACCATCACTAGTCTATGGAGAATAGTTCTTTGTCTCATGAGTCAAATGGCCACAATTATAGCAAAATTGTGGCAAACTTTTGTACTTGATTTTTATCTATATAGCTTCCCTTGAAAGCATATGAATCCACATTCTAAAAATTAAAGACTTGTTCAATAAAAACTCAACCCTAACCCTAACAACTCTGGCATAACCATATTTCAAAAGAGGACTTATCAACATTCGAAACATACCCCACTTTTTCAAAAATGCGATTAACAATCGAACCATACCTCTAGTCAATAGACATATCATATAATTATATCCAAATAGGCGTATACACAAATTGAAGTTTAGCAAGAGACATACCAGGTTTCATCCTCTAAAAAACCAGCAATCCATTCTCAAAATTTCACGGTGCATGACAAAGCACATGCTCAAGATCAACCACCTCTTCAAAGTAAAGCAACATAACACTCCAATCAAGCAACTTAAGATCCAAACCTCCGTAAGAAGTCCAATACTTATGATAGACATGAAGCATCACCTATGGATTAAGAACTCCTCCAAACACACAACACTAATATTGGACATAAGGTTACCTTCAACATCCTCAATCAAATCCTCCAGATCCATAATTGGGTTCAAAATTTCAATAATATTCGTCACATCCTCCATCACATATACAAACATAATCAAAACATAGAAATTCTAGGGCTCAAAATCTCCACATGAAATTACATACCATAACTCATCAAACCTCTAAAAAAACCAAAGAATCACGTACACGAGAAATCGAGCACAAGATCAAGCAAATCAAGAATAGCTAGAGAAGAAACGACCAAAAAACAAGGCCAAATCACGCTAGAGATGGGAACATTCCAGAGAGAATAACTCTAGGGGAAATAAAGATTTTTTTAGGAACTAAATGTGTGATGCTTCGTATTTTATCTTCTAAAATTCTAACAAGAAATCGGGTAAGCATCCCTTTCTCTCTTCTTTAGAGAGTTCTTCTACCTCTTGCATGAGATCCATTTTAATTTATAATCCTTGATATTATTATATTACTCAATTCAAAATTTGACTATCTTTCACCTTTTGTATTTTGTTTTTCAAATCATCCACTTAATTGATCCATCTTAAGATGTGTTAAATTTACAAGGCTAGAAGTTTGTGTTGACGTAGAAACTTTTGAATGTTATTTTCTAATGCTCTATATATCATGCTGGATCATGCTTCTAAGTTTTGTAAATTTGTTTCAAAACATTTGTTGCTAATTCTCACTCTTATAAATATCTTTTTGGAATTATTAAGTGGCTGTGGTGGTAATTAAAATATAATATTTGCTAGGTTGTTATTTTTTCTCTTATTTTTATATATTTTTTTGGTTATATTTGTTGAATTTGAATTAAATTTGTACTTATTTGATCTTGGTTAATGAAAGCTTTCGTGGAGAAAAACATTATAGCAATTACGGATATACCTATCGTTACGAAAAACAAAAGGGCAGAGTTGATTTTTTTTTTAAAGAAAATTGCATCAATTAATCATTCATAGGAAAGTTCTGAGTTACACAAGGAACAAAAAGACAGAGTTATGAACAATTAAAAATAAGTAATTCCGAATACTTTGATTAGTGAATTATAGTGAATCATTACACATGCATGTTCCTGATAGTCAAAAGGATATATGCATTATGATGAATTATTTCTTATTTTCTAACTAAGTGGTATATATATATATATATATTCATTACACATGCATGTTCCTGATAGTCAAAAGGATATATGCATTATGATGAATTATTTCTTATTTTCTAACTAAGTGGTATATATATATATATATATATATATATTTAAGAATAATTTTAATTTTATAATATATAACATATTTTTCAAAAATAAATATTTGGAGAGAATTAAGATTAACTTGGACTCATTCAAAGTCAAGGTTTAAAATATTAATATTGATTAAAATATTAATATTTAAATTTTATAAATATATTAAAAATATTATTGTTGTCATGAAAATATAAGAAAATTTTTTATAAAAATTAAAGATAAATAAAATTTTGAATACTTTAATAAATTTTCAAAAATATATAAAAAAAAATCATTTATTTATTAAATTAAATTTCTTATTTAATATACATGTATATAATACATATTTATTTTGACTAATAAATCAAAATTTATAAAATATGAAGTTAAATTTTTTAACATAATTATTTAAAATAATAAGTTTTATGATTAATATTGAAATTAAATAAAGGTATTTAATGTTAAATTATTTTAAAAAGTAAATAAAGTTAATTATAAATAACGTTAATTTGATATTATTTAAAATTTTATCAATATTGTCACAGATAATATATATCAATATTTAAATCTCTAAAAAACAGATTTTGTCAAGAATGTCAAATATATTTTCTTTTAAGTATAAGTGACTCATTTAATCAACTAATTTTAGTTTTATCTCCCTTCAGTAAAAAAAAAAAATATGTTTGTTTTCTTCTACTACTAAAAAATATATGTCCATTTATATTATAAGAAAAATGAACATTTTTTTTTCTATAAGAACTTAAAAACAAAACTTTATGTATAAAAATATTATACTTATATCATACAATTAAATCAAAATATTTTCATCCTTTCTCAAAATAACAATATACGGATACACATCATGAACACAATTTGAATTGTACTCGAGCAATTATTTTATTGACAATTTTTTTTCCTGTGGTTGTTCAATTTTGTTTTTCTGATGGTTGCTTAAATTCAAAGGCCTTCTATGGGAATTACAAATGTTAATATTATTGTTGTAGTTTAGTCCCAAAAAAATAAAAATTAAGAACTACAATATGTAACAATTGTGATACTAATTGTTAGGTAGTTTAGTGGTCGGATTCATGTATTTAAATATCGGGTCTTTGTGCTCACAAAGCAAAGCGTGGATTCGAGGTTTGTGAAGCGCGCTGTTTATCATTTAAAAATGGGCGTGGTTTCCCCACTCTTCGAACATGACGTTCTGTTAAATCGGGCTTCAGTCCTCCCATTGTCTCTGGCTAACCTGCAATTGATAAAAAAATAAATAGTTGATAACTCTGATGTGTGATAATATGTGACGTATATTTTATCCTCTCTATCTATGTGAGGTTTATTTTATTAAAAAAAAAAAAATTGTGATATATTTCTTAATCTATTTGGAAAATTTTAATTGAAAAATATTTGTTTTGTGGAGGTTATTGACCCCGCTAAAAATAGGGGCTAGTAATTTAGTAATAAATGGACTGAAATTCAATCTTAATTGTGATATTAAGCATTTTTTAAAAAAAAAATATCATTGTTGTAGTAAATGGATGTGACATAAACAAAAAATTATGTGTGCCATAATTAATTTTCTCTAAACTTTCAATTTAAAAAAAAAAAATCTCAAGATCCTAAAAACCTTCGTCTTTTACACAAGACAACTAACATATCCATACATACAATATTTGTCTTAAAAATTAATTTATTTGTGATAAATCAAAAGTAGTATTGGTTGGAAGTATAAACACATAATTTATTCTTCAAGGTATTCAATTAGTAGCTGTACTTTGATAAAAATGACATATAACTTCTAATCTTCCATAAAACATCAAACAATTTGGACATGTATAATGGGCAAATATATATATATATATATCACCTGGAAAACAGAACAACAACAACAAAAAAAAGGTGAAAAACAGAATAAAGAAATCACCGACTCTGAAAAACAAAAAACCGAAAACAAAGTCGAGAAAACACAAAAAAAAAAAAAAAAAAAAAAAATGAACATTCAAAATGATAAGCTCAAAGTGAGTCAATTGACAACGTAGAAAAACAAACACAATCCCCACCACACGTCTTGAACAACTCCAAAGTCCGAACCCCCAAATTCTCTTATTTCTTTGTTTCTTCTACTTCACCTTCCTTACAGTCTAACAGATGATGTCTAAAAATGTTCAAAAAGATCAATTAAAGCATCTTAAAGACATATTCAAGCGCTTTGACTTGGACTCAGATGGCAGCCTAACCCATCTAGAGCTAGCAGCTCTCCTTCGTTCCCTTGGAATCAAGCCATCCGGCGACCAACTCCACGTCTTGTTATCGAACATCGATGCTAACCGAAACGGCACCGTCGAGTTCGATGAGCTTGTAGATATCATTATGCCTGACATGAATGCAGAAATTCTTATAAATCAAGAGCAACTCATGGAGGTTTTTAGATCGTTTGATCGTGATGGAAATGGCTATATCACTGCAGCTGAATTAGCAGGATCAATGGCTAAAATGGGTCAGCCTTTAAGTTTTAGAGAACTTTCTGAGATGATGAGAGAGGCTGATTCAAATGGTGATGGTGTTATTAGTTTTAATGAGTTTGCTACTATTATGGCTAGATCTGCTACTGATTTTATTGGCTTTTCTTTTATCTAGTTTAATTTAATTGCTTTATTAATTTATTTTACAATAATATTTTTTGTCAATAACTTTTCGATGTTTCTCCTCTCAAATGTGAACATTAAGACAAATCAATTTCCCAATGACACAACTGTCTTCATTTTATTGTCCTTGAGTTCTTGTATATTTGGTGTTCTTGACTGTTTATTAGGAACGACAAAAGCCACAAACAAAATCATATCAAGAGAAACAAGTTGGCCTATTAACGCGAATTGTGTACATTTTATGTTCCTTGTGTTCTTATGTGGTGTTCTTGACCGTTTTTCTTTTTTTCTTTCCTATATTCTATTATCGGACGTTGATACAAGGCTTGTCTTAGTTGGATAATATATTTTTTATAAGTTCCGATACGAGTTTTAAAGGAATAAAAACAAGTGTTATAAAGTAGCAAAGACGGAACTCTTTTCAATCAATATGGATTACACAGCTTCATCCCAAACTATGGTTGAATCTGTCATTTGGGACTCTAAATAGTAAAAACGAGAGGAAAAAAGGAGCAAACTTTCCATCGCCTATCTCGGTTTCTAACTACAGAATTTTGATGGGATCCAATGTATTACTGCTAATATAATCACACCCAATTTGGACGTCAACTAGTTCAATGTTGAAAATTGGGTGAAAAATATGACGAAGTTGTAATGGTCTTTACACATAAGTTGTGAACTACTTTTTTATAAGTTTACGTAAGCAGTGAATCGTTTTTAGAGCCATTGATAACTTTGGGGGAATTAATTTAATGACAAAGTACTATTAATAGTACTATTGGGAATTTCGCACTTTGTGAATATGAAAATGGAAATCATAACAAAACACAACAGTTTCCATCAATGTTCATGGATAGATCAGGAAACAAAAGGTCCGATAATGGAGCCCTTCAGCAAATATTAAAAAAAAAATTACCATTTGGATCATTAACATGAAGAAAGAATGTATTGACCAGCAGCACCATGAGATTCTAGACTCTCTCATTTCTATGCAACATACTTTGATGCAATTATAGAGTTAAACTATGTTTTTGGTCCGTGGTCGTAATTTTGTAAACATTGATTGACCCAACGTTTTGTCTTCAATTCCATTTTTCGCTAATTATGTTGACGCGTAATTTAATCACTTGTGATTAAAGGAATTGATGAAAGGGGAATAAAGGCAACGGAACGATACGTTGCGGGCATTTTTAAATATTGAAAGATTGGGAGCACATTTGTAACAGCCCCAATCGTTGGGGTAAAAACACATAGTTTACTCTTATACAAATTGCATACCACTTGTGAAACAATGATCAGTAGTAGCCTAAGGCTGCAAAGGAATCAAAATATACAAACGTCATGCATTTCCTACTACATGTATATAGTAAGGTAGTTGATGATACTGTACAGAGTCATCTGGCAACTGTAAACTCCGCAGCACAACTTCAGAATTTCATGGCACAGTCTACAAAACAGCCCAAAAGTCTCAACTTTGACTGATACCAGTGACGACTTCCTGGTGGCTAACCAAGCAGATCTAAAAATTCTATGATTGTTCCTAACGTTTATGTTTTAAGCCATTAGACTTGGCTGCAATAGAACGTGCTGTAAAACCGACACTATTCGGCCGCAATGATCTTTGCCGCACCATCTCACAGTACTGAGGATCATTTAGTTGCTCGGAATACCCTGCATACCTAATCCATTGTATCATTTCATGGTACATGGGGAAGAAGCGCATCTGAATTGATGAGTACACAAAATATGGAACCAGTGCTGATATTGCCACCAAGATAGTGACAATCCAGTAATAAGGAGCTGGGGCAAGGGCTTCAACAAAGACATGGTAAGCATTTTTTGAAAATTTGTGAGGCATGGCTCCATATACCACAAGAAAGAGGTACCATATGGCAATAGTACCCCAGATTAGGATGTGTTGTATCAGCGTGAAGTAGTTTATTGCAAGAGCCATCTGCAAATTGACAACCCAAACTAGGCATGTATACATTGTTGCCCCAAGAATTTCCGATCCAGCAGTTTTTCCCTCGTCATTAAAGGCCTGTAAGTTCATTGCACGCGTGCAGAAGAAGAAAATTATTACACCACTGCAAAACCCATTTAGCATCCAGGTAAATATACGGCGCCAGCTGAATAGAACATTTTCAACTCCTTCTAGATATAATAAAGGAAACTGCAAAAAGGATGGTGGGAAAAGAGGAAATCAGGATACGAGTATTTAATTAGAAACTAACACATTAGACCAAGCCACCAAGAGTTGTTGAAACATGTTGTACAACTTGTACCTAAGCAACAGAGCATAACCAAGTAACAACCAAGAGGTTAGATCAAATAGTCATCTTCCAATCATATTGAGAAAGAGCAATACTGTAATTTGTTATTCAACTAAACCAAGTAGGGAAAACTAGAGGTCAACTACTTCATAAGTAGAGAACAGAAAGTGATGACAGGCCTACCTTGAGGCAAAACCTTGCAGATACATCTTGGTCAAAAACTCCCATAGCAACAACCGGAAGTGATGAGAAGAAGACATTATAAAGAGACAAAAACCAATCATTATATGCTGGTTGCCCAGAAAAAGACGCATGTGCCTCATATAAAAACAGAGTGAAACCAAATGTGATGTTCTTGTAAAAAAAGTAGCATATCTGCCAACAAAAAAACAGATCAGCCATTTCATCATCACTAAATACAGGTTAACTAAGTAACAGTTCCATGGTATTGAGATGCATACAGATAAGATATTTACCATTGATGATATCCGTCTATAACACCAATGTCCATGTACAAGAAGTAACCGCTCCAAATATCTAAACTGAGCAATTGCGATATCACTTGACATGACAGCCTGAATTGGAAAAGAATCAAGTTGTGAACTTAAAACAAAACTTAACTTTCACACTTCACGCCACATAACAAAACATTATAATTTATTGAAAACCTGCATTCCTTCAACCCCACTGATTCCAACACCAATATCTGCTTCTTGAAGCATCCCAACATCATTGGCACCATCACCAATTGCTAAAGTTGTTTTACCAGTTCCAAATTTAACAAGTCTAGTAACCTGTTTTATTATAATTTCAATGTAACATTCCCAAAAAAGTTGAGTTCGTAATATGACCATTGGGATAAGAAATGATGAATTATTATATCTTCTATAAAGGAAAATACACTAAAAGAATGCAGATATACCAGAGCCTTTTGTTTTGGTGATGATCGACAACAAATAACAGATGAACAGCCAATGGCAAGATCTAGAAACTTTTGTTTCATATCATCTTTTAGAGCATAAGTAAGTGAATTGCCATCAATAATTAAAGCAAGAGGACTTCCATTAGATGCACCGAGTTGAGCCATGCCCTCTTTTATCTGTAAAACCACACTTTCCTTGCATACCTAAATAATAAATCAGCAAATTCCATCAATAAGACATTCTAATCCTAAGGGATATATCTTTAACAACTATAACATTTGAATAAGCCATCACAACATCATAGATTGTATAAGAATATGGTCCTGTGATTCTCATTAGAATACTAATCACCTCAATACACCAATTTTAAATCTCACAACACTTCAAAAAGCAATCCACTACTTAAATGAATTCAACATTCAATCTTTAACAAGTAAACTACAGTTTATAGTGTACTTAGACCATAAAAAATTCATACCTCAGCAACAGCAGCCTTTTCTCCCGCCTTTTCAAGTGCTTTAATTTCTGTGGTATCCAAGTTGATTATTATCTGCTTCATTCCTTGCCGAAGCAAACTACAAGCAAAACTGAAAATAGACAAATTCATGTTAGAGATATACACAAGTAATATAACAAGTAGAGATCCAGTCAACAGATAACGTCATAACCAACGATCGTACCCAATATTAATGGCAGTTTCCATTTTGTCTCCAGTTAAGACCCAAATCTTTATTCCAGCTTGGGCAAGTTTATCAATACAATCAGGAACCTGAAAAATGCAACAAGAAAAGAATCATTTCACAGTCACCAATATTCCATACTTCATCGTACAAACCGACCATTAAGTTGATTCCAACTTACCCCATTTTGGAGTTTGTCCTCCACAGCAGTTGCACCAAGAAGGATTAAATCCCTCTCAATTGTCTCTGCCACTCCATCAATCAATGCTTCCTGATCTGCACTAACAGAATTTTTGGCCTGAGAAAACTTCTCATTAAACTGCATGTATTCTTCCTTGACAATTTCCCGGTAAGCAAGTATCAGAGTTCGTAGACCGGCATCAGCATACTCATTCACATGGGCACGGGTCGCATCTTCATATTGCCTGCCATTCTTGGCCAGCCTCTCAAACATGACACTGCACATGCCAATTAATTAATTATGTTAAAAACATTCAAGAAATTAAATTAAAAAAAGTGATAAGAAAATATAATTAAAAAAAAAAAAAAAGAGTTTTTCCACTTTTGCTTGTTTCCTTCTTTTTTAACAAAGAGATAAATATTTAAGGTTAAGGATATTGATTACAAACCTGTCAGCACCTTTGGAAAGTAATAATATTTTTCCTTCTTCACTTTCTACAATGACAGACATCCTTTTCCGTGTGCTATTGAACTCTAAAACGTTCAGGAGTTTATATGACCTGTAAAAAAAAAAAACTTGATTTGTAAAGATACTACTCCAAGTTTATGCCCCCAAATAATATTGTTTCACTGGTATTCAAGGACCTTGCAGACTAGAAGTAGGACAACCATACAATAAAAAGGCAAGCAAAACTCATAAAAAAGTTATGAAATGCTGACCTTTCAACTTTCCGACCAGATGCTGGATCAAACTCGTAGAATGATATGCTGGTCTGTGTTCTCTTAAAAAATTCAAAACCAAGTTCTCTTGCTGCAATCACAAATGCTGCTTCATCTGGCGATTCAGCTTCATATGCAACCTTTCCTGTATCTTCATCTACTTCAGGGATGGCTGTATGACAAATTGCCAATAAACGAAAGAATTTCTGAAGTATATCAGCATGCGGCTCGTTTAACCAATTGCCATCCATGATTCTTTCATCCTTAAAATTGAAGCCTTTGACAGGAAGCTTTTCATCATTTGAATCATCCACATACCTCAATACATTTAACTTTTCATAAACCAAGGGGGAGCCCTTTCTTCTTGCCATAGCTCTTTCAACCTCTGTTTCTCCATGGCCATAAGCTTTCCCAGCCACAGAAAACTTGATGAACTCCATAGAATTGCAAGTCAAGGTCCCAGTCTTATCAGAAAGTATTGTATCAACCTGACCAAGTTCCTCATTCAAGTTTGAGGTACGGGCATGAGCTGGTTTGTCTGCTTCCTCATAGTACATGTTTATGTCCTGATTGATGAAGATGCTCTGAAGAACTTTGACAATTTCTATAGACACATATAAAGAAATTGGAATAAAGAAATTATATAGCATTAAGACTGTCATAAAATGTGAGGCTGCTGCCAGTCCTGATCTCTTGGGATCAAAGAAAACTGTAGAATCATCTGGCTTAAGATACCATCTTTTCATCTTCCCATCTTTTATGTCATCTCTAGTAGAAATGCCAAATAATATTGACCCAAAAAATGCCATGAGAAATAAAAGACAGAACAAAAAGTAGATAATTTTATCCATTTTCTTCTCAATTTTGCTTCTTTTTGAAGGAGGATCGGTAGAATTTTGAATGACCTTTGTGTCATGACCAGTAAAGATCACTACCCCATATATGTAATCTGTATTACGAAGTTTGGAATCTCTCAGAAGTAATTGTTGAGGAGAGAGAGGATGCTGTTGCTCTTCGAATTCCACACTTCCAACAAATGAGTAAAGATTTGCATTTGGATCTTCACATTTAATAACAGCCTTAAAGTTGCAGACATCATAATCTTCATGCAAAAATGAAGTTACATCCAATGCTTGCTTTAACTTTAAATTGGTCTCACCATCTAGGTTCATGGTCTCAACATAGCATATCGCATCATCAAAACTAGATGAAAGTAAGATAAGATCTGCTGGAAAAAATTCATCCTTTTCCACCTTCACTACATCCCCAACTCTCAAATATTTCCACTCAGTGTACTCAAGGATTCCATCTTCTGTATGAACTTTCACCTTTCTATTGTTCACCTCGTTATCCTGGACAAATATAAAAAAAGTACTTCTGATCACACGTCCAGTCTAAGAAACAGTTGACTAAAAGGAAAAAAGCACTTTTTTAAAATTTAAAATATTTGGAGAATCAATTAGATTGTTATCTTTTAGAAAAAGCTTTTTAACCAAATTTAAAAATTAAAAGAATAGACAACGATCAAACGGTCATGTAACACATTAAGTTTAACCAACAGTTGATAATTCAAACCATCTTGATACAACAAAAACAAACAAGAATGCTGAGAAAATGCCATTTTCTTTAAACAATACCTTATAGAAATCAAAAGCACTTGCATTCACCATAAACTTTAAGCCACCATAGGATAACATAAATAAAAAAAAAATTACGAATTTCTTATTTACTTAGAAGTGTATAAGCCCAACAAATGCATGGGACTCACTTCCAAAAGTTCATCCAATTGGATTCTTGTTATACCTTATAACAAGAAGCACA
Source organism: Elaeagnus macrophylla (assembly GCA_029378325.1). NCBI lineage: Eukaryota > Viridiplantae > Streptophyta > Magnoliopsida > Rosales > Elaeagnaceae > Elaeagnus > Elaeagnus macrophylla. The sequence goes on along the minus strand of CM055642.1, from coordinate 6,785,728 downwards.
TCAGGACTCCAAAGATCCAATAAGCAGTTGAGCACCATAACAAAATTTCTCTCACCAATAAATAGTTTTCTTGAAGGCTTTAGGATGTAATTTGCAAAAATCCATGAAACAAAAACCATTTCTCGACCAATACTTGTCTTATAAGCACTAAAAAACACTTTCTGCCTCAAATATTAATTTAAAAAAAGAATAATTCCAATGAATCAGAAAAAATGAATAGAACAGGGCAATTACAAAAAAGTACCTGATTCTTTCTTCTCAAATCTTCAATACCTTCTTTGCACATACTGGCACCAACAACAAAAATTAAAGGAATGATAGCACTGACAGCAGAATAAGGAGCAAGTGGAGTGAATGCTAAAATGCCATTGACTAAAAAGAAAAAGTTAGCCACTCTCCTAAACTGCTCAAACAAGGACTTTGGAAAGAAAGTGGCAAGAGTATACTTAGTACTCCTAACATAATTATCTCCATAATTATGAATTGCAGCTTCTAAACTATCAGGTTCATTGCAGTAAACCACCCTAGAAAAGCCTGGTCCTCCAATATTTGCATGTTCATCTTTGAATTGCTGTTTACCACAGGCAAATGAGTAGATCTTGCTTAATCGCAACTTTCTCCTCTTATTACCCCTTAGTTTTCCCATTTTCTTCTCTCCAAATTATTATCTGACTAAACCCAAAACCAAAACTCAGAAAAAGCCACCAACCAAAACTCCTATTTTTCCCAATCAAATGCTTATCTTCACTAATTAATGCAACTGTAGCAACCAACATAAATGGACAGAACCAACGAAGAACAATGAATACAAATGATAAAGTAGCTCCTGAACAACATCAACTCCTCTTCTCTGATAACTACAGCTTCATTAAAGGACAACCACTCCTAAAAACCAATAAATAAAATAACTTTAGGCCATAAACAGTACCCAGAAAGAGTATTGACCCAAAAACTAGACTAAATTAAATAATCAGACCAAAATAAAGCTAAATATATAACATTCGTAAAAAATGATAAGACTTGCTTCATGAAATGAACCAGAAAAATTTATTTCTGAAAAAAAGAACGAAAGAAAAAACACGCACACACACACAGATTTAGCGTATATTGAAAAATACCTCCGACCCAGCAACCCAGTTTAGATAATCTGCGAAACTTTAGCAGTAAAAGGAGTAATTATCCTCCTACCAAAAAAAGTAACCCAGAAATCAATACATTTGACACGGTTTAGAAATCATTAAATACAGTCAAATTACTTTCCCAAAAGCCGGAAAACAGATAAATTAATTTTGTATGAAAAGTCCCATACTTGATTTGTTCACTAGAAGATGAAGAAAAGGCGAAAATTTCTAATGGAGAATAAATGGATCTCGCACTTTGACCTATGTAATAATCCGCATTTGTGTTTCTTGGTTGGGGACAAATCCCAAACATTTCAGCTACTTCCACTGAGAAAATAAATACGTAATGGGAAATTTTATTAAGATTAAATAGAATATGGGAAGATAAGAAGAGCCTAGAAGATTTGTATGTTTCCTGGGAAATTCCAATGGGAAAGTATTTATGTCGTAAATTTTTTTTGGAAAAGGTTTGAAGAAGTTCATCAATGGTGACTGTCTCAGCTCTCGGAAAAAAGTCCTGTCCTTCATGTCTTCTCTTTCTTTTCTGTCTACTAATCTTCATTTAAACAACAACAACAACAAAAAAGGAAAATATGAGCAAAATATATCAATATTATAAAGTTAGAAGAAAAAGGTGGAAAAATATTCACAAATCTGGTAAAATTTATAATTATAAAAAATAAAAATCTCTTACATCCCAACCCAAAAAAAAAATTTAACATGAAAGGTTGCTCAATTAGATCAAATAAGATCAATCGAATCTAATTGAATTTCTTAATGATATTAAATTTTTATTTTATGTAATTAAAAATATATATATTAGAGAGTTGTGTTTGTTCAAATTCAATTTTATTTTATTTTTAGGAGAAAGTTGATATAAGATCATTTTTTTTATATTTATTTAAATTATATTTAAAAATGTTAACGCAAGTTAACATAAAAGATTATCGTTAAAAACTTTAATAATTATTTATACTTTTTTATCTCCCATACTCTAAGTATTTTAGTTACAAATTATTGAGCTCCATTCTTCCCTCATTTGTTATGTTTAAGAGGGATAAATATGTAATTAAATGAAAATAATGTTTACATTTTCTAGTTAAAAATTAATAAGGAAAAATATAATCATCAATTTAAATACAAAATAAAAGAAAGCGTAGTGAGTTAAAATTATCATTTTGTTTATGTAATAAGTATTATTTAGTCTTTTGAAAAATTACTTATAGTTTATGTAGTAAGACTCCTAATTTCTTCACTAGGAATCAAAGTTCGAATCTAATCCTAATGTGTGTGAGTATATTTCTCTTATTAATAAAAAGAATAAAAATTTCCCCTTCTTTAAAAAAAAAATATTATTTAATCCTCTAAAAAAATATAAGGTATTTTTAATTATCTTTACTTATGAAAAATATATTTTGAAATCCCTTACTTATAAAAAATGTGTCAAGTAAGGATATTTAATTTTTAGTTAAATCTAACGTTAATTTTTCATACAATTTTTCGTTACATATATTATATGAATGTTTATATATACATATATACCAAATTAAATAATTTTTAATTAAAAAATTAATCTAATTTTTAACTGTTTTATTCGATTAAATTTAAATAAAATTATCATTATCTAATTTATGATTTTAGATATTAGACAATAAAATTTATATTTAGATTTTATTGAAAATTATATTAAAAAATTTGTTTAAGTTTTTTTTTAATTTAAAGAAATTGAGTAATTTTTTAATTAAATATTATTTTATTACATATATATATATATATATTAAAAAATATAAATATGCATGTAATATATGTGTTATTTTTTTAAATTTAACTAAAAAATTAGATAAAAAAATTAATTTTGCCCTTATTTTATATATTTTTTTTAAGTAGAGAAATTTAAAAATATATTTTTTATAAACATATGACTTTAAAAATACTTTTTTATAAATTAAGAGATTAAATAATATTTTTTTAAAAAAATAAATAATAAATAAAAGACCTCTGTCAAATTTCTCTCTAAAATCAAAAATTGATAATTGATAATTGTGTAATTGATTTGTATTAGACATTTTGTCGATGATCTGAAAAAGCGCCGTGTGGTTGGGGAAAAAATTCTACAACGTATTGAACGGTTCAAAAACTCTCAAAAAAAGCAGCCCCAAGCACACTTCTATTCACAAGCAAACTAATGTTAATATTTTGTTTTGTTTTTTCCTTCCTTAAATAGCATTTTGTTAATGCTAAATTGCTTCAATCATGCTTTTCTATGTTATGTTAAATTGTTATTAATAGAATTTTTCTTTTGCTTTTCCAATATATTCTTCTTTCTCTGTATAATTAATTATAATAAAATTAAAATTTATGATAATGTAGGAAAATTTTAGTGATAAAAGCATAAAATTTGAATAAATAAAAGAGATGAAGAAATGAGGTTGAAAAGATAAAAGAGAGAATAATTTTGTTCTCAAACTTCTTTCATAATTTTCAATATTCAACAAGCTACCAATATAATAAGAAAATAAATTATTTATAATCTATCTTTATTATTAATGGGCTATAATATATTTGAACTTTATAATACTTATACCAATAAAATTAATATTCTAAATAGACTTTATGTCTTATATCATATAGTTATATTTAAAATTTTATTTTTGTTATTTCAAAAAGGTTTTTTTTTTTTTTTATAAATAGATTTTTCTACTCAAAGAAAGTTAATAATTGTGCTTAAAGTCATTTATTTTTTTAGTAATGTTGTAACATTCAATATTATTATAAAATAAAATTAATTATAAAAATCCATGTTTTCTCGATTCTAACTCACTATGTTACTTTTAGAGTGTCATCAATACAAGATATGAATTAAAATAGTAAAATATGTGATAAAATTTAAATAAAAATTAGTTACTTTTATTTATGTGTTTAACAACTATTATAATACATGTAATATTATATAATTTTTTATATCGTCACGTTTCAATATTTGAAATTAAAATTTAGAGAAAATAAGAGAGAAAATTATTTTTCTAAATCTCAATCTTTAAGATAAAAAAGTGTAATAAATTGAGTAAAAAATTATGGCAAGTGATTCTATCCCTACATTTATATACGTATTATATTGTGTGTGTGTGTGTTTTTTTTTTTTTTAAAGTAAGATACTAATTGTAAAATTAATACTTTTAAGTGAAGTAGGTAGAGTGACCACTCACTTTATGTTAATGCTCATCACATGTCTGTATTAGATATATAAAATGTGTTCTTATAGGTAGATGTTTGGTTCGGTATTATTTCAAAATGAAATATTTTTAATGTTATTTTAAGTCTTAGCTTGTTGTAATTTACCTAGTAATCTCACCATAAATATCGCCTAAAATATATATATATATATATATATATATCTTAGCATGTTAGTATTGCAAATAAAAGTATTATAACGTGCAATTTCCTTGCTTTTCCTCTCTAGTAAAAAAATAAAAAATAATCATTACTTTCCCTTCTTGTTTTTTGTTTTAATGTAGAAAATAGTACTATACTATCTTTGTAATGCATAAGATTCTTTACAATTATTTACACTTGTGATAGATTCATCTACTTAGTTTATCTTCTAAACTACAATAACCATGGTTACTCTCTAATCAAGGTGATTAAAGATTGCTTGTTTTTAAATAATAACTTTACACTAAATATCAATTAATCTATAAATTATTGTAGAAATGTCACTCGATTGCATCAAGTGTTAAGCAAATGACTAAATAATTAACAGTAAAGATGAAAATTAATCAAAATCAATTAAAAGATTGAGCTAACTTAAATCATTAGGCATTTGATAACTATTTTAATTTTTATTTTTATTGTTTTGTAATTAAAATTTTTATTTCTAACCAATTTTTAAGAGAGTTCAAAGTAAAAAACGACAAACTGTAATTATGGGTTCGATGGACTCCTTAATTGCAGTTCATACAACTAAGGGAGCTACGGCTCCAAAACCAGCCCCCATGGGAGCAAGCAAAGCAAGGGAGAAAGTTCATACTTGTAGCTCCTACATTTAAGGGAGCTCGGAGCACAATGACAAATTATAATTGTCATAAGAATTTATCTTATCAAGAAAATTCGACAACCCTAACAAAGAATAACATTGGTCCAACAAAAATACAATGAAAAGGTAAGCAATGCATCATAAAATACAGACAACACATAAGCCATCAACAACTTAACAATTAAAAAAGTTATAAATATATAAATTTATTTTTATTTGCATATTATTTTTAAAATAATAATATTATTACATTGAAAATTACTATTATAATTATTTTTCACAAGTTTATCAATAAAAATAATAATTAATTATAATAATATAATAGTAAATTTAAGTATTTTTATACTAATAATAATAAAAATAATTATAATAATAATATTATTAAAATGTTAAAAAATATAAAATAATTATGTCAAATATATATTTGTGTTGTCATAGTTCTCCAAACTTTAACTAATAAGTTCCTATCAAAACAATCCACTAGCCTTGGAACTTCGGAAATGCTGAACAAGTTGAACCGGCTCTGCCGACAAGGAAGAACAAAGCAACTTTCTTTATAGAAGTCACTTTCAAAATTGTGCCGCGTGTACATTGTACCTTTGCTTTGCATTGCTTTGGGCTACGAGGGATATTAAGTCTCCGCTGGTTTCTTTGATGTTCATGACCAATTAGCTTCTGACATTTCCCAAGTTAGTTTGATATTTTATCTAACTGTTCGCTGTCTATCTCATTCTGAAAATAACGCCCGATATGCATTAAATTTTGTAAATTATGATATATATTAAATATTATGGTAATAATATATAATTAAAAATATAAAATAAAAAAAATATTTTTTATTAATAAATAAATAATTATATTATATTATATTATATAAATTAATACATGTAATATAAATCGATTTTGTAATTAGAATAGCATGTGGAGCTACAAAAGCATTTTTGTTTGTACTTAATAAAAGCATTTTTACTATGAAGTACGAACAAAAATGCTTTTGGGCTCTTTATAATTACAGCAAATACAAGTATTTTTAATATTTTATTATAAACAGATAACTACTTTTCTAAATTATTTTTAATAAAAATGCAATTTTTTCAAAGATTTTTTTAAATATATATTTAACACATTTATACATATATTTATAATAAATAAATTTGAACCTAAGTCTACAACGTACTTGCCAAAAATAATTATCATTATACATAAGGCAATAGACAATCAAAATTTATTTAAAAAACAATTTCCTTAAAGTTACTTTTTGAAATAGTGCATTCAAATACTATCTAAATATAAAAATGTGAGACAAGAAGACAATATATATATATTTAGTTGCTAATAATGATAGAAGTAGTTATTATATAATTTAGCAATTGAAAGTTTTATTTTTATTTTTATTTTTTATTATTTAAATTCAATTATGCATGTATCTTAGTTTAAAAAGTTAATTTTATACTATATTAAGAAATTAATATAATTTTAAGCGATAATAATATAAATTTAATTGATTATTGAGACAATTGCACATGGTTTTGTTATTTGTTTTATTACTATTCAAAGTAATAGTTTAGGGAAATTACCAAAAATAGCACCCCCCAAAATTATAATAACAAAACTAGCACTCCCTTGTGTTCAATTACAATTGAACGTTTAATATTGAACGTTCAATATTCAATTTGAACGTAAAATATTGAACGTTCAATATTAAATAGGTCTAATTGTCGTCATTCAATTCTAATTGAACGGATAATATTGAACGTTCAATATTGAACGAGTCTAAATTATCGTCGTTCAATTTTAATTGAACACAGGGGTGCTAGTTTTGTTATTATAATTTTTAAGGGGTGTTAGTTTTGTTATTTTCCCTAGTTTATTATGTATGTAAGATTACTACATAAATTGCTCCTTTCTACTATTCTTAAAAGTAATGACGCGAAACATTTGTTTAAAATATCTTAACAGAAATAAACTAAGATATTCTTTTATAGCTTTTCTTGTCCGAAGTGACAAACCATATGCCAAATGTTTTGGAAGAAGAATTTGGTGACTTGAATTATTATTAATTTTATCTTCCTCACAATTGAACTCATACAATTATTTTAGTAAAGAGATTAACCTAATTTTGTATGTTTTTGGTTATTAAGAGTTGGTATAATGTATTTTACGATTTTCTTATAATATAATAATATATGTTTTAAATAAATATTAAGAAAATATGTTTTTGTATCTTGTTTAATATAAATGTTTGTGAGTAATATATTATTATAAAAAAAGAGAGAGTTGATATATTTTTTTAAATTGCACCAACCGTGCTCTACTTGTTAAGATAATCATATATACAAGTAGTGGATGTAAGGTCACTATTTCATCTTTTTCTTCATCTGCATTAATTTCCTCTTGTGTAAGTCATACTCAAACACCATGCCCAAATTATCCACCAAACGACTTGTGATACTGTTGACACCTTGCACACTGATGAGAACCGTGTCAATTAGTTAAAACAATTTTTTGTACTACTTTAATTACCCTTCAAATTTACTAGACTTTTTTTATTATCAAATGAGAGTCAGCCATTCCAAAAGCTCTAGAAGGATTTCATGCTTCCTATTTCCCTTGCCTCCTCCACAATAAACCACCATATCTTCCCATTTTCTATTATCAAATGAGTTTTGAATTGCACCAACCAACCATCCCAAGCCCTCCAGCACCACCAATTCGATTCTCACCTCTGATTCATACGGTTTGATTTCATATCTTTAAAGCAATTTTCCTCCCCTAAAATATCTTCAATTAAAGCTTTATTAGAACTTTGGAATCATAGTTCTAGCCTTGTGTTGGTAAGGCTTCAATTTTGTTATTTTGTTGTCTTTGATGTTCTAGACACGACTAGAGGGTTCAGGATTTGATTTTGAGTTTTGAATTTTCGGATCCCAATTTGCTAAACTTGATTTAGTTATGGGTTTTTTTTTTTGGGTTTGTTGATTGTGGTTCGGGAAATGAGAAAGTATTGTATACAACTGTTGTATATGTCATGTAATAAAAGTGATAAATTTCAGCCATCAATTTTTAAAAAATGGGAATTAATATTGGATATTTTGTCCATATAACTTTTATTTTGGCTAATAATTTTTTTTTACTTCATTTATGATGGATAATATTTTTTGAAATTAAATGATGACGAGAAGAGAATTAGGTTTTCTAGGTTTTATTGGTCATTTGCCTAAAAGGGCCGAGGGAAAACTTCACTAAGCCCATGTACGTGATTTTTGATATGGACTCTAGCACATTTTAAGGTAAGCTTTATAATGGCCGAATGTTAGAAACCTAGAGAATTAAAGTTTTGATTCAAAATGTATATTTTAATTTTTTTTATTTTAAAATACACACTTAAAATTTATATTTTATCAAAATATTTTATATTTTAATGTATATATTTAAGGTCAATTAATTCTTTAATAGTTCAAATGAAATCCAGATATTGTTTTTTATTCAAGGATAAATTTATAATTGTGAAATACCCAAAAAATTATAAAAAAAAAAATTGAAATTATTATTATTTTTTTCAAAAACACCCAAAAAAATAACAAATAACAAATGCAATTTATATTTGAAATGAAAATTTTGAAAGAAAGTATATCAAATTATTTTGTGTATCTAAAATTTATTTTACAATTTCAGTTTTTTCAAATTTTTGATTTTTTAAGTTGTCAGCACGGGAGAAATACCTTTATAGTAGCTTCAAGATAAATGCACGAGAGAAATAAAGCGTAATTTTACTCTTTCCTTTTTCATCTCTTTTATAATAGGAAAAAAAAAAAAAACCTTAATTAGCTCCACGGCAGGTCAAGGGCTTTTGTGCGCTGAAACATAAAATTGAGGCGTCGAATATTTTTCATAAATTAAATTTTTTTTTATCGATAAAAATTAATTAATGATATAATATTTTTTTTATCAAATAGAAATAATAAATAATTAAATTTATTAATATATACATATATAAAAATTACTTTTCTTGTGTACTAGTTTAATTAGGAATTAAGTTTTATTTTGATTATGGTCTAATATAATTGAGAATTGTTTATAGAAAATTTTGAAATTAAAAAAAAAATTAGAGGCTCATCTCAACTGAGACGGCACACTCTTTTTATTTATTTATATTGAAGTTGACACCTTTATAAGCATGTAACTTGGTAACAGCCCCAAAACCTCAGCTTTAGCGGAAGGGGAAAAAGAAAAAGAAAAAGAAACAACAATCATGAGGTCTAATGTACTACTACTAATGATGATTTTTACCGTTGAAAACCATGAATTGTTCTGCAACTGAAATAAAAGTGCAGAACAAAATGAACAACTACAATTCAGATAGAATAAATTTGGAAACAATTAAATGGTAGCGCAATTGCGCTTTGCATAGTTTCATTAATTCATTGATGAGGAATATTTTTTTTTTTTGTCTTTTGTATACAAGTATGTACTATGTTCCTCAAATGCTCAGAACTAATTAGAGAAACAAAGTTGAATGTTTCATTCCATAAACTTGGATTAGTTCAACAAGCTACCGACTAGAAGAAGAATTGAATGGTTTTAATCCCGAATCGAATTCCGTGCTCAACTCTTCATAATGGGTATCAGTCTTGATCATCCACTTCATGAAAAGGTAGTGGTACTGTCTTAACTGCTCTAAACTTGCCAGCATTATTTAGATGCTCATTCTCCAACCTATTAGGACAATTCTTCAAGTTAGTGTAATGAGAAGGACATAATCCCAATTCATATTCATTTGTTAATAAAAATGTTTGCATAAATTTAGCTAAGTTTGTTTTACCTGTAAAAGTTCCAAAGCCCTCTTCTAATAACCTCAAGGGCTGCTAAAAATAGTCCTGTTATTCTGTAATCAACATGTTCAAAACTTGAATGGAGAACAGTTTGCAACCAAGCAAGCCTTAGAATAAGGTTTAATCCCTGCATATAATATTGTTCAAAATCAGATTTGATGAAGTAAAGAAAGAATCGAATCCCATCTATAATTGTAGAAAATCTCAAAACAATATCTATTCATCTTATCTTATGTTTATTAAACTGAGAATCTTCTTATTTTAGGGAATTTGTTCAGTCTCCACTTGTTAAGTCAAATGAGGAAGGTTTTGTTATCCTTCTCTCTTTTTGGCTTTCACAATTTTGATTGTGTGTTTTAACTTTTCTTTTTTCCATTTGTATGCTAAGCCTTCTTTGAATTTTATTAGCCTAAACTGCAAATCAGAGAATGGCCATGACATATACCATTGAGAAGTAGTAAATGATCTTTCGCCGGAGTATTAATTCGTTTCTAAGCCAAGGGTTCTTTGAATTAAGTTGAAGCAAACCCCAATCCTTTACAAAGTCCCAATACAATTGGTACAATGTTGCAAAACTTGACATCACCACAACAAGACATAGCCATCCAACACTTTTTTCTTTCTCATAAGCAACTTTCGCTCCTGCAGCTAACATGGCTGATACATATTTGCCTAAATTTACTAAGTGACCTGTCTCTCCCTCATCGAACCAACGCCTAGCACACTGCAAACCCGCATAAGAAAACAAAAAGCTTTATCAGACCAACTGGAATGATTCTGAAAATAACAAGTATTGATATAAGTTAAGAAGCTGATCGAACTAAACCTGCATTGCCCTCCAATAATAGGGTAGAAAGGACACTGCATAAGCTAGATCTCTATAATGTTTGGCCCTCATGCAATAGCCATAATCCTGAGTTTTGTAGCTCCCAGTTATGTAGTAACATGCCACATACTCCAGATTTCGGAGTGTTGGGACCTGCATAATTCAATAAGTTTTTTGTCACTGTGAGTCAATAAGTTCAATACTGCACCCAATACTGTTTACTCGAAATATAACAATTCATCAATTATTGCAATTAGGGGCAAACCCTACCTGACTACAAAGTTGATCAGCCATGAAGAAGTCTAGCATGACAACCTAAGACAGCAAAAACAAGCATTTTAGGATAAAAATTTGATTTGCTCAACAAATTTTGTCTTTCTTGTTTATGTTTAAGCGTGGAAATACCTTGTATAGAGGTGACAAAAAGATGTTTCTCATCACACTGAGAAAACGGTAACGACTTGACCGGTACACAATTTTGAGAGGGGATACAAGTAGTAGTAAAAAAGCCTGTAACAACACATTAAAGGAGGTCAGATATTTAACAATAGAAAGGCTAAGATCTCTAGGTCATTTTAGTTGTAAACTAGTGTAACCTGCTATCAATAAATTAGAAAATTACCAGTAAAAGAAGACCAGGGATGGCTTGAGCTTGAGCATATGAATATCCTTTTGTCAATAATGACAAATGAAGAAACATAACACCAACAACAACAGTCATTGATGTGGTACAGATCAGAAAGACATCTCTATACTTTAGCTCCTTGGTTGGTGCAAGCTCAAATATGAAGTTATAATTTATACGAGTTTTTCGCCATGCATAGATGTTGCAACCGTACAAAAAGAAGTGCAGAAACATTAGGCTGAACATGCTGCAAAAAAGAAGAAGATAGGAAAACTATTTCTATTAGTATCTATTTAACTTTGAAGCAAATATAGTACATCTTAAATTTTATACTGAGATGAGAAAATAGTACTACTTGCCTAAGAACTGGATAGACAGTTTCCATGTAAACTGAATTTGGCTGGCTTCTATACAATCCAGTAATATGAGCCATAATGACATAGCCAGTAAAGAGTGCAAGGAAACATCCAGTGAATAACCCTGTTAAATTAAAGAAAATTATGTCAATTTTCACACAGAACTATACATGTTAGCGTTTCTTGATTAGTTGTAATAATTACTAAACTAGGGTTTGGGCTGTAATTGATATTTCATATTGTTCAAGAATGAAACTAAGGGTCTCTTGGGCTTGTTTATGTCAATATTGGTTTCAAGAAAAAGTGACTATAGAAAATGTTTATGTGAGGAAGCACAGTTTTGTGCTTCCAAAAACACTTCAGAAAAATTGATTAATGTTTGTTTCATAAGTGCTTATTTGCTGTGTGAAAACTGTTTTTACAAAGTCTCAAAAGCAATAAACAAACACACTATAAATTAAAATAAAATTTTTTTTTTTTTTCATTTCTTTTTTAGGCAAGGCGAAGTTAAACTTAGGACCTTATCTTGTCATTTGATATTGGCATATTTTTAAAGTCATGGTGGATTGTAGTAAAGCGGGTAGTTCACTCATGTCTCAATGCACCTAAGTTGGTGCCTCACTGAGGAAATTAGTAAGCTGAATCATAGTTTTTGATGGACCTTATTTAGGTTTCAACCTTGTACCACAATTTCTTCAAAAGATGACTCTGGCCTAGTTATGGGGCCTGTGCTTTATTTATTGTCCACAAAAACAGAAAACAAAGTATAGTGGACTAATGGAACTTTTGTTGTTAATCTTATGATGTCACAAAGTGTACAAGCTTAAAGTCGTCCACTGAAAACTTTGAGTTATTTTTAATGCACAATTTTATTCTTTTATTTAAAAATCACATACTATGAACTCACCAATGAAGAAAGTTACTGAATGTGAATCTTTACACTGATGCGGTTTAAGGTATTTCATGGCCTTCCTCCGATCTTCTTCAGCAAAGTGTTTGATAAATAGTTCCTCAACTTCATCTGCCAAATTCATTACCTGTACTAATTTCATAAACTCATAAGAAATTAAGTTTACAAAGTCGTGCTTGTGTAAAATGTTCATGTGTCAGACAAGAAAATCTACGGTAAGATTTTAAGAATGCAAGGAAACCCACTATGCAAACATGAATTATTGGATCAGTGTCCACTTAAAATTGTCTCAAAATTGAAAGTTTGTGACCAACTTTAAAATCATGATCCAAACAATAATGTAACCAAGAAAAAACTAGATATTGCTCTTATCAGTAATAAAATTACCTTGTCTGAGCTGTTGAAATATGAACTCTCAACTACTTTTAGATACACAGGAAGCACTTGCTTTCCAGTAACCTAAGGAAAAAAAAAAAACAGAGATAATTTATTTTCATTACATATAATCAATACATAATATGATAATACTATGTTTAAGAAACAATGAAAGTTATCATTTACTACTTACTTTGTCAAACTTCTTCAAAATCTTTATGAAAGCAAGCATGTTTAAGTTCCTGAAATTCACCTCAAAGTTCATTAACACTAAATTAGAAATAACTTGAATGAGTTATTTGAAGTATTATGGCTAACTGGTTTAAGAGCTTGAGAAAGTACCTGTAAGTCTTAAGATAATTCAGCCCTTTATAAAGCTCAACAAAAGCTCCTCTAATCATTTTCTCAGCATGATGAAGCTTTGTCTTATTGATATGAAGCTTATTGCCTTCTGGAGCACATCTTTTGGATTGGTTAACCAAATCTTCCTTAACTAAATAGCTTATTGCTGAGAAGGTACGCGACGGTGTAGTCAGAGGAATGTTTATCTTTAAATTCTTCCCTTGAATATTGAAAATGTGTCCTGAGAGAGTTCTTAAGTTTTTCATTCTCATTGATTTTCCCACTTCATCTGACCTTGGTGAGTCTTCTGTGTACGACACTTCATTTTTTTCTAACTCATCTATGCTGTTTTCCTGCAGCTCTTCTTGTTCTGTTCTTTCCTTAATAGACTCCTCCTCTGTATCAAAAAACAGAACTATTGAGTTCAAATACTATGTTTCACTCACTCTGAGTTCAAAATTATGGAAATGTGATGCTTAAAATGCAATCTGTTTTAATATATAAAAGAAAAGAAAAGAGAAGCTTAAACATGTACCACAAGATATTGTGCAAGAGATGGAGGCATCCTCCTTAGAATCGTCGGAAGAAGAGACTTTGAGGCGCTGTTGGTTAAATGCAGTTTTAACCTCAACAAGAATCTCCATCTGTTTCTCGAGGGACTCTCCTCTATCCAAAAACTCTTTCTCCTTCTTTTTGTAAAATTGATTAACCTTATTGAGTTGAAGGTCCAAACATGTAAAGAAGTGTTTAGCAGCATCAGTTTCAGCAAATTGCTCCAACAATTCAGTCTCATACAGATCTGCTTTACTAATTGATGAAGCTAACTTCTTATGAACCTGTTGATCATTAGACACAATAACATTAGTATGTTACAAAAGCTAATAAAAATTAATATAAACCAACGAAGAAGGTAGAGAGAAGAAGATTTAAGTACATGAATGACTTCATGGTCTTTATGTTGAGGACAAAAGAGACTGAATTTTTTAAGATATGTCAAAAGGGTGGTATTAGACAAAGAGCTATTTTGGCGGTTCTTGTTGTTATAATTGGTATTGGGATTGTTACAAGTAGTATTAAGAAGATGGATTTTTTTGATATCCTTCTTAAGTTGCCAATAATCAACAAAAGCTTCTTTCCATTCAGGAATTAATTGACCCTCAAATTGTTTAGAGAACTTCACCATCTTATTATCTTGTGATTGATTTGAGAAGTGAAGAGGTTGCGGGTTTTCATTTGAGAGGCATGATGACAAATTTATTGACATGGAAAAGGAACTTGATTGAGGTGCTTGTACCGATGCTCTAAAGCACATTCTAAAATATCCTAAGCAATTATGCCAAATATAGTCCTATGCTTCTTCCACTGAAAACTTGAAAGCAATATTGTCTCAGATTCTTCTTCACCTGAAATCTTTCAAAACTTTACACTAATTCACCACTGTTTCTGATAGCTTCTCACCCTACATGATCTCACTGAGATTTGAAAGAGGTTTCTAATTTAAAGTGGAGAGAATTGTGATATAAATACAATAATATTTTAACCCTTTTTTTTTTTTTTTTCCTTCCTTTTCTTTGTATGTGGTTAGAATAGGAAGTAACATGTTAATGTTTTTTTATTCTGTAATTTATTAATAAAACCGTATTTGTTAAAGAGTATAAATCCTTCTTACGCCCACCTCCCATAAGCTAGAGTTCTTTTTTTTTTTTTTTAGACTTAATGTCTAATAATTTTTTATAGTATCAAAATAGTAAGGTACTGAAATGGAATTTTTGTGGCAGCAATTTATAATTAATTGAAATTATTAAGTTAATAATGAGCCTTGCAAAAAAAAAAAAAAAACAATAAAACTCATTATTGAAGAAAGTATAAATGATGTGTTTTTGTAATAACAAAGTAACTCACACTTGAAGAAAAATATTAAAGAGTGTAAATAATTGTTTTTAGGAGAATTCGTGTTTAATATTGTGATACTTGATTTGTTTGAAATGAATGGAGCATATATTTTGGAAGTGAAATTAGAATGAATGGCTACATAAGGAAGTAAAGAACGAATGCTTATTAGCCAAAACAATTGAGAACGCAGGACACTAATGTGGTATCTAATTAGACCAGCCTGATTTCCACTAGGTGTGGATAACTAAAAAAGCTTCAATTATTGTACACTTGATTTATCCAACCAATCTTTTACATACATAATATATATTTTTACGGTTCATCTTTCTAAAACTGGATAGGCAAATTACTAGGTGTGATTATTTTCAATGTGGTATCTAATTAGACCATCCTGATTTCCACTAGGTGTGATTAGTGTACATAATTTCTCTCCTTTTTTAAATAAAAATTCCAAATCATGCTAATTACTATATCGAAAACTGGATAGGCAAATGCGTATTTTTCCTAATAAACCATGAAATGGAGCAAAATCACATAAAATTATTAAAAAAAAATTATATGAAAATTTGAAATTTGGTTTAATACTTAGTTTATAGATGAAATTTGGTTTAACGTTATAATTGATAATTAGATGAATATAATCTGCATATCTTCATGCTCTTTTGGATGAAATTAAAAGAGGAAGATGCTAACAAATAGATGCCATTTGTTTTATTTTATTTTATCTCAAACTATACGTGATTTAGGTCTTTATAATACTAACATAATCGCACAGAATAAATATATGGAGTTTTATGTATATAAAAAAAAAAAAAAAAACCAAGTATATGGAGATTCTTCAATTAAAAAAAATGATTTATTGAGCATCAGGCTATTAGTTAGGTAGGTAGTACCGTAGAAGAATACAAGTAGCATTTAGTGGGTTCTTAGCCTTAATTCCCTAAAGAGAGAGTAGAAATTAGTGGATGTCATGTAAGCTAGGAGGTTGTATATAAATGTTCGATTCCTCTGTTCTAATTCAAATAAACCAATCTCTATAACAAATTTTCGAGTTCCAATATATACAAATAATGTATACATATGTTATATTTAAATATATAAAAAATATATATTTAATTTATATATATTTTATATATAAATTAACATATTATTATAATACTCAAAAATATAATTTTGGGTAGAGATGAGATGTTTTACCACTATTTCATATTTTAAAATTCCAACTGTCTATTCTATTTGCCCTTTTTATCTTCTCTCTATGTTCACCATTTTCTTTAGTTCTGTTTGCTAATAATTTTCTTTGTTTGTATTGGTAGACATGGACTGAAGACAAGGGTCCCATTTTGGGCTGTACTATAACTCAATGAATACTAACTTGAGAGTAAATGATATAAATTATTTTTATGTGAAATCAACTATTAATAAAATATTTTTTTTTAATATTATAAATAAAAAATTTTAATTAATTTTTTATTTTTTATAATATTAAAAATATATAAATTTAAATTAAAAAAATACAAACATCTACATGTGACGAACCTACCCAACACGATGAGACTGACAACACAATTAGAGCATCAACATTACAATTGTGGAAAATTGACGGCGTGAGTGCTTGAGGTTACTGACTCATACTCGTTTATATTCTACCTTCTCTCTTTCCCACCAAAATTGTGCTTTATTATTATTATTATTATTTTCTTTTTCTATTTCCTTTCTTTATTGCAGAAGATGAGAATATATTGAGCTTTTAATAAATAATGAACAAATACTGCCAATTCATAATATAAAAAATATATATATATATTTTCATATGATAAGCATCTAATTAAATATGACATAACTAGCATTATAAATGAGAATGAGGAGACTCAAACCTCATTCACTTACAAAGAAAAACACTCATTTAACTACTAATAGAGGGACATAAGCAAATATTAAAAATATTATATTTTAAAGAAAATGTTTAAAACTTGCATTTAAACACATGTTAAAAATGTTACAAAAGTATACATATGTTTAATATATATATATATTCAAATTTTTATAAAAAGAGTAAATATATAGCAAATACGTGAGAGATTATGAATTATCATATGCATTCATTTAGATTTAAAAATGATTTTATATGCATTAAACTATATTACATATAAATGTGATCAGGGTGAAGATCTGATACAAGACACTCGGAAAGCAATGCAAAATTCGGTATAGATATCATGATGGCTTGTTTGGCATTGCTATATATCTAACAAGGAATATATAATTTTTTTATTCTCGGAGACAAATAGAGTTTAAAAAAGAAAAAAAGCTAAAGCAAATGAAGACATGTACCTCAATTTAAGTGTAATTTTTTTTTAAGTCAATTTAAGTGCCAATTTTTGATGGGAACAAATTTTAATTGCGATAAGATAAAATGAGAATTTTTTTTCCTGCTTAGACAGCTTTTGAGAGGGAGAGATGGAGAGGAAGTAATAACCGTTTTTTTTCATTCCCTTAAATTAATGTTAATATTAAAAATATTAACAATAATTAATACTTAAAATTATTATTAAATAAATTTTTATGCATAATTATAACTTTTTTATTTCTCGAACCTATAATCTTATATATATCGCATAATTATATTTTTAACTGAACTATTCTTGATAAGAAAAAATTAGAACTTACAAAAAATAGAGAGTAAAATTTGTTATTTAATTTTTTACATTAAAAAAATTATTTTAAGTTAATTTTGTGTGTGCAAAATATGTGTCAAAAGAGGATAAAATTAAATTTTATTCAATTTTTTGTTAAATTTATTATAATTGTATATGTTACATGTATATGTATATTTATATTTATATTTATATTTATATTTATATTTTGTAATAAGTATATACATAAAAAATTGATATTTAATTAAAAAAGTACTTAAATTTTTATAAAATAAATAATTATCTAATGTGTGACTTTGAATATTCGACAATAAAAATTTTATTTAAATTTGAAAGAAAAAAATTTCTTAAAAAATTTAATTAAATATTAACTTTATATATATATATATATATATATATATATATTGAAAATATAATCATATATGCAACACATATGTTATTTTATTATATTTAACAAAAAGTTAGATAAAAATTTATCTTTATTCTTTCTTAACATATTTTTTACAAATAAAATGACTTAACAACAATTTTTTAAAATTAAATAATTAAATAACATATTTAATTTAAACAAAATAACTATTTAAACATTTCAGCCTTTCAAATATATTGAATTTTTATCTCAACTGTAACATAAAGTATTTTCAAAAACAAATAGAGTGGTTTAAAATAGAGAAACATATATTTCCACGTGGAATTGCGGTTAAAAAAGAGGGAGCACAAGTAACCCACCAAGATCTATACTAGCCTCGGAGTGCAAAGAGCACAAGTAACCCACCAATGACAAGCCTTAAAAATTATGGTCTGATTCGGATGCCATATTTTGGTGCGCCCGTGTAGAAGGACCCAACGCCAACCCCTCTGTCTTTCTTTTTATTTTGGTGGGTGACCGGACAAATTTATTCCATTTTTAAAGTGAATCGCTTAAATTTAATAAATTTTTTTTTTATAAATTAATCTATCAATTTTTAAAAAAAGATAATACAGACCTTAATAGTCAATTTTTATATTTTTAATTTTTATTTTATAAAAACTTTAGCAATTAATTATTATAACTTTTTTTTCAATTGCAATTTGTTTAAAGATAGCATAGCACAAGGAACAAAATGTATTAACTTTCAAATCTCTATCACAATGGTGGTTCATATATATATATATATATATATGTTCATGTGTGTAAGCCAAGTAACTTGTTAGGTATTAATGTGACTTATGAATATTGGATTGATATGATCTAAAAAAAATTGTAATGTTAGGTATAAAGTACAAACCGTCAAAGATCTGATGAAACCTACACAAAATGACTAAATAGATATGTCAAATATGGTTACAATGGAGGCCATTCGCACTTAGGTCGGTACCACGACCTACAAGCTAATTAGTTTAATAATGACTTGCCAATTGGCTTCGTATAGAATAACATGGTCAAATTTGTCATTTTGAAGATTCTTAATCATTAAAGGGCTAGACCTTAGTTGGGCCTATGCACATTGATCCTTAGTTCCAATGGACTCATAGCCCGTTTACTTAAACATAATTAAAAATAGGGTAAAGAGTTACATTAGTCCCTTTGTTTACACAAAATATATTATTTAGTCCCTTAATTTAGAAAATGTATCATTTAGTCCTTTTGTTTGTAAAAAAAGTGCTAAGAAAGACATTTAGTATTTTTTTGACATTATTTTGTTATTAAAGTCTACATGTAATTAAGCAAAAGAGGGCAGAATGATCATTTTATCTAAATTAAAATTCCTACCCAATTGAAGCCCCAAAAGCATATTAAAATCCTTTTTTTAACATCATAATCTTCGTCATCGTTCTCGTTCACACTCATCTTTCTCTGTAAAAATTTATTGATCTCTATTTCCATATTCATCTCTAACTCACACGAAAACTCTACCTTTTTCATCCATTTTCTCTCCATCTCTACTTAGTTTTTTTGTTTTTTTTTTTTTGCAACAATGGAATAAAATATGAAAATGACCCGTATTATTTTTGTAAAATTAAGGCTGAAATGTCAACTTCGTGGACTCTAAAAAATCCTAGAAGGAAATTTTTTGGTTGCTCAATGGTATGTAATTTTTTTTACAATTTATTTTAAGTTGCTAGTTTGGGACGAATAAATATGAATCTCTTATTATTTTTGTATTTTTTAAAAGAAATTGATGACGGTGATGGTTCAAATGTGATTAAAATGTTTAATTTGTTGGATTTCACAAAAAAATGATCCATTGAATGACACTAATTTTCTCCTCTATTCAGATAGTTAAACAAGCCATTTATTTTGTGTTTAATTACCCTGTAATATATTAATTTTTTCTTCAAAATGCTCTTTGAGAGTTTTTGTCATCTTTTAAAGATTCAATCATCCTTACAAATATCAAACAAGTTTTTGTTTCTTATCTCTTTATTCGATTATCTATTATTTTGGTTCATGTGATATATTAGGAAAAAGTGTTATAAAATGTGGCGTTTAGTCCCCTAAGTTATAAAAAATGTCTTTAAATTCATTTGTTTATGAAAAATTTGTTTTTAAATCCTTCTATTTGTAAAAAATGTGTCACATGCATATTTATATTTTTTGATATATATATGTAAAAAAAATTAATATTTAATTAAAAAAGTACTCAATTTTTTTAATTTAAAAAAAAAACTTAAATAAAATTTTCAATAAAATTTAAATAAAATTTTTAATAAAATTTTCATTATCTGATATTTAAAGTTACAACTTAAATAATAAATTTTTTTTTTTAAGTTTGATCGAATTTAATAAAATTTAAATAGAATTTTCATTGTTTAATATCTAAAATCACATATTAGACGATAAAAATTTTATTTAAGTTTAATCGAAAGAAATTCTAAATAATTAGAGCAATTTTTTAATTAAAAATAATTAATTTGATATATATCTATCGAAAAATATAAACATGCATGTAACACAGGTACTATTTCATTAGAATTAACGAAAAATTGGATGAAAAATTAATTTTTTTTTGTATGACACATTTTTAATAAGTAAAAAGACTTCAAAACAGCTTTTTATAAGCAAATAGACTTAAAGATATATTTTATAAGCTAGATGATTAAATTATATTTATTGCATAAATAAATTGATCATTTTGGCTCTTCATCCTATATATTATTTTATAATGTAAAAAAAAAACAAAAATTGTAATGTTTATTTGTATTACCTTTTAGAGATAAAAATATAAAAATAAAAGTGCAAAATAAATTAAAAATAACTACCATTGTGAAAGCTTATTTTTATATAAGTTATAGGTTATATTTACATGAGTCAATATGAACCAATAAATTTATTTGAAAACTTAAATATTAATTTTAATCACTGCCTAACATAACACAAGGTAAAAAGCTGCAACTTAGAATTTTTTTAAGGTAAATGTCCTCTGGTTAGCATGAGGCAATGTTATCTTTATATCGTTTATTTCTTTTTTAATTTAAAATTTTAAAAATGTATGGAAACCCTAGCCGATTTTAAAAGTACAATTTTTTTAAAAATGTTGTAAATTTATCTACGTACATGCCATGCAATAAGTTCTACCATGCGGGAAAAAATTTCACAATTTTACAAATTTTAGATTTGTAGTATTTTTTTAGAGCTAGTATCTTTTTTAGAGGTAGACATAGGTTTGATAGGTTAGTTTTTAAGTTATTTTACAAACCGACCTTATCCTCATGGATTCAAAAAATTCAAAAGTGTAACCCTTAAAAACCAATCTTTAAGCCAATATACTAGGTCAGTTTAAAGGAGGTTGGCGTGGCTATTTTAAATCTATAATTTTATTTGAAAATTATTGTCATAATAAAGAATACAATAAAGAATGTAAGAGTATTCTTTTACTCCTGCAAACATTTTTTTGTGTCATCTTTCAAACAATTTGCACAGAAAATTAAGGTATTTATTTCTATTTAAATTAAACTTTTTACTGTCCAAAAAACATTCTCATAAATTAAACTCTCCCCATACATACATACATACTTTATCTCCGTTTCAACTTCTAACTTAAATACAAAAAAAAAAAAAAAAAAAATTCACACTTTCAATTCAGTACTAAAATAATTTATAACTAATTCAACAACAAAACAACACTTGTATAAAATCTAAGGCATTTAATAAATATCTTAGTAATCAAAGGCATTTATTTTTCCTCGGAGATGGCGGACAGGCAGAGCGCGGCGCGGGAGAGACACAGTGCGACGAAGACTGAGCCGCGCACGGGAGAGACAGGCGGTGCTGACGGTGGCACTGACTACGAATCTGACAAGTGGTTAAACTGACAGGAGACGAGGAAAAAAAGATAGAATCCTCTTTTCGAACCTTCGCTTTAATACCAAGTCAAATATACTGTGAGTGAAAATATATTTCTTATTATTTTTACCTTACAATAGAGGTATATATAGAAAATAAATACAAGAGTTCTGAGTAAACTGGAATCTTGAACAACTTAGAATTTATTACAGATAGACACATATTAATTACAATATATTATACACTAATTACACGACCCACGCTAACAGTATATTTATTTATCTACATAGTTTATATATATATATATATATATATATATACCTTCGTCATTCCATGTCCTACGATAAAATGTGCTTCCAATATTTTGAGAATAAGATGCCATTCTTCAATTACACACCCTCTTGAATGAATATTATACTATCATTTTGCCCAAATACGTACGTACATTATATTGATATATAAGTTATGCTGTGAATATGTGGCATTATAACTTACATTAAGATGATTCCAACTCCAAGCATATGATTCTTGATTATGCTTATATATTTTAAAAATTGCTAGAAAAATAAATATAATATAAGGGAAAACAAAATTAATTAATAATAGAATATCCCACTTTTATATTAAAGAATTTCCAATGTTGTCTCCTTTGGAAAGGATCGAACAAATCCATAACTTCACTATTCTCCTTATCTAATTTTTTACCTTCATAGTTTATATCTCTAAGCATCGGAGGGATGTCCCTTTCGGAGCATCTCTCCTTTAACCAATTTTTATGTATTGTAGATTTCATTTATATCGCACTTTTATACATTTGACTGTTCCAATCCTCATAAATGTTACTATACATGAAACAAAATTCACATTCTCTCTGAATTTTGTATACCCAATAATTACTCAATTGGTTTCACTTTTTCCTCCTAGCTATAACATATATTTTTACGTTATAAAAAAAAATACATGTGCTATATTATTGAATATGCATTAAATATTTCCTTTTATGTTATAAAAAATATGTGTTAAAAAAAATATGTGCACCCACAGTTAAAAAATAAAAGTATAAAGGAGTTATGATACACACTTAAGCTTATATTATATTACTTGTATTTATGATGGGGGTTGAGTTTTTATTTTATTTTATAAATATTTGCACAACATTTTACTTGTATCTTTTTTTTTGGACCAAACATTTTACTTGTATCTACCATGGGATTTTTTTCAAGCATATGCCCTACTTTGCATCTCTTTGTTTCGTTCATTGTCATCCCCTTAGGTTTTTGAAATGGAATGTTCGTAAGAACATCCTTATTCTTTTTAAAACGTGATGAGGATTTTCAATAAATAAATAAAAAAGTGACGAGGATTGAGCACCATATATAGTTTTATAGAGGTGTGTTTGGGGATTGTGTCGAACAATTTTGATATGATGTATGTGAAATATAACTTAATGAATTAGTACCATTTGTCGGGATAAATTTTAACTTTTTTTTTTTCTTTCTAAATTGTTATGATCATTAATTCTTATTAGTTTAATCTTAATTAATTAGTTTTAAACAGTTTACATAAAAATGTTTCCTAAGGGGTAGGTAATCATAAAAAGGATTTTTTTTTTATACGGAGATAACCCAATGGAAAAATGTTTACTGAGATGAGTTAGTGGATCACATTTCTCCCATCAAATTCTCGAACTCAAATTTTTATAATTTTTTTTTATGTATATTTACTTAAAAAAATACAACAATATAATTAAAAATATATTTTTTTAATAATGATTAAAACAAAAATTTAATTATATGTATAATTTTACTTAACATTTAATGTCTATTACAAGCCCGATAAACAATTGATTTACAAATTTTATTAACCATAGAATTTAGTGAATAGCACCAAATCTTTTAATTTGATTTCAAATTCATTTTATTTTTCAATAAAAAATTTGTTAGTTTGAAAAATAAAATAAATAACCAAACATATATTTATTCGTTAATTGAAAATACCAAATTTTTACAAATTTTCTAAAACTTCCACCTAAAACACCCACTCCGTCCTTCAAAATTTTGGTATGGAGATAGAGATATCAAAATGAGTATTTAACTTGGCTTGGATTTGACATATCTTTATTTTTTTCTTGAAGGAATATTTTTTTAAATAATATAAAAAGCAACAATATCAGTAACGGAATTGTCTTATGAAAAAAATTATGCCATTGGATTACCAAATTGCATTACCCTATAAAGTTTAGGGGAAGTTTATAATTAGTATAATTCATATACTGTATGGGAAGGTTCATGGACTGTGCTATTAGACAAGAGATCATAGATTCTGAAAATAATATATTGCTATGTATGCATTTTTTTCTAATGGAAAAGTAGGCTACTCAGTACTCACTGCTACAAAAATTATCAAAAAGTTTTTGAAGACGCTTTTTTTTTTTTTTTTGACCTAACCATCTTATACACGGGCATTTCAAAAGATGTACTTTGTTTTGAGGCTATTAATAATAAAATACAATTATTTTTTTAAAAAATAAACAACTATTTTTAAAGAAGTTTATAGATGGATTTTAAATTTTGTATTTTAACGATCGTTCTAATAAATTTTTGGGAACTATTATGGATTAATTTTTTGGAACCCTTTTTTTGTTTTTTAAATTATCAATATATATCACTATATATATATACATATACATATACATATATACATATATATACATATACATACATATATATATACATATACATATATACATATATACACACACACTTATAAAAAAAAAAAATCATTCTTAATATATATATATTCAAGATCAAATAATAATATCCTTATTTAATTAATATTATCAATTAATCATTATAATATAATTAGTAATTCATTACAAAATTTTTAAAACCATTTTTAATACATGCCTCCAATATTACATTGAAAATGTTTTCATATTAGATCAAACTAAACAAAAAAATAATTCCAAAAGTTAATTAAGTACTAACAATTAGTAATTAATTACAAAATTTGATCTATTTTTTTATCTTAAATATTAAGCCACCATTTCATGGTCTATTTATTATATTGATGAAGATATACATTTTCATGTTGATAAATATTAATGTTCTCTCTCTTGTGTATATTTTTCTTTTAAATTATATAAATAAATATATAATATTTAAATTAAAAAATAATTATATAACGTCTTTAAAAAATCCAAATACACATTTTAATTAATATACATGCATCATAAATAATGCCCAAGTCCGTACCAAAAACACTCATTTCAAGATGGTTGAACAATATTTTTATACTTTAAAACCGTTCTAGAAGCTAATTATTATTGTAGTGATTGAAATGTTCCAAATCCCTGTAAATAGTTAAGATGTGCAGCCTAAGGCTTACATAATAAGAAGAAATAGTCAGATGAGAAGGTACTTATGAATTATACTTTACACCTTTTAAGTCTTTTAATATACGGGAATATATATATATATATATATATTAGAGGAGGTACGTGCCAAATCCCTGTAAGAAGAAATAGTTAGATGAGAAGGCACTAATGAATTATACTTTATACTTGTAATTCTTTTAATATATGGGAATATATTATACTTTATACCTTGTAATTCTTTTAATACATGGAAAAAAAAAAAATATATATATATATATATATATATATTAGAAATACATAATTTTTCAAAATAAATATTTTAATCTCTTAATTTATTAATTAAATACTACAAATCTTATTATTATAAAAAGTAAGCAATCTTAATCATATAATTTTTAAAATTAGCACTTATGGTCCAACAAAAGTATTAAAATTAATGATTTATAATGCTTAACTTTTATAAATAATTGGACTATAAGTGCCTAAATTAAAAATTATGTTATTAAAGTATTCATTTGTATATAATAAATAGACTATTATGATATTTTTTAAAAAAATTATGAAAATTTTAATGTCTAATATAATAATTATAAAATTAAATTATTTAAATTAAATAATTATGGAACCACAATTTGCTATATAGAACAATCCTTTTATATGTTATTACAACAGAAAAGACTAAAGAGGATAATTGAGTAACGGTGCAAAATATATAGTGGGGGAATATTATTTAAGATTTGAAACTAATTAAGAACGGGTTAAAGGTACACTTTATTTTTATATTTCTTTGAATAGTGTAATTATCATTTTAGGACCTCAAATTTATTTTTTCAATTTAGATATTCTAAATTTTTGTTGTTGTAACCAATTTTTTGTTTTAATTTCTACACAGTTTATTTTACTATGTATATATATAATGTTACTATATAGATGAATATAGATATACAGTAGTTTGAAAAATAAGCTACAACTAAATAAGAATGTCAGTCTATAAATATCATAAAAGTCCCTTTTATTTTTTTAGGGTAAGTCACAATATAGTTTTGAGATATTAGAAAATTTTAATGTAAAATAAATTTAGCATAATTTAAATTATTATTGATACAATAATATTTTATAAACAATAACTTTGTTTAATAATAACGACAGATGTAGGAGTAAAATGAAATTTTTATATATTTTTATTGTGATAACAAAAAATTAATTGTAGTAATATTATTACTCAAAAAATTAAAAAAAAATCAAATAATGTTTAAAACTAAAGAGAGAAATATCTTATAGAAGTTTTCAAACTCTACAGGGGACCTGAAAAACTTAAAAAATTTGTAATAAGTAATACATATTAATATCATAATATTACATAGGTATGTATATACATATGTAACAATAATTTGGCACAAATATAAAATAAATTTTTTATACATTTTTATTGTGATAATAAAAAAAATTAAAAGAAAAAATGTTTAAAATTAAAGAAAGAAACGTCTCATAAAAGTTTTCAAATTTCATTAGAAGATTTGAAAAACTTAAAATATCTATAATATGCTATACATATTAATGTAATAATAATATTACACGTACATGTATAATATGATATATTGATACAAATATTACTTACGATCACAATTATTATATTTTTGGTTATTTAAACTTATAAATTAATTTACAATAATTTTGAATAAATTTAAAATTATGAGTGATAAATTGTATCAATTTTGTCATCCTATTTTATAAATGAGTTTTGTCAAGTCAACCCATTAATAAAAATATTTTTATAGTGTAGGATTATTTTAGGTTCGGATCATCCTTTAGGCCGAGTTATAGTATTGTCACTCAAAAAAAATAATAATAAAAATATACTATTTTAATTAAATATAATTTGTTAAATTCATTTAAATAGTATTGTTTTGTAGCTTTTTTTATTTTTCAAAAAAATATAAACTATTTTCACCATTCTTGTCATTTATTTATCTCATTTCTGTTTTTTTATCTCTCTCCTATCTAGTAGTCATTCTGTGACCTAAAACTTTTAACAATTTTTTTTTTTAACTTTTACATATTGTTAAATAACAATATTTAAATCTTTTTAGTAAATAAGCCCATATTTCAACCGGAGGTGTTTTCCTTTTTATTTTTTCTATGGCATGCATATGGAGTATGCATATGCATACGTTTGAACAAACTCAACTATTTTTAGGAAAAAATTAAAGTAAAAAAAAAACTCAATTAACAATTATTTTCGGTGATGTTGGTTAAGTTAATTAATTAAGATATAGAAAATAATAATAACAACTTATATACAGTCTAGTTCCGTCTAAAAAAAATTTCTTAGCTCGCCTACTGCTGAAGAGTATATATGCTTTGATTGCTGAGCTTCAGGGTTTAGCGGATGATAGGGATAAGAGGAGGATGGTGTGCTTGTCCGTTAGAGAAAATTATGGGGGTTGTGGGGCTTAGTGAGCCCACTATTCAGCCAATGGCTAGTTTTTTTTTCCTCTCCAAATATTTATCTTTTTATGACTTGGGTTTACAAAATTAATGATTTTACCTTAAAATTGAAAAATATATTTGAGTTACTTCCACTATACGAGTTCAAGCCAAATTTAGCTTAAAGACTGGCCATAAAACTGGCCACAAAATTATTTGGATAAATTTGAGTTTAAGTTTTTAAACTTTGAGTTAACTATGTGTTCAAATGATGTAATAAATTATAAAATATTGTTATAAAATTGTTAAATGTACATATATTTTGTAAAACTTATATTGTTTAGTTCATAGAATAGAAACATAATAATAACAAAAATGATAATAAAAATGAAATTTAATGAAAACAGTAGTATTATTATTATATTTGTTTGAGCAGTGAAATTAAAGTAATGATAAATATTAAAGTAACATTTATAAAATTATAAATAAGGCAAAATTAAAAAGTAAACTTTTTTATTTATTTTTGAATAAGATAAAATAAGAAAAAATAATAATAAATGATTATACAAATGTGTAAAAAAAAGTATATTTTAACATATTCTTAAAAGATGTAAGAGGAATGAGTATTTTTTACGTTGTCGTAATACTTTACATTTCATTCTATATTAATAATTAAACTAAATATAAAAATAACCTAAATTATTTTTACAATTATTTTTATTACCGTCAATTGAATAAATATGACCTTAAACTTATCTTGCAATTAATTCCATATTAGGTCAAGCTCATTATATAAATATTGGCCTTAAATTTAGCCTAAAATTTCAGATAAGACCAAGTTAGACTTCTTTATTTGGACTTGGAACAAAATTACATCGCGCCAGATCATTCAAAGCTTACCAATAAAAACCTTGTCTCATTTCATGTGTCAAATGGTAGATATTTAGTGAAATTTTTATTAGACATTTGCGCAGATTTAAGGGTAAAAAGGATGGTCAAAAAATTAAAAAGGTTTACATAGACCGATAATAAGTGCTCAAAAAGTATTAATATTTCGTAATTTATTGTACTTAATTGTTTAAAAAATAGATTTGTTATGATTGTTTATTTGATTATTTTTATAAATCTATCAATTCAAAATTATGGGTATATTTTAGTGTATTTTAGGTATTTTTAGCGTCAAATGAGTTGAATAATGCAAACACGCAAAGACGAAACACTTACGGCGCTCGAATCACAATTTACGGGCAAAACGAGTCAACATATGTAAGCCGTACATGACGAGACATCACATATGTAAGGGGGTACATGTGAAGAAAGTAAAAGCAACGCGCGCCGCGGCGGAAAAATTGTATGCCTCAGCGGGCACTTCTCGAGTTTCAACATTATTTCCAAATTTTGTGTTGTGCCGCAACGAGAAATATTGCATGTCGCAGCAAGCTTATTCCTATTGCAATCAGGAATTGTGTAACCTTTTACATTTATAAATACCCCATTTAGAGTCCATTAAAAACACAACTTCTACACAACTTATATACACTTCAATTTTGCGAACCAACAAGAGACTAAACTAGGTTTTGGAGCTTTGTCACATCCTAGGGAGGCAAGAGAGGCACATCTAAAGGAGACAATAAGCCTTTTAAGATCGAAGATCAAGCTTTTGGGGAAGGAAACATCATCCAAGCCAATTGTGGTATCTAGATTTAGGTTACTTGTTGTTGTTAGATATTTCTTCTTCTTCTTTCTGCTCTAGAATGTATGTTAGATTATATTTGTCTATGAATATTAATCTAAATATGTTCGGCTGAATTTAATTATGAATGTTTAGTTTATGTTGCCATGTTTGCTAAAATTGTTGTGGTGAATGTTTTTATTTCTTTAATATAAATTAAATTACCTTTTGATTAAGAGCATGGTTAGAAGTTTAATTGTAGATTTTCATGGGCCAATTTGAGATTCATAATTAAGTTGAAAAATATTAGAGTTTGATTTTAGGAACGTCACCTTAACTTTACTTTAAAAAACTTAATCAAAATTTCAAATCAATGGCCTAGTCATGACATTGGTTTGATGAGCATATTTTTCCTTGTGCATAATTTGATTGCTATTTGATATACCCTATCGTAGGATGTTAATTAGTTAATTAACAAAGAGAATTACGCGATCATAGAAATTTTCGTAAATAAAAGGAAAGCCGGTAATATTAATTTATTAGAACGTTCATGTTAATTTACCATAATTTTTCAATGTAAGTATGGTCAATCAAATTAAACGTCCATACATCTTCCATTGATATTTGAAAACCTTTTTGAGTTTATTCGAATTTGCGTAATTGTTTTCTTTAGTTGTTCACTATCATTGATCTTGCTCACAATTCGAACTTGTTTATAGTTTTATTAGATTTAAGATTGTAGTTATTTAGAGTTTTAGTGTTACTAGAATTCTATTTAATTAGTATTTTAGTTGTTTTAGGACTCTAATGAGTTTAAGAAAAAAGTTGTTTAAAACCACTGCAATTTCTTGAGAGATCGACCTCGAAAGTTTGTTTATCACTTTTTACAAGTAATTCGTACACTTGTAAGTACTATAATTTGCACATCAACTAGCGCAATTTTATAATGGTTTTTAAAACAGGCAAATTTTCAATTGTGCTTGTGTCAAGTGTTGCTTTTTTACCCCAAAAATGCGGTTAAAAATCTGACAAAATATGCATCCTAATACGTTCAACAAGTTTTTGAATGTTTATTTTTAATTGAGCGTATTTGTATTATTGTGATTTCAAAACTGATATTAACTCCCATTGGAACAGACATTATAGTTTCCATATCTTTGAGTTCGTAATAATGAATGCTTGTTTAATCTCATATGGCATTAATTAAAGTCATTAGGGAGAAAAAAACACTTTATAAAACAAAAATAATATTATTAAAACTTATAACAATAAAAATAATTTTATTATAAAAAGATAAAAATAAGAACAAAATTATCAATATGTTATTACTTTGGTTTAGTCGCAGATTAAATCGCTATTTCTAAGACGTTTTGCAGCTCTGCCTAAAATGTGCAAGCAATGGTCAGTCCTGTCGTCCTTAAAATAAAGCAGCACAAAACTCTTTTTCTGTTTCGAAACTTTACTGCACAGTTGAAATCCAAAATGCTACACCTTTAAAGCAATTATATTGCTCAAAATCTAAACCGAAAAAATAGTTTCTGAATTTTTATATTTGTACCAAAAATATTTTTTCAACTAGGTTTCTATCAAAAGAAAGTGAAATAATTGAGAAGCTCTTTTGAGTTGAGATGTAAAAATAATGAGTTAAAACTCTAAGTTAACGTTCACAGAAAATTGAGAGAATAAGAGCGACGTATGTGAGTAACGGTAAAAAAATGATCATAAGTGGGAGTCGTGGATGAGAATAAACTAGAGAAGAAGACTCAATTTGGATAAGAATAACGGTAATTTCTTATCTCATTTGTTAGAATTAAAAAAATAATTTTTTTAAAAAAAATAAATGTCATATTACACACGCATGGTAGGTCGGACAGCATGAGAGTGTAGATCCTTAATTTTTTAGGTCTTTTTCCCTTCCACAAAAGTGAATATCCCTTAAGGCCAAATCCCAATTGTAAATTTATTTGCTTATATACACCTCATAAGATATGTAAAAAAGTAATATGGGACAAAGAATTGAGATAGTAAACTCAAGGTATTCTTTCTTTTTATTTTTTCAAAATTCACAACTAATTTCCTACAAATAACACCTAATAATATTAAGCAGAGTTTAATTGAACATTGAAAGGATTTAATTGATTGTAATTTAATTTAAACGGTATTCTATGTCAATGTAAAATAATGAGTTAGATTTTATTTTAATAATAAAAATATATAAATTAAATATAAGTGATGATATTTTTATGAGTATAAATTTTAAATGTATATGTTAAAAAAATTAACTAGAGTGGGTTAAGAAGGAATATTAGAATGTAGTTAGAATTAGTTCATAAATGAGTTATGAGTATATTTTTTTTATAAAAATAAAAAATTAAGATAGAATCGTTTCTATCATATGTTAATGACTTAGTTGTTTGCAACAATCTCCATTTTTATTAGCACGATACATTGTTTAACCATTTACATATACAACTAGTGTTTAATTATTTCCTACTTTGTTTTTGGGATAAAAAATAAAAAGAGGTAAATTTGAATTTGACGTAATTTTCCACTTTGGTTGAAGGGAAAAAATAAGGCTTCCAAATGCATCAAATTTGATTGGGATCTCATAATAACGTATTATTTTATAAATAATTAAATTAATCTTAATATATTAGTTTATAAATAAAGGATATAAATTTAATTCATATAAATATATAAATTTTGTACTAAGTTTATATACATTATACGCAAGATTAATTCATAATACTTGAACTCCTAGTATTGGATAGATAGAGTAATTGGCATGCCTTTTCTACAAAATTGCTGACAAACTAATAGATATCAACTTACGTGTGTTCATTTCGAGCTAGTTTTTATTTATTTTATTATATCTGCGTGTTCCCTATTTTAGTTTCGGGTACGCCACGTACACAACAAGTCAACAAGCATCTTGGAATGGATTAGTCATAAGTATAGTACTTTTTTAAGATAAAATCTTATTTAGTTTCATTCAAATGTTTGATTTGAAAAGAAAGAAAATAATTTTAGGATAAACTCACAGTATAAAAAGATATTTTGCAAAAATTTACAATGTAGCGCAAATTTGGTTTATTTTGCAAAATAGATTTTTTTTTTCAATTATTTACACACACGTATAACCACGTTATACATGTGCATAAGGTTTTATATGGGCGTGTAATTTATTTTTTTTTAAATTTTATTGCAAAAAGATGATTACGGATAATTTTATCCATCTTTATCTCTTAGTGAGTCATAATTGATAAATAATTAAATACTAATTTTCTCATAAGCATAATATATCAACATTTTTAGAAAGATTTAGCAAGTTTAATGGGTTTCTTTCATGTAAATGCTTAAGGTTAAGGTTTAATTTGAAGAGCATAATCTTTTTTCATATTTGTAGTTTTATTTTTAAATATTTTTCATAGAAAAAAAATTTAAATAAATATATATATTTTTAAAGTTGTAAGAAAATAAACATATATATTTTTTATTAAAATTAAAAATAAAATTAATCAATTATATATATATATATATATATATATATATATATATATGAATGACAAAATTAATAACGACTTTTTCAATTTTTTTTGAGTCAAGTAATGTCCCACTACAAACGAAGCTTAAAATTGAAATTTTTTGGAGACAAAAAAAAAAAAAAAAAAAGAAACCCTCAAAATCGAAATAGCCATTGGATTTAATACTAATGTTTGTCCAATCCATCCTTTTTTATTGGAGACAGGTTAATTGGCTTAGGGTGTCCAATTTGACACGTAATAATATCAAAGCACAATTAAAAAAATTATTTGATTGATATTCAATGACTAACATTCAAAGCTAATGTTACTTGTTAGTTGTTACCATCTTAAATGAAAATTCAGATGAAAAAAAAAACCCATTTAATTTTAATTTATCAACGAATACAAAAATTTGATAATTAACTTGATTAATTGACACTCTTCCTCGAGGCTAATACAATTTTGGCATTAAAAGTTGTTAATGTAAAAATCTATAAGAAGAAAGTAGCACCAACCAAAGACTAGTTTGGTATATATGCCAAATGGGTATACACACTAAGCCTCCATTGCATTAAAGTAAATTATCCATTATCATTACATTCTTGCATATAACAGGCATTCATATGTGATGGAATAAATTCATTTAAATTTTTATTTTTATTAAAAAAAAATTATTAGAAATGAAGACAAAATCGACAACTTTTACTAGTAAGAAGCGTGCAAAATGTTGTATATATTTAAGATTCAATTTCTCTTACTATTGGTGTATTATTTGCTTTTTTTTTTCTTTCTTAATACATTAACCTAAACTCATTCAACCAACTCTTTTTAATTTTATAGTTTGGGCTCAACCAATCATGTTAATTTTGGCATAATTTTATTAACCTTTTGTTAATGTTGTCTTCATCTCTCCATTTGGTGTAATCCAATCATAAAATTGTTTTGTTTTAATGATTATTTATTTATAAATTCTAGTACTTAACTCTAAGGAAATTTTTGATAAATAAGATAAGGAAGAGAAGACGATAATTACTTTATCATATTAGGCTTATTTTTCAAAAATAATTATAACTAGATGGTGGGAATTGGAAATAACTATAAGTCTTTTAAAATGTTGAGCACGTATTCTTTTTTACGTAAGGTGATGAACATATAATAAAAAATCATCTTAAAATATGTAACTAAACAATCAAATATATATGAACATCTAGAGTCATCATTCTTAAGCCTAAATATCACATACATGCATGTGGTTTGGTGAATTTAACTATCTTCCTTTAGGTTTTAGAAACTCTCTCCATTTGGTCTTTCTGTTTTGAGAAGACACTGAAAATGGTGCACATGTTTGTCATAAGCCCCATTATGACTTACTCCTCTATAAAGTACGTACTAATTTTTTTGACTTTTAGATTTACTTGACTCAATTTCAATCACGAAATTTATCTAAAAAATAAAATATTTATTTTATAATTTTCCTTATAAATTGCAATGAAAGTAGGTTAATTAATCATCACATTAAAAAAAAAAAAAAACAAATTTATTTTTATATACAAACATCATAGTGGACTAAAAGTGAAACTGACACAAACATGAGTTACTATGTCCGATTTAATTTTCTTATGGGTTCCAGTGAAAAGTACTTCTGGATTGTTTATTGTTAGCTTAT
The DNA here is from genome assembly GCA_029378325.1 of Elaeagnus macrophylla. NCBI lineage: Eukaryota > Viridiplantae > Streptophyta > Magnoliopsida > Rosales > Elaeagnaceae > Elaeagnus > Elaeagnus macrophylla. Next base: position 6,750,826 of record CM055642.1, on the reverse strand, counting down.
GCGCATGAAATTTTTTTAAAATTACAAATTGTTGTCATGTAAAACATCATGCACAATAGCATTTCTTATGAAAGAATCATTGATCACAATAAATTTTACTAATTATAAAAATCAGCTATTTTAAGAAAGTATTTTAAGAGCCCTACGATCTCTCATATGGAGTTGTTATTCATTGTTTTTGGAGTATATTTTTCATTAATTTTATTAGTTACTCTATTTATCAAACATTGAGTAATTCTGTTTTTTCAAAAAAAAAAATAATAATAATTATACTAATATTCTTACATTTTATTGGCTTGGAGTATCACATCATCACTTACTCTAAAAGTAATGAATAATTTCTCTCACATGTGATCTAAAGTACATTAATGGATAATGAAAAGATAGTTTGAAAAGTTACATTTAAGTTAGCTAGCAATCAAAATCTCATAAAGAAACTTTTTATTATGAAGCATACTTCATGCTAGTTATATATGAATGAAAGAGTAGTTGCTTTCAACTATGTTCAACATTTTGAGCTGGCCTAGTAAAAAATTATTAGCTAGATCAATCAATGTCCAATGTTATCTTTCTGTGAACCAAAAGTGGAAGAAAATTCATCTTGGTAAATAAAAAAAAAATGGAGCAAGGTGAAATGCAATGATATATTTCAACTTATATTGGGTTTGTGAGCGTGTAGTCTTTTTTTTTTATCATCATTATTTTTGCTTTCAACATATTAATAGACTTATTTAAAACTGTATCAAGTTTGAGTCTGTTAATAGAAACTGATAGTAAAAAGTAGAGCTCGTTGGCAAAAAGTCATAATTAATTATCAAACATTATTTTTGTAAAATATAAAATAATGTGAGAATCACCTACTATTCATTTGGTTTAGCTTACTAAAATATAGAGTATTATTAAATCTCATCTTATTTGAAAAGAAAAAGATATTTATAAAGCACACATACGTAACATATTAAATTAATGAACCTCCTTCTGACTATGGTATGCTTCTGGTCTAATTGGTTGGTGATCACCAAAGCAAATATGGGCCAAAAAGTCAATGTTTTTATTGAAGTTGAATTACCGGGATGTACTTATCCTGAGAAAAGTAGTGAATCCTTTAAGAGCCAATCATTTGCAACTTGGGGACCCCTATTCATGCTTTGATTCATATATAAATCATAATCACTTCTTTTTAAGGGAAAAAGAACTGAAAATGAAAGTGGTTTGTCTGAATGTGTCACATACAACTCAATCAGATTGAAATTGCAACACATGACTTAATTAATAACACATGCTTTTCCATCAAATCGCCCAAATAGTATTAGCTCTAAGAAAAATATATGTCACAGAAAATATTTAATTGGTCATGGGCGGAGTTAAAGTTAAATTTACACACCAAAAAATTTACTTTATATAAAAAAAATTGATTTTAGTTCCTAAAAAATATTTTTTGTTTTGCTTCTAACGAAAAGTGACATCTCTTTCTCAAGAAAATAAAATAATTATATCCCTAATTTGCTCCATTTCTCTTCAATCTTTTAATTTTTGCAGACAATTAATGGGCAGTATTTATTGTTCTTGTTGACCTAAAAGAATTAAAAAATTCATTTGAGAATGTAGAGCTTTTGGAAATTTCATGGAACTTAGCTCGATCAGTCTTTCCCAGCTTTTTCCAATTCAGGTTCCTTTCTCAGTCATTACTTGATGTGATTGCAGAAGATAAAATCCATGCTCCAAAGAACCAGGATTGAGCACAAACTTACAAGATATACATTTAATTGCGAATCATATCCAAAATTATAAATTTCTACGATTGGGATTATCACATGTGATCTTTTTTTCAACGCTTGCGCCAGTACAACAAAAATGACCTTGCTCATAATCGAATTATGGGTACAAATGACATGTGTGTTTGACGAATACAATCTATACCCATCTGTTAATTTTGGTACTGAAGTTAGTCCAACGAAAAACCATCAACGACAACTTACTAATTTTTTTTTTTTATGGTGCATAAATAACTAATTTTATTTTTAATTATTTTATTTTGTTGAAAAAATATATATTTATCTACATTATAAAAAAAATGAAATTTTATGCATGAAGAAAATATATTATATAATTAAACCAATTTTTTTTTTTTTTAGTGTGAATGATATATTAGTAAGTGTGTCCAAACAAGTTCACAAATTCATGAGTTTATTAAGAAAGGCAGGAGAGTTTTCACTTTGATTTTCCTTGTCAAGTTGGATTTATTGGGTTAAACAATCAAATTCAAAGAAATCATATCTAAGGGAAAATGAAGTGAAAATGAGTATTGAATGGCAACAAAAATTGGGTAAAAATGTCAAAATTTGAAATATGAAGGGTGAACGCAATGTTTAGCCAAATGCCATCCTTCTTTAAATGCACAAACTTTAAAAAATGTTATTTTTGTTGAGTTTTTGGGAGGCAAATTTTTAATGCTAGATTCATTAATGTTTGTATTACAGAAGTACTTTTTCCTTTCCAACCTACATTATTCATCCTTCATTGAGTCGTTTATTTATTTTTATTTATCGGAAACAAATTCTAAGTAATAATCAAATCTTCAACATTTATATTTGTAAGAAAGTGATTAAAAAATTGAGATAAGATGTCTAAAATTATTTCAAATTGCATGTAGATATTCAATTATTTATGTGTTGTGTTATGTGGATATTGAAGATGCATAACAAATATTTTTATTTCCACCTTAAAAGTGATTTCAACTAAAAGAAATGTAAAAAAAGTTGCAAATTTTGTATTCTTAATTTAACATTTAATTTAATAATAAAATGCTACTTAATACATATAAAATTATTCAAATATTTTTTTTAGTCTATAAAGTTTTTATGATACATTTTTTCTCATTAAACAAAAATTAATACCCTTAAAATTTATATCAATGAAAATGACACTAAAATAATATTGTATGGAGTTAATTAAATAAAATTTAATATTAAAGACCAGAGTTTTAACTAATATAATGTCCAACTAAAAAGCGTTTAATTTGACATGTTTAAACTGTATAAAGTGTACTCATGAATCCATGATCCAATACACCATGGTAATGCGAGCCCAGCCCAGTACTCAGCAATATGTGAATAAAAGATTATTTGTATCTAATAATAATAATAAAAAATTAAAAAAAAATTAATTAAAAAAATAAAATAAAATAAAAATATATTTAAAAAAATTAAATTATTGCTTTATATAAAATGTCTCTTTACTATTAAAATTATAATTGATTCATTTTATTACACATAAGTAAAAAATTATTTTTATTTTTAGCGATTATTATTGGCTTTTTTTTTTTTTTTTGGCTCGGCAACTTTCATTAGCATACAAATTTTTTTTTGTATTCTATAAAAAATATTATTTATGTTTTTTCTACCAAATATAGATTGAAGATACATTAATATAATTAAGACTTAATATAATTAAATTATAATAATTTTTTCTATAAGTACATAATAAAAATGTTCTTTTGTATCATTTACATAATCTTGTTTTTATATAATTCTTGCATTAGGACATTTAAAATTTATTTTTTTTTATATTTTTCAAATTTTTTTTATAATACGTATAAAATAAAAAAAGTTATTTATGTAATATATATAAAATTAACATTTTTATTATGTAAAATAAATAGAATAAATTTGGATGCAGTGGTTATCGGTGATAGTCATATGGCCTTCAATAAGGTTGTTAGTGATAATGGTTGAAAATGAAAATAATTTTTTAATGATGTGGTAATAGAATAAATAGATTATAGGAAGATATTATTGATAAAATAATAATTTTATTTTTAATTTTTTTAATACTTTTTATTCTTTCTTAATACACAGTTCTTTTACTCGCAATATGCAGTATTGAATCCGAAACAAGAATTTCAAAAGTCCAAAAAATCTTTAATCAGTATAGTGGTTACGACTTACGAAAGTCGGAAGCTAGGTAGAATTATCTCTATGTTCAACTTAACACCCACCTGCAAGTCTGCAACTAGAGGGGTAATCTAATAGCAGTGTAAGTTGAATACAATTAGTTCCGGAATAAACAAGAAAGTATATGATTATCGTCTCCAAATATACAAACAAGACGGTTAACTTGTCTTGCAGAACAAACAGTTAACTTTAACCAGTTATTGTAATACACGTTGCAAATCCAATTGCTACTCTCTCTCCTAACTCCCCTCTGTCAATTTGTCCTTCAACAAAGGACAAACCCAAGTCCGAACGACCAATCTCCAACAACATTGTAAAATACAAATATCCATTTCTGAGTTCGACGATCTGATAATTGCATCAAAATCAAGCTCTAGCTTTCTTCTTTTTGATCTCGTCTCTTGCAAAAATTCGACCATACTTCAACAAACATCAGATCGTTAACTTGCGCAAAAGTAGCTCAATCCATCTTTGCTACCATCTCCCTTTCTTTCTCTAGAAAAATGCCATCCCAACAGATTTTGCCCATTACCCACAAACCCCCATACTCATCTTATGAATCACTTCCATCTTCAACATTGCTGAGCGTATCTGCTCTGACAGACAAAATCTTGCTAAAAGAGGAAGACCCAACAACCCGGCTTCTGATTTCTTCCTCGTTTCATGATGAAAATGCAATACCAATTGAGCCCCTTTTGTCCAGAGTTTCAAGCTACACAAGCATCGCCACTACCACTTCTAACAACCACCAGAAGCGGCGGCGTCGGACCGCCAGTGGCAACTCTCTTTCGTCCCTTGCTGACGATGCCAGCCCCCAATCTTTAAGCCGTGAGGTCGAGCACGTCGCTGACGAGACGTTCTTGGTTACTCGATTAAGTTTGAAGCTTTTGAAATATCTTGGGTATATATGTTCTGTAATATCTTCGCTTTGTCTGTTTTGTTGCTTATGAGATTGCTCTCTTATGCCATGCTTGGGATCTTTTTAATAACCCATATTGAGTTTTGTTCAGCTTGTTTTGGGGAGTTAATGTTTGATTGATTTATTTGTTTAAGTAAATAAGTTGAATTGCTAAGGCTTACTATTCTATATGGTATATTGAGTCTCAATTTTGACTCTCCAATGCTTAAACTGATGGGCTTGGATTATGGACTTCAAAATTAGACTTGTTTGAGATTGATAATACAGTGATTTTTGAGTTATAGCTTCATGGAAACATCTTGGACAATTGAAAATTGCTCAACTGAACTTGAGAACAATTTCCATCCATTTCAACAGGACATCCTTACTATTCTTTTGAAGATTAAGTTAGATGGAAATGTTATTTTCATGTGATAGCTGTATTAGAAATAAAATGTTTTATACGAAGTACGCTTATTTTACATATATTGTGGAAATTGATCTAGAAATATTGATTTTATAAATTTGTCTGTGCATAAAAGAAGAAATAAGTTTTGACTATGATCTCAATTAAGAGGAGAAGTACACCGTACAAGGGGAAAGAACTTTCAGAATGCTGTAATGAGGAGATAATATCAGAGGTTACTAAGTGTAAAAGGAATTCTAGTTACTTGGATGGGCATAATCTACGTATATGATTATAGAAGATAAATTAATTAGCTATACTGAATTTTTTGTGTTTGTGTTTATGAGAATGTGAAACTCCAAATTTGTGTTTATGAGGATGTAAAATTCCAATTCCGCATCATGTAATACTTCTTTTGTGTGCTTAAACCTAAGGCCATTAAATTCTTCTTGAACAATGTTTTTAATTCAGGATAGGTTATAGATGGATTACAAGATTTCTTGGCCTTGCTTGTTACTCATTCTTACTTATGCCAGGCTTTATTCAAGGTTTGTCATATTTTTTATGATCTTGTTTGAATTACTAATGTGTTTATGACTTTGTACTTTTTATTTATTTAGATTTTACTCTCTGAACTAGACAAAATAATTTTAGTGGTTTTCATAAGTAGGACTTTGAAAACCATCCGGGACATGAACTTGACTGTTTTTTTTTTTTTCAGTTGGGTATTATTATTTCTTCTCAAGTCGGGTCAAAAGAAGTATAGTATATGGTGATCAACCAAGAAATAGGTAGATTTTGCATTTGAGCTTGAATACGTTTCCTGTTTAAATTGATGCTCTATTTGATTCCAGGACTTTTCTTGCATTGATATCTGAAATTTTTACTTCAGGCTGGATCTGTATCTACCCAAAAACACTGACGGGCCAAAACCAGTCATTGCATTTGTTACTGGTGGAGCCTGGATTATCGGGTGAGTGTACTCCACAGTAATCTATTTATGTGATTGAATTCTTATGATCACTGTAGCTACAACCATGTCAATTGATTTTGGTATTGAAATTAAGTTATGGAAGTTGCATGCATTTTGGTTGTGTTATTATTAGCTTGGTTCCATTTTTCTTTTCTTCTCGAACTGATACTGAAGTCACATTTCTCTGTTTTCAATTGTTTATGCTTGTTTTGTAGGTTCGATGTCGCAACAATTCCATTTCCTTTGTTCAAATTTCACCTAAATTGTCCTTTTTTCACCTGTTGCTATACTCATTTTTTACATAAAGACTAAATACTTTATTTTCTTGGTAATGCAGTTATAAAGCATGGGGTTCTCTTTTAGGACAACAGTTATCAGAAAGAGACGTCATAGTAGCATGTATAGATTACAGGTGATTTAGAAGCTTTTAAATTCCACTTCTTTTTTTCTTTCTTTCTTTCTTCCTTTTTGTTTTTTTCCTTTTGTAAATCACTCCATCCTGTAACAAATAGTACTTTAAACAAAAATGAAAGTGTAAACAATTGTATGCACAATTCTGTAGGTTTTGGCTTAGTCATTAGCTTGTCTAATGAGAAAAGTAGAAGGAATGAAGTTCATGACTCTTTGATTGGTAACTGTAACGTAAAAAGAGCATTGCTTAACTTGCATCACATATACCTACCATAATGCTAGTTTTAATTGGCGTCTTTATCCAGAAACTTCCCTCAGGGAACCATCAGAGATATGGTAAATGATGCTTCACAAGGCATCTCATTTGTGTGCAATCATATTGCTGAATATGGAGGTGATCCTAATAGGTAAGAAGAAGAACATTAGAGTTCTATACAACTTCATGAATGAATGTTTTTTGGCATGCTAAAAGTGGTATTTGTGTTTTGCTGAATTAGGATTTATCTAATGGGACAGTCAGCTGGTGCTCATATCGCTGCTTGTACACTCGTGGAACAGGCAGTCAAGGAGGCTGGTGAAGGAGAGAACATTACTTGGAGTGTCTCACAAATAAAGACTCACTTTGGTTTGTCTGGAGGGTAAATCTTGTTCAAACTTCTTGAGAAATTCTGTAGAACATTCCCTCACAATGATTCTCATGAGAAGATTATTGTGAAAACATGAAACCACTTAGCAGACTGATCCTGGAGTAGTGGCTGAACTACCAGGCTGCTGGGAAGTAATAGCTGGTTGAAATAATTAGTTCTATTTAATGAAAAACATAACTAATAAATTGTTGGATACGAAATTACTTGACTGTGGATGTAACTCTTGTAAGATAAGATTATAACATAATGTCTCTTTTTCAGTTTTACATATGATCACATTGTGACCTTTATATTTCTTAGCATACGTCATTGTTTTAGGGTAGAGCTCCTTTACTTTAGCATTAAAGGCTGTAACTATATTATGATTTTTATGGTAAAATGGACAAACAGGTACAATTTGCTTGAGTTGGTAGATTACTTCCATAGCAGAGGTCTGTATCGTAAAATATTTTTAAGGTATACCCTTTGTCTCTTATAGAGTGATCTTATGCTGACCAGTGTAATATCTTAGGTATCCTTATTACTGAATTCAACTTTTCTCCGTACTCATCTTCATACAGCATAATGGAAGGAGAAGAATCCCTGAGAAAATATTCCCCTGAAATAGTAATACAGGACCCAAATATTAGAAATGCAGCTTCTCTACTACCTCCAATTGTTCTGTTTCATGGTACTGGAGATTATTCAATACCATCTGATGCAAGGTATAGTTTTCTTTTGAAGTGTGTGGAGCTTTTACTTATTTTTATTTTTTATTTTTTAGGTATAACTGATTGTGCCATTCTTGGGTGATACTGCAGTAGAATTATTTAAATTTGAAAATGGAAACCTGCCTTTTTGCAATCTTATAATGATCTGTTGGACCAAAGGGTTGTCCTTCAAAGTTTGTTATTAAAGAATGTCTCTCTTCTTCATTTGTCTGCGTGTTTCCTATTTTCCTGTTGTATCTCCATTATCAAATGCAGGGGTAAATGGGGCTTCAAAGTTTCTGTTTGAAGGTGGCCAAATACAAGACGTCTATAGGCATTATAGAATTTTTTTTAATAAGAAACATAATATTATATTAATATAAGTAATATTTACAAAGGTATAAAAATGATCAATAATCCTCTTACAAAAGAAAACACTAAGATAGACTATAATAACTACATGCTCTGTGGCTATCCATTACAAAGCTCTAATACCTATCTATGATATATAATCTAGTAACGACCCATTAAAACTTACAAAAAACTGAGAATAATATTTCAGTATGAACAAACACCCATGATCATGCCGATAATAAAGCTCTCACAAAAAAGTTATTACTCTCACTCTCGACCCAAACAACTGCTCATACCTACAATTCCACAATACCCTAGCCTTTGAAGCCTTGCAACTTTCTCCATATATAAAACATTTCCAAAAATAATGATTAACATGATAATCAGATGGCCCATTGTATCCCCATGTTCCTTTGTAACTTGGACCAAAGAATACGTGCAATTGGATAAAGCACATTATTTAAGAGAGACAAATATTGGTGAACTTCAATTGAATATGGTCATTTGTGTTCACCTTACCAAGATTAAGCAACCACTTTATAAACTTACCTTTGTTATATTGATGCAAAGTGATCAAAAACTTGTATATTGGGATCATCCCTAAGAACCTCAGAATACAATATAGATGAGAAGCAACAAGATTAATACTTAGGCCATATCCTTCTACCACTGCTATTGGCTGTTATTATGACTCCTTTTAACTTTGACATCATTCTCGATAAATCTTTTACTTTCTAAACTTGAAATTCTAACATTGTTGCTACATGGGCGTTATGGAGTCGTTGCTGTTGTATGGGTGTTATAGAATCCTTTCTGTTATATAGATTGCTTTGGGCCCTACATTGCTGGAAAAGTTCTGTTAGTACTTGTAAAGGTTTTACTAATGTCATAACAAAGGAGGAAGGAACCATGTTATTGAAGAATGCATATCAGGTTGCGATATAGTTAGTTAGTGTTGTCATTTTCTCATTATTTGCAAATAGGAATTGCTTATGTTAACCCAAACATGGCAGGTCTAATAGAACAGAGTTAGTGTTAAAAAAAAGTCTTTTAACACTAGAGATGCTAACATTAAGAAAATTTACTTTTCAGAGCACTCGTTGACATCTTTTCTATCGTTGATCTTTGAGTTTGACCTTGATTGATTGAAAAAAAGGGGGGAAAACCAATGAAATTATAAAACACTTAGATGCTTAAGCCTTATGTTAATCGTTGTAGGCTTGTAGCTCTATGCCTCTTATTCTAGATATGAAATTACAAAACAGTAATCTTATTCTAGCTATGAAAGATCCTTGTTTTGGTGACATAGATACTGATTACATTAAATGCACTAGATGTGAAATCCGACAAGATTCAAAGCTAGAATTTTATTCTTCTTCTTTTTCTTGTGTTATTTTTATATTATTTTCTTTTTGATAACATTTAGAACTATTTTGGGAAGTATGATGGACTCTGCGTGTGCAAAATAGCAAATATTTCTCAGGCTTTGGTTAACATTTTATTTTGTACAGCAAAAATTTTGCAGAAACACTTAAGAGACTAGGAGTTAGAGCTGAATCTATTTTATACAAAGGAAAGACACACACAGATTTGTTTCTTCAGGTAAGGTTTCCTGGGTTGGTTCACTCATCATATTTCTGAATGAAGTCATTCACTTCCTTTTTTAAGGCTCATAAATCTCACTATTAGATAAGTAAAATTTGTGTGAGTTACCGTCCAAAACACATTGTTTTGTTAGGCTAAGGGCATTTCCATTTAATTATGATCTGAGAACATTGTGACTGACAAGAAAATAACAAATAACGATAAAAAAGGCTTAAATAAAAACTTTTGTATTTAGGCCAAACTTAATATTAACTTATTAGTGCCTGAAATTTGACTATTTAATTCGTATAACTTAGTCATGCAATTTTTAAAATTTTATAAATAGGCCTTAAATTTTTTGAATCATATAATTAACTTTTAAAATTAATGTATAGGTTCCAAAATTTAAAATCACATACATTTGCTTGTTAGTTGATAAATTAGGACTGATATGTTGAAAAATTTTGAGGACTAAATCATACAATTTAAAAGTTTATAGATCTATCTGTAAACCATAAAATTTTAAAAATTTGAAAATTAAATAATATGTTTCAAGAGTTTAGGATCACATAAGTTGGTAAGCTTGGGACGAATAAAGCAATTTACTCTAGCATTTATTAAGTTGATGAATTCTCAGAAAGAGAAAAGAAAAGTTATATATTTGGTGTAACTAATGTTCAGGATCCAATGAGAGGTGGTAAAGATCAGATGTTTGAGGATTTAGTGGCCATCATACACGCTGATGACCCTGAGGCTACTGCCAAAGATGAAGTGGCTCCCCCAAGAAGACGTCTTGTACCTGAATTCATGTTGCAACTTGCTCGCCGTGTTAGCCCCTTCTAACCATTTTTGTTTCATTTTTATTTTTAGAGAAATTCTATTATTTGTTGTGTAATCACTCATTCACTCTACTACATATTTGCACGTTTCAAAGAAAAATTGCATTCTATTTCTTTGCAATATTGGCTATGTAGATAGAGATATCAGTATAGTAAGTGCTTGATTGTAGTAAGAACATTTGTAATTAGTTCCATATGATGGATTACCTAACCTACTTCCAAATATGTAATTTATTTCATTGTAGATCGACTTACATGGGTTGGGTGACTCTGAAGTCCCCACATTACAGTAATGAATTTAAAAGTTCTAAAACAAAAGAACCAGAAGATAACTAGGCTACTGTGATACACATTATTTCCTGGCTGATCATCTTCCATGGTGAAAGTAGTGAGCTAGTAATTTGGTTAGTTCTTTGCAGGAGCTTTTCGACCTTTTCCCTGTTCGGTCATTTATTGTTTTGTCGGTGAAACACTTGAAAATTAATATAAAGCATACATAAACGAATACTTGTCACAAACGCAAATGTCACAGCATAATCATAACTGTAATATCTAATCAAACTCGGTCAAAATATTAAATGATTTTTCCTATATGCATATTTCAATGATTTAATTAGTTTGTTTTCCTTGTATGCATGAAATACCTTCTTTTTAGGCTCCTGAGGCTTCTGTGCCGCCTTCTTTGAGGCCGGTTTGGTACCTGGAGCTTTAGCTGTAGCATCACTGGCCTTGACAGCAGGTTCCTTCTTGGCCTGTGCAAACAATTGAGTACCGACTGGTTTCTCAGCTTTCAATGAGGCCATAACTCTTAATAACTCTCTAACAGAAGAATAGAATTAAGCTTAACTGAGATGAATGGTTACAACTTTGAACTATAATTTGCATGCTCATTTTATAAAAGGAATTAGAATCGCAAGTTACATGAAAAAGTAAGAATGATATTGGAATAACTGATATGGGGAGGTTTTGAAAAACCATCCATTCAGCATCTGATGCTATATATGATGCGATTTTTACTGGTTTTGAATTAACCAGTCTTGTAGCATCATGAATTAATATCAATACTTTAATAGGAAACAAACTGGTTCGTTCGTGTTGTGATGAATTTTGGCATGGTATCTGAATAAAGCTATCAATGTGGAACTTGCTGACGAATGGTATGTTAAAAGAATCAAATAACCTTTTATGGGTTTTGTAAAACTAGTTTTAATATTGCTACTGAATCCATTATACCAACGATAATATTAATCTGAAGATCATCAATGCTATTTTTGTTGCTAAACATCATCAATGCTAGTTGAACAAACTAAGTAATGCGCTTGAGAAAAATGCTTGTCGTTTCAATTCTTAAATTGTGATTTGATAAGATATGGCATGTTATGCTAATTCAATCTTAAGTTTTGTGATGATCTTCAATTACAAAATTTCTATGAGATCCATACAAACAAAAAGCCTGGACATTAAATATTGGATCTTCCCAACTAGGGATATCTTGTATTTTCTTATGAAACTTACGGTCTTGCATGCTTGTTATTTTGATGAACCAAAGGCCTATACTTCATTTAGATTACATTTCAGTGGTCTATGACTCAGAAATAAAGTTCTAGTGAACTCTTCCCTGCAACCAACAATACCACAACATATCTCAAAACTACGGTAAAGATAATTCAGTGAGTCCAACTTTTACGTCCCATTTTTAGTGTGCTGATATGTGCTACAAATTATTCACATGCACGTGACAAATGGAAGAGAAGATTTAGCAAAGTGGCATAAAAGCTAAAATGGAAAAAATTATTTAAAATTGCTTATTTATTATTAATCTTACTAGTGATGCATAAAAAGTGGGTATGTCCAAGTAATATTATTTTATCGATGATTAGTTCAAATGTCTGAATTGTAATAACACAACAAAGGTTGCATAAAAGATATTTGTAAAGAGGGAAGAGATTTCATATGCTCTTTTTCATGTCTAGATTCAACTAATTGAATTATCAATTAATTCTAAGTAGATATTTTAAAAAGAATTTAGAGAATATATATATATATAAAAAAAAAAAAAAAAAGGGCAATGCAATATGAATACCATACTTTGATATTTATCATTTAAAAGAAAAGGCAATACCTGCAAGTAGGCTCATAATATATGCATGACTCAGAAATATCTAAGTAGCAAGAGAATAGGCATCAAATAATACCAGCATATATGATTAGACTCAAATTAAGAAGCATCTGATACATCTATCTCTCAACTTTGATGTTTCCAGTTCAGTTATTCCATTCCTAACCATTTGCTCTGTAACTAGAGATTCTAATTCCATGTTACTCTGAGGAACCTAACTATAAAATGGTTCATTTGTGATCAATAATACTCGATCGAGGCCATCAACTTATAACTCTTAATTTTGTTTAATATCCCAAAAAAAAAAAAAACAACTTCATAGTAAAATGGCAACCCTCAAGCCTGAAAAGCCTCCTGGTGCTCAGTCCACTGGTCCGGCAAAGAAAGAGAACACCAAAGCTCCGGCCTCCAAATCTGGCCCCAAGAAGACCGAGGTCAAGCCTCGGGAGCCTAAGAAGAAGGTGAATATTCATGGCTATATGTGACTCATAATTAGTTAAAGTAATGCTCATGTAAAATTATTATTAGTTAAGACATACAATAAATAATAAATATGGCACGAATTTTAATGAAAAATATAAAATTACTATATAAGATCATGTTTTAAATAAGTAGTGGTTGATAACATTTTTTAATTAGTTAACATCCATATTTCTTCTTAACCATCAATAAATTTTTTTAAAAAAATACATTCATAAAAGTGATTCATTATAGGTTATTGATTGTGCTAACAAGCTTATGCTGTATATCTAATTGGTTTTTGAAATTGCTTTGCTAGGCAAGTACAAGTAAGCCAGCCACCAAGAATTGATAACAGAATGAAAAGCATATGCTGTGGTGTTACATTTTGATTTGGGATCTATAAATGTCAATTTGTAACGCTTGGATTGTTATATACATCCATGGCCTAAATAAATAAACTACTCTTTAGTGTAAATCTTTTCCTATGCTTTTTCTTGGCCTTTTCTTTTTGTTTGTTGGAGTGTTTTTTTTAGTTTTTATTTTGTTTGCTCTAGCGTTTTTATTTAAGAGAAAAATACTGACATAATGATCATATTTTTTAAAATTACGCTTAATTAAATAAATTCAAATTTAAACTAAACTTACATTTTTTTTTTTTATATATAAGTGAGTTGTTAGATTCTCTTATATAAGTCTCAAAATTTTAAAAATCGACCAACACTCTTCAACAAAAAGTTGTTTAGCCAACATTAATTTCATTTAACACATAATTCGAACATTTTTTAACACAAAGGTTTTAAACCCGATAACATAGAGACTTAAGCTCTAAATACTTTTTTTTTTTTTTTTTTCACACCAGAGAATTGATGACAGACGCAAATTTCACTTCATAGATGGCATACCATACTATATTAGATCAAATCAATCAATCATTTGACATCTTAAATTTATATCTTGGAATTGTGTTATTGAGTTTAAAGTCTAGTTCCCTCTGGTTAAAAAATAATAATAATAATTAAAGCATACCATAGTATATTAAATCAAATTAATCAATTATATGACATTTTAAATTTATATCTAAGAATTGTGTTACTGAGTTTAAAGTCTAGTTCCCTTTTGTTAAAAAAAAAAATTAAAGTATTTATTTGTTAAATGGATCAAAGTTTGAATAACTAAGAAGTTACTTCGTCATTTTTCTTGCTATTATAATGATAAAAAATAAATTATTTGATTAAATTAATTTTATCATTTGAATATTTAAATAAGTGTAAATTTATGCTAAAAATATGAACAAATACCACATAAATACAAGGGTACGTGCTCAACACACATAAAACAACATTATTGATACACTCTTCTCGGGGAAAGAATGTTGCGGTACATATACAGACGTAAGATGTGACACATGGCAATCCCCTAGTGGGCACATGCTTCCTTAGAGAGGAGAGAGGGTTTTATGTCCCAAAAAAAACATTTGTATGGGTTAAATTTAAGAATGACCTGAATAATATACCCATTTGCATTAGTTCTCATTAAGGGAAACTAATAATACATTTTTAAAATTATTAAGATATATTACATAATTATATACTTTTTTTTTTATAAGCAAACGAAACAAATTCATTAAAGAAGAATCCGAAATATAATCTTAAAAGACATTAATTATAAAAAATACATCACAATTCTAAGAACACGGTCAAAACTGGCATACAACGATAAACTCAAATCAGTGAACAAATATAAATGAGGGTTCCATAAAAGCTCTATATTACGACTCAAGCTAATGTCTGACTCAATGTTTAAAAAAAGTGAATAAATCTCAAAATCAGAAATTGTAAAAAGAAAATATTTGAATACCACATCAACGAACTTACTAACCATAATACCTACATATTTCAAAGTATACTAGAAATAGCAGGACAAATATAAAACACACATTAAAACAAACACAGATAAAATACCAGAAAACTAAAATATCCCCTTACTCCACCGATGAAAGGAACTCGCTGGAAATAACCCAATACCGCCACAAGAACAGCCAAAACCAACCAATTAGAAAAGCACCAAAAACCAAGAGAAGGGGGAAGAAATTGACGCTGAGGAACATAATCTCCAACCGGCACCAACTCGCCACCGTGGGGTGGTACAAATAGCACACAAAGGCACAAAAAACGTAAGCAGCGTCGGAGATGAAGTCCCAAGCACAAAAACACCACCCTAGTAGAAGGACAGAAATAACTCGCCGCCATGTAGAACCGCACACAGCTCTCCAAGCCAACAAAACTCGAGCAAACTCGAAGGCAAGATCTAGAAAACAAACTCGCGTCGAGAAGGCAGGGAAACTAAATAGGGAAAAATAAAAGAAGAACGCCAACGAAAAAGAAATGAGATTTTACATAAAGGTACACTTAATTCATATAAATTTTTTTCCATATGCCCTTCACTTGCAACCTATAGATTCTCTTGGAGAAGAGAGGCGTGTGCACCTGATATCTGTGGGATACTACCTACCGTGGTATATAAGGGTGTTCATTAGATCGAAACCGCTAGTTTTATACTCATTCGATCCGATGGTAGGATTGAAACATCCTAATCCGCATCCGATTCGATAATATTTCAAATTCGATCCGAAATTTATTCGGATTGGATTCGATCAATAAACTTAATTAACTCTATTTTAATATTTTTGAATAAAAAATTAAATTTTTTATGTAACATAAACATATTTAAGCTAAAATAAACCTTAAAAAGTTAAAATACCAAATAAAAATGTTGAATTACAATTGAAAATGTTCAAACATACATAAAACAAAATAATACAATATCAATTACAATATTCATTTAAATAAAATTAACAATTTATTCAAATGATAAACAAAAAGCATAGTTCATTGTTTTGTTTGTATTATTTTTGTTATAAAAAAATATTTTAAAATTTTTAATTTTATTATTGTATTTATATATAATGTGGTGTATAATATAAATAAAAATTATCAATAAAAATATGACATGTGTATAAATTTAAAATATATTTATTTTTTTCGGTCGGATCGGATGATAAATAATGAAATCTACTATCTGATTCAAACCGAACGGATTGAAAAAATTTCAATCCAATCCGATCATCGGATCGAAACCGTTCAAAAATTAACGAATTTAAACGAATTTTCTGAACCCTCTAGCGGTATATGATCAAACATATGTTCACAAATTCCTATAAAGAGAGACTTTCAAAGGAATCATGTTTAACGTTTTGGATAGATGCTGATGCTACCGCAGTTTAATGACACGCATACCTGAACAAACTAATGGTACAAATTGTATTTCAAAATCTGACTTAAACGAGGCAGAAAAACCTTATATGCCAAACCACAAGCAACCAATAATATATGCATTTAAATAATACTTACTCTTTCACATTAGCTTTTTTGATTTTATTTTTCTATTTCAGATTTAAATTTAAAGTAGTTAAATGTGTGACTTTTGAAAACATCATTCGTTTTTTTTTCGAAAACATCATTCAAATACACACTTCTTGCAGCAAGTTTCAATTTCTATGGAGTATCCAAGCAAAAGGACATTTTTCTCAGCCGGTATTCCTCATTCCAGCTGCAATACCATTGATGGTGATAAGCAGTGCATCTCTGAGTTTATTGTTATCTTCATCACATCTCAACCTCTTAAGTATCTCAACTTGCAACATGTTCATTGGATTCAGATAGGGAAGTCTGTTCTCAATAAGCCTCCTCAAGGTCCGATTATTCCCGGATAATTTTTCATTCCCACTAATCACCAGTACATATTTCTCTGTGGTTGCAAGCTCCATACGCAATTGAGAACCAAGTTGACGCCTGCTGGGGGACACAAGGACTTCATCATATCGCTTGGCTATAGGACCATCTGCCTTACCTAGAACCATCTCTATAAGGTCTAAGGTAGACCTAAAGAAGGGCCACTCTTTGTACATTGCATTAAGGTCTTCAGTATGACCCTTGTCACAGACACCCTTTAAACCTGCTCCAACTCCAAGCCAGGCTGGAAGAACAAATCTAGTTTGAGTCCAGGCAAAGACCCATGGAATAGCCCGAAGATTCCCTATACCCGTTGAGCTTTTTCTTCTTGCTGGACGGCTTCCTATGTTAAGGAATCCAAGTTCAGACTGTGGTGTAGCCTCATTAAAGTATGCAAGAAATTCTGGATTTTCATATACAACACTCCGGTAATTTTGGCAACTAATTTTTGAGATTTCTTCCATTAAGTTACGCCAATTTGCTTCCCGTGGTGGCTGTGGAGGACGCATAGTTGCAAGCAGCACAGCTGTTGTGTAAATCTCTAGCTGTCTTACGGCTACTTGTGGAAGACCAAATTTTGCCTGTACCATCTCTCCTTGTTCAGTTGAGCGCAGTGTTCCCTACAAAAACATGTCATTATAAGTTGCAGTTGATCAACCAGAAGTGGTCTTGTTTTAACAGTCTATTTGTCCACTATTTCTCCCATTCCTTATTCGTCAAATCCTTAATCCCAATCGCCTAATCTTTCTCCCTTTTCATATATCCTATCTCCCTATCTGTTCTACATCATGCTGTTAATTAAAAAGGAAACAAAATGCACCACAATTTCCAAGGTATAAATGAGGTAGAAATATATACCATAACAGAGCCAGGAGGTTGGGATTGAATGGCAAGATATGTAGGGCCACCGCCACGACCAATACTGCCTCCACGCCCATGAAATAGGGTAACTTTGATACCATATTCATTGCATGTAGCCACAACATCCTCTTGAGCTTTGTACAGTTCCCATGCAGCAGTAAAGCGTCCAGCATCTTTACCAGAATCAGAATATCCTACCATTACCTGTAAGACAATAAGCTCCACGAGGTTTTTATCAAATCCACCAAATTCCATTAAGAAATGGCATTTGACCTTAAACAATCACCTCTTGGTGCCCATTATGGTTCTTAATTATATGCTCCCTGTACCAATCAATTGATAGTAATTTTCTGATAACTGAGCCAGCTCCCCTCAAGTCCTTCACAGTCTCAAATAGAGGAACCACCCGCAGCCTGTTTCAAGATGCATGCCAAACTATAAAATTCAGTATAAATTTCATTTGGTAAATCCTATAATTTCTATATCTGTTGAATGCATGAATAGGTTGATCTAGTGTTCTATAACCGACATTTCTTAGGTTAACTTTGGTTATTAAGTTTGCGAACCATACCCAACCCTAATTGGAGGCTAGTGGCGAAAAAAGTAAGACTTACGTTCCGCCGGCACATGGTCTTCCCAGCTCACCGCTAACAGCAAGTCGGGAATCCTTCTGTAAAAGCTCGACAGCAAGAACATCACTTGCCTACCATTTATAAAGCCAAAAAATAAACCTTTTAGTGATCTATGGAATAAATTATCAAATAATTAAAGACTGAAAATGAATTCATCTCTGAAGTATCAAACATCATTTCTCCCTTGTTTCAAAGACAGAAATATTCGTAGGATGAAATTCAATTAGAATAAATTTTCATACACTCGATGCCATAGAAATCACATAAGCTCCAAGTGACTCGCTTCCCAACTCGGCAGCAACTCGGAAGGTGTCCAATACTTCTTTCACATCAGAAGCAACCTGATAAGACCAATAATAGGGCATTATTGAATTTAACACATACTACAAACTACAAAGTAGATGATTTTGCGTTGATATATAATTAATGGCTTTCTAGTATCTTAAAAAAGATTTAACCTTTCCTTATCTCTAATGATGGTCGAGGGGGTGTCAATATTGATCCTTTCATCTTAGAAAATAATTTTTTTTAGAATTCAAATCTTTTCAGAATTGTAATCCACATAATCAGAAAAGTACCTGTATACTTGGGGGGACTAGAGGCCTCTTGCCTTTTAGCTCTCTTGTAAGGAAGTCCAGCTTCTTTTCTTCATCCCACTCACTATATGTACCCAAATCTAGATATCTAGTAATTGCATCAAGTGTTTCAGCATGTCTACCAGATTCCTACAACATTGAAAAATTAGGTTAGGACACAGAACCAGGGCAAGTTGCTCGTTGTTAAAGCAGTAAGACAAACCTGACGCAAGTCAAGCTTCAACAGCACCATCCCAAAGGTAGCAACTCTTCTTATCAGGTCAGCAAGACGACCATCAGCTAGCACACCAGACCCAGACGATTGCTGCAAAAAGTTAAGAGTCATATTTCAATAGAGAGATGAAATGTTAGCATATGTGTGCAGTCCTTTGTGATGGGAAAGCATGTGTGTGTAGCACGTATGCACGTGTTTGAGAGAGGGGGGGAAGGGAATTACCAGGGATTCATAGCACAAAAGCAGTGGATCCAAAAGTTGAATAGATGTCTCATAATAATCCCAAGGATCATACTCACAGGGAAGATCCTCCAGAAGAAGCTCAAGCCGCCTTCTTGTTTTGATAAGCTGCGCTCACAGTACATCAAAAAATTTCAACTTAATGTACTCAGAAAAATTCAAACCTATATTTGTTTAAAATAATTTTCCCATAAAAGAATTTCCAGAATCGAATACCCATGCAAGAACACAGAGACATCTATTCATCTAATACCAACTTCATCAAGTAGCCATTTACAACACATTTTGACATTTAAGAATCCATATGACATGATCAGAAAACAATACCTTGTCGTTGACATCACCCAATACAATTCTATAAGGAGAAATGCTAGATCGCTGATGATGACTTGGCTCTAAGAGCTTCCGGAAACTGGACCGGAATTGGGATTCTGCAAAAAGTTTCTTCTGACTCTGAGAAAGGAGTTGAGAAGAATTGAAAGAAGTATTCCTTGATATTGAAGAAGATTGAGGAGCAGTAGAATTAGAAGAAGCTCCATTGGATGACGTCTGTCCAGAGTGAGTCAAATCCTGAATTGAAGACCCTACCCTATCTTTAAAGAAGACTCTACATTCTAGTAAGCAAAAGATAAAGAGAACAATTGAATGCATAAATCAAATGAAGGCAAAAACCTAAAGCATGCTTTACCTGACGTTTCAGTGGCATGTACTCAGTCCCAGGAAGTTCTAGTTTAGGATGCTGAGATCCACCATCATTACATACTACACGAAGAGGAAAAAAATTGTCAACTATGTGCATCTGGAAAATGTTTCAGTAGTTATATCTAATGCTAAATCAAGAAAATAATCATCAGACATAAAATTACTACATGAACAATTTTCATAACATATAGAGAAAAAATAATTAAAAAAACAATGTCAGGTTGAGATTCTTAACCTTAAGACCAACTTCAATAGTATTTCAAAAATCCAAATCACTTTTCACACAACCCCTTGACCTGTTACATCACTACAATGATACAGATAAATACCCGTAAAAGAGGGTTGATCAGCCCTTGCTGGGAGTTGTGTTGGAAGGGCAGAACTGTTGTGACTCAGTAGACCTCTATGTGAAGATTGGTTCCAAGTTTCACGACCATCATCAGATGAATTATCTGAAAAAACATAGTCTAATTATTGTCGAATTGCAGAAGTAGATATCAACAATGTGAAAATAAACAGAAATAAGAATCAGAAATCCAGTAAAGATGAAAAAACATATATTAATTTAATAGCTTCTATCAAATGATTTTCTTTGTATTTGACATGGTCGTTATCATCGTCAACTCATGTTTATGTCCATCATATATAAAAGAAAATATAATGAAACTAATGACAAATTCAAATTATATCATATAAGTTCAACCACTCTTTAGCTAGGGAACCATGCACTCTACACGAATATCAAGTAGATATTCATCAGCATATCATAATGTTATGAACAATATATACCGAGTTCTGACGTGCATATAGACAAGACAATAAATTGTGTAGAAAACACACTACAAATCTTTATCTTCATACTGAAGCAAAAACCAAGCCAAGTTTCTTTCAAATATTTTACAGAGGCAACAAGAAGACAATTGAAATAGTTCACCTTCTTCTAGAATATCATTTGCTAGTCTTGACAATCTGTCACTGCATCGATTCATGGATAGTTCAAATTTTAGGCTATCAATTTCCCGAATGTAAAGATCAATAGCCATCCACCTAGACAGTAGAGAGACATCTCGTGTAACCTGAAGCAAAATAAACATTGCTTTATGTTATCATATTTATTTGTTTATTAATTCATTCAACTAATTATTTTTAAAAAATAGTGTCTCAACTGACTCATAACTAAAACAAGAGAGCCTCAAGTTTCCATCTTAGTATAGTCTATAGACCAATGGAGAGCATCATGATTTTGGCGACGGTTTTTACATTAAACCAATTCTCAAACAAAGGGAAACCATAAGAAAACAGACAAAGAACAATGAAATCACCAACGAATCAATAACACTAAATCGTGAAAGAAAAGCATAACTTTCTAGAATAATACAAACAAACTACAGGTATGTTTCCAGAAAACCCTGTGATGGAACAAGTAACCATGAGACTTTATTTTGACAAAAACACAGCTATAGAGAAGGAAGAGAGTTAGTGAGCACAGGTTAGACAGTTAAATGTTGGTCAATTAGATAACAGAATTTAACTAGAGCACAATCTTAAAAATTCATTATATGGAAAAATGAGAGGATCACATACAATAAATAGTTTTGACTGGCATGTTTCTAGAACAATAAAAATATCATAACAGATTAGTAAATACATCTAAAGCTTAAGTATATGCGGAAAGATCGGTGTGTCATGAAAGCCTCTGCTACTGGTTAATAATTCGTACCAATAGTCATATTTCATCTAAAAATACTATAATGAAATATGTATAGCCAAACTTAATAGAATAATTAAAACAAACTGTGTGATTCAGAGATACCACCTTTGCTGTGACATTCGGATTCCCATCTCTATCACCCCCCATCCAAGATCCAAACTTAATAGGTGTGCAAGTCAACGGGAGTGCCTTTCCTGTATGCTGATCAATTAAAAAAAAAATACAAACCTTCGAAATAAATTATATCAAATTTAAGTGAAAAGCATAAAAATCACATGCAAAGAAACAAATAAAAGAAGATTTCCAAAGGAACTATACCTTCTTTAAAGCATTGCTGAGGCGGCGTAGATAATGAGGTACAGCTTTCCATAGTGACTGCTCAACAATGTTTAAACCTAACATGATGAAGAATGATCTACTCATCAGCATCAATGCTTAAAGTATCAAAATTCAAAGCACTAGTACCACTAATAATATATTTAGATTTAAGGAGCCTACCAGCCCTAGCTTCATCTACTGGTGTAGGCTTATGTCGCCTAAGTTCATCTGTTTGCCATATTGAAGTTATCTCTCTAACCTGCAAAAAATATATATCACAAATGAAATTAAAAATAAAAAGGCATTTCTAAAGAACAAGAGAGACTTCATAAAAATAAAAACATACAACAAAGACACAAACGTCCAACTACCCAAGCCTGACAATGCCATAGTGCCTTTAAGAAGAAGGAAATGAAGTTGGAGAAACAATACCAGATCTTCAATCAACTTTTCTTGATCTTCAAAGCTTAAATCAGGTCGGTCTTTATAATCTAAAAGATGCTGTAAGGAAATATATATATTTTTATAAGGTTGTTACAGAGCATTTTAAGAAAGAATAAATATACCAAAGACATTATCTTACAGCAATCCTAATGTGTTTGTATTGCAAGGTACGCCGATTTATTTGCGTGGGATGTGCAGTAAGAACAATTTCAATCTCCTGATACAAGCAAAAGTTAAATTTTAATATATGAATAATAACTTATGCCAAAACCTACTTAGCAGACATGCTCTCTTTGGCTGCTGAAGAGAACAGTATCAGTAACGTCATTAAGAGTTTAGATATCTTACAACAAAGCCTTCTTGGAAAAGGAGGGAGAGAAAAAAAGACCCGCACAATAGAATATTTAGCCTCAGTGAGGTAAGTCCTATAATTCTAAAAGTTCAGAGGGCATAAATTTGAAATTATTCTCTTTTACTTTCACACACATGGAAAAACTAAATTAATATGCAAGTAAAATCATCAAAAGGAATACTTCAATCAAACTAACAGTAGACCTGTTTGCAAACAGTCTCATAAAGCTCATCTGGCGATACTCCACCTTGCACAAGCTGATTAAAAACGTCATCACAAGATTTTGATAGAATTGGCACATTCCGCTGCTTGCGAACCCTGCATCACTCATATTTGCGTTAATATAAAACATAAAGCTGAGTAGCTAACGGTTTCGAAATTAAGACATATTGTGTTTTCTTGTAAAGTTAGATGAAGAAAGTCACCATACTTTGCAGATTCTTAGTCTTAAGCACCATCGTCAAAGATATTATTCTGTTGTTAGAAGCTTGAGGGGATAACTAGATACTACATTAGAAATTCCTCATGGAAATTGAAAATTTTAAATAAATACTGTATATAGTACATACCAATCTGAAGGTCTTCACTCTTCATACCTCATTTCCATTTTGACACAAATATACAAATTCATACTTGAGCTACTAACATGACATAATTTCCAGCTCCCATTGTTACATATAAGAATGGTAAACAAAAAAACGTTTCTAAAAGTTACACTCCATTTTAAAGTCATGAAGGCTATTATTGTTTAACAATTCATTCTGGTTTCTCAGTAAGAAGCAACAGACTGAGCAAATAACAAATTGCAATATTACCTGTGATGAGTTTCAGCGATACTCAATAAATTGAGGTAATGGCTAAATGCACGAGCCATAGTCAGAGCTTCCTCTAATGACATCTTTGATATCTCTGAAGCGAGTTGCTTTTCTAGCAGCTCGGCTGTGTCCTCCATCCCAGCCATCCTCATGTTACAGGCACTCTGAAAGCCACAATCAAATCAATATTATTTTCCCTATATCTTATAACCCCGAAGCCTCACGAAAAAATTGATAATTGAGTTTCAGCAACCAAAACAAAATATAACGAAAACCCATATCCCATTTTACTTTTTTATTGATTTCTACCTTTATTTCACTTGTTCTCCCTGAAAGCAAATGAAACCCAAACACTATATTAACATGTTTATGAACTCTGTTTGGTTTCTGAGAAATTCAGAATTTCAACATTTGAATTCCAAATATTTCGTCCAAGAGTGGCCAAAACCAAATCCTAAAGAAAAATAATAATCTCCACAATAGCTACTACAGAGCCTCATGCAAAAATTAATCGATTTTTTTCACAAATCAGCAGCCAATATAACATAAATGGGGAGAAAAACCCGCTTCTGTTTTCCTGTCCCCTGTTTTCTCTCGATTCAAACGAGCCCTATAACATTTACACAATGAAAAGAGCGAGGAACTTAACACTATCACAGAGATTGCTAGCGTAGCATTCCACAAGAAATGGTAGAGTAACTAAACTAAAAACCTCAAAAACAGAGATGGGTAGAAGGCAAACCTGAGCAAGAATTCGATTCTTTTCAACTTTCTCCATAAATTGAGTTCCAACTTCTCGCTGTAACACATCGTTAAGCAGGCTTCCCAGTAACCTACAGTCATCGTCTAAGCTCTGAAACGATATTTCCTCTGCTATATCGTCAGTGGTGTCCGTCATTCTCACGCAAATCAAAGAGAAGGAAAAAATTTGTTTAGAGCGAGAAAGGTCATCTGTGTTTTAAGAGAGATAAAGCAAACAAAAACAGAGCAGTGAAAAGAATAGAAGACAAGAGCAGAGGACAGATAGAGCCAATGGTGGTGAAGCGTGAAGTACAGTGAGTGTTCAGAGAAAGGACGTAACTTATGTGTACTACGGATTTCTGGGAGTAGTTATGGGCCGTATAATTTACTCACCGTGATTGACTTTCAAGGATCTGTTTACAACTGGCAGTAGCGCCAGAATTAACGGACCTTTCTTTTCTTCTTTCTGTTACCAGGTTATTATGTCCGTGATATTTTTAATTTGTTGTTTCTAAAAATAGCTCCATTTCTAGACTATTTCATATGTTTTTTACTCATGTTCTCTTCTTTTATAATTAAATAATTATATTATTTAATGTATAATTATATTAATATATTTATTTTTTATTTTTCTAATAAAATTATATAAATTATATATTATATTTTATAATTAATTATATTTTAATATCATTATTATTTTATAAATTTTTCATTTAAAAAAAATTAACGTTGGAATATCTCTAACTATTTAATATAAAAATATTTTCATAATATTTTTAGTTATAATTAAAAATAATCTAACTAATTGAACTATGTTATTAGAATATCTCTAGTTATTTAATATAAAAATATTTTTATAATAGTTGTTAATTATAATTAAAAATAATTTAATTAATTGAAAAGAATTGAAGTTTCTAGTAAAATTAGTTTAAGTTCATGTTTAAGGATGTCAAATTATATTATAAATTAAGAAGGTGTTTGATAATTTTCAATTAATATAAAAATGGCTTGAATTGAAAACAAAATAATTAAATTTAAATTTTATTTGGTTGTGATTACTTAAAATATTGGGAATTTAAATAAAAATAACTGTTTAATTAACGTACCTTCTTATACAATAATAATTATTTTTAGAAGTTTTAGCTAAAATATAAAATACAAATTAATAAATTGAAAGAGAAAAAAATAAAAATAATTAAAGGTTTTAATAATAAATACATACACAAATAAAATGATTTATATTATATAAAGATGATGATTTTTACGCAATTAATTTAATTGTTTATTTATCATTGACAGTAATACATTGTACACTAAATTTATTTCTCTCACTTATAATATAATATTACATTGCTACCAATAATATTTAAACATTAAATTAATCAAGATCTTATTGATTATTGTCATTGCTTTTTTCATTATCATTATTACTAACATTAATTTAGAGTTTATTCTATAAAATTTATATGATATAAAATAATTAATAGGTTTATAAATTATTATATTTACTATTTATATATGATATTTTTTGACAAGTGTCATGTAATTTAATGATATAAAAGGCATGTTCATTAACATGTAATGAAAATTGAAAATAATATAAATTGAAACCAAATTGCTTTTGATTAAGTTTAGTTATTTTACTCTAAAATCTTAACTTTGATTGTTAATATTTGTGTGAGATCTTAATTACTTAATGTCTTATTTAACAAATAAATAAGGTAATTTTAATTATTAAGAATAATTAAATTTTTATTATTGACAAGTAAATATGTTTGTATTGTTCTTGAGTTATGAAATTACATTGATAAAAAGTCAAAAGTTCTATAAAAAAAAATTGATAGGATGTTAAAATATCTATAAAAAAAAAATAAAAATTTAATTATAATTATCACACACAGATTCGATGTCTACTAGAAAATTCACTGCAGAATTATCAGACAACTACTATGCTAGGTAGGGTGTGGAATGGTTGAGAGCGGACCTTTTTGTTTGGATATATAATCAAAGTCGAGTTACGAGAACAACTATCTGAAAATTAAACTTTTATGCTCGGTTCAAAGAGCACCTTTTTCGTTAATTCTTCGTTCTTTTTCTTGTGAATTCCCCATCAAAAGCTTAAACTTGTGGGTTCTCCCAAAAACCCCCTCCTCTTCAAACTCTATATCTCTTGAATATATAGAGAACTAATAAAATAAAAGAGGCAAAAGAACAAAAATTGGGCTATAATTAGCACACTTTTTATAAAAAGAAATATTCATTTCATTAGTTTTTTTTTTTTTAATTGACTAAATTTAAAATTTATATAATACAATGATAATTAAATAAAAATTTAAAAATAACATAAATTTTAAAGTTATATTTCCATTATTTTAAAATTTTCTTAACCAAAAAATTTATGGATATGGAAAAGATATAGTAAGCATTGTTATTTATATCGTTGAAAAATATTTCACAGGTGCATTTTTTTTTCCTAATAAGTAAGAAAACATGAGAATTAGATATATATTAAGAAAATAAACTTTTTAATATTATAAAAATATTTTTATTTAACACACTTTAATTAAACATTTTCTTAAATTTAAAATAAAATATAAATCTTTCTCTAAAATGGAATTATAAGGATATCTTACATTAAAAAAAAAGTATAAGGACGCTTTTGTCTAAAATTAATTTGGGTGAGATTTGCCAAAGCCTTAGTAGCCAAACGGCATTGTAACCACCATAATAAGGTGGAGCTCTCGAGTTCGAGACTTGAATGTAGCAAAAAAAAAAAAAAATTTGGGTGAGATTTAAGTTTTTATAAATAGAAAATATATATAAATATTACTAAAAAGTACATGACCTGCACCAAAATTGTTATATAATAATAATAATAATAAATAAACATAAATTGGACAGAAATATATTGTTATTTTAACATATAAATAGTGTTTTTATGTACAATTGTTTTATGTTTGATTAATAACTTTATATATAATATAGATATATATTTTTCATAAACTAAAAATGAGGCATAGATGAAAAATGTGTAGTTTTAGTGGACCTTTAAGTCTACAACTCGATAATTTTCATAAAATTATAAATAAATAGTTTTTACTTAAAAAAACTTATAATCTTAGAAGAAATTAAGCTTATTTGCTTCTAAAAAGCTTAATCAAGCTTTTATTAAATTTTAATTATATACACCTTTTTTATGCTTTAAGTGAATTAAACCCTTTTAAACACTGATAAATTAATTTTGCACTTCTATAAAACTTTTAAAAACTGACAATATAACTTTTAAAATCTTATCTTTTATATTTGTTATTCATTTTGTTCAATTTAATAACATATTAAAAAAAATAGATTCAATATGTTTTAAATTAAAAATTAATTTGTAAATCTAGTCTTGTTACTCTTGTATTACGCATGTAATCAAAATTATTATTATTTTTATCTTCATTTTATTTCTTTTTTTCCCCCTCTTCATGTTCTTTCTCCTTCTCTTTCTCAACAATATTAGGAGAGAGAAATATAAATGATTATAAGAGAGAGAAACTGAAAAAAGGAAAAATAATTAAAAGTTTAAATTACTCCTCAATTTTCGTTACATATGACTAAATTTCAAATTGAGTTTTAAAATTAAACTGTATTTTTTTTTTTTTTTTGAATTTGATAGTAAAGTGAACGAAAATACTAACATAGGAGATAAGGCATACCAATAGAACAAAAATACTTTAGAAAAATAACAAAATTAACATAATTTAAATTTATAATAATAAAATTAGCACATCTTGTATTCAAACTTATATTTTCATAATTAAAAAAAATGATTAATATGTCATTTTTCTTTGAACATTCATTTAATTAGAATTGAACGACGATAATTTAGACCGGTTTAATATTGAACGTTCAATATTATTGAGAGTGCTAGTTTTGTAAATATAAATTTTATGGGTGTTATTTTTGGTAAATTTTTAAACACTTTTTTAAAAATAATATAAAATAAATGAATGAATTTGAATTTGAATATATGGTATTTTTAAGAGAATATTTGCATGGGGAGTACACACTACACTGCACAGTATACTTGAAAACATATCTTCTTCTTTTTTTGACACGTTCAGTGGAAGAAATGAAGATCGAGCACTGTCTGATGTCATTTTTTTTTATTTTAATATTATACTATTCACACGTGTTAGGATCAAACTTTAACATTAAATTTACAAGCTTTAATAAGAATTTAGTGGCACTGTGCTATAATAGCGTGGGCTGCTCACATCTTCAATCAGTATTTATCACTCACTCAACAAATATTGATCTAACTTAAATGAGATTTCATCAAATTCTGTCATTTTTTAGAAGTGGAATTCATATTATGAGACTAATAAAGTTGAGATCAATTTAATTTTTATTTTACCATCTAAAGTGGCTAACCTAGCTACTACTAATATTATGAATATGTTGCACAACAAATATTTTCCTCTTCAATAAAATCCCTCCTATGTTTTTTATCCGTGTTAGCATACAATTGAAAAGGAATGTTGGAAATATGAATAAATAGTTTAATGAATTCAAATACTATTCATCATTCCTATAATTCCCATTAGTTAGTTGATTGATGAACTAATCCCAAGCATTAGCACATCTAACATTAAGATAGTCAGTGTGAATTTGTTCACTCTTGAAGTCTTTTTTTAGAAAGGACATTTATTTAATTAATTAATAGCTACTAGCAAACATTTGACAAGCAATTCAACTGATATAATGTAAACAATTTAAGTCAATCTTATGCATTTTTAAATTTTAAAAAATGCTTATGGACTTTTTTTTTTGTTTTTGTTTTTAGCTAATCAAAATTATTATGGACTTAATCTAACATAAAATAGGTTCAAAATTAATATTTTAATATACTGTAAAAAGTTTAAAAATAAAATTAAATAGTTAAAAAGTTAATTTTTTTATAATATCAAAAATATTAGATAAAGTTGCATTTTTCCTTTTCTCTTCCACTTGGACCTTGAAAAGTGGACTACTCATTGATCAAAGTTGTCAAGTTGTTACCCAATGTTGATCGGTCATGAACCATAAGCCCATAACTTGCTAGCCTTGATTAAGATTAACTGATCTTTGATTGGAATTAACTAGGGTTCACTAGTCGTTGATCATTAATTAGGTGAAGTATTAATCCTGATAAAACTAGACGAAGGGATATTCCTCTAATAATTTGCCCTACTCAATATAAAAGTGATATTATAAAAAAATGAATTTTTATTTGGCTACACATTAAGATGAATTTTTATTTCACTTAACAGCATAGCATAACATAACTCACTTTATAAATAAAATTTATTTTTAATCTCATTCCCACGTGGTACACATGTTTTTTTATAACCTAAATTTTTTTATATTTAAAGTATATATATTTAATACACATATATTTTTTCAAAATGAGTAGTTAATCCTTTTACATAATAGAAGATGAATCAAACAAGGCTCACATCTTTGCTAAAAAAAGCCTGACATCAATAAAATACCAAATATAAGTTTACAAGTGTTTGGTCAACCCACCCATTATCTTTAGTTTTTAAGATGAATACTTGTAAACAGGGACGTAACTAGAATTTTTTTTTTAGGAGGGCTAATTTATATTAAAATAAAATTTTTAATTTTTTTTATTTATAATATTAAGATTTATAGTTAATATTAAAAAAATAATATAAATTTTAAAAATAAAAAAAATTATTTAAGTTGTGTCCGACGACGCTTTAGAGCATAAAATTCATCGATTATTAATTTAGATTCAATTTTTTCTGCAAATTTCAACAAGTAGTTTTTGAGGTCGCTTACTTTTTTGGTTAGTAGCCTCAATAGAAGTATCTTGGTTGATTGTTGGTCATCTATTTTCTTAAAGAATAAATGAAGAGTTTTAAATGATTTAGAATTTTTGTGAGGTTTATCTATTATAACCTACAAAAAAAAAATATTTAATGTAAATTAAAGCATACAAATTAAAAATTACAAATTTAAATAGACCTAACAACAATTAAACAAAAAATTAAAATAATTAAATAATTAAAGAATCAATAAATAAGTTATATGCCTAATTATTTTTCACCTATTAATAGTAATTGATATTATATAAATTTAAAATAAATTTTATGTTCTAATATAACAATGATATAATATATATTTTGAAATAAAGAGCTCTAATTAATAATTTAAAGAAGAAAAAAAAACATATTTAATAAAATAATGGTAAATTGTTATAAAAAAAGAGTGTTAAATACATATAAATTTATACTTAAATATATACTTAAATTAATAATTAAACAATATTTACTAATTAAAAAGTTTAAAAATTATAATTTTGAGGAGTATATAATACATAACTATTGATATGAGTATAAATTAAAACATATATATTTTAAATATTTAATATTTTTATTTTTAAAGAAAAAGATATAATTATAATATAATATATTAAATTATATTTATATTATTAATATTAATTAAAAAAAAAAAAAAAAGCTGTCCGGGCTCAAGCCCGGTACAGCCCACGATTGGGTACGTCATTGCTTGTAAAGCCCATGAAATATTTAGCTAATTAACAAATACTATTTGTTAGTATCACAAACTCCAAAGAGTTCATTTTTATCACAAGCACCCTTAATTATCATGCTCCTTTTATGTGCGTATATGTTAATGAAATTTGTATTTATTATATTTTGGGTTTTGGTTTTGAGCTTTTGAATTTATGATTGATGCATTTTTTTTTCCTCGTGGGAGGAAAAGTAGAGTGAGAATATTGATCGAGAAAAAAAAAATTTGTTTGCTGTAATTTGCAAGAGTGCTTTCACTTGTTATAGAGATGAAAATCTTGAGCAGAATAACGAAATGAATATGAGAAATATATTGGAGTACATGCTCTGCTTTATATTTATTAAATTTAAGCTATATATTTTTAATTTAAATGTTAAATATTACTTTTTATTAATAGCTTCAATTTATCCTATGTATTTAATGAAAAAATGAATTATTAAAATTTAAAAACAAGAATAAACAAGTAAAAAATGATCCTAATTCGAGATATCCACTTTGCAAATTGTCAAACTAGATGGCAGAATGCCCATAAGCTTTTGTTTTTTTTCAATGAAATTATTATATACATTTAATTATTATTTTATTTGAGCTATAAAAGGAAAAAAAAAAGAACAATTATCAGATTTCCTAACGTCTTTGTGAAATACACTGGTCTTCGAGTTTCTGATGTAATTTTAACGCATGTGAATGACTGTGATATAAAATTTACCTCAAATAGTATCAAAGCTAATAATTGTTACTAGAAATTTTGTAGATGTAATTTTTTTTCCTATTTAATAAAAATGTAGTATTTGTATTATTATTGTTAAAGTGACATATTTATGGTTTTTTATTTAATTAAAAGTATTCAATTAATCTAATTTTTAAATAATAAATGCAATTTGAGAAGGCTAATTTGCCTTTTTAGATATTCTATATTGCATTTTTTGGAAACAAGATATAGAAAAGTAAAAAATATATAAAAAATTCTTATAAAATATAAAATTTATAAAAATAATTGACAAAAATATAAAATTTATAAAACTATTATTTTAACAATATAAAATTGAATTTAAACAATACAATAATTTTTTTTGGTCACATGTTTTTGTAAATTTAATATTTTATGAAATTTTTCTGTATTTTTTAGCACTTTTTTGTATTAAATTTTTTTTTTATCTAAACACAATACTTATAGAAAATACGATACATAATATCTAAAATGATAAATCAACATTTGTGAAATTGCATTAATTATAGAAAATTAGATAAATTGGTACAATTTGTTAAATAAAGGGGACCAAATCTTGTCTATGGTCCTTAAATTATAGTTTTTAAAATTAATGGACCTTGTACATGATATTAAAAATCATGAGTAAATAAGGAAAGTTAAGGTAAAAGTTTTGAAAAAAAAAAAGAAGAAGAAGCTTATTTCAAAGTGTGAAAACAATTATTATTGTTGTTTAAGATTGTCCACCTAAATAAGCCATTGTCTGGACTTTTGAACATGCACCCGAAGTCATATAAGTCCATTATCTCGAGCATTTTCCTTTTAAATGAAAAGAGTGCATGATGTGGTTTAACCATTAAAAATTAGTAGTTATATGACTCTATCATAGTCTCTAGTTGGGGGAAAAAAAGTAAGTGATTATCTCACTTTAGGTGGTATTTTATAGGTCACAACAATTAGTTGAACTATGAAATTTGGTCGGTTGATGAACGATAAAGTATTACAATAAGCATTGTTTTTCTATCAAATCCCAATTGGAATAGTGGACTTAAGAAAATCAAGTTGAGATTTGATTGTAGTATAGACTGTAGAGAATAGTTCAGCTACACACTCTTGTCTTGGAATCTAGTGATTGAATTAAACCAACAGAATTAATCATGAGATCTAGCCTCTACATAGTGGACTTTCTTCGCTGTCAAAAAGCAGTTTATTGGCTCAATGAGCATGTAAAGTTAATTCTGATTTTATCTTTCAACGTTTAGTAATTATGGTTATATCATTCAATAACTTACACAAATATTTCAACCCAAATCATTTATGGTTTAATTATTTTACAATTAATTTTTATTTTATTAAATTATTTCATTATATATCTTTTCTTTCTTTTTCTTTTTTATTTTATAAAATACTTCATTATGTATTAATGTGTTAAAATTTGTATAAATATATATATATATATATATATATATATATGTTACATTATATTAGATAAATTAATAATTATATTAATATATTTTATAATTATATTATAATTAATTTGTATAGTGATTGAATACAAGTTGTATAATATATTCGAATAAAATTAATTATAAATATTTTAATAAAATTATTTATATTTAAATTATTTTTTATATTTTTATTACATTTTTAAAATAAAAATATTATTTTTAATTTTAAATAAAAAAAAAGTCCAAACACATAATTTTATAATTAAAATTTTAAAAAAATTAAGTTAATTATCTAATACGGCTTGGACCCATGATCATACAAAAATTTTATATTATCGTAATAGTTTTATATTGTACGATACTTTCTGATTTAATAGCCAAACGTATAATTATATAAAAATTATATAATCATGGTCTTTACTATTGTACAACAAATATGCAATTAATTTTTTTAGTATTAAAGTATCTCCGATCCAAAACTTTATTTTAGTACTAAATTTTTTACTAAATTGGTGCAAATTAATTGCACAATATTTTTTTTAATTTCTAACTGACGCTAAATATTATGGTAAAAAATATATTATTTATAATATTTTTTTATTTCTCTTTTAGTACGACGTTTGTGCTATTTAAATGCAAAAGTTGAACTATATATATATTTTTTATTTTTAACTCATTACTTT
Source organism: Elaeagnus macrophylla (assembly GCA_029378325.1). NCBI lineage: Eukaryota > Viridiplantae > Streptophyta > Magnoliopsida > Rosales > Elaeagnaceae > Elaeagnus > Elaeagnus macrophylla. The sequence continues at coordinate 6,716,649 of CM055642.1, read as the reverse complement.
AAATATTAAAGTAAAAAATAGCACAATACTGTTTGTTATGCTATTTTAGTTCAAAATTTTAGATTTTTTTTGGAGCATCTATTGGTTGAAAAGTTTCACCGTTACACTAAAATAATTAGATAAAACCTCATTGAAGATGTCTTAGAATTATAAAAAGAATATTATCTTACTTTTCTAGTTGTTTAAATATTTGAAGTATTGATGACTAATTATAAAGAAATATCATTTTCTTAATCAAATAGTTTTGTACGGTTTAAAAGAGAAGCATAAAATTTACGGCAGATTAGTATGCAATTAGAAAAAAAAAATACCATTAGGGGATAAAAGCGTCATATATTTATTTTATAGGTCAATTATAGGTCACAACAATTGTGTACAGAAAGAATTGAGGTGATCATATGATTTGATTCGATTTCAAAATTGTTTCTAAAAGGGTACGTGACTTCATTTGTATTGTTAAAACAATCAAATTAATATAAGTTTTTAAGATGGTTATTAAATTTTTTTAATAATAATTTTTAAGTATAATTTACTGTTAATATTATCTTGATGATTGAAAAAGGTGAATATTATACTACCTCTCTCGAAAAGTTGAAAAAAAAAATATTTAATATCCAAATGATAAAATAACAAAATGGGAATTGGGATCCAAAACACAATGGAGGCTAGTTGTGTGCTACACAAATAAACAAATAAAAAACTACAGATAATCAGTAATGCATGATAAGAACAGTGGGGACAAAAAAGGCCGTGAAAATAGCAAAAAGACAGTCCAGGTTTGGTACGGTTTGGTTTTATTTTTTACCTGCACATAGAAGTATAAAACTGTTTCCAATGTATAAATAAGTCAGACTAATTCAGTCAAGCATCGCTTTCTCTGTCTCTATGACCCTCTCGTCAAGACACATTCACCTTATTTTCTGCATAGCCCCCACACCACAAAGCTCTGTCTTTATTATTCCTAAAAAAAAATAAGGAAATTCTATTCAAATTTTATAATTATTTAAAAAAAATATTTTAATCTTATATTTTTAAGATATTATAATTTTTTAAAAAATATATTTTAATCTTCTATCTTTTAAATTATACCCTATAATCATATAATTCATTAAAAATTTTAACCAAATTTAAATAATTTTTTTTCAAGAACAAATTCAAAATTTTAAAAAATTAAAATTTTAATTCTTTAATATTCTCCATTTTTTTTAAAAACATTTCAAACTTAATATTTTTATTTACTTATATTATTTTAAAAATCAAATTTTTAATATTCATTTAAATTAAACATTACTCTTTATATTTTATTTTTAATTTTTTTGAATTTATCCTTAAAAAATAAAATTATTTAGACTTTGTGATATATCTTAAAAAATATAGGACTAAAGTATATATATTTTTTTATAATTATAGAGTAAAAACTTAATGGAAAAAATAATATGCTCATGCTCTTGTATAAATCATTAAATTATAATTCATTGCTTGCTACACAAGGACGAGGCAGTAGCCGCGGTAGTGTTTCACCTTTTTGGGTGCTCGCTTGCTGTTATAAGGAACTTGACTTTCGCATTATTTGATCAAAATTTACCCAACATTTTTAGAAGTTTACAAATTCTTTTTAAAATTTATACAAATTTATAAAGAGATAAGAATCTTTCAAAATCTCAATTAAATATAATACCTTTAATTTTAGCACAAAATACAACCATTTTTAAAATAACAATGCATGTGATTGGCCAAAATTAAGCATATCAACTTATTTCTTGAGTAAAGCATACATTTAGATTTTTAGATCAAATAGAACTTATTAAGTTTGATACTTGAAATACAAGATGAACAAGTTGATCGCCAGATAATTTGGTGAATATTTTCAACTATGAAAGATATAATACAAAAAAAAAAAAATTACGAATATTTCATAATTCTCGTAAATTGTTTGAATATTAAAAAATTTACAAAGTTTATATTGATATAAATAACTTAAAAGCAATTATTTCATAACCTGTAGATAGAGGGAGAAAAGAAGCTCTTTCGTACGAGCTTTACAAAAAAACCTTTCTAGAATATTTAGTCTATATTTTTAGTAGCATACACCAGACAAAGTTAGTGAGTTGTGTAATAGGCAACCCGCAACCGCAACCATTGATTGACCCCTGTTTCATGTTTCGGCCAATTCTTCCTTGGCATTATCTATAAAAAAAAAAAAAAAAAACTTTAATAGTTTTTTGATATTTCATAAAATTGAATTATAAATATTTCAATAAATAGTTATATTTTAGTTCTTACTCCAAAATGAAATGTTATATAACATAAATTATCACAACCATGATATAAATTTATCAAATATAGTTCTATATGCTCATCTATAATATCTATAATAGGGGGGCCGTAAAATTTTTAAATTATATTATTTGTATTATTTAATATTTTAGATTATAAATAATATTATTTATTTTTTTAGTTTTATGGGCAAATAAAAGATAAAATATATTATTTTAATAATTTTTAAAATAAAATAACGTGTTTTATCTTTAATTAACCTTTAAAAAATAATATTAATATTAGTTTAAAATTATTTAAATAATATATTTTGTTTTTAATTAACTAATTTTTTTTAAAAATTAAATAAAATAAATGACATAATTTAAATACATTTGTAACACTTTTTTTTATCTAATAAATGAACCAGGTAACTTGACTTGTATAACAATCCACATATTTTTCAGATACATATTGAACTTATAAGAATAAAGAATTAGATTTGGTTAAAAAATTATCATATATATTATTTATGTTTATTATAAAGTGGCGATGAATAATTGTGAAATTTTAAAGTAAAATTATAATTCTCCTCTATTTTTTCTTTTTATTCCCTTGATATAAATTGTATAAACCAAAGGAAAATAGATTTTGTCATACAGAATATAACTAATTATATGTTTTAATTTAAAATTTAATAAAATATTACTTCGTGTATAAATAATATAATTATTCAACTAATTTATTTAGTAAAAAAATATATATTAATTTTTTTTTAATATTAAAAAATATATATTTTCTTTTTTATAGAGATAAAAATAAAAATTTATACAAAAAAAAAAATTATATAATACTATTAAACTAAAATAATATTAATATACAGGAAAGAGCGGAATGGTCTATTTCTGGTATTCATTGTCTTTGTTCTTGTTGCAATTAGGTGAGACAGGTCACCATCTTTTTGTCAGCATTTTCTTCTTGTTACTCCTCTCAGTCCACCCCTATAAGTCTCTAACAAGACAATCTTATAGTAGTCTAATGGAAATCAGTATCAACGGAATAAATCTTAGCCCACATAAATAAATCTCTTTCTTGTTCTAGTCTTCATAGTCATTCCCACCACATTTTAACTTCTTCTTTTACCTTGTATTTTGAATCTTTGACAAATTAATCATGAGGACAATACTGGATGCAAAATCTCCACACGAATCTTCCTTCTCATTCTCTAGGAGGTATTTCAATTGGAGAAAGAAGGTTGTGGATGATGAAGATAATTATGAGGAGGAGGAAATCTTAAGCAATAAGTACACTTCATCACATATCTTTGAAGAAGAGCTCAAAATCCCAACTAGAAAAAAGAAGGGTAGTTCAAAATTGTCAGTTTCAAAATGGGCTCTTACTCTGTTTAGTAAGAATCACTATTCTCAGTATCACTCTAGTCTTGGGAGTAAAGTGATAGGTACTCTTTTTGGATATAGACGTGGGCATGTTCATTTTTCATTTCAAGAAGATCCCAAATTGAGTCCTGCTTTTCTTATTGAATTAGCGATGCCAACTAGTGTTTTGGTTAGAGAAATGGCCTCTGGGTTGGTTCGAATTGCATTGGAATGTGAGTCTAATAAAAGTGATGAGGAGAAGAAGAAGAAGATGAAGAAAAAGAAGTTGATAGAGGAATCAAGTTGGAGGACTTATTGTAATGGGAAGAAATATGGGTTTGGAGTGAGAAGAGAGTGTAGAAGAGAGGAGTGGAAAGTGTTGAAAGCTGTGGAGCCTATTACAATTGGGGCCGGAGTTTTGCCAGGAATGTTATTAAGTGAAGGGAATGAAGATCATGGGTCCGAAGGGGAGGTGATGTATATGAGAGCTAAGTTTGAGAGAGTTGTTGGGTCTAAAGATTCCGAAGCTTTTTACATGATGAATCCTGATGGGTCGGGTGGTCCTGAACTTAGTATTTACTTGCTTAGAGTTTAGTTTTTTATTTTCATTTTTTATAATTATATAAAATCATGTCCTTTTGTTTTTCATTTCAATTTATGATGGAAAATTACAGTTCTGGCAATTTTGTGCTTTCTCAAGATGAGTTGAAATGCATGAAGAAGGAAAAAAAAACCTCATCACAAGAATAGAAAGAAAATAGTTGGTTGTGCCCCTAAAGATCTAAAACTTGTAAACCCAAATTATATGTCGTTCATAAGGCTTCTTTATTTTGTTCCCCCAACAAGATTTATTAGAAAGCAATGCATCTTTTACTAGCAAATTTGACTAACTTTCTGTTAAAATGTGGATGTATAAGAATGAATCAAACAAATTCATAAGATCCATTGGCCAATAATTCTATCATATTTTTATCTTATAAATTTTCTCAACAAATAAGAAGATTTAACAAATGAAAGCATGTTAAACTTTTTACGTACACGAGGTGAGATATCCATCTTTTCATGTAGTATGAAAATTTATCATCCGGGCTCAATAATTAAAAGAAATTATTGACTAAATTAGGGGGACAAATCCAAACAATGGGGTCCACAAAATTAGAAATTTGTATTACATATATCCCTGTAGGGTCATGATAAGAAGAACAAAGTTAGATATTCTTACTCAGTTTACAGCTGGAACAAATTATAAAAACCTTGGGATTCCTAATTCTAAGATGCTGTTTAAATAGTCTAAACCATATTTGTCAAATTAAACTCTCTCACTCTTCTTTCATTTTCACTTGATACAAGTAGCACATCGACGATCCCAGTTTTTATAAATTATTTAAAATTCGATCAATTTTATTTGAATTTGAATTTTTTTTATAAATTATTATCATATATAAAATAAATCAAAATCAACTGTACTATTTTTTGTCTTCTTTTTTTCTTCGGTTCGTCAATTTAAAACTTGACAAGTCATTAAAATAAGACACCTAAGCTAACTTCATTCAGTCTATACAAACTAGGGGTATTCAAAAATCAAAAATTTTGATTTTAATATTGTATTAATTTAGATTAATTTTTACTTTTTAAAAATTAATTAATATTAAATTGTTTTAATTTTTATTTCTTAAACCTTTCAATAAGAAAACCAACTAAATTTATCTAATATTTTATTAATATATTTATATTATTATTATTTTATATAATTATTTTTAAAATTTGCATTAAATTTTTTTTTATCTGAACTTTCACTAATTACTATCTAAATAATATTTCCTTAATTTAATACAGTAAAATTGATTTAGTTTGATTTAAAAAAAAATAATTATTTTAAATTGATTCTAATTTTACTCAAAATTCAAATGACCGTACACCAAAATACAAACGTCTAATCATAAGAAGTAATTGAGGAATGGAAAAGGTGAAAACCAAAAACACGTCCATTGTTGTTCCATAACTTCCAGTCATGTCGACGTGCCTGAAATAGACATCAGTGCTACTCTTCTTCAATATTTTTCTTCATTCCCATCTCATTACTTGTTTGTTATTGTTATTATTCTTATTAAAAGAAAATGAGATTAATACCTGTGTATAGGATTTTCATTGACCGAAAAGGGTAATCGCATTGCCACCCAAGGATTTAGCTTCATTTTTGTTTTTGGTTAATCTCTATAGCTTCATTACTTCCTTTTCATATAACATTGCTTCAACCCTATTCTGATCAATTAACTAATAACAGTTCAATCAAAAAAAAAAACTAAGAAGAGTTAAATTTCTGGTAACAGCTATGCACAAGCACGGATCTAATGCCTAGAGGAATTTATAGATTAATGGAAAAAGCTATTCAAGCCTCCTCCTTTCTTTAAGCTAGAATAGGGCATCTGATTTTATGGTGATTTATTGGGAAAGAAAATTTCAGTGTGACAAATGACAGGGAGAGGAGTGTGTGTTTAAGTTCTAAACTGCCCTTTGTGCTAGAACTTTGCACACAGTTGATGTAATTACGTTGTAAATTGACGTGTCGAATTTTAAATGGACGGTTAGAGAAAAAGACAGGTAATTTTGATATATATAAATACAATATATACAATATTTAAATTTTAAATCATAAATAAAATTTAATCAAATTATAAAAATTATAAAAAATATTAATTTAAATTCGAATCGATTTTAAATAAATTATATTTTTCAATTCAAATTAAATATACCAGTTTAATAAGAATTCGAGAGATTGGGTTGAACTTTTTGATTTAAACACACTAATTAAATTATTTTCCCACGAATTAGTTAAAAGTATAAAAAGATAATTTACACATATTTTTTAATTAAAGTTCGTATGTACTATTTTACGTTATAGTAACCTTTCGAGATTTAATCATCCCTGATGCACTTTGCTACACAAGTCTATAAAGTCGACAAAATTCAAATTCCAAGTGAATTTATACAAGGGTCCGTACACACACCCAATTGCAAATATAGTATACATCTATTGCGAGTATTTTAATGGCTTATGTTCTTGGCATTATCTACCTATGCTAAATATTTGAATCAAACCCCTCTCTCTCTCTCTCTATACACACACACACACACTCTGACACTGTAATACCATTATGTTTTAAAATAATGTGATATCATATCATTTATATTTTATTTTAACTTACAAAAAAAAGTTCGAGCTAACCTTAAATAATAATTTTTTTTTACGGACTTTTAATATTAATATTAAGGAATTTACTCTTATAATATCTTATTAAAAAAAAGTATGAAAACCTTTAAAAAAAATCAAAATTAAATGAATTTATTAACAATACTTATCATTTTAATATGCATGTATAATTGTTTCTTTATTTGTCATTCTATCTCATAAATTTTTAATATGTTGTAGAAATTAAATAAAAAAATATTTTTTTGTGAATAAGTATGTGTATATATGTGAGATTGTGTGAGTTATTTTTTATTATTTGTATAACAAAACCTTTAACAATTTTTTATTTGTAATTTTATGTACATATATCGGTAAATATTGAAAGAAAGCAATGTTTTGAGCGCACAAACTTAAAAAGTATAGTTTAATTACTACACCTCACACTTGCTTTTCAGCTAATTAGGAGACCCAATTCCCAGTGTTAAATCATTTATTCCTAAAAGTATAATCAAAGAGAAAAGGTAAATAAAGAAGTGGGTCAAATACTTACAGTCTTGATTCTCTCCAAAACTCCTAAAAGCTGCATAAATATAACATAATCCAAAGGAATATGACACATGAAAAGAGGGACAAAGTACTTAATGGAAATAACAATGAAATTATTCATCAATTAATGCACAGGATTTTACCTGGTTCGCTTATCAGGAAACACTTTTAAACTGCTGGGAATGAAATGGTGTTTAGTTGTTCAAACTTTGTCTCCTTCTGGGTCACATGAAAAGCACGCCTTATGTTCCTTCTTAGCAACATATGTTAGTAGTCACGTGTTTCATCTCTACTTGTGCTCCAATTGTATGTTACGCTACATCTGCACTTTATGCATCCGCAATCTTTAGAGTTATTGACAATCATACATTAATGTTAGACATGCGAGAATTTTAATGGTTTACAAAAAATACTTGTCATTATATTAATTTTTTTTTTTTACATAAATGACTCAATTATTCAATTAATTTTATTTTTAATATCCTCAGTAAAAAAAATTATATATTAATTTTATTCTAATACTAAAAAATATATGTTTATTTATGTTATAAAAATATATTTTATTTTTCCTAAAAAAAATTAAAAATAAAATTTTATATATAAAAAAAATTTACGCTATACAATTAAACCTATCAATCTTCACAAACATTAAAGATCATATGTCAAGCATGTGACTTGACTTAATTACACTTTATGCCCAATAAATTTGTTATAATCGTGCGTAAAAGATTATACAATATGTACAAATTATACCCTTAACATGTTATCTAATAGATCTAAAGTATAAGGATGAATACTAAATTATGAACGGTAATAGTAACTTGGAGTAAGAAGTGAAATAAATATTTGAAAAATGAATCAATCTTATTCATTCATTCTCTTTCTCAATTAGGAAACATTTCCGAATTTCATTAAATTTGAAATAAATAGAAGCAAATTGGATACAATTAATTCTTATGGTAAATTAGATAATAAACAAAATTCTCACGTAACAAATTAGGAATTAATTATTCAGTTTAGATCGATTATATAGTATATTAGCTTTTTAACTTATGTAACTAAACGACTGAATTTTGACAATACAAATTTTATGGCTTTGTCCTTAGGTCATTTACATTCCCTCAACTTCTTTAATTTCGCAGAAATTGAAAGAAAAGTATAGCACTCTTTAGCATAACTAAATAAGATCATACACTCAGCAATAGACTCTGCTGGAACTGTTACAACTTTCTATGTAAATTAATTAACTTGCCAATTACTAATAAAATTAATTCATAGTTTATTTATGGTTTTTAATTTGTTCGAAATTTTTTTTGGCAGATGAACTTAGATACAGATGCCGTAAGATGACCGTTATTATTGCTGTTTTGAACAGCAGTCATGTGAATGTACAGGTTACATACAAATTTGTATGTAACCTGTACATACAAAAATGCAAGGTGTACATACAAAAATATAAGGTGTACATACAAAAATATAAGTTGTACATACAAAAATATAAGGTGTACATATAATAAAAATATATTGTAAAATGGCAGAATTTTAAGAAATTACTTGAATCTGATAAACAGTTTTGGTGCTGAAACTTAAAGGTAAGGTGTACATACAAAAATATAAGGTGTACGTACAAAAATGTAAGGTGTACATACAAAAATATAAAGTGTACATACAAAAATATGAGGTGTACATACAATAAAAATATATTGTAAAATGACAGAATTTTAAGAAATTGGTATCAGAGCCATAAATATAAAATATAAAAATAAATATAAATTAATAATTAAATTAAAATCAACTTAAGTATATAAAAATTAAAATATCATAATTTTTGTAAGCCTTAGAAAAATTTTCAAAAAATATTGTAAGCTTTACATTCTTATAAATTAAAAAAATGAACAAAAAAAATATTTTGATAAAAATTGTATCTAATACTTAATTGAAACTCACTACTTCAATCTAAGAAACTACTATTTAGAAAAAATCGACACTTTTTACCGGTAAATTACTGACAAATTAGATACATTTTAGTTTAACATAAATTTATGAGTTAGGAATCCATAAAAAAAACTACTTGTAAGTGGGCTAATTTAGAATAAAAGTGGCCCAAACCAGTAGCACCTCAAGAGAGGTCTATAATTGTAAGAGTGCTACTGCTAGCAGACTTTATTTTTTTTCTCATATCACACCCTTTCTCTTCGTACGCTGCTAAAATTTAAAAGTTTAGCTATTTCTCATTACACTCGTTGTCTAATTAGTCATGTTTAACACACCAACACTGTGTTGGGCAACACACTTATTTTGACTTGTGCCACGCAACTCTTTTTTTTTTTTTTTTTTCTTTTTATTATTTATTTTTTGTAAACAAAAGGCACCTTCCTTTATTTATGCTTTTCCAACAAAAAAATTTCCTTCAATCCTTATGTGCACATGATTTTTTTTATATGAAAATTACCAAGGCATGGGGAGAGAGATTTCTAAAACCGCTACGACTAGCGAAAAAAATTACAAAGATGGCTCAAACCCAAAAGCTCAAGGTTATAGGGCACCATAACCTTTATTTTCTCATGATTCTTATAAATACAAATAGTAGTATAAAATAAGCAATTTATTTTAACTCATTTAAAGTTTAATTATATAGTTAATAAACTAAAAAAGCCAACTTACTTAGCTCATGTGCTCAAATGAGCTAGCTCACTTTGCTCGAAAACTCACCTAAAAAATGCTTTTTGTTTTTTTTATCTAAAAAATGTATTTGTCAAAAGATAATTACTATAATGCACTTGTAAAAAATTCCCTTAAAAGTTATTATTATTATTTTTTATTTTACAAAAATATAATAAAAAGTAATAATTTTCTCAACCAACTCATCTAAAATTGAGTTGAGATGACTTAACTTAGCTAAAATTTTAGCTAAGTTGAGTTAAACTATATAACTTAAGCAATTGTCCTATCACAATAATTTGACACCTCTAAATGCATTATTGTATGAAAGAAAATAAATAACGTGTATTTTGTTTTTCCTATTGAGGTTTTGCTTGAGATATAAATTAATGGAAGAAAATCTTGAAATAAATATCTTGCTCATCGAATAGGAGGCGAAAATATGCATTTTAAGATTTCAACCTTTAAGAAGGAATAATTATGAGCCTCCCCCTCTAAATTTTGATCACTTAATAGTTAATATCCTAAGTTTATGTTAATAATCATTTCAATTTTTAATTTATAATAAGGTGAAGAGCTAAAATAATTTCTTTATTTATGCAATAAATGTTATTTAGTCTTCTAACTTATATAATGTATCTTTAAGTTTATTTGCTTATGAAAAATGTATTGAAGTTCCTTTACCTATAAAAAAAAAGGTGTCAAGCAAAAAAAAATTTTAATTTTTCATATAATTTTTCTTTAAATCTAACGAAATAGTACCTGTGTTATATGCATGTTTATATTTTTCGATATATATATATCAAATTAATTTTTTTAATTAAAAAATTATTCTAATTATTTAATTAAAAAATTCTATTTAAATTTTATTGAATTCGATCAAACTTAAATAAAATTTTCATTATCTAAGTTGTGACTTTAAATATTAGATAATGAAAATTTTATTTAAATTTTATTGAAAATTATATTTAAATTACATTAAAAATTTTATTTAAGTTTTTTTTTTTTAAATTAAAAAAATTAAGTAATTTTTTAATTAAATATTAATTTTTTTTACGTATATATGTATATCGAAAAATATAAATATGCACGTGACACATATGTTATTCCGTTAGATTTAAAGAAAAATTAGAATTTAAAGGAAAATTAGATAATAAAAAAAAAAAAAATTTCTTTACCTGATACATTCTTTTACAAATATAGGGATTTAAAAACATATTTTTCATAAGTAAAGAGATTTAAAGACACTTTTTATAACTTAAGAAACTAAATATCACCTTTTATAAAAATAAGAGGACATTTATCACACTTTTTCCTTTATAATACTTTAGTCTTAGAATTGGATTATAAATTTAAAAAAAAATTAAGAAAATAAAAATTATTTTATAACCAATTTTAAAAATTGAAAATTGTATATTGATTGTTTGATAATTAATTTTTAATTTTCTAAAATTCAATTTAAGTAAAGTGAATAAAATTAGGTATAATTAAGTTATTAATTTTTAGCATCATAAATTAAAAAAAGAAGAAGCAGAAATTCAATCCAAAATTGATATTTTCTGAATTTCAAAAGTAAATTTTAAACTTTAAAATATAGAAATTGAAAATGAGTTGTCAATTGTATTTAACTTCAAATTTTCAAATATTTGAAAACGAAATTAAGAACTAAGAAGTGAAATGGTTAACGAACTAGCTCTAAGCCTCCTCTTCTTTTAAGCGCTCACCTCCTTTAATTCTTTTTTTTTTTTTTACTTTTATATTCTCTTCTTGCTTCATCGTTTAATAGACACTTTGAGGAGAAGCTCATCTTTGAGGGCCTTCTATCTTCGGTGGAATACTTTAATTTTTTTTTTCGTAGTTTTTCATTTCATTTTATTTTTTCTTTTTCTCTTTAAATAGATATTCGTTTAGCCTCCAGTTCAGGTTTCATGCACCTTTTGTGTGTTAAAATTTGTGAGTATGGTAGGCTTGGTTCAACCTACATCTCATTTATTGAAGCTTTTACGCCTAGATGTGAGTTGGGTGGAAGTTTATATGGAGTATGCAAGATAATGCTTCTCGTCCATGGACAGCTTAGAACTATATGCGACTTTGGTGTTCTCAATATGGAGAGATTGTATTTATCTTTATCTTTACACAATAAAATTTATGAAATTATTAAAAATAATACAGTTAAAATTCATAATAGAAAAATTAGCACATTAATAATATTAAATATTTAATATTAAACTTGTAATATTAAACGGGTTTAAATTCTAAAATTTCATTTAAACAACATTCAATTAGACGGTCGTTAAAAAAAAATAATGTAAAATTTATTTTTTAATTGTAAAAATATATAATTTAAACATAAAATAAATTATTTTTGTTATTATAAATTTTAAGAGATGTTATTTTTATTATTTTTTTATAAAAAACGGTAACGTGTTTCAAAATGAAAATTCTAGCATTTACCGTAATACTAAGGAAAAAATATTTATAATTTATAATTATTAAAATAGCACAATTTTTGTCAACTTATATTTATAAAAAAAAATCTCATTGCACATATTTGACATCAAATATCGGTAAGTTAAATGTTATTTAAATTAAATTTTAATAAATTAGATATTATTTAATGTGAAATTTTAAATTAATTAAATTATATATAATATTATTAAAATATTATTTTTATTATTATAAATTTTAATAAATTTAATTAATAATCTTCCTATGATTCTCTTTGACTGATAATATTTTTCTCCTTCAAGTCGATGTATTATTCACCTTCCTCCGATACAAATCTTTATCAATGTGGTAAATAAGGACAAAAAGAGAAAAGGTGAAAGCAAATTTTTAAAGATATTATTATAATTATTTTTTATTATCATAATAATTATATATAAATTATATTTTTTTATTATAATTATTTATACTTTATTACCATTATTTTATATTAATAAAATTATCTCGAAAAAAAATTGTGACAAAAACGTAGAAAGAAAAGAATATATATATGTCCTAAGAAAAAATTCAATTACTACAAATTTTATTATTATAAAAAATAAATGTACTTAACTTCATAATTATTAAAAATAATAATTTTAATTCTATAATTATTTAAATTTATGCATTTTATTCTTAAAATTAAATTACATGTTTTATACTAAAATATTTTATTTTTATAATAATAAGACTATTTATATTCATTAATAAATTATGTAACTAAAATAAATCTTTTTACATAATATAGTCTTTAACTCAAAGTATATTTTTCTTTGTACAAAGTCAAATCTTTATGTATGACCGTTATTCCCATAATAAAATCATATTTTATGATAAAGAAGGGACAAGTGTTAACTGTGACAAGTAGCATGCCATTTTATTTTGGTCCACAACTAGTGTGGCTGGTGTTGAAATATCACGAAGAGTATCCATTTGGGAATAAAAATGCTGATACGGGTTCATCTCTAACTTATTTCATTAAATTAATTTTGAAAGCTTATTAAAAAATTAATTATAAAAATAAAATAATATAAAGAGTTATTATTGAATGTAATAATCATTATATGATTCTAATTTTTATTGAATGCAATCTATATTTCATTATCACATTTTAGTCTTGCTTAATATATATATACTAAAATGACAATCAATATTAATGACTTAAAATGTAAGGATAATTTTCTTCAAAATATATTAAGCGTGATTCATATTTTTATATAAAGTATAGATATTATAGATTAAATACTTATTTGTTGATTATTAATGAAAAATTAGAGTACGTGATTTAAAAAATTAAAAAAGAGCATAAACTACAACATAGATTGAATTGATTGAAACCAATTCGATCAACTAACAAATCAAATTGTATGAGATCAAATTTGTGTTATCAATGAGTTAGGGTTGACATCTTCATTTCTATACTAAATATTTGGGAGGGTGATTTGGGATTCTATATCAAAGTTTCAAAGAATTTATGGGTGTCGGGTATTCCCCATAAATTTTTTTAATTATATATTATATTTAAATGTTTTAAATTAATAAAATTTATGTTAAAAATAAAAATATTTTAAAATTATGTTTAATATATATTAAAATTAGTTATATAATTAGATTGTATGTTTCAATGGTTATTCCATAATCAAAATAAATATATTTTTAATAAAATATTTCTTTTAATGAGAATAAATATTAATTTTAGTAAATAATAGTTGAATTAATAAGTAAATATATGAAAAAAAAATTTAGAATTCATAAAAAGGCTCGGAGATATAATGGGGGTGAAGAGTATAATTTCGTACCTTATCCCATAGAGACATTTTCTTCATGAGTAAAAAACTTGGATTTTTTTCATGATTCTCCATTCCATCCAGAAAAATTGACAATACTAGAAAGGATTGATTGATTCAATTATATACATGCTATTTAAAACCTAAATTGTTTAATACAGTTTTAATAATAATCAATAGTAAAATCATTCAATATATTATTTAAGATTATATATATATATATATATATATAAATGATGGATTGTGCCCTCATTTGAGCGATCAATTTGCAAACATGGATTAATCCAATTTGTAGCCCCAATCGAGCTAGAATATATGCACAAAATTAGGGTTCAATAATTTTGAGGATGGAAAACCATCCACCCCTATGAGAATTGATACGGCAGCAGCTGTTTTTGCGAGATTCAAGGGACTTCCATGATAGTTTTGAATTGTATTGATGATAATCTTTTCCTTTTCACCTTTTCCTCTTCTCCATGAAAGTTGTGTCGAATGTGCATATAAATTTTGCTAAAATGGGTTGGTTTGGGATTTCGTATGAACTATTTCGTGTATTTTTTTTTTTTCAAATACTGATTTTTATTTAGTATCACTCCAAAGAATTGAGTGCAGATTAGTACAAATAAGGATAAAATCCAACAACCAACACAAGTATAAAAAACGCAGTCGTCAAAGCCACTAACATACTAGAAACCAGTAATATTAGCCAAAAGCAATATGAAACGTGAGACGATCATGTCCAACTAGACACACTAGGATCAAAATCATTCTGGCAAAGCCAAATCCTCCAAAAATAGCAACAAATTGTTGCCAATAGCCCATCACCATCCGCTTCGGTTTGTGCCCACTTAAAAAGAGCTTGAAACAGATCTTGGAAAAGACCATATTATGTAATGTGCATGATATATATCTACCATATTATTTAGGTTCGAATTCTATTAAACTTTAATTTCAAAGACTGCGAAATCGATTAAACTTTAATTTCAAAGGTTGTTTACTTAAATGAGCTTCATTGGAGACTCATTTTTTTAATGGAAGTTAGAAGTCATATTTTTTGTGGACATTGTAACCTAATAGTGTACGGTGCATATACGGAGCAGACCAATAACAAATGTGTTAGTACGTAAAATGTATTGCATTCCTTTATCCAAGTGAGGCCAATCTTACGTTACCAAAATAGAATGATTTTTAATTGATACAGAGAAAGGAATTTCATCAAACACTTGATGTGCATATCCAAGAAACAGTTTAGTTTTTACTTCAAACAGCTTTTCTGCATGCATACTAGTCAATCATCATATTCATCTAAATATCTAAGTCCATGTAAAATCATATGTCTGAAGTGTTAATGAAATTTTTTTTTCTAAGGTCAATGACAAGCTTTCCCAATGTTGTTCTCTGTTCTTAATCAATTTATATTTTCTGTACTGCCTCATTCTATATACAAGAAATGGAAGGTTAGATATAATAATATAGCAGTGGTTCAATTGGAAATTCAAACAAAAATAATATAAAAATTTATTATTTAAAATGTTATTTTTATTATTATAAGTTTTGAGAATTGTTTTTGTTTCTAACATTTTTGTTTTTACTGTGCACAGTGTCAAAGGGATAGAAAGAGTGAACGCAAATCTTCAAATATCATCTTAAAGGGAATTTTTGAAACAAAATTTCTTTTATCAATTTTTGATTGGCTCATATTAGAAAATGGTATCACAATTATTATATAATTTTACATCACTAATTTGTATTAAATTAATAACAAATTGATACGTAATTTAATGTATATAATAATTTAAATATGTTTATAATATTATTTTTGTTATAAAAAGATTTTCATGATATAATAAGGTAAGAAAATAGTGTGGTTAAAAATTAACCCTCTTAATCAATCACTATATTGAAACTTTAGGAAGAAAGTGTTTGGATTAACAAGTTATCTTTTTACAATATCATCATTTGCTAATAATATACATGGGTTTTTCTTTTATTTTTGTTTGTGAGCACTTAATAAACTAGTAAGGGATTGGAGAATTGTACTCTAGTTCCAAGTTCCAACTTGAGAAAGAACCCATAATTAGATATTATGAGTTATGACCATACAAAAGGGAAAAGAAATAGAGTCCCGCAAAATATATATTGGTATGCTCAGCAACAATACTATTAAAGTGTCCACAAATATTGAATGAAATTTATTATTAGAAAAACAGAGCTCTATCTATAATACTTCAAAAATCCAGGTCCATTAATAAAACCAATATGAAACGACAAAGACTTTTAACATTTGTCCATTTCCATGGACCAAAACTCATGATTATTATCATCTTTAAGCACAGTGGTCCAAAGTAAATGAATTGTACGTAAAGTTACAGCTCTGCCCTCATACCACCGCTATAGTCTATGCCAGAAAGAGAAAGAGAAAGAGAAAGAGGGAGAGGCTATTATGTAGTAGGTACTATGTACAACAAGCTATTACCCCTATTTATTCATCTATTTCACTTTTTAAAGGTATTAAAGTCATATAGCCTTTTGTTCCATTGAAATAAACAAAATATAGTAAAAAAAAATTAACCATAAACCCAGATCCCAATTTAATTCATTCTCTGTTTTTACTTCCAAAAGTACAAAAGTGTGAAGCTAATTGGGTTACTCAATGCACATAAAAAAACACAGTGAATCTTTGCTTCTCATAGGGCAAGTGACCATTTGGTGAGTTGTATTGTTGGTTTGAACTCAGGTACATACATGTAACAAAATGTTTTTTTTTGTTCTTCTTAATAATTTCTCTTTGTACCTTTTTGTCATATTTTCAAACAATTTTTTCTTTTTAATCTAAGTAGTTGAATGTTCATATTGATCTCTCTTTTTAGTAACATCAGTCACATTAAGTTATAGTCTCTATTAGAATCTACAATTTTGTATCGTGGTCATAAATTAATTGTATCGTATTCATGCCATTACACATGAAATTTTTTACATTAACTTGTAATGGTGTTTGAATAAACTTTTCATAAAATAATTAGCAATCAATTATGACTACATAAATTTTTAGGTGCTCCAATGAACTATGAAACAAGATGAAGACTGAAGATGAAAAGAATGCAAACCATTTTTTGGAAGTGATATTTTTTCTATATATAAAGGGAAGGAGTTACAAACTTCTTGAAAATAGAAAGAAAAAAAAACAAACAAACAAACAAACAAACAAAGTTAAAGTTAGATTAACATCATGTGAAAGGTCATATTACTAAACCTAGAGACTTGCACCAGTGAGAAACACCTATCGGAACCAACATAAAATGTGTACCATCATCAATACCTCTACTATTATAATCAACTGAAACCCATCAATGCTATATCTTGAGAATCCCAAAGAAACCATGAAATGGGAATTTTGATTTGAGTTTTCTTCATCAAACCTAGCTTCTGAATTCGGTTCAACTATTTTGAGTTGTACTTGGCATGGTTTTACCCCAAAAGGAACATAACTTGCTGGCTTTAATCCAATGGAATCATAACAAAGATTTGGGTTTTTCAAAGCACCAAAACGCCTTCCCATTTTTTTATAAAACCCTTCAGAGAATTTAAGCTCTCCTGTCAGATTATTACCATTGAGGTAAAGTGCACTGATGTAAGGAAGATTGGCAAGCTCTAAGGAGACATTGCCTGAGAGATTATTATCACTAAGACCCAAAAACCTCAATCTCTTTAACTTTGTTATGGACTCTGTAATCTCACCTTCCAATCCAGTTTTTGAGAGATCCAAAATTACCAACTTTTCTAAGTTCTGCCACTCTATGCTCTTGAGGTTACCACCAATTGGGTTATTAGATAACACCATTTCTTCTAATGAATTAAGCTTTTGAAGTGAATTGCTCAGCCCACCAGATAAATTATTGTTCCCAAGGTCTATAAGAGTTAGATTTTTCAAGTTCCCAATCTCTTCTGGCAAATTACCTTCTAATAAGTTGTTGCTCAAATCAAGCTTTAAGAGTGAAGATAAACTTCCAAAAGAATTTGGAAAATTCCCAGATAGTGAATTCCTACTAAAATCAAGAATCAACAGCTTAGTCAATCCACCAAAAATATTAGGAATTTGGCCTGAAAATGAATTTCCAGCAAGAACTAGCCTTTTCAAGTTTATTAAGTTGCCAATGTTTGCTGGTACCGGACCTTTTAGTCCATTCTCTAGGAGTACTAGTGATTGCAGCTTCTTAAGGCCTCCAAAAACAGTAGGAATTTGTCCAATTAAACCTGGGTTGGATCGAAACTCCAATGATTCCAAGCTTTCAGAATGTCTTTCCCAGTTACTAGTTGGGATTGTAACTGGAGATTTGTAGGGAGAGACAAAACAACTGAAGAAGGATAGAGTTTTCAGATGCTTAAGTTGAAAGAGTTGTGGTCTAAATTGAATGCTTTTAGCACAACTTAGAGAATTGTCATGAGTTGGTCCAATGTTTAAGGCAGTGACATACCAAAGCCCATCAAAGAGATCACAAGAGACTCCCTGAAGAAGAATGAAAATAAATTATTATATAAGAATAGTTTGGAATCTTATCAGTTGATATCATTTAACTTATTGCTTAAAATAACTTACGTAAATAGTTCTCATAGTCCAAAGTTCCAAACTTTAGATTGTTTCAGGGACATTACCACCAAAATGGGAGTTTTTGAATGTTACTCAAAACCAACATGATTGAGAAGTTATTTCCAGTTATAGACTTCTGCAGAAAATTTTTCAAATTTCAAATGTTGGCAACTACAACAAGTTCCTTGTTCCCAATGACAGAGTATGCAAAGGGAAACCACTCATTTCTATACTTCAATTCTTTAGAAGGAGTTGGAAATACTAAATAGTTCATGCCTCTTCTATTCCTTTCCTAATAACCACCCAAAAGGGTAATGTGAATTAATGTCCACAACCATCTCCTTATGAGATTTATGTGAAAGTGTTTTTACTGCAACAACAAAAAAAAAAAGGCTTCTAAAAGAAGCCCAAGCAAGTGACCCTTGTAATCTTTTAGAAACAACTATATCAAATATATTGTCCTGTTTGAATGAGAGCTTCTACTTTATAACCTTCCATAAACCCAAAAAAAGGTAAAAGAAATAGAATAGTATATATATAACTCGGCACTTTAATCAAAAATTTTATCATCAACAAAGAACTAGCTAATTTTACAAGGAACAAAAAATGAAACTTTATTTTTTAAATTTTTAGTTGGGTTATATGGATTGAAACTTAAAAGAAATGATAACTATGTAGTACCTGTATAGGTGTCCAACCACAAGGATCTGGATAGAGATCTGAGCCATTCCACCAGTTACCCACAAAACCTTGTATAGCAGAGTACAGAGCTTCCTGCTCTGTTTTCACCATTGGAGCTACATCAGATTCTGTTTCTCCAAAACACAGAGCATCCAAACAGAGGATAAAGACCACAATGGTCACAACCTTCATCAAAGTAAGAGACTTCATGGATACTTATCAAACTAGAGAAGTAAAACTATTCAGACAAGGGAATTATGGAGAAGACCCAAAAGAGAAATGGAACACATAACACAAAACCAACAATGTAGTTTTAATTTTCATCAGAGGTCAAAACATGGATTCTACTTAAAAAAGGAAAATGCACATTCTAAAGACTCAATTGGGAACTGAGAAAACATCCAAAGGGTATTATGAGCAATAAAAGGAACACCAAAGGAAAAGTAAGAAGAAACTAGCTTGCCTTTTCTTGTGTTTATGGAAAAACTAAGGTAAAGAAGTATTTAGAAGAAAATAAGAAAATAAACAAAACAACGCTCAGTTCTCGAAGCTCAAAAGTAATAATGGAATGACAACAATAAGATCAGAACAGTGAACTTAAAGGGGCTTTGATGGTGAAAGCGATAGGAAGCGATTGATTGCTCTTTATATGGTTCTGCTTAGCATTGTACCCAACTGATTATATTTCCATTCCTTCACAGCCATAAAGTCAAAACTGGATTTTATTTTTATTTTAACTTTGCTCAGCTTAATATCTAGTAAATCTTGTGTATTCTCCATTTTCATTAAATTGATTGTCCTAAATGGTTAAAAGAGTTTGGTAGTTGAAAGTTGTATGGTTGAAAGAAGTGATCTAAGATATTTCTGTAGATTATGACGCGACTAAAATACGGTTTGGTTAGATTATAATTTATAACCGAATATTTTATAACTTTAAATATCATATTATTAATTATCATTATAAATAATTTGTTTTAATAAAATATTATTTAAATATTTTATTGTGTTACTCATCTTTCTTATAAACTCTTTTATAGTATCATATTTTATCAATGTGGGACAATTAGATAATTCCTTTAACATACAACAGATAAATATAACACGTAAACATGACACAAATACAATATTATTGGACACAATTATCATCCCTAGTTAGACTAATAGGTTTAGGTTTTTAGGGTTTTGCAGGGAGTTTTATAGTAGAAGGGGACCATTTGTCCATGCATATAAAATAACCAGTAAAGAAATTCATGTAAATGCATGCAAGACAAACTCGTGTATTTTATCCCTTTGCCTTGGTTTCTCTACTTTTGGGTTTCTTTTACTTCGTTTAACACTGTTCAAAATAATTACAAGGATGAGAAAGAGACAAAACCGAGAATTAAATATTTGCAAATAAAATAAAAATACAAGGTATACATTAGATGGCTGTAAATGGGCTTTGTTTTAGGCCTTGTAAAAAGTCAAAGTTAGCTGATTTTAATATTTTTATTTTGGTAAGGTTTGGCGCTTTGGCTACTTGTCTTGAGATAATAGTAATTTAAAATGTGTGCAAAGTAAATCTAGTGATGAGGTAGGTCAGCAATGAGTCAATAACCAAAAGACAAAACAAAAGTACAAATTATGAATTTTTGGAGGTTTTCTAATAAGGAAATTATTATATATCATAAATATAATTATATTTATCATAATTTTATTTGATATGAGACCAAGTATACTATTTAATCAAATTTCCTCTTGTTATTTAAGATTTATTGCAAACTGTTATATTTATACTTTATTTCAAATAATGGACCACAAGGGAAGGACCGAAAGGGTTAAGAAAGAAAGGCATAGCTCAAACTCTAAAACATTTCATGGTCAGGCCTAATTGCCTAAGCTTATATATACACACTGATAAGTCATTTTCTAACCCTACAATATTTTGTATACAGACTAGATTTAGAGAGAGATAGAAAGAGTCTATCAACACTCAAAGTATCATCTTAGTTTTTTTTTTTCCCTACACCATTAATATAAAATGTAGTTGTGTTGGTATTGATTGTTGTGGCACAACCACCTATAGGGGTTTGATTCGGTGAAGCTCTAGGTACCTTGTTTCTATTTGCAATAGTTTTTGTAAGGTAATTGTAACACTTTGATATTTTACATATAAATAAATGTATTATTTAAATATTTTATTAATTAAAAATTTTGATATAATAAAATATGGTTTTATTAAAAGAAAATTTTAAAATATTATCTTGGCATTAAATCGAAAAAGACTTCAAAGCTAAAATTCTTATAAAGAAAAACTTGCAAAAAGTTTGATCACTTATTAAAGTTTACAATTTATTAGATTAAGAAAAGAAAACTTAATCCTAAAAAACCAATAATCATCCCCAAACATTACCAAATCTTCATCATAGTGTTCATAAAGAAGTAAAGGAAAATTTGGGGTGAATGAAACCACTCAATAAGCAAATTTACATTACTTGAAACATTAAACATACACGACATATGTATATACTTAAAAAGAAGAAGTAAATATAACATGCTTATGCTTATGTTCATGAAGTAGTGCTTATAATACCCATGTTTTAAAAGAACATATAAAATCTTATCTTAATTAAATAACTTAAACTATTCACTTAAAACGTATCATAACAGAGTCTTACATAAGTCACTCATCGGTGACTGGTACGTATGAAAGACATGTACAAATGAGACTTAACTTATAACTTAGCAAAATTGAAATTTCATACATAATTCTTACATGCATACATACATCCAAACTAAAGGTAATGATCATTTAATCCCCGGGTACCGTAACTTATACGAGAGACACTTCCCACAATGGCCCTTAATTTATTACAGTGCACTTAACTTATCATATTACTCCAAGACATAAAAATTTTATAATTATGGTTCAAGTATCAATAAAATATATTATATAAAACTTATTGATTTAAAAATATTGCATAAAACTTATAATTTTTTAAAAGCTTAGCATAAAAAAATACTTTAAAAATTTGTATTTGCAATGTCACGATTCAATTATGCATATGTTATGCCATTAATTATGATGTAGTTGTAAGCACATTTAATCCATAATTCATATGAGCATAATATCATATATGACATAATCATATAATTATGGCACACGAATATTCTCTCAATACATATCACATATATATACTAAAATGAGATCACACTAACTATTTAGTCATAATGGCCACCAAACAAAACATATATGTAAAGACAACTATAAAAATATTCACACACAAAACAAAATAAAATAAATAATAGTTAATATTACAAGTAGGGTTAGATTGCTTACCTGATACGAATAATTAACACAGCTAAAAAAATTATCAGTTAATTCACTTGAAATTTAACCATAATAAATTATAATTGAATAAATATAAGACTTTTCAAGTTCAACCTTTATTTTAAACTTAATAAACTTTTCTTCTTCTTCTTCTTCTTCTTCTTCTTTTTTATTTTCAAAAAGTTCATATTTTTTATCACAAAGTTATTTATTATTTTAACTGTCAAAAGAAGCTATATAATTTATTTTGAAATTATTTGGTGCCATAAAATTACTAAATTTTACATATTTTTATAGAGATACACTAAAATGTATAATAAAATTTTCTAGTACAATCGAATGCTTATTAATTATAAAAATAATTTTTTTGCTAACTTTTAAAGCTGTTGGTATAAAAAAATCAACAACTCTATTAAAGTTAAACATTTTTAGGAACATATCGGTAAACTATTTTAAACTAATTTTTTTACAATATCTCTATAACTTAAATATAATTATATATAAAAATTTTCAAATATTTTGGAATTTATTTTCATGCTAAAACGGGTTTTGAAACTAGTACAATAAATTTGTTGGAAAACTGTTTAGAAGTGAATATATATACATAAAAAATTCCTAAAACATTTATATTTGATCTAAAATTCATCAAATTTTAATGAATAATAAATAAGACACATTTAACACATTATAAATTTTTTTTTACTTATTTTTAACATTTATAGCACTATAAGTTAATTTTAAACTTTTGTTTTAATTTGTCAGGTTTTTCATTTTCAGTAGAAAATTTTGAAATCTTAAAATTATATTAAATTAAATACATAGAGTTTTATAATGATCGTAAAGTTAAAAATTTCCTTATTATGTCTAGTTATAAGATAAAAATTTTATCTTTAAATTGAAATCGAAATCTCTATAAAAAACAACCCTAAAATTCGAGTTGTTTAGAAACTGACATGTTCAAAACACAAACTTCAAAAATTTATAACAAATTCAATATAAATTATATTTTGACAAATAAATATTCTTTGAACTCGTCAAGAAGTATAGTTTGATATAAAAATAATTTAAAATTTAATTGATGAATATAATGGTTCTAAAATAATTTATTTTCATGTTTCAACAAAAATTTTGTAAATAATTGTCTTATAAATTTTTATAAAAATTCACAAAATTAATTCCAAACGTTAATTTTATGATTAAAATCACCCAAAATAATATTCTCAAATTATTGTTCTTAATTAATTAAGATTAAAAAAATAAAATATAATATGAATACAAATATAAAGTAGACATCCTTTGATATAATTTTTTGTGAGTAAAATTTTTTTTATCATGATCAATAGAGTAAATTGTAAAAAAAAAAAAAATTATTTTATTTTGGTTTTCTCTATATGTTGAAAAAGGTGGGAAAAACAATTAAGATAATGTAGGTTTGTAAATAAATGCTAAAACTCTAATATATTATTTAACTACAAATTGTTATCTCTTATCTAAACTAAATAATAATATAAAATTTTATTTTTTATTTTCAAAAGTTTTCTTTGATGTAATCCACCGAGAATCTTGTTTCTATCTTCTTTTTTTATATTTTTTTTTATTTAACATAATATATATATATATATATATAAAAAGGATTTTAAATTAAATCATTTTAATTTATAAAGAATTATTCTTTAATTATAATTCTTACTTATTTTAATATCTCAGTTAAGATATTATTTTATTTTATTTGATAATATCTCCTTTTTTTTATAATTTTTTGATAACTTTTATTTTATAACTTTTTGATAATATCTTCTTCGATCATAACTTTTATTTTATATCATTTTTTTTATTTAACATAATATTTATATAACTATTTGATATTATGTTGGTTAGTTTTTGATAAATATAAAATACATATTTTTTTTTATCCTTATCTTTATTTATATTCATATATATAGAAGACTTTTAATACATGTCAAAGTTTATATTGACATTTTTTTTATCAAAAAAATTACTCTTAAATTTAGAATATTATATCAATTTTTTTTAGCTTTGTGAGATGAGAAAAAGGTCATTTTAGAGTTCTAAACATGACGACTCAACTAAAGAGTAAGCTTAACAGCCTAAATGCTTAAGTCTTAAGGATTAAGTATTCATGCAAGTTTAAAATAATGAAAAATTATAATTGCAAATTTTAATAATAAAAGAAAAGTGGGAGTTGCTTTTAGCTCCTATTAATCTTTTCTTTCTATAATAACGTCGTGTTATTAATTATGATCCTTACCGATAAATAATTCCTCAATCTTAAGCCCCTTTTTGCAGTTGTCATGGAAAGACGGTAGTGGGGAATAGCGCAAAAATTGGATTAACCTCCATTTTCTGGTTAAGAAATTTTTGAATATAATATCTTATATTATTCCTATAAATTTAGATCATTAATATTATCAATATATTTAATATTAAATTTTTTTATAAAAATAAACGATAAAAATTGATTAATTTTAACACATAGTAAATACAATAGTTATATATAATATTTTCATTATTTTTTTTTAATAAGAACACAATCCTCTTTGAATGAAATGCACAAAATTTGACGGAGATTAATACATTTGACTTATTGAAGTATTTCGTGTTTTTTTTTTTTCCTTTATCAATTAGAAAACGACCCATTAACTTTAGTCAATCTTGGTCGAGATCAACACTGGTCAACCTTTTTGTTCAATGGCCGGTTAATTTAATGTTTTGAGTGAAAAAGTCTTGTGTATAAGACATATATTATTTATTTTTATAAGAAATAAATTAATATTAAATATGTGTATAAAATTAATGACTTAAATTTACAATAGACATACATGTTATATTCAATAACTTTTGAAAGGAAAAAAAAAATACCAAGACTTGGCATGATTGATTTTTGTCCATTACCCAAATTGCAGGTTGTAAGGCACACCCTTGTTACATTTGATAACAAACGCTTACTGGAAAGGGGCAATATAAGATCCAACAAACACAATCAAAATAGCTCAAGAAAACTGCTTAATTTGGTTGAGACTTCAGATCATACGTGAAATAAGAAAAATTAATCCCCCAAAATTTATTTCATTGGCAATTGTCAAATAGATTTCTCAGAACAATCTTTTCAGTGTTCACAAAATCACACGGATATTGAGGAGTAAATTTTATGCTTGTAAGTTCGCTGGTGCCCCAAATACTGCTTTTAGGAAACCCTATCAACAACTATGAGATACAATCAAGGAAATTCGCAACAACAACAAAAAAGATACAATCAAGTAAAAGGAGCCTAATTAAGAGGCTCCTCACTAATTGAGATAATGAAAAATCAAATCCAGCAACTTAAAGGCAGATGAGTCAGAGTTTTAAGCCATCAAGTCGTCAAGAAAGACCAGATCTTCTTTCCTATTGAGACTTCCCCAGGATGCTCCAATTCATCATCACAATCATCTCCACTCTCTTGGATTGTGCTCTCGTTTTCATCTTCAACATGCTCAAGAGTATCATATGCTTCCGCACTAAATTCTCTATTTCTGGCTGACTCAGTTGCATCGGCATTATCAGCAACAATTTCAGGGGTTCTAAACTGTAATTAAGTGAACAAAGGTAATACAATGTTCAATATGGATAGCATTGTTCAAGACTTCAAGCAACATGCTAGAAATCGTCTCAAGTTAAAACACAACATAAAGAGAAGAAAAATATTTAGGGAAATTATCAAAAATAACACCCCTAACACTTATAATAACAAAACTAGCACCCAATAACATTGAACGTTCAATTTAAACATGTAATATTAAAAGTTCAACATTGAACGAGTCTAAATTGTCATCATTCAATTCCAATTGAACGAGTGTTAAAAAAAAAAATGATATATCTATCATTTTTTTAATTCTAAAAATATAAGTTTGAACACAATAAGTGTCATTTTTGTTATTACAAGTTTTGAGGGGTGTAATTTTTTTTGTTTTCCCAAATATTTACCCTGACAACAATATTCTCTGAGAACTCTACACTTCTTGCTGTTATGACCTGCATAGCAGGTTCACTTAGCTCCTCCTTGTGATCTCTTGAAGATGATACAGACACAGAAAGAACTTCAGGGTTTGCTCCTGCACCACCATCATCGGCCTCTTTCTCTCTTACCATTTTCAGATCAGCTTCAGCTTGTACTGTTCTAATTGTTTCCACACGGATAAAATTTCAATAATATTTTAGAACTTGGTGGTTTCTAGCTTGGTATTACAAACAATGAAAACAAATATTATTCATGTACTCGAGGGTGAGACATTTTCTTACCATGTCCAGATATGCATAAAAAAATTCCATGTCAACAACCCATATTATTGCATTATAACTTCTCTCTCTCTCTCTCTCTCTCTCTCTCTTTTTAGAAGATGATTTGACAATAAAAAGGTGAAAGATTTAAAAGATTGACCCCAACCCCCATGAAAAAGCATGTACAGACAAACAAAAGAGATATCTGACATGAAAACAACCAAGCAGCATATTACAAGTAACACTTGAAACATTATGAATACACCTTGCATTTAATAATTGAACGTTGTTTACATTTGCATTAAATGTTAGAAGAAATCAACTTCTTACAGCATCTGATCATTGGGAACAACTTGAAACTTCATTCTAATGAAAAATGTTCTGCAAGAGACTAATAATTGCTAAGAAATTTATTTAGTAGTACACAATTTCTTCTGCCATAACAGATTGTTACTTGAATTTAAAAAAAGAAAAACGTAAAGCACTTTTAGTCCTTTTTAGGTGAACCTGATAATGCAATTTTAATTGGTGACAATTCCAAAATGAAAGTAAAAAAAATCAAAATATATGGGAATACCAGCTTGGGTTGGCAAACAAGTTAACTCTTCAAGGGAAGAGAACCATTGTTTAGAAAGCCAGTGGCAGATGCGTGTGTGTGTGTATAAACTATGCATAGGCCATGCTTAAAGAAAGCATATCAAATCTCTAAGTCCCCAAACCACAAGTTGGATGTATAGATAGGTAACTCATTTGCCTATGCAAATGAATTCGTGCCCAAATTTGCGTGCGTTTACTTACTTAACTACACTATCTTGTTTCCTAAAACTTCACTTATAACTTTATAATGATTTCTGAAAAAGAGCTATAATTAGTGTATACCTCATGGCAAAGTTTGACAATACAATATTTGATCATACAAACTAATAATCGCACATTTCCAGAAACTTCCACATCAGCTGTCATGATGCTTTAAACCATAAAGAACATATTAAGGGACTTACTTCTTGCGTGATCTAAAATTGTATCTCTCCTCTCCAGGTGTTTGCAAACCTGAAGCAACTGTTGCCTGCCTCTTCCTGCACCTGCTAGTTGTGACATTAGCAGAACCTCCTTCATTATCACCGACATCCTGCTCACTCTCTGTGTTATTGGAGGTTTGAGCATAATGCCTTTTCCTTCTTTTCTTATGGCATCCTTTCATGGAAACACTTGAATTACCCCGGCTTTCTTTATCCATGCGATTATTGCTATCATTAGGCAGCACTGCTCCAGTCACTTCTGGTTCGGTTGGGGATTCCCCAAGAAAAGCTTTTGCATCTTCAACCACTGCCTTCACCGAGTGGGTTCTATGAATTCCAGATTTGCGGCAATGAGTCTTCAGCTTTGATTGCGAAGAGTCTTCTGGTATTGCTTGCGTCATACTGTCCATGTAGCTATGATCATCAATTGATGGAGCACCATCCTCCACTCTTCTGATTATGTCATCAGAATGGAGCTGTGTTGCTCCATCACCAGGAAACACTTTGGCGCTCCCTTCTTTTATTTCAACATTAACCTGTGCAGCTAACAGTGATGGGGACTCAATGTAAACTGGAGCAGCAACATGCTCAATTTGCTTGCCTGGAGATTGCTTAAAAATCTTTGATATGCATTTGCGCAAAGAAAATCTTTCTGACACTGAAAATCCCATGTCAGAAACAGCTAAATCACCAGAAGGCTCAACAAGTTTATTGTGAAGTATCCGCAGAGGATCAGCATCAGAAGAATCAATTTCAGGAAGTTGAAAGCCAGAAATTGCAGACTCTCCTACGGTTTCAACACAGTCCCTGCAGCCCTTGAGCTTCTCAACAATATCAAGGAAGTAAACCCTTTCCTTCATGAGCTCTTGACGCTGGCACCTGATCTTCTTACTCAGAGCGCCAATCTGGTCTATATCATTCTGCATTTCAAGTTGGTTTAGTTTCAAATGTTCATTGATTAATGCAACTTCCTCTATTTCCTTTTCAATTCTACCCCTTTCTAACTCTACTTGGTCTGTTTCCCTGTGAACAACCCCCCTCAAGTAATTAAATTTGTAAAGTTCTCTCCTTCTCATTTCCTCAAAAGTATCCTCTCCTTCATGCATGAGCTTCTCCGCATCCTCCTTCCGTTTCTGAATATCAATTTCTAAATCCTGTATCTTCTGCTCAAAATTGTCAACCATTTTACTATGCTCAAGCTCAGCCTGTTGTGATGGAACTAACTGCTCCCTCTCCCTGTAAGCCGCAAATGAATCTTTCTCAATCTGTAGATTTTTCAATTCCCTTTGGATATATTCCTGATTGACACATTTCTCCTCTTTCAGTTCGTCTATCTCTAACTGCTGCAGTTTTTCCAGTTTTACTTTCTCATCAACTACCTTTCTGTGATCTCTGTTAATATCAGATCTTTTCTGTTCCAAATCTCCCCACTCTTTCTCAAATTTCTCCTTCTCTTGTCTCAAATCTTCAGCTTCCTTCAAAAGCAACTCATTCTGTAGCCTGTTCTTCTCTATCTCCCGTTTCAGTTCTGACAGCAAACGGAAATGTTCTGACCTCTCACTTGCCGTTATACATTCCTTCTCTCTCTCTTCGAGAATTCTCAGTTCCAGCTTCCTATTTTCAATCTTCAACTTCTCAACTTCATCTATAAGAATCAACGAATACTCTTTATCAGCGAGCAGTTGTTGCTTTTCTGACTCCAAGTTTTTCCCCTCAACTTTGACAACCTTCTCTCTCTCCTTTAGAGATTTCAACTTTTCTTCAAATTCTTTTTGTTTCTCCTTCAGTCTCTCAGATTTTTCAAGCAATACTTGCTCTCTCTTTTCCAATTTATCTTCCCTGTGATTGAGTTCCGCTTCCTTCCTCTCCACAGCACGTGATTCGTTAACAAGTTCATTGTCAAGAGATTTCCTGTTCTCTTGCACTTCCAACTCAAACTCATGCATTTTCAAGTCAAGAATAGCCTTGTGCTCATCAATTTGAGTCTGAAGTCCAATCTGCAAATTCCCCAAATATAAAAAATATTTAACTGTTAAACTAATCACATCCATACACAGAATAGGCTCTTTTTTTTCAGTAACTAATCAAGCCAATAGAATTATTGCTGATTTTGTATGCATAATTATGATGTCATGTTCAATAACATAAGCAATGCAATTATCAAAATAGGTGAGAAAAAGCACCACGACAGAGAAAAAGAAAATGGTAAAACCAGATTTCTCCTAAACTATCATCAGAAGGCATCTAAATACTCCATCTTTCATTATGGGCATTCCATCATATTTCTACTTCCTCTCCGCTCAAACAACACAAATCCAACACGAGATTCCCTGAATGATAGGGCTAGGTACCCCAACCCATCCAGAAGCAAAATACACATGCATTTAGGCACATAAAAATACTTTTCTACAACAAGTCCCCCAACTATAACCCAAATACTTCCCACTCTCTCAACAAATAAGTCATAATATTTTAACAAAAAAGTATTTACCAAAGATACTTTCCACAGCTTATATTATTTCATTTTCACACGTATAAACATTGAAATTCCATCCAATAAATGATAGAGATATCCCAATAACATAATATAACTCATACTCAAGAGTCCCCACGTCAACAAAATGACATTGCGTGATAAACTTCAAAGGCATGAGCAACGATCTTCACTATCAGACCAAAAAAAGGACCAAACATGATGTTACTAATTAAGTATAGCAACGAAAGTAACAAACTTTCTCACTGATCATTCTAAACTAACCCTAAGAAGCTGCACAAAAGATTGATATTTCATCAATAACCGTTCAATATAATCCATGGATGTAAAATTGTAAGTTCTTGCTGGATGCTTTAGAAGCAAGAATAGCAGGTATATGTTACATATATTTCAAATTTAAGGATTTTGAATATAATATATGAGTAAGTTAGCAATAACGAAAACTTCTAATAAGTTCTTAATAGTTTTCTGTAGTTCCAAGTATTTGAAAGCCAACCAGCTGGATTCATGAAGACATACAGCATATCTTATGCATATTAGCCACACTCATACGCATGAAACAACCAATAGTTACCGCAAACTCTAGTCCATTTATCTCAACTTAGTTTAGGCATATAAAAGCGCCATATTCAAACAGTTCCAAATTTGTTTTTATTTTCAATGAACAGCGTCTAATAGGTAGGGTCAATTCATGTTTTAAGTCTCATGCAAACATATGATACACTCACAAATGCAAGTTCCATAGAAATGAAATGCTTAGATTGAAATAGTACAATACAAGACATGATATATCTCTCCAAGCAGCTATATCATGTATTTTTTAACATACCTTTTCCCGTGAATCAAGTTTTTCTTCCATTGTACATAATCCTCTCTCTTTCATCTCTAGGTCCTTCATCATAGAATCAACTACCTGCATACAAATCAAGGGAAAAGACTGTCATCCATGAACCTGCAACAATACAGAAATTATAAAATTCAGTTAAAGACGAAAAGCTTACTCTCTCTTTTGACTCTAAATCTGCTAGCTGTTGATGGATATGATCTTCCTTCTCTTTCAATTTTAAATTCGTCAAATCAATTTTACTTTGTGACTCTTCCACTTGCATCTCCTTCTCCTTGAAAATTCTTTCATTCTCATTTATCTGCTCCTCACACACATTTAGCATCCTTCTACCATTATATAGCCTCTCTTCTCGTTCCTGTAATTTTCTCCCCCATTCTTGTAAATCTTCTGTCTGTTTATAGAAAGTTGCCCGAGACAATTCTCGTCTATAAGAAATTGAAACAAGTGAATGAGATCTAAGAATCCCTCATTATGAATGATCTAAAGTAATAAATATGACTTATGGAAGCTAGAGATAGGAGCAAAGAACACACTCAGCATTTAAAGACAGCTGCTCCTTTCGAAGCAAATTTCCACGAGTTTCAATCTCTTCCAATCTCATTTGCAGCTCTAAACTCTTCCTATCTACCTCTGCAAGTGAAGCTTCGGCAACTTGCACCTTGTCTTTTATATCCAATGATTTCTCTTCAATGCCCACAAGCAACAAATTTGCTTCGGTCAACTTTGCCTCAGATGTAAGCTTGATTTGTGTATGCTCCACTTGTGTTTCACGTAAAGCCTTTTCGAGCTATAGTAGAGATATTCATGAGTGTAATATAAAGCACCCCTAAGAGTTTAGGGGATCAACTATGATGGTAGACAGCCTTAAATAGAAAGGGAAAGGGAAAAAAAGATAAAGTTGTTTTCATTATTAAACAAGCAAATCTAGTTTCAATAGTCATGCTAACCAAAGAAAATGCAATTAAAAACAAAATAAAAGGAAAAATAATACCTCAGTTATGCATTGCTTTTCTGCACGCAATGCTTTCCTCAAGTTCTCCTCTCGCTTCTCAGCTTCAGATAATGCAATTAAATTTGTTGTTTTCGCACGTTTAAGTATCTCCTCAATTTCCAATAAATCTTGTCCTAATTCTTCAGATTTTGACGTCCATTCTTTCTTCTCCATCAGGAGAAGCCCCATGTTATATTGATAATCAAAAAGCTGCAAAATAGAGTAATAGACACTTTATAACAAAGGTGCAAAGCAATGCTCAATCCAAGGCTACTAAACAGAAGAAACAATTATTTTTCAACATTACAAGTTCAATAATGACATGTAAACAAATGAATATTTTCGTCACAAACATAAGCAGTTATCCAAAATATGCCTATGGATTGGTGAGTGAAATGGACGTACTATACAATGGAAGTAAATATCAAGCCAACGCATGAACTCGTTAGCCAAAGCAACCTAGTATTTCACTAAATATTTTTCTTTTTAACAGACTAATTTGAAATTAAGATTTTCAGCACATAAAAACAGAATGATGAAAAGCTTCCATGAGCAGAAAACATGTTTGTTCATGTTCAGATTTTCCATTTGAGATCATGTTCTTCTTTGCTATGGGTTAGTCTCCAAAATCTAATGGGTGGCAGCTTATGATAACTATTTTTAAAAAATTACTAACATTGATAAGCAACTCACTAAAACAATGGTAACCACCAACACAGACATCTCTTGCTCATGCATATACTATTTATACTTATATTTTTGTGTGTGTGTGTGTGTGTGTGTGTGCATGTGCGTATGGGAGATTAGCAACGGTGCAGTCTTCCACATACAAATAGACTATGAAAATATGATCTTCATCTTCCTCAAAGCAGACGGAATTTTTGTTTCCTCTTTCAACTGAACGTTCTGGCAGTGAGAAGACCAAGTCGTGGCTGTTGCATCTGGCAAAGCAACTGCCATGCCCAACACATTACGTGTACCAGTTTCCACATTGTGTCACGCAGACACGGTTACAGCAGAACAAAATGCTCAGCGAAAGTAACATAGTATAGGACTTGAATATATAAGGGTTTGTTGAAAAACTGAATAGATAGGCTACTAATACCTGCAAACCTATTTAGTAAGGAGCAAAGAGACTGCTCTTTATTTATGGTGGCAAAATCAAGCCTATCAACCAGAATTAGTTGAAACTTAACAAAACTAAAAGGAAAATAGTAGTTTCATTCTATATGTCTTAATTAAAAGATCTATATAAGTACGTTGTGCAATCTTTATTAAAATTGTATGCTGGGCCCGCATGATTTGAGGAATAATTTCATTTCGAAACAATAAAAACGTTCGGCATCAGTTAAGTACCAGATAATAGTAAAAACATGCAAACATTATCAAACCCATTAATCATAATTAGTTGAATTTCATCAGAATATACAAAAAAATCAACAAAACCTCACTGACTAACCTCACTCCGAAGCCTAGAGACCTTTTCGGCAAGAGCTTCAAGGTCTTTCCTTTCCATGGAAGCTTCGTCCAACAAACCCACTTCTCTTAACTTCCTCCAATCATCCATGTCCCCAGTTTCAAACTCCGACAACGCTGTTCTTGCCACGGCATCCCCTAGCGAATCCAACGGAGGAGGAGGGCTGTCTACAAAAGCAGCCATTTTTCCTTTCCCATCTTTCCTCGGGTTAGAAGCAGCACCTAAAACGACACCAGTCCTCGGCACCGGTGAAAGAACCGAAAACGCCTTCCTCTGTGGTGTAAACATTAACAAAATTCCCTAACCAACAAACCCTAAAGCCACGAGAAGAGCAAGAAGAAAGTGATCTAAATGAAGTTTGTCTTTTATTTTTCATCTATAGTGTTTTAAGTGACACTCACAATCGAAGGGATGTTTTTGCACAATAACGGTAGGGTTGTACATTTTTTCGACGGATTCCCCTGGGAGGTAAAAATACAGATAATAAAATAAAAAATAAATATTTATATTTTATAATAAAAGATAATATAAGAATATATTTTTTTATCTTATTTAATAAGATTATATATATATATATATATAATTATATAAAAATTAAATTAATTTTAAGTAATGTACTATATATTTTATTTTAAATTATATTTTTATTTTTTAAAATATTAATAATTATTTTTTTTTAAATATTTAAATTATTTACTTAAATTTTAAAAAATTTAAAATCATATAATTATTTTATAATTTATTTTTATTACTTTAAGATAATTTATAATAATATTTTATTAATATTATTTAGTATAAAAATGTTATGTATTTATTTTTTATTTTTTATCATATAATATTATTTATTAATCATAAATTTTATTTTATTTTGAATCATAAATATTTATTAGTTTTTAGATTTTTTTATATAAAAATAAAAAATTAATAATTTTAATATTATTTGTATAATTGTTCCCCATTTAAGAATTGTTATTTTCTATTAGAGATCCCAATAAATTTTTGCAAATATTTTAAATAATAACATAAAATAAATTTAAAATTATTGACAGGAGAGTCTCTGACCCCCTGCTATTGACAATCTTAAATAACACTCATCATAGTTATTTATATTTATAAAAGGAAAGAAAAAAAAAAAAAAACTTAATTATTCTGCCAACACTCAAAGTTTGATTAAATCATACATATGTCTTTAAACCTAAATCATATAATTTAATCTCAAATTTTAATTAAATTTACACATATGTATTCAAACTTTTAAATCGTATAATTTAGTTTTCAAATTTTTAAAATTTATATATAGATTATAACTTAACTACTAAAATATATATTTGTAAATTAAAATTTTAAGACCTATGTGTAAAATTTAAAAATTTTGAGAAACAATCATACGTTTTAAATTTCTAAAAATCTATACGTAAAGTTAATTAAAGTTTATGAATTAATGATATAGTTTAACAAAAAAAAATTATAATATAATTTCTATAATTTCATATATTTAATTATAAAATTAGGCTATATTATACAATATAAAAAAAGTAATTATAAGTCGTATTAAGACTTAAATTAATCTGTCTAAATTATTTTTAATTTTAAAATTATATATTTTGATTTTTTATTTCATCTTAGATTAAAATTAAAATTATATTTTTATTTTAGAATATAAAATATTAATTTAAATAAATTTTTATAATAAAATTATTTTAATCGGTAATATAATAAAATAAACTATATAATATTTAAAAACAAATTATTTTTATAAATATTTAACTTTAATTATTTTCGTATATTGTATAAATTATTATTAAATAATATAACAATTAATTATAATTTAATTTAATTTAATATAAATATATTTAATATTAGCTTATATAAACACATCTGCTGCACTAAAAACGTGTCATAGAAAAAACCATTGGTTTTGGTTAATTATAAGTGTTGTGATAGTCATGTTTAATTATAAGCATTATATTAGTATAATGTTAAAATAATATAGAATAATAATTTTAATGTTTTTTTATAAAAAAAATTATCTTTTATAAAATACATTATTTTATATATTTATTTATTATATTATATTTATATTTTATTTAAATTATTTGTATTTTTTTTTTTGTAACGTCCTCATTTTTTGTTTGCAATACGAGGTCTAAATATTTTTGTACCAATCAACTTAAATTTTGATACTATACCATAATTCATAAGAATTATAGGTCTTTTAAATTTCGATTCATACTTAATTATAAATATTAAATGAATATCGTGCTTATAAAGAATACGAAACAATATCGCTAACCACATGCATTATTATTAATTTTACAGGCATTATATCGTAAGTGAATCGTTCAATTTTTAAACTTAATATGCATATAAACTAATTTTGTACATCAACTTTT
The DNA here is from genome assembly GCA_029378325.1 of Elaeagnus macrophylla. Taxonomy (NCBI): domain Eukaryota; kingdom Viridiplantae; phylum Streptophyta; class Magnoliopsida; order Rosales; family Elaeagnaceae; genus Elaeagnus; species Elaeagnus macrophylla. The sequence goes on along the minus strand of CM055642.1, from coordinate 6,680,271 downwards.
ACGTTAAAAATCAATTTACGCAATTATTCAAATGAACGATAATATCAAAATACAGTAAATATGTTATTAAAAATGCAAATTTTGTTTTAAAAATATGATAAGTTTATTGACATATTTATTAATTATTAATTAAAAATACTTATGTTATATTTAAATTATTTTATTTATTTTTATTTTTATTACAACGTATTTAAAATAGGTACAGAAATAATTTTTTTTTATATTTTAAAATTAACTATAAAACTAAAATAATATTTAAAATCTTTATTAGATATAATAATTATCATATAATTAGAGTCCTTATATGATGTGATATTTATTTCATTATAATGTTTATAGTTGTTATTAAATGTGAGAATTATCATATAATTATTGAATATAATCTTTATTCTATAGTTATTATTGGATATAATTTTCATTCTATAGTCATGTTTAAAGTCCGTAATATTTATTTCATTATCATGTTTAGAGTTAATATTAAATATGACAATCATCATATAATTTAAAATCATTATTCTATTGTTATGTTTGTAATTTATTTAATGTGATAATAAATCCTAAAATGATAACTAATGTCAATAGCTTAAAACATGAAAATAATTTTGTCTAAAAAAATATTATATGATGCATACTATAATATGAATAGATAAATTTAAAGCACATAATAGCTATTTTATAAAATAAAAATAAAAATTTATTATATTTTGATTTTATCGATCCATTTAATAAACAACATAATTTTATGTCAACAAATTTATTATTGAATTATATTCGATCCGTCAATTTTGAACTGGGGATAATCGACAGTGGATAGTCTAGTGGGTAACACAACTAGACTACATGTACCAGGTTATGAATTCGAGGGGTGAAAAAACTGTAATTGCGTATAAAGACTCTTCTGACGACAGCCTGAGGTACTAGCCACTGTTGGTACTCTAAAAAAGGCATTGATTCGGGTTAATGAAATATAGCGGATGTTACTCCATCTCTCCCGGAGAGCTGTTTTTGTTATAAAAAAAAAATTTTGAACTTGGAATAAGGGTTTAAATAAAATATATTATTTTTAAAAAAAATTAATTTATTAAATTTTTATGGAATGTATATTCGTATTTTCTTGAATTCTTATCGAATTAATGTGCCAGATATAAATAAAATATCAATTAAATAAGTTTTTAGTTTTTGTTCATTGAATGAACTATGTAAGTTTATGTCAATATCAATGTATCATTATGTCAGTATCAATGTATCGTCAAATATGAATTAATATTGATGTATTAGTTTAAATAAAGAAAATTAAAAACATCTATCTAAATGTGTAAAATAAAGAAAAAGTGATTTAATTTTTAAATAATCTTATTCTTTCCTCATGATAAAATATTAAGATAAATCAAAATATTTGGTTATAAAATTGTCTAAATATGTTAATATAATAGTACTTAAATAATAATACATGCAGTGAGACGTAAAAAATTACAACTGATGGATTTGTTCCATTGTATAGGCATAATTCACCTTCAATCTACTCTGATTTTTTTAAAAAATTCCTTCATATATTGTGAATTAAAAAAAAAAAAAAAAAACGCTCGCGAGTCTGCATCTTTTCAGAAAGGGTGGGTGATGCTTAAGTCTCTTATTCCTTTTTCATGCACTTGAGGACATTTGATAAAAAATTTATCTGATATCCTTATTGCTAAAAAAATATAAATAATTATTTGGCCTATTTCCCGTAAACTTGAATTTTTGTGAGAATTAGAGTATAATGCTTATTTATGGTATCAAAACAGTAAAATACTTTAAATTCTTATGACAGCAATTCTCAAATTATATAAAATTTTTAAATTGATGAACCTTGCAAAAAAAAAAAAAAACAAAGAAATTTGCAATTGAGGAAGTATAAATGATGTATATTTGCAAAGATAAAGTAACCCACACTTGTATGTTAAAAAATATAAGGCAAATCTCCTACAAGCTTTTGTGAGAATTAATGTCTAATACTTATTTAATTATTTTATAAAATGTACAAATTTAATTTATTGCACATACAAGTCAAGTGTATATTTAATTAATGACATATATTAATTTAATAAATTTCCCTCAAAGTATATAATAAAATGTCCATCTATTTTCTTTCTATAGTGATTTTCAAATGTTTTATTCTCCTTTTAATCAGTCCTACATTCTTTAATTAGTATATGTTTCATCTCTGTAATTCTTCCTTCTATGAATTCATTCGTTCTATCTTTATTATATTACTTTGGATTTTTCGTATCTCTCCGTTTTATTAAAATGGGAAACTATACCCACATAAGTGGTTGAGGAAGAAAAGAATAAGATTTTGATCAAGATTAAAAATAATAATAATAATAATAATAATTGAAAAGACAGGTGTTTGCATGAGAATAAAAAGATTTTGATTAGAGATTTATTTTTGAATAGAAATTTAAGGGTTAATTAGGGAAAGAAAATGAATTTTTTATCCTACCTAATTTATACGTTATTAACATGTGCATTTTATTGCTAACAAAATAAATAATAAATTTATTTGTATTTTTTAAACAAATGAAATACCAATGGTATACTACCATAAAAAAAGAAGAAGGGAATTAATGTATATTTTTTTTAGTGAAGTAAGGGAATTTGAAAGTTTTCCTTCTTTTTTTTTTTTTGAGTTAGAAAAATGGTCAATTTCTTCTAATATGTATTAAAAAATATGCATTTTGATTGTATAATTATTAAGTTACATAATTTAAGTATCATAATTTAATAAAAATAATTAAATTAATCTAATGTCAAAATTAGGTGTTATATATAATGAAAAATATATTTGTTAAATATATACCTATTTAACTAATATTAATTTAATAATTTCAAGTTATAATGATTATGTTTTAAAAAATAGTAATATGTAACCCAAAAAAAAATAAGCTTATTTTTTTCATTGTAAAAATATATAAAAATGGCAAAATTTAAGAATATAATAACTTATTTTGAAATTAAAATATATAATATTAATATAATATTTATGAAAAAAATATCACACGTCTTACATATGTATTTTCTATCTTATTTAAATAAAAAATAATAATTTGAATTTATTTTATTTTTTAAAATTAATTAAACTCAATTAAAAACAAAATGACTCTGAGGAAAAAAAAAGTTATGATAAAAAAAAAACAGACTAACAATTTATTTTTAAAAATAGCTTAATTAATTTGTTAGTTCTCAAATTTTGATCAATTTTTTACTTAAGTTTTAAAAATTTTAAATTATATAATTTAGTTATTAATTTTTAAAATTTTACACATAAATTATTTTTGAATTTTATAATTTAATTACAAATTTTTAAAACTTTAAACATAGGTCTTAGCTTGACTAATAAAATACATATTTATGAATTAAAATTTTAAGACCTATATGTAAAATATTAAATTTTCAAAGATTAAAATTTATGTAAAATTTTAAAAATTTAATGATTAAATTGTATATTTTAAAAGTTTAAGGATCTATGTTGTAAATTTAATTAAAGTTTAAAAATTAATAATTTAATTTAGCTTAAAAAATAGATAGCGTAGTTATAAAGGTCATTAGATTATATAATTTGTAGTATTTAGTCTCTTAAATTATAAATAAAGTCATTTAATTTTTTAACTTTAGAAAAAAATAAGTTAATTAAAGACAAAATATATTATTTTAATAATTTTAAGTAAAATATTATTTTAAAGTATATTTTAATATAAAAAAAATAATATACTATAATTTTTTCTTATTAAAAATTAGTAAGCCTTTTTTAAGCGGCCAACAACGAATCAAACACTAGGGATGTAAATTCATGTAGGCTCGACTAGCACAAGCCCAAAATTTCAGGTTCATATTGGACTTAGATAGGGTAATTTGGTCATGCATACTTTTGATCCGGGTTTAATCAAATTTTTTAAATTAAATGCAAGTTCAAAACTTAACTCTAAAATATTTGGGCAAATTTTGATTTAATTTTTTAAATTATTTTAAATTAATTCTCAATTTTAAATTATGTAATAAATTATGAAATAACGATATATATATATATATATATATATATATATATATATATATAAAATTTAAATTTAATTAATATTTTGAACTATATTAATAATATAAACATTTGATTGTAAAATTATTTAAGTACGACAAAATAAGACTTATTTGAATATAATTGAGTTAAGTCACCGAAATTTTAAAATTTTGATTGGGAACTAAATTTACATTCCAATCAAACATTCACTTTTTTTCAGAGTCGGTATTGTAGTGATATTTAAATTAAGTAACTAGAATATATTTTTATTTATGTTTTTAAAGAGTTATAATTATCTTTGATCTTTTCAATATTAATAATTATAAATAAAAAATAGGATATTAAATGAATAAATTAGGATAATAAATTTAAAATATTTTATGAATCGGATATTAGTTAGTATTATTTTATAAATCAGGGTGAATTAGATTGAAACTATATTATAGACTTGTGTACGAAATTTGGAAACTTCTGTGGTACCGAACCCCACTCTTCCCTCTCAGTTTCGCGTCCCATCCCGCCATCTTCTATTCCCTCCTCCTTTCGCGTCAGCATTCAGCATATTCCACCGGACAGTCCTTCGTCGCCTCCTCAAAAGGTCAGTGGATATCTCTTCCTCCTTCTCTCATCCCTCGTTTGCTCTAGTATTTTTTTTTTTCAATTTTATTTGTTAGTGTTAGGAATGGGTTCCCTTGAACCTGTCATGCACTGTGATTTACCGGCTCACCGCGTGAACAGTCCCAGTTTATCGGGAGGTCACCGGGGCACGACTCACTCAGGCTATGACCAGGTAGTAATACCACCCTTCAAAGAACTTCCCACTGGCCTAGTGGAGTTCTGCCTTACCCAAGCTTCGAACTTGGTACCTGGCCCTTAAGTACCCAAGTTCCATGAAGCTGGTACCAACTTAGTCCAGTTGGGATACTACATTGCCCTGGAATCTTATTTTCTTTGTTGGGCAAGTTAGAAATACCTCCCCGTTTCATTAAATAACGATATTTAGTTAATTACATTCACTTTAATGACTTGTTAGACATTTTCAGGGCAGGTATTTCCCAAAAAAACTCAAGAATTTTCTAAAGTTCAGGGATTGTATTGTAGTAGAAATATGATGTGTGTTTTTTTTTTTTAGTTCGGAAAAACCCTAGGGGTGGGGGTAGTAGTAATTTGCCCTGTTTTGAATCGTTGATTCTAATTCAATTTGTTTGTTGCTCATAAAGTAGAAATGTAAATTTGGGTTTACTGTTTGTTTGATTTGGGTCTTTGGAATTCAAAGTATTATTTCTAGTATCTTCAGCTTTTTTTCATGGAGGAAGTCTTCATGTTGGGTCTTTTGTTTTGTTTTGCTTTCTTAATTTAATTCGTTTACCTTCTTTTTGTATGCTTGTTTGGTTGTTAATAATGTGGAGGATAACGAATTTAGTTAAAAAATTTCTGGTTTTAAAGGCTATCTGTGCAATTCTATCGGCAATTGGTACTTAGACTAATTGCTTTTATATCGTAGTTGGCCCTTCAGTCACCCTTTAGTTTTAACAGCTCATGGGAACTTGATGGGTTAGATCTTTGGGCATTTGCATTAAATGAACAAGAATTGACTGATGCTTTGTTATTGTGAAGCAAATATATAATAGATACTCTTTTTTACCTGATAAAAAAAGATAGTCCATTTTTGAAATCCTGCTTAATTTCTTCTTGAACAAGTCAATTTTGGTTCTTATTCTTAATGATACCTCCACACTTCTTTTTTCCTGTTGGATTTGCTTAAGATAAAGGACAAAGGAGAAAAATATGGGGATCCAAACATGTCTTAGATGTGTGAGAAAAGTTTGCTGATATATGTTTTATTACTAGGGTTTGAAGCTTGTTAAGAACTTTAATTGACTGGAGCATGATATACACGGCCATAGACACATTCTACCTTACAAATGAGCTGCTCCAGAATTCACCCTTGATGAAAGACAGCATAGAAGAAGCAACCAAGACCACCCTCAGAATCTATCGATGTGATCTTATCCAAGAAAGTGGCATTTTGCTCCGGCTGTATGTTATTTTCCTTTTATTCTTTTTTGTAAGTAGTAACTCACACGGTGTAATTTTGGATTGATTTGTTGATTAACTTTATTTATTTACAGACCACAGGCTGTAATGGCCACCAGTCAGGTCTGTTCCATCATTTCTACTGCAAAAAGTCATTTTCCCACTTCAATGTGAAGGTTTAATCGCTTTATTAATTCAGTAACTGTTGGGAAAAAATTGGTAATTGCGGAATAATTTCCCACAACCAGATTTACGGGGGAGCAAACGATAAATAATGTAGAGCAGGAACAAAGAAATAACACACAGAGAATTTACGTGGTTCACCCCAAAAGTTTAAACGGGCTACTCCACACAGAGCTACTTTTATGCCTTCACTATAGTGATAATAATACAACAATGTTTATCACAAAACACTCACTTCAGTTACAGAGAATACCCAGAGAATAAATCTCAACACTCACTGAAAAATATATTTATCTCTCACTATAGAATTTTCCCTCAACACTATGTGATATTGACGTGAATAGTAAATTCACTATTCACCAAGGCACGCTCATTGAATAGTAAATTCACTATTCACCTTCCTAATTTAATATAGGAACCCAGCTCATCTCTCTCTCTTATTTTCTTCTTCACCGAGAGTCTCTGAAACTCTCTTCTCTCCTCTTCTCACTTCTCTGTGTCTACATTTTGAAGGGGATTGTCTTTTCTGCAGGAAAGTTTCTTCTATTTATAGAAGAAAAATGGCAGCTGCTGACATATGCAGTGAGCTCAGCAGCTCCATTTTTTTCATCTCCAGCTAGCTCCATTTTCTATTCTTCAATGGCTGCTGTCAAGATTTGCTGCTAGCAGCCAGCAAATCTTCTTCCTCCTTCTAGAGAAGCCACCATTCCTGACAGTAACAACCTGCCTTTCCCCTTAGCTTGGATATGGATAAAAATTTATAGGAAATGATTAAGTTTTTGGAGGTTTTTGCCTTAAAGTTGCTGATGCATGATGAATTACTGACTCAATATAATTGACATAGCTTTTCTACTGCAAAACTGAGTTTTGAATTTTCAGAATTAATTCTTGGTCATTTTATATTTATATTTATATTTTTGTTTATTTACAAATCATTGTGTTCCATCTTTTGAAACATGTGCAGTCGTAATTGTCTTGACTCAACTATAAGTGGCATGCTAAGTAGCTCTTTGTGTTACTAACTATGCATTTGTGGGTTATCATCCTCTGCAGAAATTTGCAACTAGTTGTGTATGGCTTTCATCAAAACTTGAGGAATGCCCCAGAAAAGCTAGGCAAGTGATAATTGTTTTCCACAGAATGGAATGCAAGCCGGAAAACTTGCCAATTGAGCATTTGGACCTTTATTCAAAGGTTAGAGGCTTATTGTTCTTTGTAGTTTTTATGAATTGCTGGTTTTTATCATTGTTAGTTTGCTTCATCTTTTTGCATCAAAGCATGCTGAAGATATAATATTTATCTTGTTAGAAGCAATGCTAGCATCCATTTTTTGTTTTTACTAATTCAAAGTATGATTGTCTTACAGTAAAAAAAGCAGCATGATTGTCTTTGTAGATTTCCTTTATTGTGATCTTCAAAATTTCTGCCTTTTATTTTCTGACAGAAATATTCGGACTTAAAGATGGAGTTGAGTAGAACAGAAAGACATATACTTAAAGAGATGGCCTTTATTTGTCATGTTGAGCATCCTCATAAGTTCATATCAAATTACCTTGCTACCTTGGGAACACCTCCAGAGTTGAGGCAGGAAGCCTGGAATCTAGCAAATGATAGGTACGCTCTGAAATTGATTAATAGATATAGTTCTTTTTTATGATAATAATTCTACAGTTTCCTATTATATTTATTCTAGCCAACTTATACTGAAGACGGAATACGTGCTTAAAAATAAAATTCATTTGAATGCACGTTACAAAGTAGTACACATACTAAAACTCTCTTGGTTTACTCATTTAATTTCATGATTCAAATCAATTTAGTTCCCCTCTCTTTGTATCTTGTGGTATTAATGGACTCCTAAATGTCAATACAAATTAACAAGTCGATAAGCTCTGTTCCAAATTTCCAATTTTTTTTAAGTGTTTGGTTCTTATGTATTCAGGCATTACTAGTTTAACCAACCTAGCATTTGTATGTGCTACGTAAGGATAACACAACTCTTATTTTTTGCATTTTATTCATGAGTAAACTTAAATTGTTATGATAGAACCCCTTAAGTTCTAAGGGTTATGAAAGAACTGATTATGATTAACTTTTAAATTACAGCCAATAGTTTACTTTGTTATAAATTATAATAGTCAACAATTCAGTTATAGACTTTTTTTGGCAATAATATAATATATATGTCTGAATTTTTCGATTTTCTTACGTTGAAAATTTCCTGGATTTTGCATTATTTTTAAGTTTGAACCTTTTTTTAAATAAAATACCTGTACACAGGACATGGCAGAAAGAATGCATATTTAACTTGATTGATTTCCCCCCATTTCAATTAAAGCACATTAAACAAATGTTTAACTTACATTTCATTAGTGTTTACCATGGAATAATTGGAGTTATTACCAAGCATGTATGGTAAAGTGCTGTGCTCATTCCATACCAAAGTTTAGACTCTGTTCTTTTGGTTTGTAGATTGATTTCTTATTGGTTTTATTCTTATGTGCTGGTTATGGGATGGCTGTTTGCGGACAACCTTATGTGTTCGATTTAAAAGTGAGGTTGTGGCTTGTGGGGTTGCATATGCTGCTGCTAGAAGGTTCCAAGTGCCACTTCCTGAGAACCCACCATAGTGGAAAGCATTTGATACCGAGAAATCAGGGATCAATGAGGTTTGCAGGGTTCTGGCTCATCTGTACAGCCTCCCAAAGGCACATTACATCCCAGTTTGTAAGGATGGAGATTCATTTACACTTGCTAACTAGTCATCAGATTCACAATCTCAGCCACTTCCTAAGGTAATTATTTTTGGGTGAAGGGCTGTACAAGATCATTTGTTTATAGTGGGTGAGGTCTCACAGAAGTTCTGTAAATTATGTCATTTAGTCCTTTAGATTAGAAACGGTGTCATTTAGTCCTTAACTTTATAAAAAAGACCAATTAAGGACAAATTATATTATTTTAATGATTTTTATTAAAATATTATTATTTTATGTCAAGTTATTAAACTAAGATTAAAATACGAATACTAACAAGAATAAAAGTGAAATTTAATATGAAATTGTTTAAGAAAAAACAACAATAATCAAACATAAAGTATTTAAATATATATTTTAATCTTTAATAAAAATTAAAAAACAAATATTTTGTGATTTTTTTCTTAATTAGTTGTAAAACACTTGTGCTTTAATCAAATTTTATCACTTAGCAGAATAATAATAATATTTTAATAAAAAAATCATTAAAATAATTTAATTTGTCTTTAATTGACCATTTTTACAAAGCTAAGGGATTAAATAATACCGTTTTTAATCTAAGGGACTAAACGATATTACTGACCTAATCTAGGAGACTTTTCTAGCATTTTTCTCTTGTTAATATGAAAGGAGCACATTAGTTCATTTGTTTTTACAATGTACATATTTAGTATCCTTTCAAAAAATTGGGACACTTGAGTTCAATTAGTACATTAGTATTTAAATTTAACGAAAGTATCGTATTTCTGGCATGTGCTCACCATTTGAAAATGACTTAATATTTTTTAATTCGACATTTTTTTAATTTAAAATGTCATCTTAAAGTGGTAAGCATATGCCAAACACTCGGTATTTTTATCAAATTTTTGACACTATTGTACTAATTCTAATTGGACTCAAGAGTCTAAATTCTTTTAGAATTGAGTTAATGACTAATATAGTATGATAATACATAATTTTACTATATAATAAGAAGTGACATTATAAACTTATCTGTTCTTTATTCACACTTGAAGAATATATTTTGGTAAAATGCATTTGGGCCATCAAATTCCTACTATTTTAGGTCATTAACTCTTTAGAACTAGATGGCTAATAGAGATCAAAGGGAATAATAACTACTGTTACATTAATCCAATTACCTATCATTTTATGCTACCTAGCTTCATTATTATAACAAGCAAATTTTTAAAATTTGTTGGAAAAACCATAAAACTAACACCCTTAAAATTTATAATAAAAGTAGTAACTCCTAACACTAATATTTCCCTCTCAGTTTAAGATAGGGTACTAATTTTGTTGTTATAAGTTTTGGGGTGTTATTTTAGATAATTTTTCAATTTTTTTGTTTCAATGTAAACATACATTTGTTTTTTTCATTCTTGCAAATATTTCTCTCCACATTTTGCACATTGAACCTTAACCATTGATGTAGTTGGAAGAGATGAAAATAGAGAGAAAAAAAAGCATTACAACCATTTTAACGTACCACCCCTGAATTTTTGGTGCATAAGCATTGCTTGCTGAGATTGGATGATGACCTTGTGTTTATCATTGATGCTAATACTTATATCTCTTCATGTAACTTGGATTTATTAGTATTATGCTTCTTTTTCACCTTCTACAGCAGGGAGTAACGCAGAGTAGCCCACTAAATTCTGAGGTCTCTGTTTCCAAGGTGCCTCCTATAGCAGCCAATCTTGAAGGAGGTGAATCCAAGGTTATGTTGATCAAGGTAGGCATGGACAAACAGAAGGAGGGTAAAAAAGGTGACGATGAATCGAAGAGTGCGCCATCTGAAGGAGAGGCGCAACAAGAGCCTATGCTGAAGTGATCAGAGCGTAGAACAGAAGCCAGTGGAGTAGACAAGTGTAAGGAAAGGGATAGAATAAAGGCTACAAATCGTGATAGAGGTAGGGATTCTGACTGGGAAAGAGAGTGAGAAGAGGCAGATTGGGATAGAGATAAAGTCAAGGACAGAAGTCATCGGACCAAGGATAGAACAAAGGACTCAGGTTCATTTCTTTGTTTGTTTCATGGACTAATATGAATGAGTTTGACAGTCAAACTCATTCATCTTGCCATTCTTTGGACTTGGCTTTCAAATATTGGCATATTCAAAATTATTTTACAATAGTTGTTTCTTTTTCTTTAGTGTGTTCACTTCAGGAAGGCACTCTGAGAAATCAGGGCATCACTATTACATAGGTATATATCGTATATACCTTTCATTCCAGTTATCAAGTGATAAATCTGGTTTGTTTGATCACAATGAAATTGGTTGCATAATTTAACAACAGTATCCTATCGCGATAATTATAGTTCTTATTCTTCGTGGGAGAAGGATCGTCATAGACATCATTCCTATTCTTGAAGGAGTCAATGCATGGGTTTATAGCAAAAAAAAAAAAAAACCAGAGACGTCATGTTCAATTTGTCCAATCTGAATATACTAGTGATAGAGTAAAATCTGTCTGGACCATTCTCGGTTTATGGGTGATATCATTGCACAAAGTCCATGATAATTTTCTCAGTATCGCTCCACTATTCCATATTCTGATTCTTGAAGGAATAAAATCTATATTAGAATTTACAATCTGATGAAACAATTTTGTTTTCCCTTATATGAAATGATTGTCGACAAATTTATAGTGAGTTTGTAGCAACTTTAAAAGAAAGAAAGAAAAAAAAAAAGTTATTAAGATACTCAAAAAATCCTCCTATCATTGGACTTACAGCTCATTTGACTTGCACAAAGTTAGTGGTACAAAGTGTAAACTTTGTTGTATATTTTTCCCATTTGCTAGTATCTATCAACGTTTTAGTTGTTTACCACATTCGCTTCTTTTTAATAATGATAATTAAGCTAATTTTCCTGTGTAAATATAGTATCAATGGTGCAGGGAATAAATAAAATACGCAATATATATATTGTAAAAACTTCAACAACAAAAAAAAATGCACAACATTTGATTTTTATAAAATGTATACTTTTTACAATTAATTATACCTTTTAGATTAAACATCAATTAATTTTCTAAGATTTTTTTTCCGCTAATTATTTTATTGTGAAATAACATTTGTTGTTAATTTTGCAAAATATTAGTGGACATACGCATAAACTCTACTGCCATATCTATTTATATAACACACATACATGTAACAAAAAAAACTGCTTGTTTTCGAGAAAAAGATGGAATAATACTTGTTTTTTTTCGTTCACTTAATTAACATTAATATTAAAAATATTAATAATAACTAATACTTGAAACTATCGTCAAAATAATTTTTATATATCTCTTAAATCTATGACTTTATATGCATATAATGTATTAATTAAGCTATCTTATATCTAGGGATGAGCAACTAATTTGATCAATCTGCTTAAATTAATAAATCCGATCCAATCCGTCGGATTCGGATCGGATTGAATTGACATATTTTATAGTCGAATCGGATTCGGATTGAAAAGTATACAATCCGTTCGGATTCGAATCGGATTCGGGTTGACAGATTTTATAATCCTCTGCAATCCGATCCGGACTGAATTACTATTAAAATTATAAATAAATGCATATTTATTTTTAATGTATTATATTTAAATATTATACATACCACAATTACATTAAATTATTATTTTAGTTTTTAAAAAAATAAAAATGTTAAATTCTCTATAATAACTTAATAATATTCAATAATATACTTTTTATTATTTTGATTATATAAGTTGTGACTATAAATAAATAAATTTTACTCAAAAATATATTAATTTAAAATTTAAATGTTAGTATATATTGTGTTTTATATATGATAATAATAAAAAATAAATTATAATCTCAATCCAACCTATCCGATCCGAAAAATCCGATCTGCTCGGATTCGGATTGGTTCGGATTGACTACATTATCGGATCGGATTCGGATTAGAAATCTTCAAATTTACTTCGGATCGGATCAGATTTAAATTGATGAAAAATAGGCAGTTTCGATCCGCTGCTCACCCCTACTTATATCTATAACATATTAAAGCATAATTTATTAGTAGCAAAATTTTGTGTTATTTATTATTTTTCTTCCTTAACTTTGGACTATTTGTCACTTCAAAGTCTAACGAGGATTTTTTTTTTAGTACATGAGTATTTAGTGTTCCAATTAATTTTATTTGTTCTTGTTTTAATGAACTATTAAATAATTTTATTTTTTTAATAAAAACTATTGTATATATTTTATTGATTATCGACTTAAAATATAACATAAAAGGATTAATGAAGAATTTTTCAATTAAAAGACAAATCATCGATGTAAGATTACCTAAAAGTGCAAATGGAAAATCACAGATAATAGGATTATTTTTCGGTTCAGAGAAAAAGAACGAGAATTTCAAAAGTCACCCCCAAAATAAACAAAAACACCCTAATATACTTTCTCTCCGTCTTCCATTGTTCTCTTCTCTCTGACTCTAATTGGTTAGAGTGGTCAGAGTCTATGGCTTCGGAGAGTGGTTCAAGATCGAGTTCTGCAGCTGATTCATATGTAGGTAGCTTGATTAGTTTGACTTCAAAGAGCGAGATTAGATATGAAGGCGTGCTTTACAACATCAACACTGAAGAGTCCAGTATTGGACTTAAAAATGGTACTTCTTTGATTTATTATATTGTCTCTATTTATTATTTTTATGCGGGTTTTTTCGATTTTCTAATCTGGGTTTGCTTCAATTTATTGTATCTTTTCTTTCCTTTTTGTGGTTTATGTTGGCATGATTAATGTGAAGAGTTGTAACTTGCTGGTGATATGAAATTCTAAACTAATGCTTTCTTGCCTATGAATTTTGATTTCAAAGTGAAGCAGCTGCGGCAAGTTTAGGATATGGGAAGCAGCTGCCGCAAGATTTAGGATATGTTTGGTTGTGTAGAAAAACATGTTTTTCGATAGAAGGTTGTAGTTGAAGACTAGTTTTAAATTTTAATCATTTATAAAAAAAAAAGTTTGTTGCATGATGTATAATTGAATATTATTTCGAAACTTGAGTGTGTGGTTGAAAATGAGTGTTAAAATTTGTAGAGATATTTGAAAGATGTTTGATTGATATAAATTATAAAATTTGTTTTGAAAGTAGAAAAGCCAAACGAGAATTGAGTTATTTGTTTTTGAAAATATAGGAATTGTTTTTTGGCTTCCTATTTCTCATTTTCGGGTTGGGCGTATTTCTGGATGTCTGGTTCACTGACCAAGTTTTTGCCTTAAACCCAATCTTAATGCTAAATGACTGAACGTGTTGGAATGTATAATTCTTGTGTACACATGTGGATGGATTCAGTGAAGCATTTTCGAGTTTATACTGGTTTCTGCAGTGACTATCAAGACAGGAGTGGTTTGGAACTAATTTGCTTATTTAAATGTGACAGTGAGATCTTTTGGAACAGAAGGAAGAAAAAAGGATGGGCCACAAATTCCTCCAAGTGACAAAATTTATGAGTATATACTATTCCGTGGGAGTGATATCAAGGTATTTTATACATAGATACCAGAGAGTACAATTGAGCCATTTCACCATAAAATTTATATTACTAGGGTGTCAATTTCATTTTTGCCATGTGTCTATATGCTTATGCGCACTGCCTGCAATTGTATATCCAACATTCCAACATCTTCAACTCAACTTGTCAAATATCGTAGTTCTGTGACTGTTTTGACATTGAAACCTAAAGAGAAGTCTATAATGTATTGGCTGTGCTCTTGGTCTTGATTTCACTTTTCTGAATTCCTAATTATATTGATAATTAGGAAAGTTGAATAAGCCTATTTGTTGAGAACTTGGTCTAAGTTGAACTGAGGAAGGCTATATGGTTTAATTTTGGACGGTCATATATTATCATACTTATGCAAAGGCTCTAGGTTTTATTCTGAATTATCTTGAGAAAAGTTATTTGTATGAAATTACAGGAGAATTTAGTACTTGGTTTTTTATCTTGCATGAATTCAAGTTATGTGGCCTGACCTTCAATCCATTTTATGCATCCTTTTGCAGGATTTACAAGTTAAGTCTTCTCCACCTGTTCAGCCAACTCCAGTTATCAACAATGATCCAGCTATTATCCAGGTAAAAGAAGGAATCATAATTTGTTTCTTGTTAAATACATTTTACACTTATTTTCCTGAAGTAACTTAAAAATTTCTTATGCAGTCTCATTATTCACAACCAGTTTCCTCATCACCAAGTTTACCATCCGCTGTTGGTGGATCTTTGACCAATATTAATTCTCATGCTTCACAATTGGGACTCCCTGGGTCAAATTTCCAAGGTGTTTTGCCTTTATATCAACCGGCTGGGAATTTGGGCTCTTGGGGACCTTCACCTGCTCTTCCAAATGCAAATGGTAGCGCCCTTGCTATGCCAATGTATTGGCAAGGATATTATGGCCCTTCAAACGGGCTTCCTCATTTATCGCAGCAACCTTTACTCCAACCTCCACCTGGGCTATCTGTGCCTTCTTTCATGCAGCAGCAGATGCAGTATCCAAATTTCAATTCCTCTTTGTCAAGTGGACCTTCAAACCTGCCTGAGGTCCCCCCTTCTCTGCTTTCTGCTCCCAGTACTAACTCTACTAATCTAACCTCTACTTCTGTATTACCATCAACTTTGTCGTTACCTATACCTCCAGTACAATTAACTACATTAGCTTCTGAAACATTACCAAACTCTCTGCCTAATAAGGCACCGAATTTTGCCCTTTCTGCCTCCAGTGTTAGTGCAAGCTTGCCATCATTGTCTCCACTAAATGCTTCAAATCCAGAAACTAACATCAGGGTAACATCAGTCTTAGACAAGCCTAACACTGTTGTTGGTTCAACATTGGCATATCAAGCTGTGTCTCATTCTTTGTCCTCAGTTGCTGGGACATCAAGTTCTTTAAGCACGGATGAGCCCTCACTTTCATTGGTGACCCCTGGTCAACTTTTGCAGTCAGGATCTGCTGCATTTCCTTCATCACAATCTTCACGAACTGTTAAAAAGCATGTTGAGGTGGTTCAAGTCTCATCATCACAGTCAGAAGTGTCAGTGCCTGTTTCTGCAGATTCTCAGCCACCAATATTGCCATTGCCACCTTCTTCAAGAGCTGTACATGCGGTAAACTATCACTTTTGTTGTTTTATGTTTATTTTGATTGGCTTGTGGCCCTTGCCAGAACTTGACAATTGACATTGTATAGTAAAATACGATTTCGTTTATTTTCTCTGCAAGACTATTATTATGTGCTAATCATGAGATGGTTAGTTTCAGTTTGTGTTAGGAGACTGAGATTGGACAATGGGATTTTAAAAATTCACAAAGTCATTCCAACTTCATCATTTGGTATTCTTTGCTGCACAGTTATGGTCCCATGGCTTATGAATAGGATTATGTGAAATTTTAAGCTGTGATTTGAGGTGGGCTCTTGAGCCATCACATATTTCTGAGGTTTGAGTTTTGCCAATCCTTTTCCTGCCCATCTTTTAAATAATACTAGTGGTCAGTTTGCTATGTTTTTGTTGTCTTTTAGATGGACATTGAAGTTTGGCTTTTATTTTTTGGGGGTAAATTTCATTCTTGGTCTATAATTTTCCATTTATGAAAAGCTATTCCTGAAGTAAAATATTCAGTCAATTTTTGTGTAATACGATCATTGTAAATTTGTTGTTAATGTTGGTCCAACTGCCAACAATGGTCAAAATGAGTAAATGCCCTCTATTTTCCCATTCACATTCATATGTGTAGCCGTTAATTCATCCATTACATGTTGCTGTGGTTCTTCAAGAAAATGTCCCTGGTAAGATGGTCCCATGATATTCACTTGCGTGTTTTTAAAACATTGATACTAGCTTTTTCTTTATAAGAAAAATGTTGATTCTGTCTGATCGTATAGGTGATGCTTGTTAGCGTTGGGGATAAATTTTACTAAACCTTTGGCTTTAAGACAACATTGCATAAGTGGGAAAAGTATAGGGATCAAATATGCTATTTACTGCCTTTTTTTCAATAGTCTCTGCAAATGTGTATATTGTTGTCATATTTTGATTCTTCTCTCGCTCTATCTGTCATGTCAGTCACATGGCGCTCCTTCTCATCATCATCATGCTTATAGGGGTCATGGACGGGGAGCTGGGGTAAGTATTGTTTACATTTTCAAGATTAAGTTACAGATTCCATTCAGACTGAATGGAATCTGTAACTTAATCTTGAGCAGTCAGCAGATGCAAAAAATTAAAAGAATTATTGAATAGTTCATAATTCAGTTTTCTCTTTCTAGATTGTATATATCAAGATAAAATGACACCGAGTTACAACCTATTTAGGAGTGCTCGACTGCTTGATTGTCATTTTGGGTTACATTCAACTTATGCTATCATTATTCTATTGAACCTCGGAAATTTTGTAATTGTGGTGTGAGTTGGGAGAATTATATTTTAGTTTTGAACTTTTGAGTTTTGAGTTTTGACTTTTGAAAATTAGTTTGCGCAGGTTCCATTTGTATGAGCTGTAAACAAGAAATTGTTTCACCGATGTCGTTACTCCTAAATAAGTTTCAGTTATCATTTATTGATTGGTTTATGGGGTTAGACATGATGTAAATTGCACATTTGGAATGTTGCAGTATTCACGTCCATTGACAAAGTTCACTGAAGAATTTGATTTCATGGCAATGAATGAGAAATTCAAGAAGGATGAGGTTTGGGGTCATCTTGGCAGGAGTAATAAATTTGGTCCAAATGACAAAGAAGGAGATGGTAATGTCAGTGATGAGGATGACTTTCTTGATGACGTTCATGATGCTGAAAAACCGAAGACTGAAGTAAAGGTCAATTCTGCTTCAACTTTTTATTGCTTTTGAGACCAAATTGGGCCTTGAATGGAAATATGCTTTATTGCATTTCTAATTTATGTTTGTTGACTATCTACAGCCTCTCTATAATAAGGATGACTTCTTTGATACCCTTTCGAGCAATGCACTTGATCAAGAATCACAAAATGGGAGGATCAGGTACTCAGAGCAGATGAAGATAGATACAGAGGTAAATCACTTTTCTTGTTTGTGCCCCTCTTGTAGACTTGTTTGATAATATCTTCATTATTGTTTGCCTGTTGCTGCAGACATTTGGTGAGTTTACAATTTATCGAGGTGGTCGAGGCCGTGGTCCTTGGCGCGGTGGTCGTTCTCGTGGAAGTTATTATGGAAGGGGATATAGATATGCTGGGAGGGGCCGTGGGTGGGCTGTGTCGGGCCGTGGTGCTCAGTAGTTGTCATTTTGCGAGAGTTCATAGTGGGTAAATTTTGAACCCAACTGCTCAATAAAACAATTTATTGTTAGGGCTGTGCTAGTGTTGTGTTTTAAGTTCTTGTTTGTCCTGAAATAAGTAGGACTATACCTTTGTTTAATTGTTTGTTTCGTATTGGTCATTTCTCTCTCGATTATATCCAGTGACATCATTAAGATTGAAGTAAATTAAGATTGAAGTTGCATTTTTTTTCTTTTAATGAAATTTCACTCTATTTTAGAAATTTTTTTTTTTGGGAGGTGAAGTAAAAGGTGATGGAGTTTTCCTCTATGGGTGCAAAAAAGAAAAAAAAATCGTTGATGATCTATATTTGTTAATTTAGATTTAGATCTGTGGTAATATTTTATTTAGTTAGATAAGAACTAGACTTACTTTGTAGCATGTTGTGTTATATTTTAGCTTTGAGGTTTTCTGTTTAGGAATGTTTATTCTTCAGATATAGGAATAGATTCGACATATTTTGGGCAGAAATTTTACTCGTTCATATTTAAAGATCGCAAATAAACCAATTTTATAAAACAATGTTAGCTTCGACTCATCGTCTCTAGTCTCTTCTAGGGTTTCTATGATCTTGTGGTCTCTTTTTTTTTTTAATATTTTTTTTCATTCCATTTTACCCATAAGAGTTTTTGTTTTGGCTTTTGGTTATTCTTGACATTTTTGGAGTCTTGCTTGAGGTTAAGTCCTTTTTAAGAAAAAGAGTCAACAAATAAATGAAATAATAAATTATCTGACCCAAATATTTTTGGAAAAATAATAAAAATGATAAAATTTAAAACTTATAACTACAAAAATAATATTTCTTATGTCTTGGATACATATGCGATTCAAGTTGAATTATAACCATTTAAATATGTTCAGCGTTCAACTTAGAATAGTTGGATTCTGTTTAATATTATTAAAGTGTTATTTTTGTTATAAATTTTATGGGTATTATTTTTTATGTAAATTTTTATCACTTTTTATATTATTTTTATATTTTATTGTAATATTATTTTGCCATCTCAAGAACAAAATGCAAGCCTTTAACAATAAAAGAAGCTACCAATATAAATTTATTTAAGAAAATTAGAAAATAATATTTAATAAAAATATTAAAATAAAGTTTGCTTAATATTTAAAAATTTCTTAAAAATATTAAAATGAAAATTTAACACCATTTGAGCCTTTGAGAATAAAGGCAAGTTATCTAAGTAAACTTTCCTTAAATTTATAAAAGGGAGCAATCTTTTTATGCATTGATTATAATTTTGAATCCTCTTTAGTTTAACCCATTTCATGGTTTTATTATTCTCAGAATCCTATTGAGTTCAACCTAGCTTTAAACTAGTAATACATATGTAAGTATCCATATCTCAATACACTACCTTGAATAATTTAATTTTTGGGAAAAAAGAGAGCATATTTGGAATGTCCGTAGGCTTATTTTGTTAATAAAAATAATTTTTACTAATATGAATTTGAGAAATTTTAAATGGTGGGCTAACTTAGAGAAAATGTGTGGCTATTTAGGAGCACTCTATTTTGTTTAGCCCATACTAGCCACTAAGAAAGCCCTTCTCTGCATGGTGCATGACACAATTACCTTGCATTGCTATTTCAAGAATGGAAAAAAATTTATGTAGCACAAATTGACAAAAATGAGAACATCTGCATAATTAAGAATAAAATTATGTTCTTACTAAAAAGTAAGTATATAGATAATTTTCGCCCTAAAAGTAAGCATATTTGTATTAAAAACATGAGAACAAATTCAAAACCTGAAAAGGAAAGACGTGAGAAAAACTTGATCTCTGACTTGTCAAAAACCGGCTTGATATGAGTTGCTTAATATTTAACTGCATCAAATTTCAATGGAGATCGCCTTCACTGAAAGTACTCTTTATCAAAAAAGTGATTTCGAAAGAAAGCATCCTTAACCCTCTGCATTGATTGTGTCTTCAAATGCCTTATTTTTTTTTAGGTCAAAGTCTTCAAATGCCTTATTGAAACAGTAAATGCACAACATACAGAGGTATAATTGTCTGGAACCAACACCGGAAAGCATCTAAATTTTTTGAGGTTCTGTGAAAGCAGAAGACCTATCTGCACCATGATCTCTGTTAGGAGAAACAGGATCACAATTCCATAACTCCAACATTCCTTCCCCCGTGTCCCATACAATTGAACACTATATATCACAAATTTGTATCACAGTTGACTTGGTAAAATCTTGTATTGAATGTACATTAAAAAAGCAGGGAGAGACAGAGAGGCATAGAGAGAAGGGGAGGTTTCCAATTTCCGAATCTCACTTTGCTAGCACTACTTATTATACCTAGAATTTCCTAAGAGCTAGCAACATGATATACTATTATGTCAAAGGTATATTTATTGTTACTCTTTTTGAGTAACTTTCCTGAAAAAATCACACAAGCTACTCATGTGCATAAGCAGAAAAATAAGAAACAAATGTATGCTTAATTTGATAGAGTTATAGGACAGAGAGAAATTTTCTGTTAGACAAACAATCTTATCTTCCAAACATCTTCACTCTAATAGTGAAATTATGGTATCTTAATCTTCTTTTGGATTCGCTTGATCTCTGATGGTGCAAATGCTCAAGGGCAATTTCTTTAGCTTCACTCTTCCCCTCTTTTTGCCAGTAGTAAACATATCATCTGAAGTTTTCTCCTTTGTCTGACTTGATTCAGCTTCCCCATTACCTATTTCCAACTCACCAGCTTTATCATATTTACATGACTTTTCTTCTGATGCTCTATTGTCATACAATTCATGGGTAGGACCTTCAAAGTCAACCTCAACTCTTATTGAATGTCCATTACAAGTAGATGTGGGGTTTTGTTCCAACAGCAATCCCCCATTTGAAACCCTACTGTTGTTAAAACTGGGTGAGATTCTAGACTTCTTGTGTGTATGACCTTTCCTTTCAGAATTCGGAGAATTCTTTGAAATTCTGGGAGAACTGTTTATAGTTTTGTGCAAATTACGAGCCAATTCTTCATCTTTCTCATAATTCTCCACCGATTGGTGTTTTTTGTACAAGAGCTGAACTGGAACATGCTTCTTCAACTTATTCTTTTTCAAGTATCTGCTTTTGCTAGTTGTCTCTTCAGAAAAGGAGGCAACCAAATCTAAAGCACTCTTTGCAGCAGCTAGTGCCCTTGCTGCTATAGCAGCCTTCTCTTCAGCTGCAGCTTTAGCAGCCTCTGCAGTCTTAACTGCAGCAGCTGCTGCTGATTTTGAAGCCTCCACTAGCTCCTGAGGTGAAAGGTTAACATACTGAGAATTCAACAGATTGTTTAGATGGGTGTTAAATTCAGTTGAAGAAGGCCAAGAACAAGAGACGGAAGTAGATGCTGAAGCAGGAGGTGACAGGGGTAACCCATCACCATCTGAACTCTGCTTTTTCAACCCTGCCAATAGACGCTTACGAGGAGGTAAAAGGACATCAGCATCCAAATGATTGACGTCACACAGGTTGTCCTCCATTACTTCTCTAATATAACACCTCTTTACATCCAGATCACCCCAAATAAATAGAATGAGCAATCCATCTACATACATGATAGACAAGAATTACATCTTCAGGAATTGGGTATTCAACTCAAGTCCAACTTAAGAAGCATGAATAATCAATGAGAAAGATTAAGAAAACCCACCAAAATTTTTCCTTGATTATTCCAAATCAATCATCAATTATACCATTACTTCATTCCCAACCATAGAGAGGAAAAAAAAAAGTCAACTTAAAGTTAATTTCATTCCTTTGGTTGACAAAAAACATACGAACATAACCAACTCAACTAAAACTTCAACAATTCAATTGCACAGCTGACGTAGATACAATCATAAAAATCTAATCTCCTTATCTGAACCTCCCTTTCCCAATAACCAAATAAAGAAAATGCATAGTTCTTTCAATCACCATAAGTATACAATCCAGGAACATAGATAAACACGTGTAAGAAGCTTAAAAAACAAACACAATATCATTCATAAACAGAGTCGTGAGAATTAGCAAGATCGATAACAAATAGTTGAATCGGGATTGCCAACAATGAAAATTGGTAACAGCTCAACTTAAACAGAATTCACTTAAATGTTATTAACTTAAGCATGAATGCGTAGAAAATAATAAGAATAAGAATAAAAGCAGAGTTGATATAGAATTGAATACCTGATCTTAATTCAAAAGCGTCTGAAAATAGTCAGAGAAAGAAATGAAGAGATATAAACGGCGACATGTAATTAGGGTTTTCAGAGATAGAGAGAGAGAGATGAGGAAGAAAAACCAGGTCCTGAGTAAATCCTGTGAAAAAGGTAAAAATTCATGTAATAATAAGTTATATAAACAGACAGATAAATGTCACAAAGAATTTCGATTGGTTGAGTTTCTAGAAACTTAAGCACGCAAATTCCAACGAGTACCATTTATTTGTTTGTGCCAACACTGATGTATTTAACTTATTAACATGCTCTGTCACAGCAATAAATAAATAATAAAAATAAATCAATAACATCCTCTAGGATCCATCAAAAATCAAAACAAAATGCCACATCAAAGAAAAGTAAGAACATACTGTGTTTAAAAAAAAAAAAAAAAACTATATTATCTTGTAGCATAATAAAAATCGTTTATAGTGTAAAAGTCAAATGTCACACCTTTAATAACCTTCTGTCTTCATCTCTTTTCCCAACTCATTTTATTTTTTTAAAGTATCTTTAAATCATTTTCTATGCATTCTGTCTTCATCTCTTTTCCCCACTCATTTATCATATTATTTTAAATTTTAAATTATCTTTAAATCATTTTCTACGCCTTTTATTTGTATAATTTTTTATTTTTCAAAAAATAAAAATACTAATTATAAACTTCTAATTAGTTTAAAAAATATACATCTATTATATATAAGTTAATATTGTCTGTTTTAATTCATATATTGGTTAGATATAAGTTACAAATGATACAGTAAAAAAATGTTCCAATCTAACTAAAAATGAAAATTTATAAATTAATCCTTTTTTTTTTTTTTTTTTCTAAATTAAGCTAGGATGAAGCCGTCAGCCGTGTTATGGGCAATGTCTTCACGGCCGTCCTATTTTTATTTTTAGAGAGAGCAGCAAACGTTTGTACAGTTGTCAAAAACAATTCCACAGTGAAAATTACTTTTTTTTCTCACTGCTATGGTACTCTCTGTCGATTTCCTTCATTGATACTTCTTTGTCAATTTACTTTCGGTACCCAAAGAAAACCCAAAAATATTTGAAGACAGGAAAAGGATTTCTGAAATAAGACCCCGCTGAAGATCACCGTACCGGAATAGTTTCCTTAAATCCAAAAGATGGTATGCATCTCTCCCCCTCTCTCTATTCCAATTCCAAATGCCTCTTCTTCTTCTTCTTCTTCTTTTTTTTTTTTTTGTTTCTTTTCCCCCTTCCATTAGTTTATTATCTTGGAGATTAGTTTTTTGCTGGGCTGTTGGAGATTGATTTTAGGTTTGAAAACATTTTAGTTTTTTTTTTCTGTCTTAATTATGGAATTTCCTAATGATTTTTTATGCAATGAATTTGATGAAAAAGCCTTTCTATGAATGATGCGTTACTTTGTAGTATTGAAATCCCCATAAGTTCTGGTGCTTGTACACGCTTAATTGGGAGAATTAGAGATTAAACATTCTGCGTCATAAAAATCTAGGATTTTTTTTTCTTCTTGAAAATGAGATTTTTATTGCCCTAGTTGTAATGTCGGAAATCACCTGATATAAAGCTTTAGATGCATCAATTTTACAATCTAACATGAATTCATGATATTGCTTATTTCATTATGTAATCGAGTTGCATAGTTATGTAACATCTGTTTACTCGTGTATGACTGAGTTAAAAATGTTATATTTTGAAGTATTCATATATCAGTCATTCAGTCTAGATCGTGAAATTTTTATACTGTCAAACCTCAAATCTATTCAGTGACGTTGCCCTTTATTTATTTGATTGTTCATGATTGAAATGGAAATGCAGTTATAAATTTTTATATGGTTGCTTTTCCTTGTGGATTTCTACAGTCTTCACTTGCAGCAGCATGAGCTCACAACTTTTATTATCCCCCGGAATGGACCCTCGAACAGGTATGTTTTCCTGGTAGCTCTTTTTTTTTTTTAATTAATTATTATTATAGTTTTTTAGAATAGCCTGTTGTTAAATCTATTTTCCTGATGTTTCTTCTTCTTTCAAGGCTCTTTGAACAAGTTTCATGGTCAACATGCTTTGAGAGTGAGCAAGGAATTTAGACCAGGGTATTCTGATTATAAGGTAAAGCATACTAGTATTGTTTGGTTTTTGGTTGTATTTCATAGACCATCCTCACATCATTGGGAAGTCTTAGTGGGGGACCTCTGAATCTCTTATAGTTGCTTGTAATGGAAGTCGAGGAAATCCTTGGGAGCTATGCTTCGTGCTTGAAGTTGGAAAAAAAATGATAAACCTAAGGATGCCTGAAAAGTTTCTAATTAGTTTTAAGTTACATCTGTCATGTGTTTGAAGGTACATGAGCTGGATATTTTTTTATCCAATAAAGTCTGCTACCCAACTGTAGTGTGTAAAACAATAAAGGAGACAATTGCAAAGAATAACTTGTTTGCACATCCTAAACACTTGAGTAGAATCAGATAGAATATTGCCAACTTTCAGCTGCTGGTATATGTTGATGTAGTTTTATGATTATCATGCTCTTAGCCAAAAACAATAATAAGTTAAGAAGTATTTATATAATATCTTGTTGATTCTAGGTTTGAGATGCCTTTTAATATATGGTGCGGTGGATGTAATTCTATGATTGCAAAGGGAGTTTGATTCAATGCAGAAGAAGCAAGTGGGGAATTACTATTTTACAAAGGTACTTTATGCAACTGAATTTTGACACAGGATTTCTAATTTATGATTGCAAGAATTTTGTCACAGATGTTTTGCAATGGCAAGCGTACACATACTAATAGATGCTGTCTCAACATATCCAGCCAAAATGCATCAAATTGGAACTTTTCTAAAACATTCTTTTTTCATGGTCTTAAAGAAATTAGTACTTCATTTTAAACTCACACTGTGAGAAACATTTATATTGTTTTTGAAACAATCGTACTTTTTAATCTAGATACATGAAAAAATTCGCCTGTCTTGGTAAATTACTTGTTCCTCTAGATAATACTGATATGATTGTTTTTTCCTTCAGATATGGAGCTTTACTATGAAGTCTGCATGCTGTATGTCAATATCAGTGGTGCCACACAGAAGACTGAGGAATATGACGTTGACGATGCTGAGACCTTTGAACTTCCTGCTGATGATGGTTGGTTTTGATTTCATACATTTGGTTTACGTTGGTCACATGACAGTAGTTCTGAGGTGGTACTTTTACATAAATTTGGGGCAGAAAGATGATCTTCTCTCTAACTCAGCCTCTCTTGATTCTTTTGTATAAGACATTTGTTACTTTTATGATTTGCATCATTTGGCACCAACAATTTTATTATATATATATATTTGCAGAAAGAGGTAAACTAGCAGATCCATTTTACTGACTTAAATACCAAGAAGAGGATCTGAAAAATAAGAAGAAGCTGAGCCAGTGCTGGTGTGCCTACAACGACTTTCTGAGGCCAGACATTTAGATGATTATGCCCTCAACATGCTCCTTCGTGCCCAACTTAGAGTAGGTTCCTTAGATCATATTTTTTCTGGTTTCATGATATCAATTTCCGTTCAACTCAACTGGCCTGGATAAAAGAAACAAAAAAAAAAAGCAGTAAAGAAGATTGTTTTTCTGTTTCGGTTTGCATAATAGAAGAGTAAGATACAGTGGAGTTTTTTCCGATTATTTTGCAAGTCCAGGGAAGAATTGATATTTAAAAAATCAGATGGTTAATAAATAAATAAATCTAACTTCTTCATTATCCACTTCAGGTTTGCATCAATATTTTCTGGACCTTCTAGTTCGTCCTTCTCTAAGAAAAAAATGGAGTTAAAATACAAGAAAAAGGAAAATCAGTGCAGCATCATCTAACCTGTTTGTTGGAGGATTTAAGCCATCATCGCGGTCGAACACTTCCAAATGCTCCCATCAGGCACAAGGGAATCTCAGTCACTGCAAAACATTTTTAGCTTTATGAAGTACAATGATAAAAACATTTATAGCACGGGATTTTGGAGAAATCTCATTCGGAATTTATTTTTGTTTTGCTAATCCAATATAGTCTGTCAAGCTTGTAAGTATCATGTATTTTGCTTTTCATTTATGCCATCTAAAGATTATAACAGCCAATCACCACGAATTTGAAGTTGTATACTACAATTGTTGAAATTATTTTCTATATTTTTGAGTTCAATGCATGAAACTTTGTTGTCTACCATATATGTATATGATTATGGTTGTCTCAGAATAGGTAGCAAGCCAGTTATGCTTAATGATGCACATTTGTGAGCTGGTTGTTGTATAAAGAACTCAAGTTATGCGATACCTGATGCAATACTTGAAGCTTTCCTCACCATTTATGTTTTACTGATGATGAGTGATGACCAAGTCTTTTCACCTGGTTTATTCTTCTTGCA
Organism: Elaeagnus macrophylla; assembly: GCA_029378325.1. Classification (NCBI taxonomy): domain Eukaryota; kingdom Viridiplantae; phylum Streptophyta; class Magnoliopsida; order Rosales; family Elaeagnaceae; genus Elaeagnus; species Elaeagnus macrophylla. The sequence goes on along the minus strand of CM055642.1, from coordinate 6,653,328 downwards.
ATGATTTATTTACTTCAGTTTGTTGACTCGACCATAAGGATGTGTTTAGTGATAAGGAAAAGGAATGAGAAGAAAGTGAATCATTTCATTTCTTTGCAATCCAAAAATAGCGTGGAAACGAAATAACAGTTGCACAAATTTTGAAATCCCCACTCTCTTGATATTGATTTTGTTTCTCAATTTTATAAAGCGAAAATCCAACTATTGAATATTGAATATTAATTATTTTTATTTTAAAAATAATATTTAAATAAATTAATATTTTTATTTTTATTCGTTACAATTTTTAATAAAAGAAACATAGTCCTCTTTTTCTTTCTAAGTTATCTTTGCACATGTATCAAAACTTATAATATAAAGTAGATCATAGCTGTAAATGTCAAGTATATTACAATCTCATTTAATAAGAAAATTTTTTATTGTATGGAATTTAGTGAGCATAATTATACTTATTATTATACATTATTTGAGTTATATTTCAAACTTAACGATATATATATTTCAGTAATGCTAATCATTCCTTTCAAACAAAAAGTTGAGATCTGGATAAGATACGTGACAAATTATTATTAAATTGTACACATTATAATATAAATCATGTATAAAAAGCATGAAATTATTATTTATATTGTGTTATATGGCTTGAAATTATCCTAAATTAAAATAAAAATATTTTTTATAAAGCATACACATAAATCTAAAATATAGGTCACTAGCTAGTTGTACTTGACAATATAAAAATTGTATATTATCATAAATTTAAGATATTATAAAGAGATTATGTCATGGTTATTATTATTGTTACAATAAGATTGTGTTGCGTTGTGTGACTCAAAATTATCTCAATTTAAAATAAAAATATGTTCTATAAAATATATACATATACCTAATATACTTAAAATATAAGTTACTTGATAATATATTAAAAATTGTATATTATCATAAATTTTAGATACTATAATAAAATTGTGCCATGCTTATTATTATTATTATTATTAATGATATTACTAAATTTTTGGTACATTACAAGTAACTTAGGTGGCAGTGACGCTTTAAAATTGAGGCGATCAAATAATAAGAAAAGAGGGGTCGGTGGATGTGCTAAATATGACGGTAGAATAAGAGTTCGTACATTTATAAGCATTTCCTAGCGAAAAAGTGCAATTATAGAAACAGTACTAGAAGGTTCAACAGAGGAAGCTAAAGCTGACACAGAGATATGATAAATAGTTGAAGCAAAATATGTTTAATTTTTCGGTTTCCCAAATGAGTTTGCAGGATTTTGTTGTTAAAAATAAGGTACTAAATCGGATATGTACATAATACTAACAATCCTGAGAAAATTAAAAAGTTAATACGTATAGAGGAGAAATAAAGAAGTAGTTCAACATTTGTACAGCCTATAAGAAGCAGGAATCAACCTAACACTGCAACAATATCAAGCAAACTCAATATTCTATTCTATAGGAGCAAAATCGGCTGTAAGCCTGCAACTAGTATTAAGTAATTGAAGATGAGAGGCACGATAGTCGTACTCCTACTCCTACTATAATTAATTACTACTACTATGTAGCTCTCAGTATTCTCTATTTTATATATATATATAAAATAAAAAACAGTAGCTCTCAGATCAGTACAAACCAAATCAAAAGATTTACTATCCTCTTATCTTTTTCTTGGTTGAGAATCTGTTTCATTGCCCATCTTCTCTCTCTCTCTGTAAATAGCTCAGTTACAAAGAACGTATACGTTCTTACCATATTCTATTTCATTGTGGTCATTTTTTGTATGGACTGATGAGATACATCATTGATTCAGGTCAGTAACATAAACTTAACCATCTTTCATGAATCACTATCTTTCAACTCTCTCTCTCTCTCTCTCTCTTTTTAAATACACAAAGTTGGTACTTTTTTTTTACTTGGAATTCAATATTATGGGATTTCTTTGCCTGAAAATTTCAATACTTCGGAAACATTTGTTAGTTTAGACTTTACAGTCATTATTTTGTTCATGCTATGAACTGTTCATAAAACATGTATTTTAATCAACAAATCAAGGTTTTGCACAGACTAATGTACTTTATTTCTTCTTTAGGTTATAATGGTTAGAAGTTGTTTGAAAAATGTCTAACACTTTAAATTTAATAATTTTTTTTATACATTTTTAAATTTAATAATTGATGTTGCTAAAAATTAAATCATTGATTTTGTGTATCTTGATAATTTTTATCTTAAAATTTAACTATTAAAGTTATTTGAATACACGACTTTAAATTTTAATAATATATTAATTATTTGTTTGAAACTCAACCTTTTAAAATTATTAGAATAAAGTGTACATGTTCAGTCCAAGTTATATGTATACCTCTTTGTCCCTTTCATAAAAAATAGCCACATGTATGGCATTTTTTTTTTTTATTATGCCAAACAACTGTATTTCTTACCTTTCAATCCGTTAAACATTTTTTATTAACCTCGAATAACTATTAATTAAAATAAAAAATTATTGAATAAAATCAAATTTATTTTAGTTTTTTAATTTTTTTTTTTTAATAAATATTGGATGTTTGATGCAAAGCTATAACAAGTTTATTGGTAAAAAGCAGAGTTATTTAGCTTAAAAAAACAATACATGTAACAATTGGTGATTGAAGTGATAGATGAGACAAACAATTTGACATAGAAGATCCTGGAACAGTATTATGGGGTTAATGCTATATATATTTAGTATTTAGTACCCCTTTCTAGTGCAGTGTTAGGTTAAGCTTGAAACCGCCGATTTATTTAGATGTGGCTGTGTGCCCCGGAGCGAAACTGTTTATTGAAAAAAAAAAGGAGTTCATCAATATATGTTTTCATTTTCTCGTATCAACTCTCCGAACAAATTGTCTGTCTCTGATGTCATCTCTCTTTACGATGATCTGAACAAATCATGGACCTATACGGATAATGGACGTCTACAACTATTAGTTGTTCTTCTGACCTCAGCAGAAAAAAAAAAAACAAAAAAAAAAACAAAAACTAGAAGTTTTTCCATCAATCTTGTTATGCAGGTAATTTTGATTCGAGCTGTTTATAGTTTTTGAAGTTATTAATCTTTTTCTTTTTGTGGGGGTAAAGCTTGTTTATCTTCCAGTATTCACCATGTGCTTCTGATAATGCTGTTGGGGAATTTTTCCCCCCACTATGGTTGTAACTTTTAAGGTCTTGCATTACAGCCGGTTGTAACTTGTAAGGCCTTCCAAGTTGCAAGGCTCCGAAGTATAATAGCTGGTTCTCTGCTTGGAAGGTCATACAATAAGTTGAAAGCCCTTACAAAATTGTTTGTGAGGGCTTCAATTAACCTATTTGAATAATTTACATATACTCGCCAAAAATACGATGATTGTTGTTAAATTTTAGACGAATTATGATGCTGTGAGGCTTGTCAAAACTAAACATGATCGTCAGAGCTGATCACACGACCAGACCTAAGTTGTAAGTGCTATGGTAGTTAACCAACTTGGAAGAGAAAAAAAAATTTCAACATCATAACTAAAAAAGTACTTTTATTTCTGTTTTTAATAAAAATTTATGTAGTTTAAAATAACTTTTCAAACTAAGAGGGCTAATATTAATTGCTTTTATAGTTTATATTCTTATTACTTTCCCATAAATATTAACTTTTATACTTTCAAAATTTTATGAAGCAATATTTATGCTTTTAAGATATAACTTTTATGCTTTCAAAATAGTTTAGGAAAAGGGTTGTGATATATGGTTCCATGCATGCTATCAAAATAAAATAATTCCACAATTTTCTTTCAAAAAAAAATACTTTTAATATTATTTTATTTTAAACCACTCCAATAAAATCAATTTCAAAACATATATGCACGTCTAAACGTACCAATTTTCATTTATAATAAAAATTCTATTGTTCTACTAAAAGACAAGCGGATTTATGCTTATCAATCTAAGATTCTAATTTTTTTTTTTTTTGCTTTTACATCTAAGATTCTAATTAATTACATCTAAGATTCTAAGTAATGCCTAGATGATCCTCACTCTAGCTTGAAAGCTAGGACTTAGGGTAGATGTTCAAAACTATTGCTAGGTTATTGGGATAATTTGTTTTTCAATATACTTTTTATTCTAATTACTAAATTTTAAGTGTTGGATGAGGCACACTTCTAACAAATTAACAATCCAATCCAAAAACAACACAATGCATGTAGGTCCTATAATTTGACATGTGATGAGGAATAAGAGTTAATATATTGCTTTGTCAACTAGGTATTTCGATCAGTAGTTTTACTTCCTGTAATTAATAAATTTTTGTTTCATTGTTGCTTGAAAAAGTCAAAAATAATACCCATTAATTTAGACTTGAAAAGAAGGACAAAATTATAGAACATATGCATAATGTTGAGCAATATTTCTAAGGAACAATTGTATGTCATGACCCATGTCAGTGACTAAGTTTCACTTTTAATCTTCCCTTTCCTCCAATGCATTTTTTTTCATTTCTTTTTTCTTATTATCTGTGGGATCTTTTTTTTTTTTTTCCCCTTCTTGTTTTCTTCTATAATTGAGTCTCCTTTTTTTTTTTTCCTTTCTTTCTCTCTTTTAATTTTCTTTATCAAATTACAGGTTTTTAAAAGTAATTATAGTTTTGTTTACGTAGTATTTGTTTAGAATATTGTGGTATATTTTGACATCTTTTTTTTTTTTTTTTTTCATGTTTAATTGAATATATGTATTTTTTATATATAATTGAACATATGTATTTTTATGTATGATTCAACCATTTTTACTTAATGAAAAGTGGAAGTTATCCAAGAAAAATACATACTAGCATATCAAGGAAAAAAACATGTGATATTATGTGTTAGTTCAAAAAAATGAACTTATATGTAAGAACTAGAAAAGTAGATACGTGTCATATGCTAAAAAAGAAACTTTATCATATGCCGAAACAAAATATGTGTGTCATCTATTAAAAAAAAATAACATATGTGCCTAGGAGGTGAAGGATTATTTTTGAAATTAATTGAAAAATTAAGTCATTTAAAAACAATAGGTATTTCTAATGTTATAAGCATGGAAATTTTATGGACAATCTCTGTCATTAATTTATTTAAATATTTGTATGTATGTTGGTTATCAGTAATTTTTTTCTCCGTCAATAATTATATTCATTCGAAGGATTCACTACTTAATTGTAAGTAATATTAATAATATATAGACTTATTGTATTTATTAAAGATAATATAACAGAAGAGTTTATAAAAATCTTGAAATCTTGCCTCCCATTGAATTAAATTTTTAAAATTATGCAGCCCATAGTGTTTATAACTCTACAAAGTTGACACCAAATTCAACCTTTACTCCGATAAAAGTAATGGGTTTTGAGATTGATCCGTTTGCTTATAACTCTACAAAATTGACACTCATTCTACCTTTTACCCATATATCTATAGATACACATAGGTTCATATAATAGGTAATTACATACATAAAAAATCTTATAGAAACAATATTAATAAGCACTATGTGAAGCAATGTAAAAGCAAATGTAAAAGCAAGTATTTAATTAATAGATGATTCTATAGCACATAATACAGTTACATTTCTTTCATATTTTAATTTGCAAGGGAACCCTAATTATACCAAGCTAAATCGTTTTGGTTGTTCACAGAGTTCAAAAGATCTGGGGAAATTCTAGTTGGTATGTTTTTCAATTAGAAACAGGTAGATAGAGTTTATAAATATTCATCATTGTGAAACAGTTAAGATTCGTTTATACTTTGTGCATATATTTTATTCAGAAGATGCCCATTTATTTTTTACAAAGTCCCCTGAATCTGACTATGATTAATTCTAGCATTCCTTGATATTGAGAATCAAACGTTGTATATGAATTCTAGTAAACTAGTTGATATACAAGTTGCTAGCTCTGTTTATGTATACCTACTGGGTTACTGATAGAAAATTGCTTGTTCCTGTGATGTTCTATCTTGAATTAGCAGCCACTGAAAGGATCTCAGTAGTACTATTCTATGTTACATGGGTGTCCTACATTTTTTTTGTAAGTATCCGAGTATCGGACACCTTTATTTTTATACCTACGTCTATATCTATGTTGTGTTCGTTAGACACGAATACTTTACGAAAAATGAAAAGTTCAAGTAATATAGTAACTATTAACCAGCAGTGTTATATACAATTCTTCAAGCAGCCTTTGAGCAACTATAAGGGCTATATATTTATAATCTAAAATGGGATACCTAGCTACTAATCACATGAATCAGAGAAAAATTAATTATATATATTAACTGTGGTTTGAATAAATTTTTTGTCAAATAATTTCTTAAAGAAGTCCATGAATGAAAAATAAATACATATTAGAAGATTAAAATGTTGTTGGTATAATTTTTAATATTTTAGAAAAATTGGTGACCAATACAATATAACATAACTAATTAGCAAATTATGCATGATTTGATCACCGATTGTTCCCCCTAATAAAATGTTGGTACTTGTTTAAGAATACTATGGTTTCCAATTCTCCTACCCCAATTATATATACTTTGGTATAAATAAAATTAATAGGTAAGTCATTATTCTCATGCATATACAAGTAAAATGTGGATAAAGAAAGGGAATGACTATTGCCCAAAAACAATTTGTTTTTGTCCAAGGAAGTATTAGCTAAATCTTGCAAAAATATAATCTTTTCCTCGACAATAGTCATTGACACTACTAATTTAGGTCATTTCATAAATTTTTGTTTTTATGAAAATAAGAATGAATAGATTACCATGCTAAATCAATTGTTTTAATATTTTTAGACCAGCTATGAAAGTTTTTCAAGCATACATTTTAAATTTGATGTTGCTACATATTACTATACGTGAAAGTATGCTTATTGTTCACACAAAATCATATTCTATAGTACGCATAACCATAATTAAGTCACTAATGTATAGCTTAATATCAGACCTGATATCAAAATGATACGAATTGATTAATACAATTATTGCATCCCCAAATGTTTTAATTATAATTAAATTAAAACGAAATACAAATTTCAGATTATATTTCTAATAATTAAATCAATAAACGTTCAAGGTATTACCTTAGAATTTGATCATGATTTGAAGTGCAGTTAAAGATCATCATCTGTGGTTCATGTGCAGCAAAACAAAACAAAACAAGGGAAAAAATAAGAAAAAAAGGAGTACCTGATCATATCTATTTCAGTAGAAAGTTCCATTTTTATAGGAACTAGCAGAATTGCAATGAAATTGACCATCAACGAATTGGGACTCCAAAAACACACTTGAAGAATTGGCCATGTTTTGCTCTTCATGACCAATTAAGGTACTTGGGATGAAACTTGAATTAGGGTTGTGCTGTTGGGAACTGCAATTATAAGAAGTAATCATGAAGAATGGACTTGGGTTCTGTGTTTGAGAAGAAAATGGAATAATATTATTGTTTGGGAAATTAGATGTATCACTCTTTAGTTCATCATTTCTTGACGAGGTGGCCAAAACAATTTCACTAGGGTCTTGTACTTGCATGTTAAGAGGCTGCTGCTTCACATTTGTTTCTGCTGGGTAACTAAAACAGAAGTACTTCTGCAAGAAATCTGAATTATTCTCAATTTGAGAAAAACCCAGAAAATCATCCTCGGAATTTCCCCCATTTTGCTCAAGAAATGATCTTTCTGCTCTCAAAACACCCATAAACTGCTCTTTGATCATTTTCTCATCATCTTCAACCAATTGATGAATATTGATGGCTTGTAGAAGATCTTCTTTTTCTTCTTCTTCTTCTTCTTCTTCTTGTGGTGGTGGAGGTTGTTGTTGTTCAATTAACATTTTAGACTTCAATTTCTCTCTAGTTCTTTCTCTTGCCCTTTCTCTAGCTTTATCTCTTGACTCTTTACCAACCATTCTAGATGTAAATGATTTTCTCATCAAACTCGTCCTCTTTTCATCTTTCAAGACTTGTTCCTCAATAGTAGTAGCATGTGAATAGCTGTTCCCAACTGGTGGTGAAAGAGTATCTTTAAGGTCTTTAATAGCAGACTTGGACTTGGAAAATAGCCACTCAATGGTTTGACTAGCTTTATCAAATCCTAACATATCTTGTAAATCAAAGAACTTTCTAGCTATTTGAAGTGAAAGTCTCATTCTTCTATCTCTTGTTCCTTGTGCTGTACAGATCTTACTATGCCTTCCTTTCTTCCTACTTTTGCTAGTAACACTAACCACCTTCTCTTTTTCTTTATTATTACAGAAACTACTACTCTGCCCAATATTACTAATAACTTCATGACTTTCACTTTGAGATAACAATTGGCTCAAAATAAACCCATCTTCTTCAGAATTTGCCAAGAGATTAGGGTTTTCATCATAATAATTTGTAACAAACATTTTATCATGATCAGGAAGATCAATATTGCTATAGCTAGAAGGGAACATCAATAATACTACTTTTTTTTTTTTTAACTCGATCTTTTGGTCAAAAGATAGTTGTTGAAAGTGATATACTTTTCTACTAATTTTGTTGTTATCTTATTCGTAGAACTGAAAGTTATCTGACTCTGATGAAAAAAAATGTAGAACTCAAAGTACCTAGGAAAGGGAATTAAAGTGGAAACACATATAATAAAAAAAAAATTGAACAAGGGAAGAAGAAGAAGATAATATCAGTGTTAGAGGTTCAAGACCAAAAAGGAGAATATTTACTAAAACTGTTTCAAAATTATTTGTGTTGGAGAGAAGAGTAGTGTGAAAGAAGATAAGGAATTGCTCAATTTGATAGTTGATGTTTTTCAATCACTTTTGATCTCTTTAGAGGAAAAGTGAAGGAACATGGGTTTGATATAGAAAAAGAGAGACAATTTTACTGTGGAAGTAAGTGGCTACTTCATATAGCTGTACAGGGTCTCAAAGGTTATAGTAATAGACCCCAAACACAAATTATAATTAGCTAATTTTTTATTATAATTTAATGTATATTATAATTTACTTAATATAATTTAATTAATATTTTATTAATAAATTTTTTTTACATATTATTAATTTTATATTCAATCAATAATTAATATATTAATTAATATATATTATTAATTTTATATTCAATTAATAATTAATATATTAATTAATATATATTATAATTTAATGCATATAATATTATATAATAAATTATATTTTATGAGGCCATTTTTCATGTCATGTCATTCATTTTAAGTGCTGTTAGTATGGACATAATGATAATCCATGCATCAAAATTTATCTAAGTTGATACCAATGTTTTTTTTATTACTATTCTGGATATGATGGTTTCAGTTTTAAACAATTAAATTTGCACTTGTGTTAGGTTAGCTTTATTTTTAAAGTCTACCACCTATAAATTATTAATAAATATATTTATTTTTAATTTTTAATATTTATTATGTATATATTATCATCATCTAAAAGTTTAGATAAAATTTTATGTTAATTAAGAAAGTAAAAATAATTTGTATTATTTTTTTAAAATTCATTTCAAAAATATTTATTATAATTAATAAAATATATAACTTATTTTTGTTTTTAAATTTCCAATGCTAATTAAATGTTGTTTTATGAAGTTCATATGTTAATAAACAACGTTTTTAAATTAAATATTAAACAAAGAATCCAAATAATTGATATTCACTTCAAAAGTTAGCAAGTAATCAGAAAATGAACCTATCAAAATGACCCTAAAAGTTGGTATAATGTTCTCTAACCATTTACATGACAGTTTTAGTTCTTAATTTACTGAAATAATATATATTAATTCTATTAGTATTTCAAACAAAATATTAATGTAAAATTTATAATATAATATTTAGTAGTTAGTAATATAAAATTTATAATATTTTTTTTTATTATTATTATTTAAAAAAAAAAAATTTCTTAAAAGAGACAGAATAATATCTATTATATTTTTTATCATCAAAGTGGTTACAAATATACCCGACCTATCTTTCAATTGTTAAATATATATATCACAACGTATTGTTTCTTTTTTATGTACCTTTTTATCAATTCTTTTAACAAAGTTTCATTAAATCGCACATATACCTTCTATTTTGTTTATGGGTTATAAGTAACTTGCAAATGTGTCATCAATTTCATTAAATGAATTGACAGAAAAAGCATAAATGCAATACAAAAACATATTTGAGGATATATTTTTAACAACAAAAAGGTTGGGGTATATTCTGTAACCTTCTTTATACGTCGAGACAAGAAAACATAGTTTACTATTCTAAATTTTTTAATTTTTAAAGTAAATTTAGTTTATTAGTTTTTTTTTTTTTTTTTTAATTTTCAATTTTCAATTTTATTAACTATATTGACCAGCAATCTTTGTTGCTTGACATTTGATGTGGAGAAACTTTGATTTAACCCACCAAGTGGAATTTTTTTTTTTTATATAACTAATGTATTGAAAAGTTATTATATTTTAGGAAAGAAATAAATTCAAATTTTTTTACCCCTAATCTTTAGGATTTAACATTTTTCTCTTTTTTACATTCAATCCTCAATTTATATTTATATTTATCTCTCTCTTATTTACCTACAATTTTTATACATTTATAATATAGAAAAAATTCTTCACCAGCTCATTGAAATCTACGACAACAAGGTTAGATTTGGTTTTAAAATGATTTAATTATATGTTATGATCCCCTTTTATATATATATTTTCATTTTAAACCCTATTCACAAAAAAAAAAAATTATTTTTCTTATAACGTAAATGAACATATTTTTTTAATGTTATAAGAAAATAATTTTTTTTTTATTTACTAAAGAAAGTTAAAAATGAAACTAGTTAAATAATTGTATCATTTATATACTTGAAGATTTTATAATTTACCAGTTTACTTATAACTCAAATTTACATTTTTTATATTAAAATTTTGAAATTATAACCTATAGAATCCAACCGTCCCTAATAAATAAGTAATATAACTTGTAAAAATATATTTTAAGAAATACATTAAAATGTAAGTTTTTATGTAGGAAGTTGTTAAGATTAATACATTATTGAATTTATAACAGTTGTTTAAATTGTTAAATTTATTTTGAGCATTTAAATTTTAATATGAATGGTTTATTCAATATCACATTTAAATATTAATATCATTTTTTTTTTATTTCGAAGTGTGATTTTGAGTTATAATAATCCTTTTAGATAAATATAATTATTGCATTTTTTTTTTTTTTCAAAATGCAAACATCATAGACATAAAGATTTTTTTAAAATGAAGCCAATGGAGTCCAATTCCACTCCAACCATTGATTAGTGGGTTCCAACATGACTTATAGATTATCTTTTCCAACCAAAAAAAAAAAAAAATTATCGATAGATAAAAATATGTCATCTTTAAAGTATTTTTTTGTTTGTTAATAACCAAGTACCATATAAGAGGATAGGTAGCCTATCTTCTAGCAACTCAAATTTTTAAAAAATTAGTTATTAACTTTCTTTTAATAAGATATCAAAATATACCGTACTTAATTTAAATCTCTTTAAATTTAATTTTTTTTATAAAATTAAATAAATTTTATGTTTTTAAAAAAATTAATTACTAATTCTCTTATAATATTATTTTAAATTCAAATCATGAGGTTGATGAATTAAAGTTCATAGTGTAGTAGACATGAAATTTATTTCATATAATGATGTATACATCGTAATCATGAAAAGCTAATTTCGTCTACCATATGAAGTAACTTTATCAATCAGGTGTTTTTTTTTTTTTTAGTATATATTATTTTGAAGGAAAAAGAGTAACATTTATCCGTTATTTTTATAATTTAAAAAATAGACTAAAAGTTACATAAAAATTAAAATACAGGGATTGGGAGAGAAGTGGTAAAATTGACACATCACGTGCGTTGAGCTCCGCATGTGTGGAAGAGAAAGATGAGTATAACTCAACTCCATAAATTATTTATTATTTTTAAAATAAATAATAATACAATATTTTAAATAAATAAAATATAATATATTTTTTAAAAAATATATAATTATTTAATACTTAATAAAATAACACCTTTAACTGTTGAAAGCAACCCTTGAGATTCAGGCAAATTAACATTATTATATGCTCGTGAGGTGCGTAGATAGTGGTTGATCTCACTGTTTATGAGCTCATCAGCTTCAGAGCTATGACAGGAATTATGAATAATGCTGCTGCTGCTGCTATTGCTATTGCTATTGCTATTGGCTATTGCTGTTATATTGTAGTCAATGTAGGTTTTAACTAGCTAGCTGGCTAGCTACGCTAAGCTAGAGTAGTACCCAATTTTATAATCAATTGAACGTACGAATGTACATATTGTGGCAGAGGCTAAGAATGCAGCCTTTGTTTTTGACTGACTTATGGGGACCAAATGTCAATTTACTAGTACTATCTTCACTATTCATCTCCTTAATTACCATGCTCTTATTTGTTAATTTTTTTTCACAATTGATTATAGTTGTTGTCTCCGTTATAAACTTAACCATAAATTACAAATTTTGGTGTGGAATTTTATTTTTATATTTATCAAATTTACTTTGGCCTTCTTATCTTGAAGTAACTTATTATAATATTAATCAACATACAAACAATGTAAGTGGGTAAAAAAAAAAAATTCAAAACCAAAGGCAATGAATCTGTAAAATGTTATTTATTACAAATTAAAGCATAGTAATGTAGTAATAGGACAAGTCTAAAATCAATAATAGGATAGCAACAAGAAACTGCAAGAACACATGACAATTGACAAATATCACAAAAAAAGAGGAATCCAAATGTATCTACCCAAAAAACAGGTCCTTTCAAACAAAGGAAACAAAATGTAAAGAAACAATGGATCAAACAAATGAATATTGGAATTTTTTAACCATACCATAAAATGGAGCATTAATTGATACCTAGCTAGCTGACTTTGGCTACTTAATATCAATTTCAATCGTAATATTGAGATTAATTTCAATAGCAATTTTATAATATCTGTTTTGTACCCTTTACGTCTTACTATTTATTGTTCAACCCCAAAACTCAGACAGTGCATGATGGCCCAGATGTACCAAGCCCATTTCTGTATCTTGGGCTAACCACATCCCTCTTGATGGTAGATTTGTTTACCAGCACAAGCGCATAATGTAACAAAGACAATAAAAACAAAAACGAATTCAAAAATCAAAATAAAATCATGCAAACAAGTTACAAGAATTTGCATATATTGAAGGAGATCACAACGATCCATTGAAGCTTTTATGTTAAAAACTAGGGATTAATTGGTTCATGTTGGCATCGTTAAGCTTTCTTTTGTTTTAGGAATAATAATAATAATAATAATAAATGGACTAAAATGCTATTACCCTGATGATTATACTTTCTTGCTCATTACTATTCATGCTTTCCAGTTTGCAAGAAAAATAACATGAATCTTTTTTAATGCGATTACAATGAGTGTTTCATCATGATCATCATTACTTTTTTTCCAACACATGTACTTAATCCGAAAAAGTAGTTGAAACACTTAAAAAAAAGTTTGTGTCCACTGTAAACAAGTATATATAGATAAGAAAATGCTATGCAACTCATGATCATGGATTTAATTATCTAACTTATGTTTTAGATTCCATTTTTTGAATTTAATGATTTAAATTAAATTGTAATTCCCTAACATTGTTCATATAACTTTATGCTACAGTGAAGCAATTATTAATTGACTGCCAAAGAGAAAAATAAACATACATGTTAAAATAATAGCTTTAACTAAGATACCACATGTGACTTAGGACAAGGATCTCATATCACCATCTTTTTATATAACTACTTTTTATCCATGTATATATAAAATATAAGTGTATTATTAAAATTATTTAAATTAACATATAATTTATTAAGTCATACATTTATTTTTTATCATATACTTTGGGCTGATGTTAAATGTTCATATTATTTCTAAAAGCAGCATAAATAAAAGTTTGTTATTTAAATTTGATAAGTAAATAGTAGTATTGATAATTGAGCAATAATTTATATTGTAAAATTCTTTATTTTATTTTAAAAAATGTATTATTATAACAAGATGAAAAATTAATTTTAAAATTTTGTAAACAAGTTTATAGTAATACTCTTAAAATAAATAAATAATTAATTTACTATAGCAAATAATAAAGGTATAATAGAACTATTTTATGATAAATATGTGTGATAATTTGAGACAATAACTTGCAACCTGATCGAACAAAATAAACATTTATAAAAGCATTTTTGACTTAATAATTATGTGTAATAAGTGACTATTTTTTAATTGATATTAAATATTACATATTTTCTATAAATATAATATGTTTATAATAAATTAGTCGAATTTGTCTCAATCACTAAATGAGTAAACATAAATTGATGAAATATCTCTCTTAATGTGCTTAAAACAAATATGTAAGGATAATAATGTAAATTTAATACACAATAAACTAACAAAACTAAAAAATGAATAATAATAACGAAAATAATGTTCATACCGCCTAACAATTATTTATAAAAAATGTATTTATTATACATATATTTTGTTATTTATTAGTTTACAAGAAAAATTAATTCATAAAAAATATTTATTATAGAGGAATTTTGCTATTGATTAATATAATAAAAATAAAAAAATTCAAATGAAAAAGTTGAAGAATAATCAAAATGATACCCAATATAACTAACACAATAACTATTTAAAATAAGTGTATTTATTATAAAGACATTTTGATATTTATTTTTGTACAAAAAAATTAAGAAGAGAAATATTCATAAAAATATATTTATTATAAGAATATTTTTTTTCCCATATTTTCATTAGTATTAAAAAATCATAAGAAAGTCTATTCATTTAAGTGTGTTTTTATATTTATTAATGTACTTAAAAAAATAACATAAAATAAAAATACAAAAATTTAATAAGACAACTATTCATAAGAGTTGCGTCTATCTTAATAATATTTTTGTATTTATTAATATTAATGTAAAAGTAAAATTAATTCATAAGAAAGTGTAATTATTTTGTTACACTTTTATATTTATGAGTATTCTAAAAAATAACTTAAACTAGAAAAAGGTATAGGATAATTAAAACGATATACTATAAAAATAAGAAAATAATTATTTATAAAAATATATATTTGTTTTAAAATGTAAACTATAAAAATAAAAAAAAATAATTAAAATGGTATAAAAAAAACTAATATGTTTGTTATATATAGAACTTTAATGGTATATTTATTACACAGTATTAAATATTTTGACTACTTAATTTTTATATAATCATACGTTTTGTTATAAAATCAGATCGTATTGTACAGTATAAAAATATTATAATTATGTAGAAATTGTGTACGATCAGAGGTAGGTCTAAACCGTACTGTAGAATTTACTTAATCTATCTAAATTTTTAATTATAAAATTATATGTCTTGACTTTTTCTTTTATCTCAAATTAAAAAAAATATTTTTTTATTTTTAAAAATGTAATAAAAATATAAAATGAATTAAATATTAATTTAAATAAATTTTGAAATAAAAAATTATTTTAAATATAAATTATTTTATTAAAATATATATAATTAATTTAATCCAACTATATTATATAATTTGTCAACAAATACTGTATAGATTGATTATAATACAATTTAATATAGTTAAGTTTAATATAATTATTTTTATTTTATTTAATACTGGCACCAAACGTGCCGTAAGAGGTTTTTATATATAGAAATTAATAAATAAATGAAAAAAACAGAACAACCAAAGGTTAAGCCAATTTTGACTTGGGGACATTTTTGTAAATAAGAGTGTTAAAAACCAACAACTAAAATGTAGAACCTTAAGAGAATGGAAGAAATAATAATAATAATATAAATTTGATAATATTTTTTATTAATTTAAATAAATGAGATATTTATTATATTGGAGCAACTCTTAATGCAATGGTCATTGATTAATTAAACTATGACGTAGATAAATAATATCAAATCTCGCATATATGATATAAATTAGAAAAAAGTCTTTTTCTCCCGACCATGA
The DNA here is from genome assembly GCA_029378325.1 of Elaeagnus macrophylla. Lineage (NCBI taxonomy): Eukaryota > Viridiplantae > Streptophyta > Magnoliopsida > Rosales > Elaeagnaceae > Elaeagnus > Elaeagnus macrophylla. Next base: position 6,637,220 of record CM055642.1, on the reverse strand, counting down.
ACAGTTGGGAATTTGATTTAAGCGGAATTTTTGAAATATATTTTCTTTTGATTTTTCGGGAAAAATAATATTTTAACAAATGTTAAAAGAGCCGTGTATTTTGGGATCATAAAAGCAGTTGGATGAAATACCAGTACTTTATAATAACACCCTTAAAATTTATAATAATAAAATTAAAATTTTTAATAATATTAAATATAAAATATTAAACAAATCTAAATTATCATCGTTCAATTCTAATTCATTGGGTGTTCAAAGAAAATAACATATTAATTATTTTTTTTAATTGTGAAAATATAAATTTGAACATAAGATGTACTAATTTTGTTATTACAAGTTTAATGAGTACTAATTTTATTGTTTTCTCCAAATTCTTCACCAAACCAAAATATTAATGTAAAATTATTAAAAGTAAAACTTTTAAATTTATAATAATAAAATTAATATTTTAAAATATTTAAAATTTAATATTGAACGTACAATATTAAATATTTAATATTAAATGAATTTAAATTAAATGACATTCAATTAGAAGGAAGGATTCAAAGAAAATAATATAAAATTATTTTGTAATTATAAAAATATATAATTTAAATATAAAAAAGTTATATATATTAGGTGGGGCTGGGTGGAATTATTTTTAAATAATTGAGATATATATATATATATATATATATTTAAGTACTTGAGTCATCTGAATTTAAATTTGTAATACTTATGCAAAACATTATATTATGCCGTTATTCTATAAAATGTACACATTGTTTTTTTTTTTTTTTTTTTTTATATATATATATAATAAAGATAAGATATCGGATAGTACATTTTGATTCATTAGTTTTTATGTAATATTTTAAATGTTTTAAAAAATAGAATATTGTCAATTCATTCGTTAAATTTTTTTTTTGGTTACAAAATGATAGATCATGATAACTTAGTCAAAAAAAAAAAAAAACAATTACAAATTAAAAAATAGATCAAATTAAAAGTTAACCAAAATTAAAAATCCTTCAACTAAAATTGAAAGCCTCCTAAAAAGGAAAAAAATCTATCACATTCGTTCAATAGACAGAAACAGAAAAGACAAACTTATATATCTTTTCCAATATCAAACATCTACAAACAAGTATTAAAATGTAACATTGAACTTCAAAATCATTGGTTAATTAGTTTGCAAAAATTCAAACTAATTTTAAAACTTTTTTTAGAATTTGATTTTTGAAGACCGGTGACTTAATAGTGTTTACCTCACATAACTTTTGAATAAAGAGCTAGAATTAGGCCGAAACCTCCCTTATAACGGCAAGAACTAATTCTAGATAATTAAGAAGAACATAGTTAAAAGTTAATAAAAATAGTGAGGGTAGATTGATGATGGACTAATTTTTAAATTAGTGTATTTCTAACATACTATTTAAAAAATATAGATTAAAAGTATCATTAGTTTAAATTAATATACTCCAAAAATATTTTTGGTTTATATATTGAAAATAATACATGCTATATGACATGCTTTCATAGGTCCTACTCAACAATATGTCCTGTGGTCCAACCCTATAAGCGCTGAGTAAACGAATAAGTCTAATTGTTAAATAAACGACTATCAAATAACTAAGCGTTAAATATCCCTTAATTATCAGATAAGAGATCATTCGAAAGAGATAAATTCCAATGTTATAACAAGTTTATTTCTTCGAATAAGTAACCGACAACTTTCTCCTATATATATGCACCTTGTACACATTTACACATATGTATGATGTTTATAACATCATAACCAATAATACACAATGTTCATATATTATGTTTATACTTCTTCTCCCTATTATCTCGGAGTTGAAGCTTAGGTCTCCATCATCATTGTTATTACTCGAACTAACTTAAGCATTGGAGGGTTAAAGGTCACCACACCTCATAGTATCCGAGATATTAACGCATTTTTTCCGTTTGCAGGACTACAATAATAAAAAATACACTCCAATTTTGATGTTGACGAAAAACAATAACAATAATATATATGATAGATAAGGAAAAAAGAAACATAAACTTTGTTATCGACTGTACTATAGTGGAAAATGGAAATTAACCATATACTATGGTATAAGGACAATGGCTTGACTCACATGACATTTTATATTGTTTTTTTGCTTTTGGTCTGTCAAAATCTGATACTCTTGTTAATTTATTAAATCCAAGTTCAATAACTGTTTGTTGGTTTATGACAAAATACATACATGTGCCTGTCCCACACATGTTATCCCTCGTGTTCCTCCACACTTTCTACTCTTTGCTTTATTTATCACCACAAGCTCTATTAATTATTTTCTGGACAAAAATATATTTGTGTCTTCAATACTTGCACCGGTTAATTGCAAATAAATGTTTCAACCAATTGTACTATATTGTATTTTGAACTTTTTTCTTTTGGCAAATTTTGCTATAGTGTTAAATTTAGTCGATCTCTTATCACTCACAAGGGCACATGCTTCATATTACATCCCAAACCTTTTGAATACGTTTTTGGTAAGAGATTAAAAAATTAGGACACAAAAAGAATCTTAGTCACACCCTAAACATACTGAGGCTCCAATACATTCAAATGATGACACAATTTGACTATCTCATAAAAAAGTTCATTTAACTTAAACTCTGATTTGTGAACATTAATAAGTTACTTTGCCGAGTTAGTTTTTTTTTCCCTTCAAACTTTGCCATATTTGTTGAGATTTAAACAAAACTTCGTAAAAATTTAATTTTCGAAAGGAAAAAATATATATTGTTAAGTGTTTTTGTGTTTAAAATATTTGGCATGGTTCATTTCAATGACTCAAACATTAGACATTGGTTAAGCTTCTGGCTCACTGTCAGCCAAAAACCACCATAATACACATGGCAAGAATTAATACAAATATCATCTAACCTACTACATTAGAAAATACTAGAATTCTAAGATTTTATCTTATTCATTTTTCCCTCTCCACCTAGCCTGCACTCCACTCTCTCCCCATCTCCAATTTTATCTCCACCTCCACCTCCTCACCCTCACAATCCGACTACCCATCCGGCCCTCACACTCGCCCGCCATGCTACTTCCACTACCACTACCACTACCATTGACCTATTTTCTCCAAAATGTTTTTCTCTTTGACCTCACCTTTTCCGTAATTTTCTAGTAGGCTAATTCTATTGTGCTTAGATATTTGTAATTGTTGGCATGGAGCAAGAGGATGATGAAGACAAGGGCAACTTGTACTTCAAATAGATGAGGCGATTGTCTTAGGTTCCTATCAAATAAGGCTTCAAAATTTTGTTAGCATATATTATATATATTTCTAAATATGTATTATTATAAAAAAAAAATTATAATATATTGAAAATAAAAAAAATATATCTATTTAATTCAATGTTATTAACTTGTTAAAAACAAATATTACATGTTATTTGACTCTTAGTTTAATTATCTAAGGAAATATAAAATCTTATACTAAATAATTTAAGATTTTAAGTAATAAATTTTGTAAAATTATTCGTTATCTTCGGGGTTTTTTTTTTTTTTTGTATTATCTTTATTTATTTTTAATTAAGAACTTATATTTATTCTAAGAAATGACTATTTTTAACTTTTAAATTATATCTTATGTATGTATATTTGTTTTATTTAAAATAAATATGTAAAAAATTTTAAATTTTAAATTTTGCTTAATTTTTTGTTCTAAAATAATTATTAATATGATGTCGAATATTATTTTTGATGCGATATAAAAGCAATTATAATTTTGTTTGACGGATATGCTTATCATATTATTTTATAATAAAGTTTAATTGAATATTTTTATTTAATCATCTTTTAATTTTTAAATATCTACATTTTGAATTTTATTTAAATATTTTTTAATTATTTATTCAAATTACATTTATAAATTTTACAATATATATATATATATATATATATATATATATATATATATATATATATATATATTATATATTATATTTATTAATCTTTAAATATCAAATTGATAATAATTTTTTTTAATATTTATCTAATACTTTACAATTATGTGCGTATGGTGATGAATAATTTTTTTCATTTATCTAATACTTTATATATATATATATATATATATATATATTTTTTTTTTTTTTTTTTGTTATTTGTATGGTTGGAGAAAAATATTCATAAAATAAAATGTATATTAGTTATTTATTTGTTTGATAGTTAAAATAAATTGCTAAAAATAAACGTAAATTTATATATATATTATTGAAAAAAGTACTATGGTCCTTAAATTTATGTCTTTAAAATATTTTAGTCCCCAAACTTTTAATTGGTATATTTTAGTTCCTAAACTTAACAGTTTATAACGTCATACACAAAAATATGTCACTAAATTATTATTTTTTGGACACTTATTCTCTAAATTTTACTAAAATAAAACATTTTAGTCCATAAATTTTACCAAAATGAGATATTTTAGTCCCTAAATTTTACTAGAAAGAGACATTTTAGTTTCTAAAATCTGTATTAAAGTATATTTTTTTCTTCTTCTAAAAATATGACTTAAGCATACCAGTTGCAAGTTTAGGGATTAAAGTATTCTAAATTTAGGGAGATTGGTGTTATCCTTTCCTATATTATTATAGGAAGCTGGGCATGAGAGGTCACATAGTTATTTAATTTATGTAGTTTAGTTTCATAATTATTACAATGGGTATCAAAAATCCCATAAATTTTTAAAAAAATGTCACAGTAATTTCATTATTATATAAAAATGGTACTTTAGTCACATAATTTTTTAGTTGGACATTTATAGTCTCGTTATTTATAAAAGTTAGGCATTATAAGTACTCAATTTTAATACTTTTGTTGAACTAAAAGTGATTATTTTAAGAAAACTATATGATTAAAATTGCTTACTTTTCATAATAACTGGACTTGTAATTCCCAATTCATAAAGTGTTCATTTTGAAAATTATGGGACCTCTAGTACCTAATTTAATAATCATCAAACTAATGTGCTCATTTGATAAAAATTATGAAACTTTTAGGATTTTTTTTCTATTATTATATATAAAAAATATTTTAGACCCTAATTTATTTTGCCATAGGCCTGACAACTCCTTGAATTGCCCCTGGATGAAGATGAGCCAAATGATAAGCCAAATGATAATGGGTTCTTGCTGCCAAAAACAAGGATGAAAACTTTTTGTTATGGTGACTCTCAACCTTTTATTTAAATTGTGTTAGGTTTTATTTTTTCATTTTGTTCTATGTATTGTAAAGAGTTTGCTTGGTGGTGTTTATTTATTTTTATTCTGTTATTTGGGTTGTATGATAGTAAATGTTATGATTCTTATTTTTTAAGTCAATTTTTTAACATTTTATCATGAAAATCATGTTGGATTGTGAGAATTTTTAAGATATTTGATATTTGTTCTTCTATGGCCATTTATGATTGATTTGGCTAGAAAGTTTTAGAAGCAATCTAGTTTGGAAATAATTGCAAGTTTTTATAATAGTGTATTTTATTTGAATTTTTTGATTAAAAATTGTGTATTTTACTTTTGTAGCCATGAATGAAATATCAATATATTCATTACGTTATAGTACCGCAACAATTAGTAATAACAAATAACTAACAAGTGATTTATTAGCAAAATATTAGAATAAATAATTATATAATAGCTTATTAATATAATAAGGTAATTGTTACTGTTGCTTGTATATGTAACAATAGACAGGAGTAAAGTTATAAATATACTGAAATATAGGTAGCTTAAAGCTCTTTAATATGTTTTGTGGCTCTGCTAAAAATTGTACAAGCAAACACAATCTCTTCATTTTCAAGATAAAATAGCCCATAATCTTTTTTTGTCTCAGAGCTTCACTATATTGATGGAGTCTAGAATGTTACACCTTTAAAGTATTTATGTTGCTCGAAAATTGAAAATAATTTTGAATGATTTATGTCCTAAAAATGTGTTTTTGATTTTGTGTATGGAAAAAAAAAATTGGGTTGGTTTTTGTATTCTTTTTTTGGGTTTATATTTCTACGAAGAGTAGAAAGAACTAGTAGTATGAGATAGAATGAATTGAGAACTGAAGATGTGATTGTATTCTGAGTTGTGAAAAATTGAAAGCAATGGCCCTCTATTTATAGCTGAAATAGGATGAGAGGATGAGAACGTGCGTGCAACGTTCTACATTCACAAAGAAACGATCAAGAGAACGTGCAACATTCACAAAAAAACGGTCAGTAATGACGTTTTGTAAGACTCGATCTAGGTGGATAAAAACGGAACAGAATGGTTAAAAAGTAACAGTCACAACGTGGGTGGCTCAGTTAAGAACAAAATTTATGATTGTTGAAAAAAATAATTTTAATAATAAATTTTTTCCAAAAAATAAAGTGTCACCTCATCTCACACGCACTAGGCTTGGCACGATAAGTCGGACAGTGGTGCTTACGTGTGTGGATTCACAATTGCCTAGTTCCTCTTATCATCCATAAAAGTGAGTGTCCCTTAGGACCCAATACCAATTATAAATTCTTTTCTATATAAACACCTATTAATAAATATAGAAAAGTAATGTATGACAAATATTTTAAGAGAGTAAAATTATGAACATTTTTTCATCATTTTTTAATTTAAATTCGCATTATTTTCAACAATAACAGTATTTATACCATTTAAATTATATTGTTATAAATTTATTTAAAAATAATGACGTTTAAATAATAATTTATATATTTTAGTTGTAATTATAATAAAATTAATTATTGCAAAGTATAATAAAAATAATATTACAAATAGATAACGTAGAAAAATCAATATACATAATTTTACATCCTGATAAAAACCGCATTTGCAAATTTGTCCCGATAAAAACGGCATTTGATATAATTGCTTCATTGGCTTTTTCTCTTTTTTATATAAAAACAAATGGCTTATAATACAACATCAGATAAGTCCAAATTTTATGTCATTTTTAATTTGTTAGTATATACAATTAATATGAAAATGATTAAAATAAAGAACAAAATTATTTAAAATGTAAAAAAAATTATATATTTATTAATAATATATACACTGATACCAAAAATAGTAGATATAATAGGAGTGAACAAAAATAATTAGAACTAATTCAACTCATTAAACTCAACTTAATCCAACTCAACTAAAAAAATTCGGTTCTTAAATTTAATTAGTTTGGTTTGTTCTTCATAATAAAAAAATTAATTAATATTGGGTTGGTTTGGTTTTCATTTATTAAAATCTTAAAAAAAAAAAAAAAAAAAAATTGAGCCAACCCAATTCATTTATTAAATTTTTTCTTATTATATTTATATTTATATTGTTATTTTATAGAATTATTTAAAAAAAAATTAAATTTTCATTCATAGTTGATTAAGTTTATACTTTATATCTTTTTCAATGAATCAATTTTCTCTCCAAAATCTAAAACAATGTCTTTTATGAGTTACTCATGATACCTCTCACAAGTTACAATTTCATCCAACTCTAGCTAGTTGTTAAGGAATTTTCCCCACTTTCACCATTAGAGTTTAGATATTTAAGTAAAATTTATGTAAGACACTAATTTTATATTATTTAATTATTTATCCATTATAAATTTATAATTACATCGTTTTTCATATTTTTTTATTAGAGTTTTCATTGTATGAATAACATTATTGAATAATATTATTAAATATAAAAATTATTATTATTATTTATTGCTTATTTGTCTTAATTTTAAATTTTTTTAGCACTTTGTATTTGATATGGATAATGATATTATAATAAAATTAACATTAAAAATTTTAGAAACTATAATACAAGATTTTAAAAACAATTAATAAATAAAATTCATTAGCAAAAAAAAAAAAGAAAGAAATTTTATTTAATCAATCCAAACCAAACTAAAAAAATTAGTTCAGATTGGATTGATTTTTCAAACTTTATGGTTCAGTTCGATTTTTGATTTTAAAGATTCAATCATATTAAATTAGTTCTAATTTTATTCTAAACTCAAATTAACTCATATTTATTCATTCTTAAGATGTAATTATAAGATACATTACGCAGATAAATCAATTTAATCTTATGTAATAATGAGATATTTTTTATATATTTAAATTTATAACATGTCTTAAATATGAACGAGGAGACAATGAGAACATGAAAAATGCATCCCTCTTGTTCTGATTTTTAATCCTTTATTATTACAATTCTAAATTATTGATTTAGACTAACATTATTATTGATTTAAATTAACTCTATTATCAATGTATAATTTTTCTCTAAAAATAATGCCAACTGGAATTCACGTGGCATTTGTTGGTTGGTGCAAAATGGCGTCGAAATCATGAGAAACTCTCTGTTATTCCACTTTTTCATGCTCTGTCCTTTTTTTTTTTTGGTTATATGTTTTTATTGCAAGATTACACGGGAACTATGCTACTGGCAGCCAATATAATTTTAAGTAAAATAGTATTATATCTGTTATTGCAACAAATAAATAAGGATAAAGTATTAAATATAAATAAAAAAAATGATAAAATAAGGATAAAGTATCAAAATAATCTCTTTATTTATACAATATATATTATTTAATCTTTTAATTTATACAAAATATCTTTAAATCTATTTGATTATAAAAAAAATATTATGAAGTCCTTTTACTTCTAAACAATGTATTAAGGCAAGAAAAAAATTAATTTTTTATTCAATTTTTTGTTAAATCTAACGGAATAGTATATGTGTCACATGCATGTTTATATTTTTCGATTGATATATATCAAGTTAAATAATTTTTAATTAAAAAATTACTCTAATTTTTTACAATTTTTTTTATATTAAACTTAAATAAAATTTTCATTGTCTAATTTGTGATTTTAGATATTAACCAATAAAAATTTTGTTTAAATTTTATTGAATTTGATGAAACTTAAATAAAATTTTCATTATTTAAGTTGTGACTTTAAATATTAGATAATTAAAATTTTATTAAAAATTATATTTAAGTTTTTTTTTTAAATTAAAAAAATTAAGTAATTTTTTAATTAAATATTAATATTTTTAAGTATATATATATCAAAAAATATAAATATACATGTGATACATCTGTTATTCTGTTAAATTGAATGAAAAATTAATTTTTTCCTTAACATATTTTTTACAAGTAAATAAACTCAAAAACACATTTTTTAAAAATAAAAAAATTTAAAGATATTTTTTATAATCTATAAAACTAAATAATAATACCTTTTATAAATATAAATAAAAAATTTATAACATTTTTTTTTCATAAAATAATTGTAAAAATTAACAACAAATCTATTAACTTGTATTATATATTTCTTTGTGTTTAAATTGTAATAGAAAAAAAACATTTATGATAATAACGACAAATGAAGCACCAACTTCGAGGCGACAATATCATAAAGAAGTATAATAATGAAAGAAAATACTTGATAGAAAAATAAAATAAAACCAAAGTTAACAGTAACAATTCAAAGACAATAAAAAGATTATTTCTGTAATTAGGAATGGCGATAGCTTCACTTGGACCCCTTGGTAAAGGGTGGCGACAACGAACTTCAATATTGTAAAATCTAAAGGTAAGTAATTAAAGTGTTAAAATAAAATAAAATAAAATAAAATAAAAAAAAGGGGGGGGGGGGGGGCATTTATATGGGTTTCTAACATATATACGGACATTGCTAACAATATATATTGTCAGTATTGTCGACATATATTTATGGGCTTCAAATATTCTGTATTAATTTTTATATAATTATTAATAAGTAATAAATAAATATATAATTTTTTTTTACCTTTTAAGTAATCTATTCTTTATTTTACTAATTTTTCTTGTAAATTTGTTACAAATTAATAATACAAAAGAAGATACACAAAAAAAAGTATAGAAAAATTAGACTCGTATTTGTGTGACGTATATAATATAAAAAGAAAATTCTTCTAAAAAAAATCCTAATGCGTGACGTGAGAGAAAAAAAAAAAACTTATTTTATTGTTGTAAGCTCACCCATTTTTTATTGCAAGTTCATTTTAAGTTTTATAAATAAGGGTGAAAAGAGAAAAATAAATAAATAAAGAATTATAATTAAAGCATAAAAAAATTTATTAATTTTTGAGTGTAATATTAAAAGACAAATAAATATTAAAAAGATGTTAAAAGTTTAAAATTTTTAAAATTATCAAAAATTTGTACTTGTAGCATATAATAAGTAGAGTTATATAGATAAAATTATGACAATTTTAAAAATTTTAATTTTTAATATATTTTTAATAGTTATTGAACTTTTAGTATCCATTAAAAAAGAATTAAGTACTATAGAATATTTTAGTCACTTTACTTTTGTAAGAGACATTTAAGTCACTTTTTCAACAAAAATAAGACAATTTAATCACGTTTTTAATAGTAAAATATTATTTCATTAATATTTTAAAAAAATAATAAAGATAATGTAATATAGACAAAATTGTTAATTTAATTTAACAATTAAAACTTAATTTAAATAGTATAATATTTTATTTTTTATTATTTACTTTTTTGTCAATTCTTTTTGTAAATTTCATATTTTATCAAAGTTTTGGGCAATTTTAAGTACTTTTCTATATTGCATTATTTTTGTATGCTTATTAATTATTGAATTCATGAACTAAGTATTGTGTTCAAATCGAAATGATAGACTTTACAATATAAAAAATATAGATTATATAGGTCAAAAAAATTATAAGATTAATGACTTTGGAAACACATGGATGATACCATTGTGGAGACCACAGGAGCAACATTGTGAAGGTGCACTGTTTAATTTTTAGTACTAGTTTTTGAATGAATTAGAAAGAGCTCGCTTGTGTGGTTCTAACGTCACAGATCTTGTAATTTTTTGACCTATATAGTCCTTATTTTTTATATTGTAAAGTCTACAATTTCGATACAAAAACGATACCTATTAAAAAATGAGATATAAAAAAGTGTTTAAAAAAAACATAAAATAAAAATTTTATAAAAAGAATTGACCAAAAAAATAAAATATTGTATTATTCAAATTAAGTTTTAAATTATTAAAATAAAATAACAATTTTACCTCCTTAAATTATCTTTATTATTATTTCATAATTTTTTATTAATAAAATAATATTTTATTATTCAAAAAGTGATTAGAGTGTATCATTTTTATAAACAGAGTAATTTAAAGTGTTTATCGTGAAAGTAAAGTAATTAAAATGTCTCCTTGATACAAGTAAAATGATTTTCACATCCACAAAAATTAGTCAACTTTTATATATTTTGGTCATAATTATAAGACAAATATTAATAATACATACATTTGTAGCAACTTTTGCACACACTAAAATACTTTCATTAATAATGGATCCAAATTATAATTTCGTATAACAATTACATAAAAAAATACATCAAATAATCAAATACGTAGTCAAGATTAACAAAGATATTGTAACCTTTTAAAATTTGTTAACAAATATAATAACTTTTATATATTAATTTAATATTACAATTTATTTAGTTCTTAATTTAATGACTTAAAAATATAAATATTTTAAAATAGTATAAATTATACTATAAACTTTCACCACATTAACACAAGCACAAAATATATCACTTCCTAATTTTCAAATCAACCAAAAAAAAAAAAAAAAATAGAACACTAAAACAACCGTACAAACAAAAAACCAGTACACCCCAAGAAACTCTCCTTCCAACCAAAAATTGTTTGTCGTTGATGAAGCCATCCACTCACTATCACCAGCCAAACAGCAACGGCAGCAGACAACAACCACCAAGAAACCAAATTAAAGAAGAACAGATTATTGAGGCATTGGAAAAAGGGAACATAATAGCTCATTACAAAGCCAAAACTCCACAAAACCTTCTAGAGCTAGCCACCCTACGACACTTGGAAGGAGACTAGAGCCGACCACCTTACGATGCTTTGAAGGAGAATGCCACTAGTAAAAATAGCAAAAATGAAGAAAACACCGAGAAGGAAGAAAATATAAATAGGGGGACCGACGAACGGGCGGCCAAATGACCTGCCTGCTGACCATCAGCCAAGTAAAAAAATCAAAGAAACCAGAGATAGCATATAGAGAAGCTATAGCGAAATAAATAAAGAGAGAGAGAGCATTAGGTTGAAGTGGATGACCAATTGTTCATTAAGTAGCAAAATTATTTTAAAATGGAGAAATAATAGAATATTTTATATAATTTAATTATGTATTATATTATAATTAATGTGAGAATAAAAATAGTATAAATTTATATAATTATAATATTTTTTAAATATAAAATTAATTTTATTTTAAATTCTTAAATTAATTTTATTTTTAATTTTTAGTAAAATAATAAATATTTATTTTTTTTATAATATTAAAATATATTTATTTATTTTTAATTTTATTCGATATAAAAATATATATTTATATTTTTTTTAACATAAATAAATATTTATTTTTTAATATTAAAAGAAAATAAATAAATAAATAAATATATATATATATATATATATATATATATATATATATATATATATATATATATATATATATTTTAATTAATAAATTAAAAATAAAATTAATTAAATAGGTCGAATGAACGTACACAGCATGATAGCAAAACAATAGTACGTATAAACTACGATTCGCTGAGCCCATAACATTTCAACCCGTCTTTACAACCGTCTCATTTCATTTCTCTTCGGTTTCTCTTTGTTTCTCAACGACAATGGAGTTTCTTCTCTTTTTCTCTCTTTTATCTTCTATAATCCTCCTTTTAACGTTTCCATACATCTGCAACTCCAAAGAAGAATACCTCAAGCTCCCTTTACTCCACAAAACCCCTTTCTCATCCCCATCCCAAGCTCTCTCTTTCGACACCCACCGTCTCTCTCTCCTCCACTCACAACACCACAACCATGTCTCCTTCAAATCTCCCATCATCTCCGGCGCCTCCTCCGGCTCCGGCCAGTACTTTGTCGATCTCCGTCTCGGCACTCCACCCCAAAGCCTCCTTCTCGTCGCTGACACCGGTAGTGATCTCGTTTGGGTCAAATGCTCAGCTTGTCGAAACTGCACAAATCACAACCCCAGCTCATCATTCTCATCATTTTTCCCTCGTCATTCAACCACATTCTCACCTCACCACTGTTATGACAAATTGTGCCGACTGGTGCCACGTCCCAAACACAACCTCTGCAATCGAACGATACTTCACAGTCCGTGTCGCTATGAGTACTCATATGCAGACGGGTCTGTCACAACTGGTTTCTTCTCTAAAGAAACGACAACGTTGAGAACAAACTCGGGAAGCGACGCTCGTCTGAATAAGATCTCTTTCGGGTGCGGGTTTAAGAATGCGGGTGCGAGTGTTTCAGATTCGGGTTTTAAAGGGCTGAAAGGGGTTATAGGTTTGGGTAGAGGACCCATTTCGTTTTCGTCACAACTCGGTCGTCGATTCGGAAACAAATTCTCTTACTGTCTCATGGACTATACGATATCTCCACATCCCACAAGCTACCTAAGGATCGGCGGATCAAGTAACGATGTCGTCTCAGGTACTCGAAGAATGAGCTACACACCGTTAGAATCAAACCCTCTCTCACCAACATTTTATTACATTAGGATTCAGAGCGTCTCTGTGGGTGGTTTAAAATTACCGATTAACCCTTCCGTTTGGTCAATCGATCAGTTCGGTAACGGCGGAACGGTGATTGACTCCGGTACTACGCTAACTTTCTTAGCTGAGCCCGCTTACCGTTTGATTTTAGCGGCGTTTAGACGGCGAGTCAAGTTATCGATTCATGCCGAGCTTAGTCTGGGTTTTGATCTTTGTGTGAACGTGTCAAGCGAACCAAGGCCGAGTTTTCCGAAGCTGAGTTTTACACTCGTTGGAAGGTCAGTGTTATCGCCTCCGCCGAGGAACTACTTTATTGACGTAGCGGACCGAGTTAAGTGTTTGGCGATTCAACCCATTAACTCGAGAGCAGGGTTTGCTGTGATTGGGAATCTGATGCAACAAGGGTACTTGTTTGAGTTCGATAATGACAAGTCTCGGCTCGGATTTTCACGTCGTGCTTGTGCTTTACAGTGAGTGATATTATTTTATCACCCGGATCTGTTACTCACTGAGTGAAATTTGAAACTCGTTTGGATTTTTATTTATTTATTTTCTCTCCATTTAATAACTAATTGCTGATAAATGTACAAGTGTTTATTTGTTTTTTTCTATTGAGAATGTTGATGGTTTATGTAGAATAAGTTTTTTTTTTTTTTTTGTTGTATTCGATTTCAATAGCATTTAGTTTACAAGAAACAAGAGTAAATTGTCTGTTGTTTTTTACAATGGTACAAAACATTGATTTTTTATTGTTCTTTTATGGCGGGGGTTCAAGTCTCTTGAAAATTCTGAGATCTAGTCACAGCTACTTTTTCTTATTTACTTATTTAAGAGATCATATACTTTTTATAAATATGTCAAAAAAATTTATTGATAAATGGTTCAATGTTAACTGAATTTTTACTGTATAAATATTCAACTTGAACCGAATAATTGTTCAGTTAATTAAAAATTTATTTACCTAATAAGTGCTAACCTAACCAACCAAACCTGAATTAAACATTTAGTTATTTAATTGGGCATATATACTAGTCAATTTTTGCTTTGTCCTGCCAAATCTAAATTAGACTGTCAACAACTTTCCAATCCATCATAATTCAACTAGATATTCCTCGTTTGACAAAATAGAAATAACATAACTAGATAGGTCATGTTTACCATTACTAGTGAAAGAAACTTACCATTATTCATATTTTTCTTTCTAACTCATCGAAATATAAAAATGAAACATAATTAAAACGCATTTAATTATTTAAAAAAAAACAATGTAAAAGTAGTTCCATTTAGATTTAAGTAGTATTGATTATTTTACATAAAAATTATCGTTGCACATTATACAACTATATATTTGGTTGCTAAAAAAAAAATTCTTTACATAGTATAAATGTGTGCTTAACCGTGAATTAGTTGACGTGTCTATATTTAATCAAATTCTTGTTATTATTTGACAACATAAAAATTGAGACTTATTTATGAAATTTAAAAAATTAAGAAAAAATGGTGGATTTAGTTTCATAATTATTGCAAAATAATTTTTTTTTATTTTATTTTGTAATTGTTGCTTTGGGCTTAGGTACAGTAATTTAACAAAAACAATTAAATTGATCAAACTATCATAACATCATCAAAATTGGACTTATACAAGACGAAAAATGCATTTGTTGATAACATCACTAATTAATTAAGACTAACTTAATAACTTTAAGACACAACAATTAAATTTTTTTTGGAAAAAAGAATCATATATAACCAAAAAAAAAAAAAAATAGAAATCTTTTTTCATACGTTACAAAGGAAAAAAAAAAAAACTTTAATTTCAAAATGGCATCACTTAAAGCAGTTTCCTTTGGCACTAAAAGGAATAAAATTAATTCAATACTCATGAAAAAAAAAAAAAAGATCAAGCATCTCTCTATGTATTCTTTTATCTTATATTTAGTTATTTCTTAAAAAAAAAAAAAAAAAAAGAAGAAGATAAATTAAGGCAAACCAAAAAATAAAATAAACAAATTGCTCATTTTTAAAAAATATTAAGACTAATTTCACCCTCACCCAAAAATATTTGGGTACGAAATTTAAAGAAAAAAATGTCTGACCCACAAAGTGACAGCTAGCTTTGCCGTAGTCCAAGCTGCCTTGCATAGTTGCATTAACGTACTATCTTCGCATCGTTATTTTATTATTATTTAAAAAAAACAAAAAAAGCTTTGGGAAAGAGGTGAACTAACATTCATTAATCTTCATACATTTAAATTAATATTTTATTTTAAAAATACTAACAATAATTAATATTTAAAATTATCGTCAAATTTATTTTTATATATAATTACAATTTTTTCACCACTTAAACTCATAATCATATATATAACTTAGTTAGTTCTTCACATCATTATTAACATCACAAAAATTTAACATAGTAAATTTAGCTAAATTTCATTAACTTTTTACAAGCATAAATATTTTAATTATTTAATAAATTTTATTTTTAATGTTAATTTTATATATATATATATATATATATATATATATATATATATATTATATTTATTTATTTATTTATTTAAAACGTTAATAAATATATATTTATTTATATTGTAAGAAAAATAAATAATATGTTTTTAAGAGAATTAAAAATAAAATTTTATGTATAAATTATATTATATTATATAATTAAATATTTTATTTATTAAATATAATTTTGTGGTTATTTTAAATATCTAATTTTCTTTATGCCATGTGGCTTGAATTTGGTCTTGTTTGCTATATTTAGCAAACTAATTAAGTCCTTAATTATGTATGCCTTGTAATAAATGAGAACTTTTAACCATCGAAAAATTTGGCAATATAGCAAACTAAATAAGTCATTAATTATGAATACCTTGTAATAAATGAGAACTTTTAACCATTAAAAATTTTGGCATGTATTTTAGTATATATACATGTAATTGTTATTATAAAATCATTCGAGCATTCAGAATTGAGAGAATAAATTTTTATTTAGAATATAAAGATTTCTTTAATTCTTTTGAGTGCAGAGTTTTGAAAGAGCTAAAAATTCTTAGGGAATTCTTCTTTATAGTTTTATTCTTTTTTCATCGAAGATTTTTCTTGTTCGTTGTCACTTATTTTTGTACGGTTAATTTCATACGTCAAAAACGTTTTTCACAACACATAATTTAAGCTAACACGAACTTCTTTAAACACGGAGAGATGAATCCAATAAAATTTTATTGAAAATAAAATCACAAATAAATTTAGAAGATGAAAATGGAGATAGGAATGAGAATTAATTAGAGACACTAGAGATTAATGAAAACAAGGAGATGGAGAGGAGAAAGGAGATAAATAAGATGGGTGAACAGTCGAATAGATGTAGACGTTGTGAGATTGAAGCTTAATAACAAAGGATACACACTTGGCCTCTCCGTATTTTCTCTCCTACCTCTCTCTAAGGGTTTCTTTTTTTCTTTTGTGCTTCGTGTCAGTGGCTGCTGGTAGACTGTTTGGCTATTGTACTAGCGGTCAGTCTTCTTCTTTCTCTTCGTTTCTCTTACTTTTATCTTCTTTCTCTTTGGTTCTCTAGTTAAGCGATCGTTTTCTCATTTGATTTTTCTTTTGTCTTCGGTGGCTCTCGCATTGTTTGTGGTCATTTGCGGTTCTTCATTGTGGCAAGATTCTGCTGCTCAGAGTATTCTATAACTAGTACCTTCTCCTTCTTCTTTACTCTGCTCTAGTTCTCTCTTCGGTCTGCTTTCCACGGCTGGTGTTCTATCCGACAGCAGTTCTAGTATCCTTCTAGATCTTACCGATCACTGATGAAGAGGAGGATATTTTAGGTATTTTGGTTTTCTCTGAATATTTTATGTGCTTGTTTATTGTGTATTTTATGCAGATATATTTTGTTGTAATTTGTTAAAATAGTGTTAGAATACTTTTCTTTTACATTTCATGCTTCTGAAATTTACTCACTTTATTATATCATCGAGTCAAATATTCAAATGAGTCATAATATAGAGCGAATGTGGAATGCTCATGTATATTCGCTCATAAATTTAAGTATCTTGTTGAATGCTAAATTTGATTTGAATTTTATGATTGTATCGTATTTTTTAGATTAAATGTGTTCTAAAAATATATTTCAGATATATTTTTAATAAAATTTATATAATATTATCAAAAAAATAAAATAAAAATAAGATGTGTGAAAAGGGAAAAAAAGATTGGTACTTTTTGAATTCTCAAAACCTCAGTATAAATAAGTTTCAATATTTTAAGTGTTCAATAAACATGAAAATTAAAATTGTATCACATTTTTTTTAAAATAATAATTACGTAAAGACTCAAATTTTAAATATATTATATGTTTAAATAAGTTATATGTTGTTGAATCACATTTATTTTTGAAATAGATGACTTATCTTAAAAAAAAAAAAAAAAAAAAAACTCAGCACACAAAAATATTAGGAGTCACATTACTTAAAAACACTGTCATATTCTAAAAAAAAGAAAAAAGAAAATCTCATACTGCATACCTAAAAATCACACTTTAAAACATTTTTAAAAGGTGCATGTTAAAGTTTTAAAACACACACTTGGTCACGGACTTAATTAAGATAAAGATGCTCTCATAAGTATCATATACATATGAAGTAAACTTTATACATCTATCTTTTGCATAAAATGAAATAATCAGTTCATCTACGTACATTCAACGCCAAAATAATATAGAATGCTTTTGCTATTCTTAACCAACTAATTATGTCATCTATTCTATGGAAGGGGGAAAAAAAAGAAAGGTTTCTGTAAAACACATTAATTGACAAACTTGGAAGCGTCAAATCCCTGCCAAATTATGACATCCTCGATGTTAGATGCTCATTTGCCCGTACGAAGATGAGTGCGTATGCATCTTTTTTCTTTTTTCCTGCCAAGTCTTATTAACGTTATTCCCATAAATATGTTGGTGTTTTCCATTTGGTTCATACGAAAACCGAGGTGCAATTTTGTTTTCAAACATTTACCATTTTCCCAAGTACAATTGTTGCTGCTGCTAAGAAATCGCTTGAAGAATTTCAATCATTGTCCTTAGTCCATATACTATTTTAAAATACCTTAAATTAAATTAATCAAATCATAAATTAAGTTAAATTTATTTCTGTATCATAAGTTATCAATTCTAACTAAAAATAAATAAATTAAAATGACCCAAATTAATTTAAATTGTTTCAAATTTTTATTTACATATATTAATTGATATTTTTTTAACTTTATTTATGTTGATTTAAAATATTATAATTTTTAATCTAATTAAAATAATAAAATATTTAAATCAAATCCAATGCATTCTCCTCCATTAAATATACAAATAACAATTTTGTTAAAATTTTTATAAAAATAAAAGTTTCAAAGCAATAATTATATTATAAAACAACTCAAAAAATTACTGCTTAAAAATAAATAAATAAATATTTTAAATTTAAATTTTATGTAATTGTAATTAATGCTATAATATATTTACACACGTAGCCAATAATAATAAAATTATAAACTCATTATAAATACATTATATGAAATAATTTACAAATTCAAAAGAAGCTGTGACAGACCTTATTTTTAAATAAAATTCAGAAAAGCTCATATAATTATCATGTTTATTGTTGATAAGACATTGTATAATTCTAATTAATAAGTGAATAATTAATATATGATGATATAAAAAGTTATAATAAAAATAGTAAGAAAAATACAACAAATTTTTTAAGACATGAATTAGTATACCCAACTTATAGAAAATAATAATAATAATAATATATAACAATAATTATAATTATTTTTTATATTCACGTTAGCAGCTAGCCTTAATTTAATTTAATTTTTTTTTCGTGTTATTTGAACTGATATAAATTAAATTTAAATTTAATTTGTTCATATTTAATTTATATTTTTAAATTCACATTCAATATAGACAATTAAATTGTAGCAAAAAAATTGCTACCCTAGTTCGCTCGTTGCTGATTTATCCTAATGGTGATAATTTGATATCCACATATGCTCAGGAAAGTGTTGTGGTTAATTAGTTTCTCATGAAATTTTTGCACAAAATGTAATTGATCTACTTTCAACTATAACTAAATAAAATCAATATCTTATAGCTTAAATTAAAAAATTAAAAAAACTTATATAATTTTGTTTTCCTAGTAGAAAAAAGTCAAGTATTAGGGATTTGATAGTAAATTTAACTAGTATGAGATCACATGAGTATAAAGTAAACATCTTTTTTCCCCAAGTAAAGGTAAGTAATTATATTGATGGGTACTCTTTATCTACCCAAAGTAATTATGAGTTTTTGACTTAAAATATATATATATATATATATATTTTCTTTCATGTTCACTTTATGCCCATAGTACAATATTATTTAGTTATATGGCTAGAGTATGTTGCCTATTATACAATTCGGCAATTAGCGAGCATACAAGAAAAAAGTTGGGTAACTTTTAAAAGGTGAATATGTAAAGAATGTTTTTTTTCTTCTTAATTTTAACTCGAGCAAGTTGGTCTAAATAATTGGCAAGTTGTATTGTAGTGAACTCGTTATATTCTATCCCTTTCATACTATGGTCCCATTTTTTTTTTTTTTTTTTCATAGTATTGTTTGGTTAGGATAACTTATTAGTTTTTTTTTTTTTTATAGTATTATTCAATTAGGATAATAGAAGATTTATATAAAATAATAGCAAGGGTATATAAGTTTATTTTAATAAATAAAATAAAAAAAGAGCGAAGAATTTATCAATAGCAAGGAAAAAAATGTATAGGCTTATTTGAAGAAATATATTGATGGGCTCATGCCTCATGGGCTCTTCATTACGGGCTTCATCAAATTGATGGATGTCACCTCAAGAATGGGAGTCCATTCTACTACTAAAATTTACTAAAAACTATTGTTCTTTTTTTTTTTTTTTTTTGCTGTACTGAAACTAAACTATTTTAAAAACACACGGTTGGTGACTTATTATATATGTTTTTTTTTAGATGTGCAATGTGTGTGTGTGCATATATATATAAAATAGCATTTTGTAATGAATTAATTTTTTTATTATTTTTATGAAAGTCTTATTATTTACTATCATGGCTTAATATTGTGTATATGTCTCCCTAAATTTTAGCTTTAAAAGGGATAAATTATTACAAAGTACTCCTAAATTTTATTAAAATGCAAAAAGTGGCCTCAAATTTGAAAAATAGGAAATCCAATCCCTTAGGATGCGTTTTGATAATATTTTGATTATTAATTTTTTTTAAATGATTTTTCAATCAGTTACATTTGGTAACAATTAATGATTTTAATTTCACGTTTTAAAAATTCATTACCAAAATATTGAGTGATTAATAAATTATTAAATAGAAGATGTTTGAACTAAATTTTGATTTTTTTTTTTTTTTCATTTTCAACATACATCTTTTTAGAAAATAAATTGTATTTTATGAATTTTGTACTTGTAAGTATTAGAAGAAAATGATTAAAAATATAAAGTTTGTGATTAATAACCATTTTTTTAATAAATTTTTTAAGCTTTTTTTTAAAAATAAAATAAACATAAATCATTAACAAACAACTTGTAAGTAGTTTTTAATTTTTTCTTAAAAATTATTAAGTATAAATTGTTATAAAATATATCGGTGATTATTTTTAAAAAAAATTTAAAATAACAATTCTATTATTTAGTAATAAATCATAAATTATAATTGCTATCATGCATGACCTTAGTTATTAATTGCTTTCTAATAAATTTTTGTTCTAAGTTTCTTCCTTCTTGATTATTTTTCTTCGTCAAATGATAATATTTTTGAAAAATGTAGACATCAGTTGGATTTTTTTTATATAGAATAAGTCAAATATTTTTTAACAATAGTCATTTCTTGATTTTATTGTGTTATCGACCTATTTTTTCTATTTTTGAAAAGTCACAAAAATAAATGCAATTATTATTTTACAAACATTAGAAGTTATTTAATGTTTAATTTCATAAACTGAAGTTTTAGATGAGGCATGTTCATAATTAAGGTAAAAAAATTTCTCTTTTTATTATTTTACATAACGTATTACTTGCATGTAATTTACAAAAACTCTATTTTAATGTAAATATTAATAATATATTTTGTAAAATTATCGATATATATGAGATATTAATCAACGTGGCTCATACAAAATTTGTAATTAACGATTTATCCAATTAAAGAGAGAGAAACATAGTTACATTATCTTCTTCTTCATCTTTTTTTTTATCAGGATAGTTAGATTATCTTAGTTATTGCAAAAATGACAATTATATCTTGTATTTATTTTTATAGCAGTTTAGTTAGCGCTTGCGCAAAAATAAAGTTAATTTCTTCCATTTTTTCACTTTATTAAATAGCTCAAGCTTGTTTGGGTGTATTGAATGGAGGCGAGTCTCTTGAAGGATTGAATCATACTATCATTGCTCTTATTCCAAAAGTTAAAAAACCTTTAAAGGTTACTGAATTTAGGCCCATTAGTTTATGCAATGTGGTCTATAAGATTATTTCTAAATGTATTGTGAATAAAATCAAGTTATTTTTACTTGAGATTATATTTGAGAATCAAAGCGCTTTTGTTCATGGTAGACTTATTACTGATAATGTGGTAGCTGCTTTTGAGACTATTCATTTTATTAAAAGATGCATTAAAGGGAGAAAAGGGAAATTAGCTATGAAGTTGGATATGTATAAGGCTTACGACAGGATTAAGTGAGGATATTTGAAGATGGTTTTATTGAGAATAGGCTTTGGAGGAAAGATAGTGGAGCTCATAATGATGTGCATTTGTTCTGTTTCTTTTTCTGTGAAGGTGAATGGATTGGTGTCTGAGGATTTTAAGCCTGAGAGAGGTATTAGACAAGGGGATCCGCTATCTTCGTACCTGTTTATTCTCTGTGCTTAAGGTTTGTCATCTCTATTGAAATGTGGTATGGAAAGGGGTGTTTTTAAGGGTGTTTCGATTGCTAAGGGTGGCCCTAAGGTGTCTCATATGCTCTTTGTGAATGATTGCTTTATGTTTGCTGAAGTTGATGGTTTAGGTTGTAAGAATTTGAATATCTTGAAGTTTATGAGTGTGCATCTGGCCAAAAGGTTAATTTGGAAAAATCTGCTATCTCCTTCAGTCCAAATACTATTGAAGGTATTAAGGAAGATATATTGCATCTTTTTGGTATTTCTTCTGTTCGGTGTCATGAGCGATATCTTGGGCTCCCTACTATGGTGGGTAAAAGTAAGAAAATGACTTTTGCTGTTGTTATAGAGCGTGTTGAAGACTTGGAAAGAACGGTGCCTTTCTCAGGCAGGAAAGGAGGTGCTTATTAAGTCTATTTTGCAGGCTTTGTCTATGTATGTTATGAGTTGCTTTTGTTTGTCACAGGGGTTATTAGATGAGATTCAAAGTCTTTTGAGTCGATTTTGGTGGGGTGGTAATGTGGATAAAAATTCAATGCATTGGATGGCTTAGGATGCCTTGTGTAGGCCTAAGTGTGTGGGTGGAATGGACTTTAGAAATTTGGCATCTTTTAACAAGGCATTACTTGCAAAGCACTGGTGGAGGTTATTGCATTTTCCTAATTCTTTGTCTGCAAAATTGTTTAAAGCAAAGTATTTTCCTCATTGTGTTGCATTTCATGCAAAAATGCGGTCTTATGCTTTTTATTTTTGAAAAAGCTTAAAATGGTGTTTTGAGTTTTTTGAGAAAGGGATGTCTTGGAGAATTGGGAATGGTAATATGTTAATATTAATAAAGATAAATGGTTACCTTTCCCAAAGAATTTTATGGTAAGATCACCTGTTTACTTTCATATGGATGATTGTGTGTCTTCGTTAATTAATATTGCTGGTTTGTGGAATGGAAATATTATTCGTGGTGGTTTTTTAGAGCATGAAGCATATGCCATTTTGGGTATTCCTTTGTGTAGTTTGGACAAGCCTGATGTTCGAGTTTGGAACCAAACGGAGGATGGTGTTTTTACTATTAAACATGCTTTTTTTCTTGCTGATGATTTACAAATACAATGTCAAAAACTTGACTGGGGCACTGAGGCTAGTAATGTTAAGGGAATGCAATGGTGGAAAAATATTTGGGGTTTGAAGTTGCCAAAAAAGATTAAGAATTTTGTGTTGAGGGCTTGTAAAGGTATTTTGCCTAATGCTTTCAATTTATTTCAGAGAAAGTTAGGTAGGGGTTCTGGTTGTTCCTTATGCAATAATTCTTATGAAGACACTCCTCATTGTCTCTAGAGATGTGTGAGAGTTAAGGAGGTTTGAAAAGTTTCTTATTTTGCCAATTTTATTAAAAGTTTGCCTGTTATGTCTTTTGCTGATCTCTTCTATTGTCTGTTGGTGAGATTTAGTAAGATAAATATTGCACTTTTTTGTTATCTTTGTTGGGGTGTTTGGCATAACAGGGATGAAATGGTGCATGGTAAATGTAGAAGGCAAGGTGTGAAGGTGGTAGGGTGGATTCAAATGTTAATTGAGGAGTTTTGGAGGATGTGTGATAAAGGATGGGAATTCAAGAAAAGCCATGATGGGGTACAAAGGGATCAACAATGATCTCCTCCACCTGTTGGTATTATTAAAATCAATGTTGATGCTGCAGTGTATATAGGGGAAAAGGTGGCTTGCTCTAGAATTCTTGTTAGGGATCATAGTGGAAGATTTATAGCTTGTAGTATTTTGTTGCATAATGGTTTTACTTGCTCGTTGGTTGCAGAGCTGTTGGCCATTTTAGATGGGTGTCAGTTAGGCAAGGAATTGGATTTTAGTAAAATGCTGGTGGAATCTGAGTGTTTGAAGGCTGTGAATATTTTTAATAATGGTACTATTTTTTTTATCTACTTATGAGAATATTTTTATTGAGATTTTGAATGTTTGTAATGGTGGGGATTGACAGTTTGTTTTTAAGCCTAGAGAATGTAATAAGGCTGCTCATGAGGCAGCTGCCTATGAGATGGGAACTGGTGTTTGTGATGTTTGGCTTAATGCTTGCCTTGTGTGGCTTTGTCCTTATGTAGTAATTACTGGCATATAAATATATTGTTTTTGAGATTAAAAAAAAAAACTTTGAATAAATTATAAATGAAAAATTGAAAATAAAAATTGAAAAAATAAATAAAATCATAAAAATAATTTTTTATCGTTTTATAGTCACTTTTCAATTATGAGAAATAAAACGTTAAAAAAATTAAAATAAATATAAGACTTAAATGTCTTATTTTTGAAATAATTACATACTCATACAATAATGTTGCTTTAATAAAATACATGCAAGTAGCATATTAAAGTACTACTCTCAAACATGGTTTTTTTGTTTTTGTTGTTGTTGTTGTTATAACTTCTCTCAACTATACGTTTGGTGATCGGAAAAAGTCGTCTCAAACATTTTGTTGTTGTTGCTTTTATAGAATAGATATTTTACATAATATAAAATATAAGGAGTAGATTTTCAACAACTCAAACATTAAAAGTAAATTTGCTCCTGGTATTAAACGTTGAAAACATAAATTATGTTTAAGCCTAAGCCAAAAGCTAAAGAAGTTGCTAATTCATGAGGAATCCATAAAACACACACTTTGGAACTTTTATTATTACCAGCCATATTTAGCACGTGACTTATACATGTACATACACGTATAACATTATATTGATAAATGATTTATATAATTTAATACTTTTGTTGTAAATTGGATGAATTACAAAACACATCATTTTACTTCAATAATTTGTCTTTTATATTATTAACTACATAAAATGAAAAGATGAAGAAAAAGATAAATAACAAAAGAAATCATAAATAAATTGACTAATGGAAGACTTCAAGTTTATTCTCAAATCTATTGCTAAAGAATTCAATCAAAAGAAAATTACAAAAATAAAGTTATTAGGAAATAAATATTTAAAAAAATATCAATATTATATAAAAGCACAATAGTGTAAAATAAACGAACAATTATTTTATTAATCTTCTTATTTGTGGCACAAAAATTTTATTTTATTGTAGAAATAGAAAATAGTTTATTATTATAAGTAGTTGTTCCCTTGAAACTTGGTTTTTCAGACTAAAGTGCCAGAAATAAACCCCAAACGTCATGACAGGATGGGATTGATGTCATAATGAACCGAGCAAAAAGGGGAGGTTTTGTTCGACCAAGAAAAAGGGGAGGTTTCTCGTGCCGTGCCTTATTCTAGTTGCTCTGCAGCTTTCATCAAACGTTTGAGTTAGCATGCTAATTTCAGGATAATAAACAATAGATTAATAAATATAACTTTAGAATACTTGTCTTTTGCTTAAATTAAATTAATATTTTAGTCTCTAAATTAAAAGCTTAGTGTGACATATTTGCCCAAACTTAGAGATTAAAAAAACTTCTCATAAATAGGGTTGTCAACCCAACAGGACCCCCTTTATTTTCCGTCTCCGAATTAAAATTTTCAGTCTTTGCAAAAATATATCACGATATCCCACTTCTTATAGGATGTGCAAATTAAAATGATGTCTTCATGTTAATCTGTCAGCATTTTATTGGAGACTAGTTAGTACATTAATTTTCTCTACTAAGAACAATTACTCATATTTTGTCTAACAAAACAGAAGTGAACCAAGGTCAAATTACTCAAGTTGGAGGTTAAAAATATATTGAAAAAAAATCATAAATATTTGCAGCATGGAATGGAAGCACAACTGCGCAAGAGTGTCCAGTACTTATGAGTTATGAAGATGGATTAAATATATATTTGGAGCATTTTCACGTAAAAAGAGTGCTGTTATAAGAAATAAATTTTATGTTTTACAAAAAAGTTTTCAATTCCTAATGTCTTCGATTGGAAAATTTTATTTTATTTTTATATATTTGGTTATGATTGATCTGATGCGAGGCAATATTATGGAAAAGAGTGGAAACATTGATTTTGTTTCTAAGAAGCTACAACATTTTGAGGACTTGGAGCATGCCCTTTTCTCTCACAAGTGTTGCCAAACATCCATTATTCCTTCATTTGATTGTCTTAAAAATTCCGTCAAATATTTTATTAAAATTCTAACTATAAATATTTTCCTCAGGTATCTATGATGAGAAACGTGCCAATGTGGCTCTTTGAGTTGGTAGACTACTTCAACTTTGAGTTTCTTCAATAAATAAAGTAATTCTTTAAAAAATATATAATAAAAAACGTGTACATAAATTTATATTTGTAATTATATTAATTGTATGGTATATTAAAACAAATTTAAAAATAAAATAATGACTCACTTTTTTTAAAAAAAATTAAAATATAAACACTACAATTAAGTTAAATATAAATGTATGTTTCTTTAATTTTTTTATTATCTATAATTATGGAAGGAAAATTGTTTTTTTTTTTTTTAATCACAACTTAACTTGATATATATATATATATATATATATATATATCTAACTGATCCATATTATTACATAATTTTGTAATTAATTTATCTAAATATTTTTATTCGAACCAAGTTTATAAGTAACTAGAATTTTTTTTTATGAATAACACAATTATATATATATATATATTGATAATATATTTTTAAAATTATTAAAATATATTACTTATCTATGTTATTGGTTCATATATATTAAAAAAAATTACTTTATATTCTCACATCTTAAATTTAAAAAATATTATTTATCTTAAATTTAATATATATTATAAATAATATAATAAAATTTTATTAATAAGTTGAGTCGAGTTTAATACTGTTAGTTAATTAAAACTTTATTTTTTAAATTTACATTTAAGTAATAACTATATAAAAAAAAAAAGTACATAAAGAAAAAGTGAGTGAAAGGATGGAGTGTGTTCCAAGACACAATGATTATATGGTCTTGGAAACCAGAAAGGCTGGCGTGGATGTACCAAGAACGTGGGGACGTGGCCGAGATCATGTATAAACGTAATAAATAATACAAAAATATTCTTTTTCATAATTTCATATATCTTATATTTTTATATAATACAATTTAATTAATTATTTTTTTAATAAAAATTTCATAATCATTTCTTTATCTATATTTTATACATTTTATTTAATTAATAATTAATATATTATAATTTAATACATATAATATTATTATAAATAATAACATTTTTTTTATTACTTGCACCCAAATCTTTTAATTATACAATTTCAATCAATTTATTAAAGACATTATTTAGAGTTGATTGATTGTTATAACTTTTATTACATATGTAATATAGTTATTACTTATTAGTCTATAAAATTTGTATCTATATATAAGTAGCAAATAAGTGCATAGTTTGTAATTCATTCGGTTTTTATAAATAAACTTCTTCATTTTAATTCAATAATAGTTCAAAAATTTCTTTCATATTTTCTTGAAATTTAGAATGACATCAAAGGCATTAACCAACCATTTAGTCTTAGGGTACAAACTTAATTTATTTTGACTCCTAAGGGAAATCGCACCTTTTGCTGTTATATAATTCGTATTTTCTTTTACATTTTTATTAAAAGCCAAAAAGATAATAATAAAAATAAAGATCCCACCCTGAAAGCTATGTATAGATAGATAGAAAAATATAGAATGTTGTAGAAAGGAAGGAAAGTAAAAAAATTAGCCAAGACGTACTAGTTACCCAATCGCACACAATATGAGTGTAAAATATTTTGTTTAATTACATGACATAATTTATTTATATAAATAATTTTATTTTTAAACAATATATATTTATTTTTATTATAAAATAAGTGAATATATATTTTTAGAATTAAAAGAAAATAAAAATATATTTTTTTACTGAGGAATGTTAAAAATAAAATCAGTTGAATAACTGAGTCATTTATAATCGGAGGTAATTATTATCGTGCTCACTTAAATTACTTAAATATGCTTTATTTAAATTAAAAAAAAAAAAACTTTGTGTTTAGATCATACATTTTCATTTTTCATTGTCTCGACTTATCAAACTTACGATGCATCAACGTAATCTAAAGTCCTAGCAAAGTGACTGTTTCTTTATCTGGAAAAGGAAAAAAAAAATTAAGATCGAGTCTTTTGTCCATGGCTATTAGGAACCTG
This sequence comes from Elaeagnus macrophylla, assembly GCA_029378325.1. Classification (NCBI taxonomy): domain Eukaryota; kingdom Viridiplantae; phylum Streptophyta; class Magnoliopsida; order Rosales; family Elaeagnaceae; genus Elaeagnus; species Elaeagnus macrophylla. The sequence goes on along the minus strand of CM055642.1, from coordinate 6,608,420 downwards.
AGATCATAAGAGTTGTCAGCTCAAAGAAACATTTTAAATAAACTTATAGCTCTAAGACTAAATTAAGTGTCTGGGTATTTGACTATTTGTATATGGTAATCTATAGAAAATTAAATTTTTATTACTTTTTAAAATTTTGATATGTGGGTATAATGAGTAAAATATTAAAAATATAATTTATTTATTTATGTAGTTTACTAAATTTATTACAAAATGTTAGGGTGCATTGAGTAATTCTAAAAATATTTGTGGGTATATATTGAGAAGGACTGTTGAGTTGAAATGAAGATGTGACAATAAATCGCCCCATACACACACATACATTGTAAATTACAAAATTTATCGTAATCTCAATTTAAATATTTTTCATTAGATATAATTGTGGATTCAAGTGTATTTATTAACTATTGTAAACCTCACTAACTCACAAAATTATAGTATCACAAGCATTATTTCAGATGTATCAAAGTTTATTAATTATGATAAAATGGGTAGAATTTTTCCCTATCTAAGTATTCATAGACTAGTGGTGGAAAGTTTTTGCAGATCATATAAAAAAAAAAAAAGAAAGGTAGCAAAAAGAAACCCAACAAAGCACAAAGGAAAATGAAAGCTTTATTAGTAGCAGCTAGAGCTTACTTGAAAACAAAGGATAAAAAGGTAGTCAGCTTCAGAAAAAACCTACCCAAGTGAAAGTGATTTTACTTAAGTCAGATTTTCAGTAAAAAGAAGCCAAGAGAGAAAAAGAAAAACTATAAGCCCTGCTAGCACCAAACTATTGTTCATATGATCAAAAACGCCAAAATCAACCATATATCTTCTCGTCAAATAACATTGAAAGGTTTGTGATTTATCCAAGTTTATTCTCACTCTATTTTCTCCTTTAATTAGTTTTCTTTATTTTTTCAATACATGCATATATATAATCATAGAGATCAAATTTATATATGTAGAGAATTGAGAAAGATGATGAAAAAGGATGATTATGCTTCACAAAGCATAGAAGAAGAAATGTTTCTTCATCAACATCAACAGAATATGCAACAGACATGGTCTTCACCTCCGGTTCATCACACAATAAACCCAGTCCATTTCACTCCCAACCTGGTTAGAGATCATCATGACCCATTTCTTGTTCATCAATATCCATCATCATCATATGCTAGTTTGATTAACAGAAATAATAGAGCAGCTCCTTCTCTACAATTTACATGTGACGGTTCAATATCTTCTGATTTTCATCACCTAAGAATAATTTCAGAACACAATCTTGGACCGGGTTTTCAACCTGGTTCAGTTCCCTTTGGACTCCAATCCGAGTTGGGTAAAATGACTGCCCAAGAAATCATGGATGCTAAAGCACTCGCAGCTTCAAAGAGTCATAGTGAAGCTGAGAGAAGAAGAAGAGAAAGAATCAATAACCACTTTGCAAAATTGCGCACAATATTGCCCAGCACCACCAAGGTACGTAAACGTATTCCATATTTATTAACGAAGGTATTAATGTAACATTAGTTTCCACAACAAAGTTCCAAAAAAAAAACACTCACATGTGAAATTAGTTTTTTTTTTTTTTTGTTTGCTAAGAAGAATATATGTAATTTTTTTTTATAGAAAATAATATATGTAATTAGATTACCAAATATACAACACATTCTGTTTTTTTTTTTTTTTACTTCTTCACATTGATAATGATATTTTTTATCAAACAAGCTGAATCTTTGTGGATCTTATAGTAATCTCATTAGTAATATTCCTTCAAATCCTACCTTTAGATATGGGTCGGTAGGTTATAGACTTAATAGTCCAATATATTAATTACACGAACATCTATTGTAAAAAAAATTAATCAAGTTACATACGGCTAGTATTTTTTTAGATTAAATGATAGTTGCTATTCAATTATAAAAGTAGCATCATTCATAATGAACCACGAGATGAGTCATCTTACTAGCTTACACAAATGTATTTAATTTTTTTTTTATTGGGTTTGAGTATTATTATTTTGGGTTCTTCTGAGTAGTTTGGTATTTCCGAGGTGAGAAAAACGAAAAAAAAGGAATAAGCGATAATGCTGCTAAGTTGATACAATAAAGAGGAACATCGCAGCAGATGAAAAAAGCTTTTTCATGGAAATTTCTTGCCGGTTGTCACCCAAACCAGACAAACTAGCAATCTTGTCAGTCTTAAAGCTACACATAATTAGAACCCTCCTCTTATTTAATTTTCTTGACTGAATCTTCAAACTAGAACACAGTAAAGATACTTTCTTTAACAATTTAAAACATACCCATTTCACTTAACATTGTAAAGATACTTTCTTTAACCTTTTTTTTTTTTATTGCATTATCTTCTTTTTTCTTCATCTGGGTTGGATTCATTTTCTTAAAATTTATTACAGACGGACAAGGCTTCATTGTTAGCTGGAGTAATACAACATGTTAAAGAACTTCAACGACAGACTTCATTAATAGCAGAAACAAATCTAATGCCTACAGAAACTGATGAACTTATTGTTGATGATGCTTCGGACGAAGAAGGAAGGTTTGTTATCAAAGCCTCACTTTGTTGTGAAGATAGGTCTGATCTTTTGCCTGACCTTATTAAAACTCTCAAAACTTTGAGGTTAAGGACTTTGAAAGCTGAGATTGCAACACTTGGTGGAAGAGTAAGAAACGTACTGTTCATTACAACTGAGGAAGGTTCAAGCAATGACGTCATCAATATTGGTACTGAAAATAATAATAATGAACAACAAGTACAACCACCACAAGAATATTTTATAAGTTTAATTCATGAAGCTCTTAAGGCTGTCATGGAAAAACCAGGTTCGGGCCTTGAGAGTTCTTCAGTTGGGAATGGCAAGAGACAAAAGACTAATGACATCAACATCCTTGGAACATAATCTTTTAATACTTTTGTTGTTTGTAATTCAGTTAAAGGTAAATCATCCAAAAAAAAAAGTACTTTTTTAAAAATAAAAATAAAAAATCCTCAAAACACTTCTGTCTAATGCTTTTTGTCCGGCTAGAAGGTTTGCTTTAAGAATATTTCAAAATCATAAACAAACTTTAATTAAGTCAATTTGCTTGTATTTTTCTTAAAATTTATTTCAATTAGAATTTGTTTTAGAAAAAAGTGCTTTTGCAAATTATACGTAATGCGGTTCTATGAGCAAGTACAAAATTTGCTTTTTAAGAAATGAAAGCAATTTTGACAATTTTATTTTAATATTTAGTCCTGAAACTTTGTTTTTGTTAGAAGCGCATTTAGGTGTACTGAAGCAGAAAACAAACATTTATTTTCTAGTGAGTTTCGTGTGTGGTTTTTTTTTTTTTTTTTTTAAACTCTAGCGTGTGCAACGTTATGTATTTCCAGGAATGAACAAATAGATAATGATGGCTAGTGGTATGTGTAGTACTTACAATGCTCCAAAACTAGAGTACTGAAAGCGATGAGAGAGATAGAGATTGAAAGATGTTGGTTTGTTATAAGGAAGAGATAATATAAAAACAGGAAAGGGATCTTTTTCGTGGGGAGAGAAGGCTTATAGAGGAAATCCAAAGATAGAAAAATGTGGACTTGAGGGGTTCTGAGATGCTGTTTTTGAACTCAAAGTTTTGCAGTGTTTTTAATTATGGGATTTTAAGGGTTTATTTTGAGGTAAATTGAAGCTTTCACTATCTTTGTTGTTCAGAGAAGTACAAATGCTGGTAGGAATGATAGACATCCACAATCCATGTATAACAATTCTGGTAAAGATAGAGAGCTCTTCTCTCACATATGTTCATGTTTTTGCTCTGCTTACAAATTTTTGTCCCCACTTAATTTAGAGATATTAAAAACGTATATACTTTTGCTTATTAAAATATCAATATTTATAAAAATATTTTAAAATTTTCGTTTATGGAATATAGAAGAAATATAAAAAATATAATATATATTGTAATACAAGCTAAGTGAGCTCAACTCCTAGCTTACTTTTGGTATGTTATTTTATTTGTTAATAAATACATAATTAAAAATGTAAGACTTTATTGCATAAAAATTGGATTTCTTATCTATGTGTTTTACACTCAATGGTAACATATCGACAAAATTAAACTAGGCAATTAATTTCCTTCCATTTTGCTAGACTTAGTCAAATAAGATATGTATATATTATAATCTAGTTAGACTTTAATAATTTATTTTTATATTTAATCTTGTGTTAAAATTTAAATTTCTTATTTAAAGTATTATTTACAAAAGGAAAAATAAGTTTAATTTTTTTAAAGAAATTATTTTTTATCTGTTAATGTACTTTTTAAATAACATTTTCAATGACGGTGTTCCTAGAACCCAAAACATAATTGCACGACTTTTAATGAATTGAGAGAGACTTGGTGTGATGATCATTAATTATTTTAGTACAAAATGCATAACAAACTTTGGTTTGTAACCATTAGATTCAAACTTTAGTACAAAAAAATGCATAACAAAGAGCCTTTTATTCTAACCATTAATCTATCATGTCAAAGTCAATTCAAATAATTGCATTTGGTTTGTCTATGCATTATCTTCACCATATCGCTAGAAATTAACCTTATATTTTAATTATTAACTATTTTTTTTTATATCGAATTAACTAATTATATTTTATAGACCTATACAGTTACTCTCTTATTAAATGCAAATGTACGCAGTTCAGGACAATTTTTAGCAAATTAAAGTTGAGAAATACGTTTGTAACTCGACATAGTTAAATGACAAAAATTGTTCATTGCTCTGAAATAACAACAATCTAAACATATGGTAAAACAACTGTTGTTATTTAAATTGAAAGTTATATAAACCCTTTTGTCTTCTGTTAATTTAATTTAGATCATTTTTTTTCATTTCCTTTTTAAGTTTTAACTTCCATAATGCATGTGTAAATATATATTCATAACATTCAACGTTTATTCTTCGAGAAAATACTTTAACGTAATTTAAAAAAAAAAAGAATACATGACTGTTTAGTTAAATAGCACAAACTTTTAAAAAGTCAAATTTAGCAAAAATTGACTTGTTGTGTAAATTTAGAATAATTAAAATAAATAATTTATTTAAAAATTGTATTTCTTTCCTTTTAAAAAAAAAAAAAAACTATTGAATCATCATCTCATCCCTCCAACGATCATACCATATCCATCCCTGGTGTGTCCACGGCCTAAAAATTACCTTTCTTCCTCCCCCCTGTCACTCTACTCTCTCTACTAAAGGTGTTAATATATGCGAGCTAGATTAGTTTAAGATGGTCCAAACAAACCCAGTTTAAATTGGTTCAATCTTAATTTAATTCAAATTTAATTCGAGCTAGCAAAGATGAGCCCGAATTCAAATCAAACACAAACGAGTTGGCTCAAACTGGCACAAACTAACTCGAATTATTAATTATATATATTTTTTAGTTAATAAACTTTTTTTTATTAAAAAATATGTTTAATAATTAAAACTCAAACAATATTACATAAAACAATAATATACATACATACATACATACATACATATATATATATATACATACATACATGTATATATATATAAGAAAAAATTAATTATTAAAGTAAAAAATTAATTATTAAATTAATTAGACAATGAGTAAATGCATTAAACCTCACTCATGCAAAAGTTGGAAGCCATCATGCCTTCATGAAAATTCACATTTAGAATAAAGAGTTCTCAAATTTAAATAAAATTTCTTCTAGCTATTAAACAAAATAAATAGAGATGAGTAAATTAAATAAATATACTTACTAAAAAATTAATAGTTAAAGTAAAATAAAATGTTACACGAGAACATAATTTTTTTTATATATACAAGGATAAAACGTTGACTATTACACAATACATAAGTCTCAAGACAATGAACAAATGTAAAAGAGAATAGCATAACAAAAGTATCGATTTAAAAATAAAAATTTCATAATATTAATTTAAATTAAATATAAATATTATTTTTTTGTTTAAAGAGTTAGGTAGATTTAAACGTTAAATGCATTAACATCAAATAATATAGCACAATATTGTGACAAAATGAATAAATTATAACTATTTATTCATTATCATCTTATTTTTCAAAAAAAAATGAAAGAAAAATAATTAATATATCATAAAAGAAAAATACTGAAAGAAATGAAAGATTATTTTAATTTTAATATAGTCTTTTTTATTTTTTTATTTAAAATTTAATTTAATTTCGGACTAATGGCCTAGCCCTAACCCAGCTCAAATTTTTTCGTATTATTTGAGCTGGGCAGAAACAAGTCCAAATTTAATTTGATTCGTGTTTTTGAATTAGGGTTAGATTCGATCAATCGAACTATAGCACAAATTGCCACCCCTACTCTCTACATCACAACTCTCTATAACCATCAGGTGGCAGGAAGGGCCAAAATTGGCACAAAACTAAAGTGACTTAGTCAAACGAAGATGGTGGGTGTTTGTGCAGTGGGTACGGGTATCCAAAAATTGGATTAAATTAATTAAAACTAAAAAATTAGATTGGATAGGACCAAATAGTTTTGAAAGTTTTAGTTATGGATCTAATGTACCTAGAAGGTGGTGAATAAGTTATTTTTAGTTTTAATAAATATTAATTATGTAACCTAAACACAACAGCCAGACATGCAATCGCGTGTAAAAATAAAATGTGAAAATAAAGAATAATACACGAGATTTTTAGGTGAAAATAACATAGGTCACAACAATGACCTAAGAGGAAAATTATCGGTCCATCGGACCACCTAACTATCCAGTATGAAAATTAATGTTCAATTACAACCTCAGGTCTTAGACTACCCTTCACAGATAGATCCCCCTTATGTAATTTAATTACGAGCCATCGCTCATTTCACAACAATTATACTCATATAAGGATTCTACTTTAATAACATTTTCACTCATATAAAGATTCTGCTTTCAATATTAAATGAGGTCAAATTGGTAAGCAAGATAAGTGAAACAAATTATCAAAACACTTCGATCTATCTAATTGTGTGCATAGAAATTCTTCTAAGTGTACGTGCTTTATTATGTGATGGTGTATGCATGAAATATATATTTTTACATGATACATACGTATTGAGAGTTTAGTAGTTTCTTCAACTTTGATTGATTAACTTGATAATGAGCCTAGATACTAGATTACAATCAAACATTATGTCCGCAAAAATTGTCAACACTCATAAACCTTACAAGTTTTGTAAATCAAAAAGTTCAGTTTAATTTTTGTTTCTTCAAACTATTTTACAAATGGTTCGGTCCAATTATATAAAATTTTAAACCAGACCGAACCGTTACTTAAAATTATTTTTAATTTATTATTCTTTAAAAAAACAAAAAATATATATTAATTATATATTTTCTCAGAATCAAAGTATGCAACCCTAACTCCTTAACTTATTTTTAATATATTATTCATGAATTAATGTATTATTGTATTTTGTTTTAGAATTTGCAAAAATATTTCTAGATTGTAATTGACTATATGATTATTTTTAAAATGTTATATGATTTATGTAGGATGTAATATGATTTAATATTTATAGTATATATTAATTAATTTTTTAGATTCAAAGAATTTTTTTTAATGTTATTTTCAAGTTTTAACAAATTTGGAGGAAAAAAATTTAAAAAACAAAAATGAAAACCGTAAAAAATTGTTAACTAAATTGTATTGGACCGTTCACTTTTAATAGTTTTATTAGTCAAACAGTTCAAATCGGTTTAGTTAAAGCAATATTTTTAGTTTAATTTAGTTTGATTTGATTTATTTTTTTTTTTTTTTTGTTGCTAAAAATCCAATTAGATCGAACCATAAACATCCCTATTATTATCATCCGAAAGCCAATTGAAGATTGGTTTCCAAAACATGTAATTCTCACCCAATATAATTAAAACTGTATTAGAAGTTAATTTTACCCAAATTGGATTGAATTTTGATTTTTTTAAAGTTAAAGAACTTTTGCTTTAACTAGAAAGTTACTAGATAACTTTATAGACCCAGCCCGTTATCCTTCATCTTCTTGGTTTCCTTCTCTTGCCTGCCTCATCTTTATTTTGCTCCATGTGCCTAATTGGACCAGACTTCAACTAAAGTCTTTAAAGCTTTGGCATCCACCTAAACTGTTTTCTTCGATAGGCCCAATTAACTGATATCTACTTTGATTATAATTTATCATAAATTCATACACGGCCTCATGGCCCAAGGTGTTGTGGATGTATGTAGTATATATAGCAAGCTCTACCTTATTTACATAAACGCGTCTCTATAATTTTATGCCACACTTTCATGTACATTGCTATCATTTTAAATAACAGAGATGATCTATATGTTCAATAATAAGTACTGCTATCATTACTTTGCACATACATGATACATTGAATTACAAAGTTACAAACAATGTGAAGTACATAACAATTGAAATTAGACCTTATGTCTCTTGTATAAGTCCCAATTTTACAACAATATAAAATAAAATGTCCCCTAGATAACTAATGGAAATCTTGAATATATAATAGCCAACCACAATGAAGTTGAATCCCCAGATAAACTTTTTTTTTTCTTCTTGGCTAAGGAATTTTCCTTATTTATTTGAATAGAAATATAAAATGGGCATAAATATGAATAGCATTAAGGGACAATCAAGGACAAAATGCAGAGATAGCTAGTGGTTCAAGCATGGGATTATCTTTAGAGATTTGTTCAACATTCTTGTTCTTCAATTTGATGAGAAAATCTGTGAAACATTCATCCAAGGTCCTAAAAGTTTCATCTGGGTAGAGAGTTGTCACTTCAATGTCATGAGATCTTTCAATTGAGAAATTTATCTGACAGCCGTTTATGAAGATATCATGTGTCAATGCTGCCACAATACTTTGTGGTATAATATTCTCTGCACCAACAAAATAACCAACTTAAAATTTTGTTTAATTTAATTAAAATACCTAAATTGTTAGCCAATTGAGTCCAAAATTCTCAAATTTCTTATAATATTATATAATTTTTGGTTAATTTAATTATAACGAAAAACTTTACCTGTGCATGTAAATATATATTTGTGTGTATGTATGCGTGTAATATAGTGATGGAAGAAAGGACAATAATGAAAGAACCTGCAGCTAAAGAGAGGAGGTCACATTCAGTGATGGTTACTCTTGGTAGGGTTTTTCCAATCTTTTTCTCCCAAAGCAATGCAAGCTCATTCATGTTGTAAAGATTACAAGATGGTCTAAAATGGACATTTTTGTTAAGTGTCTGAATATCATCCACAGTTTTCATGGTTATTCTTCCAATATCAGTTCCAGCAACAAAGTAAGCTGTTTTAAAAATAAAAAATAAAAAACATTGTTAACAAAATAAAAATAATGATTTACATATTTATATGTAAAATAGTTATGTAATACCTTTTTAACCAGCTGAAAATGAAAACAGCAGTTCTATCCATCACAATTTATTGTAAACATAATTAACATGATAAAATCTTATATAGATTTTATCTATAATATTTTATTTATTTCTTATTTAGAAGCTTTGTCTACCATTACCCAGTTAGGAATTATTTATCAGGATGACCAAGTAACAAAAACCCAAAATAATAATAATAATAATATAATAAGATAAATTTATATATTTTATAATACTAATTTTGGTCATGTACATAATTGTATCTCAATTATCATCATAAAAAATATATTTTTAAGAAATTATATTATATAATTTAGAGTAAGGCCTATTGTCATTGCCTTATAACTCACCTGTAATAATAAAATTATTTAAAAATTATATTTTTAAACAATTTTCAAAGATTTATGAAATATAATCTTATTATATAATCTAAAAAATAGAAAAATAAGTCTCCTATCAAAACTAAAATTTTTAACTCAAATAAAAACTTGTACTCAGGTCGATATATATTGTTCACTAAAATTCTTTAATGTAGTATAATACTTTAGAACTATTTAAGTTTAATTTCAATACTAAAAAAATAGAATTATATTTATATTTGAATATATTATATGATAACATTTTTGAGTTTAAAAGTAAGTATGCTTATACGAAATAACATTGATATTTGAGTGACAACATTTTGTGTCATATATACCCATAAATAAAAATTAGTAAAAAGTTATGTCAAATAAATATAACCATAAAATAAGATTAACAAGAAAAAAAAAATGAGTAGTAATAAACTGATATGATCTACTCAATAATTCATTTAAATAAATTTTTTTGAAAAAATATATTTTAAACATCAAATCAATCACAAACAATTGTTTTATGAAAATAAAAGTGAAAAAGAAAACTCAACAAATAATGGACCAAAAAAATATAAAATATTTGTTTCACATTTATAATAAGGGTCCAAAAACATAAAAGTACAAAACACACTAAAATAAGGTCTGTTTTATAATTTAAACTTTATCAACTCTATTTTAGGTCATGTCCAATATATTTATTATCCCTTCTTAAAAATAATAATAAAAATTAAAAATTCTCTCTTTTATAATTGTTAAAAAAAATATCAAAAAAATTATTGGAGCAAATTTCATTTATATATATAGAGTAATAGATCTAAAAAAATATAAATTGAAAAATAAAATAAATTCTATAACTAGAATGTATAAATTTTTTAAAATATATATATTATTAATCTTAAAATAAATATGAAATTGTCAAATAACTTAAAAGTATAAAGCAAGTGTACTTAAATTAATTATCTACTAAATAAATTATAAAGTTACACAATAAATTATATCACATGAATAAAAATAAAAAAAATTATTAAATAAATACATAATTATCAACTCTTTTTTATATATATACTAAAAGAAAAGTTTATAAATATAAATAGACTTTTAATAAAAATAAAAATATAAAAGTAGTAAAACTTACGAAGACAATTCTCTAATTTTTCATTTTTTTAACTCAAAAAAATTGTTAAATAAATAGTAGTTACTTAACTAAAAGCAATACACTTTAAATAAAATATATGAATAAAAATTTTATCAAACAAAATAAAAGTCAAATAAATGGTATAAAAGAAACTCCCCTTTTTCTATATACTAATAGAAATATATATATAAAATAAAATAAAAAATTATTCATCTTAAAATAAATATAAAATTATATAAAAAAAATTATAATTATAAAATAAATATACTCACACTAATTATATATTAAAAGAAATTTAAATTATTCTACAAAATATACCAAATGAATAGAAATATAAAATATAAATAACCAATAAAAATTATCAAATAAGTATAAAATTATCAACTCTCCTTTATATACATATTAAAAGATATATAAGATATAATAAAATAAAATAAAAAATCGTCCAACTAAAAAATATAAAGTGGACAATTTTTTTTCTCTTAAAAAATGAGTAACAAGAGACAAAAGATAATAAAATAATATAAAAAAATCATCAAACAAAAAAATATTAAATAACTATTCTAGGACAACTTTCTCTTTTATGTAAAGTTAATAAATATTAGTAGAACAAATAAGAGTGAAATTTGTGCACGCAAGAACATAGTACAAATAAAATAAATGAATAATTGGAATAAATTTTATTTTATTTTATTTATATAAAATCCCTAAACTTATATAATTTTAAATTTATGTTAGGGGATGTGGGCTGTGGCACACCAAGAATCCATGCCTCCCCCTGGCCACAAAGAAAAGAACAAAATTCGAACCAACAGCTGGGTTTGCGCTGTTTGTATAATATAAATCCTCTCTATTTGGTCACATTTAAACATAATTAAAATAATTCCTAATTTTAATTGTACTTGCATATTTTAGTCATATTTTTCTTATAACTTTGTAATTTATTTTTTAATTTTCACATAGGTATCCCCTTCTTCTTTTCTTTTTCCTAATAATTTAACCCCTTTTATTTTTAATTACATTTTAGTTTCCTTACTGTTTTAAACTGTTAAAATTCAATTTTATATTGACCTCGTAGTTAATATTTTGAATTATACGTATAACTATTGAAACTAGCAAATCATATAAAATAAAAAGTGAAGGTATGAAAGTATGAAAACTTAAAAAATTAAAGGACTATATTATTAGAAAAAAAAAAATTAAAAGTTAAAAAAATTGTAAAATGTAAAAAAGGAAAAAAAAAATTATGATTTGTATAATTCAACCCAAATCAGAAACTATTTCAAATATATATATATATATATATATATATATATATATATTGATAACATGAAACTATTTCAAATAACATAGACTCAGTTGTAAAAAAAAAATCACAAGAAAAATTCAACATCCCCTAGTACAATGCTCATTAACAAAAGCTGTCGAGAGTCACTTTCATGCTTGTAAAGACATTTATGAGCTACACTTGCCTTTTTATGATATGGTTATTTTAGCTAATAATAACTTTAATAGCATATTTTTTTGGGAAATTACCAAAAATAGCACCCCCTAAAAATTATAATAACAAAACTAGCACCCCTGTGTTCAATTAAAATTGAACGTTTAATATTGAACGTTCAATATTCAATTTGAACGTAAAATATTGAACGTTCAATATTAAATAGGTCTAATTGTCGTCATTCAATTCTAATTGAACGGATAATATTGAACGTTCAATATTGAACGAGTCTAAATTATCGTCGTTCAATTTTAATTGAACACAGGGGTGCTAGTTTTGTTATTATAATTTTTAGGGGGTGTTAGTTTTGTTATTTTCCCTATTTTTTTTCCCGTAGATAGCTTTAACAGCTTTGAAAATGACTAGCCAGATTTTATCTTATGGTTAAGATCGACTTATATTTCCTTATTTCAAGTAATATATATGATTACAACCAACATATCATTTAATTTAATTTAATTTAAAAAAAAAAAAAAAAGTAACTAGGTTTCATTTAATATTTACAATGAGAAAGTGACCTTTATTTAAAGGAAACTAAGGACAAATAGCTCCCTTGGCTAAATCAAACAGCTAGGAGCTAGCTAAGCTTTCAAAATTTATAACATATGCTATCGTTTTCGTTACTTAGTTTTTACCTTCATGAATTTTTTTTATTCAAATAATTACTTATACTAAAAATATATATGCATTATTTAAATAAATTAAACTGAATCATACCTTTGATGCTACCATCACCGTAGATTTGAAACTGATCCAATGGTGGAAGAACCTCAGAAGGATGAGTGTTGTCAAAATAAGGCCAAGAGGCAATAGAATTGCAACAAATGTAAGTATAAGGCACCCCAGACTCTTCAACCAAACGCCTAACCATACGCTTGTCCTTATACATTCTTAGTCCTGGCTCCACTGGATCAGCCCTATCAACATCATGTCCAAACTCTGATGGCAAAAATCTCTGCATCCAAATAAATGAAAAATTATAAACAAATAATATGCTTCATTTTTTAATGTAATTTCAGTTGAGAAATAAACATATTATTTCTACTTTTGTTATGAAATAATAAAACAAAATATGATTTTTGAGCCTAAAAAATAATATTTGTAGCACCATTCCTTAAAGGAGAATTATTTATAGTTTGAATATTTGATACCTTAATTGTGCCAACTTTCTTGATAGCCTCCAATAAATTGATTTGGTCCAAAATGTTCTCCCCACCAACAGCTGATATAACTACTTCAATATCGTGCTCTTTTAGTATTTTCTCCATCAATCCCTTATCATTTACCAAACCCTATACCACAAAAAAATCAAAATAAAAATAATAATATAATGTTGCTAATTAAATCATATTTTTTATATTAAAGATAAAACGGTTAAAACAAAAGTGACAAAAAATTCATTCACATGGAGAACAATGGCTCCTTTGTCTTGAAGACTTTTGATTGTGTTAGCTTTACAAGGGTTACGAGGTCCCGGTCGGACAAGAATGTATGTCCGGTGACGAGATTGTAAGCTTGCTTCAGCTACAAACTGGCCAATGAAGCCCGTAGCTCCAACAATGAGGACTCGCCCACTTTTAGCTGATACAAGAAGAGAAGAAGACACTGTCATTTTTGCTTGAGATTGCTTGGGGATTTATTAACTTCTTTTTTTCTTTTTCTTTTTTAAAAAGTATCTGATTATATGAAAGAAGAGAAAAAAGAGGGAAATAATTCTTGGAGGGTGAAAATAAATGGGTTTAGAGAATCATAAATTTATATAAGCTTGCGAGGCTGAGGCTAAGGCTAGTCGCATGTATATTATATTTATTTATAGTATCCTTTTCGGAAGAAACTTACTAATGATTAAGGGCCTCAAATTTTCAGCTACCTTTCAAAAGCTAAGACCTAAGTCAAATGTTTTTTTTTTCTTTAGAAGTCCCAATTCAATTATAGTTTCTTCATATTTGAGAAAAATAATCATTATATTTTTAATATTATTAATAAATTTTTTCTTTAAATATTAAGAATTTCTTAATAAAAAAATTAGAACAGGGCTTCAAAAGTTATGTCGCCTTGTGCCCCATAAAAAAGGAGTTAATTATTTAAAATAGTGGAGATTTAAGGCTTAAAAGTTGTTTGTTAAAAATAATTTTTACAAGTGTTAGTAAAATAATTTTAATTTTATGAAATAATTTTTTATTATAAAATAAATTTATGTATTTTGATACTATTTTTGCTATTTATTTCATTTTGTTAATTTTATAAATTATATTAATTATTAACTGCCCCAAAGGTCATAACTCTATGGATGGGCCAGTTTGAGATTATATATTGCTAATTGACCTTTAGGTCACTAATTCTTTTTTTTTTTTTTTTGGCTTTGCTTACGCTGTTGACTGATAGCTAAGGAGCTCGTGTTGATTTATAATTTGGTCTAAGAATTAAGGAAATTAATTATTTTGAAGTGTAAATGCATGTTGTGTTCTTTACAAGTAGTATTGTTTAGTGTTTATTGAGTTGTTATGAGTCACTAATCACCATATAAGTATGAGTCACCAAGTCCCTCAAGCAAGTCTTATATGATTGGCCAAGCATACAAGTCATTGGATTGCAGATATTGTTTCGGTGAAATTTTACCCATGTATGTTGAACTTGGCTTATCCCAAACCATCTTAAAACGACTACTCTAAATTTACCGACTTATAAATTATAATCATCAATATCAATATTTATAAAAATGTCAAAAATTCAATTTTATAAAAATATGGAAGAAATTTCAAAGTTATCATCCATATTGAAACAAAAGTTTAACTCAATTAGTGAACACATATATATTTTTTATAAATTCTTTCACAATATTATCTTTTATTAATCTAGGACTTTTATTGTCTTTAACATTCTCTTAAAATGTGGATCATTTTTTTGACTAATAAAGTATGGGTTATTTGGTCCAATACTTTATATATATTTTTATCTATTTTATCATATTTTAATTATATTAGATCAACTTATATATATTATTATTATTATTTTTTTTGTGTGCAAGAAGGTCATTAGTTTTTTTTTTTTTGTCCATCGATTGAAACTTTAATATTGTGTTAAGAATCATTAATTTTTTAATTTTAAAAGTTTAACATAATGGATAAAGATGTATGTATATTTTATATAAACTTTATCATAATATATATATATATATATATATTTTATGAATGTATGACTCATTTTCTCTGAAACTTTCCGAAGTTAAACGTATAGAAGATATTGTGAATATTTTAACTCATGCTTATAATCATACTCTAATCATATATCCTTCGCCTTACGTGCAGAAAGAGAAGGTGGTTTTATTACTTTATATGATCATCCATTTGAGCAGTTTTTTTTATCTTTATCCAAAGAAAATTTTCTAATTATAAAAGCGTGCAAGTTTGTCGTTATACCAAGTTAAAAATTCTCCCGCATCCTTTAAGTTTTGTTCAATCCGTACCTTTCGCTTTTCAGTTTTTATAATATTTTAACTAT